>CANUEZ040000043.1:36075000-37365000 GCA_948099385.1 Fasciola hepatica
ATTATCACAACTCATGAAAGTGGGTATTCTAGAGAAGACATTTTAACTACTTTGTAGTTTCTGGATGATAAATAACTATCAGTTTAATAGCTGTATATTTCAAAACATTATATCTAGTATCATTGCGATGCGGTCAAAGGGGAGTGAAGTGCATAAAATGTACGATCATTCACCACATTATTTGACTGCTGCGGACCGGTTAAGATCTGTTAGCAACTAATTTTTGTAGTGAAGAACGTTTATGCCACACCCTTGTACACTTTCCTAAGTGGTGGAATAATAGCCAACTAGATATCCAAAATAAGATCCGACCTTTTTCGAACATAATCAGTTCTACTGGGTGTAGGTCGGTTCACCTTTCCATTCGTTTTGCACACTTTGGAGTATCCTTTCAACGAAGTCTTTCCTGGCTCCGCAACTCGTAGACTAACATTAGGCAAAAATTACTAAAAATAATAATTCGACGATCTAAACTAAGGGGTTACCTTGAAATATTTCTGTTTTGTGTTCACCTGCGACTTTTGATCTAATGTGCTTAAAACGAAAACGTAACGTAAATAATCTCAGGACAAACGTTTAAAATGTCCGAACATCATTATCTAAATGAAAATGGAAACGATTAGCGTTTTCGTGCAACTTTTGGAGCGTATCACAAAGCGTTTATGCTCTTTCATCTCACTCTCTTAAAGAAAGGTACGACATTCGTTACTTACCTAAAGAACCCGTCTTTCACAATTTGAGAAATTCCACAAACATTTGAACTTTTCTCAGTATTTATAATTGATTTTAGCCGCGTTTGTTATCACTGTAGGCTCCAGATTTTCAAATCACGGACACATTCACGGTATGACAATGTAATACACCGGATCAGAAGTGAGGAAAACGTTTGGGGTAAATGAGTCAGTAATACACATGGGACTGTTTGACTCGCACGCTGGAAGACATATAGTTTGCCGCTATCTTTTCCGTTCACAACGATGGGGCCTTCCGACTGGATCATCATTTATTGACTAAATGCTAACAACTTTACAAGCCAGTGGTGTGACCGCAGTTTGAACGACTGGACCAGGTCGAAATAACAAGCTGATAGAAGGCGATGCTTTAGAACAGCTGACTTCGGTTATTTTTTTTGCCGTACTTTACACTGTACACCATGAAGGAGAAATTAATGACAAAAGCTATATAACTGAACCACTGTCCAGTGAATGAGTGACTCGTAGAACACGAACCCGAAACCCAAATCGAATGTGGCGAGTGGGTGAACTGCGTGTCCTCAATTTGTGGGGCAATCCAGTCACAAAGGTCCGGGAATATACTTCATATCTTATGAAGGGTCTGTCGGGGAAGGTATGCTGAGCAGTACGGGACCGAGTCCTTGGAATAGGGTGAAATCCATCTTTTATAGGAAGAACAATTGACCAATCAGGGAAAGAGCGGTAAGCGTGCATGAGATGGAGAGACGGGTAGGACCATGAAATTGGATCAGACAAGGACCAAGAGAATCGCACTCACGCTTGACCTAGACCCTCACGCACGCGTGGCGTGATCTCCAGCATGGAAAGCAAGTACAAAGGTCATTCATGTGGTGCGAGTGAGAATGCGAACAAAGAATGGATGCAAGCTTGACATACAAGGTCAGGCTCCTATGATGCACAAAACTTGAAGGTCGTAGGCCCCCGGACTGACCTCAGTGGAAAATTGGTCTACTACAAAAGTGCACCAGTAGGAAGACGGTAGGTGAACCGAGGCAAGGTCACCGGGTTCAACTTGTGAAAGGAAGGAAAGGCGTGTAGTTTGAATTGGTTGGAAAGGGCCGGGTCAGGAGCTGATTAGAGTCACGTGGGTGAGAAAAGGGCACTGTGTGGGAATTTCACACAATGTACTAAATTACCGTTACGTGCTACTTCATGATAATGTCGGCTAACTTTGAAACTAAATCTAGTTCTGTTCTGTTTATGTATATATTCTCACATCTGCAAGTAAACAGGTATTAAACGAGGCAATATGAGGTGTGTTTGCGATCTTTGTCTTATTCACTGTTTTATTAATATTTAGGATAAACTAGCCACCAGAAACCTCTGCTACTGATTGTGATCACACGGGCATGGTTTTGAACTCCGTTTGTAGCACGTAGTTATTATGTTTCAGATTTGCTGGTTGGGTTGATTAATATTTATCCGAAAAATTTTATTGCTAAAAGCTATAATTTCCTGTGATTAAGTAATGTAGGAGTATTTAGCCAGGCTTTCACAAGTAAACACATAGTTTTTATAGGATGAATGCACGCGATAGGTTCAACCCAGACGTTGCCATTGATTATCAATAAATCAGTCGTTCTGAAAATAAGAGGCCTTGTGGTGATGTCGTGATTTGATTGTCCCACAGAACTTTGGTCCATGGTCAAACACCTCCACAGTTAGACTGCAACTGAGCTCCAGTCGAGAAGACGTGACAATTAATTTACGAAATTCTCGATCATACGTGCCAAGTTTGATTCCCGGCTCAAAATTCATTGACACGCTCTGTTAATGCTGACTTACAGAAGATTTGATGCTATAAATGTATGATGTCCTAATGCATTTCCAGTGATCAGTGGTTCGGACCAGCCCGGAAGAGAGTGGAGTGGTGAACGGGAAACACGCACACACTTTCAGTATGAAGAAGTCCCCGTTCAGACCCGGGGTACGAAAACTGGTATGCGCCACTGATGAGCTCAAAAAGGAGCGAAGCTCGAATTTGGTGCCTCAGAGTGCAGAATCGATCAGATAACTTCAGGTTTGTGCGTGAAAAGCGGACTCCAAAGGACAGTCAGCTAAATGGAGATCAATTGAGTATCGACTTTATACGATAAATTAAGAAACAATACAAGTCCGTCACAGTCAAAATGTTTCCAAAAATTAATTCACACATGAAACGGCTGGTTCCGCTAAACTGTCTCCGAAATCATTTATTTTTGCAGCAAATTACCATCAGCAGAGGCTGGACGTTATTGTGGGATGCATATTTGGGCTGTTATGTCAAAGTCACACTAACTAATATTGACAGACCAAGTAAAATGCCATATATTCATCGTAACCTAGATTACTTGGCAGTGTTTGACTCTGTTGAATACTGAGATTGGTAAATCACAACTGGAACAGTCTGTTGATGGGCAGGCCTAATTGCTTCTCACTTCCGGTTTCATATGCACCACAGTCCACTACGCTCTGTGGATCAAAACGAAAAATCGTGTTTGAAGATGAGAGTTTCCATGTATATTTGAAATCGCGAACAACCAGGTAAATGTTCCGTCGGATAGCAAGGCGAATCTGAATAATTATGATTTTACAGACTCATTTTGCCACATGAGGATCACATAAAACCCAACGGGGATGGAACCGATGGTCCAGCTTCCGAAAGCAGTTTTATTTGAGATGAAACAAATCAAAAAAAATAATAATAATAAAATATCGATTCGACAATTAGTTTACATAAACACTTACCGGCAGGCTCGGTCATAAGACAGCGGGACAGCAAAAATTACTTTGTTTTACCGGCTCATTTCCTCGAAAGTATGATTCTATAGCCATCAAATTTGAGATGGTTTTGGAAACAGAAGTAAAAATCACCGATGGCACTACGTATCCTGGATCACTTCACCGCATCGTTACAAAGCCACCGTTTTCATGGCAAAACTTGAGACAATGGTAAGCTGAAAGACCATAATGTGAACCTTTTCGCTCAGCAGCACTTAGTAAATTATCATAGGTTTTCCGAATCCCGGTCCAATTAGACTTGAGTTCAATCCACTGCATACTTGTAACTTTCCAGTAACTTTAATTCAGGTGGGTGAAGTTTTCTTTTTGTTAGCTCCTTTAATTCTCACTTTTTTTCCGACACCATCAGTGAATTAAATTGGTCGCCATTTCAGTAAACATAGTTATTCATGCAGTGAATATAGGATGTCAAATGGCTACACACTTTCTTCTTAAACCTATTAGAAGCAAACCCGAAATTGAAATGGTGAATTACAATGTACCCAGTTAAGTAGGCGTTGCAATAGATCGGGCCAAAGTACAAATCTGGCTAGAAATAGCAATTGTATCAGCGATTTTAGGTGCGCGACAACAGCTAGGCTAGAAAAAATTGAAAAATTCCGTTGTTGTAAGATAACTGAAAAGTGTGATAGAACATTAACCGACACCTGCTGATATAAACTTAATCAAGTGGGAAAAAGGTCTTATTGAAAAGCGACAAATTCAGACATCTCTCTCTGGTATGGAGGAGAAAATCAGAAACGTCGAAACAGTTATTCAATTTCTATCGATTTGATCATTTAATGACATAAAAATTTGGAACGCAGTGTATTAGGTATTTTCAGCTGTGAATGACCGGTATACTGATGTATCAAGAAAATATAGGGAGAGAGTGTTTCGACAGAAAATATAATCACGTAGAATATCCACGGTATCAACAGAAATCGGTTTTTTCAGCAACGGTTCTGATGGCCGACAATTGTTTAGGCAAATCTAACTGCCGATTAAATGGAGCAGTACAAAAAATACAAAAATCATCTTTTTCACAAAATCTTACATCTATATAAGGGAATAGATCACACATCAGTGGTGTTATAATATTTCTATTGAAATAATTGTTCGCAATTCACTGAACTTTGTACATATTCTGGAAAAATTTAGAACGTTTGACTTCCGGCTAGAGCACCGTGGATCGCCTTTTGATGATTTTCTTCGAAAATTCCGAACTGCTCTCCTACTGATGGTTGCAAGCTTCAGATGGTCTTGTTAAACGCACGTACTCATGCAGAAAAATCCACATTATATGCTGTGATAAACATAACTGAGCACGATCATTTTGGTTTCACGGTTTTTACTTTTCTGTAAGTAATATAATGAATCGCACAAAACTTGAAGGTACAAATCAGTATACTGGACTGAGATTAACTACTTGCAGTAGGTGACGTATTCACTACACAGATCCCCTCCGCCTGCTCATTTCCCATCTGCTAAGTACGCTGCGTTGGAATTGATTAAGATGTCAGGAAATCGTTACCTTGTTTCGTCAAATACACAATATAAATATAGTGTACTAACTTTATTTGACTTAAATAAACTTTTGGTTACTTCGTGACCCGTTTCGTTTATTTGTCCGTTAGTTGTTGCATGTTGCCACTCAGCGAGAAAATAGTTTACTGAATTGGAATTAGAAACTTAATAAAGCTTCCCCAAACAGCTTACTCTAGAACCGATAAGCTGAAGTTTGAAACGCTATATTCCACGGTATCCGTAAAAATCACTTCTTGGTCTTCTATCAGGACAAAAGAACTTAAACGGGGCGAGATGAACAGTAACACAACAAGGAAGTCACTACGATAATATGGTACGGACGCGACACAGGTATTTTCCGGAGCAATGTGGTGAATTTCAGTGGAAGTAACTCGCTACTGTAATCATCCAGATGGAGTATATAGTGAACAGGTTCACAAATGTGTCCCCTCTCTCCAAGATTAATTTTTCCGTTCGAGTGAACCAACGTTTTTCTAGTAGACACTACTTCCATGATTTCACCTTTATCAGGATGCTGAAAAGGTATTCAGGTGCTCGATATCATCACGAGTCTGCAGTTCTTTTACTCGGTAACAATCAAACTAAGAAGCACGCAGAAAGCTTAGATGAGCTCATGTGAATGCAGTTCTAAAGATGAAAGATAGATAGATAGATAGATAGATAGATAGATAGATAGATAGATAGATAGATAGATAGATAGATAGATGGATGGATGGATGGATGGATGGATGGGTGGATGGATGGATGGATGGATGGATGGATGGATGGATGGATGGATGGATGGATGGATGGATGGATGGATGGATGGATGGATGGATAGATAGATAGACAGATAGATGTAAATTCAGCTGAAATTGAAGGTGACTTAGGAGAGAATTCTTGTTTCACTTTTAGGTTTTTATACTCACATTGTATCCTCTAAGTGATCTAAGAGTGAAAGCAAAATGGTTGAAATTACCATACATAAAGGAAATTCAATGTTTTGGTGTAGGTGACAATCTGAATGTCTCATCTCGATGGTATCATGTGTACATCTGTGGTCGAATGCAGCTTCTATACGTGATGTCGATTATACGTTTTCATCAGTTTCTTTATCGTAACAGTGGAAGACTTTTTGTGGTGCTAATTGGAGTTCATGATAGTTGAGTAGTTGATATTCGCATTTGATCTTATGTGTAATATCCGTTGTAATTGTGTATCGCGGACCGTTTCTGCTCTTCGTCGGAAGTCAACGTGAGTAGTTTGGTTCGTGGATTATTGCGGTGAAAACTCAAATTACTGAGTTATTACACGTTAAGGAGGAGATGCTCCGTTTGGCTTTGACTAGCGACGTGGACTTCGCGAGGGAAAAACGCTATCACTACTGTGGGTTGGGTATCAGTTCAACCGGAAGTGATTCGTACCGTGTACTGTACTTTTCCATTTTAACGGACGAATCAATGAGAAGTTGTGTGGTATTCCGTCTGAAAGTAGATCTGTGATGCGATTGAGAAACCAGTCGAACTGGTGGAAGCGTGATCTAAAACAGGAAGCCCCTGTCTCCATATAACTAGTAAATGTTGTACAAGTTTCCAGTTCGAAGATCATATTATTCGATCCTTGTGTACTTTTAGCGATACTCAAAACCTTGACCCTTAAAAGCTGCTATGTCAATAGTACTAAATACTGTCTCATTAACTACAAATCAGCAGCACATAAAACCCAACTAACTGAGACCGCAAGTATACCAAAGCGCCAAACCTAACAGATTCACAGACGCGATGAATGATTGCATAGACTAATCTTCTGGAAATGACTCGGTCAATAGGATTTATTGACAGTGGGCACAAATGCCTGCTTGTTGACAAAAAGTGAATTATCACGGAGTCAAAGAACCAACCGCGGAATAAAAACAAAATTTTATTACTTGATGTATGTCATCAGAGGCTTTGTTTATTCTTCGGCACCCATCTATGTGTTTTACAGATAACGAGTCTATGTAAAGGAACCAAATTAACATCGCTTGTTTTCTTATCACTGAACATGTAAGAAGCCAGTACAGTTTAACATGGTCAATACCAAAACAAGAACAAGAATTCTCAGGCCGGAATAAAGCGCCGCCACAGTTTTGTGGTTTACGTATTATGACAGTAAAAATCAGGCATTAAGTCGTGTGGCAGACAAACAATCAGTGAAGGAAATCTCAAAATGAACCTAACTGTCATTTTTATTGACCACAAAAAAATTCGTACTCCTGTTGCAACAACTGATTAGCTCAAGGAATATTCTTCCCCAAAAGACCTGCCGAGCAATTAGGCAAACTGTGAAACACCTAAGTATAGGCAATAAAAAGTCAGGGACAGTTAATTTTCATTGCGAAACACCCAGTTACCAAATACAGTAATCCTAGATTTGGTAGCAGGAAAGTGTTTCATCGTTGAGAACTATGGTGGCAGTAGGTGACCTGGATTTAAAATTCTTCCATTTTTCGGTTCTGGAACAGGTATGAGTGGTAACGATAGTGCGCACTGCCAATGTTGAAAAGCAAAATTAGGTTTTAAAAAGACATACGAAATTCTTGTGCCTAATATTATGAATCCAATGAGCTAGCAGAAGGAACTGTTGGGTTCACTTGGCTTTCTTTAGTTAAATAAACATTGACGGAAACATGTATACTTGTTCTAGGAGCCTTGTTTCATTCATGTTGGCAGTACGTTTTAGAAGGATATCGTATTGACTGCGACAATAGAGAACATTGGAAAAAGTTCTGTTGAGCTCACTGATTTCGACAAGTATTTCTCTTTCGGTAGGCGTTCAGACATGTCAGATAAAGGCAAAGGGTGTTCGTTTTTCAGATGAATTTTATTTAGTTATAATCTTCAGCCCAACACAGAATCATAAAGTTGTAAGTTGCCATTCGATTGTCTTCCTGACCTCAAAATAGTTTTCTCCTTTTTGATTCGCACAAATGATCCTCCAGTATGCTTCATGTGGACGAATTGAAGCATGTCACAAATTCTTCCTAATCCCGCCAGTGTTTGCGAAAAAATCGCCTTCATTATATTATTCGTCAAATGAAATTTAGTGAAATACCCCTTGTAAAATAAACCAAGCCATTCGATTTACTCTACTTGCACGTTCGATCTTCCTTGTTTTACCGCAAAGGCTGAGTCTTCAAATAACTACCACCTCGGTTAGACATTTTACTAAAATGTACCTGAAGTTCATCACTTCATAGCTATTCTCCTATGGTTATGTGTAACAGGGAGAGATTTTTCTCGCGTTATTAGCATCTAAATGATTGCAGTCTTGTAACAAATTGTATATTGTATTGTTCTTTATAATACCTTAGCCAAATTATTGGTTTGAGATGTGATATATTTCAATTTCATACTGACACGATGTACGGTAATGCCCCCCATAATTCGGGTCTCTTTTAGGAGTGAGGATGTTAAATAATATGTGATGAGAATCCACTTGAAAATTTGGACAGCAGCTCCGAAACACGGTCAACTTCTTATCCGTATAACGAGGATTTTCAAGCAGTTTGTAGTTGCTCTTCAGTTCGAAGGGTTGGATAAGTAACGAATCTACAAGCCTAATTTAATACTACTAATGGTGAAGCCGTAGTACATCTATTTAATCATTTATGTTAGGAATCAACAGCCATGCGTACTCACTTTATCCTAATTGATGATTGAAATCGGCGTTGGAGATTGTGAAAAATTCACATTAGGGAGGAATGGAAAACAAGTATTTGGAGTTTATCTTCAGTCACGAATACATACATTTCCCAAAGCTTCTGAAAATTTATGGTGGTCGTAGCTAAGGATGGAGTTTTCAGCGGATTTTGATCGCTAAGATATACTTTCTTGTTCGTAAACGTTTCATCACCAGTGGAGGTGAGATTCACTTACTTATTTATATTTATAGGAATAGCACCCCCACATTTGGCCTCGACCTATCAAGGACTTTGACTTTAGGGGTCTACTATATGTGAAACTTTGACGTTTTCTTTTCTTGGCGCCTAATTCCAAATATAATAAATTAACCTTTGACCCCTCGGGTGACCTTGACCTTGGAAAGTTACTACTTATGGAAGCCTGATCTTCTGATCTCTCGACGCATACTTTCATGTTTGATAACTTTACCTTCGACCTTTCGTAAAACCTTCCATATGCAGAAAATTGACCGTTTGACATCCGTGCTATCGTAGTTGTTTTTCGGAGTATTAGCTCACTGAATCTTCAGGGAGTAAGTTCGGTTGATATGTTCGCACGAAGAGTCGGGTTTCTTGGCTACGGGTGAGTGGGATTAGAGTTTCGGGTGATTAGTTTTCCATCTTCTAAATTAGCCGAATTTCTTACACAACAGACAACTGTAAATGCAATCCTATCTAGAGTGCTTGTTGGCTACACATTTTAAAGAATGCCAACCTTCCAAGAATTTTTGTGAGTATCTCGTGGTTGCTTAGTAAAACACTTGAATCTTTTCGAAATTGAATTTGTGTCCTTCTTGGTACTTGTGGGTGGATATTAGGGAAGGTGTTTCATGTCTTCTTGTAGCTAGTTTTTGTTCTTACATTCGTGAGGACATCTTTGATCAACGTAATACTCAAAGCCATCCTGGCGGTACACCTCCCGTATAACGTTTCTTCTATCATTGGTTTCGAGTTGCTCTTTCGCTCTTGATATGATCCATCCTCGGGTTTCTATATGCGTATAAGCTACTGTGATGTCATGTGGTTGAGGGAAGGAGGCTTGAGGTTAATTCGGATAGACTTTCGACTTAGAGGAATGCTATCCTTTGGTTAGGTTGCGTTTTCTGACTTCTGTTTCCGATTCCCAGTAGGGTTTTTCTGATAAAGTTTCCTAGATTCGCGTTCACTCGAAGAGTCTTGAAAAGATAACCCTCTTCTGGTGTTCTAAGCTCCCATGCGCTGAGACAAGTCAGGTCCTGTTGAACGGAGTTCGAGTGCATGACGTCTTATGGTTATTTGGATGTTTACTGTTGAAACTCAGTATTCGATCTGCATGTGTTGGCTTCCGATATACCGATAAATTCAAAGTCCCGTTACCGTTTCTTCCTAACAAAATATCAAGAAGTGGTTATTTCTCATTATTCTCATTCAGCCTCAGGAATCTGATGTCATTGAAAATGTTTAACTGTCGAATGAGCCCTTTCGTTGTCCGAGCTCTCAGTGGTAATAACGATATCATCCATTTATTTGATCCCGAGTTTTGGTTGAATCATTGGAAATGCGATTTTCTCAAGGGGTTGCTTCACAGATTCTGCAGTGATTCCGGATATGGGTGATATCATCGGAGTAGGTTCTGTTTCCTCGTAGACGCCACCATCAACTCGGAAGCACACGCATAAGCACAGGTTTATGAATTCGCATACTATTTGTGTTTCCAGAGGCCAATTCGGATGGCATTCCTGGAAAAGCTCTTTTATTCTGTATTTTGCTAATTCCGAATTAATTGAAGTGGAGATCTTCGTGACGTCAAACGAGAGCCTGACTTTGTCTACCTCCCCTTCGATGTTTTTCATTTTGTCCAGGCACAGATGAGCGTTGGTTATAGAGTGGCCCAATCCACATTGCAAGGGCTTTTTGCGTCCCCGTAATTCCTTGGCCAAATTGTACCTCGGTTTCCATGCAGGGAAACGATCGGTTTAAGAGGAATTCCCTCATTTTAGGCTTCCGGGAATCCAAAGAACAGGGCTATTCGAAGCCTTCGTTCTCGTCGATCGTGTCCGGTAATCCGTTGCACATCCTGTAATTTATTAAGGGTTGTACTGAGTTTCTTTTCTAATTTCCCATTTGGCTCCATATCGAATAGTTGGTAGGAGGTGATATAGTTTAGGAATTGTTTTGCCCTCTCAAAGTAATCGTCTTCGTCCTGGATTACTTCATTCATCATTTGTCAGCTGGTTGAACAAAGATAGTTTTGACCTTTACGAATGTTCTTAGTGCTTTGTTTTCCTCATTATTGAGAGCGTCGAATGGCTGCTAGTGGGCTTGGCTGGGAATATGATCTGTCTCACCTCGCTCTTCATTTCCTCCATGATTTCGACTAACTTGACGGCATGTTAAATTTCGGCTTGGTACGCCTTCTTTGTTACGTTTCTCAGATAGAAATTTAGTCCCTACCTGAGAAAGTCTTGTTCTTCTGTCGATAACAGGCTTCTTAATCACAACTTGGTCCCTTATTCTGATGAGTAACCGGTGAGCTTATTCAGCTTCTAACCCATGGCTGATTGTAAAGATTTATTGATATTGGACACGGAAGTTCAGCTTGCCATATCGAGAAACTTTGTTAAACTGGTTTAGTCCAGATCACATGTTTTCTGTCATAAATTTATCTTCTATTTACCAAATGAACTGTTTGCTTTTCACGCCGACCATCAACCCCCCCCCCCCCCCCACCCCTCACCCGCGTGATAATTTGTTTGTTCACTCACGTCACTCAATTTCTGGCCTTGTTTCTGTTGCAGGTGTCGACTGACCTCAGTTTTCATCCATCTAATTGTTGATCTTATCCGTTCGTTGTTGAACTCTGCTTCTAAACATTTTATCGTTTGCATAACTTTTCTCCCCGGTTTCGAAGTGACCCACTGGTATCCATGACCAGTTCTGGTATTACGCCATTATAGCCTGGGTTACTCGACAAAGCCCATAAGTTTGGACATAATTATCTTTCTCTCTCCATCTGCCTTATCCGTGTGAATAACTGATCTTGGAAATCCCTCTATGATCATGCACTTACTCATAGCAGTGTTATTCCGTTTGTTCTTCTCAACACGTGTGTGTTTCCTCAGACAATTACTTTAGCTGGTCAAAATGTCGCCCATAAATAAGGACCTACTTTGTAAATCACTTGACTAGCCCCTGCAATGCAGTCTTGACCTTTTCCTGTCCATTGTTGTCTGGGCGTCTTGAAGCCTTTGTTGACTGTCTTGATTCTGTGGTCGGTTTGTCTACAACTTGAGGTACGTTACTGTCATTATTTGCTAATTTGTCCTGTTGTGCACGTGTAGTGTGCAGGGATCAATTTCATCCGTGGGGGTCGCTCATGTTCGATCTGCACAATAAAAAAACGCAGAAAACCCCATGAGCACGAAGGCTTAGTAAGTGCATCAACAGGTCTCTGTACTTACAATAATCGAATGCCAATATAGGTGCTAACAGCCCGCTCACTACGCACGCAGTAAAGCGAGCTTGTGTTCTCCGCCTTAGGACTCAAGTTTCATTTGCCTGCGAGTCACTCAGTTAGGGGACGACAGTCGTGCACACTGATCTCCTCATCTGCC
The DNA here is from genome assembly GCA_948099385.1 of Fasciola hepatica. Taxonomy (NCBI): domain Eukaryota; kingdom Metazoa; phylum Platyhelminthes; class Trematoda; order Plagiorchiida; family Fasciolidae; genus Fasciola; species Fasciola hepatica. The sequence continues at coordinate 36,087,357 of CANUEZ040000043.1, forward strand.
AAATGCAAACTCGGCGCTCACTAAAACTGTTCCAACAAATTAAAATTAAAGAATTCGTATTTAGAACCAAACTCTCAGAAGTCTCCAACATCCGTAACCACGGCAACTTAGCTATCTCACATTTGGAACCTGCGATGGATTGCTCGGAAGTTTCGTTAGACAGAAATATGAAGTGACAAAAAGGTAACTTATCAAATACCTCCCCGTCCGGCGAAACAGGTTGCTAGCCTTTAGTATTCAAGACATCGAAGTCGGTTTCGCTTCATAGCAGGCACTGACATAACTGCTTTCGAATTACTTCCATCTCTTGGCTCATTGTGGACCATTGTTATCTGTGTTCGTGAATGTCCAAAGGAGGTTGTCTTGATTTTTATGCAAACCCAAACAGTGGGCAAAGAGATTATTGTCTTGCATTCGTTCAAATTTCAGTGACACTTGTGGCTAGGGCTTTTACATGATTACTTTTGATTTTCTAAGTCTATTCCTGATATAACTGCCAAAAAATATTCTTATCACAGAATTTTTTTTTAATGTTACACAATCTACACCGGATTCAAAAAACCACCACAAAGCTTATAAATGTGTAGTCATTGCAGATGATTTCAAGTAATTTTTATTATATAAAGTGGGTGATCCACTTGCATTTTTCACACACAAGCGTCCAACTTCGCCAAACGGAATCGAACCCGCGACGTCTCACTTTCCGGGCCGGTGCTCTGCTCAGTCAAGTGTGAATAACACAAATGAATATCCAGTGATGAACGAACCACTACTCCAAAGATACGCAGCAACTGTCCTAGTTTTAAACACTGGGACAACCTTGTCGGTCACTTCTCAATGGGACAAATAGCACGAGGCTGAATACGATCCAAAAGACATTAAAATATATTCTTGGAATTTAATATTGGCACGAGCTGCCTTAATCTTATATGATATAATATGGGATATAGTATATGAGATTCCGACTCTTCGTGCCAACCAAATATTCCTTCCTAATAGTTTCCAGTTTGAAAAATGTTTCGTAAGTTCACGAGGTGAAATAATCACTTCCAACGGCTAGTGTTTTTAGTAATAATTCGATTTTATTAGGGGAAAATGGGTGATTTTACTGAATAATCCCATTTTATTTTGTATATGGAAAACAAGAACAGCAGACAAGCTCATTTTCGGTAACACCATAGGAACAACTACAACTCCCCTCCCATTTTTCCTAACTAAGCAACACCAATTTTCATGACTACCCAATCACACAGACTTTGTTCACAACTTTCGCATGTCTAACTCATGAATGTAGGTGTATTAGCCACGAGGATGGTGTTACCGAAAATGAGCGTGTTTGCCATTCGTGTTTTCTGTACATATAAACGAGCCAATTTTGCAAATAGACACAAATTGAAAGCTGCCGAATGGAGAAGGGACCTGTGAATGGCAGAGTCGAAATCCGGGACTTTCGGGTTTCAGGTTCATCATGATAACCGTTTTTTACCATTGCCGGACAAGTCAAATCATGTATCATGAAGTGGTATAAATATGTTACTAATGGATCTGAAGTAGGAATTTCAAACCCCTTAATCACGAGTCAAGTTCTTCACTACTCGGTTCGCTACCTGGTCCAACTTTAGTTCTCCAGTTCGAGCCAAAGATTAATTTCTTAAGGGGTTCAGATAACAAACAAAATAAACAATTTGACGAATGTGAACGATTCCAACAAAGATGAAAGTTTCATCTCACTCTTTGGAATGGTGTTTCGCAAATTTAAGGAACTCTTTAGGATAATTGTTTAATCCATTATGCGCAATAAATAACCATTTCATTACCGTACGAAAAATCAGTCTCATTCAAAACATCTGTAAGGATTCGCCGGATTTCAATATGACTGAGTTATGACTGGTAGTAAGAACACGTTAAAGATAGAAAGTATTACACTGAAGAAGCAAGTGGCCACTCTATAAAATAACAGAATTTTGATATACTTGCGTGACACCGTTAAGTGACCGATGAAAACACATTCACTATCTTGCATTCCCAGTTTTGACACAACGATAGAAGTCTCATCGGTAGTAAGGCAGAAAATCAGTCCCCTTCTATCAGTGAAAATCATTCTATTGCTCTCCCGGTGTTCAGCATCATAACCCTTTACCGTATCTTTCTTCCCCATACACCCCAAATCAGATGAGGCGTTGGCGTCCGCGTGATAGATTTACTTACGGAGATTGTGTACAGCTGGTGGCGACGGAGGAAGAAAGAGTTATGTAACAATGCAAACGAAACAAACCAAGTTTCAAGCCATTGCTTAATACAACCAAGAAAACTTTTATTTGCTAGAAAACTAATAAGTAAATTCTTATGGTTCAGTGTATTTGAAACTAGTAAATCTAACCTGAATTTCAAGTGAAATAAAAACTGTTTGGTTCAGGCACTGGACGCGACTTCCGCTGAAAAACCTAAGACTCTTCGAAGTCCATAAGCACTTTTTTTCTGTCCCCTTGCCGATGTAGCCTTCGGCTGGCGTAACAACGAAGTGCAAAATCCCCTGGGAATCCACTTGATAAAAAGTGAAAAATAGTTATTCCCTTGGAGCTTCCGTGTTTCACTCACTTGTCCAATAATCTCCGCTGGTTTTGGTCTTTGGAAGTTTATTATTTTAATTATTCCTGGTCTGTTTTATGTATCGACTTTTCCCTGTCCTAATCAGGCACTTGATAGAAGAAGCTGAAGCCAGCCTACAAGAACCCGACGAGATTGGACGACTGCCGATCCATGTTGCAGCAGTTTCCGGACAACCCACCGTTTTGTCTTACCTCATCCGAGTATTGGCAAAACGGCTGTCACCGGTTAGTATTCCACCACAGTTTCTCCAAGCAGTCGAGGATGCCGAACAAGAAGAGTTCACAGAAAAAAGAGAAGGAACCACGGTTTGTTCCCCAACAGATTCACGTAGGTTGAACTCTCCCACTGTGGCCAACAACGCAAGCGTCCATGAGGATAAACGTCTCGCACATCGATTGTCAGTGGATCAGCGGAGTGCAAGCACGGCTGAAACAACCGCGGCGGCAAACTACTTGGATATGCATCACTGGACCCCGTTACATCATGCCAGTTGTGAAGAGGCAATCAACTGTTATCAGGACTGTTTAAAAATTTTGCTTGACAATGGAGCAGATCCCATGTTACCCACACCACAAGGCAAAACGGCGTTGGATCTGGCTTACGCTGCTGGTCGTTCACAGGTACTGGTTGATGTGTTACCTAAGCGTCAATTAATTGCTCTTTTGATGCGAATAGACGATATAGTTCCCGTAGGAGTTAGAAAACGAGCCATGCAAAAGGAAGCGGAGAAAGTCCGCTCTGGTCAAGATAGTTTGATTCATACGGAGGCGCTTTCCGCTCATACCCCGATTCGTAAAGAGACAAGTCCAGCAGGACCGACCGGAGGCATGAGTGAACGCACATGGAAAGGATACTCTTTCATCAGGCGACTGGCCGATAACATGGAAAATATGGTCGATTCGTCAAGACCAAATACGCAGATGACTACCAAGCGAACCAAGGTAGAGAGTACAAACCTGATGACCATCTGGCGCAAAATCCTGTTGAATGATAACGTGGAACTATTGGAAACACTGCGTGATTCTATGGTCTGGCGTCAGAATCGCCACGAACAGATAACTGCGACCGATACGGATTTTAGTGCATTGAGTAGTTTTGCGTGTTCTCATTTGAACGCACCAATTATGACAGATTTTGAAACAGCACAAAATCTAAGCATCAAACAACTGTCTGAATTATTTTCCGACTGCTACGAAAACGGCACTGGAGTGTATTCACACGTACAGGCAAGCTACCAAAGCATTTTGAAATCAAATGATTTTCGGACGGTTCTTCGGGGCATGACGGGACTTCTGACATTCACAACACTGAGCACAAATAAAGTGATCATCTTGCGTCCTATGTATAAATCCCTTCTATTTTTGGCGTTAATTTGTGGTCGATTTCGTGTTGCAGAACAATTGCTGAGAATGCGTCAGTTTGATGTTCTCCCAGCGGCCGTCTTGGTGACACTTATTCTGCGACGGTTGCGGAAAGAGCCATCATTTCCACAGCAAGTAAGTGGATTTTCAATTTTTTTGAGGCTTCCAATCATCTATGGTAAAATGGCAGTCAAAGTGTCTATCTGATATGAACACTGGTCCAGTGATTGCTTTTGTTAAATTTTCGAATGCTTCCTCCGGTGTTTTGCTTGCTTGTCTGATTGATGTGTAACTCAATCAGTGTGAGTAGTTAGAAACTTAACTGAATTTTGAAGTCTCCCATGTTGCAATATGAACGCCAAACTCACCAATGAATACCATGTTTTCACTGTTCAGCTGTTTCATCTGACTTGTATAAGATCGCCCATCAGCCCTGCCGGTTCACCGATACCCACTAGGACTCGAATCCCGGATGAAAGACTGCTAGTGAAACACCTACCTACCAGGCCATCAGGGCTGGCTAGTAACAGTCTTTTTGCAATCAGCCAGGCAGGATAGCCTGGTAGTTGGGTGTTCTACTCCCTATCGTTCAGCCCGTATTCGAGTCCGAGTTAGGGATCGGTGGATGCGGAATTTTGTTTATTCATAACTTGAGCCCTGTCCTTCCACGGTTTTCAGAGATGTGTAAAGAGTTGAGAATGCATGCTTAGTCGTTTCAGGATACTAATCGTCCACTGACTAGGTTTTCATAATTGTATCGTTATCCTTTTTGCGTTTTCAACAAGATTTGTATCTTTCCGGAAATATGGGGTGGTTGATTTCTTTTCGAAATTTTTCTATGAAACTGAAACCATGGAGCACTGAATTACTAGTGAGCTTTTTGAATTTGGATATAAAGGCGGATACAAGTAGTCTACAGGTGACAACATCCTCAACCAATTATATTCTAGGAACGGCACCAGCAACCGAGCGGGCTGGTTTAGAAGGAATATTGAAGGAAACATGTTGAAGAATATGAATGCGGGATCAGAGATCGGATAAGCGGACACAGATTTATTACGCTATTAATCTGGTGAACAGGCTGGCTCCATATTTAAGGTAGGTTGAAAGTGATCAACATCCCTTGAAAGTGTTTTTACCAGTTTGAAATAGCTTGAACCCTCTCGGGAAAGATAATTCATTTCCGAATGGTTCCAATAAGCGTACTATTGCGTCTTCTCACACGTGTTTTAAGGACATAAGAATGCTCTTATCTAAGTTACAGGTTTCTGATCAGTTACTTTGCCTGCTTAATCGCTTAATCTGGTTCAAGAATCATGTATGATATATGATTCACTAAAACTGGTGTGCAAGAAACCTAATTTATTACCCGTTGAGAATAGAGGGTCATAACGGGAAAGCTATTTTATAACTTATGGTTTTCCTTCGCCATCTTGAAATTTTCATTAATAAAGGGGTTATTCACCCTTTGTGCAAACTGGTTTTCCAGGCCGTAAATGCAAGTGAAATCCCGTGATTTTGTGTCATTAAAGAAAGCGATAGTAAATGACGTTTTCCAAAAAAATAAGAATAAGTTTTGCCGATGATATACTCGGAAGTATTCGTTTTTTAGATATAAGTATAGGTCATTTGGCTCGTAAAGATGAGCCTTAGTAAAAATGAAAATAATTTGAGATCAAAGACTATGAGAAAGTGATCTCTGTTTGAGACAGAAGCCGCCAGCCAATGGTGGAAAATTTTGCAACCGCTAAAAATTGTTATTGCCAGTGGTCAAGGTTGATAGTTTTCACAAGTTTGTCACAAAGTGAAACAGGTCGGCGGGGTACCTGATACAGATGAAACTCAGCTGGTTACTTTGGATGTTTACGAGTAACAGTGAATAGAAAATTCGGTAATCCGTGGTATCAAGAAAAAACGAAAGCGTGGCATTGTCGTGAAAAAGAAACCTTACGCGTGTCACTGAGCTAATTCACTGATATCGTGTAAGGGAAAAGTCGATCCACTTCTGCCAAATCATTTAGACTTTACGTAGGTTGGCCCAATGTCATTATCTTTGGTTTTTCAGTTTCGGTTTTATGTGCTAAGAAGCCACGAAGCTATCACGAGTTCACTGAAATCATCATCTTTTTTTGTTCAGACCTGAATACTTACGGTACAATGACCGTGGAGCCTTTCATGCGCATTCGAGATTCTCAGACCCTCTTCTTCTCTACTGAGGGGATGCTTGTGGCACCAGCACGGGTAACAACTATCTTCGCGTTTTATTTTCTCGAGCTAGATTAGCTCATGTAGGAAATTGAAACGTCGTTGTCTCATAGCAGCGAAATTTCAACCAATATGAAATTTTATCTAAAGTAAAGCTATCCAAGTGACCCGGAAAAATTTGTGCAGAAATATGAGCGTATTCATAAAACAGATGTAAGTTGACGTGTAGAGTTTTCGGTTGGTTCAAGAGAACACAAATGTCAACGAGAGTGCTGCTACACATTGTGTTATTTACTCGTGCCTGAGCAGATTTATTGACATTTTCCACACGAATTTGCACGCAGCCAGATAGAAATACAAACTTACAGTGGGTAACTATTGTAAGATCAATCACTTCAGATTGAAAAAAAATATTTTACTGTGGAATAATTTTTTCTTTAGAAACAGCTTTTTCGATTCATTTGAACCCTTGTTCTACTTTGATGCCCTTGTCAGTTTTCCACTTGATTTATAAATATGACCATAACTACAGAGCCATTTCCAGTTCTATAAAATGATTGACTGCCACATCTGATTTGAGACCAACATACCCTTTTCATGCTGTGAGTCTTCTAGAATTGGAATTCCATTCGCATTTAGGCTCAGCAATCAAAGGGGGGGGGGGGGGGGGGGTTGCCGCTTTCTAAAACTCATACCAAATTCGTCAACTAAACACGCGTCTATGCTCAATTGTGTGAAAAGTTCATCGCGATAATAAGAAGAGCAAGGAACAAATCTCTGTTCGGCTTGAACTTATCAAACGATTACCTTGGTAATAATGTTTGCCTGGTGAATTGATAAACAAATTTATATTTTTGTAATTAGCAATTCGAACATGGATACAAGAGATGTTTTACGATTTGCTTCAAGTGTTTCCCCCTTCATTAGTGGTACGCAAAAGAAAGATATCTGTTTGTACGTCGATCAATTAAGGCTGCAAATCAGTGTGGCTAGTATTTTCGTTTATACGTTCGCTTGTCTGCCCCGAAACCTTGGAGACCAAGGGTACCACAATCAGCAACCTGACTCTGATAACTGGAATGGAGAATAAAGTAAGGTCCCAACAGTATGAGATGTTGTGAGATGCCAAAATGAATCTGCATCCTAGTGCAAACTGATTCCACTGTAGTATTTTTACAGGTATACTTACGCACTCTAAATAGCAGATGAATTCGAAAAACCGTCAGTACTTTATAAATGTCAATTGCTTGTGTTTGATCTAAAGGCAACTTAGGTCCACTTTGCCAGTGGCCTTGTCTTGTTCCTCTGGTTGTAAATCTCGAGGATTGGAAACCACTTCCGGACTTTCCAGAGAAAAGTTCCAGGGAGAATGAATGCAGGGTTGGCATTCGTCATGTGATGTGGTGCAATAGAGTGGAATACTACAACACGCAGTGCGGCCGGAGTGTACCGTGATTACGTTGATGTAATTGGACTATTAGTTTCCGAAAATTAGTCGGCAAAGCACATTACCTGTCATGTTTACACACACACACACACACACACACACTGACACACACACACATACATACATACATACATACATACATACATACATACATACATACATACATACATACATACATACATACATACATACACACAGAATGCATCCCTTTTCGGGATCGTTTCCGGGAAAGCAGCAGAGGCACGTGTTTGCATGTGTGCCTCAACACCACCAATTTGAGAGGACTTTGGACAGCAAAATCACTGCCCAAAAACAATAACCATAATGTTACATCTCTCCATGTTAATTAAGAACAATCTCAGCGCAGCGTGTGAAGTGGTCAATACAGTTAGACGCATCCCAGATAGTGTGATTCGCAAAATATGCGTAAAAGTTCAGCAATGCAGCTGATGATGGTGTTAATGATAGTGATGATCTTGTTGTCCACTGCTTTGGTGGCGGTGATGAGAACGGATGTTTTACGTTGCCAACTAAACGTATTTCATCGATACAGACTAGTTTTCTCAGACAAAAATCAACGTAACCACCGTCACTAATATGATCTATGGTCAGCTTTGTGTGGTTTAGGACTAATTTGTCAACTTGGATTATCATTGAAACCGTTAGGTGCTAACTCTACTTATATGGCCTCCATTTGAAACTCTTCTAATGTTTCATTGTGTATGCCTTGTTTGTGGTGGTAGATAGTTATCTTTTTCTTCAAATTATAGGTTGCACATTGTAAATTTAAGAAAGGAACAGACCGAAATAGATATTGGGACACAAATCCGTCAAATTGCTTCAGAATGAAAACCGAAAGGTAGTACAATAGAGAGTGATTTACTAGGACTTTTGACAATATTTCAAAAGGGAGAATGAGAGACAGCAATCTTTTGCGAGATGAAAAACGATTTCTTCCATTCATCACGAAAAAGTGACAGATAACCTGGTCACCTAAAAAAAACTGGGCTTAGTAATCTTTAATTTGGAACGTAAACCTTTAACAAGGCTGAACTGCGGTTCTATTCGCCAGTCAGTAATCGAAGTCAGATTACCGACTTTAACCGTATTTGCAAGCCTGAAGAGCTAGAAATGCTTCTTGATACCAAAGCTGTAAATGCAAGTAAAACGATCAGAATGTTGACGCTTTAAAGCATAGGAAATTCAACACTTTATAGGAATGGATAAAGCTTGAAGACATTGCCGCATATTTCCACAGGAGTCTTAAAAATGTGAGGACAGAGAATTATTTAGGTCGCCTTACAATTTACACATATTTGTATATACTTTGGCAGTAAAAGTATCAATTTGCTCGTCAACACGGATGTTAAATTTTTCAGGATGTGCAGCGACACACTTTTCCACAGGTCTCCGGAAGAAAACAGGTCCTATGGACGATTTTAAACATCGAAAAGACCTATGAATTTTACAGGCAGGCAGCACTTCCTTCCCTTTCAGCTCGTAACCAAGTTTCATAGTAACTCATTTTTTAATTTTAAAAAATCAACTTCATCGATTCTTGCAGGTGACGCCACAGACTATCTTAGTTACGAACATGCCAAATCCAATAAATTGATGAACAAGCAAATAAAGCAAAATAACAATATTCCAACGTGTACGAATACAGGCTTCTCCAAAATCACTCCGGTTACGAAATGTTATTTACCGCAATAAATTTTCGCCTACAGAAGAACTTTATTTATTTATGTTGACAGAAATCACGGAAAGCCAAAATCAGTTTATTGCCACTTGTATCCACTTGAGAGGATTACTGACAAGTAAGAAGTAACCGAACAGGATCCCACAGTTTTGTCATGTGCACCTAATTCTAAAGAGACATGCGTGGTTTGGTGGCGAACGTGATGGGAAATACTCTGGTCCCGAACCACATGGGGTTCGTCCGAAATTTGTTCTACGTGTTTCACTGATAAAAATATGTGATTATGAGCCAGAATTGGTACCGATCTTTGGTTCTAAAAATCGTAAAAACTAACTTGAACCGCTCTTGTCTAGCTCCTCTAGCAGCCTGTTGTGTTTTGTTTGAGCGGTTTTTCTAAGATTCCAATAATTATTTGATGTGATAAGGTTTTGTACAGATTCATCGGCTCAACGTCATGATTTTCACTAACGAACAATTGAAAACTGAACTTGAACTTCGGTGGGCAATGAAAATAAAGCCAAGAGCACTGAAAGTGGTTCGCATTCTTCTCACTCACCAGTGGCGAGGAATGAGAAATGATAGTCAAAGCCGCTATGACTTATATAAAACCGTAATACTATTTCGAAATTCGCACCTTAGTGTTTTGTTGTGTAAATTCGGTGTACTATGTATGGAAAATTTGTGAAACCATCATGGCTCTCATGATTTTGTCAGAACTGCGTAACAATAAATATCACACTACAAGGAAACATCTTTCATTGATGCCATCAGGATTGCATTTATGAGTTAGATGATGTGATGAAACACATTTATGGTTACATTTTACTCGACAAGCTCATTTTTTTCGGTTACATTTAATTTATGTCATTTCATTCAGAATATGTGATAAACTACTAAATGTCCTCATGACAGCCAGCCAGTGAACTATTATTTCCTCTTGGAGTTACCTGCAAAAGATGATGAACCCGGAAAGTACCTCCATTTCATCTGTAGAACAGGGTAAGGTCTTTTTGTTTCACATCCGGCAATCTCTAAGTGAATAACGATAAATCAAATTTACATCACATAGTTTGGGTCTGATTAACCTTTAGAAGCTGGCATTTTGCGGAAAACGATGAACGTGAGGGACTTAGAAAATAGTGTATTTCACCCTGTGGTAAAAGACTGACAACTTATTTTCTGTATCTACCTTGAAAATGTGTCCATGGACATATCACGAATAGAAACAGTGAACTTTTTCTGAAGTAAATGACGGATGATGTTTCCTGTTCAGTGATAATTAACTGATTTCCTCCATTCTGTAGTGCCAAATTTTCTCTGGCCTTACGGACTTATGCTGGCAGAATCCAAGCGGCAGCCATCTTTGAAGTACGTGCTCTCTAGATTATACCTGCATCTTTGGAAGCACCTTTATAGTACCCAGCTCACGCACGCGATCGATAAACTGATACGCTTCCATTAAAAGAAGTTGCTCATAGAGCTTTTGGATGTGTTTTTGAGCTGGATCTACCCATGGATCAGAAATAGACAATTCCTGGCGGTGCTGGCATGTCATTGACAGCACTTATTCTTTTGCTGATGATACCGGAGTAAAATCTAGGCCAGTGTGTTTCACACCACACTCGAGTGACTTTCTTATTACAGTTACGGGACATAGAGGGCATCCACAAGGTAGATTTACGCTCACCACTATCCACCGTCATGAACCATTTTTCCTCTCTGACATAAGTCAGTTATATATCACTGTGAAAGGCTATATTACAGGAGCTTACCGAGTCAGATGTATGGGCCTTTAAAACCACTACCAAACTATGTCAAGATCAGAATTAATTATATTTCATAGTGATCACATTGTTTAGGTACCTATTAACTTGATGAAACTGTTAAGAGAACAACTCTATACAGAGATGCTTTCATGAAGAGATTTCAGCTTTTCTGTTTTGTTTCTTTCAGTAGTAAATAAAAGGCTAGTCTACATTTTATTGTATACAGCAAGTAACTTCAGTTTGTCGTTCCCCAGATCTGCGGGCTTTGCTATGGTCTGGTTAAAGCACAGGTGAGAACACTGTATCCACTGTCACAAAAATCTACACTCTACTTGATATGCTAAAATCACTGAGATTGTGGGATAAATTGACTAATTAGTTTTGCACGACCGAAAATTTAATTTTTGAAAGAGCGAAGCCTTTGCACATATTCCCTGCTCACTGTTACATTTTTCTTAGAAACACAGACTTCGGCCATGAAGGTAATAAAATTTTCAAACTATCACTTTCCGTTCAATGCCTGAACGTTAAACGGACCTTACAGACCAGAAAGTAGATTAGTTTAATGAAAAATGAATAAATATTTTGAGAACCACAAAAATTGTTCTTGTAAGTGGAGGCCTATAGGAGATTCATTGAGACCCAAGCAAACGCTAAGTTGGTTAACTTTTTACATTAGTCGAAAAGCAATTTGGATTCAGTTTAGTAATTCCGGATATAGAGCAGTTTCTTCTATCTATTCTCTAAATCAGTGACTTTGACTCAACAAGAAAACCATTTTTCTCAGATCTTATCATAAGAAATACCTGTGTAATCCTTGGAAGCATTTCCCCGAATAACGATTTGCAACTGGAACAATTTTGCTCTTTCACGTATTTACTGATTTACAAGTCAGTGCTAGATTCTGGACCAAGTTTGTAGCTATTCAGCTCACTATAATGACGCATGAGTAAGTCACTAAATTAGTACCTATCCTTATGTCTGTTTCCGGATTGGAGCAATTAATTGAATGCGTAGAAACGATTGCGGTAGACGTATTGAAGTTGGTCTACTTGAAAAATAACACACCGGGAAAGATGGTTTGCTATGAGATATCAAGCGCACCATTACGTAATTTTGGATGTGTGGCTGTGATGGATTTATTGGGTATGACCCAATGTCAGCTTTTGTTGCACGAGAGGTGACACGGGTTCTTAATTTATGTACCCCAGTGGGTTCAAAGGTCTCTCCGACTTTTATTATTAGTGTGTGTTATATACTTAAATTGCAAGTTCAGCGTCAGAGCCGTCAGCAAGAAAGATTATTCCACTTCACTAAAACTGAACAACAAGTCTCTGTCATCTCCATCAAATATATCATCAAGTGATCAACAATTCTCTCTGAATGAGCACCAGTCGAGGAATGCGTCTTGCTTGTATTTTGTGGTCGGAGTATATCGAGCCCCGGCTGTGAAATTGTTACTTCATATAATTGATCGTTTTCTTTTTCTTTTTGACTTTCTTCTTATTCGTTCGCTGGCTTCTCCTGTATTCGCATATTATAACGGAGAAAGCTACCATGTTGGCCTATCTAGCTGAATATGTCATAGAAAAGCAGGGGCAGGTAGCCTTCGATAGCTTAAGTGACAGACTGACCAGTTGTTCCAATGACACATGGAACCGGTTAGATTTATTGACCATCGATTATATTACGTTTGGGTTCTGCATTCATCTGTTTGCATAATACTGCAAAGCTGACCCATATACAGAAGCGAACGATTCAATTTTACCGTCAACTATAAATTTGTACATAATTGGTCTGCACTTTTTATACATGCGAACTCGCTACATCACTTCTAAATAGCCCACAACTGGACCAAGATCGAAAATGACGGCTGACATGTTGTGAGGTTTTATTCCATTGCATCTTGTGTTTGCCATTTTTATTTGTTCCTATTGAGTTTGGTTTCAAGGGCTGATTTATTCAAAAAGCTTTTGTGAGAGAAAGACCGTTTCGGATTTTTCACACAACAAAGTGAATTTCCGTACTCTTTCGCTGGATGGCAATTGTCTAGGCACGTCTACATCTCCTGGTTAAGGGTTTACCAGAGCTTTTTACGGGATTTTCGTGGTCATTACCATTCTGGAGCAGTAGGTGTCAAAGAACAGCGATTACAGTGGAGATAAGGGGGCTATGATGTTCTTATCTATCTTGTTCTGGTTCTTTTGATGGGAAAAGTGAGTATAACTCTGATCACTTTACTGAAAGCACTGTTCAATAACAGCGTATTGCGAATCAAACAGCAGTCGGCTACTCTCGGGTTAGCTGTCCGTTACAAAATAGGAAAAGAATACGGTGAAAGGGTTGAACCTTCTGCGTATTGCATACCAACTTTTCTGCTTTGTCTGTCACCAATTTCTCCGACACTCCAAGGCACCTCACACAGCCCAGAAATGTGTTCTTCAGCAGTCATTATTGAATCAGAATTCACCGGATGCAAACGTGTTTTCTTCTGATTATTTTTAGACTGAGGGTTATTTGAACTTCGAGAGTAAAATGTTGGAGAAAGAGGACTGTGAAGCTAATATAGTGTTCTGATAGTTTGTCCTACAATGTTTTGCTTTGCAAGATCGTCAAATCCTTTCGGGTTGGGCGAGAGAAGCTGCACGACCTCTGCACCAAGTTCATATCAAAGAGCACGATGCGAATCAACATGAAGACAGACAAAATGAAATTATGGTCAGTCTCACTGAACAACGTTTGAACAGAGTCAGTTACAAAATGCGCTAGGTTCTAGATAAATTAAACGTGCTACGTCGAACGGGACAAGCATTTTATTTAAAAACTCCACATTTAATTGAGTTCACCTCGAGAGACGGTCCACCACAACTATCAAATTTCTGAGTGCAGAAGGAAAAAAAACTTAGTGCATAAAAGATGTTTTGATGCCAATGATTTTCACCACAAAAGTCCACAAACTAACTCAGGCAGCTGAACAATTTTACAAAGCTTGCTTACGTATCCCTCTAAAATTCCATAACATGTTCCAACTAGAATATTAGCCAACTTTTTCATTACTTTGGATAAAATTCTAGGTAAAATGGTATCGGGTATAGACCGCGTCCTGTCTACAGTCTCGAATTATTGCCCAATCAGTGATAGCTCTAGTGTCGTTATTTTCACATATATGAGCTGTTTTTTTTTTCTGCGGAAATTTTAGTGCATAAACAATTCACTTTTGTAATGAGTGGCCATTAGAAATGACACTTTTATGAAAATAAAGAAGCTAAGCTCCATGATTAATCTGAACCAATAAGACTGCATCCAAACTCTGCCCCAGGTAATCCTTTAGTCAGCTGTCATCAGTCTTCGACGTTTAAATTAGGCAACGGAATGAAGTTATTGTTAAACATATACCTTTGAGTAATGCGCGTGTGTTTGATTGTGTGTGGTTGGATTAAGCCACGGTGGGTTATGAATGATGGTCTAACCGTTTTGGACACACTAAAGAAGTCATCGATTATTCACCTTAGCTCCCTTTTCGTGCGTCCTAAAAGGTTCAACCTCTGTCCTTAACCAAGCACGGCTTTAATCAATCATGCACAAACGCATTCAGCCCTACGCATGATAGTTGCAAGCGTATCGTCTATTTTTCCGTCGATGATACACGTTTGCGTCGAATGAAATTACATTCATGGGCTGGATTTGGCTTCCACATTCTTTTGTTCAAACATGAAACCGCTGTTGCATAATCCTCAGCACTTCTGAGCTCTCGAAAAAATGAAATCCAGGTAAAATCGGCCAAGTATGTAGTGGTGATACACCAATTAGACTACAATGCATTTTATTAAAATGATTGTACACGAAAATCAATGAAGCGGGAAAATTGAGAAATCTAGTTTTGTTTTGCGTTATTCCGTTGTCTGGTGGCAAATAACCAAGCCACTTAAAGATAAGATGACAATAGACAAGCTTTAATCAACAAGGATGAATGAACAAATTGATCGGGTCTCTCAAGTCTTGTAGTTAGGATGTACGGGAGGTATTGTATACTTCATTTAGGATTTGAGGATAATCCGTTACGAGTCCACGAGCAAGCACGATTTTCTGAATATTTTGTCTGAGTGACTCAATAAACTATTTCCTACTTTTTATGAAAACACAGTTATGAAAAAACCAAAAAATTATTCCGCCAACGAATAAAGATCGTCTTCTTTATGCTTATCTACCATGGAACCTCTATTGTGCTTTTTCGAAATATGCTTCAAGATCATTTGGTCCCCATTCGATATGAGAGCAAGTATTTACCGGAGAAAAACTTTTCGTTTACTCACTCATTGTTCTCTGATTAGCAGTTACAGATTATATATATATATATATATATATATATATATATATATATATATATATATATATATATATATATGGTTTTGTATACCCACTTCGTCGGGTCCTTGATAATAGAGTTGGACAACATGGTGTTATTTTTCCGCAAATAAACCACCATTCAAGTCACTAGTTGGTAGCAGTCACAAAACCAGGGTGAAATATATGTTGTTGATGGCTGTCGATCTACCGTTACTTTGCTTGGTTGATATTGGAAGGCTTAGTTTGTGTGCACTTGATTATTGTGAATAGAGTAGTATCCATTTTGCGGCAGCCAGTGAGCAGATTATTCTTTCTTGTATGCCTGCATTACTATTTCATTCTTCCTAAGTGATTATCATTCCAATCAGCACTAAAAGATTACGCTGACAATTCAGTGATCTTATTTCTATTGGAAATCACTTTTTACAAAGTCATCGAATTTCCCTTTGAATTGTTTGAAGCTCTTTTGATTTTCCCTGAGGTATATTATTCCAGTTAAACTGTAATTAGGTCAGTTCTTGAAACTTAGCTTCATACTAGAACTTTTCCCGTACAATAAACCAATTTATTAAGAAACGCGCGGTGTGCTCAGTGCTTGCAGGCTTGTTTCAGGAGTTTCGAATTTCTGTTTTAGCTGCTGATAGCAATGACAGTAGCTAGTTGTTCAATTTCTCTTGTATCAGTAGGAGGAAGTCATACAGTCCACTGAAAGGAAGATCAACGACATCGATATATATGAGAGTCATGACTTCAAATCTGCATATCTTGACGGCAAGGAGAGCACACAAAGATGCGGACGCATTATGACAGTCCAGTTAATAGTATTTTTACGAATATGTAATCACTTCGAGGTGAACGATTACACTTTTGTGTTCTTGACTCATAAATGCCGGAGTTGTCGACCTCCATTTCCGGTAACAATCTGAAGACGTCTTCCAGCCGCTGCAGAAAAAACTAAAAAACTGCTTTCACTGCCAGAATAGAAGATAGAAATTACTATGGTGTGTATGGAATTACAGAACTCACTTTACGTAACCACAGTCACTGTTCAAACCCATAATGGGAAAATTCTCACCTTCTCTGACACGAATAAGAAAGCCGCAGACATGAACAACTCATTTGCGCAACTTATTAGGGTAAATTTGAATTTGCAGAATCATACCGTTCAGGCTTTGCCTATAACCTCTACACTACTGACTATTTTCAGTAGTTTCCTGATTATAAAACCAACAATTATTCTCGCGGGAGGAGTGCATGTGTAATGTTTTGGAAGGGTTATTACTGTCCCCGGGGACTTATGTACAATATGAAATAAGCAAGGCAACCCAGTCTGCATAAAGAGTGTGGTCCAAAAATGAAAAGTCCAAATCGACAAAGAAGCCCTTCATCTACGAAAATATATATTCCAACCGGGTTATATTCATTTCATACAAAGTACTGAAAGTAATTTTCAAGTATTTCTAAAGGTTGACTTTTTGAACTTTCTCCGAAAATAATTTATGTATGCGATATGACTAGGATCCCATGAAGCCCTAATCAGGGATCAGTAAGGCGTACAAAGTATTAAACATGAAGTTCCGAACAAAGCGAAATGGTTTAGAGTTACATTTTGTCTTTAATGTTGCCCCGGTGGAAAACTAATGGCAAGCGGGCAAACAATGATTTGAAAACTGTCCTTGAGCCAAGAGTAGGAAACAACCATTACGCGCATCAATTAACTGATTCACAGGAACTGTATTCGCAGTAGATCCTGTTAGATTATTGATTCAATACAGCTAATAAAAGAAGAGAACCACGGATGACTAACCGGGATGAACAAACACCATGCATATCCTCAGTAAGGAAAAAAAGTTCATGTATGTTCTCATTCGACCCAGTCGTAAACGAACGGACAAATAACGATTTTCGAAACGCTATTAGTCGACGGTATTTAGGATGGAAAAACGATGTCTTGCCAGGGAATGTCACTAAACTGACCATCTAGGATAGGCCTTCAAATCTGATTTGGCATTTTTCTTACCTAGTTTATTGGAAGAACAATAATTTGGAGAACGTCCTTGCCTTGAGTGATTCTTCTACCAGCCAAATATAGCAGGCTGAACAAATCAGGCGACAATTTTCTAAAATGCGAAAGTCGATTGTTTGCGTGATGACAACAGTGTTTAAAATAATTCGTGTAATTTTGGAAATGAAGTTATCGATACACTGACAGCACAAGTAATATTTATTTTTCTATTGGTTTACCATCAGTTTACTACGAGTAGACCATTTATTTTTCCTGATGCTTTTGCCAGCCACATTCGTTTGTTTAAAATACGCTCATGGGTCACCTATGTTTGCCAGAATTATCAAATATAGTCAAATCCGTTGCTCTCATTTCTTGTTTTGACTGCTCACCATAGACTCCGCGAAATGCTCCCAAGTAACCATGCACCTCAAACAGTCTCTACTGAGGAAGTCCTACTCACCGCCTTTTCGTGGTGAAGGTGTTTTCACCAAAGTGTGAGGACGAAGATGACCGCCCGGCCCTTTTCACCGGGTTGGCTGACTAATAGTTAGTCTAGGGGAGATGGCTAAACCCTAATTCCAAACCAACCATGAGTGGTGTATGGGGCGTACAACACTATGCTCACCTGCATCTGTGGCAGAAGGGTGTACTGGGCACTCAGGATGTTCAGCCTAATCCGAAGGGCGTATGAACTGAGCAACCAGTCATCGGCCTCCAGAGGTTTCCAGAAGAAGCGAATGAACCATACAATTGGTCACCGGCTCATCTGGGCCAACACTGCTGCCATGCAGGATGCGCTTGACTGCGCAAAGGCTAGAGGTGTATTCTCGAGTTAAAATGCCTACTCTGGACTGGGCGACCAAATGGTACAACAACCCACCACACAACCAACCAAGACAGATTCTACTGATGTGACTTATTGCCCTCTCTAACGCATGAACAATCGCTTTCCTACACCGCACAAAACTCGTTCTTTCATCTTCACTCTCTTCCCACTTTCTTTTCCATTTTCACATCCCACGGGTTCTTCGGCCGACCTTGTCTGTTGTAGTGCCACTGGTGGACATCTTGGCTATGTTTTTTTTGTCCTTCTTCGACTAGCTTTCCAGTCCCATCGAACCCTCTGCCACCAACTGATGCCCTGCTTCGTCCTCGATGCCCATTCAAACTATCCACGTTTAGCGTGCACAACTTGATGCGTATAGGACAACAGTTGGGTTTAACTCGTAGGCTTGAGTCCGTTGCCATTGATTTGTATTACATTCAAGAGACTCGCGTTCAAGACTTCAGTTCCATCATTCGATTAAAGCCCCCATATAATCCTTCCGTGAAGTTCCACTTACGCCTTTCTGGGGACCCTGACGCACACTTCCAGTTGTCCGTTTCGTTAGACCTATCGACGGAAGGGGAGATCCGAAGGGAAATTCGGGCCTTAGGACGCCACAAATTGTCGGGCTCCAATGGCTTTCCCTCAGCCCTTTTTAGAGACGGTAGGGTGCAGCTCGGTAGAGAACTCCATGTTTTTACCAAAAGTTTGGAATTCTGATCAGGTACTCAGCCTCGATTGTTCTCCCATCTTTAAGGAAGGCTCACGCAGTGACTACGCTAACCATGGGGGTGTAAACCTTACCAGACCAGGGTCGACAATGCCTGCATCTGTCATACTTCGTAGGCTGTACTAAAAGCGTATAGAGCAGGCTCGTGATGAGCAAGCTGGTTTTCTTACCTGTCGTGGGCGTACCAATCAAAACTCCACCTTCCGACAACTGCTAGAGCACCGTCACACTTTCCAAAGACCGAAAGTCTTCGTGTTCCCAGACATTCAAGATGCCTTTGACTCCATCGCTAGGACTGCCCTATGGAACTGTTTGTGGAAAAGTTTGGTACCTGAGAATTACGCATCAGTCCCAAAAGTTTTGTATCTTCGCTTCAGTTCGGGTTAAAGCCTACGGTCAGCTTTCGTCCCCAGTAGAGTTCGCCGAGGTTACCCTATATCCCCACCTCTCTTCAACTTTGCTTTAGAGGATGTTCTGCGGAATGCCTTTCCTGGTCTTCCAAACGGTGGAGTTGAACTCATCTAAAGGAACAAAGCTTTTGATTTCAAATATGTCGATGTTATCACTTAGCTGAATGAAAATGCACTGACAACACAATATGCTTCGGACCGCTTGGCGATTGAAGTATCCAGATGTGGTACGCACTTTGCACCTTCCAAGTGCAAAGAGCATTTGCAAGACTGTTAGAACCCTGTGCCTGCGCCCATCCCTTGTGATCAGCCTGAGTTATTTGACAGCTCCAAGTACCTTGCTCGTAGTGTTTTACTCTATGGTTGCGAGATATGGCCATTTCGCGTTGTGAATGCTCGGCCTCTTTCTGTGTTCAGCAACTGATATCTCCGAAGCACTGCTCGCTTCTGATGGAAGAATCAAGTGAATAATTAAGAGGTGCGCCATCTTGTTTTTACCAAGTACAGCCGCCTTCTTAACGAAGCGGGAACTCGAAACAGCCTCCTGCTTCTCATGCATGTTTTCCGAATGCCTGCCCATCGTCTACTTTTCTTTGCTCCATTCGGACATGCTGGGTAAGGCTGGAAGAGGCGATAAGGCCTTCAGGCCATGACTTGGCGTAGAGGTATGAAAAAGCAAGCAACGGCACCGGTCTCGGTTGGAGCTCCCTGCCTTTCTGGTTGGAACCAAAGGAAGGAGGACTGTCGTTGGTTGGAGATGTTGAGGAACTTCATAGGGATTAGAAGTCAGTGGTTCGAATGTTGTGCGCTCTGCCTGTTGAACTTTCTGGTCCCGTAATTACAGAAAGTCATTCCGACAAACAGAAATGACGAAAAAAAGATAAAGGTTTGCAATGAAAAAAATCACAGCATGTTTTTTGTTATTCGTTTCTTTTATTGTGCCCTACTCCCCCTCTCTTACTGTTGTAATTGTTTTGCTACCTTGGAACCATGCCTGATTCAGCCCGTGGAATACATATATATATATATATATATATATATATATATATATATATATATATATATATATATATATATATATATATATATATATATATATATATATAGGTGAAGAGCTTCACAGTGAGTATTGATGACTGAACCGATGAAATATCATTGCAAATTTCGTAACAGTTCATCTGAATTTTTGCCTAGATTTTGATCGATCAAAGCATTACGATGTTCATTCTCTCGTGCTTCATACGGTTACAGCTGTGGATGATATAGTCGGATGGGCGAATGGATTATCCAGATCCACCTTAATGCATCACTCTGATCTGACACCTCACTAAAACCATCATCCGCTCTGGTTCTCCAAATCACAAGCCCCATTACCTGTGATGGTACATTTTGAAGTTAAGGTGGAAAAGACGCATGGCAATTAGGGGGAAAATACAAGCAGGTTTTTATGTCCTCACTTCCGTTGATGATGAGACTAAAGTGGGATGGAGTTGCATAATGTAATGGATGAACGTAGTATCTTTGTTCCAGCTGAAACGGATTTGCCAAATGACTTTCAGCCTAGGGAAGTTTGATTGGACAAATTATAAAAAGCATAACTGATACGAGTTCAAAGTTGCATGAGATAATAGTGATTCTGGTTTCCATTGAAAAAAATGTAGAACCAAATTGTTCAGTCAAATAAAAGAAGATACGTTTGTGGTAAATTGACTCGATAAAGTTGACATATAAGTCTGGGCGACAGCTTTGCAATGCAGATTTCTCTCGCTGAACAACGCAACATGATGCCGAAAGCACAGCATATCCATTGCACGTTAATAATTCATTGTACCTGTTCACCTCAGTTTGATATAAAGCAGAATTTGTGTAAGAAGTTTACCAACCTAGGTTTTCTCCAGTGCTTTTTCTTCCGCGGAACAAATGGATTAATACACTTGCGATTAACTTCCTGTGTAATTTCTCGACTGTCACTACTGTTCACATCCTGCCGTCCCGTATTGTCCAGGTGATTTCCGAACTGGAGCGTTTCACCGAGCGCATCGAGGCAATCGCAGTAGATGTGCTTAATCTGGTGTCCCTGAAAGACAATACTCCGGAAAAAATGATATGTCGACAAATGCTTACTGTCCCACTGCGCACATTCGGTGACTTATCCCTAATTGACCTGTTCGCACGAGCAAAATGCAATGAACTTCTGAGTTTGCCATGCTGTCAACGCGTATTGGATGAACGATGGCTCGGAGTGTTGATCCACCTACCCAACTGGGTTCGCTGGTCTTCCCGAATTGTCCCTTTTGCCGGAGTCATTTACTTAGATTATAAATCACGGAAAGAACTGGCCTCTCGCACATCTAGCTGTACCTTGACCAATCGGAGCGTCAAATCATACGGGATTGGGAAAAGGACTAGCTCTTTGGTAATGGAAAAAATGGGAAATGTGAGTGGGACAGGTGGCACCCCGCCGTCTTCGATTTCCGGGCCGTTGTTAGCAAAACGAATGTCCCGTTTTCAATCGACCGCCTACGCACAAAGACCAAGTCCATGGCGACCGTCAGATGATCAAAGTGTGCAAGCTGTGTCCACAATGCTGACTCCAGAACCGATGACCACCATATACGATCGCGTCGTTGGTCGAGACGGTTGGCATTCTTCACCACGTTGGTACTTTTTAACCGGTGTCTATAGGTCACCGTCGATGAAATTCTGTTTGCACAGTTTATTTCATCTGTTCTTCTTACTTTTCTTCTCGGTTGTATGTGTTTACAGTTTGCACACAAAATTCACAATACCGGAATTAGTCGCACTGAGCTATGTCGCTGGATACGCGATCGAGGAGTTTAGGCAGGTCATCCTCGAAGGACTGCGTGATGGACTAACAGAGTACTGGAAAGATGGATGGAACTGGATTGATTTGCTGGCAATCGGTTTAACTAGTGTAGGATTTTGCATTCGAATGGGTGCAAACAAAACGTACGAATCAAAATACAGAGAAGCTCACGATCCGCTGCTCTATTCCACACGAAATCTATACATGCTCGGATTGAACTTGTTCTACATGCGGACATTGTACATAACCTCTATTTCACAAATTATCGGTCCTCGTCTAAAAATGATGGGCGATATGCTCCGAAAGGATCTGGTCCCCTTACTTATTGTGTTCGCCATATTCATATGTTCATACGGAGTGTGGTTTCAGGGTTTAATCTATCCGAATAGTTTCTACGAGACTCCGGTTCAACGAAACAACGCGAAATTGCGAGGCCCTTCGAAGCACAGGGAAGATCAACGCCTAAATTTGCTTCAATCCTTTGGTGAACTATTTCGGCGTGCATTTTATAGTATTTTTGAGGTCAGCATTGTCCTTGAGGAGGAAACTTGTGAAGGGAATTTGTACTGTGGCAGTGAAACTGGATTTCATGCGGTGATCTACTTCGTGTTAGTTTTGTATACTGGCATTGTAAACATCATTTTGATCAATCTACTGATAGCGTTGTTCAGCAACACAGTGTCTCGTATTGATCAGAAAGCTACCTCACTTTGGCTGGCTGGTCGTTACAAGATGGTGAAAGAGTACAGCGAGCGAACTATTCTGCCTCCACCATTCAATATACTCTGTGTCTTGTACGAGGTTATACATTGTATCATCTATCACTGTCACACCTGGATTCGACAATATCGTCACACGAGAAAGCCACACAGACCGCATGCACCTTCACATGTGGATGATCATTCAGACTCATCTGATGCAGAACCTAACAAGATGCCCGGAGCAAAGCGCAACAAACGCACTTCCAAGGCAGTCCGTGTGCGTCTCCGTAACACACGACGACTGCAAGAAGTGTTGGGCAGTGGAAGTACGACAGCCTCAGACAAGTGGGAACTGGATGCAGTGCTGAAGTTCATACTTTTACAAAGTTTTGCTCTTCAAGATCGTCGTCAAGTCTTAGGTCATGGACACAATATAAATAGGCCATTGTCCATGTTGCAGGTCACATCGGTCAATACAGAAACAGGAGACCAAACCCGATACCAAGAACTACCTAATATCGTGAACCGTGTGGAACAACGATTAGATCAAATGGAAACAATGTTAAATCGGGTCATGGATCGTTTGGAGGATATGACCGACAGAAAAACACTCCAAACCTATACCAGTAGTCCGATGCGTTCCCCAGTTCGCCTAAGAATGCCACATGTAAAACTGACACGCACTTCATCAACCGTTTCAGAGGAGCCTATCAAAATACCCACTTCGAAGGACATTTTCGAAGCACTGGAAAGAGAACGAAAATTGCCATCAAAGCCTAGTTTATTGACAGTTACCAGTCCGAATGAGCAAGCGGATCAATGGTCTTCTATTCGTCGGCAATCAAAGAAAAGCCGTTCACTTAGCTTCAAGGAATAAGCGAGTAACTTTCAGTTTCAATATATTTCTCGTCCTTGTTAAGCAGTCGAAACGAAAAACCTTCATGAAACCAGATACACCCTAGAAAGAACACTGGCTGACAGCAGACTTTTAGACTGCATGCGACTTTTGTTAGATAGTAATGCCTTTCATTTATGGCTGCGTTTATTATGTGCCTGATCATTTCTCGTAAGCTATTAGTGGTAAAGTTTTATGCATACTTACATGCAGACGGTATTTTTCTCTCGAAGGTTAGAAACGGATCTACACACGAACACAAAACATGAACACACAAATCACAAGTCCTTCGAATGACTACACAAATCTCAAATATTGTAAACGAACTCTGTTAGCACGATACTTTTACTTGGCTGATTGGATTATGTGCTGTAATTCAGTTTGTATATTATTGACAGAGAAATTCTGATAGGTCGAGGAGAATGGACAAAAAGAGACGAGTACAACAAAATGTATACTTGTTCAACTGAGCACGTCATTAGTTTCCATCTGTATATAGTATAAGAATTTTCCTTTGTTTGTCGCTTACAATATATCCCACAAAAAAGCCGCAAAGTAACAACTTTAGTAGCCTCCTAATGAAACTTTTGCCTGATGTTGCAAAAGTTGATGAAAGGAATAGAGTTTAGATGAGAATTGTCATCCACGTTCTTCTGTGCCAGTTACACCCATTTTTCCTGTTTATCGTCAATACGTCATGATACGATATCCTTCTGCCATTGACTTTTGAGCGATGACAACCCGTCGCCCGCAAAACAACGGACGATTTTCCTACGTAGGGGCCTAAGGGGAAACATGCATCCCGTTTCGAGCAACGTACAGACCGCGCTGTTGCCTTTCAAAAGTTAAGTATTTATTTTAAGTTATTCAGCGGACTGGCACCGTGATGATTTAGTGTGACTGCCACAAAGAAATTTGATGTAGCTATCCGTTGTACCGTAATGAGTCTGCTTTCTGAAGAGTATATTCGGCATGGGATGAAAAAGTGGATATCGGACAAATTTAAAGAGCCTCGAGGGTCAAAATGGAAACATGAAAACTTCTGATAACGTCAAGATGATGTACTGAATTTCGGTGGTCGTTAAGTGGACAGGATTAGACAAAATACTCGGGTCTATAAAAACCAGCACGCAAATAAAAGGCAAATTCAGGTAAGATATGAAGTCGGCTCAGAAAATAGGTAGCAACAGAAAATAACTTCGTGCTACTAATTTCACTCGTCTCTACTCATGATTGTTGACATTGGGCTATTTTCGTGCTGTCCCGTGTCCTATCGAACACCTTTTTTGCACGTCTCAGTCAGCCTCTCTGGAAAATGCTCACTTCTGATTCATTCAACTCATTAGTGTGTGCTTGTGTCGGGGTTTATCTGCTGTTTGTGTGAGTGACCAAAACTGTTTGGGTGAAAACGGGTTAGGGTAGCGACGATCGTGCAGGTAAATAAGCAGAGAATGAGATAAATCGTGACTGAAAACGCGTGAATTCAAGAGTGGATCATGCCGTTTTGATACAAATCTACCAAACTTATTGCTTCCGTTGGATCCGAAGAAATTACGCATCTCAAATGATTGTAATAATCATAACTTTTGGAATAGGAATAGCTGAAATAATACTTTACTCCTTCTATTAATTACAAAATAAAGGTAAAATGTTTCAAGAGGGTCACCACCAATTAATCTGCCGAATGAACTAATGACTGATGGGGGTCGGATTCAAAATGGGAACATTAAGGTTCAAAGTTCGCCATGATTGCTGTTTGATCAAGGCAGATATGTCATCCGAGTTATATAAAGATAAGAACACAACCTACTTGAAGCTTCACGAACAAGTAAAACCTCAACCATATCTAAACCTAACAGTGTGCTACCAGGCAAAAAACAAGCTAGTCTGTTTGTATGGGGACGAAATATTTTTTGATACAATTGATAGTGGATTTAGATCGGTTAGCAGCGTACATGACGATCATATTTGTTACAAATATTTCAGGGCAAGAACGCCAGAGTTACATTTGTGATGTAGTACAACGCAGTAAAGGTATTCTTAGGAGTATTTACGAATGAGATTAATTTATCTCAACTCGAAGAGATGACACAGGCAGTACAGTTTTCTCGGTGAGTTAACATTCCGTCGGTCAGACAACGGAATCTGAACATAGCAAGTACCAGTCAGAGAAATTCCTCTATTGTTTTCATAAGATCATCCAACTCATCCGTAACCTAGATGAATGACACCCTTCGTACAACTTGATGGGGATTTGTCACCCCCTATGTAATGCTGAAAAAATACAAAGGAAACTGAAGACCGTGAATCCCAGATATGAATCTAGACGACACCAGTTACCTTATCGCGCCGGCTGCCTCCAATAAGCCGCAACTCTTCTCGTTTACCGGGAATTTTTGTCATGCATCAAACAAAGCAAAGTAAGCACGAAATTCATCCTCCGTTATCAAAGGGGCTATTTCACCCAGCCACCGGAACAGCGGTCATAAATAGATAGCTGTTCATAGCCAACGAATCAAGCACTGGGAAAACAGCCTGTGACCCATCGAAATAAGAAGTGAACCCGTGGTAGATAGATGAACAATATATGCTGTTCGTATTCACTTTTAGACGCTTACCGCGCATTCTAAGTTCATACACCTAGTCAATACAGAACAACTATGATCATAATGTACTCTATAACGTTATGCCAGCAAGATACACGAAAGTCTCATTTATATAACCTTAGGACTATGAAAACAACTTTTCCAGCAATCCTGTACACGTCGTTGAACGGTTGAGAGCGTCATATCCACAGTAGAAGAAAAAGGCATTATTCAAATGAATACGGAAAGAATAACCTCGACTAACTGTGAGTAAATCACTGTTGGATTCTAAAAATAAACCACGAAATCCTTCTTCTCCTCGAAAATTATTGAATAAATAAAGCATAATTCTCTAGTTCGCGGTCACTGCATATTGTTATGTTAGGGCACAAAAAACCGTTGGAAGCCAGTCTGGATTGCCCGATGGCTGGTTGTTCGAAACACAGTCGTTTACCCCGGGGTTCTCGTCCCGGTGGAGGCTCCGTGGGTGTGAACTGATGATGATTCTTAACAAGGATGAAACAGCGGCATGGTGGGCGCTTCCACATTTTTCAATGGCGAGCTGAGTGTTGATACTACATGATCAATCACACAACATGACAGCAATCTCCTACCACATATTTGCAACTTACTACTAAAATGATTCCGAGTGGACCTTCCCAATACACCTGGCAGAGAAACGATGCGGATGGATACTAACCCTCCATCAGAAATGGAGATTATGCGAAAGATATGTTAGTTGAAAACGTACAAAGCCGATGGACCACATGAGTTGTCTTCATCTTTTTAACGATGGAGGTGAAGCTTTCGTTTCTGAGTTAACAAAACTCCTCCGGGTAATCTAGGTCACAGAACAGATTACAACGGAATGGTGTGAATCGGTGATTGTCCAAATTTACAAGAAAGGTGACAGACCCTCTTGTGAAAACCACAGAGGAATTAGCTTGGTAAATATCGCGTCCAAAATGCTCACCGGCCTTATTCTCCACTGATCATCCAGTGCCCGCGAAATGTGCACGCGTGAGAATTAAGCCGGTTTCGGACCCGGTCGTGATCGTATCGACCACATCTTTACTCCTCAGCAAACCTCAGAGCACAGACACATCTTCCGTAGGCCCACAACTACTGTCTTTCTTGATTTGAAAGCAGCGTTCGATTCGTTTGTAAAACCGGTCTTGAAAAAGGTTATCCGTGGTGACCGAAACGTCGACAACCTACCAACGATTCCGACTACGCTGTGTTATTGAGCAATAAAATTCTACCATCACCAGGCACTCTTTACCAAAACGATCGGAGAACTGCTCAATTATGAGGTCACACGAGCAATGCCCAAAGTTACGCTATAAACGCAAATGATCATGCACATAATAATTGCAGTTACTATGTATTTCACCAGAATAAGCTGAAGTGGCTTCCATCCGTCTCTACCTGACAGCTCGATAAAGTCTTGTGAATGAAGTTATTGCAATCACGAGATGAAACACTATAGAGATTTAACCCGTAGTCGGGTTGGTGGTTGGTTTGGCTAATTAATAGTATACCACTTGTAAGAGACTATTAAGCGCCACTAAGCAATCAGTCCGTAGCATGGAGGGAAGGTATTAAAAGCTGAATCAGTGCTCTTGGCCATTTAGAGCGTGTCGGGTTTCCACAGTGGGTTACACAACCACGAGATCCGTCCAATCAGTGGTCATGTGCAGGAAGATGTGACCATGTGACATAAGAAGTTGCAGTCGTAGCTGCACAAATTAACAGCCAAAATGATACCATTGCTCATAGTTTTCCCCTTGATTTTCAATCCCAGTGATCTTTTTGATATTCATATTAGGCTGTTGCTGAGAAGCAGGAATCACTGAACCACCGCAATCAATGAACTATTACTGGTTGTTACAATGGAATAAGATCTTCTAAACACTCACAAATTCACCAGACGAATGTAAATCTACACGACTGAACCAAGAAAGGTTAACGATAAATACTGTGACAATGGATGATATACTGTAGAGCGAATATTACTTGTTATTTTACTCGGGTTTTCCATACAAGCGCTTCAAAACTGAACAACACGGCCAGTTTGTTAGCAATAGGCGCGTAGGAGCGCGTCGGTAGCTTTGTATGATCACTCCACGCTAAAGCGAACCATTTTTGGCATTTTAATTAGCAAATCTCGGTATTGGCCTTCATCATCTCAGGCGGACAATCCAGAGCGTTTTTTTCGCCGGATATCAAAATCTAACTACTTCTGAAAGGATTACGCAGGCGGTTGCTGATGACGTCAGAAGCCATAGCAATTCGGCTATTGAAGCCGAATTTGTGTAAGCAACGTAACCTCGTGCAACAGTTGTTGTTGCCGTGGCCGTAACAAGTGATTCTCTTAAGGTTCCATTGTATCAATTCTCCCCAGCCCTACACCTCTTTTTTCACACCTTTGTTTTTCACACATGTCTTTTCACGCCATTTGGTTACACATTTCACACTTATTGTCGTTCACACAACGAACAAGATTCATCAAGTTGAAGCATGTTGTCGAGTTACCGGATTTTTCGCACATTTACTCACTCTCTGCTATCTTCAGCTGCACATATACCCTCTTTTACCCAGTACTATATATGTCAATGCCTGAAGTGATATATGGAAAAGAAATTTCTTCGTGTTACGTTTTTTTAACTACTTCTGTCGTTTTCAGTAGCATATATTGAAATTCGATCCTCCAGGGGTGGATACACTTCCCTTAAACGCACTGTACAGCGAAGTTGGTAAAAGTATGTGCCTCACGTCTCCGCGGTTGGGGTGCACAAGACCTCTCAACCGGGTGACTGGAGACACTGAAGGATACAGTAAAGTACTCCGAGCAGTGGCGATCGTGTTGTCTTTTTATCGAATCAAAATGATTGACCAACGGGTGTTTGCACATTTAGGCTGCGTATTCCGTGTGTTGGCTGATAGGGTCTTTTCTCACCCCTGTAGGTTCACTCCCTGTCTACCTGGTATATTCTTTCTCTCGATTACTTTGTGCAGCATGGTGAAGAAAGCAGTGGCCAGTAGGGCTCGCCCAACAATCTAACGCTGTACGATGATGACGACCTCCGGACCATGGCGGTGCAGTTGTAGAGCGAAGAAAAACTTGCTAGCTGCAGCTGTTAACCCACCACCGAAGGGGATCATTTATCTAGCTCCTTCATCAATGGCAAACGACTCACACGTTTCCGCGGTCAAAAACTGATTGCATTCAGTGACACCTTCTCTAAAATACCGTTCTATCATTTTGGTTTTCTGCCACGTACGCACACATAAACAGTCCATGGTGGACACTGAAGCTAACGGAGTGTAAATGAAAGTAGGTCATGCGACGTGTCACCTATCACCGGTTACTGTCGGTGTTCGCCGATTAGATGCTCAAAGTTGCGCACGCGTGCGTCCTTATAAAGTCTTTGTTTAACGCCAGTGTGGAGCACAGAGTCCCTATTCTCGGTGGTACCGTTTGAGTCCGCTAATTCACTTCACCATCATCCGACTTTCAGAACCAAATTTTCTGCTAACTGTTATTTACTTTGTGGTATTTACCGCTTTCCTTATTAACGAGCATCGCTGCAAATTCTGACATCTGGCTCGGAAAATTTTCTGCCCATTTTCAATGGTGACTTCAGCGTCCATACTGCATGGTGAATCATATCAAAAACTCCAGTTACCTAGCTGAGTTGTTCTGGTCGCGTTCGGAAAACCCATAAAAATGCATTGAAACAATCCGTGTCTTTTTCCTTCGGTCTCTTTGATATTTTTTTATTCCACGCTCAATCGTGAGTGTAGTGGAAGGGGTGTACCTCATGCCCTTAAAGATGCACCGCATCGAGTCGAATCTGCAATAACAATTTTGATGCGCATATCTAAGATAGCAATCATCAAGATGATTACCCTAATCCTGTACACAGAAATTCAGATGACAGCGGCTCTAGTCCTAGTTGGACAACACTCCCTACTCCCTTGCATCTTTGTAAACTTTCGATTTCTCCTGTTAGGCAAAGTCCAGCTGGAAACAACTCCACTATTCACATGCTCAGCAATTACTCGCCAGATAACAGTTAAAATCACTGAGTAAGAGTGCAATTCGGATGATTTTGGATCGTTGGGTTGATTGTAGCAAGACAACGCGCTTATAGAGAAAAACGGATGTGTGCATTAAACTGCCGGTTACCATGTCAACTTAAAAGGAATGTTGATCGTTAGTTTTAGCCTCAGGAAGTTCGCAATTTATTCTGACCACCCACTCCTTGGTTATGGAGACATACATCACCAATTGGTTTTCACGAGTATCAAAATTGTTCCATATTGGACGTTCGGATCAGATAGTTCCCAAACAGAACAATCTATGGCTCTGACATACGAACATGCGCGTTACAATTCGCATCTTCTCTTGAGCAGTTGTGGATGTACTTGCGTGGAAACTTATCATAATTGCTCTCATATCAGCGTGATCTTTTGATGTTTTTATGCTCGTTTGGGCTCGGTAGGAAAACGTCAATGGAAAACCGTTGCAGAAGAACCCGACGTAACCCTGCATCACTATATATCGTCTGATGCAGCATAAACGAATACCATGACAGATTTGTTTCTGTAGCTGAAAGACAGTAATCCACTGTCGTCCGGATCGTTACCACACCTGACCTATTGGGACCTTATGTGGTTCTTCGCCACTCCAAGTCTCAGGGTCTGGCCGCCAGTTATCCTCAATAGTGTATTGGGCCTTCATGGCTATGGGGTAAATGCCCCTTCTACTACACTCGTGCGTAAGGATGTAATAAAAAAAGCTTCACTGGGAAGGCAAGGATCGTATTTGAGGGCAATACTCGAGAACAGTAGTAGGTATGTCGGCAAAGAATAAAGTTATTTACACAGTGGTTTAGGAATATGAGAGGAAGTGAATTTGGAAAACCATTAAACAAACCCAGCACCATCAGAGTTTCTTGCTAATAGGGATCAAGGCAACAATGTGAGGACAGCTTCTATTTGTCCCACCGCGTGTGATCCACTTCGCACATCCGAGAGTTTGACTTCACGAAATGATCCCGTAGGAGAATGCAGATCTCTAGCACAGGCATCTATTGGTTCCGATGAGAACTGACCCATCTCTATTTGATCCGAAGTAAGTTTTGAGAGGAACAATCTCAAACCCGTCGTCACACTTGCCCGAATGCATGCCATGCTGAGAAAGAGGAGTATTGGGAAGCAAGATTAAAACAGCAATCTAATTCACAATGCCGTTTTATTCAGTGCGTGTATTGTGTGTAGTATGGTACCACATTTGTGTTCCGTAAATTCCTTCAATTATTTCGACCTACCATAATAAACCTGTTCGTATCCCGAGTAAGATGAGACACATACCAGGCAAACTGCTCTTCTGGGTCTAGAGAACGCTGACAGTGTGGATGTAAGTACAAGAATTCAAAATTGATTTATCATAATCAATAGCACTGCTTATAGGTCGACTGGTTAGAGACAGACGGACTTCTACAGTAAGCAGGCACGGATGAGCGTGGAACAGGCAATCGAGGAAACGAATTTTGTTAAAACATAACTGAACTGCGAACTAGCTAAGGAATTATACTCGAAGTACTATACCAGTAAGATATGGGTAAGTATTGGTCAAAAGGTTTGCTTCTATTCTCTAAAGCGGAATATTCGAAACCGTGGGGGAGTAGCCTGGTGTTGCATTGCTTAAAGCAATAAACATTCGAATATAGCATCCCTGCTTCCAATGACAGAAAGGGCAGCATGTTGATCATGCGCCACTAGTTGTTTCTGACAAAGACGAAATATAAACCGTATTTCCACTGGTTTTCAGCGACAAGCGCAGCGTTTATAGGGCATGAAAAAATTGTGCAACTCAAAAAATCTACTACTACCAAAATATAATAAGTTTCATGAAAACAATCGTCATGTTCGTCGTATTAAAAATACTCACTACGACCCAGAAGGCGACGCGAATAGTCTAACGGAAACGAGGTCCTCAAACGAGTCGTCAAGAGCAGCTGACCCAGAGCTCGGATTGCTACCAATGCGCGTCCAGCCGAGAATTTTCGTCAACAGAATGTCAAGAAAATGCATCTGGGACTGAATGATCTGTCAGGAAGGAGGAAGGCACATCAGGTTAGTGTGAGCATCAAGGAAAAGCAAACAGAAACAAAGTAACCAGGCTTAACCGAAAGTTCCATACTTTGGTAACTCATCGCCATTCTGCGCAAAACAGACACATAGCCGGGGCTTTATCTGATCGCTTCCACGAACCGAAACTATCGGAGACTTATCGAATCACTGTTTTTATTTTTCTGCCACACATTTGTGATTCAGCGTGCTAAGCTAGCACTTCAATATCTTTTGATGATGTCTTTCAGCGTAATACAGTCGGTAGAGACGAAAAATACGGTAAAAAAAAGAATTTTAGGATATTTCTACAAAGTGTTCACTGATGTAAGGCATGTTCATAATATATTACTTTTTTTACTTCATCATACAGAAATAGCACAATAATTCAGGGGAAGGGTGGCAGAGAAATACAGGCCGCCGAGAAGGAAATGACTGGCGGCGGCAGGAATCGAACCCGAAACCACAAGGTCTGAAGATCATCGCAATGACTGCTTGACCATTATCGGTCACGTCGAACAACCGCTTGTTTATGCACATCTTATGTACTATATATAAGAAACTCGACAGTCAATTCCGAAGATCAGGGTTTCCGTTTCTGAGGTATGAGTACGTCAAAGGTAGCAGACCCTACCGCCAGTAGTCCGGTGTGCACTACAGAAGAACGGAGTAGCCAGTCCAGTCCCAATTGGACAGGACGTGGTGTTGATCCGGCTGAAAGGGGATTTGTTTATCAGTATCCTTAATAATCGTCCGATATCTTTCACTGTAGAGAGCATGTCGAACTTTGGGAATACGATCAGTGTGTTCACATGATAGAATAATACTTTAGACAAAAGTGACAAGGGAATTACTGCTAATCGGTAGTATGCAATAGAAATAAGGAGGACTTGTGTGAAAATAATTGCATGGGGAGATACAACACAACGGAACTCTTGAAAACATACTAGGGAATTCACGAGACAAATAATATAAGCATTTGATTAGCACCAAACAAGTCAACGCGTGAATAAGAGAAATTGACATGTGTACATCAATCTTAATGACGCTTCATAAGCGGGGTTGAGTACAGAGACGTGTCTTCACACGACCGTAAAAAGGCTTTTACGGATGTTTCAGTTAAAAATCGAAAACAGGATCAGCAGAGTAAACTGATTGCTTGTTTCAGCTTTTCCCCAGGCTAAACCAGTGCTCTGTGGCCAACTTTGCCGCCGTTGATCTGGCGGTGAGACCAAACCAACGTTTTGTTGTGAAATAGCCCTGTATTTTTTCATCTTGTGGCTTGAACTGTCTTACGGCTTAAGAGAATCGAGAGTACCACTATACTGAAGTTATTGTCATAATAGGCAAACCGAGACGCGTGAAAAAGTTCACGCAATTTTGTGCACCTCCGTCTCTTCAAATATACGTCCACTGCAGGAACACGGCAATTAACTAGTTCTATTGATAAATGGCGCAATGAATGACTCAAATTAGGTTAACAATCATATAAATATATCATTAAAGCACGGTACACAAACAGTGATTACAACTAATTGGGTTCTATGGTGTCTGAGATACAAGAGGTCGAGGATGAATAAGACAGGAAGAGGTCCTGTTATTTCTAAGTAATATGCACTAACAGTAAACAGAGGACGGTTAACACAATAAAACTAAGCTCCGTATGTTGAATTAGGCAGTAGGTTACGCCGAGGGAACTGAGCGGTACGGAACTGTTTTCTTTGTACGCCCATTTTCAGTCTACGCTCGAGTCGGTTTGCAACATCGTATTTGAACAGTAGCTGCATACATATTCTCTTTTTGATGCAAATGTGCTCGGTGCCATATCTACGAATGAGGCTCCTGGGACACCAAACTTTTTTCTCGGTATTCAGGTCAGCTGTGCTTTGCTCACTGTGAATACCATTCGATTTTCACTGAATAGGATTTTAGACAAACATTTTCGCTAAAAATAGTACGGTGTTGCACCTAGATGACAGGACAAAACTCTCCCGGAAGCATAAGACCGGTTTCACGATTATTTACGCTCATCAGGTACGCGTATCCGGTATTCTTCTGCCAGAAACTTCGAAAAATGAAGTAATGTCCAGTCCATATGCTTTTGTATTACACAGATCTACATTTGTGCTGGGGCATTCAGTTGGCCTGTTATTGGTGTATCCCAAAATGTTAGAGTCTCTTTGTTTTTGTGTCGTGTGATAAAGTGAATGTTAGGATGAAATGGGTTCAGGCTCTGTAAATGCTCTGTAGCTCTCATCTTAATACAGACAACTAATAATGTACCTATGATATAAAGTTTCTGACATTTCGGACTCTTTTTGTTCCACTTTCAACACGAATATGTCGACAATCAGGGGCCTCAAACCAACACTGCAAACCCGATAAAGCGTAGACTGAAAACGGTGGTAGAAAAAAACGATTTTAAGCTACTCTTTTCTCCCCATAAAACCTACTGGTTACTACGACAGACGAAGCTAGACAGGTTTAGTGTCTTGTTACCTCAAGTTTTTCATTATATTCAGAGTACCTGTAGAGCACAATGCATGGGAAGAACAAAACACCCGCTGATTACATGCATAGGCGAAGAACTGTAGAAGAAACTTGCGCACCGTAGTAATAATATACCCACGAGTTGCACCACACCTATTGAGTGGATTATGTGTTGTCAATAATGTGGCGACTGGGTATCTAGTTATTCTCAAATATATTATGTGGTGGTTAGTTAAAGCAATCTAACACATTAGATAACAGAATGAAGGGTAACACTGTGTTGAATTTTGAAAGGAGTCGTTCTTCAATTTTTTTAAGCGATATATTTTTGCTATTCCTGGAAGCGATAACGTATCAATGAAAGTCTGGAAGAGTAATTATTTTGAAATAATTCATTATCGGGTCCCTTATTAAAAGATGTGCTTCACACGCAGGAGAAACTAAATAGAAAGGAGTATTAAGTGGAGGTCATTTTCTGTGTTCTTGAATTAGTTGAAACTCATTAGGACCAGAACACCGACCATAGCAAAAGCAGGTGGAATCATACGTTTAAGCACCAAATTCCGACTAAAGCTAAAATTCTTATACACAGAGGAAACGTGTCACTAGGATGGCAACCGCGTGCTACCCAAGATATATTCAATACTATGAAAGCACACACATACATCACTCGCCATTAGCTAACATGAAAACCACTACTTGACTCCGAAATATGCTCGGTGCGATCCACGGCGATCTGCTGATGGCGTACAAAGAAACCACTTTTTCACCTGAATCAATTATTTCCTCAATTAGATCATGGGTAATTTTTGGATCTTGACGATTCTGTTGACCATGAAACAAGGTTCTGTTCAATCCGGGCAAGGCAGAGCCGTATGCAACTGGGTGCGTCCCCGGGTCGCGGTTGGGGAACGGTTGCTCCCGCGGTTAACCGTGAATGAGGTGGACTCGCCACATACGCAACAGTGGATGATCAGTTTCAGTGCTAGAGGATGTGGTGGGATTTCCACTTTGTTAGAGTTCTCCGCTCTAAAACACCACATAAATCTGCAAGCCAATAGATAGGGCCATAGCTCACTGTCGTGTTCCACTTACCCGACAAGGTTTTCCGAAGAGACGAATGAACCATACAATTGGCCAACGGCTCACATGGATCAACACTGATATTTTGCAAGGACACGCTTGGCCGCACAAAGGCTAGAGGTGCTTTCTCAAATAAAAATGTTAACTCTGGACTGAGCGGCCACCATGGAAAAAACAACTAATCCGACGACTGCTTCTTATACTTTGTTATACCACCCTCATATTCGTAACTGTTATTGTTGCGTTGGCATCATGCTTGATCTCGAGCCGATGCAAAATACATAAGCATGTGTTCTCCATGGTATTAAAGCTCAATTCATATGATATAATCATATCCACATCTTTGTCCGTGTGTTACAACGAGCTGAGAGGGGGTCCCACCACGAGACCGTGACTCCCACACGCTGGATTCGGAAGATACAAGAACAACTAGTGCAGTAGGAGCTAGTAACAATCCAGCTCAAATCCGAAGTGATAAGACGTGGACTGATAGAAAATTTGTGGGGGGTTTGACAGTACAGCAAGCCTTTTATCAGACATTCACTATGAGTAACTGGGACGACCAGGATGTATTTATAATTCAAACCATGGCACTCGATTCGTGCCGGATCACTGTGTAAAACGTTCATGGCTGCTCTAGCTGAGGATTTATAGCATCTCTGTGGCAAAACCTGTGCGAAGCCGTCGGTGTGAGGTTTGCACATCACCGCTGGCGAGCACTAGTGAAAAATGGCGCTCAACTCATGCCGGATTTGGTACCGGGCCTGACTTCATTTTGGTCCTGTGATTTTTCACTATCGGCATCAAGGCTGCAGTTACAAGTTCTCTATGAAAATGCCGTGTGCCTTTGGGGTTAAACAATACGCCATTTCCTCTGTGGTCATGGATAAGCATAAAAGAGAAAAAACATGACCATATTTTTATATTATTAACTCACTCGATTGGACAATAACGTCTTCAGCCTAGCAAGATCCGTTCCAATGTAACAATAGCGAGGCGGATCCGGAAAGCATAGCGAAACACCTGAGTGTGATATGGATAGGCCCATCCAGGATCGATGGGCATCATAGTTGATAGCGTAGGAACATATACGCGCAGAGGTAAACAGAGCCGAGTTTACCGCATCCCAATGCACAATCAGTCGCAATGGAGTGTCCCGAGAGAACCAATAGAGAAGACTGGATACCCTGAATTGTAGGATAAAATAAGTCATGTTGACAGGAGTAGCTAGACCCAAAGGTTCATCGCCAGAAACACAAGGCAGAAAAGTTTGCGTCCAAAATAATGAAACGATGGTCGCCTGATAAAGTGGATTCC
Source organism: Fasciola hepatica (assembly GCA_948099385.1). Classification (NCBI taxonomy): domain Eukaryota; kingdom Metazoa; phylum Platyhelminthes; class Trematoda; order Plagiorchiida; family Fasciolidae; genus Fasciola; species Fasciola hepatica. Next base: position 36,124,802 of record CANUEZ040000043.1, read on the forward strand.
ACTTATCACTGTTTTTTATTAAATAACTCAGAAGCTTTAGGACTTGCTGGAAGTTTGCAAACTGTGAGATATGAATAACTCACCAAAAAAGGATATTCATGGTATTATTGTGCCTCCGGATTTCTTACCTATTTCCCTGTTTGCGCATAGGTGCGGCGGACACATACCAGGACCGCAAAGCCAATAAAACTATCAAAGATAACAGGTGACAGTAACCCTGAGACTTGGATTGGATACCCGGACACTGTGCAAACAGTCCAGGTGTGATACATAGGAGTGAGACAGCGGATTGCTGGTCATATCAGTATAACCGGCGGAGGTTAGGGTAAAAACCAACAAAATTCGTGTAGAAAGTACTATTCAGTCATTGTGGTGTTATTGCATGCTCTCATTATTACATGTGCATTCTGTTCTCCTAACAGTGTGATTGGTCTCTGTAGGCATACATGTCCGATTTTTTAAAGTGGATAAGACCTTGACTTCATTCAAACCACTGAACTTTATCCCTATTTCTTCACACAATTCACTACAATCTATTCACTTTACCAGTACATCGACTCTACCAACCGGAAGGTCCCGATGCTGGTCCCAGCGGTCTTTCGTCGGCCTAATTCTGGAATCACTGGTTTCGCACACTCAAATCCTTCCGCCTTAGAAGCGCTTCTTCAAGAGACCAGACTGGACCTTGGTGTGGTGTGATGTCCTGCGTGCCTCCATGACCCAAAGGGCTATGCAGGATGACCTCCTTAAACCGGATATGCAATCATGCTTGGCACGTCGATGGATAGAGGCCAGACGAAGTCCAGTCTCAGAACCAGTTGCCAAGGCACATCTGGTCCTAATCACTACGCCCCTGGAGAAGACACCAGCGAATAAATACTGAAAGAAACAGTTTACCTGTCTAAAAACCTCCACTTAATGGACGTAGAAGTAAATTACCTAGGGCTTCTATCGACGATGGGAAAAGTCATCGCACTTCATTGAGCAGCTATCGCCCGTCTAAGCTGGGTAGCCCCCGGCCTGATGGATGCTGCCCGTCTACGTTCCGCTTCCTCCATTGGGTGCACGGCATTGAGGACTGAATCCGAAAGGCTGATCGATAACAAGGCACTAGCGAAGACAAGGCAGAATGAGTGCAACAATCAGGTCTAACGTGAAAGACCAGAAGAAGTTCCTTCACGGGTTCTTCGGTCACGTTCCCGTGCTGAGATAACGCCTCACTGTCTTGTGGGTCAGACTTTTGAGTCAAAGGCTCCGCTTAAGATTCTCGAAGAAAATCCCCTTCTGTGGTGTAGGCAGTCGCGAAGTACGATTCACCCAGAAACCTCTAGCATCCTTCCTGTAAAGGGCCTCACTAACTTTTTTTTTCCTTAGTTTGAGATCGATACATAAAGCCACGGGTTACTGTGGCTTTGAAGAAAGCAGTAGTTCGGGAGTTGGGCATAAATCGAATGCACTCCTTAAGCCTATATGTTCACTTTACTTGGCTGTCTTTAACGTCCGCATACTGCCTCAGATAGGGCAACCGACTACCCTCATTAACAATCTTGACAACTTCAAAATCGATGTGTACTGTCTCCGAAACACGCGTACAAGACCACACTTCTGCGATAACTCTTCGCATCCCAGATACAATCTCAGTCTCTCGCTTTGTTCTTCTTGTGTCCAGTACTCCGGTGTCTAGTGCTCGAAGTCAGACCAGAGTTAGGACCACAGATTGTTTCTGACGAGTACGAATTTCTGCCATAAGAAGCGGCATAGACTCACATGGCGTCCTCCTACGTCTTCACAACGTTGGACTCAGATTGGGCATGTTGTCACTGGTCGCCGCTGGCGTCTATCAATTGAAGATTCTCCTTCTCTTTGATCTACGCCTGTGAACTCAGATCACGAACTGATGCATGCTCGCTTCTGTTTACGTCTCGTCCGTCGTTGCAACAACGTATTTGCCACTCGTCCTATGCAGTTGCTTCTGGATGATAACCGGCGATCTGCTTTTCAATCGGAGCTGTCTACATGGTTTCCGATGCAACTGGATGTACACGATCCCGATGAGCGTTGGCAACAGAACAAGGAAACCTTGCAAACCGCGTCTAATGACACAGGACTCTGGTTCAAGTAAGCCTCACAAACGATGGATATCTTCGATATCAGCTGCTCTGTTGGATGCTCGCAGATCCGGCCTTCGGATGCCACATTCAATGAAGTGCACAAGTCCCTGATATGCCAAATAACTAGGAACCTAAGAAGTGATCGCGAACAGTGGTGGACTGCGAAATGTAGGAAAATGGAAAAGGCTGCGTCTATTCGCAACACCCACAACCTTTCCGTTTGATTAGAACTACCGGTCCATGGAAGCCCGGGGTAAGTAAGATAATCAAGAAATCCTACAGCTCACTGATTCACTCTCGGGGGCATCGTCTGGACCGTTGGACGGAGCACTTTAGGATCAACTCAGTTGGCCTACTTCTACAGTGGATCCTCCGAATATACCTGTTAGAGAAACGATGCGGATGGATACTAACCCTCCATCAGAAATGGAGATTATGCGAGAGATATGTTAGTTGAAAACGTACAAAGCCGATGGACCACATGAGTTGTCTCCATTTTTTTACCGATGGAGGTGAAGCTTTGGTTCCTGAGTTAACAAAACTCCTCCGGGTAATCTAGGTCACAGAACAGATTCCAACGGAATGATGTGAATCGGTGATTGTCCAAATTTACAAGAAAGGTGACAGACCCTCTTGTGAAAACCACAGAGGAATTAGCTTGGTAAATATCGCGTCCAAAATGCTCACCGGCCTTATTCTCCACTGATCATCCAGTGCCCACGAAATGTGCACGCGTGAGAATCAAGCCGGTTTCGGACCCGGTCGTGATCGTATCGACCACATCTTTACTCCTCACCAAACCTTAGAGCACAGACACATCTTCCGTAGGCCCACAACTTCTGTCTTTCTTGATCTGAAAGCAGCGTTCGATTCAGTCAACCGCACAGTTCTCTGGTGCTGTCTCTCGTTGAAGGGCGTGTCAAAGAAGTTCATTTCTCTTTTCCAATGCTTGTATGCGAACAGCCGAAGCCGAGTTCGTGCTTACGGCGATCTTTTACCCGAGTTCACCACAAAAAGTGGTGTTCGTCAGGATTGCCCCCATTCGTCCTTCCTCTTCAACTTTGTGATTGGATTGGTTCTTGAGATAGACCTATCCTCGTGTGAGAATAGCGCCATCGATACTTGCTCAGGCAGTAAACTGTGTGACTTGGAATACGTGGACGATATTGTTCTTCTGAGTAAAGACACAGGTAAGTTACAAGATTTCTTAGATGGCCTAAACAACAGTGTAGAAATGTTTGGGCTGCGTTTTATACCTTCACAGTGCAAAATGCTGTTGGAGGACTGGATTGGCGCTACACCAAACCTCTTCTTGGTAGAAGCTTTAGCTGAAGCAGATAACTGCTGTTAGCTGGACAGTTACATTTCAGCAGGTGGACAGATATCGGATGAACTGTCATCGCGTATACAAAAGACGCGTATTACTTTTGCCAATCTCAGCCATTTGTGACGTCGGCGTGACATTCGGTTGTGTGTCACGGGTCAAGTCTGCAGTGCGGCAGTTAGGTCCGTTTTTCCATACGGCTCAGAAAAATGGCTATTAAGGGTAGAAGATAGATGAAGTGCCGGTGTTTTAATATCGATGTCTCCGTAACACTGCTTGAATATGGTGGGAACAACGTATCAGCAATGTTGAGTTTAGACGTAAGGTGTTGGGAACCAGAGACCAGTCTCTGGATCAAGTACTGAATCTAAACAGGTTAAGGTGGCTGGGACGCGTTACGCATACCCACTGACAGAATTCCTCGGCGTATGCTGTTCTCTAAGACAGGTAGTGGTTGGAAGGTAGGTTCGGGTGGTCAGTCCATGACATGGCAGAAAGGTATAAAAACTTTGACTAGTGGACTTAGCCAAGCGGGACGTGTAAAACTTCCAGACTGGGATCCACGAGACCCACCTACCAAATAGTTGTAGACGTTATGTGGCGTAGTTGCATTCGGACTCTTTCCTTGTGTCCGTGATTTCCGCCTTTTACTTTGACTGTTTTAGATCTTTCACTGTATGCTTGTTTTTTGCCGTTACTGGACGACGCTGGAAGGTAGCAACCGAAACCAGAGTACTCAAGTGCAAGGTTACTGGTTGAACAAACTGAAACTGAAACTTCGAGCACATCGCTGAATGTAAAACGTTCAAAATCGCTCTAGGTACTCACGAAAAGCTCTATATGAAGCAGACAAATGATATTCGCAAGACATGCTGTCTACATGCAAACAAGAAGCGTGGCAGAGCATTGATTAGTTTCTGCAAAAGCTGAAGTCGCGCGTAAAAGATTGCGATTTCAAGTCCGTTACAGCCGAGCAGAATCAGTGAAGTCATACGAGATTTATCCACAAGCGGCATGCAGACCAGCAGTATCAGGCAACGTCTTCTGGACAATAGAACGCTTGGTCCGGAAACGGCCTACGAACTGGACAAGTCTCTAGAAATGGCATATCAGCAGACTAGTGATTTCCGTCCTAACGACTCCACACTGCTGCTATGTTTGATGTCGATATAATAAAACGAACCAGGCCTCAAATTACGATGAAAATCACTTATGGGAAGAATGTATATCTGCGACAAGCAATGCGCGATGTTTCTCTTGTTGATACCCGCGTCTCAAATGCCCGGCAAAAGACGCCACGTGCAAACGCTATGACAAGACAGGGCATTTTCAAAAGGTTTGCCAGTCTAATTCCGATTCTGGATCTTTTCCCGTCAGCAGTTCTGTGATATCTGCAACAACACTTGCCGCTGCTCTGGCGAGCTTGACTAGCACTGTCATAAACGTTTCTGTGAACGATGTATCATCCCAGGCTCTGATTGACACCGGGAGTTTTGATAGATATGTTTTCAACACTGGTTCATAAATACGATTGGAAAGCAGTAGCTTCCCGCAATACTGTTACTATGGCTCTCGCATGCTTTAAAAGTCCCATTCTTGGTCGTTTTATTGAAAATTTACCTTATAACGATAACCGTTATGAAAACGTCAAACTTTCAGTTCTAACCAATTTCTGTGCTAGCTTCCTTCTCGGGCATGATTTTCCGCATTTTCGAAGAAAATCATAAATTTCTTGCCCTGGCAACAAAGACTAATTTTCGGTGTGTAATGTTGCTGTTGCCAACGTCCACGTCCGTCGACAGTCTCTCTCCTGATTGTTACCTGATAGCTACAAAGTCTCCCAGCCATTCACCGTCAGATGAATTATTCATCAAGAATGAAGTACAAAAGCTATTGAGGGACGGTGTAATAGAACCCGTACATTCGCCTTGGCGTGCCCAAGTACTTGTTTGAACTAACCAGCATCACAAAAGAAGAATGGTCGTTGATTACAGTCAGACCATTATTTGTATTACTCTCCTTGACGTATATCACTTATCAAAAATGGATGAGATGACAGAAAGGATTTCCCACATCGGACTTAAAAAGTGCATAACATCAGACACTCCTCAAAGAAAAAATAAGCGATATACGGCTTCCGAAGTGCATGAAAATTTGTATCAATTCTGTCGAATTTCTTCTGAGATCCTCAGCGTGCTATGGATCAGATCATTCATGAAGAAAATATAGCACCTACATTCACCTATCTGGATAACATAACCGTTTGAGGTACCTGATGAAAGGACTATAAAAAAGGCTGGGCCGCTTTTGCAACATTTCTCTTAAATATGGTCTCATATTTAACGAGAACAAAAGCATCTTAAATGCTTGCACAATCAAGGTTTTGAGATATGCGGTTCCTCACAAACCCGCTAAGCCTGACCCGATCGCTTACAGCCGCTAATGGCTTTACAATCTCCTCAAGATCAGAGATTGCTGCAGCGAACTGTCGGCCTGTTCGCGTACTATTCGCAATAGATATCCCACTTTTCAGACAAGACTTATTTGTTAGTTCAGAATCACACCTTTCCTCTACCAGAATCCATCGAGAGTGCACACAAAATGAACTGGCGCGGGTATTAATCACAACCGTAGATCCGCGCGTTCCCCTTTTCTTAGAAACAGAAGCCTCAGATAGTGCCGTAGCCGTTACTTTGACACAAATTGGAAGACCTGTAGCCTTCTTCTCGCGAACTCTAACGGCTTTAGAATATCATTCCTGTGTAGTGACCTCGATCGTTCTGAGAAAATGACTATTTTCTGGACACCATTTTGGATTTATTTTCTCTACGATCTTTTCTGACGTTTGACATCGACCTTATAGTGTTCTCCGGTTGCGTACGTTTTACTGGACTGACTTTTCCCAGGTTTCCGTCGACCTCGTTTTAAATCACTTTCACTTTCAGTCGTTCGCTGATTGTACACGCTCGCGGTTCGCCTTCTGCACAGCCGTTGCGTTTTGTTTCGTTTTCCGTTCGGCGTATCTTTCGTATCGGTACTTTTTTGGTGCCACGATATATAGAATACACCTTGCATCTGTAAACCGACTTGCGTCTTCTCCATTCGTCCGATAGAGGGGATATCGTTGGTATTTCGCTGCTAGACCCAATAGGAGACACGTTCGCCAGCCGCTCTCGAACGTCTTCTATCCGTGAAAGATCACATCCACCAGCACATTCTTCTTCCTTGTGTCATAAGTCAGAACCCACTTTTCCATTATCAGACACCAGGCAGTGATACTACCCCTACTGCCATCTTATACGCTGTTGACTACCCTATTAAGGAGAAACAATCCACTGCAAAATTGCGACAAAGTACGCGCCCGTATGATCCGAGAAATTGGGAGGCTTAGAGTGACTTCCTTCCGCTCGCGATGAATGTGGTGTTGTTGCATGCTCACATTAAAACGTGTATCCCATTTTCTTAATAGTCTGATTGTTCCCTTTTAGCATACATGTTCGAACAGTTAAAGTGAATAAAGCCTTTACTTTGAGTTTTCAATTTCCCCAATCAAACCACTGAATTCCGGTTTTATCTATCGACACAGTCTACTATTCTTGGACTATTTATATTACTTTTCACTTTTACGCGACTAAATTCCACTGGAGGGTATGTCAATTATAAGAATATCGCGGATCACAGCCGACCATGCGCGGCGGTTGGATGCGAGTTCGGTGCAGATGATGACCACGTTTTTCTTCCAAGGGCGGGTACCACAGACCGACCGTATGTCCGAGTGTTCTATATCCTCGACAGTGTTGATCCATATACTAAGCTGTCCTACAAGGCAACAGGTCCTTCCAGTTTAGGGTTGAAAACGGAATGTTTGCCTAGTCAGTTCCATGTCAGTTGTCGTGAGATATAGCCCAGCCACCACCGTCGACGACGTTATAGACAGACAGAGTTTGTTCATTTCGAGGCATCCTCTCTTAACTGCGTCCGTTCCATTAAGTTTATTTTTGAGCTACACCGCAGGTACCATTGACCAAATAAATTCAACCTTTGGATATCCTCTTCTGTCAGTGATCAGGTTTCGCAGCCGCAGCTGAATAAGGGGAGGACAGTGGCACAGTAAACACGCACCTTAGTCCGAAGATTTGCTTCACTGTAGGTCCACAATACCCGTTGTAGTTACGGAGATGGTTTCCTGGCGTTTTCGAACCTTTCTTTGACCAACCGAACGTAGATTAGAGGCTAGGTGCTTAAATGATGAAACGTATTTAATCGATTGGCTACTGATGAACAGCTACTGAGTCGGCAGCCCAAACGAGCTGAAAAGCCTTGTCTTCGCTGTGATTACTCTTAGCCTGACTGACTAAGCGCAGAAATTGGTTTGATTAAGGGCTAGTTGAAGCGTGGCGGGGGAACCTTTTAGCACAACAATGACATCTGCAAACTCTTGGTCCGAGGTGTGCACCTCCTGACTCAGCTGCATAACAGGGTAGTTAATCACAGCCTCGTCCATTGCCCAGTCGATGCTTTTATTAGTGATTTACATTATAGGGATGGATCTCGTGGCCAAAAGGGATAGTGTAAAAAGGGAGTTGGTAGAAACATTCACGTCAGAACCAGTTCAGTGATACAGCTTTTGAAGAAAGTAAGACTGAAGGTGGGTGGGAAGACAGGAGGGAAAACGTACTATAATTTGGCATTCCGGCGAAACAATGGAGATTGGAAGATAGACGTACGTCATCTAAGGACAGAAACCTGATAAGGATGACTGGTCGGATGTGTACAAGAATAGCGGATAACGATCAGTGGAAGGAGGATCGCTAACGCAAGCTACTAAGAACAGAAGCTGAAATAAAAAAGGTAGAAAAGGAATAAAGAAACAACCACTCGACAGTGAACAAGTCACTGAAAACTGGAGATTAAGGAAGGACTGTCAATCAGCCAGATGGCCTCACGCTGAACCCATCAAGAAGAGAAAGGATAGCATAGGAAGCCTATCCCATACGCGATTACAGCATTCGGGCGAATTTGAACTTTGTACAATAGGAAGTGAGCTGGAGAAAGGAAGTGTCTGGCACGGAACAGAAAACCAACTTTGCGCACGGTACGAGAAGTAAGCTGAGATATGAAAGGGGACCAACACAATGTTGTGAATAAACCAAGAGTGTAGACTGCAAGCGCACGGAATCAAAAAATAAGTGGGGAAAGAATAAACGGTTCATTGGAAATTAAAGGAGAGAAGCTTTAGAAGCAATGAAGCCAACACCATGGTATTTCCGTTACGAATAGTTACGTATGGGGATGATGGGACAAAGCTTCTCCGGAAGCATACGATCGGTTAAGCGGCTATTGCTGCTCATCAGGTATGCGTACCAGGTGCTCTCTAACCCAATTATCCCCACACTTGTGCACTCCACTGTACATTTCCTCACTGTAATCTCATTTGAGTCATGTAAGAAGATGACTGGTAGGAGAATACCGGGTAATAACCGCGAAACCGGTTGTGTGTTTCCGGGGAAATTTTATCGTAACATCTATACACAACATTACTGTTTCATTCCGTCCCACTAGTGAGAATTCAGTACTGCCTCATTATCATTTTAGTTTATTAGTACAAAGCAAAGAATATATAGGTTGCTCTCACACTCGCTCACGCGTTGCACACAGTGCATTGGTCTGGCTGGTGTGGGTGACCACATCTAAAGCTTGAATGTCCCCGGCACGATTCGTCTCGTCTATTGGTTCGCGCCACCGATCGGTTGTCCTGTCGTTCGTGGTTTCGTGAGCTCGTTAAGGACTGGTATAGACGCACAATCTGCCAGTGAGACTAAAACGTCAATCAAACGATGTATCATACCATACCCTCACAATTACTAATTACAAAAAACCAAACTTAGTACTGTGATCTCGTTCTGAAGGTCAAACTTGAGTAACCGACGAAATAGCTTTCGGAGAATCATCTTGTGATTCTTAAAATGGACACATTGTCCATAAACACTGAAATGAGATTTCAATGATTGTGGAAGCTCCATGAGATATGCTCGAGGTCGGAATCAATTGTTGCACTGATAACACCAAGGTCAATGTCAATATTGGCGATGGCATGGCGGAAGGTGGAACAATAAAGGGGAAAATGTACGGTAGTATCATCGGCAAAAGCATGGACTGGGTTAGAGGCAATAAACATATCAATCATGAATAGAAGATAGATGAAAGTGAGGAAACTTTGGAAATGGCAGTATTCACAAGGGAATAGCTGAGACAGAACCCGATCGACTCTCATGAAAATGGTTCGCTTACTGTCCACGATATAAGGGCCGAAGGCAACCCAAACCATGGCAACTTCACCAATGAACCTTGGTGCCAAACTCGGCCGAAGGCACTGGATGTCGAGCAAGAACAAATGTAATTCTCCATGGTTATCGACAGTAGTCGACCAGGAATGTAAGATGAAAGTTAGCAGATCACCTGTGGAAAGACAGGACCGTTAGTCGTATTGGTGGCCATATAGCAGCCCTTTCTGCTCGAGGAACATGCGTAACTGATTAGATATAATCAGTTAAGTTCAGCTCAGGCAACCATTACCATACACTGGGTGCGCTTGCTGTGTTTGCTGTCTTCCAGCGGTAACCTCAAAAAGAAATAATGAAAAAGAAAATATGAAAGGAATAAGAAGGGAATTACAAAGATCGGTATCAAGTGCATGAAGAAATCTTGTGGATACAAGAGGGCCACCGATCGTGGCACTTAGCCATGTCCTCCAATGTACTTAACCATAGAGCGGGAAGGGCCCCACCCGGGAAGTCTAACACGCCCTATATTGTCCAGTCCACTGGTTAAATTATCTATACCTTTCTCCCATGTCATGGACTGACCCCCATTACTCATCTTCCAACCGTTAAAAGCCTAAGCAAACATTGTTCATCAAGGAATCCCGTCAGGGCACATGCGCAACACATGTCCCAGTCAAATTGGCATGGTGAGCTCTAGTGTTTCATCTAATGAGTTGATCCGTGAACCCAACACTCTCCGTCGAACTTCGGAATTGCTTATACGGTGTTCCCACCAGATTCGAGCAATGTTATGAAGACAATAGTGTTCAAATATCGACAATCTTCGTGTATCATCCACCCGTGGTGGCCATGTCTCCGAACCATGCAGAAACGCCGGCTTCACCGTTGCAGAGTACAGAGTACAATCAACCCTCGATAGATTATTGGATATCACGTCGACGCCACAGATGACTCAGACTGGGGAGTGGTAAATGAGCCCTCTGTATACGTAAAGACACCTCATTCGATATCCGACCTCCTGGTGAAATGCAGTTCCCAGATAACGGAACTTCTCCATTTGGTCAGTAGTCTGCCCGGATGCTGAGACGTTTGGAACTGGTACAACCCAATCCTGCAACAGAATCTTGCACTATGATGGTGCAAAACGCACCTTAAACATTGCTAAGTGGTCCGTTAAGTTGTCCAGGAAATTTTGCAACCTATCTGGATCTTCATTCAGAAGAACTACGTCTGCTACCTCTCCATAAAGGAAAAGTTCAATTACACTATCCTCGCCTGACAAAAGTTAAAGTAAAAAGACGAAAGGAGGAAACTCCGACCCACACTTCTTGCGGGGAACTCGGGTGAAAGATCACCGTGAGTCCGAACTCGGCATCGGCTGTTTACGTATAAGGACTTTACGATGGAAATGAATTCCTCTGATACACTCTTCAGCAAAAAGCAACCTCAGAGGACCGTGCGGCCGACTGAGTTGAAGGCTGCTTCAAAATCAAGAAAAATGAAGATAATGGGCCTACGGAAGGTGTGTCTATGTTCTAAAATTTATCGGAGTGAAGACGTGATCAATACAACTTCGACCAGGTCTAAACTCAGCTTCATTCTCATGCAAGCGCTGCTCGCGATCTTTAGATAATTGGTGGAAAATAACACCAGCAAGCAGTTTGGATGTGATGCTAACCAGACTTATCACCCTGTGGTTTTCATAGGAGGACCTGTCGCCTTTCTTATAAATCGGTTCGACCGCCGATTCACACCAACTCTTTGGAACTTGTTTCTTCTCCCATATCAAACCGAGAAGTTTTATCGACTCTAGTAAAACTGCTGAGTCAGCGTCTTTGAAAATAGACGGAGACAACCCATCCGGTCCGGCAACCTTATGTCTCCTACGAAAGCTTCTCTTACGGAGAACCTCCGCTTCCGACGCGCAATCAGTATTTACAGCTAGAGCTGTAACCACCGTGCTAGTTAGCAAACCTATCGTGAGTTAAGGCCAACAAAAATGCTTCGCGAAATGCTCCGCCCAGCGAATTAGACGACACTCCTGAGTCTGAGTCAGTGAACCGTTCGTCTCCTTCATCAGTTTGCTAATGCTTGGCTTTCGTGGACCGGTATTTCTAGACGGAAAAGGTTGCGGCTGTTGTCAATCGCCCCAGCTCTTTCCATCTCCGTACACTTCGCAATTCACCACTGCTCATGATCCTTTCTCGGGCTTCGAACCGGTTGGTGTTTAAGGCATCTCCGTGCTCCATCACGACGAGACTGCACCTTGACGTGGTGTGATGGCTTGCGCGCCTCTATCACTCAAAGAGCTATACAGGATGGCTTCTTTAAGCCGGAGATGCAATCACACCTGACAGGTCAATGGATAGAGGTCAGACAAAGTCCAGTTCCGTGGTCCTCCAGGTTGGGGGTTGATTTCAGCTGGCAACTCAATCGGCAGAATCAGTGGAAGAATAATTGACCCAAGCAAATGGGCTTCCACTAAGCCATCTCGCTGCCTTGCAGATAGGTTCTTGTTAGAACTAAAGGCTTTGGATGAGGACCTTAGTCCTTCTCCTACTTTGTGGCTTGACAACCTAGCAGTACCCGTCCAACATCTCCCATGAACTGCACAAACAGAAACAATTTCATACTGCATCAGTCGTCGTGCAGGATAATCAGGACCGCGCTTCCCATTGCATCGAGCGGGGTGGGTAGTGATAAATGGGCTACTGCTCAGAGTTCCCTCTCTTTTAGTCAACCTTTGTCTTCTGTCACTAACCACCCCTCTTTGCCCCATCTATCCACCTATAATGCTCCCACTGATAACATGGCCGACACTCGTAGCTATTCACTGTCAAATAGTGTCGTGAATAATCCTTTGTCTGGTAACTCACATTTTCTCAAGCCTCGTCAGCCTCTGAATCTCGGCTCCTTCAACGTGCGTAACCTCATGCAGGCCGGTCAGCAGGCGTGCCTAGCCCTCACAACAGATTCTCTGAAGCTGATATCTGCTGCTTAAGTGAAACGCGTATACAAGATTCGAACAGTGTAATTCAACTAACTGCTCCTGGTATCTCATCGAGGTATTTTCTGAGCACTTCAGGAGACGAAGTAGCTCGAACTGCGGGTCAATGTGGTGTAGGAATAGTCTTGACTGACAAGACTGAGGCTGCACTTTTAGACTGGGTCCCTGTTAACAGTCGTTTAAGTACTGTGAGATTCCAAGGGTCAGTCGGCATTCGAAAAGATAGTTGTGTTAGGCATAATTTGTTTGTGATTTCGACATACGCTCCAACGGACTGCAGCTCTGACATGCAGAAAGATGAGTTCTATGATGAACTCACCACCCACGTTCGCAGCAGTAAAGGTTCTGATATTGTAGTGCTAGCTGGTGAATTCAATGCACGGGTTGGCAAACTTAGTGTGTCAGAAGCCTGTTTAGGTGGGCGTTGTACTTTGCCTGCTCAGAGCACAGATAACGGGGATAGGCTTCTCCAGTTTTGTGTAGACAATCGATTGTTCTTGTCTAGCACCAATTTTCGACACAACTCGCGTTGCACAGAGACATGGCGCTCTAACTCTACAGGTACTTTGAGTCAAATTGATCATATCGCCGTAAGCTACCGGTGGTGCAGTTCTGTTCAGAACTGTAGATCTTACTGGTCCACGTACGTAGAGTCGGACCATGAATTAGTTTCAATGCGATTATCTCTCCAGCTCCATGATCATCGTCGCAAACCGCAGACCCGATTAGCCGTGCATCGTATGTGTGATCCAGAAGTACGCACCCGTTATGAGCAGAACTTAGCACATGAGCTAGGATCTACAACGAACAGTAATGCAGATGAGCGTTGGGCTCATATCAAACAGGCGATGCACGTTGCAGCAGGTTTTGCCTGTGGTCCTAGATCCGTTGTCCATCAAAGACACTGGAGCGAAAAAGGCAAGTGACGCAAAGCCTTAAGAAGGATCGCGAAAATCGGTGGGTCAAGGTAGCCGAAAAAAATGGAAATAGTAGCCACCTCAGGTAACAGTCAAAGACTGTTCAAACTTATTCGTGACACCGGTGGACGGCACACCCAGGTCAGTGAAACGACTTGGGATAGAAATGGAGAACCCATCCATAGCAAACAGCAAGGGCTTGACCGTTGGGCCGAATACTTCAAGGAACAGTTTAGCTGGCCGCACGCTAGTGTAGTTACTCCCGTGCCAACAACTGCGACTCCTTGGGTGGTATCACTTGAGCAACCATTGGAAGTAGAAGATGAGTCATGCATTCGATCACTAAAGCGAGGGAAAGCGGCAGGTCCCGACGAACTGGGTGGGAATGTTTTGATGAAATCACTTACGCTTTGTACCGTGACATTTGGAACGAGGAGCATATTCCGGTAATATGGAGTGAGTCGTTGATTGCTCCCATCTTCAAGAAGGGAATACGCAATGACTGCAGTAACCATCGTGGGATTAGCCTAATTCCGACAGTCACCAAACTATTAGCCTCGATTTTGTTGCACCGTCTTACACCGGATTGCGAGAGGAACACCCGCGAACTGCTGGCTGGATTCCGCCCACGTCGAAGATGCATCGACCAGATTTTTACTCTTCGTCGACTACTTGAAACGCGTCACACGCATCGCCGACCGACAGTGATGGTTTTCTTAGACTTGAAAGGCGCTTTCGATTCAGTTGATCGAACAGTGCTTTTCGGTACTCTTCATCGAAAAGGTATGCCCCAGAAGTTCGTGAACCTACTAAGATCATTGTATTCTTACACTTCTGGCCGTGTTAGAGTTTACGGTGAACTATCCGGTCGGTTTGAAACGACCACTGGTGTTCGACAGAGATGTCCCATATCTCCATTCCTGTTCAACTTCGTCATGGACGAAATAATGGAAAATCTTCAGGATGCAGGTGTCGAACTAGGAAGTAGTGGAAAGCTATGTGACCTAGATTACGTGGACGACGTTGTCTGCTTGTTTGAATACACAGAACATGCTCAACGTGCACTAGATAATCTCGCAAGAGCTGTAGCTCCATTCGGCATGCGCTTCGTACCTTCAAGGTGCAAGGTGATGTTACAAGACTGGACGTCAACGATTTCGAGCTTGATGCTCGATGGGGAGGTGCTGTCAGTTGTCGACCACTTCACCTACCTCGACAGCAGTATGACGACGGGTGGGAGCACAGTAGTGAAGGTGAGCACGCGGATATCCAAGGCTCGAGCGGCGTACGCTGGACTGAAGCACTTGTGGTGTCGATCTGATATTTCACTGAAGTTGAAAGGTCGTGTATACTGTGCCGCAGTGCATTCAGTTTTGTTGTATGGTTGCGAAACTTGGAGTCTGCGTGCTGAAGATATTCGTCGCCTTGAGGTTTTCGACCACCGATGTTTACGTAGCATCGCTAAGATCGGGTGGAGTACCCCAGTAGGCAATGCTGAGGTCAGAAAGCGATATTGGGTATTATTTCGGAGAACATTTTGTCACAGCGTATCCAACTTAGTAGACTTCATTGATTGGGGCATGTGTTACGTATGGCAAACACACGTCTACCGTACTGTGTCCTATTCTCCGTTCCTCCTAGGGAGTGGAAGAGACCACGTGGAGGTCAACAGATGACATGGCAACGAGGAATGAGAAAATGTACAGCGAACTTAGGATAAGTAGGTGCTTCACGTCTTCGTGGTTGGGGTCCAAAAGATCCGCCAACCAGTGGGCTGGAGACACTGAACGATATGGCAGCGAACCGCGAGCAGTGGCGATCGTGTTGTCACTTTCTGTCGAATCAGAATGATTGATCAATGTGCGTTTGTATAGTTAGACTGTGTATTCTGTGTTTTGGCTACTAGGGTATTCTTTCCTTTTCCCACCCGTGTAGGTCCACTTCCTGTCCATCTTGTATATTCATACTTTTTAATTCAACATGCAACATGGTGAGAAAGACAGTGATCAGTGGGGCTTGCCCTACTGTTTAACGCTGTACAATGACGATGATGGTGCACCATCGTATTTAGAATTTGGAGGAATCGATCTACGCGCAACCGAGGAGGCAGATATCCATCGCTTTCGTGTGTGCCTGTGCTCGGACGAATTCCTATTCAGAAGAGAGTATTTTTCATATACATTTAAACCCATAGAATTCAACCCCGACATTAGCTTTCCATAGAACTGTAGTTTTTGAATAACTCGCATTTCTATTTTTGTACAAAATTCAAATTTTTCCCCGCCAGTTGGATATTTTTGTGATAACCTCCAACCGTTGTTTTTCTGCTGCTCACGTGATTCCGCTGTTTGGTTGGTGTATGATTTTTGCAGTCTCCCGTACAGACTATATAGACGGTAGAGCTGACAACTCAGTTTAACTTTTGTTGGTCGTTACCATTAAACGTGTGGTACCTTGTTGTGTTTGGCTTCTCACTTCAGCTAGCGAGTGGGCTATCATCGCTGTGTTCGAGTTATTGGCTAATCGAGGGCCATTTTCGTTGTGCGACCACGGGTCTAGGAGATTCGACCCAAGCGATCACTTGTGCCATTATCCTGCGAGGCCGCAGGTATCAATCATTGTCCGCGACTGTATTCTGTGGCTTGTGTGTCTACTTGGCTGTGTCTCGTGTCCTGTATCGTGGGAACAGGAGAAATCATGGCGTGTTTCCATGGAGTTGTAAAATTAGGAAGTTGGACATAGAGAAAAATGTTGGTGAATCAACTGCCGGGCACAGATTATGGGGACGATGGGGGAAATACCACCCGAACCAGGTGGTTTGTGTACGTTCAGAGAACGCAACGTGCCGGACCTCCTGGTAGGAAAAGATGGTTATGAGAAAACGAATAAGCTGAGGGAATGAAGTAATTGGGTGAGGTTGAATTAGAGGCAAAACGGAAAGTGAAGACTAACTTTCTCGAATGGTTGACGTACAAGATTACCTGAGGAATTACAGATGGCAGGGGAATTGCAGGAGTAGAAATTTCGGGGAACTGTTTTGGCAAAGAACCAGAACGTACAGCTATCTGTGGTGGATAAGATCAGGTGGTCGGCTTTGTAACGGACGAAGAGTTCTTCGGCTCCCTCTATGGTTAGCGAGCACTTGTTCGAAGTTGTAGTGGAAAATGGGAGTGGGCGAGCGGAATGTTGAACGCCTCAAGCGAACAACACGATCACATGCGTGTTTAAACCATCAAAGAGATTTAGGTCTGCCGGGTTTGAAAAAGTGTGGAATAAAAGATGCATACCTTGAGAAACAACACCGGTGAAGCTATAAACAGAAGTGGATACTACGGAAGTGAAAACCCAATTATTCCAAGCATGGGACGTGAGAAAGTCACAAAAATCGTCCCAGTTGGTTGAGATGCAGCACGATAATGTCCGTCTTGAGGTGAGCAGAGCGGGATAGGTACGATGGGTGGAGTAGGAAATGGCTCGACGGCCCGATGGTTCAAATGCAGGAACAGGGGTGATATGCGAAAAAAAGGATGGAGAGAATAAGATCAAGGGTGGGCCCGAATAAACTACTGGAATTTGTTCTGCTACCCAGAGCCGTGTGCCGTCTTATCGAGCGTATAGCTAGAGAGACTGAGTGTTTTGCTAAATCAGCCTCGCAGTTATTGAGACAGTGGCTACGGTTACCCAGACAACCAAATCGCTGCTTGAACATGCCGCCCGAAATGGAATTAAAGGCATTTTGTAAAAATGAAGCCCCGTCGCTATTCCCGCAACGAACGCCAGTTGTTCACCGACTCGAAGTTGAACCGAGAACTGGCAGAACTAAACATAAAAAGGTTGGAGCATGAACTGGAAATTTTAAGACGTATCAATGAGGCCAAAACGAAACTCGTGGAGAAGATGGGCAACCTACAAGAGGAAGAACGCTCAGTACTGTCGGTGCGGCCTTCTCCACCACCTACCTCACAGTCGCTTGAGAAACCAAGAAGGGGCAGAATCTTTCTGAAAAGTGAGACCGCGCAGAAAATAAACGGTCCATTTAGCAAGTGGCTGAACGAAAGTGCAGTGCAGTAAGGTTGCGGTACAATCGATAAATAAATACAGTTCTAACCGGCACGAATCAATGAATCAGTCACACAAGGATGAATTAAACTGTAGTTATAATAAGAAAGGGAGTTATCAATAAATGAGTTCAAATAAGCTGAATCCGCGGAACAACCGAGGACATGTGCCAGCGTGAGTGAAAACCCGGCATCAGTTCTTTTAGCGCCGCCACTGTGAAGGTCAGTGGAATGCAGTAACAGTGGGGTTAGGATTGGGGGGTCGAGCCTCCGCATGACAGTATAAGTGAGTCGGTCGAAAAGGTTACCTTGCAGTAGAAACGCAAATCTTTGAGGAAACAAAAGCATTAGTAAATACGCATGTTTTTCATGCAATATTCACCACGAAACGTAAGTATAAACAAAATTCTTACCTTAGAAACGAAGGAAATACGCTACGAATGTCCGAGGTTCACGATGTAGGTGCACGCTACTCATGAGTAACCAAACACAAAAAGGGGAGGAAAAGCTCTGATTACGAATAGTAATTCATAACCATAAGCTTGAAACTTGGACTGGCGAACCACATAAGGCATGGTAATGAGCCAGGCGACCGCAGAGCTATCTACCGTTGGTGTAGTCGAACTGCACGGGAGAAACACTGCGAACTTCGTATATTCTTCGCATACATACGGACCCGTGTCGTAGTGGACGATTAATATCCCATCAGAATCATTGCGAATTTATCAAACATCCCGTCAGGTTCCATTATTTCTCTGAGTCGAAAACCGCCCGAAAGTTGATGAAACAGGCTATTGTTGTCTACTGGAACTTTCAGCGGTGCTTGTGTTCGACACAACGTGAAGATTTGGTCCACGCAGCCTCTGCCAGAGCGGAAACCCCCTTGATTCGGTCGGATGCGGTGATCTTTCGCAGTCGCGAACCGGTTGAGTGGCTGCACACAGTCACGTCGATCAGATTTATCTTTCGGTGGTCCTCGCACACCGTATTGTCCCCTTTCTTGGGGCTACAGAACAGACGCGCCCCAATCAGTCGGGAAGAATTAGTCCCGATATATTGAGCCAAATAGTGTACAGATTGTCGATCTATGATGACAGGCAGTACTTAGAGACTTCCGGTGGAGTGCTACCCTTTCCAGCGGCTTTTCGGCTTTTTAGCTGGTTGACGTCCATGGTTTCAGTTGTACTTAACGGATAGCAGTTGGCACCGTATGGCATTGGAATAATTGAGGGCTGTAGGTCCGTCGGGTAATCTGAAAATCGGTTGAACAACCAATCGAAGTGCTCCGTCCATATTTCCATTTTTCTTTTCTGCTTAGGTCTAAGCTGCCCGATTGGGTAAGGCAGAAGCGACTCACGCTTGCACCGTCTATCCGATGCGTTAAAAATGAGGCGGGATAATTTGCCGAAGTCACCAATATCTGAAGTGACTTCTATCATTTCCGCTATTTTTGTCCAATACCGCTTACTATGGGTCTTAGTAGAGCATGTGGTCTTCGGCGGTCGCTACTTCCTAACAGCCGGGTTTCGTGTGCCGTGGTGACAATTGAAGTGTCTTTAGAGATCCAGTCTCTGAGAAGTCCAGTTCTTTCAAAGCAGCTCCTTTAAGCGCCGACTTGATCATCGCCCACTGTTCTTCCACTGGAGTTGCATTCATTTGTACGTTGGTCACGATAGATTATCGGGTTGCGATTGCGTGTGACATTGCTTGGCATTTTTCTGGTATTTTCAGGGCTGCGACATTAATTCGTATTGGTGGAGAGGCCTTAAGGCGCGTGGACAGATGATTCTGAAGCCTGCATGCAGGGGAATGTGGTCCGTACCGCGCAGATTAATCAATGCTATTTAGTGGGGAAAATTGCGGATAAATCTAAGTCAAACGATGTGTGGCTTCATCAATGGTTAATAAACTTCGTTCGGTTCCAGGAATAGCGAGCAGAAAATCTAAAACATTGGTAAACGGAGATGGAAGAAAAGACAGTGGAAACAGCAAGAGATGAAACGGAGAAAAATAACAACAATGGACCATTCGCAATACCGGAGACGAAGAATAAACTGGTGTGGAAACGTGAAATAATTTCAATTACTGAAATTCACAGTAACAAAGCAAATTATAAATGCTCTGGTTAAAACATGGTCGCTATGGAACAGCACTCACTTTTCTCGAAGATAGTAATGTTTACATATTGCGATCGTTCGGTCCAAAAGAGACGAACTAGATCCGATCACACTCTGAATAGCGTTATCATCTGCCTTCCGCCGACAGAGAATATGTTCCACCGCGGCTACGTTAGATGTCCCCGGAACAGATTCATCAAACGGATTGGCACTCGTTGTGATGTTTGGATTCATCCCGGCACCCGAAGCTAATGATGACATATTACCATGTCCGGTGGGATGGAGTACGCCCCACTCGGTGAACAAGGACAGTCGATCCTGTGTGATCGACATGGATGGAATGCGCTGCTGAGTCACGGTCAGTCGAGGATCCGTACGATCGAATGCGTTGGCTGATGACTGCTGCTGACGATTATTTAGATTCAGTGTGGACCAGGCAGTGGCAGCAGCCCCGGCGAAACCGGCCACGCTAGCCACGGAGATGGAGAAATTATTCTGACTTACTTGGTTCGATAGATCGGTGGTTGGACCACCGGCAAAGTGAGAGGCAGGCAAGGCATTTGCTCCGGCAGCTCGATAACAAGCAGGAACTTGCACTGGCCCACATGCGCACTGTGGCAAACTGGCTAAATTTGACCAAGCCGCTCGATGTTGTGCAGCTAGAATGCGATGAAGTTGCAGACCCAGAGAACGAATTTCCAGAAAATCACTACCATCTGTAGCTGGTCTTGGTCTTATGCAGGGTTTTATGTTAGCCGGTTTTTGCGGGCTAACCGAATCCGAGTCCGCGGACTTTTCCATGCCGATGGAAATTTGTATGCCAGGAAACAATGACGCGATCAACTGATCCTATAAGACAGATAAGAAGCCATGAAAATACGAAGGGTATAAGGGAATTCCATGGTCACACATTCAGCAACAAAGGCACAAGTCATCAACCAGGATACCAAAGCGAATAGTGAGGTAAGGCGAAATGTATAGAAATTTCTGGCATAAGGATGATGAAGCACACGTGCGCGGCGATGGGTGAGGTTTTGTTTTCGCCATATAAGCTACATTCAGAAGCACGCTATCAAACTCCTTTATTCACTGAATTATTCTATGATAATCTGCATTGAAACAATAGTGAAAAATCGAATTTTGAGGATATAGCAACACCAAAATTTATCCAAGACAAATGGCTGTTGTTTTAGGAACCCTGAATGAGTCAATCCTGATCAGCATCATAACCAGACTACACCTTGGCGTGGTGTGATGGCTTGCGTGCCTCCTTGGCCCAAAGAGCTGTGCGGGATGGCTTCCTTAAGACGGAGATCCAATCATGTCTGACAGGTCAATGGGTAGAGGCAAGACGAGGTCCAGTCTCTGAACCGATTGATGGGCAACAACTGGTTCTAGCCGCTGTATATATATATATATATATATATATATATATATATATATATATATATATATATATATATATATAATCAGCTGGGGACGTTAGTCCGATCGTAGAGTTTGCGTCTTGCAGTAGTGTCTCTGAGAGGCACCAGTTGTTGATCGACAGCGACCTCAGTGTGCAAGCCAGACTCCACTGCTGTCCAATTTGCATCAGCGTGCGTACGCTGAAGCTGGCCAATGTGAATCGTAGGCTAGGTTGAAGGAAGGTTGGCTCCGTTGTGATATGTTGCGGTAGTCGTAGAGAAGACGGTTCCAGCGGAAATCTGGTCACACATGGCGCCAGGAGTGAGGCAGTTTTGCTGCAGTGAAGTGACGTGGCTGGCACATAAAACAACTGCAGCGGTATGGGGAGGATGCATAGGTTACCATTATGGTGGTGGATGAGCATATGGCGAAGGAGCGGAAGACAGCGTGAGACGAAACCGAATTTGTGAGACTCAACGGTTCATCACTAAGCCCCTGGAGAAGACACCAGCGAATAAACACAAAGAAACACTTTACTTGTCTAAAAACCTCCACTTAATGGACGTAGGAGTAAATTACCTAGGGCTTCTATCGACGATGGGAAAAGTCATCGCACTTCATTGAGCAGCTATCGCCCGTCTAAGCTGGGTAGCCCCCGGCCTGATGGATGCTGCCCCGTCTACGTTCCGCTTCCTCCATTGGGTGCACGGCACTGAGGACTGAATTCGAAAGGCTGGTCGATAACAAGGCACTAGCGAAGACAAGGCAGAATGAGTGCAACAATCAGGTCTAACGTGAAAGACCAGAAGAAGTTCCTTCACGGGTTCTTCGGTCACGTTCCCGTGCTGAGATAACGCCTCACTGTCTTGTGGGTCAGACTTTTGAGTCAAAGGCTCCGCTTAAGATTCTCAAAGAAAAACCCCTTCTGCGGTGTAGGCAGCCGCGAAGTACGATTCGCCCAGAAACCTCCAGCATCTTTCCCGTAAAGAGCCTTACCAAATTTTCTTAGTGCCCTTTACTGGATGAAGCTGAGAGGCAGCAACCGAAATCAGGGTGAGGTTGATGGCTGAATAAACTAAAACTAACAATCCTGATCAATTAACGTTGCTCACCGTAGCCTAAACCTCCCGGTGTCGCGAAATTATGATCTAGACCCAACTATTGCCTGCACCTTTCAATGACATAAACCTGCTAGTTCGTTCAATTTCTTTAAAGTTAGACATATATTATGCATGTCAGTCCCAACTCCACAATATTTAATTCCACGTCTACATAAGCTTTCCAAAGTCTTCTACTCTCCAATTCCTCTTTCTTGAGCGGCAGACGAAAATTGGTGATCTTTTCTCTTCTTTACTTTAAACATCCCGTCAAATTTTTGACCGGTAGTAGACATAGGGTCACCGTGGCAAACATCAGACCTGAAAGCCCCATGTCTGAATCCAGTCACATCCCAGCTTGGCAGCTTTTCAATGGTCACAACTCCCTTCCAGAAATTAAACACATTCGTTGTATTTTGAATAAAGGAAACAAAAGATCACCTTGATTTCTTTATCTTTTAATAAAAATCTTAATTTTTTTACTTTTGAATACTATACTCACGTTCGAAGCAGTGCCTCGTCTTTTTGACTATCCCTCCTTAACCGTGTTCAGAGAAAAGCTATCCGTCTCACCGGTAATCTTGTGATTACCTCAAGTTTGCAGTCGCTAGCCTATTTGCGGGTAGTTACTTCACTTTCATTCTACCGCTGCTAGCGTACTGTTCATAGAACCTTGCTTCTGTGGTACAAATTTTTCAATCGCCCGTTCGGTGCGCAGGTTTCAAACGATCCATATGGTTACCGTCTCAATCTATCGAACTGTTGGTTTTGAGCATTTATTGTTCCCAAGAAATCAGAAACCGAGATACATCCTTTCCGTATCTTGTTTTTCCTACGATTACCAAACACTTAAGCACACAGTCCTTCAACTTCCTCCCATATGGTACAGCAGGTCCTTAGACCAAGGGATTTATTCCTTCTATCGCAACAAACGCTTACCATGTGACTAAAAAAAGATCGCGTAGAAACACATAACGCAGGTCAATGGGGTGACGGAACTGGAGTCTTGAACGCAAGTCTCTTGAATGTAATACACATCAATGGCAACGGACTCAAGCCTACGAGTTAAACCCACCTGTTGTCCTATACGCATCAAGTTGTGCACGCTAAACGTGGCTAGTTTGAATGGGCATGGAGGACGAAGCAGAGCATCAGTTGGTGGCAGGGGGTTCGGTGGAACTGGAAAGCTAGTCGAAGAAGGACAAAAAAGAACACAGCCAAGATGTCCACCAGTGGCACTACAGCGGACAAGGTCGGCCGAAGAACCCGTGGGATGTGAAAATGGAAAAGAAAGTGGGAAGAGAGTGAAGATGAAAGAACGAGTTTTGTGCGGTGTAGGAAAGCGATTGTTCATGCGTTAGAGAGGGCAATAAGTCACATCAGTAGAATCTGTCTTGGTTGGTTGTGTGGTGGGTTGTTGTACCATTTGGTCGCCCAGTCCAGAGTAGGCATTTAACTCGAGAATACACCTCTAGCCTTTGCGCAGTCAAGCGCATCCTGCATGGCAGCAGTGTTGGCCCAGATGAGCCGGTGACCAATTGTATGGTTTATTCGCTTCTTCTGGAAACCTCTGGAGGCCGATGACTGGTTGCTCAGTTCATACGCCCTTCGGATTAAGCTAAACATCCTGGGTGCCCAGTACACCCTTCTGCCACAGATGCAGGTGATCATAGTGTTGTACGCCCCATACGCCACTCACGGTTGGTTTGGAATTAGGGTTTAGCCATCTCCCCTAGACTAACTACTAGTCAGCCAACTCGGTGAAAAGGGCCGGGCGGTCTTCTTCGTCCTCACACTTTGGTGAAAACACCTTCACCACGAAAAGGCGGTGAGTAGGACTTCCTCAGTAGAGGCTGTTTGAGGTGCATGGTTATTTGGGAGCATTTCGAGGCGTTCAGGGAGAGTAGCCATCTCGGAACCCGAGACACTCACCCCCGATCATACCGAGGTATTTGCAGACCCATCACTGACTGTGAATTAGCGAACCGCCAGCTTCGAAGATTGTTTCACTCACACTTAGTGGCCTTCTACCTGAACATATTGCGTAAATTTCTCATTTCTGTGGCATGCTCCGTCTCCGATGCGGGTTCCAACTATCAGATTTCGTGATCCCTACGAGGACTCGCGTTAAGTGCACGTCTCGTCAAGATTCATGGTTCGTTGTACCCACTTTTAACCGGAATCAACTGGTGTGGGTCGAGAAGGCGCAAGAACAGCAGAAATCCAGGGTCTTACGGGCAACCAATGCAGACTGAAGTGAATTTTAGGTCATAAAAATCGAACTGTATAAGAAATTTAGCATAGCGAGACATTACAAACTGTAATCACCTGTGTGGCAAACGATGCGCAATCTGCATTCTGAACATTGCTTCCTCGCAGTCCACACGCCTCACACGCCAAGTTGAATAGTATTTCTCGACAAGCCAAAATTTTCTGCGCTTTTACCAATCGTTCCCGTTGAGTAAGAGACGTCGTAGAGATGGTATCTGACTGGGAAAAGCACTCGGTCGGCTTCGAAGATCCTTGTGATCTGGCTTGACCCTCGAACACGCAATGCCACAGAGGCACAGGACCCGAATCAATCCGAGACTCATAAATGTTCACAGACAAATTATTCACATCAGCCGTTGTATTGAGAAGTGCTTCTAATGACCGGGAAAATACAATCTGTAATGGATGAAACAGTGGACATTTCGGCATCAGGTAATTTAAACTGTTTCTAAAAACGGAAATTCAGAGAACGCTATAGTGGGATAAAAGTTAAACGGATGATGAAGCTAATTTCCAGTATTTATCCCAGGTAGTCTAAAAAAGAAAAGTAAC
Source organism: Fasciola hepatica (assembly GCA_948099385.1). Taxonomy (NCBI): domain Eukaryota; kingdom Metazoa; phylum Platyhelminthes; class Trematoda; order Plagiorchiida; family Fasciolidae; genus Fasciola; species Fasciola hepatica. The sequence continues at coordinate 36,149,947 of CANUEZ040000043.1, forward strand.
AGGAAACTAAGTAATTGGATAAGAAACGCCAATCAATAATAGTTTGAACAACACCTCGTTTGCATCTTTCAGTAAAACGCAAAAACACAAATCAGAATAACAGCTTAATTCGATGTTGCCGCGATATTTCGATGGAGCGCTAAGATGTACGACCCTGTTAACTACTCCGCCGGAGAAATTAGGACAATTACGAGTGCAGTGAGCTCACACCTCGTTGAATCAAAACAATAAGTGGAAGTGATAAACGCTTCTTGCACCATTCGAGGTTACCAATCAAGACTTGTCAAGTATCGCATCCTGGTCACCGCAGAAGTCGAATTGACCGTTTCCCCCGGTCTTTGTAAATAGTGTGAAAAGCGTTTATTACCTCCAGTGAGTGGTTTGATTCAACAGGATGTGAGCACACTGCACTCGTAATTGTCTTAATTGATTGGAAGTTCAGCTAAGCCGGGTGGTGACCACGAACGCGTTCGGATAAGCACCTGATCGTGCGACCAATGAATCTAGTTCCACAGAAACAAGTGAATCAATGCACTAAAAAGAGGCGGCAGAATCCGGTACTCCAACCTTTATTCGAAAACACACAATCGGTTGAAAAATGAATAGAATGGGTAAGTGCGCAGCGTAGATCTTTATGTTGATTGCTTCATCACGGCGAGAGTGCACCTTGGTGTGGTGTGATGTCCTGCGTGCCTCCGTGACCCAAAGAGCTATGCAGGATGGCGTCCTTAAACCGGATATGCAATCATGCTTGGCACGTCGATGGATAGAGGCCAGACGAAGTCTAGTCTCAGAACCAGTTGCCAAGGTACATCTGGTCCTAATCACTACGCCCCTGGAGAAGACACCAGCGAATAAACACTTTACTTGTCTAAAAACCTCCACTTAATGGACGTAGGAGTAAATTACCTAGGGCTTCTATCGACGATGGGAAAAGTCATCGCACTTCATTGAGCAGCTATCGCCCGTCTAAGCTGGGTAGCCCCCGGCCTGATGGATGCTGCCCCGTCTACGTTCCGCTTCCTCCATTGGGTGCACGGCACTGAGGACTGAATTCGAAAGGCTGGTCGATAACAAGGCACTAGCGAAGACAAGGCAGAATGAGTGCAACAATCAGGTCTAACGTGAAAGACCAGAAGAAGTTCCTTCACGGGTTCTTCGGTCACGTTCCCGTGCTGAGATAACGCCTCACTGTCTTGTGGGTCAGACTTTTGAGTCAAAGGCTCCGCTTAAGATTCTCAAAGAAAAACCCCTTCTGCGGTGTAGGCAGCCGCGAAGTACGATTCGCCCAGAAACCTCCAGCATCTTTCCCGTAAAGAGCCTTACCAAATTTTCTTAGTGCCCTTTACTGGATGAAGCTGAGAGGCAGCAACCGAAATCAGGGTGAGGTTGATGGCTGAATAAACTAAAACTAACAATCCTGATCAATTACCGTTGCTCACCGTAGCCTAAACCTCCCGGTGTCGCGAAATTATGATCTAGACCCAACTATTGCCTGCACCTTTCAATGACATAAACCTGCTAGTTCGTTCAATTTCTTTAAAGTTAGACACATATTATGCATGTCAGAGAAACGATGCGGATGGATACTAACCCTCCATCAGAAATGGAGATTATGCGAAAGATATGTTAGTTGAAAACGTACAAAGCCGATGGACCAGATGAGTTGTCTTCATCTTTTTAACGATGGAGGTGAAGCTTTGGTTCCTGAGTTAACAAAACTCCTCCGGGTAATCTAGGTCACAGAACAGATTCCAACGGAATGGTGTGAATCGGTGATTGTCCAAATTTACAAGAAAGGTGACAGACCCTGTTGTGAAAACCACAGAGGAATTAGCTTGGTAAATATCGCGTCCAAAATGCTCACCGGCCTTATTCTCCACTGATCATCCAGTGCCCACGAAATGTGCACGCGTGAGAATCAAGCCGGTTTCGGACCCGGTCGTGATCGTATCGACCACATCTTTACTCCTCACCAAACCTTAGAGCACAGACACATCTTCCGTAGGCCCACAACTTCTGTCTTTCTTGATCTGAAAGCAGCGTTCGATTCAGTCAACCGCACAGTTCTCTGGTGCTGTCTCTCGTTGAAGGGCGTGTCAAAGAAGTTCATTTCTCTTTTCCAATGCTTGTATGCGAACAGCCGAAGCCGAGTTCGTGCTTACGGCGATCTTTTACCCGAGTTTACCACAAAAAGTGGTGTTCGTCAGGATTGCCCCCATTCGTCCTTCCTATTCAAATTTGTGATTGGATTGGTTCTTGAGAGAGACCTATCCTCGTGTGAGAATAGCGCCATCGATACTTGCTCAGGCAGTAAACTGTGTGACTTGGAATACGTGGACGATATTGTTCTTCTGAGTAAAGACACAGGTAAGTTACAAGATTTCTTAGATGGCCTAAACAACAGTGTAGAAATGTTTGGGCTGGGTTTTATACCTTCACAGTGTAAAATGCTGTTGGAGGACTGGATTGGCGCTACACCAAACCTCTTCTTGGTAGAAGCTTTGGCTGAAACAGATAATTACTGCTACCTGGGCAGACCAGTCCCTGGATCAAGTACTGAATCTAAAGAGGCTAGGATGGTTGGGACATGTGTTACGCATGTTCCCCGATAGGCCTCCTCGGCGTACGCTGTTCTCCGAGGCAGGTAATGATTGGAAGGTAGGTTCAGGTGGTCAGTCCTTGACATCATCATCTTCGTACAGCGTTAAACAGCAGGGCAAGCCCAACTGACCACTGCCTTTCTCACCACGTTGCACGTCAAATTAAAAAGTATGAATATACAAGACGGACAAGGAGTGGACCTACACAGGAGGGGAAAGCAACGAACGCCATAACAGCCAACAAGCACAACACAGTCCAACTGCACAAACACGCATTCATCAAGCATTCCGATTCGACAGAAAACGTTTCTATTCGTTTGTCCTTTACTGAAAGATGTTGGAAAGTAGCAGCCGAAATCAGAGCACAGAAGTGCTAGGTTGGTGGTTGAACTGGTGGTTGTATAAACAAAACTGAACTGAAATGATTGCTCTTGATAATCTTTGTCGAATTTCGGCTTCCATATCGCCTTTGAATGGCAAACGTACATCTGTCGGGGTCGAGCGGTTTGGCGCGTTTGCTTATCATCTCGGAGATCAGAGGTTCGAATCGTCTTGTCGGTTATTTTAGTGTTAGACAGTAATCCACTGTCATCATGCTCGTTACCACACCTGATCTATTGGGACCTTATGTGGTTCTCCACTCCAAGTCTCCGGGTCTGACAGCCGGGTATCTCTAATGGTACAGTGGGCCTTCGTGGCTGTGGGGTATATCTCTCTCTTTTCATGGCAGAACTTAAAAATAACCAATTGAAGTCAATACCCAGAGATTACACCTTACAAACGGTGTGTGGGCGATATCCTGTGTGGTGGATACCGAAGTCGATATGAATCTACTATTCAAAATTTTTAACGCAATCCATTTATATGTGCAATTCACGTTCGAAAAAGAAAAGGACAACAATCTACCATAGTTAGACGTGTAAGCCGTCAGTGACTGTTCCGTTCAGTTACCTGTGCACATGAAAGTAACGCAGAACGAGCAACACATTTATATTCACAATTTTAAGCCGATAAAAGTGAAAAGAAATCTAGTACGGTGCTTGGGTAGTGGAGCCAAGACAGCCTGTACGGACGACGAAAAAAAACTCTAATTCCTACGCAGTAGTTCCCTGAACTGTTAATTGGCAGAAACGTGCAAATAAAAGAAGAGGCCAAAGGAGGCAAAAAATGCAAAGAAGTCCTTATATTTCCTTTTTTTATTACAGGCCTGCGCATGAGTGTCGCATAAATTGATGTAAGCTAGCGCGTTTCGTTTTACATGGCATTTCGTGAACAGTTCTCCTTTCACGTTTCATCTGATGTACTCCAATTATTAGACGAGTAAAGCGTTCTCATTCTGACTCCGTCTTCTCAATCATACTGATTTTGCCGATTACGTTGCTAGTCTACGTTTCAATTTACTCGTCTAATAAATCATGGATCGCCTCCTTCGTTCTGACAAATTCGACATAGATCTGAACTCTCCGGACGCTTCCAAGCAGTGGAACTACTGGCTTCGAACATCCAACGCCTTTTTAAAATGCGCGCAATCTGATGACTCCGATAATCTTGACACGCTTAATAACTTCCTTTCGCTTTCTTTTTATGAGTACGTATCTGACTGTAAAACTTTTAAAAGTGCCATTTCACTCATTCGGTCTTTGTATGTGCGCCCCAAAAGTGTGGTTTTTGTCCGATACCTTCTTGCTACTTGTAAACAGGATAGTGCACAAAATATAGACCAATTCGTGCAGAACATCAAAACATTAGCAAAGGACTGTGATTTTCCTCCGGTGACCGCTGAACGGTATCGTGATGACGCTGTGCGTGATGCCCTGATAACTAGATTGCAGTCAGATAACATAAGAACGAGGCTTTTAGAACAACCGAATCTGAATTTTCAAGCTGCTTATGACAATGGCTAGATCTTTGGAATTCGCTCAGATGCAGTCACAGTCCTACGGAGCTGACAGTATTCCGTGTGTTGTGGCACCCATCATGACTCCACATTTAACCTTTCCACCAGCCCCAAAATCTGAATCTGCACTGATTACGTCTGCCATACCCAAAGAAACGTTATTTCTGTGGTTATTCCAAACACCCCCGTGAGAAATGCCTTGCTAGAGAAGCTATTTGTAAAGCTTGCGGTGAAATTGGACATTTCAAACGTGTATGCAAGTCTGAACCAGTTGGTTCTTCAGTCTCTTCAGTTCTCAGTCTTATTATATCGTCAGTTATTACTGCTGCTACTCGTCTGTTTGTCTCGGGTGACTACCCAAATTTTTGTAAATGGAGAACTACAAGCACTGATAGACACTGGGAGTTCTGAAAGCTATGTGCCCCAGTTAGCCGTCAATACTTATCACTGACAAGTTCATCTGTGCGATTCAAAAATCGCTATGGCCTCGACATCGTTGACCTGCGATAATACTGGCCACTGTTATGTATCAATTCTCTATCGGAACACTTCTTATAATAACGTAAAACTGTTGGTGATGAAAAATTTGTGCGCAGATGTCCTTTTGGGGCATGGCTTCCTCGGACTTCATAACAAAGTGGAAATACCATTTGGTGGCACACGTGATACGTTCCTGTTATGTGGGCTTACAGCTGCTAAAATTCCAGCACCCCGCTATTCGCCCATTTATCGCCAGACTGTAAACCAATCGCCACGAAATCTCGCCGATACCGCATCGAAGATGAGAAATTCATCAAATCGGAGATGAAACAGCTTCTCAGTGACGGCATTATTGAACCTTCGAACTCCCTTTGGAGGACTCCAGTTCTAATTACTAAAAATTCCAATCATGAGAAGAGAATGGTTATCGATTACAGCCAGACAACCAATCGTTTCACGCAACTGGATGCCTACCCGCTTCCAAGGATTGATCAAATGATAGGGAATATCTCTCGCTACGCCGTCTACAGTACCCTTGATCTTCAAAGTGCGTACCATCAGATACCCATCGCTGAACACGAAAAACCTTACATTGCTTTCGAGGCTGGGGGTAACCTTTTCTAGTTCCGCCGGATACCATTCGGGGTTACCAACGATGTAGCTTGCTTCCAACGCACTATCGATAGCATTTTGAAAGCCGAGAACCTGAAGGATACCTTCACTCATGTCGATAATGTCGATAATGTCACCGTGTGTGGCATGACCATGGATGATCAACCTTCAACGTTTTCTAAAAACCGTAGCAAAATATGACATAACGTAAAATACTTCAAAGACTGTAATTGCCAAAAAGGAAATATAACTCATTGGCTATTATGCAACCCAGAGAGAAAACCACGGTTTTATCTCTGGACAGACCGGGCACTGGGAGATCGTGTTTCTGACTTCATCCACAGAGTAAGGCGAATTCTTGGTGCGCCCAAAGTGAAGCATGCGAGTTATCCCATGATGACACAATGAGTCACGTAAGTATTTCAACTAAGTTCCGTTGACATCAGAAGCACAGGTGCTACGAGAAAGTGCATCAGCTACATGATTAGCTTTACCGGGCCGGTAGATTATGTCATAATGGTAGGCTGATAGCTCAAGCCGCCACCTCTGGATATTATCATTCTTGATTTTGCTTGACTGCTTCTCGTCATACATAAAGGTAACGGATCTTTGATCACCGACGGTCGCGGCTGAGTATTGACTTTAAAGGTTTGCTACCTTCCAATACCCAAAGTCGCTACCTTCTGACTGTTACTGATGAGTACTCTCGTTTCCCTTTTGCATTCGCTTGCCTAGATATATCGGCAACTAAGGTGATAAAGTGTGTGTCAACTATTTGTTTTATTCGGCATGCCCGCCTGCATACACTCTGACCGGGGATCCGCTTTCGTGTCATCGGAGCTAACACAGTTCTTACGAGCTAAGGAGGTGGCAATCAGTCACACGAGGGCATACAATCCTCAATCTAATGGCCGCGTGGAGCTTTTGAATGGAACTCTATGGAAGGCGATCTCTCTGGCCCTAAAAACAAGAAACCTCCCAATTTCGCAATGGGAATCAGTGCTTCCAGACTCACTCCCCTTCATTCGCTCACTACTCTGCACTGCCACAAACACTACTCCACATGAGCGACTGTTATGTTATGTTCGACGCTCGACTAATGGGCCTTCAATACCTACGTGGTTGACAATTCATGGCCCCGTGTTACTGAAACGCACGGATAGATCCTCGAAGTATTATCCCCTGGAGGAGGAGGTACATCTAATCGGTTATAATCCGCACGCTTGGTCGTTTCGTTTTACATGGCATTTCGTGAACAGTTCTCCTTTCACGTTTCACCTGATGTACTCCAATTATTAGACGAGTAAAGCGTTCTCATTCTGACTCCGTCTTCTCAATCGTACTGATTTTGCCGATTACGTTGCTAGTCTACGTTTCAATAAGTGCAGTGGTAGAGATATACCCCATAGCCACGAAGGCTCACTGTACCATTAGAGATACCCGGCTATCAGACCCTGAGACTTGGAGTGGAGAACCACATAAGGTCCCAATAGATCAGGTGTGGTAACGAGCATGATGACAGTGGATTACTGTCTAACACTAAAATAACCGACAAGACGATTCGAACATCTGATCTCCGAGATGATAAGCAAACGCGCCAAACCGCTCGACCCCGACAGGTGTACGTTTGCCATTCAAAGGCGATATGGAAGCCGAAATTCAAGGAAGATTATCACAGCAACCAAAATAACAAACTATGCTGCACAGTTGCGAATTCTGTTCACTTCCAAACCGATTGTGTTTCCGAATAAAGGTTGGAGTACCGGATTCTGCCGCCTCTTTTTAGTGCATTGATTCACTTGTTTCTGTGGAACTAGATTCATTGGTCGCACGATCAGGTGCTTATCCGAACGCGTTCGTGGTCACCATTCGGCTTAGCTGAACTTCCAATCGATTAAGACAATTACGAGTGCAGTGTGCTCACATCCTGTTGAATCAAACCACTCACTGGAGGTGATAAACGCTTTCTGCACCATTTAAAAAGTTAGGGGTAAGCAATCAAGAATTGTCAGGCGTCGCATGCTAGCCAAAGTTGAAGCCGTGAACATTCGCCTCTACGGTCCTTCTTTGTGACCAGAAACATTTTGTGAAAGCATTTACGCTCTCTTGCCCTACTTGTTGCCGAACACGTGCGTAACCATTCAAACGTTCCACAATGTGATCAATTTCATACGCATACACGCATGTGCAGAGACAGATTTGGATCATCGTTCCCATTTTTGTCACATTTAATGTTAGGTATTCATATGAGTAGAAGTAACTGAAAACAAGCTTGTTCGTCATGTTGTTTGTTCCCAATGTGTTCCGTTGGATTTTTACATCAATTACATAACGGCTGGAATCTCAGGGATTCGATCTATTCCAGGATTTGAATGGACGTTGGATCACGATCCGGTCTTCCCCGATTTCCCTAAAGCTGAATTCACACGCTTCAAAAGAACGGCTATGCTGTTTGAAGATACCATCTATCTTCTGCCTGATTTGCCCACATATCAAGCAGTTCTCTGGGGCATAGCTGGTGCCTCAAGAATCAGCTTCTCGGGGAAGAAGACGGAAGATGAGAGTCATAAAGACTACAGACTGGAAGGATGTTCCATGAATAGGGAACATCCCGAGTCAGTGGCACTAATCCTACCTGTCACCCGCAAACTCGCCCTTCTTCAAATTTATTTACGTAGCCATAGCTGGGACCCTTGCTCACGGTACCGAAATTGAGTAAAGCGGTTCAATGTCGCTTTCAGTAGCTTACTTGTACCGGAACTCCCCCACCCCTTTTGGGACTATATCAACCAAAAGTGCGTTGTATTGGTGTAAGATTGACGGCGGATGTCACCGTAACCAACGGAAACTGATGGGACAAACTAACACGATGGCAAAAGTTTGAAAAACATTGGACGCATTACCTCTATCATTCAGTTGAAACGCGACACCTGAAACAATAGGTCGCCATTACGTTGGCACGCTCCCAATATATGTATCAGAGTTGAACAACCACAGATTAAGGCTCTATATTACGTAGTTACTGACGAACGCTTAAGTGAGTCTAACGGATATATTAACAGGTCGTGAGGGGGGCCATGAAACCACATAAAAATACTAGCCAGGATATGCACTCACTTCGACACCACCAGTCGAATCCGAAGAGAAACCATCGGATCCAGGTTTTCGGCGTGCTATTAAATCCGACTCACGAACTTCAAAATTTCCAGACTCGCGAAATCGTGACCCGATTGGGCGTAGACTGACGTCCCCGAGAATCGTATTCTGATGCAGTTTTAATCGCCATTCTTGGCGCAACTGCATCAACGTCTTGTGGAAAGATTCAGCTTGTGACGACGTCTTGTGATCACCTGCAACCGAAACTGACAAACGAGACCGTGCATCAGCCAGTTCCGAATATCTCCGACGCAAACGTTCAGTTCCCTTTAGAAGAATATCGGCAGCCGTTGACAAAGCCTGGATTTAGAGTAGACGAATATCAATATTGAATGGTTATAACGAACCCTTTTTTTACCAGCTAGTACCAGAGACATGTTTGGTTCAGGTTGCTCACTCGCTACGGGATAAACAGACAGATATCTGCCTTCCTTGATTACAGCCAGTATGTCAACAAAGGCATTGATTTCCGTTAATGCCGTACTAAAATTAAAATAATCAGAGACCGATTGTATTACTGAGTTGCTTTACGGACAGACGTCCATAGTTTTGGAGAAGGATTGTCGACAGTCTTCAGATCTTCATCGGAGGTATCTGCTTGTGAGGCATTTTTCTCGTCATAGTTTTTTGAAAAGTCTACGCGGTTTAGTATTTTCTGAAAATGTTCCGCGGGAGTCGACGGTCTACAAAACAGGATATACAGCGCAAACATTCTTACTTTTCCAACACCTCTCTGCCATCCAGGTTTATTTCTTGTACATCATATTCGCTTAAAGCTTCGATTGGAATCAGCAGCTGAGGACATGGACCAGGCATAGTCTGAAAAGAACACCGATTAAATTTACATTCATGGAGAACAATTTGAGAAACCTCACTAGCGGTTGGTATGAATTGAAGACGCCTGCGTGCGTCTACTGCCAGGGAGCAACTAAAGACAGAACGATGGTCATGGAAACAGGAATTAAATCTTTCCATTGGACATATTCAAACGTCTTGACTATCTCAAAGAAGATAAGGTTGCCTACTTTATTCTCACTCATTCCGGGATTATGTTTAGCTGGCATGCCATGAAAGACAAAGCCCTGAAAACACTACATCGAGCGTTATAAATAAGACAAGTTCAGAATACAGGTCGTTCGCTTTTTAGTGATTCTTCACGTGAGTCTGTAAAAAGCGGAAGTGTGAGTGATGTGAAGAACCTCCCCCGCCATGATGAGAGATTAGTTCTGTTTATTATGTGTTTGTGTAGTGAGAGGATGTATCAATAATCACAATAGTTCTGTTCTGTTCTGTGCAGACAACCATTACCCATGCACTGGGTGCAGTCGCTTTGGTTGCTATCTCCTAATGACAATCTCAAAAGGAAATAGTGAAGGAGAAAAGAGTATGAGAGGAGTAAGAGGGGAACTAAATTAATGGAACTAAGTCAATGAAGAAAGTTTCTGAATGCAAGAGCGCCGCTGATCCCGGCATCAAGCCATATCCCCCAACGTATCTAACCATTGAATGGGAGGGTCTCTGGGGCCCCACCCAGGAAGTCTAACACGCACTACACGGCCAAGTCCACTAGTTAGGCTTTTCATACCTTTCTTCCATGTCATGGATTGACCACTCTTACTTATCTTCCAACCGGTACCCACCTTAGCAAACACCACGCCGAGGAATCCTGTCAGGCGACATGCGTAACACACGTCCCAACCATCTTAGCCTGGTGAGCTTAAGTGTTTCATCTGGTGATTTGATCCTTGAACCTAAGACCTTCCGCCGAACCTCAGCATTGCTCACACGGTGTTCCCACCAGATTCGAGCAATAGTATGAAAACATTGGTGTTCAAATACCGATAGTCTTCGTATGTCCTCCACCTGCAATGTTCATGTCTCCGAACCATACAGAAGCACGGGCCTCACTGCTGCAGCGTACACTCGACCGTTCATAGGTAAACGGATGTCATGTCGACTCCACGGACGACTCAGGTTGAAAAACGCCAAGCGAGCCCTCTGTATACGCAGACACATCCGATATCCCACCTCCTGGTGAAATGCAGCTCCCCGGATAACAAAACTTATCTACCACGTTCATAGTCTCCCCAGACACTGAAAGGTTTGTCGTTGGAGCAATCCAATCCTGCGACAGCATCTTGCACTCTGAAGGTGCAAAACCATACCGAACATTGCTGCGCAATCCGTCAAGCCGTCTAAAAAAGCTTGCAACTTACTTGGATCTTCACTTAGAAGAACTATGTCGTCCTCATACTCAAGGTCTGATAACTTTCCACCCGGTAAAAGTTCAATTCCACTGTCCTCGCCTGACAAAAGTTGAAGAGGAAAGAAGCGAGGGGGCAACCCTGATGTACACCACTTCTCGTGGTGAACTCGGGTAAGAGATTGCCGAAACACGAACTCGGCTCCGACTATTATTGTAAAGAGATTTTAAGAGGGGAATGAATTTCTCTGGTATACTCGTCAACGAGAAGCAGCGCCAGAGAACTGTGCGGTCGACTGAGTTGAAGGCTGCTTCAAAATCAAGAAAAACGAAGATAATGGGCCTACGGAAGGTGTGTCTATGTTCTAAAATTTATCGGAGTGAAGACGTGATCAATACAACTTCGACCAGGTCTAAACTCAGCTTCATTCTCATGCAAGCGCTGCTCGCGATCTTTAGATAATTGGTGGAAAATAACACCAGCAAGCAGTTTGGATGTGATGCTAACCAGACTTATCACCCTGTGGTTTTCATAGGAGGACCTGTCGCCTTTCTTATAAATCGGTTCGACCGCCGATTCACACCAACTCTTTGGAACTTGTTTCTTCTCCCATATCAAACCGAGAAGTTTTATCGACTCTAGTAAAAGAACTGGGCAACCGTCTTTGAAAATAGACGGAGACAACCCATCCGGTCCAGCAGCCTTATGCTGAAAAGATCATCAATAACAGGCCAATTACTCCGATGGATGATGACCTCTCATCACCGGGAGCTCTGAGACCTAATGATTAACTGGTGTTACATTCCACTCCAACTGGCATCCATAGAGAAATCACTCTTATTGGAAGATATACGAGGGGTTGGTTTCAGGAGCAGCAATCAGTCTCTGCTTTCTGGAAACGATTGCGACAAGAGTACTTATCGACGTTGCAACTGCGCCACAAATGGTTGTCCCCTTAACGAGATTTACGCATCGGTGATTAGGTTTTGCTTCTAGGTGGAAACATGCCCAGGAGAACTGGCCAAAGGGAATCATCGACGAATTATTTCCCGATGCCGATGGACACGTACGTCAGATGATGGTGCATACCAGTAATGGAAATCTCCGTCGAGATGCTCGATCCGTAAGCTTACTAGAAGGAGTCGAAATAAACGGATAGATTGGAAATAACCTGCTTTCCTGAAGTAATCTGAACTCTACCTCCGACTGTGGCGTGTCTTGGAAAACCATGCCGGTTTGGGGGACCCGTGCTGAATTCGCTTGTGGTTGTTGGCCAGACGATCAATGAATGAAGTCTAAGAGTTTTCCTTTGTCATTTTTATACACAACCTTGCTGAACAACTTACTGATTGTCTTACTGTCACACTGCTTGTCATTGTCTGATTTTGGCGGCTGGACCGTGCCTGTAGCTTATTGACGCTGCGTTATTTTTCACTTTGGTTCTTGGATTATTTGACCAAAGGGATCACTAATGAGGTCGGTTTTCACATATTTATAAACTGCAAACTTTGTAGTACCGTGCCATGACCTATTTTGTGGTTCCAAACTCTACGACGGTCTTTCGACATTCGCCTAAATACTCGGGTCGGACGAATTCTTGACTGCGATTGTCGTACCGCCGTGCTGACCAGCGAGACCGATTAGGTGAAAACTACCTTTGGGACCAAACCATGCATGATTCAAATCCGGTTTTACTACCGGAAATCAACAATGCATGTACCCCAAAATCTCGGCATTCTTCAGCCGGTAACGCACAAGAGGAGGGGGGGGTTGAGACAAAACATCCTCGGCTTTAACCACAAAGGTGCGGTCGGTAAGGAAGCCGCGTAGGATGGCCAACATGGAGCCCGTAATCCCGTATGTTTGCAGCTTATAAAGAATAGGGGCATGGGGGACCTTGTCGAAGGCCTTAGCAAAATCGAGGAATACAGCGTGTGAGAGCTGGCCATCATCATAGGCTTTCGTTAGACTATCCATGACAGTAAGCATATTGGTGATGCATGATCTGCCAGGAAGAAACCCATGTTGTGACAGGGAGAGGATCTTATTTCTATGAAGATGGGAAAGAACCTCACTCTTAAGAATTCCCTCGAAAATTTTGCTGGTGATGCTAGTTAGACTTATGGGTCTGTAACTAGAAGCAAGATGTCTACTGCCCTTCTTATAGATGGGTGCGATGACTGCTTTCTTCCAGCTACTGGGGAAAACTCCATCGTCAACACATCGCTGGAAAAGCGAGGCATAAGGAGCAGCTAACGTGTCTGCGGCTTCCTTGAGAGTACGGGGGTGGATTAGGTCAGGACCCATAGAGCAATATTGGTTGAGCCGTCGGAAACCTTGTGCGACTGCACCAATGGGAATAGTGACGCGGTTAAGGGTAGTGGCCAGAGATATCGGGTGCATGGTAGGATGGGATGATATGGGCATGGAGCTGAAAACTGTACGGAAGTAGGGGCTGAAGGCCTCGGCTACTTGGCTAGGGGAAGTGACAGGAGATCCGGCACTATCTTTGGGAGCCAGTGGCGTCGGAGCTGTGCCTCTTAGACGGTGCATGTACTGAAAGAAAAATGCCTTACTGGTCCGTGCTCGATCAAGTACAGATCGTTGGACTGCATTCTGATAGGACCTAATTTTTTCTTCGCATATGTTCCGTATGATCCCGAAATCTGCATCACGGGCAAGGCCTGTGGCTTTATATCTAGCAAAGAGGCGTGCACGTTCGTCTAGAATGCGCCTAATAGGGCGAGGGAGGGGTCGCTTAGCAGTCTGTGGACGACGAATTCTGAAGACAAATAGCCTATCAGCTAAGGAGATTAACTCTCTGAGATTCTCTGCCATTTCACCAGCAGAGTCACCTGGGTTAGTTGAATTTAGCTGGGAGCGAATAAATGCACAGACTTGGTCAAAATTGGTCCTTTTAAAGGATCTCAAAATTTTGGTTTCTGAGGGAAGAGGAGACCATTTCACGATATAATCGAATCCAATGAGAATGTGACCACTTTTGCCGAGGGGCGGCAAGTAGTGCACCACATCTATTTGGAACCAACCATTGGTAATGGCCAGGTCTAGTAGGGACGGGGCGTGTCCTGTGCGATATCTGGTCGGATCTCTTACTTTCTGCACCCATGAGTTCTTCAGTACGAGATTTAGGAGGGGTTTACCAAAGGTGATATCAGAGGCATCAGTTCTTTGCCAGTCGATACTGGGTGAGTTGAAGTCACCAGTGGTTAACAGATGGGTGAAGTCTGTGTAGCTTTTCAGAGAGCCTAATAAGTCTATGAGACCTAGGCTACCAGTTGAATTGCATGCGGGAGGACGATAGACAACACCAAGCAGTAGGGTGTCTGTCCTAGAGAGGGTAAACACAGCCCACAAACAATCAATACATGAAAAGGTAGGGGTTGTCACTATAATGGGAAGAGGGATCGAATTATCGTAATATATGATGACCCCGCCGGCACGACCTCTACTGGAGTCCTGCCTTACTGTGAAGTATCCCGAAATATTTCGGCATCAAGTATGTCAGGGATGAGCCAGATGTCTGTGAGTGCTATGATCTGAGGCTCCTTATCCATTGCAAGCTGCCAGAGCTCCGGGATCTTATTCAACACACTCAGACAATAGCTGTAAAAACACTTGCGCACATGCTCAGGAGTTGTTGCAGAATCGCAAGAGACAACTGATTTTTGGTTTGAGAAGTAGGAAAGAGTGGGAGTTGGGGGTCGAAAGGAGGTCCTGGGAGAGTCGGGGGCTGAGGATATTGGGGGGGCTAGAGGGTAAGCAGACTGCTGGGGGGATCGGTAAGTTTTGACGTCTGGTAACCTGGGGGGTATCATACAAGGCGGACGGTCTACATCCTTCGGTCTCCGAAAAGGGTGGGCTGTTTTTTGTGGTTTGCCTTTCTGCGCACTGCGTGATGCCCTGTTCTGAGTTTCCTTGTTGGTGATCTTGTTTTGACCGCACCAGATATATTTCCTGGTGCGTTAACCTCCTCATTGCAGCTTTCAGCAGAAACAGGTCGCAGGTTTATGTCTGGGCTCAAGGATGGGTGAGTCTCGTCCGTTGATATAGTCTTATTAGCTATGCTTGGGTCTGAGACACTTTTTGTATGCGTCAGATGTTTAGTGGCACTAGGCCTACTACTGGGAGTACTTTCGGCGACGGGAAATGGTGTCAGTAGGGAAGCGAAGGATGGTGGGCATGCAGCTCGGTCCTCAAGGCGAGTTACCTGGATAACTGGCAGCACTCTGAGCTCAGGATCGGCGTTTTTTGGAATCGTTGGATTAGCCTTCTCTCTGCGGAGCCTTAGGTGAAGTGGCATTTTAATGGATGCTCCTTTGAGCCCTTTAGTTTCCTCCTTGAGCTCTGCGGCCGAGGAAACAATTCGTTTGGCTGCCTCTGTGGAGCCCATTTGAATGAGAATGCCGTGTACCCGGTTGATGCCTTTGGTTACCAACCAAGTGGGCCGACCTTTGAGTGGGAAAGGGAGCTTAAGGCGGTTAAACACCTGGGCGTAGGTGTCATGGGGGTGATCAGAGTTGAGAAGGCGACTCCAAGGAATGACACGCTTGAAGCAATTCTCGGTGTCCTGTAAAATCTTGGCGGAGTCAAGAATTTGCTGCTCAGAAACTCTACACACCTGATCGGCTGCCGGGAGGGATTTGATAACCAAGCTGCTCAGGCTGGTCAACTCATCCTTAAGGACGTAGACAGTGGCCTTGAGCTCAGCTATCTCTGCAGCCTTACTTTGGACTGCACATTTTAGTGCACTCGTGGCCAGCGCATTATGGAGGTTCGCTCGTCCGGATTGAGGAATGAGACACTGGCCACAGAGGGGAAATCACATTACCTCATAAGGAAAGTAGCCTCGTCTGAGCAAATGGTTATATCAGTGGTGAGTGGCACTGACATTATTCGGGACCCAGTCAGTATAGATTAACATCAACTTAAATGGAGGGACGAGATGTGTGTTCTAAAAATTTTAAAAACAGCTGCACTCACCGAGGGAGACGACGGCACCGCTGGTGTACCGCAGTTTAGATTCCACTCCGACTTTCCCCTACGACCCTCTGTGAACAGCTTTTAGCCATCCTCTAAATTCCGACCGAATAATCACCTTCACAACTAGCACTTGCTAAGTTTGGTGACTTGAGCCCGCCCAAAGCGCACCATTAATTTGTTTGGCTGCCTGTCCCTTGGACTCCACCCGTCATGCACAATGCTCAGGTCATTTTCAGTTCAGTTCAGTTCAGTCTGCACAGGACAGGTAATGGCCACGGCCAATCGAGCGTCCAGAATTCCTTCGATGGTATGCACACCAGTTATGTACCCACCACTGCCGAGTGTATTTCGTCGAATCCCCGCTAAAAATGAGAGGGAAACGGAAAACCTCATCGCCCATCAACTGCGAGAGACATTATGCGTCGTGAGCGTTCACTGAGACAATATGCAATGAGGGAAAAAAGTCTGCTAAAACACACTCCAGAAGGATCACAGTGCTACCCGTCATCCATCTAGTTGATATTCTTAAGGCTCACTACAAGGAAAGATCTCGTACCACTTGCGATCAAGGGCACATTTGAAGGATTGGACTGTCTGCAGATCTACCATTTCACCAGGCAGACCGTTCCAACTGTTCACAACCCTGTTGCTGAAGAAGTGCGATCTAGCCATCAACCTAGATCGGGTTTTTATCAACTTCTTTTCGTGTCCCCTTGTTCTGGAGTCTACGGCCAATTGGAATAGACTATCTGGTCTAAGGCCAGAAAAGCCCTCCATTACCTTGAACGTTTCTATGAGATCTCCTCGACTTCTCCTTTCCAACGAGAAGAGATTCAGGTCACAGAGTCTCTGCTCGTAAGTCTTACCCCTCTGCCCTTCAACCATTCGCGTGGCGAGACGTTGGACTTTCTCGAGGCAGGCGGCGTCCTTTTTGTAGAAGGGTGACCAAGCCTGCACACTACCTTCTAAGTGAGGTCGTACTATAGCCATGTAAATAGGTACGAATACCTCCGGCTTCCGGCAAGACAAAGCCGATCGCAGTCTAAAGAGCTCCCCACGAGCCTTATGCGCAGCAGCGTTGCACTGCTCCGACCATTTGAAGTCACTTTTCATGATGATCCCCAGGTCTTTAACCCTACTGGCTGCCTCTACGGTGAACAGCCCTTGATCATGAGCGACAGTTAGGCTCTCTGTTGCCCTTGACAACAAATGGCTTTTTTGAGCGTTTAGAGGTAAGTCCCATTTGTATGCCCAGTTTAGGACGGTGCCTATTTCCCTGCCCAAGTCCGCCCTACCCTTAGATCCAACAATCTTCACATCATCCGCAAAAATAAAGCTGGGCGATTGAAGAGTGGATGCTAGGTCATTAATAAATAACAAGAATAGGACCGGGCCTAGGACGGATCCCTGAGGTACACCACTGGTGACGTTCACCAAACTGGAGCACCTGTCCCCCACTTTGACATAAAGCGTCCTGTGGGAGAGGAAGTCCTCCAGCCACCTATATACTGGCCCACCTATCCCGAAAGTCTCCATCTTGCATAGCAAAAGACGATGATTAACGGAGTCGAACGCCTTGCTAAAGTCGAGGTAACATACCTCAACATGCTTACCTTCGTCCGGTCGTCGAGTTACTTCATCTAAGAAGCACAGGAGATTGGTCAGGCAAGATCAATTTTTCAGGAATCCATGCTGCGCCGGGCTTAGCATGGAGTGCTGCAGTAAGTGCTGGCAGATATGGGCACGGATGATCTTCTCGAGAACTTTACAGAGAATGTTAGTTAGGCTTACCGGCCTGTAGTTCTGCACATCCGACTTAGGCCCACTCTTATGTATTGCCACGACTGCCGCGACTTTCCAGTCCTGAGACAGCTTTCCCTGGTCCAACGTGGATCTATACAATCTGCATACCGATGGAGCTATGATATCCGCCAACGGCTTGATGATAGCTGGATGAATGCCATCTGGGCCCGCTGACTTGCGGCTGTTTAACTCCTGTAGGTACTTACGCACGCATTCCTCTGAAAGATCTAGCTCGTTTAACTGAGGAGGATGTATCAGAGCCAGATCTTCTAGTACCCCACTATCTATCCTATGTACACTACCAAAGTATTCCCCCAGGGCGTCTGCTTTGCCCTGGTCGTCAGTGACAATACCATATTCTCTAGTGGATAGCGGACCTACGGCATTTCTTGTTGAGCCTTTAGACTGTACATAGCTGCAGAACTTCTTCGGCTGTTGTCTTACAGACTGGGCCAATTTCAGCTCAAATTCCCGTTGAGAAGTTCTCAAAAGGCTTACAGTCTCGTTTCTCAGCTTCGTACAGCGATTCCAGGCTAGCTGACTGCCGGAAGCTTTGTACTGGTTCCAAGAGCGGTTTCTACGTCTGATGGCCTTGGCTATTGCAGCCTTCCACCACATGGGCTTGCCCTCCCCACTCCTTCGTTTTAGGGGTGCGAACTCTTCCTGTAGGGCAGTCAGGGATCCTTTTATGGCCTGCCAGCGCTCCTCCACAGTAGCCTCCTCTGGCGCGTCCAAGGTCAAACCCATCGCCCTATTACGAAGCCTATCTATGTCCATACTACCGAAATTCCTAATCAGCCTTGAGGGTACCTTCGGTTGCCGCATGCATAGAACTATTTTGACACACACGTGGTCACTCTTTCCCAGCGGTGCACAATAATGCAGTCCAGCCACATCGTTGGGGAAGTTCGTTATAGCTAGATCCAGCAGGGATGGAACGCATCCAGTCCTATATCTGGTATTCTCCCTAATATGCTGATGCAACGCATTATCATGCAGCCATTCTAAGTAGGTTTGCTCCTCCGATCCCGGCACGCAGACCTCAGCCGTCAGACGACAGCTTACCACCCTCAGGTCAATTGTATGGTTTGGCGTTTCCACCGGCAATTAAAAGCCGCCCTTCTAGCAAACGGTAACCCCCTTTGGAGTGAAACACTACGATTAGCACTCTCAAGCCTGCATAGTACCGTTAAGGAGGAGTTACACACAACACCGGCCGTACTAGTATATGGCTGTACTCTTCGTCTGCCTGGGGAGTTGGGAGCCCCCTCACCAACCGTGACTTTCGACTACGGCGACTATGCCCAGCGCCTTGCGCAGCACACGCGAGTGCTCAAGGCCAGTCCGCCGCGTGAACAACAGTCTACAAGTTATGTCCCAACTGCGTTGGCAACCGCTACTCACGTATTCCTTCGCGTCGATGGCGTTCGATCACCACTACAAGCGCCATACACTAACCCGTTTCGGGTGACAAAACGTAGGGCAAAAACATTTGTCATAGATATCAACGGACGACACGACACCGTATCTATCGACCGTCTCAAGCCTGCCGTCATTGAGTGCAAGCGGCTCGGCCAATTTACACCTACTCAAGCCGCTCAGTCACCTGCATCGAGCGAGTTACCACTCGAACCACCCCCAATTACACCTAGTGAGGACTCGGCAGCTAGTCCATCAGACTCTCCAACCGTACCCGCAACGCGGAGTAGCCGTCGCGGTCGCCAACTACGAAATCCCGTCCGCTTCGCCGATTTCGTGACGATTTTTACAACCGACTGTTAGCAATAAGTTGGGAAGTTCGCCATGGATTTACCAAACAACAGACCCGTGAAATTACAATCGGTAGTTATGATTTCATTTTCTTCTGGTCTCCTGGCGACTACAACAACACCGAACATCGTTTGTGTGTTGTTATTACAGTCCAACACCCGCCGGCGCCCTCAGGCGCTATTTTGTTCCAGTTTACCTTGCCCTCTCTCAGACGGATCTACACAGTCACATTGGCTTCATCCGTAGCCTCGCTGACTCCCTTGCACGTTCAAGGAGCCAACCACTCATTGGATAACGGGACGATTCGTCAGCCTGGTACTGGAGACGACAACTGGACGCCCTTTTGGATGAACCTGACGCGGGATCTTCCGGCTCGCATGCGTATGAGACCCGTGGGCGGTAAAACACAGTTGGACCTACGCACATCGGACCTCGAGAGTGCAGGCACCGTTAAACTCATCACCAGTCGTTCGACGTCACCAACAATATAACGGGCAAGCTACGAGGAGTTAATGGACCACCAATACTTCCGGCCTACCATCACGATCGAAGCCGAACTCCTTCGGACTTCTAGGAAGAGGCCATGCAGCGGTTGCCATCTTCATTCGTACTTTTACCACGTTTATTGTTTAATTGAACGCTGACTGCCAAGCGCGGTGGCCATTTGACCGCTGCTCTTGCGCACGCTCTCACGCATACTCCTAAAATATACGCTAACCACTATCTCTCCCAATTGCCTTCTCGTTCTCGCGGGGCGTGGAGAATACTGTTCTGGTTAACATATTTGTACAGTGCCGAGCATTGGAGCAACGTGCAGGGGGTCCGCGCAGTACAAAGGACCGAAACACGCGTTCAATAAGGAAACCGCGAAGTAAGGTCTAACCAACCTTACAATTGGTGAGCCCGACGTGATCCCCATGTCATATGAGTTTCCTTGTTTTCTACCGTTCAAGGTCCCGTCTGCGTACTTTTTTGTGTGTTTTATTGTTTCCCTATCTGTTGATTTTTTTGGTCGGTTTACCAAATAATTTTTTTTGTCCATACATATTTTTGGTGTCTAGTTCGTCGTGATTTTTATTTCGCGAAGACTATAGTGTCCTATTGGTAGTTGATTCCTTTTCCCATCTGTATTCTATAAAGTAATCGCTATGCCTGCCGAACGGAAACCCTGCTCAGACCCCACCGTTGGGGCGATCACGCTGCACATAACGGCATTCACGCCTGCTGATCCAGAACTCTGGTTCACGCTGGCCGAGTTAGAACTCGAAAACTGCCGTATAACCAGTGACGCCAGCCGTTTCAGGTGGGTAGCAAGCCGCCTCCCGCCGGAGGTCACAGTGCAATTAAGGGACGTAATGATCTCCTCCCGAAGCTATGAGGCCTCAAAAGAGGCCATCATTGCCCGCACGACCCCAACGCAGGACCAACGCATGCAACAACTTCAAAACGTTGAGATTGGAAGTAGAAAGCCCTCCGAACTGCCGCGTGAGATGCAGCGCTTGAGAGGACCGAATTTAGGCGAGGACCTGCTCTTAAGGGAACTTTGGCTGCAGCGTTTGCCGCACAACATCCCAGTTTTACTAAGTGCCACGCGCAAGTGTTCGCTGGAGGAAACCGCAGCAATAGCTGATGACATTAAGTCACGATACAACCCCGCCGTAGCTGGAGTAACCAGGTCTCCCGTCACAACGGTGCCTGCCTTGCCAACATCTAACGACCTCGCGTCAGTTTTGTCTAGAATTGACGCGAGCCTGCAACGCCTAGCAGTTAGAAGTGGGTCTCAGGAGCGGCACCGCCCACGCTCATCTAGGCGCCATAGTCCGTCATTGCGACGACATTTCGGCTCTTCAAAAGAAGGGTATTGTAAATACCACAGTCGCTTCGGTGAGGGAGCCAAACGATGCGAACGAGGGTGTACTTTTCCCGGTGCTCATCAGGGAAACTAAACCCCCGGCCCGTGGTGGCGACCCACGAATCCGGGTATCAGACCAACAGTCGCCTTCTGAACGTAAGGGACATCATTTCCAATAACCTATTCCTTGTAGATACCGGTGCCGAAGTGAGCGTCCTCCCTCGAGCGAAAGGCGACAATAGCACACCGCAGGCCCAAACACTACGCGCTGCCAATGGCACGGCCATCCCAACGTTTGGCCAGCGGTCGCTCACCTTAAACTGGGGTTTAGGGCGTATTTTCGTTGGGTACTCATCATCGCCGACGTCCCTTACCCAATTCTAGACATTGACTTCCTGCAACACTTTGACTTGTTAGTTGATGCACGGTGCCGCAGAGTGGTGGATAGTCAGACCACTCTCGCTGTTGCGGGTTATAATTCGCGAGTGAATCACGTCACGCCTTTTTACCTCCAACCACCGGCACACCGACTTTATAGCGAAGTCATCGTCGCCTACCCGGTCATGTTTCGGCAGGCCGGGGCTCACCCAGCAGTGGCCGCCAGTGTCACTCACCATATCGATACTAAGGGACCCCCAGTGTTCAGTAGGCCGCGTCGGTTAGCACCAGACAAGCTTAGTGTTGCACACGCTGAATTCGAACATATGCTAGAACTGGATGTAACACGCCCTTCTAGTAGCCCTTGGGCCTCCCCCCTTCATATGGTCCCTAAGTCTAGTGGCGACTGGCGACCCTGAGGTGATTACAGAGCACTTAACAAAGTCACCGTCCTGACCGATACCCGATTCTCCATATACATGACCTTACTTCGTCTTTAACGGGTTGCTACGTCTTCAGCCGTATCGATTTAGTTCGTGCGTACAACCAGATCCCGGGAGCAGAGGCCGATATCCTTAAAACTTCCATCACTACGCCTTTCGGGCTGTTCGAGTTTCTGAGAATGCCGTTCGGACTCAGCAATGCAGCCCAGACCTTTCAACGGTTCATGCACGAGGCAACTCGTGGTTTGGAAAATGTCCACGTATACTTGGATGATATTTTGGTGGCGAGTTCTTCAGAGCAAGAGCACGCTACGCACTTACGAGCACTTTTCGAACGCCTTAGCCAGCACGGCGTTACGATCAATATCGCGAAATGCGAATTAGGCCGGTCTGATATCACTTTCATAGGACATTCTATTTCATCCTCGGGTATCCGCCCTCTGTCAGATAAAGTTTCCGATATTCGCGACTACCCTGAACCCCAATCTTTTCGCCAGTTGCGTCAGTTTGCCGGTCTGGTGAATTTCTACCGCCGATTTATTCCTCACTGTGCGGAAATGATGCAACCCCTCACCGACCTGTTGCGCGGAGGTAAGCGGAAGTTTGTGTTTCCCGACACGGCACAAGTCGCATTTGCCTTGGTCGAGATGCTGTTGCTAACACAGCACTCCTTACACACCCCGACCCTTTGGCTCCTATTTCGGCAGCGACTGATGCCTCGGACATAGCGGCTGGAGCGGTACTGCAACAGTTCATAGACGATTCTTGGCAACCTCTAGCATTCTTCTCTAAGCGCCCACAACCCGCGGAATCAAGGTACAGCACGTTCGGTAGAGAGTTATTAGCCATCTACTTGGAAACCTGCCATTTTCGACATGCACTCGAAGACCGTTTGTTCTCGGTGTTTACAGACCACAAGCCTTTGGTTTACGCACTGAAGTCAACTTCCGATCGATACTCACCACACGAGATTCGGCAATTAGACTTTGTCTCACAGTTTGCTGTGGACATATGACACGTCTCTGGGGTACTTAATCCCGTCGCAAACGCCTTATCGCGCGTATATCAACTAAGTCTGTCACTGACGCCTAACATCGACTTGGACGCAATGGCACAGGCCCAAACTATGGACCCCGACATCGAACAATTTCGACAAAACGGTTCTTTGAGTTTAACCACAGTACCTAACCCGGCTTTCCAGAATATCATCGTGTGCTATGTGTCACAAGGTCGCCCTGGGCCAGTAGTTCCTGCTGCCCACCGTTATCCTACGTTCCTGACACTCCATAATCTGGCTCATCCGGGCGTGACTGCCTAGGTGAAACTGATAACTGAGCGTTTTGTTTGCACAATGTCAAACGAGATGTCCGTCAATGGGTTCGTGCTTGCCTGCAGTGTCAACGTGTTAAGACCCACAGGCACACTAAGGCGGCGTTAGCCAGGTTCCCAGAACCTGAAACACGTTTTCATCATGTGCACGTCGACCTCGTAGGACCACTTCCACCTTCGCTTGGGTACTTTTACATACTCACATGCGTGGATCGTCTTACTCGCTGGCCGCAGGCCATCCCTATCCCTCGTCCCACCTCGGAAGAGGCCGCGAAAGCTTTTCTGACTGGTTGGGTTAGTCATTTCGGTTGCCCGGCAATAGTGACCACCGATCGCGGTTCACACTTTGACGGCGCTTTCGGCAGCCTACTCGCTACGCTCGGTTGCCAACACGTTAAGACGATAGCCTACCACCCTCAGGTCAATGGTATGGTTGAGCGTTTCCACCGACAATTAAAAGCCGCCCTTCTAGCAAACGGTAACCCCCTTTGGAGTGAAACACTACAATTAGCACTCTCAAGCCTGCATAGTACCGTTAAGGAGGAGTTACACACAACACCGGCCGTACTAGTATATGGCTGTACTCTTCGTCTGCCTGGGGAGTTGGGAGCCCCCTCACCAACCGTGACTTTCGACTACGGCGACTATGCCCAGCGCCTTGCGCAGCACACGCGAGTGCTCAAGGCCAGTCCGCCGCGTGAACAACAGTCTACAAGTTATGTCCCAACTGCGTTGGCAACCGCTACTCACGTATTCCTTCGCGTCGATGGCGTTCGATCACCACTACAAGCGCCATACACTAGCCCTGTAAAGTCCAGCCACCGGAACGTTCGAGCGACGCGTAGCAACCAATTTCGACACAATTCAAAACAAAGTCGATTCCAAATAGCTACGGTACTATATACAACAAATTAATTAATTTTACAATAATCAAACCTCAATAGTGTTCCTTCTGGGCTCTTTCGCTCCAAATTGGAAAACAAATCAACAACTGCAGCTGGGTTACAGCCAAAGGTTAGATACAGAAGATAAGATTACCAAATACAGTCACAACGAAGTTCAAACTGAGCGACTCTCGCTCGAGGCAACGGTAGGAGTCCGGTTTGTAACAAAGGCTTAGAGAAATAAAACAAACAATCGGAATTCCAGCAAATATAGTTCATACGAATGATTAATGTCGTTTGTAACATGGATGCTAATGCATGGAATGGGGTTTTTCTGAACTCCTTTACACCGGCACCCAAAATCCGACCCGGATTTTTTCCCGTGCACCGCTAGGTGTGGTCGGCCTCATGCATCGGCTCGCCCTACGGTTCCCCAATACCTAAAACTGGTCACCGTCAATAGCAGCTCCCAGTCGGACAAGTGGATCAACTCTCAGTGGTCCCTCCCGGTTCGGCAGATCCGAAGACCCGCCTCCCACTTGAGGAAAGTTGGCCTCTGAACTTACACCACCAGTGTCCGGTTCGCCCTCAATAAGACAAATCTTTCTAATGTCACGGAGCACTAATCCTTCATTAGTTCGCACTGTTGCCGTTCGTACCAAGCCATCGTCCGAAACTGAGATGTTTTCGATTACTCCTATCGGCCACCGGCCACGCGGCAAAACCTCCGAAACTAGGAGCACTACATCACCCGATCTAAAATTGCGTTCTCGAGTTATCCACTTCTGCCGCTGTTGCAATAGTGGAAGATATTCCCTGATCCATCTCTTCCAAAACACAGACGCTAGGTAGTTTGCCTGCCTCCACTGACGAACCATTCTATCGCGCAACGAATCCGTCGGAATATCTCGTGGGTTCGCCCTCAGGATAAGCAGGTCATTGGGCGTGAGTACTGGCAGATCACGACAGTCCGAGGTCAAAGGCACTAGCGGTCGTCCGTTTACTATCCGCTCACTTTCCGTGAGGAATGTCAACAGTATTTCGTCAGTCATCGGCTGCTCGTCACAAACTGAAAGAAGTACTCTTCTAACCGAGCGCACCATGATCTCCCATATGCCACCACGGTGACTAGCATGTGGAGGATTGAAGTGCCACTGCACGCCCCGTTGCAACAATCTATCGGCAATCTTATCACTAGACCAGTTTTCCATTAGGTTCTTCAATTCCCTTTGAGCCCCAACAAAGTTTGTACCGTTATCACTAAAAATCTCGGACGGTGCTCCTCTCCTCGACATGAAACGCAGTAATGTCATGATGAATGAATCCGTGCTTAGAGAATAAGAAACTTCAATATGTACCGCACGCATCTGGAGACAGGTGAAGATGCATCCATATCGTTTCTCCATGCTGCGCCCATGTTTAACCGCAAATGGGCCGAAGTAATCTATTCCGACGTACTTGAACGGAAACCAACCTTGTTGGACTCTAATGGCTGGTAGAGGAGCCATCATCTGTTTGACCACAACCGCCAAATGCTTCCGGCATTTCCAACATCCTCCAAGTACTCGCTTGACGGCAGCTCCCCCCTGTACAATCCAAAATTTTTTGCGAAGTTCCGCGAGTAACTGAGAAGGTCCTGCGTGTCCTTCCATCGCGTGGTACCATCGGATTATCGAGTCTGTAATCGGGTGAGTCTTGGGTAGTATCACCGGATGTTTGACACCCCGAAGCTGACTGGAGTAGTTCAGTCGTCCTCCAACACAAATAATTCCATTTAATAAAATTGGATCGAGTTTTAATAGAGTCCTGTTCATCGGAGATTTGTTAGTGCATAGGTTATTGCTCCTGTCTCGTAGCCATTTTAACTCTTCTCCATAGACCTTAGCTTGTACAATCATAATAACACTTTCCTCCGCTTTAGCAATGTCGTGTAACTTCAACGGCCCAGTTGTCAATCCTAGATCCGTGCGCCCGCCTCTCATGACTGCAACGTACATTTTAAAACGGGTTAACCACGCTACCGACTTCAGCAAGTGAAACCAACTGGAGTGCCTAGCTAGAAGTGCGTCCGACCATGTATCCCGCAACACTGTGAGAACTGTACTCGAAAGCTGCTTCAACTCAACGTTTGGTGGTGCTGCATCAACCGTAGGCCAGGTCGGCCATGAGGTTTCATCGCCCATCAGGAATTTAGGACCTTCGAACCAGCAGCTGATATCACTCGGTGATGTTGTGCCTCTTGATGCCAAGTCTGCGGGGTTAGCCTCCGATCTGACATGCCGCCACTGCCAGGGTTCCGACCACTGATGGATTTCAGCCAAACGGTTGGCAACGTACGTACTGAATCTCGTTTTAGTGTTGTTTATGTAATGCAAAACTATAGCAGAGTCCGTCCAGTAGTAGGCCTTACCAAACTTGATTCCAGTTTCTTCCATGAGCATCCGAGAAACTCTAACGGCCAGTCTTGCTGCGGCTAACTCCAAGCGCGGGATCGTTATGGTCTTCAGAGGAGCTACCCTTGACTTAGAGAACAATAGGGCACAGTAGGGGGCTATGTCCCTTGAAACCATTCTGGAATACGCCACCACCCCATAGCCAACTTCAGAAGCGTCACAAAATACATGAAGCTGCACACCTTCGTTCAGCGAGTTACCTCTAATAATGGGACGCTGAATTTTGAATGCGCAAAGTTGTTCCATACTTCTTAACCACTCATTCCAGCATCGTAGGGGTCCTTCTCCAATTGGATCGTCCCAACCAAGCTTCAAGCGACACAGTGGTTGCAATAACACCTTGCCTGGCAGAATGAAAGGTGAAACCAACCCTAGCGGGTCGAACACGGATGATACTATAGACAACAAGCCACGCCTTGTTTGAGGTTTTTCGCGTATTGAGAATGAAAACTGGAACGTGTCTTCTATTGCGTTCCATTCTAACCCCAACGTCCTCTCCGGCACAGGCGCGCCATCATCTATTTCCAAAGTGGGATGGGCGAGCTCAGATTTTGGTAAAATATCCAGCACCTCCTTACGATTACACACCCACTTATGAAGCCGGAATCCGCCTCGTGATAGTAACTCACTCATCTGGATAGCGAAAACTCTCGCATTCTCCGGTGTGGGCAAAGAAACAAGACAGTCGTCTACATAGAAGTTGTTATACACGGCCGTGGAGACGTAATCCTCATACTGTCCTCCCCAATCGTTTGCCGTGCGACGTAACGCGAAATTTGCACAAAATGGGGAGGAAGTGGCACCAAAAGGGTGGGCATTCATCTGATATTCAACAGGATTACCACCTAGTCAACCATTTTCCCACCACAGGAACCTCAGTGCTCCTTTGTCTCTCGTTGGCACTCGAACCTGCATGAACATTTCTTCAATATCCGCAGCCAACGCGACAGATTCCTTTCGGAAACGAAGCAACACTCCAACTAAGCTTGCTGTCGTATCCGGTCCCTGAAGCAAGTAATCATTCAAGGAGCGTCCCTGGAATGCAGCCGCGCAGTCAAACACCACCCTCAACTTGCTAGGCTTTTTAGGGTTTGTAACTGCGTGATGTGGTAAGTACCACTTTGGCTCAAAACCCATTTTTAGCTGTACATCGGGAACTAACTGGGCGTGGCCCTTGCGCACATAACCCTCTATTATTGTAGAGTATTTTTCAAAGAATTCAGGGTCACGCGCAAACCTTTTCCTCAGGCCGTTCAATCTCTCTTTGGCCACAATATAGTTATTTGGAAGTCTCACTTCGGGATTCCTCCACGGGAGTGCAACTTCATAGTGTCCGTTCAACCAGGTTATGGCATTGGAAACCATATCGACGGCCTGTTTGTCCTCTAATGAAGGAGAGTTTTCTGACGCACACCCATCGCAGAATTCGGCGTTGTATAGTCGATCGATCTGTTCTGCTAAGGGATCGATTCCCCTCTCAATGTAGTTTACTGTTCTCGCAAAGTGTGGTTCCTGGTTTATCGGACCAAGAACAATCCATCCTAAAATCGTCCGCACAGCATAGGGTTGTTTTCTTTTGCCGCATCTTTGCTCTAATGCCCAATGTGCTTCTGGGACGTCGGCACCTATCAGGATTCGCACTCTCGAATCTTCCAGATTCCGTCTTTGGACGCAATGTAGGTGAGGCCAGGATAAAATGTCCGCATCTGTGCAGTACTGCACTGCTTGGATTGGTAACCTATCAACACAAAATGCTCTCTCTACATTCACGAAATCATTCTCTAACAATGAGTTCAGTCGCAGCTCCGTTATTCCCGAATTCCAAGTGGTAGTCCCATTTACGGTCGAAATCGAAAGTGAGGTCGGGGATGCCTTCAGGCCCACCAGCTCCATAATGTCCTTTTGTATTAGAGTCACATCAGACCCGCTGTCCAGCAGAGCGTAGGTCTCCACGGAGCCCCCCGGTCCGTCTACTCGCACTGGTAGCACATCTAAACTGACCCGACATTCTGGCCTAAGAGTAGCCGCACAATTATTGGTTCACTGCCCATGCCCTTTCGCACTGTCCGTACCCAGCTTATCCAGCTGCGGCCCTTGTGTTGTATCTTGCGTGACTTGATCGGCACCTTGCTTCTGTGCAACATGCAGTAGAGGGTGGTGCCGTTTCAAACAACCTGATGTTGAACATGGTTTTGAAACAGAACAGTTGCTGGACAGATGTCCACACTTGAGACACGAAAAACAAGCCTTGATTTCTTTGATCAATGCCCAACGACCGGGTATATCACGAGACAGGAATCGCTGACATTCCTCAAGTGTGTGTATTCCATTACATACCGAGCACCTGTTAGCTGCGACCAACAAAGTACTACCCTGATTTGGCGTGAACCGTGTCGCTTCTGGACGCGGGTTTTGTGCATAATTCCTCCAACTGGATGACCGCGAATACCCCTGAGCCTTGCTATTGGCGGCAAGTTTGCCAAACCTACTTCGAGCAATCCGTGCCTCACGGGACACTAGGTGCTGCAGATCTTGGAACCTCGGTTCGACTCCTCTTCCCAAAATATCATCAACGGTCCTAGCCCACAAATCCTGGAGACGCGTTGGTAGCACTCGAGTGATACGTTCCATAGTCTGCAATGAGTTGAGGTCTGACATGCAATTCATCTGCGTGAGGGCAACTTCGCAGTTCAGCATTTTTAACGACAATTTGGTCAGGGCATCCGAATCTTCTGCCAGAGGCTTTAAACCTTGCAGCAAGCCGTCAATCAGTGAACGAGCCACTACATGATCTTGTCCATACAGATCCTTTAGGATTTCCCTAGCCCTATTGTATGCCAGTGTTGGAGGCAACATAACACATTCGGCAATCGCATCCCTTGCTTGTCCCTTGCAGTAATGCATCAAATAAAGTAGGCGCTGTCCATCGTCTCGAACTCTACCTTCGACGTAATATTCGAACTGTTTCACAAACCTCCAGTACGTTGACGAGCAGCCCGCGAATGACTCCAGTTCCACCCTAGGCAAGTCCAAACGATAATCCGCTGCAGGTTTCACCATTGGAACCAAGCTTGTTTTTTGTGGTGCGTCGTTCTGCACGTGGCAATCACCTAAGTAACGAGAAAGATGTTCACTGACCATTACTCCACCCTTGACTTCATCTCCGTTGACTAGATTTTCTTCTTCCCCAGCGAGTGCCAAACGCAGTTTCGCCATTTCCGTCTCATTCCTCACCTGGAGCAGCTTACGTTACTTATCTAACTCTAACTGTTCTACAACCTGCTTCTCCTTCAACTCGGCTAACAACAGATCAGCTCTAGCTCTATGGGAAACCGAGCTAACCCTAGAACAACCTGATATACTAGAGCCTGAGCAAGAAACATGACCAACACCTACGGGCAAAAGGGTTCGGTTCACCTGCGGGGTATTGTCCTTTGATTCGGAACGGTTTGCCGATTTGCTGCGTAATTTCATGTCTCAGCAATTGCCAAGGATATTGAGTACTGTAAAGTCCAGCCACCGGAACGTTCGAGCGACGCGTAGCAACCAATTTCGACACAATTCAAAACAAAGTCGATTCCAAATAGCTACGGTACTATATACAACAAATTAATTAATTTTACAATAATCAAACCTCAATAGTGTTCCTTCTGGGCTCTTTCGCTCCAAATTGGAAAACAAATCAACAACTGCAGCTGGGTTTCAGCCAAAGGTTAGATACAGAAGATAAGATTACCAAATACAGTCACAACGAAGTTCAAACTGAGCGACTCTCGCTCGAGGCAACGGTAGGAGTCCGGTTTGTAACAAAGGCTTAGAGAAATAAAACAAACAATCGGAATTCCAGCAAATATAGTTCATACGAATGATTAATGTCGTTTGTAACATGGATGCTAATGCATGGAATGGGGTTTCCTGAACTCCTTTACAAGCCCGTTTCGGGTGACAAAACGTAGGGCAAAAACATTTGTCATAGATATCAACGGACGACACGACACCGTATCTATCGACCGTCTCAAGCCTGCCGTCATTGAGTGCAAGCGGCTCGGCCAATTTACACCTACTCAAGCCGCTCAGTCACCTGCATCGAGCGAGTTACCACTCGAACCACCCCCAATTACACCTAGTGAGGACTCGGCAGCTAGTCCATCAGACTCTCCAACCGTACCCGCAACGCGGAGTAGCCGTCGCGGTCGCCAACTACGAAATCCCGTCCGCTTCGCCGATTTCGTGACGATTTTTACAACCGACTGTTAGCAATAAGTTGGGAAGTTCGCCATGGATTTACCAAACAACAGACCCGTGAAATTACAATCGGTAGTTATGATTTCATTTTCTTCTGGTCTCCTGGCGACTACAACAACACCGAACATCGTTTGTGTGTTGTTATTACAGTCCAACACCCGCCGGCGCCCTCAGGCGCTATTTTGTTCCAGTTTACCTTGCCCTCTCTCAGACGGATCTACACAGTCACATTGGCTTCATCCGTAGCCTCGCTGACTCCCTTGCACGTTCAAGGAGCCAACCACTCATTGGATAACGGGACGATTCGTCAGCCTGGTACTGGAGACGACAACTGGACGCCATTTTGGATGAACCTGACGCGGGATCTTCCGGCTCGCATGCGTATGAGACCCGTGGGCGGTAAAACACAGTTGGACCTACGCACATCGGACCTCGAGAGTGCAGGCACCGTTAAACTCATCACCAGTCGTTCGACGTCACCAACAATATAACGGGCAAGCTACGAGGAGTTAATGGACCACCAATACTTCCGGCCTACCATCACGATCGAAGCCGAACTCCTTCGGACTTCTAGGAAGAGGCCATGCAGCGGTTGCCATCTTCATTCGTACTTTTACCACGTTTATTGTTTAATTGAACGCTGACTGCCAAGCGCGGTGGCCATTTGACCGCTGCTCTTGCGCACGCTCTCACGCATACTCCTAAAATATACGCTAACCACTATCTCTCCCAATTGCCTTCTCGTTCTCGCGGGGCGTGGAGAATACTGTTCTGGTTAACATATTTGTACAGTGCCGAGCATTGGAGCAACGTGCAGGGGGTCCGCGCAGTACAAAGGACCGAAACACGCGTTCAATAAGGAAACCGCGAAGTAAGGTCTAACCAACCTTACAGCACCTCGCCCGAGTTACGCCTCAGTTTGAGCTCATCGGTTGTGAGTCTCCTGCGCCACACCCAGGGCTTGAACCCGTGCCCATTCACCCTGAGTGCATGTGTCACCACTGTGCCACACCGCTCCCACCCGGTCTGATCCGAATCACAAAGGTAACCTTGCTCATTTGTCGTTCTTCATGGTTGTATAGAAAACTTTCGAGGGCGGCTGGTGAACGTGTCTCCTACTGGGTTTAGCGACGAAATACCAACGATATCCCCTCTGTCGGACGAATAGAGAAGACGCAAGTCGGTTTACAGATGCAAGGTGTATTCTATATATCGTGGCACCGAAACAGCACCGATACGAGAGATACATCAAACGGAAAACAAAACGAAACGCAACGGCTGTGCAGAAAGCGAACCGCGAGCGTGTACAATCGGCGAGCGACCGAAAGTGAAAGTGATTTAAGACGAGGTAGACGGAAACCTCGGAAAGTCAGTCCAGTAAAACGTACGCAACCGGACAACCCAACGAGGTCGATTTCAAACGTCAGAAAATATCGTAGAGAAAATAGATCCAAAATGGTGTCCAGAAAACAGTCCTTTTCTCAAAACGATCGAGGTCACTACAGCAGCCCCTGCTAGAAAGCACGGAAAGCTTTCGAAAAATGTCAAGAAGTCATAAAAACGATATTTGTGCGAGTGAGTGCGTGCAAAGTACGTGAATGTAACTGTGCTGTAGGAAGCTGACGGGCAAAGTCCGTGGTATGCAGGAACCGTAGAATGATGGTCGAGCGTAAACCAGATTCGTTGCCAATGACATCGGTTGCGTGAATCGTCATTCATGTATGCCACACCAATAACGTCCAGCGTCTGGTAACCGTTAAACAATATGATATTCGGAAGCCAAATCGGTGGGTTCGTCAATGACAAGGAACCAGAGCGACTGGGCCGATTCAGAATGCAACCTTTGGTGCCAAAATTCTCCAGGTTTCGTGGGACCAGCGAAGCGTACCATATGGCGAGGTTCCATGAAACGAAAAGTAACGAAAAACCGGTATAGCATCCGCAATGGACTTGACTAGAATACGGTAATAACTAATGCGGTATGTTAAATCGTGTCGAAACGATAAACACGAAAGTTATTACTGCGAAATGCAATGGTTAAGGTCGTGTTTGACCTAGTCACGAAAACGTGCTGGGCAAACGATTTTCCGACCGGAACGTGAGACGGGAGCCTCATTGACGGACGGGTGCGTAGGCGTGCTCTGCTGACTTGAACGTGAGACAGTGTTCTCATTCGAGGACGTAGCAGGGCCAACGGACTGCTGACTTGAACGTGAGACGATGGCCTCATTCGAAGTCGTGGCAGGCAACGCTAACTGCAGGCCATGACGTGACACGGAAGTGTCGTCAACAGGTAGTGCAGGGTTAATATCGAATCTCATGTCAGCGGGCGACATACTGTCGTCAGCGTACGCGGCTTTGAGACGATCGATGCCAAAGGTATCGACGTGACCCTGTCGATCAACCTTAAAGGTCTTATCGTGACGAGAAATCCCGCGAAATGGACCTTCGTAAGGCCGTTATAATTGCTTCCGTACCGAATCAACACGAATTAATACGTGCGAACAAGTTTCGAAATCGACCGGAACAAGAACCTGTCGTCGCTGCATTCGGGTCTGCGCCGGAGCGAGATTTTGCATGTACGTAGACAAACGGTGGAAGTTAGTCTGTACGGCAAGTGAATCTGTACTCCGTGGCGTGAAAAATTCCCCAGGCAGTCGTTATAACGTGCCGTAGACAAGTTCTGCGGCAGAACATTGGATATCTGCCTTTATGCAGGTCCTGATACCAAGCAGAACTAGTGGTAACGTTTTGTACCAGTCGGAGCTCTCGTGTGCTCTAAGAGCCGCTTTGAGTTGGCGATGAAAACGTTCGACTAAACCATTCGATGCCGGATGGTACGCGGTCATGAGAATGCGTTCCGTACACAGCATGTGAGGTAATGAAAAGAATGGATCGGACTCAAATTGTTGCCCTCGATCGGTGGTGATTGTGGACGGACAACCGTATACAGCTATCCATCGTTCTATCAGATGTCGAGCCACTGATTCGGCCGTAACGATATAAATGGGAATAGCCTCGGGCCACCTCGTAAATCTGTCGATGCACGTTAGTAAGTAGGTATACCCGTGTGATGTGGTCGACGGACCAACAATGTCTACGTGGATGTGACCGAAGCGAGCATCGGGCGTAGCAAAAGTACCGATAAGCGAAGCTCGTGCCTATCCACCTTAGATCGTTGACATTGAAGACACTGTTTTGCCCACATACAAACATATCCATTCATGGACGGGCAGACGCATCGTGCAGCTACTACCCACTAGCACCGGGTGCGGGTCGCACGCTTTAATGTAGTCAGCTGCAGACCGCATGCTCCAATCATCCTTGTTCGCTGCTGTACGCCCATCCATCGCTCTTATCACATCCATTTTTCGTTCTACTATGGCATGCACACCTACCCATTCTGTCCTTACTCCTATCGACTCTCACTGTGTTACCTCTCATTGCATGTCACTATCGTCCTAACCACTTTACTGTGCCGACGACCGCCAACATCTTATTTCTTCACCAAAGTACGCTTTGCCGGCTTGTAACACCTATTCATTTGGTATCACCCTAGGCCTATAAAGCTCAGCGATCGGATGCTTACACCTCACTGCCTACCGTTTTGTCAAACCCTCCATTTTCCCCCTTCTTAATCCCAATACCATTACACACCAGCCTCACCAGCTCCCATGAACTAATTCTCATATTAGAACTGCCGTTTCAGACTCTGCATCTCTCACAGCCACACTTATTATCCGGTCACGAACACTCTATTTTCCTTGCCTGGCTCCGCGATCCCTCTGTGAATCCTTCCATTTGGCAGTTTTCCGATTATTGTCGTCCATTTGCATCCACTCGTACAATTGCCGGCATGCATGCAGCCCCCAATTCCTATGTCCTCTACTCCGACGCACATTCATTGTTCATGCGATATATTCGTCCACCGGTCTACCTGTCCCAGTGCTTCTTTCCTATCTGCATCTTTCGTGTTCCACCTGCAACAAAATGATCTTACTGGTTATGTCTCACCTGTCTTTTTGGCCCGTGCTCCCATCTCCCGTTTCGTCTACTGTTTGCCACAGGCATTTTATGCGTGCCTTTTGGACTGTTCTGCTTTTTCAATTGTCACCTTATGTAAACTCACTGTTTCGTCATGGTTCTCATTCACAGCTTCAGTCCGTTTGATCTGCCATTACCCTCTGGTACCCCTTTTGCTCATTCCTCTCCCACGCTGTTTGCAGTCACAGCTGCTGCATCTTGCACCACGGACAGTTTCACCTCCCAGGCAGTCTTCTCCACTTTGTATGCACAAACGCTCTGCGCTGCTCAGCCACCTCCACCGCCACCATCTTCATGCTGAATAATGTAAGCCCGTTTATTAGTGCCCCTCCCATTCTTGACCGACACCACATATCTCACTTACATCAATCAGATTATTAGATCCATGCTTTCCTGTTCTCTTCGATATTTTCCTTCATCTCCCCTTTCTTTGAACTGCTCCTCAGTCGTCGTCTTTTCTGTGCTCCCGCATTCTCCACTCTCTGTTGATCCGCCGAGTTCAGCTGTCATGAAGATAATTCACCACAATATTCCAAAGTTAATTCTACAAACATTAGACTTAACCTAACCTGCCCCTCCTAATAACTGATAATTTCTTTCTGGGACTCCATTGTTATTGGTCCGGCTTCTCTTATATATATATATATATGTACATATATAAATAAATATAAACATGAGCACGTATGTATATATGCATTCGATCTGCATCCTGTAGTTCCTCACAGGCCATCTCTCTTGCTATGATCCCGCTGACCGCCATGATAAGCATCCATTCCTTCTGCATATATAACCCGCATCTACTGTGTCCAATTCCTGTGAATTAATTTTTTTGCCTGATCCACCCTCTACGTCTTACTCTGCTCGCTCCCTGTTCTACAGTGAGTTTTGTGCCCTGTTCGCCGACCATCTATTGCAGAGTACCAATGCTGCGTTGCTACCTAATCCCTGCAGTGAATCTCACTTTTACCTCAGCGTCTCCCGCTATTACAGTTTCTTATGCTGATTTCTAGCCTTTCTCATGTATATCAGTCAGCTTTCAGAAGTCCCTATACTAACCATCCGGATCCCCTACCTGACGATAGTGTCTAAACAAACGGGCTCAATTATAGCCCGACTGAAGTTGTGAGACTGTTATTTGTGGAAAGGTTGGAACATATGAATCGGTGCCCGTAGAAAATGAGATTGAAGTGAAATGGTATGGTGCGACTTTTGTTTGAATGCGTGCCACAAGGGTATATAAGCTTTGTGATGAAGGTTAGCACCGTCATTGACCGCGGTGGCTGTTGGTGGTCTAAGCTCGGATTTGGTTGGTGGTTATGCGGTATTTTCTCGCTTTGGTCGCGATACACAGAAGAGGTTTTCAGATTGTGTAAATGATTTTTGGGTTTTTCGAAGAGAAACTTCAACTTTTTTCCATGTTTATGATAGTGTAATTACCACTGGCTGTATAATTCACCAGGATGAATATCAGTTATCGCGCATGTTTGAAAGATGCTCCAAGAGTAGCTTTTTCTCGCTCCCGGATGTTTGGTTTGTACCCCCATCTTACCTTGACTTTTCCAACTCACCGGGCGTCCATTTGAATCCGTCCATGGGTCCATTTAAACACAGTACATTTTCCTTGGTGTGCACACATTTGCCCACTTTCATCCCACTTTACCTCCCCCTTCTTATCCCGTTTTTCCAACTCCTGTCATGTAAATTTCTACTTTTTCAACGGTTTTTTCAGTTTACTCCATCACTTGTAAACAGTTGATCATATATCTGGCATGCCTCGAGCG
This sequence comes from Fasciola hepatica, assembly GCA_948099385.1. Classification (NCBI taxonomy): domain Eukaryota; kingdom Metazoa; phylum Platyhelminthes; class Trematoda; order Plagiorchiida; family Fasciolidae; genus Fasciola; species Fasciola hepatica. Next base: position 36,186,882 of record CANUEZ040000043.1, read on the forward strand.
TCTCCGAAACAAAACCATTATTTTTATTATTAATAATCGGAGACTGGCTGCGATGCCTGGATGTGAGAGTCCACGTAGGGTATCGAACACGAGAAGTCGATATGTAGAGGGTCCGACTGGTCGAGGTATGCCAGTAGACATGTCGCAGAGTATAGTCCCAGCACTGGTGGCCAGATGTGTGGACTGACACTGTAGCGACGATAACTGAGCGGCTTCCATACATGAAGAATCCTGTGCCCGTGCTGCAGCCATGGCAGGAATGTCTAAAACCGGAGATTTAATTGCATTAAGCGAAATACGCGACAAAGCATCTGCAACGCAGTTCGACTCACCTTTAACGTGTCGTAGGTCGGTCGTGAACTGATAAATATAGTTTAAATGTCCGACATCTCGTGAAGAGTAAAGGTCAGACTTAGTACGCAATGCATACGTCAAAGGCTCATGGTCGGTATAGAGGATGAAACATCGACCCTCGACTGCATGGCGGAAGTGTTTGACGGCATTATGGGCAGCCAGAAGTTCACGACCAAAGGAATTACATTTGGTTTCCGTGGAACTGAGGCGTCGAGAGAAGAACTCTAATGGCTACCTGATCCCAGAAACAGACTGTTGCAGGACCGCTCCGATGGCAAAGCCGGATGCATCCACCGCTATGCTTAGCGTGGCGGACGGAACTGGGTGCATGAGGAGCGTGGTCTGAGCTAATGTCTCTTTAATCTCCAAGGACGCTACTCGCGCGGCATCCGTAAGCGACAACTTACGTGGATTGCCACGAAGTAGGTCAGTTAATCGAAGCAAACGTTCAGCAGCATGGGGTATGAAACGACGATTAAAGTTATCTAACCCCAAAAGTGTCTTGAGCTCCTTGATTGAGGACTGTACGGTGTAATCTAGAATAGCGCGCACTTTATCCTCGCAAGGCTTAATACCTTCTCGAGTGATCTTGTGGCCGAGGAACAAAAGTTCCTGCTTGCCAAGTTCACATTTATCAGGATTGACTACTATTCGATGTTCGGACAAACGTTGAAATAGTAGCGTCAAATTTTCGAAATGTTCATCTACTCTGGACGATGCTATTAGCAAGTCATCAATATAGACGTGAACAAATTCCAAGTCTCGCGTATTGCCATCGATAAACCTCTGGAATGTCTGAGAAGCATTCTGCAAACCAAAAGGCATACGTAGGAACTCAAACAAACCACAAGGAGTCGTGACAGCGGTTTTCTCGACATCTTCAGCGGCGACTGGGATCTGGTGATAGGTTTGTACCAAATCGATCTTAGAAAATACAGTCGTGCCCTGAAGTGATGCCGTGATGTCGTGTATGTGGGGTATCGGATAGCTATCGTAACGGGTAACCGAATTTAGTGCGCGATAGTCGCCACATGGTCGCCAGCTAATGCCATCTTCCTTAAGAACCATGTGTAGAGGTGAAGCCCATGGACTGTGAGAAGGACGTACAGTACCTTTAGAAAGTAAATTATCAAGCTCACGTTTGGCGAAAGCCAACTTGTCCGGTGCCACTCGACGAGGTCTTGCCGTGGCTGGTGGTCCGTTAGTGAAAATGTGGTGTGTCACACGATAGGTCACTGTGTCTATCTCTTCAAAAGGTTTAGTCAAAATGGGGAATTTAATAAATAAAGACTGAAAATTGTGCGGAATGTTAGACAACAATCGTGTGATTCGGTGTGCATCTGTTCGGGCTGCGGTAACCGGGCTTAAAAGCAACCGCAGACAAAGTAAGGTCTGTGTCGAGCTGCATCTTACCCTCTGACATGGTTACTTTGCGATAATATACCGTAAAAAATATATACCCTGCTACAAAAAGAGGACGTGAAGCAACGAAAAATCGCAGACTCACCGGGCGGGCGAATAATCCAGGAAGGTTCTGGAGGTTTGAGGCTCACCAATATAGGAGACGTTCGAGAGCGGCTGGTGAACGTGTCTCCTACTGGGTTTAGCGACGAAATACCAACGATATCCCCTCTGTCGGACGAATAGAGAAGACGCAAGTCGGTTTACAGATGCAAGGTGTATTCTATATATCGTGGCACCGAAACAGCACCGATACGAGAGATACATCAAACGGAAAACAAAACGAAACGCAACGGCTGTGCAGAAAGCGAACCGCGAGCGTGTACAATCGGCGAGCGACCGAAAGTGAAAGTGATTTAAGACGAGGTAGACGGAAACCTCGGAAAGTCAGTCCAGTAAAACGTACGCAACCGGACAACCCAACGAGGTCGATTTCAAACGTCAGAAAATATCGTAGAGAAAATAGATCCAAAATGGTGTCCAGAAAACAGTCCTTTTCTCAAAACGATCGAGGTCGCTACAGTTGGTTGCAATTGATTGAGCAGTATACACACCATTGTTCCGTACGGGAGGCTGGGAGAATTTGTTGACTGGAAACGGGAGGGGTCCTAATAGTGATGGGTTTATTGTCTGCGAAGGAGGTGCCTTTGTAAAGGGCAGAGTTGTCATGGGGCGTGGTGGGGGCAACATCGGGGGTTGTCGAGGGAACCCACTTGAGCGGGTAAGTGAAGGAGTTGCTTTCTGCTATTCAGGGATGATAAGCTTCCGCATGAAAATGGCCTTTTCTGTTATCGAATAATATTCCATGAGCGTGTGGAACGGAGCAAATTCCGTTGAGTGACTCTCACCCCTTATCCGCCATCGGTTAGGCTCCTTTGGCTTATGCCTCTGAAGAAAGGACTTGGGGCACACACCAGATACCCTCCTGAGGGCTAGGAATAAGCTTTGGTTGAAGTTGGGGTTTCTTCTGAGGCTTGCTGACGATGTCCTTTATTGGCTTCTTTAAATTTAGATTGGCCTCGATTGCCGCTTTTGGTGAGTCATTTTACCGTAATGCTATTTGTATTGAGTGAGCTGGAAGTTATTAGCCTTAAGAGGGGATCTGGAACAATTGTATAGGCCGTTTATCTACACCACAGTCTGAACCACCGGTGTGTCAAGTGTTCGATTGCCGCGTGGTTTCGAGTGTAGTTAGACGGATAAGTAGGGGCACCTGCAATTTATGGTCTGCAGCGTTTGTCGGTTCTACCTGCGGTCTCTCCACGCGACGGGTGTGTAATTTGCGGTCAACGAGTATTCCACGCGCCGATATAAAAACTTTTTCATCACTGCTTTCTGCGAGATCATATTGGATGCCGGTTCTCCCGGGGAGAATTCCAGAATTAAAGTCGACATATCTCTGTACTTTTTTCGAGATCAGTCAGGAGCATTTTGTGGGGTTGGGATTGAAAGGCTCCTCGAGAGCCTGAATTAATTCTAGGGCTCGGTGCTTTGGATTTGCATCTTTGTTAGCTCTACCCATATGATAACTCCTTTACCGCTAGAAGCTGAGGCCCGCTATTTTTTTGCGGCGTCCAAAACTAGTTGTCCTGATGCCGCTGTAGCCTGATTAGCCGTTGGTTCGGGGTAAGTGGTGGTAATGAAGATTTTTGGGCCGACTCTCCGCTTCAAGAGCTTTTATTCCGTGGCCTTAGGATAATTCTTCAGAACGGAGCTAGAACAAGACCCATCCTCAGCTGAACCCTTATTTTGGCTCTTTGGCGTAGTCTCTTCTCTTCCGGTGAAGCTGGACATTTTGGTGATAAAATGGGTAGAATAAGGAATAAGCACCTGAGAAAAACTACGCGGTATACCGACTGAACGAGAATATGATCTAAGCTGCGAGGGGACTATAGTATGCTGGGTGCGATATCTTCCGTGGGGGTTGTTCACGCGCGATATGCAAATGCAAAAGGAAAATTCGGTGAGCCGGAGTTCGGCAAATGCTTGAAGATCCATCAACACAGACACCGATGAGGATGAAAGTGGCAAACTGCCTGGGTGCGGCAGAGAACCAAAAAATTCAAACCTAACGTCCGGGTCAGCCGTGACGTTGTACATGGGCGCGAAGTATGAGTCCATATGTTCCGTGATCCTGTGAATTGCCTTTTATCTGAATGTCACCGGCGGGCTTGAAGACATTTCACTGGGTAACGGGGTAGCTGCAAAAGAGAAGAGGGCTCAAAATACAAAACTTGACAGTATCGTGCATCTGATACAGTCGGTGAGCTGGAAGACAGACCTCTGGATAACGCGAAGGGGTTCAGGACACTGGTCTTGCCGAGTTTTGTGTCTTGCAGTGCCGATGACCTAGAGGGAAGAGCAATGGACAGAGGAAGAAAGCATTCCGTTTAGCTTCAGTAGAGCAAACAACTCCTTCTTGGGAAATTCATCGGAAGTCAGGCGAAAGCCCCAACTCGCCCCAACTAGGCTGATCTATAGTGGAGTTAGAAAATGGAAGGAATTATGCCTGAATGTTCAGTGTGCTCCACAAGCTATTGATTTGGATCTGATCACTTTGACTAGGTGTAGCTTATGTGTATACGGTAAATCGAACTGCTCTTTGTGTCCGTGAACATCTGTGCATCCACTGGCTAGCCAGACGTACATTAGCATGCTAGCAGGCCACATTCGTCACTTTCTAGTCGTGCTATTCTCTGTCCGATCGACCTGATGGAGCAAATGAGCCTGGACTATGCCTTCGAGTTTTGGCGCTTAACGCGAAAAAGTCGTCCAAATTTGGAGTGCTCCAACCCTGATTTTCGGTTGTTCCAATGGTCACTTCAAATTTCTACGTGTGCAGTTCTTGCACGACCAAAGTGGCTCGCAAACATGGTATAATTTTCGTAAGCTGCATAAGGTACTATTTTATCAAGTATTGCTCTTTTCATCTCAGAGTGAATCATTGTTTTGCCAAAAGGTAATGTTTTTCCACTCCCGAACGTATTCTCTTTCATTATTTCAGGTATTCAGACTTGGAATGCGAAGCTTTGGTCATATTCCGTGCCTTTGGTGGTTCGTACATGATGACGCAGTGGCCCTTGGTCCATACCCGTGGTTTTCTGTGCTGGACCGAGAGCCTTTATACAAGGATCAGAAGGCTGACACATGATCAGGTATGTCATGTGTTCAACTTGGTGCGCGCCTTGCACAATACACCTGAGCTTGGGGAATATACGAAAGAGGCTTTCGGTCGTTTGTCGTAAAGATAGTTTTTGGTCAATCATAAGTAGGCTTTCCACCTGGGATCCCCGGAAAGAATCAACTATGGTCCATCAGAGACAACAAGATAAAGGTCAGTACAGGATTTTGTGTGGTGGTGATGTAATCGAGCCTGTGGCTCTCGTGCCGCCAGTCAGCCCAGAGCTGAGCAACAGGCTTTTTGATGTCATGCTAGCTGACGAAACTCACAAAATGAATTGTGGCGTGTGCATGCTGTTTCGCGCAGTGGTCGTTGACGAAGCTGGTAAACGCCACAGCTTATTATACGTTATTCTTCCCAAGCAGAGTGGCAACACCTATCGAGCAGCTGTGAGTCACTTTGTTGAGATAATAATTCAATCAAGAGGATGCAAAGCGAGAGTTGTTGGTTGGAGTTTGGCACTTCCTAAAGCATTCATGGAGTGGCACCCCGATGCGCAGTTAGTGTAATGAAGATTCCATATTTGATAATTTGATAGTATATTTCTTGACCGTGGTCAATACGCATGCACAAGGCAAGATCAGAGTATACAGCAGTACATGTCAATGTGAGGTATTCACAGATTCTCAGTTTATAAATCACACAGCAACCGAAATACACCTGTAAAGTCATGTAGTGTTTGAGTGAGCAAAAGTTGTTATGGTTGAGGCGGGAATTCCGAATCGGTTTCGAAATCGCTGGAGGGCGGTGTGGATAGCTGAACCGTCGTGAGATTGCTGATATAAGCGACAAATGGACGGTCACTAACGAATAACCGGACGGAAGAGATGCCAAAGAACATTGTTAGAAGTAAAGCAAGCGTGGGGCCTTCAAAGTGCAGTCAGAGATACCAGCGGAATATTGGACACTGATCCAGCATTGGGTAACTAATTGTGGAGGAAGCATGTGAAATAAAGACAAGTGAGTCAAAGGTGATAATAAAACGGACCTTTTGTGCAGGTGATTACAGTGTCATATGGAAATTCAAATGAAGGCGAAAAGCTTCGGAGGGACTTCAGTGAACTTTTGAAGAGCATGAATGGTGTATGGACATAACGGACTTTTAAAGAAAAGAAAAGCCGTCAGTGAAACAGATTAGTGGAGACAAAACGTCAATGGTTCGGCTAGGCAAAAATTGGAAGAGTGTAAAATTTTTTTTGTTGTTGTATGTAATAGAAAATTGTTAACCAAATTATGGTTGGCTGCAGACGGCTGGTATTCTGTTTCATAAAGACCTTGGTTGCAGGTGGTGGCAGGTAGGATGTTGAGGGAAGCAGGTAAAAAAGGTCTGGTTTGACGAAGTTGACAGCTGCGCAGGCTGGGTTCCGGCCATTGGTTTCGTACTGCAACACGGGAAGAATTGAACTGTTGGGTTGGATTATTTGGGAATAGACGTTGAGCGGATGTGTTGATGGTTGGTGTCAGGAATCACCTCTGCGATCCGGTGAGACTTTCATGAGGTTTTGTTAATCCGTGTACGGTGCCCCATGTAACGTCAGCGGGCGAGAGTATAGGTTTAAACCATTGATCAAATCGTCCAGTCCTTACGGTATTCCGGAATAAACGTCGGTTCGGCCGATGGATACCCAAGTAACCAATGCAATCTGGAAGAGATCAGGAGTGCGGCAGTCTGGAGAGTGTTCCAGCTGTGGGTTATGAATATCGTTTTTATGGAAGCAAGAAAATGGAAATTTTGTTATCCGAACCGTTAGTTATCGTTTGGCTAGTGGACCGGTCTATTAGGGATCCCTAGACGGAGACTGGTAGCTTTCTAGGGTAGTTGGGTGATAGTAGAGATTTAGGGTGATATCAGGCAGGTCTTGGAATAGGAGAGGGTGTCAGTTTGGGAACCAGGAATAAAACAATAGTAGAGTGTACGATCTGGAAGAAGAATGAGAAAATAGGAAGATCACAGTCTGGTCAGTTCACCAGCTGTGGTCGAGGACGGCAAACAGTAAAAAGGGAGAAAAACACTGGGTGTTAAAATGAGGATTTTTCATGTGGGGGCAAACGTGCTGGTATTCGGCAGGGGCATACGGATTCCGGTTGGAATGGGGTCTCAACTTACCATGAGCATATGCGTAGAGAAGTGAAGCCTAGTTACTAAGGAATGATGATCCGTGTGGCAAGGCTTCAGTGTACGAGAAAGGCGCAAAAAAGCAGGATGGGACGGCTGAGTTCTAGCCTGAGCCAGGAATTAAGTGAGAGCGAGCACCCATCGCTAAAGGACGGAGCGGTTTTATTTATATATATGCAAATTGTGTTGTAAAATGGCACAATCTAGTTAGGAAGGGGGACAAGTGAGTGGAGCATACCCAAGGTATATATATATATATATATATATATATATATGAAACGTGAGACTAAAAGGGAAACGCCCAAGTGTGGCTAAAACTTTCAATGGGAAAGTTAGTATTTCGCCTAGAGTGGTCATTGAGGAGGAGTAAAGACCAAGTTCTGCATGAAATCACAGAAGAATCTTAGCTGGTGGATAGGGTGGGAGCAGAACTGGTAACGTCATAACTGGGTGTTGAGTTCAGTTAGTGAGTCACGCTAAGTGGGATGAATCAGACTGGATTTTCCAGTTCGAAATCGCAGAGGCGGTGAGGAAAGTATATGTGGTGGGACCTTCAAGATATGAATAAGAAATCTAATCTGTTTCGCGGGCCTTCAAACATGAAGGGGTCTAGTCTGTTTCACTGGATGCGTAGCGAAGTGCACACTGAAAACGGTGTCTGTTTTCTCAGGCTTGTTTAGACCGTGTAGGTTAGAAATCACGAGGCTTCCAAGTGTCTTCCTAACACTTGGATACGGTGAAGGGCCGACTAGGCAGTGCATCTAGCACGCCGTTACACGTTTTTTGCCATTTTTACTACCAATGCAGTGGAAGTGGGGGAGGGGATCCGAAGGATGGTCTGTCCTTGAAACCAACCACCGAAGGCGTATTTCGGAGAACTGTTGAACGTCCGGTGCCCTTAACTAATGCGTGGGCGACGACTAGCTGGGGATAAGATGACCAAATACACCACAGCAGGACTGCGGCGATAGTTGCAACCACTCCAGAATAAAATGGCACCTCATGCTTACGAGGCCTTGATACGACACTTTCCAAATCGAAATGTCTCTGTTACGCCATCGAATATCGCTTATTCTGCTCGCACATCAATGGGCTATGTAAATCGGTTATAGCTGCGGTGAGGCTGCCCACAGTGGGAATGTTCACTCAGTCATCAATGGGCTTCGCCGTGTCTGCAAGTGATTCGTGTGGCCAAGCGGGGTGGTTTTCCTGTAGAACAAATACAAAAGAGCCGACTGACATCTTCAAAGAGTCATCCACCGACTACCGTCAGACAGTGGAGGATGTGCCAAATGCCCCAGCAAGTGTGGGTAACCAGCTAAACGATAAGATTAGCCGAATGTGAACATAACTCGGATAATCTAGCCCGTCGGATAATCACAACGACAAAAATCCAGCTGAATCAAAGATACGTGTCGAAAAACGAAGAGGAGAGAAGAAAACGTTCACCAAGGGGAACTCAAAGAGTAGTTTGCACGCAGCACCGTATGAAAATATACGGATAGAAAGCTCGAGGATGTACAAGAATGGGTCTTCAGATACCAAAAGCCATGAATCAACCGCCAGAGTGGTGGTAGAACTTGATGGTGAGATGCCGACATAGTCAATGTAAGTCGATTCTCCCAAATCGAGCAACACGTAGCCAATTCAAACAAATCCCAAAGCCAGAACAAGATATATTGGTAGTTTTCATGACACTAAATTGAAATTCACAAAAAGTACAAATATATAAACCTCAAGTATGCGGAAAAATAGACTCCATAGTAAAACCCAAAGGTTCAAAGCCCCGTGGCTCCAGCAAGACAGTCAGAAAAGGTTCAAGGCCGAATCCAAAATTCTCACAAGGATAAACATGCACGCAAAAGTGTGGTGTACGGACGAGCTTTTCAAGGTGATGTCAAATGTAGTCAAATTTACAGAGCACTTAGAACATTTGGAGGGATCTTCAGTATCTCAGCTTTACATTGCCGGCCAAATTCCTTCCGCGAAAGTAGTTGTCTGAGGTTCAGGAAGGGGTCATAACTCTCACCCTGCCTGCCTACAACTTATTGACAGTGCCGGTGGATATTAACCTTCTGTGTTAGCTGCGAGTAAAACAGGCTTCCGCCATGGTCATCGTCTGCACAATCCATAATAAATCAATTCCAAATCCCGCTGCACAACTTGAGATTGGCATACTCACCAGGAGACCAGTGCACACAGTTAGAAGAACGATCAAAATGAAGGCATTCCAGAGTAAAACATCTCCCTATGCTGGCTTAATCCAAGTATCTCAAGCAGCGAACTGTTGTAGCAACTGGGTGAACTAAGATTGTTTAGAAACATGGGAGCAGAAGTTGAACGTAGATGCAACTCTCAAGTGACAGTGAGATATCGCGTGAAATCGAAAGGTCACGAAACAGTGGAATTACTTAAAATTAGCTAGCAGAACTATCTGCAGAAACTGAGAACCGGCTTCTGATTATAAATCGGCTTCGAAAACAAGTGTACGACGGGCAGTAATAAAGCATACATGAACAGGGAAATTGATCGAATACTGACACCTATCAGAGCGTTTCAGTTTTTCTGTGTACAAAATATGTAGCAAAAACACTGCATAAATTGCGAATAAATGTTCCTCTTCAAAGGCAGGAATAGTATCACGATGTGATTTCAGCTAACGAGCCTCACTTGAACTGCTTGGGTGAAACCTTGTTGAACTTTTCCCTTCTCAACTCTGTGAACGCTGTATAAAAACCGGAAATCAGTACTTTTTGCGACTGTTCGAAAAAAATGGGTTTAGTTTAATAGTGGTAGAGAAAGAAATGGAATAAAATGCTAAATAACTGAGGGCTAGGCAATGCGAGAACTAATTTTTTCCTTTGTATGTGGTTTTGAGTTCAAATCATCGACGTTTTCTTCGCCTTTCCTGTTACGAGTGGAATAACTCTCTGATGTTTTGAACACGCTATTCGTTTTCCCCGTTCCCTGTAATGTAACACAAATGTAGGATCTATCCTGTAAGCGAAGCTCAGCTGAATGGTAGTACAGTTCTCTTTTAGTATTGTTACTACCTTAAAACTCAATAACAAAGCAGTCATTTTGAGCCCATTTATGGATACCGACCTCAGCTCAGTAATTTTTGATTTTGCTAACGGCACCTTATTCCACCGCCTGCCATGCCATTCCACCCAGGTACCGTACACTGCCACTATGTCGGCACATTCCAAGCTGATTTGTGTGACCTGCTGGTTTTAAACTTTTACCAGGGCTTCTCCAAAAAGTTCTTCTTTGGGGAGTTTCAAAGGCCCCTAGGCAGCTTCCTCATTTCTTGATAGGTGGTTTGAGGGTGGTCTCTTGGGTACGGCAACTTCGTTTTGCCAGTCGCGAAGTTCCTTCTTTGAATTTGTCATTGAAAACACCAACCTATTTTCTTTTGGGTGAACTTCATTTTCCTGAGGTAGACCGTTCGGTTCAATATAAAAAGCTGGTTGTGTTCTACACAGACACTTCTTCCTGCAACCGCTATGCAATTTAATGATGCCGATTGTTAAACTTCCTTCGTCAGGGATCCGAGAAGTGTCCAGTCAAATACCGTTCGCTCAGCGGATGGCTCTTTTTGATCACTTATGCCCTGTTCAAGCATTCAATGATCTCCTAGTACGTTGCTCCCAATTTGTATATCAATGTGGGGCCTGGACTCTACTTCGAACACTATGTCCTTGAGATGAGGCCAGCTCTTGGCGATCGATCTAATAGAGTCGACTGGTCTCATTGGCAAGCCGTCTTTTGCGAAGGCTTCCGGAATTTCTGCGGCCCCTCCTTCAGTTGAAGACGTTAAATGCGGCGTCAGCCTCATAGAATTATCAACATAACCCCCTGCAATGATAATGATAATGCTAATGGTTTACTTTGGATAACCCCGAGGAATGCTGTAAAGCAAGATCAAACAGTACAATTGGACTTAAAGTTCGAATTCCAAGAGGGTGATTCAGGTATGTGCACTCGATATTGTACAGGAGAAATATTTAAGATACTCTTAAGGGCGGCGCTCGGAAAATTTGAACTCAAGGTCGGGTGGCCAACCCGCCAAGTTAGGGTGGAGCTGATCGGAGGTAGTAGACTCTTACTCAAACATTATAAAAAGAAGAACTGTGAAACATGAGAATCAAACAGAATTGACGGAAGTTTTGTTCACCTTGATGAAAAAGAAGTTTCTAGAGGAAACATGAACCAGCCATAGCGCGCCGCGGAGTATGGCACTGCTTTGAATTGGAAATCGGACGATGAAAGGAATGAATTTACGGACAAAGGACAAGCAAAATCTTTCGAAAATTACCCTTGTAACGTTCGGCGACCAAATATCGGCTGAGTCAGTTAAATACCCAGTGAAGGACTCATTTGTGGAGAGAGATTGCCCAGGTGATGGTGAAAGATGTGGCCGGATGTAAACATATATTCGGTACGCACAGTGTTTACTTTCAGAAGGGGGGATTGTGATACACCAAAATGGAAATGGGGACTGGGCGACAGATCAGTGTGTGACGCGTAGCCATGATAGCGGCAGATACGCGGTTTGCAAAGATGAGTATTTAAATGACAAGTAAGTATTTACGAATGATTTTCGTTATCTAAGGGCTAAAAATGATGACAAGAGAGTTGCAAGGATCAAAATCGTCTGAGAGGATCTACCAAGATAGAACACCGGATATGAAAAAGCACCTAGCAACCGATAAATACGTTTGCAATTTGGTCGGCGAAGTAGTTGACAAGCAAAATACAATCTGTTGGGATTCTCTGTAAAAGGTGGATCATATGATGGCCAAAGATCAAAATGCTGTGATACAGATATCTCTCAGATGTGAGTATATGGAGAGGGCACGTATATTTGCAAGGTGAGGATATTGCAGTACTACAACCGTGTGGGCGAAAAGAGGGACCGATAGGGAAAGCGAACTGTCTCAATATCGTCGACTGTTGGGATGTTCCGATGACAAATGTTCTTCAGTGAAACATACTGTTTGGAAATTGTGGGGCGGAAGTGTAGAGCAACATTAAATGTGACCCTTTTCAAACATACCGGTAACTGTGATAAAAAGAGGACGAGTTTCATCTTGGGGTTTGGTTAGGTTTGCGAATGGGACAAGCGGGTGGTTTGGCACGAATCCTCGGGAAACAGGATCATGAAAGGTAAACCGAGTAAGGGAACGGTCTTTTACCCTCGCGATAATTATGTGCTAGGAAAAGTAGATTTTGCCGGGCCTAAGAAGCTGTAGGTTAAGATGGATACGATGGAGACCAGTACGATGAAAATAGGCGACAACTGGGGAGATAGTTCCATATTTGCAGCATTTCGTGTGTACAGGTGTTTTTGCCGCAGCCTGTGTAAGGCAGGTTTGAGCAAGGCGTAGCCAAATTCACGACGGATCCCAAAATCAAAAGGCGATTATCCGTGATATTCTACGATACTAGATTGTTGAATGAACAATGACACCGAACAGATACAAACCTCAACTATGAGATCATAAGGACTCAGCAAACGAGAAACCGAATTGCGGCGTGCGAGCAAGGAGCACGTGCGTCACGTAGGTCCGGAACAAGGATATGACAAAGTGGCCCTCTGGGCGCGAACGAACAAAAATTGGTCCATAGAAACAAACAGTGCGTAAAGACACGGCGATAGTGCAGGCAAGTGAGTGATGTTAAGAAAAACATGGATGGTAGGATTTTCCACCACCGGTCGTTACACCGCCCACCAAAATCCTCCTGAATCCCTAGCAGAGTCAAAGGTCTGGTCTAAAGTACTGATTTTTCATACATACCCAGGCCCTGCTGTCAGTGCGCGTGCCTTATGCCTGTTGTCAACGTTCTACTCATGGTCGCACCTAATCCGGTGGCCACATAGACCCGAGGCTGTTCTTCATCTTCCACGAAAACAACTGACCGATGGCGGGCGTGAAATGGAAACATAGATGCTGTCCTTGGAAGGGCCGCCACGCACTGGCTGTATGTGCTTGCTTGAGTGTGTGTCTGTATGTTGTAATCGCCGCTACTTCTACATATGCAAGAGACATTCAGCAACGTCAACAAAAACAAATTGCGAGAAACGTCACATGTTTGATGGGGGTTGCGGGGTGTAGAGTGCATCGGGTATGTGTGTATTTGTCTGGATGTACAATGGAATTGCATGTGTCGCCGCATATCGGAAAAAACCTTCTGTGACGTCAACGAAAGACTGTGTGCACTGTAACGTGTTTGACGGAGACCTGTTGGTAAAACGAGTACAATGTAGGCGAGCGTGCTCCGGAGTGTATGGTGGTTCGATACGCCAGTGTGTCGTGAATGACCTCATCTATGGGGTTTCTTTACCCACCTCGAAGACGAACGCTAGATAGTCCACTTGACCTCAGTGTTATCAGCTTCTCTGCCTTCACCCTCGGGTAGGCTAATACAGCGTATGTCACGAATTAGCGCTCCGTTAGCTGTCTCCAACTTCACCGTTCTTATCATTCCATCAGTGCTTTCGATGGTTTCCGTAACTACTCCCAGGGACCAGGTGCGGAAATGTGCGCGTTTGTCTGCGATCATCACCATATCTCCAACCTTGAATGGTCTTGTCTTTACCAGACACTTCTGTCGAGTCTGCAGAGCCGGTAAGTACTCCCGCAGCCAGCGTCTCCAGAAAACCTTGGCAAGGTAATTTGCCCGCATCCATCCGTGGATGTAGCTCCCACGAAGGCTTATCGGCCCTTGGAAACCCCCGTTCGACCTTAACTTGAATAAGCCTTTCGGGGTGAGCTCCAGATGGGTGGGGTAGCCTTTGGTTACTGGAACCAGGGGGCGGTTGTTCAAAATTCTCTCTACCTCAGTGATGACGGTATTCAGTGTTTCGTCGTCGGGCGGCTGTTGCTCCATGATCGACAGCAATATCCGCCTGACGGACTGGGTCATGCGTTCCCATACGCCGCGGCGACTGGCCTGCAAGGATTGAAATGTTATCGAATGCCTAGGCCACGGTTTGGACCTGCAGTTCCTCCCTGTTTAAGTTTCCGTGCCAACGTTGAAATTCCGGTGGGCGCCCACAAAGTGTGACTCATTATCTGAGTATATATCGGCCGGCACGCCTCTTCGATTGATAAATATCTGCAAGGCCCGTAGGAAAAAATCTGTCCTCATCGAATGTGCGACATCTGGATGTACCGCAGGTGACTTCATGCACGTCACGATACACTCATATAGCTTTTCCAATCTCTTCCCGCACTCGATCCATAAGGGCCCGAAATAGTCCAACCCGGTGTCGCTGAACGGCCGCCAGCCCGCAGTCACCCTGCATTCTGGTAGCGAGGCCATATGTTGTTTGCTCGCCGTGGCGTTGCCTCTCCTACATTGCACGCACGGTCGGATTACGCGTTTTACAGTCTCTCGTCCTCTCAACAACCAAAGGCGCTTTCGGGTGAGGCTTGTCACGTGACTTTCTCCGGCATTTTCCTCCACGGTGTGGACGTGTAGGATCATTAGCTGAACCAGAGATTGTCGAGCCGGCTGCAGTGTACGGCACTTTGTGTCGAAGCTCAGGTGGGCGTTGGTCAGCCTACCATCCACCCGCAGCAGTCCATCAATGATTTTGGGTTTTAAATGCTTTAATTCGCCTCTTGGAGATGATATTTCTTCGTTGATTGGTCCCACTTCTTCCGCTTTCTCGGGTACTCGAGCGAAAGCCTCGCGTTGTGTCATTCTGAAAATATCGTATTTTGCCGCTTGTAGCCCAACGGGACTTATCGGGCTGACCCGTATCCGGCCTGAGGGGCGCTGCCCTTTCATGACTAGTAAACTTCTCTTGAACCTGGCTAAACAAACTAACGCGAGTGTCTTCATCCAGGAAGAAAATCTGACCAATGGCGATAAAATGGATGTCGCTTCGACGACGTTGGCTGTTATCACTACGCTTTTGATCTCCAGTTCTATTTCCGTAGGGGTTTTTAATTCGTACACGGGCCAGTCCTGTTTAGGCAATTGCAGGAAGTTTGGCTCTTTCGTCCACGTGTCTAAGTGCCTGAAGTTGGTCGCACCTCGGGAACACAGATCTGCTGGATCATCGCCAGACCTGACATGCTTCCACTGGTTCATGGCTGATTCATCGTGGATAATCGTGAGTCTGTTGGCAACGAAAGTACCAAACCGGCCCCGGACTTTGGTAATGTAGTAAAGAACTATCGTTGAGTCCGTCCAAAAGCTAGCCGACCAAATGTAGAGATCGAAACATCTCTTCACCGCTTGTACCGCCCTAAATGCTAACAAGGCTGTGCCGAGTTCAAGGCGTGGGATCGAGACCGACTTCGGTGGAGCAACGCGGGCTTTAGCGAACAGGATCCTCGTAGTATTTTTCCATCTCCTATGCACCATCGTCCGCGCACCACAGCTACATAACCGACTTCGGATGCATCGGAAAAGGCATGCAGTTTTCCTGTGCGTGTTGTATGGCCAGGGGTCAAACACTGTGGAATACATATGTCCCTAATTTCTTCAAGGTGTTCAAAAATTCGTCCCGATCCAGCCGGTCCCCCCGGTCCAGTGACTGGTCCCAATTGACTTTCTTACGGCAGAGCCTCTGCGGCAGAATCTTCCCGGGTAACAGCCAGGGCGAGACGAAACCGAGCGGGTCGAACAAACTTGAGACAGCGGATAGTATGTCTCGACGGGTTACTGGCAGCTCGGGAATGTTTAGCTCGAAAACAAAGTCTTCCGTTTCCGCGTCCCACTGTATTCCTAAAGTGCATTCGTTAGGGAACAGAGAACCGTCCCACTCTCTAACACTTTCGGCCTTCTCGTGGTACGGAATAACCTCGAGCACTTCTGAAGTGTTCGGCATCCATTTCGTTAGATGGAAGCCGCCCCCTTCTAGCAATCTTGTCAAGCCTCTGAACTGCACCAGGGCTGAGTCTACATCATCAAATGTTCCAAGACAGTCTTCGACGTGGAAAATTCTAATGACTCTACCTACCACCGACCGATGGACCAAATCTCCATGTTTGTTCGCAGCTTCCCGAGGGGCGTAGTTCGCACAAAACGGTGACGATATTGCTCCGAAGGGGTGGACTATCATCCTATCAGTTACCACTGCCTTGTCCCGGTCGTTTTGTTCCTGCCACAGGAAACGCAACGCACCTCGTTCTCCTACCGGTATTTTCACCTGATGTAACATTTCCCTGATATAGGCGGACAAGACCACTCTACCCACTCTGAAACGGCATAAAACTTCGATTAGTGGTGTGGTCCAGACAGGTCTTTGTAACAGGCGACCCTTTTAACGACTTGCCCTGGGACTTGGCTGCACAATCGGAAGCCACCCGCAGTTTTTCGGTTTTCTTGGGGTTGATAACCGGGTGGTGCAGAAGATACCAGCTCCCCTTCTGGCCGTCGGTGTTGGCAGGCACTTTCTCAAAGTAGCCAAAAACTTCGTTTCGCTTCAATAATTCTGTGTATCATTCCCACAGATCCTGGCCTGGAACGAAGCGTTTCTTCAGTCGTAGTAGTCGTTGGAGAACATAGTTTCTGTTATCAGTCCACGGGTCAGCAGATGTGAGCCATGGGAGGGGAACCTCGAACTGTTTTTAGGCCTCTAGTGCCCTGCTGCACCGTTTGTAAAGCGAAATGATCCTCTTGGGACAACGATGGTCCCTAATCTCCAATGTCATGAAACTCCTTTTCATGCAGCCGCTGCAGGTGATAAGCTGTGCGGTCCATTTCGGCGGATAAATAATTCACGAATTCAAGTCCCCCTACTGAACCAATTAATATCCTTCCTAGTGCTGTGCGTACGGCAAAAGGTGCTTGGCGGTTGCCTAATCTCTGGTGAAGTGCCCAGTATGCCTCTGGCACGTAGCAGCCGATGGGGAGGTCCACTTCGTCGCCTTCCCAGTCCACAACTGTTACGTCCTACAGGTGGGGCCACCCAGTCAAGATTGCTTTCAGCGGCCTTGGTGCTCGCATGGGGAGATCAGCTAACGTGAATGCTTCCGTTGGTTTGATTTGTTCGTTAGTGTGGAATGGACGACTGATCACAGGATAAAATATCCCCCATGTTGTTATTTTCTTCCTCGATGCAGTTCTGTATCGGGGGAAGCAGCAGATCGATTAGGTGATGGCATTCTCATTCGATTGAGCACTTTGTTCACGATTTCTGATAACATGTCCCCAATTATTGTCGAACCTTCGGTGACAAAAATTCAATTTACTCTTGCTATTGGAAATATTCTAAAGGAGCTACAATTAAAAAAAATTTGAAATTGTGAAGAAATCTAAGATGAAAAACGCCGGTGAAGCTTGTGTTGCCTTCGCTTTTAGCAGGAGGCTCTGCTCCCAAAACCACATAATTTTCCCTGTTACAGGTGTGATACCTACACAAAGCTTAACGCGCGAGCCAGTATGACTAAGCTCGTGGCATATAACCCACTGCGGGCAGTGACTTACAGCCCAGCTCATACGCCCTTCGGGTGGGACCAGGTATTCTAAGCTCCTGGTAAACCCCCAGCCACAGATGCCGGGGAAGTGTTGCTCTCCTCATTCCTCGCCCGCGGCTGCTAAGGCATCAGGGTTTAGTCATACTTCCCAGACCTACTCTCAGCCAGTCAACCCGGGGGAGAGCGCCGGCCAGTCACCTTCTTGCTGTGACCTTGGTGAGGCCCCTCCCACAGCATATGGAAGCTGCGAGAAAAACGTCCCCAGCAGAGATTTTCCGAGACGCGCGGTTCTTTGAGAGCATTTTGAGGCGTTTTAGGCGAGTAGCCATCTAGGACGAGACTTCTACCCCTGAACTCGCTGAAATGTTCAGGGCTAACATCGGTGATACGCCTAGGAGTAACCCACAGTGGAGTGTAGTCTTTGAACTCCACTGTGACTTGTGGTTTCCGTTCTTTACTTTGCTTCTGGCCTTTTCACTTTATGATTCATAATAATTTAACCCTTGGCTGTACTACGATAAGGGGTGGCCACCAAAACCTGAAAGTAGAAAGGCTAGGTTAGCTGATGAATTAACTGGGCCGAACTCATATTCGAAAATCTGTTACAATACCGTTTTCCTTTACTGTGACCCTTTTTTCTTCTCCGTGATTTCTACTCATGGCCTCTGCACTGGACCTCAGATCAGGAAGCCCATCACCCCAGCTTCCAATGGCAACTCAGAGAACGTCAACACAGCGCGCAATGACAACAGCCCTCTCACAGGACCTACCAAGGCGTGATTTAGAGGGAAAATGGAACATTTCCGTATTCCAGCTTTCAGTAAGGTTTGTAAATTCCCGGGCTGATTGAGTTGATAAAACCTTGGCCGGATTGATTTTTGGTCATCGGTTGAATTCAGATCAGACTTCAGATGACCGCATGGTTAGAGAAAGAGAGATAATACTTTATGTGATCCCGAATTTCATTGATAGGTGGATTTTCAGTCCAGAGAGACAAGCTCAAATCCGGTAGGAAGTTGCTTTGGAGAAGTCCTTCAAGATCTTTCTACGCTCGAAACACCGCGTCGTTCAGCCTGCTGCTATTGGTACAGTTTCTACCAAGGTGTCTAGGGAAATAACTCACAAGCATCCTCTTAAGATAGCCAAAAAACCTAAAATAAATCTGTTTTTCCCGAACAACAAAATCTGAGGTTAGTAACAGACTCACAAATACTTTTCCGTCAAAATTCTTTGAGATATGCCTAAATCGTCTACCAATCGCTCGACTCACTGAGTGGTAAACGGGGTTCAGCCCTGAGGCATCAGAAGCCCTCGCCTTCCTACCTCGTCGGTACCTTGTTTAGTACCACTGGTCGACATATGCGGTGAAGCTAGCAACAAATATAATGAGATTCAGCAAAAATTATTTTCCCTGGAGAAAAATTTACGATTCACGGATGGAGCACCAACGGTGCTGTTGCCGCTTGCATATACCGTCAATCACTCAAAACATCCGAACACAGAAACCCTCCTATCGGCCGGCTGCTTCCTGGACTCAGTTGCTTCCGAAGTCCATGGGAGGATAAAAAATTCCGAAAACGCCGTGGTCCTCATTGTTTCAGACCGTATGCCCCTTTCCTCGATCAAACAGTCATTGCTCATGGCAAGTGGTATGTCACACCACGGGTCCCACTGCAAAGGACTCAGAAAAAGATCACACTGAAACCTGTGCCATTACTGTTTTGATTCCTAGAAGAGAACGCTGCCATGGAATTCGTTGGAGAGGGAGTCCATTGCAAAGTTCGCTTCATTCAAAAATATGAAAATCACTTCTGACGAAACACGCTGCAGAGGGAGGTGTAGCGGTTGCCATCTTCGTTCATACTTTTACCACGTTTATTGTTTAACTGAACGCTGACTGCCAAGCGCGGTTGCCATTTGACCGTTGCTCTTGCGCACGCTCTCACGCACGCTCCCAAATACACGCTAACCACTATCTCTCCCAATCGCCTTCTCGTTCTCACGGGTCGTGGAGAATACTGTTCTGGTTAACATATTTGTGCAGTGCCGCACATTAGAGTAACGTGCAGGTGGTCCACGCAGTACAAAGGACCGAAGCACGCGTTTACTAAGGAAACCGCGAAGTAAGGTCTAATCAACCTTACAATTGGTGAGCCCGACGTGATCCTCAGGTCACGTGAGTTTCCTTGTTTTCTACCGTTCAAGGTCCCGTCTGCGTACGTTTTTGTGTGTTTTATTGTTTCCCTATCTTGATTTTTTTTGGTGGGTTTACCAAATAATTTTTTTTCTCGTCCATACATATTTTGTGTCTAATTCGTCGTAATTTTTTTTTTTCGCGAAGACTGTAGTGCCCCATTGGTCGTTGATTTCTTTTCCCGTCTGTATTCCATAAAGTAATCGCTATGTCTGCCGAACGGAAATCCTGCTCAGACCCCACCGTTGGGGCCATCACGCTGCACATACCGGCATTCACACCTGCTGATCCAGAACTCTGGTTCACGCTGGTTGAGTTAGAATTCGAAAACTGCCGTATAACCAGTGACGCCAGCCGTTTCAGGTGGGTAGCAGGCCGCCTCCCGCCAGAGGTCACAATGCAAGTAAGGGACGTAATAATCTCTTCCCGAAGCTATAAGGCTTTAAAGGAGGCTGTCATTGCCCGCACGACCCCAACGCAAGACCAACGTATGCAACAACTTCAAAACGTTGAGCTTGGAAGTAGGAAGCCCTCCGAACTGCTGCGTGAGATGCAGCGCTTGAGAGGACCGACAATAGGTGAGGACCCGCTCTTGAGGGAACTTTGGCTGCAGCGTTTGCCGCATAACATTCCAGTTTTACTAAGTGCCGCGCGCAAATGCTCGCTAGAGGAAACTGCAGCGGTAGCTGATGACATTATGTCACGATACAACCCCGCTGTAGCTGGAGTAACCAGGCCGTCCGTCGCAACGGTGCCTGCCTTGCCAACATCTAACGAACTCGCATCAGTTTTGTCTAGAATTGACGCGAGCCTGCAACGCCTAGCAGTTAGAAGTGGGTCACAGGAGCGGCACCGCGCACGCTCACCTAGGCTCCATAGTCCGTCATTGCGACGCCGTTTCGTCGGTTCTTCAAAAGAAGGATATTGTAAGTACCACAGTCGCTTCGGTGAGGGAGCCAAACGATGCGAACGAGGGTGTACGTTTCCCGGTGCTCATCAGGGAAACTAAACCCCCGGCCCGTGGTGGCGACCCACGAAGCCGGGTATCACACCAATAGTCGTCTTTTGAACGTAAGGGACATCATTTCAAATAACCTATTCCTTGTAGATACCGGTGCCGAAGTGAGCGTCGTCCCCCGAGCGAAAGACGACAATAGCACACCGCAGGCCCAAACACTACGCGCTGCCAATGGCACGGCCATCCCAACGTTTGGCCAGCGGTCGCTCACCTCAAACTTGGGTTTAAAGCGTAATTTTCGTTGGGTATTCATCATCGCCGACGTCCCGTACCCAATTCTGGGCATTGACTTCCTGCAGCACTTTGACTTGTTAGTTGATGCACGGCGCCGCAGAGTGGTGGATCGTCAGACCACTCTCGCCGTTGCGGGTCATAATTCGCGAGTGAATCACGTCACGCCATTTTACGTTCAACCACCGGCACACCAACCTTATGGCGAACTCATCGCCGCCTACCCGGCCATGTTTCGGCAGGCCGGGCCTCTCCCAGCAGTGACGACCAGTGTCACTCACCATATCGATACTAAGGGACCCCCAGTGTTCAGTAGGCCGCGTCGGTTAGCACCAGACAAGCTTCGTGTTGCACAGGCCGAATTCGAACATATGCTAGAACTGGGTATAATACGCCCTTCTAGTAGCCCTTGGGCTTCCCCCCTTCATATGGTTCCTAAGGCTAGTGGCGACTGGCGACCCTGTGGCGATTACAGAGCGCTTAACAAAGTCACCGTCCCGGACCGATACCCGATTCCCCATATACAGGATCTTACTTCGTCTTTATCAGGTTGCTCCATCTTCAGCCGTATCGATTTGGTTCGGGCGTACAACCAGATCCCGGTAGCAGAGGCCGATATCCCTAAAACTGCCGTCACTACACCTTTCGGGCTGTTCGAGTTTCTGCGAATGCCGTTTGGACTCAGCAATGCAGCCCAGACCTTTCAACGGTTCATGCACGAGGCAACTCGTGGTTTGGAAAATGTCCACGTATACTTGGATGATATTTTGGTGGCGAGTTCTTCAGAGCAAGAGCACGCTACGCACTTACGAGCACTTTTCGAACGCCTTAGCCAGCACGGCGTTACGATCAATATCGCGAAATGCGAATTAGGCCGGTCTGATATCACTTTCATAGGACATTCTATTTCATCCTCGGGTATCCGCCCTCTGTCAGATAAAGTTTCCGATATTCGCGACTACCCTGAACCCCAATCTTTTCGCCAGTTGCGTCAGTTTGCCGGTCTGGTGAATTTCTACCGCCGATTTATTCCTCACTGTGCGGAAATGATGCAACCCCTCACCGACCTGTTGCGCGGAGGTAAGCGGAAGTTCGTGTTTCCCGACACAGCACAAGCTGCATTCGCCTTGGTCAAAGATGCTGTCGCCAACACAGCACTCCTTACCCACCCTGACCCTTTGGCTCCTATTTCGGTAGTGACGGATGCCTCGGACACAGCGGTTGGAGCAGTACTGCAACAGTTCGTAGATGACTCTTGGCAACCTTAAGCATTCTTCTCCAAGCGCCTACAACCCGCGGAATCAAGGTACAGCACGTTCGGTAGAGAGTTATTAGCCATCTACTTGGGAATTCGTCATTTTCGACATGCACTCGAAGGCCGTTCGTTCACGGTGTTTACAGACCACAAGCCTTTGGTTTACGCACTGAAGTCAGCTTCCGATCGATACTCACCACGCGAGATTCGCCACTTAGACTTTGTCTCACAGTTTACTGTGGACATACGACACGTCTCTGGGGTACTTAATCCCGTCGCAGACGCCTTATCGCGCGTATATCAACTAAGTCTGGCACAAACGCCTAACATCAACTTAGACGCAATGGCACAGGCTCAAACTATGGACCCTGACATCGAACAACTTAGACAAAACGGTTCTTTGAGTTTAACCACAGTGCCTATCCCAGCTTCCCAGAATACCATCGTGTGCGATGTGTCGCAAGGTCGCCCTAGGCCAGTAGTTCCTGCTGCCCACCGGTATCCTACGTTCATGACACTCCATAATCTGGTTCATCCGGGTGTGACTGCCTCGGTGAAACTGATAACTGAGCGTTTTGTTTGGCACAATGTCAAACGAGATGTCCGTCAATGGGCTCGTGCTTGTCTGCAGTGTCAACGTGTTAAGACCCACAGGCACACTAAGGCAGCGTTAGCCAGGTTCCCAGAACCTGAAACACGTTTTCATCATGTGCACGTCGACCTCGTAGGACCACTCCCACCTTCGCTTGGGTACGTTTACATACTCACATGCGTGGATCGTTTTACTCGCTGGCCGCAGGCCATCCCTATCCCTCGTCCCACCTCGGAAGAGGCCGCGAGAGCTTTTCTGACCGGTTGGGTTAGTCATTTCGGTTGCCCGGCAATAGTAACCACCGATCGCGGTCCACACTTTGACGGCGCTTTCGGCAGCCTACTCGCCACGCTCGGTTGCCAACACGTTAAGACGACAGCTTACCACCCTCAGGCCAATGGTATGGTTGAGCGTTTCCACCGACAATTAAAAGCCGCTCTTCGAGCAAACGGTAACCCCCTTTGGAGTGAAACACTACGATTAGCACTCTTAAGCCTGCGTAGTACCGTTAAGGAGGAGTTACACACAACACCGGCCGTACTAGTATATGGCTGTCCACTTCGTCTGCCTGGGGAGTTGGTAGCCCCCTCATCAACCGTGACTTTCGACTACGGTGACTATGCTCAGCGCCTTACGCAGCACATGCGAGTGCTCAAGGCCAGTCCGCCGCGTGAACAACAGTCTACAAGTTATGTCCCAACTGCGTTAGGAACCGCTACTCATGTATTCCTTCGCGTCGATGGCGTTCGATCACCACTACAAGCGCCATACACTGGCCCGTTTCGGGTGATAAAACGTAGGGCTAAAACATTTGTCATAGATATCAACGGACGACACGACACCGTATCTATCGACCGTCTCAAGCCTGCCGTCATTGAGTGCAAGCCGCTCGGCCAATTTACACCCACTCAAGTCGCTCAGTCACCTGCATCGAGCGAGTTACCACTCGAACCACCCCCAATTGCGCCTAGTGAGGACTCGGCAGCTAGTCCATCAGATTCTCCAACCGTACCCGCAACGCGAAGTAGCCGTCGCGGTCGCCAACTACGAAATCCCGTCCGCTTCGCCGATTTCGTGACGATTTTTACAACCGACTGTTAGCAATAAGTTGGGAAGTTCGCCATGGATTTACCAAACAACAGACCCGGGAAATTACAATCGGTAGTTATGATTTCATTTTCTTCTGGTCTCCTAGCGACTACAACAACACCGACCATCGTTTGTGTGTTGTTATTACGGTCCAACATCCGCCGGCGCCCTCAGGCGCTATTTTGTTCCAGTTTACCTTGCCCTCTCTCAGACGGATCTAACAAGTCACATTGGCTTCATCCGTAGCCTGGCTGACTCCCGTGCACGTTCAAGGAGCCAACCGCTCACTGGACAACGGGACGATTGGTCAGCCTGGCACTGGAGACGGCAACTGGACGCCTTCTTGGATGGACCTGACGAGGCATTTTCCGGCTTGCATTCGTATGAGACCCGCGGGCGCCAAAACACAGTTGGACCCACGCACATCGGACCTCGAGAGTGCAGGCACCGGTAAACTCATCAGCAGTCGTTCGACGTCAACAACAATATAACGGAGAAGCTATGAGGAGTTCCTGGACAACCAATAATTCCGGCTTACCATCACGATCGAAGCCCAACTCCGTCGGACTTCTAGGAGGAGGCCCCTGTAGCGGTTGCCATCTTCGTTCATACTTTTACCACGTTTATTGTTTAACTGAACGCTGACTGCCAAGCGCGGTTGCCATTTGACCGTTGCTCTTGCGCACGCTCTCACGCACGCTCCCAAATACACGCTAACCACTATCTCTCCCAATCGCCTTCTCGTTCTCACGGGTCGTGGAGAATACTGTTCTGGTTAACATATTTGTGCAGTGCCGCACATTAGAGTAACGTGCAGGTGGTCCACGCAGTACAAAGGACCGAAGCACGCGTTTACTAAGGAAACCGCGAAGTAAGGTCTAATCAACCTTACAGAGGTGTAACAGCCGGTCGTGGAAAATCCCCCTTTCTCCCTCGCGATTAAGTGTTTTTCCCAACATCACTCATTTCCATACACTATTGACTTGTCTTTACGAACTGGTTGTTTTTCTGGACCAATTGTTGTTTGTTCGCGCCCAGAGCGCTACTTTGGCACATCCTTGTTCAGCACCTGCGTGACGCACGTGCTGTTTGCTCACACGCTGCTATTCGGTTTCTCGTTGTTGAGTCCTTGTGATCGTATTATTGAGGTTTGTATATTGTTTATGTCATTGTTTATCTTAATAATCTAGTATCGTAGATTATCACGGATAATCGTCTTTTGATTTCGGGATCCGCTGCGAATTTGGCTACGCATTGCTCAAACGTTCGTAACAATACTCAATAGATCAATTTGGAACGAGGAAAAACACGCAAAATGCCAAGAAAAGGATCAGAAGCAGTCGAATCCGGACAGGAAGTAATACGGCAAGTCTCTGGGGAGGTTTTGGGTACATATGATTCTTTAGTTAATGCTAGATCGCCTAGTCCTGTCAGTGCTAGTTCATGTGTTATTGAGAACAATATTGATCGTAAGGATGTCGATTTATATAAGCTGAGAAGACTAGAACTAGAGCAACAGCTACTATCTGCTAGACTACAGGCGCAGGAAGCACAGAAGTGTACACCGAAACAGCGAGAGCATGAGACCAGTGGCTTCGACACTTCCGATAGATTGTGGTTCAATAACGTAGGGAACCCCACGCCGGTCGCCGACTACAAACCACCATCGATCGATCTACCTAGAGTGGAGTTAACGGTTTTCGACGGGCGAGCTAAGCAATACTGCAAGTTTGTCAAGCAGTTCGAGACGTTCGTTGAAAATAAGGTTAACGACCCTGGGCAAAGGCTTCTCTACCTTACTCACTACTGCCGAGGCCGAACGCGAGAAGCTATCGACGGGTGCACCATGCTCGACCCAGAAAAAGGCTACACAAGGGCAAGGAAGATTCTAAGGGACTTGTTTGGCCAACCTTTCAAAGTAGCCCGTAACCTAATAGAGGGCGTGATGGTAGAGGCAAAGAGAACCAAGGGCGACGTCTACACTATGGCCGACCTGGTGATTAAGATGCAGAACTGCTCAATAGCCCTCGACCATTTAGGTTACAGGGCTGACCTAGACGCCATGCACACTTTGGAAGGCATAGTCCGTCACCTCCCTCCCGAACTACAGGGTCGGTGGGCGGAAGAAGCAAAACGGATAAGCCGAAGCGACAGAGAAGCCAACTTTGAAGACCTGACCGAATACTTAGCCAGGCAAACGAAGATAGCTGACAGCAGATTCGGCCGACTCATCCGGGACAGCAACCGAGCAAACAAGCCCAGTACTAGCCAAGTCCAAACCCCTTTACGGGAACATCCAAAGTACCAGCCTTGGACCAATACACACGTCATTTCACGAGATGCTACGGCGCAACCAAATTGCAGATCCTGTGGTACTAGTCATGGCCTACCAGAATGCCCCAAGTTCGGCAACGCCACAATAGACGAACGGTGGGGAATGGCGAGGATGGCAGGAGCGTGTTTCATCTGTCTCAACACCACGCACCAGGCAGCAGACTGTAGGACAAGGAATCGATGTGGTTACGAGGGCTGCACGGGCAGACACCATCGGCTGCTGCATCAGGCGAGAGTAACCATATCCGAAGCGAGTAACAAACCTAGCGTGATTTGTTCAACGTCACGATCTGCCAGTAAACCGGTACGTTTAGGCGTAGTGGCCGTGGGAGTAGTGACTTCGACCGGGATAGTCAAGGCGTTGGCTTTCGTTGATAGTGGATCCGACACCACTTTAGTGAAAGAGCGGTTTGCCGACAAACGCCAACTGGCTAAAGGTGCGACGTCGTTAGCAGTGAGCACGGTGGGCGGAACACAGGTAATGACTGCCGGTAGATTAAGGCTGCAACTCATCTCTTTAGACACAAACGAGGAAATTGAACTAACGGAGGCATTCACGTTAGCGGATCTCCCCATGCGAGCACCAAGGTCGGTGAACGCAATCTTGACTCGGTGGCCCCACCTGCAGGATGTAACCGTTGTAGACTGGGAAGATGATGAAGTGGATCTCCTCATCGGCTGCGACGTGCCAGAGGCGCATTGGGTGCTTGACCAGAGAGTGGGCGACCGCCAGGCACCTTATGCCGTACGCACGGCCCTGGGATGGATGTTATACGGTCCAGTAGGGGTACGCGGTTCCGTGAATTACTTATCCGCCGAAACGGATCGCATAGAGTATCATCTGCAACGGCTGTATGAAAAGGAGTTTCATGACATTGGAGACGAAAGACCGACGTTGTCTCAAGAGGATCACTTCGCTCTACAAACGGTGCGGCAAGGCACTAGAGGCCTCAAAAATCAGTTCGAGGTTCCCCTCCCATGGCGCACACCGGTCGACCCGTGGACTGACAACAGAAATTATGTTCTCCAACGATTACTACGACTCAAAGAACGCTCCATTCGAGACCAGAATCTGTGGGAATGATACGCGGATTTGATGAAGCGAAACGAGACCCTCGGTTACGTTGAAAAGGTGCCTGTTAACACCGACAGCAAAAAGGGGTATCTGGTATCTGCCTCACCATCCGGTTATCAACCCTAAGAAATCCGATAAACTGTGGGTGGTTTTCGACTGTGCGGCCAAGTTCCAGGGCAAGTCGTTAAACGATCACCTACTACAGGGGCCTGACTGGACCACACCACTGATCGATGTTTTGTGCCGTTTCAGAGTGGGTAAAGTGGCTTTGTCTGCCGACATTAGGGAAATGTTCCATCAGGTGAACATTCCGGTAGGAGAACGAGATGCTTTGCGTTTCCTGTGGTGGGAAGGGAGCTACCGGTGTTACGAACGTTTGAGCAATGCGTAGCCAAATTCGCAGCGGATCCCGAAATCAAAAGACGATTATCCGTGATAATCTACGATACTAGATTATTAAGATAAACAATGACATAAACAATATACAAACCTCAATAATACGATCACAAGGACTCAACAACGAGAAACCGAATAGCAGCGTGTGAGCAGACAGCACGTGCGTCACGCAGGTGCTGAACAAGGATGTGCCAAAGTAGCGCTCTGGGCGCGAACAAACAACAATTGGTCCAGAAAAACAACCAGTTCGTAAAGACAAGTCAATAGTGTATGGAAATGAGTGATGTTGGGAAAAACACTTAATCGCGAGGGAGAAAGGGGGATTTTCCACGACCGGCTGTTACAACCGGGACAACGCAGTGGTGAATTATAGGATGACCGTCCACCCCTTCGGAGCCATATCGTCACCATTTTGTGCCAACTACGCCCTCCGAGAATCAGCGAACAAACATGGTGATCTAGTACATCGGACGGTGGTAGAAAGCGTCAGCAGGAACTTCTACGTCGACGACTACCTTGGGTCATTCAATGATGTGGTATCAGTTCTAGAGCAGTTCAGGGGTCTGACGAGATTGCTGGAAGAGGGCGGCTTCCATCTGACTAAATGGATGTCGAACGCTTCAGAAGTGCTGAAGGTCGTCCCGTATCACGAAAAGGCCGAAAGGGTTAGAGATTTGGACGGCTCTCCACTTCCTATCGAGCGCACCTTAGGGATACAGTGGGACGCGGAAACGGACGATTTTGTTTTCGAACTAAACGTTCCCGAGCTGCCAATAACCCGTCGTGGCATACTATCTGCCGTCTCAAGTTTGTTCGACCCGCTCGGTTTCGTCTCACCATGGCTGCTACCCGGAAAGTTCTTGCTGCAGCGGCTGTGCCGTAAGAAAGTTGATTGGGACCAGTCACTGGAACGAGGGGACCGGCTGGACTGGGAAGAAGTTTTGAACACGTTGAAAAAATTAGGGGACATAAGAATCCCACGATGTTTGACTCCTGGCCATACGACACGGACTGGAGAACTAAATGCCTTTTCCGATGCATCCGAAGTCGGTTATGGAGCTGTGGTGTACGGACGATGGTGCACAGGACATGGACAATATACCACGAGGATCCTGTTCGCCAAAGCCCGCGTTGCTCCACTGAAGTCGGTCTCAATCGGACGCCTTGAACTAAGCGCAGCCGTGTTGGCAGTCAGGGTGGTGCAAGCTGTGAAGAGATGTTTCGATCTCTACATTTGGTCGGTGAGCTTCTGGACGGATTCAACGATAGTACTTTACTATATCAACAACGTCCGGAGCCGGTTTAGTACTTTCGTTGCTAACCGGCTCACGATTATCCACGATGAATCAGCCACGCACCAGTGGAGTCATGTCAGGTCTGGCGATAATCCGGCCGACCTGTGCTCCCGAGGTGCGAACAACTTCAGGCAACTGGACACGTGGACGAGAGGGCCAAACTTCCTGCAATTGCCCAAACAGGACTGGCCCGTGTTCGAATTAAAACCCCCTTCGGAAGTGGAACTGGAGATCAAAGGCGTAGTGATAGCAACCAACGTCGTCGAAGCGTCATCCATTCTATCGCGACTGGTCAGGTTTTCTTCCTGGATGAAGACGCTTCGTTCGCTAGTTTGGTTAACCAGGTTCAAGAGAAATTTACTAGTCATGAAAGGGCTACGGCCCTCAGGTCGGATACGGGTCGGCCCGATAGGTCCCGATGAGCTACAAGCGGCAGAGTACGATCTTTTCAGAATGATACAACGTGAGGCTTTTGCCCGAGAACTCAAGAGGACGGAAGAAGTGGGACCGACCAATAAAGATATGCCATCTCCAAGAGGCGAGCTGAAGCGTTTAAACCCCAAACTCATCGACGGACTGCTGCGGGTAGATGGTAGGCTGACCAACGCCCACCTGAACTTCGACACAAAGTATCCTATACTGCTGCCTGCGAGACAACCTGTAGTAGAGCTAATGATTCAACACGTCCACGCCATGGAGGGACATGCCGGGGAAAGTCACGTGACGAGTGTCATCCGAAAGCGTCTTTGGTTGTTGAGAGGACGAGAGACTGTAAAACGCGTAATCCGACGGTGTGTGCAATGCAGGAGACGCAATGCCATAGCAGGCAAACAACTCATGGCCCCACTACCAGAGTGCAGGATGACTACGGGCTGGTGGCCGTTCCGTGACACCGGGTTGGACTATTTCGGGCTCTTGTGGATCAAGTGCGGGAAAAGATTAGAAAAGCGACATGGATGTATCATGACGTGCATGAAATCACGTGTGGTACACCTAGAAGTCGCACATTCGATGACGACCGATTCGTTTCTACGGGCCTTGCAGATATTTATCAATCGAAGAGGCGTACCGGCCGATATATACTCAGATAATGGATCGAACTTTGTGGGCGCTTACCGGGAATTGCAGCGTTGGCACAAGAACAAAAACAGGGACGAACTGCAGAATCGAACCGTGGCCTATGGCATACGATGGCATTTCAACCCCCCACAGGCCAGCCACCGAGGGAACGCATGATCCGGTCCGCCAGGCGGATGTTGCTGTCAATCATGGAGCAGCAGCCACCCGACGACGAGACGCTGAACACCGTCATGACTGAGGTGGAGCGAATCCTGAACAACCGCCCCCTGGTTCCAGTATTGAACGGCGACCCCACCCACCTGGCGCTCACCCCAAACGACTTACTGATGCTAGGGTCGAACGAGGGTTTCCAAGGGCCGGTAAACCTTCGTGGGAGCTACCTCCACGGATGAAAGCAAGCGAACTATCTGGCCAAGGTCTTCTGGAGGCGATGGCTACGGGTGTACCTACCGGCTTTGCAGACTCGACAGAAGTGGCTGACCAAAACAAGACCATTCAAAGTTGGGGACGTGGTTATGATCGCCGACGAACGCGCACATTTCAGCGCTTGGTCTTTGGGAGTAGTTACGGAAACCATCAAAAGCACTGACGGAATGATAAGAACGGTGAGGGTGAAGACAGCTAACGGAGTGCTCATTCGTGGCATACGCAGTATTAACCTACTCGACAGCGAAGACGGAGGAGCTGATAACCCTGAGGCCCAGTAAACCTTTTTTACACCAGTAATCGAGGTGGATAAAGAAACACCATATATACCACACAATCTCCGTCAAACACGTTAAGGTGCTCGCGGTCTTTTCGTTGACATTACAGAAGGTTCTTTCCGATATGTGGTGATGAATGCGATTCCATTGTACATCCCGATACATACACGCATGCACGACGCACTCTACATCCCGTTAACCCATCAAACATGTGACAGTGTTCGTTGATTTTGCCTTTCGTTGACGCTACCGAATGCCCCTTGCATATGTGGATGTAGCGGAGCTCAGGTCACACACACATGCTACATTTTACTCGTTTTCTTGCCACGCGGTCTTTTGTTGACATTGCAGAAAGTCCTCCTTTGATGTGTAGTTATACCTGTGATTTCATTGTAACCCCGGCACACACACACGCACTCACACACACACTCAAGCACGTACATCCAGGACCGGACGGCCCCTTACGAGGACAACGTCTATGTGACCATTCACGCCCGCCATCGGTCATTTGGTCTTGTGGAAGATGTAGACTAGCCCCACTTCTATGTATCCAATGGATTAGGTGCGACCAGTAGTAGAACGTTGACGACGAGCATTAGACGCGCGCACTGACGGCAGGGCCTAGGCAGATAGGAAGAATCAGTACCTTTATACCGAACCTTTGACTCTGCTAAGGATCCAGGAGGATTTTGGTGGGCGGTGTAACAGCCGGTCGTGGAAAATCCCCCTTTCTCCCTCGCGATTAAGTGTTTTTCCCAACATCACTCATTTCCATACACTATTGACTTGTCTTTACGAACTGGTTGTTTTTCTGGACCAATTGTTGTTTGTTCGCGCCCAGAGCGCTACTTTGGCACATCCTTGTTCAGCACCTGCGTGACGCACGTGCTGTCTGCTCACACGCTGCTATTCGGTTTCTCGTTGTTGAGTCCTTGTGATCGTATTATTGAGGTTTGTATATTGTTTATGTCATTGTTTATCTTAATAATCTAATATCGTAGAATATCACGGATAATCGTCTTTTGATTCCGGGATCCGTTGCGAATTCGGCTACGCATTGCTCAAACTTTCGTCACAGGAGGTCCTTAAATCAATTGCCAGAAACCAAGTGCTCCAACTACCTCCTTATTCAATGCCATCCAGCCCCCCCGAAACAACTCCCCATAGTCAGTAACTCGTCACCAATCCTGGTGACCAGCGCACCAGCGCAAACTGTGGATCCAGATTTATCTTGTTCTCTTCCAACACCTCAAAGTCCCCCTAAAAGGCTCCATGCTGCACCCCAGTTTCGCCACTGTCTACAAACAGCCAAGAAATACGGCTCCTCCACTCAGCCATTCACGCCCTGATCTATCCGCCAAACCAGCCTACAAGTCGCCAGATTCCAACACTCAGCCCAGCTCCGACTAGACACTTAAAACTTTGTAATCCAGTGCTTCGGTCGCAGGGTCGACCCCGTCACCGGCCGCTCTTAATGGCCTAGACCTCTCCTGCACTGCCATCGTCACGCTCCCAGTCTCTATCGAAGGTCGGAATGTGAACTCGGGCACCCCAGCTAACCAACCTATTACTCTTCCGTGTCCTCCACCATAGGGGTACTTAGAAAACCGCGTTTCTCACCCTGACTCTGACCCACCAGAGCATCTACTTGGTCCCCGGATATCCGATTAACCAGTTGCTACATACTAAATCCATCAACTCAGACGCCACCGTCATTACGTCCGCAGACGCAGCACCGAATCGCAAATTTTCACCAAGTTTACCGCCCTCGTTGACAGCTCTACCAAATCCGAATCACGTAAAACGAGGTACCAGCGTATTTGCCAACCGGTACCACACCACGTGGCCCGCGCCCGACCCTGTTCCGCCCCACGGTGTACACAATTTTACTCCTCCGCAACTTGAACATCTTCTGCCCCCTCACCACCCAACATCGCCGTATTCTACTCTGACCCCGCTGCACACTATGCCAACTGACCCATCACACCACAGCCGCTTCTTTCAGCAGCCCCTTCACTACTACTCCACTCCTTCGCATTCATTCCGTGGAGCCCCGTGAGATTCCAGCTGCTCCAACAAACCGTATCCATAAAAATAAACCCTCCCCCCTGCCATCCCACTCTGCCTGCCATTCTTCCCCCCCCCACGTAAGGCCGCTATGAAAACCACGGGTGCTCCCCTACCACTGCCGTCTACCTCCATACTGACCCCCAGCATCCCCATTAACCCCCCGGAATTATACATGATTTCCCCAAGAGTCCCACCCAGAGCCACCATGCCCTCGTCTAGATCTATTATCCCGCATTACCAAACCGCTTTACCGTCTGGTAGTAACTTCTGCTGGAAATCGTGAGATTTCAGCGGTTACTAACCGTATTCCTAACGAAACGTTTCGCCCCCGTACCGACCCACTATCGCCCCTAGTAACATTCCCCCGATTTTATCATGGTTTCCCTACAAAGGCTCCGTTGGGCACCACCTTTGTATCGCTCGATCGTATATCCGGCGCCACTCACCCGCCTCTGCATCCTACGCAGCTCCCCGTTAGTCTTCCAGAGTATCTCAACCAACATGCATCCTGCGGCAGTCACCCTTCTGATGTCTCCATAGACTTGACACCCTTCATTCAGGCTTCCTATATAGGCGACCACACCGTACCCCACAAATCACTTCCATGTAACCCACTTGCTAATCTCTCCAGCCCGGTTACTACTCCACCTGTTGACACCATTCTGGTTGACAACCCGGCTGCCGAAAGCCTACTCGGCCCCAATAGACATCCGCCGCCCTCATATGGAGCCGTGGAGCCCTGTAACCCCCAAAATACAGGCTGAGTTTCCCTTCCACTGCTGATTTCCCGTTCGCTGTTGAACAAAATTATTAACTTGAGGAAACATGCATTTGCTACTATCTTTGACATTTTTCCGGTGACGGGAACATGGTCAGCCAATCACACCCTAACTGACTTTGTCTCGCTGGCAGGCTAAAACACTTTTCGGGTAAGCAGAGTGAACCGCCGAAGTAGTGGTTGTCTTGCGTACAATAAACATAAATTTACTACCACCCTCCTCCACTACCCAGTGTTCGACTGTATTACCGACTATCTTTGACTCTCCCTCCGAATTCCCGGAAATGTGTTGCACATTGGGTGTATCTACCGAGCACCTGCTTCTAGTTACTCTGAATTTCCGCATATTATTAGGGCTTT
This sequence comes from Fasciola hepatica, assembly GCA_948099385.1. Classification (NCBI taxonomy): domain Eukaryota; kingdom Metazoa; phylum Platyhelminthes; class Trematoda; order Plagiorchiida; family Fasciolidae; genus Fasciola; species Fasciola hepatica. Next base: position 36,220,904 of record CANUEZ040000043.1, read on the forward strand.
CGAGTACACTTCTAACCTATATTTAGATCCAAAGATCATAGCAGGAGACTTTAACACACCCGGCATTTGTTGGAATACAATGACTATCCCCTCTCATTCACGCGGTTTCCTTATTGATACCTACAGTACGGGCTTGACGGAGCATGTCTCCGCTCCAAAAAAGCACAGCAATAACCTTGACCTAATCTTCACTCATGCCCCCTCTGTGGTGAATGTCTTCGTCGCTCGAGACCTTCCCGGCGGTGACCACAAAACGTTCACTTGTCACTTCACTGTTACGCGAGAATTATGCTTACCCGAAGCTGTTGAAATCCAAAACCAAAACACCTGCAGGCTGACTAACTTGGCCCAGTTGCCTGCTTCCCTCCAGGGCACTGACTGGTCCAAATTCTTTCTAGCATATCAGCAAAGAGGAGCCGATATGTTCTATGCCAAGCTGATCTCCCCCATAAACCGCCTTAACCCAACCGTTAGGCATAGTAGAACCAAGACTACTGGATTTGAAAGACTCTGATAAAAGATTAGTAGGCTTCAGTGTTCACTTCTCAAGAATCGAGGTTTCTCCCTGACACTCAAAATAAGCCGACCTCGCCGTGACCTATGTGCTGCACTCGAGAATGAACTCAAAAAGCGGGAAATGGCTGCATGCAACAGCCTCATAATGTGAAGCTTCCAACAAAACAGCTAAAATCTCGCAACTCGCTTAGCACTGGAAACAATATCCCATTCCTCGTCCAGAATGGCGTCCACCTAGATTCGCCAGAAAATATGGCTTGGGATTTCAACTGCTATTTTCCCTCAGCGCTTAGTACGGACACCAACTTTCCTCCACCCTGCTATCCGATGCCCACACAGGACGCGATATCAACCATAATATTTACCACAGCCAACATCGGAAAATTCCTAGCCAACACTAAACCCTCCTATCATCCAGCGACTGATGATCTGCCACCTGCCCTAATTCGGTTTGAGGGACCTGACCTTGTACTCCTGTTGGAGAACCTCTTTACACTATCGATGTCGTTCGGAATCTGCCCTGCCCAGTGGAAAGCGCCCTGTATAATTCAGCACTACAAAAATGGTTCTTCGCACTATCCGGGGAACTATCGCCCCATAAACCACACACTTCAATTGCTTTCAGGCTCATGGAGAGGGTAGTTATGTACCAGCTTGCTAGTTTTCTGACTTCCTGAAGCCTTACCGACCCAGCTCAGCTGGGGTTCGCGAAGTCTCATTCGTGCCTCAAGTGTCAGGTGGACTTCATCAATTCAGTCTCTTCCAAAGCCGACAGCAACAAGTCAGTCATAGTCATCTTTTTCAATATGACTAAAAGGTTCGACCGCGCATCTCACACTAGCTTACTGCCAAAATTTAATCCTACAGAGTCGCCCACCCCTTCTGTTCTAGCTACCATCTTACCCCCCGAACGTTCCCCAAACCGTCATCGACAATATGACGTCCCCTGAGCCCAAACAAATTACTAGCAGGATCGTACATGGTAGCCTCCTCGGCCCTCTCATACTTCTAGAGCACATAAATGACATCTTCTAAGTAGCGCTTAATGTCATGACATTCCTCTTTGCTGACGACATAAAGCCTGTCTATACTTTGGGGCCAACGCCCTGCACTCAGCTCTCAGTGATATTCTGTCAGACTTGAAGTCCCCTGATGAATTTCGTACTCAATGGCTGATGAAGTTTTCAGCAGCTAATAGCTCTCTTCTGTCGTACAAATGCCACGTTCCACCTGGCTCTCACGATGAACGGTCTGCCGATCCCCACCGCCCAGGTGGTAAGAGATCCGTGCCCGCATTATTCCGGTTCGTTAAACTTCCGTGAAAAAGCACTGATCCAAACTGGCAAGACAAGAAGGACGACTGCACTTGTCCTCAGGATATCCAGTACTCAGGACAGCAAGCTTCTGATATTCAAGACACAAGTTAGGTAGTTAATGGAATACTGCCTCTGATCCCTAACATGATGCAAAAGGCTGACCGGGTCAATATAGAGAAAGTGCAACGCTCCTTCACTGAAAAATTATTTGGCCCCTCTTTCATTCTTTACTACACAGCTAGGTGAGAACTACTCCAGCTTGAAATTCTATGGGTACGCCGCATCGAGCTTAATCTTCCACTTTTCTTCAGCCTTCTGCACTCAAAAATCCACTCATCTGAAAACCCACCCGGTTTCACCAGTGAGACGCCTTACTCCCTCCGAAACAGACAATTCACCATTACGACCTTCCAACCTAGGATCTCAGTCAGATCTGGATATTTTCCGGTTATCTATCCCAGTCTCTGGAGTAAGCTTTCTGGCTCGCTGCGATCGTGTCGCACGCTAAGACAAGTTGAAGGGGCACCAAGCAGAATCCTAGACGCATCTTCTGTGATCATTGTGACCCGCAGTAGCATAAAAGTAGATGTAGCATGTGAAGACTGTCTTGATTATTGGGCTACCGTGAGTCACAGTTCTTCGCGTCCGTCTCCCCTCTCATGACCCGTCTGATAATCGCTCCCATGCACATATTATATGTATACATGTGCGCTTTCTTCTGTATGCTCCTATCACCCTTCTCACTCCATTATCAGACCGTGCAGTTTTACAAACTAATTTGCATATATATGCTTATCCCTCAATCAAAAACCAGTTCAAAATTACTTTAGAACAATGCCTACCGGGTAGACGTCACCTGACGTTGACTCATTGTTATGCCTGGTGCTCGGTTTGCTGAATCCCAGATCTTTACAATCATTCAGTTCTCATCCTTAGTGCGCGAATTTTGGCTTAAACTCATTGATTTCTCTGTGCCAGTCGCCCATTGCTTCGGCAGTAGCTGCAACCGGTGGTGATACATTTTCACCAACGTCATCATGTCCATAAAGTTACCCGGCGTATCATAATCGGCTATGCGGTCACCAGATGGCTAGCATATACACTAGAACCCGTATGACTCTGCTACTAGCAGAAGTGAACGGTCAAGAAATAGCCTCACGAATTTTGTCATTTTCTGAGTGTTTTTTCCATCCTCTGTCCTGTTCTTTCACAGCTTGTGGCAGGTACACCTCCGAAGCCTTTTGCATCTAGTCGGTGTTAAGCTCACAGTAAGGGGAAACAGTTATCCCTCTCGCTCTCGGACCAAATGGGCCACTTGTTCAGAAAGGCCGGTCAAGGAGAAGTGGGGAGTTACCCTGCGGTGTAAATTTGCTCTCCCACTCCTCTGTAAAAAATAGAAAGAAAAAACACTTTGCCGGCTGGGAAGGTCTTGGGAAAGTGCTCTCTTTTCCCACCTCCAATAGCAGCCGGAACCCGACCCTGCATATTTAAACTCCAAGATTCTGGGGTAGCCTTCAGTTCTTTTAGTCTGAACCAGTGCTAATTGACAGCTTGCCGCCCGAGCCCTCCACATATGCCTACTGGCCCCACCCTTCTCAGTTTCAACCTTTTTGGGTTCCCTGCAAAACCCTTAACCAGCTTGCCGGTGACTAATGCAATGGTAAATACGCGGTTGAAATACTTTTATTATGCGGCCTGTGCTCTGACGACACCTCGTTATTGGTACGCCGAAGGTTCACAGTTATTGGATGAACCTCGCTTGTACTGATTGTCCGAATGAGGGGCGTAATCACCGCACTTTCATAGTTTACCATCCACAACGTCACTCCTTCTATGTTCCTCCCGAGCCCACGCACTAATAGTGATGTCCAAAGTCTGCGATGACTTGTTTGATAAGATGTTGACTCAATTAAATAACCAAAATGCTCACTGACACTATCCCCCTTGGAAAAACCGTTTTTTCCTTCTATGATGGACCCTCACTTTCTCTCCTATTTCTCCTGTTTCATGATAGAGATCAGTAGTCTCCTCGTGCCTTTTTGCGCTTTCCTCGTATATTCGAGCCTAACCAAGCTGACCAATATTCTCCAACAACAAAGACTCACTGATCTGCGCATATGATCATGGCAAGTTTAGACTCCATTCCACCCGAAATCCGTATACTTCTGATTTCTCATGACCCCACGGAATACCAGCACTTTTGCTTTCACATGAAAAAGCCTCACCTTAACCGCGAGCATTTTCTTTCCTTTTCACTACGTTTGCCGTTCTCGTCCACGGCTGGTGAAACGACCAGACCTCTGTCTTCCCCTTTTCCCGTTCCTCTCCCTGATCTTACCCTCTTCAATTGTTTCATTCCTGGCTCCCAAATGCTCCCGCCCTCGTCCACCACTTACGAACTGAATTATTTTGCACTCCGGCTAAGCCTGCTATGGATATCTCCCCATATCTCTACCGTCACTCAACTACCCTAGAAAACTACCAGCCTCCGTCCTCGATCCCGCACAGATCGATCCAATGGCCGTCAGATAGCAAGACGAAAACCACAACCCACAGCTGGAGCACTCTATAGAATGTCGCTCTCCTGATCTTTTTCTGATCAGAGTGGTTACATGGGTAACCGTCAGTCACCTCGAGGTTACCCCGGGATTACCGTACGGGACAAACGATTTGGCCAATCGGATTGACAATGGTTCAAACCTGTGCTCGCGTCTGCTGACGTTATATGGGGTACCGTACATGACTCACCTGTGATCATGATCCCATAACCGGAGTGACAATCCCACATGGAAGACTCACCGGATCGCAGAATAGATTCCTGATTCCAATCATCACCCCACACCGGCTCAACGTTCATTACTCTTACTCCGTACAACCATTTGAATTCATCTTGCTTTGTAGTAGAAAACCAATGGCCAGAATCTAGCCTTTGCTGCTGATTTCTCAACCTACTCTGCTCAGTTCGTCAACCTAGCCCTTTCTGTTTGCTGCCTTCACCATTCTACCCCCCATAACCTGCAGCTAAGGCCTTTGTGATACCGAGTACCAGCCATCTGTAGCCAAACAGAATTTGTCTAATAATTCTTATATCACGTATATAGAAAAAAATACCTGAGCATTCTTCCAGCTTTTGCTTGCCCGTATCAGTAGCGCTCGTCTCCGATGGTCTGTTTCTTCGACGGCTCTTCTTTGAAAGTCCGTTCTGCTTCCATGCACCTTTCATGCTCTTCAAAGTTCGCTGCGTTCCTAATGGGGCTTTATGCTTTCGTGTGAATTCCCAAATGACACTCCAATCTTCTTTACAAAAAGACTTATCCTATTATCACACGTGACTCACTTGCGTTGATTTTGCAGGCTCCTCCTACTATTAGTTATCTTATGTTGGACCAATCCTCTATATTCCGCTGGCATCTCTGGCTGCACTTTGATAACCCCATGCAGACTTCAGCCTTACCTTGTCTCTTGGTAACTCTCCCGCACGGTTACTCTTTAATGGTCGTCCAAATGTCCAGTTGGTATACTCTTGTGACCTTTTCTGGAAGCCCTGACCCGTCGCAGCCAGTTTTCGGCACCCATAGGGCACACAGTGTATTATTCCTGCCTTTACTCACTGTCCATGTTGTGCTGTCAGACTATGGTTGTCTTACTAGTCCTTGAGATCAGCGCACTTTTTAAAATTCTCCAGTGTCGCTTATATCTGCGTTCTAACGTTCATCCAGCTATCCACAACGCCCTCTCTGAATTCGAAACTGGCTTGCAATTCACGAGTTGACCATCTCCACCTCAGTTCGCCCAAAAACTACTCAGCTTTACTGTTTTATTTATGCTACTGCTTGATTCTTAAACTTCAAAACCGTGAATACCCCACATTGATATTTATTGCTGCATTCTCTGATATTGCCGCGTGCATATATCCTGACCACGGTCAATAAATGTGCAACTATAATCAATCAATCAAACTCAAATGTGAAAACCTCCGTCTTCAAAACGAGTGCTTTAAGAACACAAAAGTATTCATTTTCTTTTTGTTGGTTAAGCCCTTTCTGTAATATTGTCGCACTTTGATCTTGCCTTGATTTTGTTCTTTCTGTTAGCAGTTGAAGGCGGACGGTTCTGACTTCGCCTCCGGTAGTAATAGTGCCTTGCTCTTTTCATCACTTTAAGCTGCATGGTCAAATCGCCGATTGCTCCACAAACTAATGAAATTCACAAATAGCAGAAAATTGTCATTCATGCCTATCCAGCAAATCACTAAGTAAAAAACCTAGCTACCATCAACATTCGTGGTTTGAAATACAATATTGGTTCTGTGCATTATTTTCCCCTGTGATCCTCCTTGTTTTATTCTGGACGGTTGAGCAAGTCTTTCACTCTTTTAACACCATCCATCTCATGTTTCTCAAATACTGTTAAACTCCTCACTTTCCCGTAAACACGGTGTTACCAATTATATTTACCAGTCTGCCGTGACCTATCGGAACCCACACCTGAAAATTCCCAATAAAGTGTTCCGGCGGATGCATCGAATAATCAGGCTCTCCTAACTAAACTACTTCTGTCCCCCTCATCGCTACCTAAAAAGTGGCGGTCTCGTTTTTTTAATCATTATTTCCCCCAGCACTGAGAATATTTTTGTACCAGGCTCCAACTGCCCAGCAAAGATAATTATTGACCTTGAGGTCAACAGCAGTGGCTGGCTATCAGTCTCCTCAGACACTACCGCTGTGAGATGCAAAGCTGAGGCTTTCACCTTGGTCAACAATGTGAATCAACTGTGTCACGATATCATCATGTTATATTTTGTATAATCACTAATTAAGTTCCTCTTCCTATTCTTATGCGTCCACTTCAGTGTGACAAACGGCTTCACTTGTTTCTAACGGACAGATGGCCACATAATCAGTAAAGAAGTTGTCCGTGACACCATTTTATACATCGATAACGTAACCATCTGCGGACAAACCTAAACCGAACATGACGATAATCGTTTGCACTTTCCACTAAATGGTCAACGGGTGTGGAATTACGCTTAGCGACTCCAAAACCACTACTTCATCTAAAAAGTTCCATCTTCTAGACTTTTGGAACCGTAAACGGGTGATCACACCGGACCTTGAGGGAACACGGCCCATACATGAACTGCCATTTCCACAGGATACTAAAACACAACAACGAGTGGCGGGAATGTTTGCTTACTATTCACAATGGATTCCTTCTGTTTCGGACAAGATTAATTCACTGATGAAAAACAGTGCACATCCGATCCAAGGACATGTTTGAATCACTTTTGAAACCCTCAAAAAGGAAATCCAGAAAGCTGCAATCGTCAAAATGGACTATGACACACCACTAGTAGTTGGAACCGACGCCTGACATTGATATTATCGCATCGCGGAGTCAAAACAACCGATGGATAGCATCTTTCTTCTGCGAATTACCGCCTTGTGAGACAAACGACCCGGCAGCCAAGGAAAGGCCGTCGTAGAAGCGGTGCGAAAACGGCGGCACTATTCGGTCGACGCTTCAGACTAATTAAACATCAGAGGTCAGTCGCCTGTGTACGATGGCACAAAAAAGGCAAAACCAAGGATGACAAAATCCAGCGATGGAGAAGTCAGCCCCCTTAAGTCAGTTACAACGTACTCTACAGACCTGATAAAAATAACAGTGACTGGCTTCTTTCCCCATAACGTTCGTGTGACATCTCCGACACCGAGAAGCTGGAAGAACTCCGTAATTTCTTTTGCCAACCAGGAATCACGGGGATGGTTCACTTCGTTCGATCAACAGATCTCCGTTTTTTAGTCGAGGATGTCCGACTGGTTATCTCTTTCTATGAGATCTGTTTCGAGCCTGAACCAAGATTTGGCAACAATCCCTCACGACGGCTAATAGGGGCAAAGCGACCATTTGAGGGGTTGATTATCGACTTCGAGGGCAGCTTACCTTCAGCGGTATTTGTTGACCATTGTGAACAAGTATTTCCGGTTTTCTTCTTCATCGTACTGCTCAAATATCTACATCCACCGTCAAAAATTGTTTCTTTCAACGGTTTTCTATTGTCGGTACCCCTGCATTCATCCATCCCGACCGCGGCGCAATTTTCATGCCCATAGAATTCACGAATTTTTCACACTATCCCAGCAGAACCCCAGCCAAATTAGGGGAAATCCGTATAAAGCCTCTTCCATCAAGGACCGAGATTTTGCTTCTACTCCCTGTGAAATCGTGAGGAGTAAACTTTCGTTTATGGGCAAGCAAAAATAGACCTGGAATGGGTTTTTGCTCGTTCTCTCCCATCACACGTATGAACGTTCTCATATACCAGAGAAATATTTTGTGAATTGCGTTTCTACTATTTTGATGTTGTCCGTCTTCCGGAAATTCATGTTATCGCTGTAACATTGTTCTGCTTTGCGTACAGTTGATGGGCTGAATGAAGCCTTATTCCCGGCCGACCTTCTACTTACTCATTACACTGCCGTTGCCACCTTCACAGGAACCCACCCTTACGCCCTTCCCAATTTTTCAAGTGCTTTTTCAACCTGTTTGGCCTATCATTTTGCTGCTCTTTTTATTACCCTTGTTTTTCACTCCGGTCAATCTATTTCCGGCTCTTATGCATTATCGTGCAGTTGGATAATGCCCAGTGAACCGGACATATCCATCTTTTTCACACCACTGACCAGTTTAATCCAAGAAAAACATCGCAAAATAGGAAGCCAATCGGAAACCATAAAATGTCGATGGCCATCGCAACACTAGAAGAGCAGTTAAACAGCTAGTCCTCTGGTTTGAAATATTCCGTTACTTTTTAATAGTGTAGAGCCTCTTCAGCTCGGCAAATTTCGGGCCCTGGCCAACTGTGTCCTCAAATATCTACAAACATGTCAAAGAACGACACAATCCTGAATTAGCGGCTGCTGGTGGTTGAGAGATTTAGAACGTTCGCCCACCGGCTCGTAGGTCAGAAGACTTCACCCTCGCTGTCATCGAGTAATTCTCATCTTTCCCTCACTACGCGCCTGCGCTTAATTGAGGTGGGAAGGATATACACACCATGGCCGAAAAAGCTCACGGCTCCATCGAGGATATCCGGCGACCGGACCATGAAAAGTGGGGTGGGAATCAATGAAAGGTCCAAACGGGTCATTTGTGGTGACAAGCCGGACGGCAGCTGACTACTGTTTACTGTGATGGGAAGGTGGTGGATAGTAACCTTCTAAGTTCAACTCGTAAAAGCAACTGATCGACTCGGAACTTATATACTTTTCCTTTCTAGGTCTCAGAGCCTGGCCGCGGTTAACCCGGATATTTCAGTGGGCCTTTCTTCCTCTGATGTATATCACTTCCATTGCTCTTGTGCTTAAGTGATAAAAAACATGGAGACACCAAAACCTTCACATTACACAAAAAAGTGAGATTTTTGTTCGTCATCAATTAGCGACTTGCTAGCGACACACAACTGAAGGCCCATATCGATTTTCACGGCAGCTGGGACCATTGGTCTATGATTACGACTCCATACACGCAGCAGCCCGAAGGGACCGGAGGGAAGAGATTCGAGAGGCTTCAACCACAAGACTTCGTTCTAAAGCCACGCCAGAGCCTTCTGGATGATGTCTCAGTGAAGCCACGTACGGTCTCTGAAGGAGCAAGGTCCCCATAGGCGGTTCCCAGTCATTCTTTACTTTCACTTTCGAACAACTAACCTTTCGTGAGAATGCGTCGGCCCCATGGATATCACGGATCATTGCCTACTATATACGGTGGTGGGCTGCTAGCCCGGAACAAATCGTCAGCGCGGTTTTCTACCGCTATCGCAGGACTTAGACAGTACCCTGTCTGAGGCTCTCCGCGTCTTCCTCGACGGTAACAAACCAGCTTTTCATTGGACCATCAAGACGACGGTTTCATCCAATACATGATACGGAGCAGAGTGTTTACGCGGGTAGTTCTATATCGAGCCGCTGGGGTATATGACCGAACCATTGCAGACTTCGGCGTCGAAGAATGACGGAGAGTCAGCCAGAGCCGCAGCATTGCCTTCTTATTTTTTTGCCTGAAAGCATTTTTCGTTAGGTGTAGCGAAAAATTCAGCGCAAAAATTAGTGTTTGAGCACATCCAGCCCCCTGGTATCTTTGTCCTATAGTGGCCAGGTAGTATACCCCTTATGTGAGCACGGGCCGGATAAAGGCACGAAAGGCGCGGATCTTTGTTTGGAGGATAATTTAGCTCCGTGGCCATAACACACCCTAATGCTGAAAAAAGCTTTCCGGGGATTTCAATCCTTAAATGTACCTCATCTTCCGCTTGACCATCTGGAAGCAGAGCTCACTTCATATACCCGAACGATGATGGACAGCTGCTGAGCTGATCGTCAAGGTGAAGTAGAAAAAGCCTTTTTCCCCTATGCAGACTTCGAGACCAATAGTCCTCGAAAAGTATTCGAGTCGGTCCAGAACCGGCTTGAGTGACTTGGGAGAACCCCCTGGCGCGATAATGTCATCAGCAAGCTCCAGGTCCGAGATATGCTCCGTTGGACTTAGTTAGACAAAGGGATAATCCGCCAAGGCTCCGTCCATCGTCTAGTCGACTGAATGGTGAAGCAAAATCGGTGAGGAAGCATCTCTCATCAACTCCGGAGTTACCTGCGAACGCCGAAGCCTCTCTGCAGTACATTCTGACACGTGCTCTAGTGGAAGCTTAGTAGGCCCTCGGTATCTTCGAGTTTGACAGGGATGCCCCCAGATTCCGGTATGCCTCAAAGGCATTAACGGTTGACCAAGCCGAAAGCAGGCCAGGAATCAGTGAGGCGAGCTACAGTTTGCTGCTGGAGCTTGTAGCTGCTTTCCAGTGCCCGAAGCCACATGGATTTTGGTCCTCACAAACTAGGCAACGGCCGACGTCCTGATGCTTTGGTCGAGTGTGGGAGCCCTGGAAACTGGGAGGTGATTGGACAGCAGCGCACGGGTTCTCGTAGCCAAGTAACCTAGGGCGATTTCCTGTTAGTTCTCGCATACTGGCTTGTCTCTCTTCCCTGGGGAAGGCTTACGGAATAGAAGCATCCCAGTGCATTGGAAATGTCTCTCCGGCCCATATAAATCGGGGTACCGCGTTCAGCCTGTCAGTCGGAAATGACAAGCAGGCCTTATGCACTTCAGGATGTATGCTATCCCTTCCAACAGCCTTTCTGTTTTTCGGCTGGATGACGACCTTGACAACTTCCGCCTTACCTGTTGGCTCTCAATCGTACGCCTATGAACTCAGAGAAAGTCGAAGGTCGGCAGCTTGACAGAAATGTCAGTTAAAATGTAGGTCAAAATACTCCAGCTAACTTCCGGTTTTCCTTTCTGTTTGGGCCTATTCTGGCCCACTGCATCACATAAGACGGATTCAGGCTTGATTTTCTCAACCCAGGCGCACCCGATGAGTCTAAATAATTTGCCGATTTTACCAGCGCTGGGAGCTACCTCCATTTCTTTCGCCGCTCAGGCCCGGTATCTCGGACGGCCGGCTATAGCCAGGCAATAGTACTTTCGATGCCGTAGACACCTTTCAGTGTCTCTCAGTACTCGGGCTTCGTGGGCCCCAGTAGATGATAGCAGGGTGGTCTTTGAGATCCCAGTGTCTTTCTGGGAAGGGGTTCAGAGTCGATTGTTGCACATGACTAACCTGTTAGCATCGGAAAGATTACTTGGGTGGTTTCCATTCTCACAACGATGTCCGAGTCCAAACGTTTTTAGAACATGGGGAGTGGGTCCGCCTGAGGTGGTTCTTCATACATTCCGGTTATCAGTTATTAGGGGTATGCCTCTGCCTGAAACACGATTGATTAGATTTTGTAGTTTGTCGCACAAGTCACGCCTTGTCGTATTTCAGCCGCATTTGTCGGTGTATAGATAGCGATCATCGAAAAAATCTGGGGCGATTCCTTGGAGCATGCTAGGACTCACCCCTAAGAAATCAGTTCCTAAGAAGTCGGGGTGCTGTCAGCCTTTTTGCTCAGGGCTAACGTGTCCGAAGATATCCCTAGATCCAGTGTGAAAAAGCCAGCAAGCTGTGTCCACTGCCGGAGACTTTAAGCCTCGAGTGCAGCGGCAGGGTAGTGGGACTTCTAAAAGGCAAGCAGCGACCACATGGCCATCATTTAGTGCTTGCATTTTAGTACTCCGAATATCCACATCTAGTAGCGTCTTCATCCCAACAGACCGTGTGCCTGTTTCTTACAGTAGATGGTTCCAGCTGGCCGTCTTGTCACCTCAACCGCTGGGGCACGAGGAGTATCTCCCACGAGGGTAGCTTTGGCATGATGCGAGCACTTCAATTCGCAATAATCAATGAAGGGTCTTGGGAACAGTGTTACCAAGCGGAGCCCCCAGTACCGCTCAGGGCTTTCGTGATATTCGGTGGCCCAGTCCAGCATTTTTGTTCGAGGGTGCGTCTCTAGCCCTTTCACATCCATGTGCAACGGGCAGGGCAGCAGAGACGATGACACCATTTGCAAACGGGCCGCACGCATCAGGTTACAATGCAGTCAACAGACTTACGTAGCGTCTTAGAAAGGATAAAGGCTAGCCAAGCGAAGACCTACCACGTCCTCAGGCACTGCCTCTTTTCGTTTGCGACCGATGATTCAGTGAGGGTGAGTCCACTCTATTCACAACCAACAACCGGTGTGGTGGTTGTGCCTCTATTCGTTTCCTGGGCACACGCCTTGCGGAGAGCCACTGTGCTTGAGGTCAGCGCAACCCCGTCTGAAGATGTAAGACTTGTCTAAACCAAAGCTGCCGAGCCTTCACCGATTCCTATACAGGTTAGCCTACCGGCCGCGAGCTTTCTATCCGCCTCTGGTGCAACATTGAGCAACAAGCTTTATTGTTGCGGAAGTGGCAAAAACAATCAATCTGCAAATCCGGCTCGAGAGGCACTTTGCAAGGTACGTGGGAGAGAAGGACGTCAAAGATGGCCACGGCAGCACCTTGTGGTCTTCCGCAGGCGATCTCCGAAGTCTTCACTGTAGACACCTCATTGGAGGGGTTGATTTAGTCGGGGAGCTTTGCGAGCTGTAACTCAATATTTCCCAAAGCAGTATGTCCCATGGCCACAAAGAAATAGAGTACTACTATAGACGACGGGCAACCAGACCGAGACCCAGAAAGGAGCTCCGCATAACGTCCCAGCAGGCCAGAGGTGGCAACGAGCCTCCCGACATAGGATGGTTGGACTCCAGTAGAGGCTGAATGAGTAGGGTAGATACGGGGTGTTGGAGCTGGGACGGTTACAATAACATTCATAATAATAGTTTATTTCGGGGTTGCCTGAGTTATGCTGGACGCATGATCAAAATTTCACAAGCGACAGAATAGATAGAGAAAATTGGTTTTAATTTAGAAAAGTGCATGACGAACGAACAGCAGATAGACTCAGAATGGGAATGGGAGGGAGAAACATGTGGCACACCAGGGAATGACAGAAGGAAATGGAATGAACCCAGGGTTGGACTGAAATGTGCCCGGGTAATATGAAAGTAAAGGTCGAACGAAACAGCTGGCCCAGCCAATTGAAGGAGCTAATGACCTTTGAGTCTTACGGGAGGAAGACTGAAAATCGGCATGATAAACTATGGCAATGGGGAAAGATGAGGGAAAAAGAAAAAGGAAATAGAAGGGGAGAAACGAAGAATTGAAAAATTCAGTTGTCTGGCAAGGGATTAGGTAGCCACGAAGCATGCTTCGTTGCAATAAACTGACGGTGTCAATTTGAAAACAAGGAGTGTGCAATGCGGGACATAAAGAGTGGGTCAGATGGCAACAATAGTTTGGAAGGATTGAGGCACGGTAAATAGGATGCACAGATAAAGAAAAAATGAAAGCATGTCACAAGGAGCGGCTGGCTGGTGGCAAGAGAACCAGCCGGCAAATAACCGGGGGGTACAGAGGAAATATATGGATATATATGCATATAAGAGCGGGAGCATATAGCAGTCAGGTGATAGAACACGGAGGTAACATTGCTTGGAAGAGGCAGCTATGATTAGACCGAACGAAACCGAATTAACCTAGAAAATCCTGATGGACTTGTTTACTACAGCTGAACATGGGGGATCAACAGAGAAAAGACGACTTTGGAGGTATAGAAGTGATGGTTGTGGGCAGGACTTGATAAATGAGGGAATATGAAGTAAAGGATCCACGAAAACAGGTAAAAGTGCATCCATAAATCAGAATAACGCAGGTGCGGAGTGTGGTGGCGGTCGAAACGGGTGAAGCGATATTAAGTGGACCTACATTATGCAGCAAAGAGATGGCCGTGAAAATGGCCGCAGAATGCAGAGAGGGTAAAAATACAGAGTGGTTGGAATAGTGAATCAGATCAGCGGAGAAGGGTAAGTTGGAGGTTAGGCGAAATGTGGAGCAGAGAGGCAGCAGTTGTAACAGTGAATAACGGGAGAGAAATAAAAAAGTGGAAGAACAGAAAGACCGGGCGATGGCAGGTCGCATGGTTCGAAACTGTACGTAAAAAGAATCACGTAAGGGTGACTTTACTTTAGACGGAAAGCGAAAAAGTTGCGAAGCTCGAAACACACACAGAAGATGACTGCGGCGAGCAATATACGAGACAAATAAGAGTAATGACCGAAGAAAACCAGGTAAGAGATGACCAAGCAGATCGTTTTACTGCAGAAAACACAGGGTGAAGACTGAGAAGAAAAAGAAGAAAAGAAGCATCCGGACAAGAGAACCTGTGATGAAACAAAAAGCACAAAAAGTTTGTGGGCTTCAGCGTTGAGAGAATAGAACTGAAGAGCTGCGTGCCTGCAAGCGACTGCCTGAATGGATTAAGCCAGAAACTGCTAATCGCTGCACTGCCTAAGAAGAGGATTTACGGAAGAATTGAGGAGTCTAACGTGGAACATATGGGGGGGGTGAAAAGATAATAAAGTTGGTTGTTATAGGTGCCAGGGTTTGAGCGGCGAGTTCTTATGTGGTGAGTGGTCATGGTTACGAGTGGGTCTGGTGCCTATTACTGGGAGGTATAAGATGGAAGGATGTAAAAGGATATGGCATAATGTTAGCTAGGGAGTTATGCGATCAACGAGATCAATGAGTATATGGAGGTACCAAGTGAATAGAGACTAGGACTCGAAAAGGGTGAGAACGGTGGAAAAAGAAAAAATGCGGGCTTGGGCAGAGTAAAATGGATGGGGGCGAGTGACATCGAGTAATGAGCGCTTGCATTGAGAAAGACGATAGGAACAAGGGTAGAATGGTTAGATATGCGTACGAGGTAGAACGACACTAAAGGGGAGTGATTAGAGTGCTGGCAAGAACCATAGATGAGCAAATCGTGGAGAGAGAAGAATGATAGAAGCTTGCCATCCGCGACCGACAGCGATGGAAGCTGTGCTCGAGAAGGGTTGGAGCTTGCAATCAGCAGCCCGTGCTAGTGGGTGGGACTGGCCGTGAGCCGGACATGTGACCTGTAAAGCACTTAGTGAAGTGAACATGGAATGTGTGATCCACCAGGCTTACTGCCCTCGAACATCGTTGCAGATGGCCTGCAAGCTATATGTGCCGGCCAGAGCCATGGGTGTGACCGCGCCCCGCAGAGCTGGGATCGACGTGGGTGATCATTGGTGAGTGTACAGAGAGCACAGCAACCACAATAAGGGCGCATAATACACGATCAATTAGTCGGGTTGTGAGAACTTGGACAAAAGAGTTAACGGGAACAGCGATCGACAGACGGCCATGTGACCTTATTATCCAGGTGTGCAAGCCAGGGAGACAATCAGTATAGTGCCCGAATTGGTTGAACGGCATTGATGATCGCTGTTAAGGGAATTGAGATAGAAGAAAGCAGTGTGGGTATGCCCCGTCTGAGGATCAACGGTTACTGGAAGGTGGAACACAAGTGACGCACGGGCTCATCGATGCAGCAGATCCCTAGGAGAATGGGTCCATGGAATGTAAGACTAAAAGTGGAAACGGATGAGTAGGAGCTAAAAGACTCAGTAAGGAGGTAAATATTTGGCGCCAATTATTCCTTCAGTTGAGGAGAAAGAGAAAGCCTGCGTGAAGTTATGAACGAAACTTTACTAGGGAATATGACGGGGGCAGAATGGGTTACGTCATAAGTGAACGTTGAATTCAGTTAGTGAGCCACTTCAAGTGAGGGTAACGAGACCGAGTTTTCCATTTGAAAATCGCAGAGGTAGTATTTGTGGCACGACCTGAGGTAGATAGAAGGCGAGGCGTGCAAAATTGTATCGAGGAATGTTGGGTTACTTACCATGCTTGTGCTAATAATTGCAGGAATGCAATGTATATATGTATATACTCGGGTTTATATACGTATATACAGCGGACCAGGGTAAAGCCACTGATGCAGTTCCTTTAGCTTCGTGGAAGATGATGTTAGGGCCGCAGACGTGGCATAGTTAAATAAAGGCAATAAATGGTGGAGCAGGTTAGGCACTTTGACAGCCTGTGAGGAGTATTAAGGTGGCTTCCTAAAATTGCGAAAGCATCCGGAAGGACTTTTTCAGAGTGAAATCGGCAGGATTATATAGGTCGGTATGGGAAAACAAATGTTGGACGCAGATGTGTTTCGTATACGTCGACGGTGAAGTCTGAGGAAAAAGGGCTAAACAGAGCATTGACAATTCAAAAGCGGTCAAATTGTCCTGGAAGGTGAGGTAATGCGAGGAAGCAGGATAATGGATTTAAAGTCAAGGCCTTTCTCGTAAGCTCGACTTTGGGCTATATGAGCGCTAAATAAGCGCGAATTAGTTGGAGCAGAAAGAAAGTTATCTATTGCATGCACGAATGCCTACCGTGACCGAAAAAGTCTGATGTGCAAGGGATGTTTGTTCCATATTCTGGGGCAAGTAAAGCGAAAGACCCTAGAGAGTAGAACAGCCTTAGCACCTGGTGTGGTGATATTATTCTGTCCACTGCGAAGTCAGTATCCAGTATCCAGGGAGAGGCACAACTTCTTGAATGAATAAGATTGCTTAGTCAATAGTTAATTCAGAAATACCAGGTTGGGCTTGATACGACGAGGCCTTAGTGGTTCGATTTTGAGGGATAATAATCGGTCCCTTCTTTTTTAATTCTGATAGGCTGTTTGGTGAATCTTTTCTGAATACGTTCAATAATAACCCTGTTGGATTTTCGCATACTAGGTAAGATTAAGGGACAATTTTCAAGAAAAGGCCTAACATGTACTTTTTGCATGTCAAGAATGCTCTTTTCAAGCTGAAAGAACCTGGACAGAAGACCAAGACACTTTTTAGCCCTCATATTTTTGGGAGATAACATGCTCAAAGAAGTTAGAAGAGCAGGAATAACCTGAGCCAGGATCTCTTACTGGAGGCTGTCTGTCGATGGGTGAACCGCCGGTCCACAAAATCTTGGAGAGACCTGACATTTATGGGTGGGAAAAATACACTTATCTGTGGAGATTTTCGTCGCCCAGGTTGAGCACCATTCATCAAGAGCGGCTAAGTCAGCAGAGATTTTAGCCATGGTAGTACCGAAGTTGTCAGGCGAAAAAGCTTAGGCTAACTGAACGCCACCCAGGAATAAGGAGGGCGTTCCACCAATTATTGTCGGAAACATATCATCCGTTTACAGAAGGAAAATAAGGGGGCCTAAAAAGCTGCCCTGAATGACACCGCTAATAACAGGTCCAGAGCTGGGGTTGTGCCCGTTAACCAAAACAACCTGTGAGAGATGAGATGAGTAAGATGAGAACCAAAAAAGTGTTGGATCGATAATACCAAACGATCGTAGCTTCGTTAAAAGGCTGGGGTGATGTGCGCGACTAGATGCCCCAGATAAGTCTAGACAAAAGACGACAAAAGATTTCCCATTCAGGAAATCATATTGGCAAGCCATGCAGGACCATGAATGGAAGAATCCGTTTTGATCGTCGGTATCAAGGATGAGGCTTACCAAGCAGTTAGTAATGTGATTTTAACTATTTCTTCCATTGCTTTGGACAAAATGGGGGTACGGTTTATAGGGCGATAACTGAATACTTCTTGTGAGGATCCCTTTTTATGAGCGTGAACGATTACCAAGAGCTTCCGGATAGCAGGTTAGGTACCACCATCAAGTGTAAGAGCTAAGAGGTCAAGTGGCAAAGGTGGGAGATCCGGTCCGCCGTTGACAAGCGTAACTGGCGGTAGGCCATCAGGACCTAACCAACGGGAGGGTTTGCTTTGCATAG
This sequence comes from Fasciola hepatica, assembly GCA_948099385.1. Classification (NCBI taxonomy): domain Eukaryota; kingdom Metazoa; phylum Platyhelminthes; class Trematoda; order Plagiorchiida; family Fasciolidae; genus Fasciola; species Fasciola hepatica. Next base: position 36,238,976 of record CANUEZ040000043.1, read on the forward strand.
TGGCTTGGTTATTCTCCTGGCATCGGAGGATATGATGGATAAGACAGAGTCAATACCTGGAGCCATGGCCGAGGCAGAGAATGCACCAAAGGCCAAGGCTTTGCAACATAGGGAGTTGATGGGTGAGTTATCATCCAAAATCAGGAGTTGGGGGTCGGTCTTGAAATCAGCTTTCGTAAATTCATGCAGCACCGAAGTAAATCGCGGCTTGTTTGGATGACTCTATGCCTTAGCTCCTTGGTCACGAAGTCGCGTAATATCCTATCGTTGAATAAGTGCGTAGAGTCGGTTTACCTGAATGAAAATTGAAAAGTCATCTGAACTACGTAGTTGCTTGAGAAGCTTACTTCTCTTCTTGTGGAGTGGCGAGACAGGGGACCCCTTTTTAAGCACAGCCCGGGAAGTATGAGACAACTTCCCAGACAGTCAGAAAAAAGGGGTAGAAAATGTCCGCAGCAATCTGAGGGTCATGGTTGATAAAATAATCACTCCAGTCCTTTTGACAAATAAGCATGACTAGCGAAGTCCAATTTTTGCATAGAAATGTACTGTTGGAGTGGTATGTGGGGTTAAAAGGATCACTAAGGGGCAGATGGCAGATAACCACTCTACGGTAATTGCCGAAGAAATTCTGTTACTGACACGTCCATAGAAGGCAGTTTGTGAGTAAATATTTTATGTGGTATGCTCCCATTTCTGGTAGTTTTGACAACATGCTGCGTCCGGCCACCAAGATGAATGCTAGTAATTAGGTCCATAAGATTGGGAGGAGGCGAGAGATTTGGTCAACACCGTTGAGTAATAATGAAGTCACTCGCAAAAAGTTTGGCCCTGGAAGGAAGGAGGCAAGTTACTCGAAAGATCTGGTAAGAAGTGGAAGCAATGAATCAAGGGAATCTGTCGAGCGATACAAGCAGCCAATGTAAAGAACAGAGGCTTGAAGGCTGATAGTGAGCCAAAGAAATTCAGGGGTAGAATCAAGAGTAATGTGTAAAAGACGGGTCGTGGTGTAGATTTGCCTGACATAGGCTGGGCACGTACCGCTAAGCCGGTTCAGCCTGTTGGTCCTTAAAAGATCGTAAATGACACATGCGACGGGTGGCTACGACAAAAGGCGGAGAAAGTTTGCAAAGAAGACAATAAACCAAATGACAGGTAAGTACCTATATAACGATGTTCCTTTACTAAGGACCATTTGTAATAACAGGAGAGTCACAAGGCCGCGAACTGGAAGTATCTGAGACTACTTGCCTGGAAAGAATATAAAATACAGAGTACACGAGTCAATCAACTGATACTGTTGCGAAATTCGGCTCCTGGATATGGTTGGATCTGATGACGACCCAAATAAATAACTCATCCTGAGGGAGATTGCCGGAGTCGTGGTTTAAGAAGTAGCCGGATGGATCAGGTAAACGTAGAGCGAGTTGTTTACTTCCAAAAGGATGTAATGTGAAGCTTAAACATGAAAACGGAAGCTGATAGGTGGATCAGTGTGTTCCGCGTATCTGCGGTGAACGCAGACGCTTATAACTTGCAAGAGATGATAAAATAAGGTGACTACCTACAGATGTTCCCTTCAAAAAGCGGCCTACAAGATGGCGACAAACCAAAATTCTACAATAAAAGTGTCTCCTGGGAGTGTTAATATGGAAAGGACATGTAGCTTTGCAAGATAAGGGTGCTGCAACGTGAAGGCCCTACATGGGCCAACATTGGAACTGATAGATGGATCAAGCCATCACCAAATCATTGACTTTTGGGATACTTTGGAGGCGGATACCTCGCAGTGATATATACAGTATGGAGACCGTAGTGAGGACGTGAATGGCAACGACGAATGTGTTACAGTTTGAGTATATCGACGAAAGTAATGAAAGCCTTGAGTATTATCTTGGGGCATGGTCGCATTTACAAATGAAACCGGTGAATGGCTTGGCATGAACCTCCAGGAAGTGGACCAGGAACAACCACCCAAGAATGTTTCTGGGTTCATAAATATGCCGTACTCATGTGCTGAGAGAAGTAGATTCAACTGAGTGTAAAATGCGGTAAGTTACAATGGTAATATTGGAAGCGAGCACGACGGAAAATTGGTGATAACTGGAACAGGTTGGCGGAATATATATAGCAATGCTAGTATACAGACGGTGTTTTTATTCCGCCACAGATGACAGTAGGTGGGGCTGACAGCACATTGAACGCCTGACGTGGAAACCGTTTTTGGTGACAGGAGGTGCGATCCACCAGCCGCAATTTGTTGCCGAATCCCGCACGCCCGAAGTGCACCGCCTAATGAGTTGGTCTGGCAGTTCTCTGCACAGGCGGAATTGGCTTGAGTTATACTGGCGAGACCACATAGCCGCAGAAATCGAGTAGTTCAGGAGCTTGCAACCAGGTTGCGAGGAATTTCTGTGGGACGAGGCATATAAGGAAGCAAAGGAGTGTCGAATAAATACCGACTTTTCATCTAGAGTTGTAAGCGAGGTGGTTTGATGGCCTTGCCTCCGGAATATTGCAAGCCATCAAAAAGAAGATACAAGTCAGTGGGTGCCTGGAAAAAGAAATTAGAAAAATTTGGTCTCGGTTGTCCCCAGCTGACTATGCTCGGAGAATGTTAAAAAAGAAACATCTAGCTATTTGAATACTGGAGCTACTTTGGTGAAGATGAGAGCTACGGTCTATTATTAGTGGACGAGAGTAAAACATAATGACAAAAACTGGGACTAAGGAAAAAAGGAATTTGGAAGTAGGCGATGGTCCCCGGAACAGGGTTCTAGATTACAATGCCGGGGCGAAACAACTAAGAGGGATGGGAGCCAGTTTAGACCGAGTATAACGAAAGCTGCATGCCGAAGAATGATGATAGGGGGCGTTTGAGCACGCGAATTGGGAAAAAGTCATTACGGGCAGTGTCAGTAGTGGAGATCATTATATGGGATACTAATATACTGACGATAGACAGGACACATGGGGTAGGTGGGGCCTAATATGCAGACAGTGCTACACTATTTATGCTTTTCTTACATAATCAACAGTCTAGGTCACCCTCATAAGCCTGTTCAAAATTGGTGTGCCTATGGATTGGGAGCAGTTCTTTAATGACGTCGAGAGATTTCGCAAGGATAATTTTGAATTCGCCTAGTTTCTGGCTCGCCCGAATATCTTCGGACAGTCTGTTCCGTGCAAGGGGATGGACAGTAAAGAGCCTTACTCTTATTCTTTTCATGGATCACGTAACTCTATTAGTGTGGTTTCTGTTACTTACGACACTGAACATATCTTGGGCGAAAAGTAGGCCTTTTTAGCACATGTGTACTCTCGAATGTAGGGGGTTGGGTAAAAACAAAGAATGAATTTTAAACGCTGTAGCCACGGAAGCCTAATCTTGAGCCGCTCACGTCCCTCACTCAAAATTGTGAGAGACAAAGAGCTGATTGACTGCTTGGCGGAGGATATCCGGACTCCTTCGGTCGTGAGTCTATCATATTTGCGCGCACGAGTGCGCACCAAGGAGCAGTACGTATGCTGCTCCCTGGCCTGGGATTTAGCAATCAGCAGGTGGCTACCGAGCATTCTAAAAGTTCTGAAGATGAGAGCCATCTTTCTCTTGGTTTTAATCACTTGTTCGGTGGCTTGTCCTTAATGATTAAAGACGCAAGAACACTGAAGGCCCAGATCTCCTATCGGTAGAGTTACGGAACATAAATTACTTTTAGGGTGAGAGATTAGGGAGTAATATGGGTCTTGCACCCCAGCATTGACTCAAGCAGCAGAGGAACCCATCTTCCTAGTATTGCACCGTATGCCAACAGCTTTCGCTTCGTCAACAACTTTGATGGGTATGTATGTGAAGGTACGGGGTGCAAAGGAATAGAAAATTTTTGGAAACATCTACAAGTAGAAACGAGGCATCCAGGAGTATTACTATGAATACGTCACTGATGTAAAGTAGCAGAAATTGTGAGCCTAACACACTACCTCGTGTAATACCACTTCCGCCCAGCTGCTGGGTGAGGGATGACCAGTAATTTTCTCTACTTGCGATATCATGCTAAGATGAGATGACTATGAGGAAGAGAGCGGGTCCGTTGTGCCGTAAAATTTGACCTTAGGCTGCACCTGGGGGTGGGGCTCGAGGTCAGATGCCTTCGTCTTGTCAAGGCAGATAACGAGAAGTGCCTTTCCAGAGTCAGCCGCCTTTGCGATTAGATTCATGACATCTGGTTGCAGGGTTAGACACCAACTTGGCTTTAAGAAGCCTTGTTGCTCGTTATTTATTACTACGTTGTTGGACAGGATGGGGGCTACTTTATTCTTTGCCACTTGTTCCATTATCTTGGATATGATGGGAGTGTGGTTCACGGGGCGGCTTTTGGCAGGCTCCGGCAGAGCCTCCTTTTATCAAAGAGGAGTGATTACGGGTGTCCTCCACTGGGGTGGAGAAGTGCTCTCTTTAACTGAGACTTTGAGTGCTTTCAACGATAGCATCAAAATGTCCGGACCGGCAAGTTGAAACAGAGCTGGAGGGATACTATCCGGTCCAGGGCAGACCAGAAACAGGGTAGTATATAACAGCTTTCTGACCCCACTAGTAGGGGACGCCAAGATTGAGAACGTATGTTGTCAGCTGGGTGAGATCCCTGGGTGGATTTCCGTGGTCCGCTGTGGAGGTAGGACCTAAGAAATCATTGAACGCCACAATGATAAACTGCGACGAGCTAACATAAATATTCACTGATTGGAACACATGCGGTATTTTGTTTTCAGAGCGGAGTTTTGTGTTTCATTGAGGCCTAAGAGATGAGCTAATTTATTCTACTGGTTGAGAGCGTATAGTTCTAAACCTTCACACTTTGTTCTCATTTTCGCCTAGTAGCTGGCGCGAGAGGTGGCTGGGGCTGAGAAATGTAGGGAGGTCTTAGGTCTTTTCGTAAGTGTGCTGCGGCTTCTCAAGTCCATGTTGCATTTTTTTGCCGATTAGTCTTCCTTATATCAACTTTGACTGCCTCGAGTGAAAAGGTTTCGCAGGGGAAAAAGGTTAAATTACGGTACATTCGAAGCCAACTGAGAATCACTGGAGAGGAAGGAGTCACCTCAGATCTGATTTCGCAGGATGGTGGATGTAGTGGCCCAATTTGCATTTTGAAAGCTTTTCCGACTCTGATGACTCTAGTGGTGATGCAGTTGTATGGAAAATTCACACATGTGACCTTGTGGTCACAACCGGGAAAGTGACTAGTGACACTTGCCATTGCATCCCCAAGACCCAAGGCCGAGAATACTGGTCCTCCGGTTGGATGAAATTATGTATCACATCCACCTCCCTCCGAGAATAAATCGGGTTAGATTGCGTAATTTCCGAGAGCCTTTTAGGTTGTCCAACAGACTCGCAGAGCGTTAAATCCCCCAGCGATGATTTAAGTGGCATGCATGAATTAGGCTGCCTGACAGAATGAGTGGGTGGACGCATTTATGTAACCCGTGGTACAGCCGGGAGGACATCAGACACGGCCAATGACCAGCTGTCCCTTTAGCAGTGGTATGGAGATCCAAACAGAATCTTGGATCTTATCAAGGATAGCAAGATCGAGTAGGCATGCCCCGAGACGATTCTTACTGCAGGCAAGATATCCGTCAACACATTTCTCGGATCTGATAGTAGCGAATGTGCCAAAACCTGGCATTGAAGTACTTTGGAGGATGATTCTATCGGTGAGCCAAGTTCCGGCTATGAAGGTATCTTCTGGGTAAGATTTTAGTGCGAAGGAGCGGCAGACGTAAGTTCGTTCACGATGGAACAAGCATTGAACAACGCGGTCGCAAAACTATCATTTCGGTAGCCACAAGGCATACTGAATGTATGCCATTTTGAGTTGGTTCCCAAGTTTGGACCGCAGGGTGGTGTTGGGGCAGGTATGGTATAGGAGGAGGCGGGATATTCAGAGAAGAAGGAAAACCTGGGAAGTTCAGATGGAGCGAAACTGAGTTCGGAAGCTCCCAGGATTTGGATATGTAAAAAGGGTGCATTGTGTGCTAGGGTGGGTAGTAAGCTATCATGCAAACCAGAGTTAGGATGGGCTATTGGCTTGAAAATCCGAGAAGTTTTGCCATGATTCCCCTTTCCATTGATGGCTGAAAGGTAGTTATGTTTTTCCCTTGGAGATGAAGGGCTGGTAGGGATCCGAGGATGGGACCCGGGTCACCGAGGTGAGAAAACCAGTTCTGCCGAAAGCACTGTTTTGTTTTCTGGAGTTCATAACCGTTCGGGCTGGTGTTGGGGATGATTCGCATGTGGACTGAAAAATGGAAGATTGGATTTCTTTTCAAATGAATCGTAAATTCAGTTATTTTTGGAGACCTCTTCTATCATTCTGAGTGAAATTCGGTGCCGGACTGACTAGGTCAGTTGGAGAATTGAGCGACTCCAGTGAGCGGATATTCAGGCAAAATCAACCATTTCACTAAATTCTACTATTGCAACGGTCTGAAGTCTTGGATGTTCCGGCTTATTGCGTAATATCCTCGGCTGGAGATAGCCTAGGATGACTGATTGAACAATAAGTTCATCAGACTCATTTAAGAAGCTGGGAAGCCTATCCTTACGGATTCCTTGGCAATTCAACTTCCTGAAGTGTTTTTCTACGGCCCACAGAAAATCACTAGTATACAGATCAAGTCAAGTTCCCGAGTGCAGAAGAAACATGGAAACGTTTAGCCCCCTAATAATGGCCTAATATTACGATTCGCTTGGAACTAGCTCTCCTGCCTCAAAGATTTTAGAATGATAATAATACTAATAATGATGACGATAATACCCGTGCTATCTCATTAGCTCATTAGGCGGTAGTTTGTTCTGGGATTGGTCGGAATGAGGCTGGTTTCAAACGATGAACTAGCTTTCAAGGTTTCTAACGATACTGAACTTGTTCACCGGTAGCTTATAAGCATCTAAATATTTGACGATTCTGAAGCAGGGGTTCCCTGTTGCCCATGAGATGTGTGTTAATCTGGAGTACTGGACAAGCAAGCCGAAAGCCTGATCTGTGGACTTCACCCGTCCTATTTTCATTATCGATTTTTGCTGAAGTTCTCGTCTTTCGGAAGAAAACTGCGCTAAACCGTGTCCGCTTCCTCTTCGAGTTGTGTGTGGTTTTTATGTTTATGATGTATATAACTACCCCCAATCTGGATATAAAGATTAGGATAACATGTTCAATTTTTTTCAACGAAGTTTAACACTTCTATTAATCACTACTTACTAACGGATTATCCTTCTGCTTTCTTGATATAATCACCCGAACTTATCATGAACTCTCCAAAATCAATCTTTAAGCGCACAAACAATAGGGATACAAATAAAGCAACCCGTACCCTCACACCCTGAAAAAAGAGAGCGCTCATCCTCACTTCGCAATAAACCTATGCCCATTAGCTGAGGTTGACGGGTATGATGCAGTCAACAGTAAATCCAGTGAAGCAGAGCAGAAAGTGGCAGACCCGCATAACCAGGTCCAATCCATTGATGATATTCTATTTTTAGATATCACCGATATCTCACTTACTGAAACACACTCCCATAGCTATTCACCAAAGCCTAGCCGTAATTGGCCGTTTCTTGGGCTCAGTTGTGGCCAAAATTCATGAGTATTCCAGCGCTACAAAAGCCACAGATTCCAGCATTCCTGACCGACTGCCATTTGCCGCTAACCAGGCTTACTATGCTAAGTGCAAGCAAGGCAGCCATCCACAGGTGCTACTGTACATGGCTGCGCAAAAGGTCGCAAAGCAACGACTGATCTTTACTGTTCAAATTCACCAATGAATTAAAGGCTAGCGAATTCGTAATTAGTTTGCAAGTATGTCTAATGCAACTCAGTGCAAAATATCGGAGTATTATCCGAGAAAAGCCCCTCCAAAGAGAGGTGATACGATCACTAGAAAGTACCGCAGCCATCCCGACTCAACTCTTGTCTGAAATATCGGTCATCTGGACCCTAGTTGGATAATAATCAAAAGCCCGATTTTTGACTTCTACGCTTTTTCCCGAACAATGGATATACCACCCCGAACGATCACAATTATTTCGTCGCTTCTGGTCGCGTGGCAACCACACACCCGTTGTGTCCGGTTGATCCCATTCGCCCATACCTCCGACCATGTCACCTGTCACCTCAACCCTCAATACTCTACATGGTTATTCCACTCAACCCGGGAATCTGGCCCCCACAAAAGACGTCCTTTTTTGGCAGCGCCCCTCAGAAGCTGCCTCATCTGTCTACCAGCAACCCTCCCTCAATACCGCCGGCTCCCACCTTCCAACTCCTCTTAAGACTTCATCATTCCTACGCGTGGAAACCCTAATATTTTGCCCACTTGATGATGTTCATCTTCTTGGTAAGGTTAGCTTCCATACCTAACGACGGTTGCTCCTACCTCAATCAGCAACGATGCAGACGCATCGGCCCTGATCCTCAATAGAGCTCACCCACTAATGGATAAGGTCCAAACTCTCCTTGCGATCCCCTTTTTATACCCCGGCTCTCGTGGGCCTTGTGCTTAACGACCGTACCCCCGACAAAGCCTTCTACTCCCACGCTGAATCCCCGGCATCCTTATTAACTTTCTCCCGATTTTTCCATGATTCCCCCAAGGAGTCTCTCGTAGGATTAGCCTACCCACCTCCGGATCTTTTTTTCTGCGGTTTGCAGTTCCTTCAGCCTCCAGCGTCAATCTCCGCCGGACCTCGTGGGTACGTAGCCCCATAAACACTCTGCGGCGACTGTGTTCCTGATTTCACAAAAGCAGCACCCCAAATCCAGTCTTCTTATACTAGGGACCGGCCCGTCGATCACCATCCTCCCTCTCCCTTTTCAGCTACCGAATTCAAAGAGGACCCAAAGCCCTCCACAGAAGTGCCTTCCACAGCATCATTTAAATCCCGTTCCAACTTGAACAAACCTTCTGTTGTAAAAAGACTGACTGTCGTCCACAACTCCGACACCATCCTAATCACGGAGACTTGGATCACCTTAAAAACACCTTCTAACCAAACATCGCTGATCAATCAGCAAACATTCGGGACACTCTGAATCCACCTTAAAATTAGCGATTGCCTGGGACATGTCAAGCACAGCATATCTGCCATCCTTCTTGAAAATTACGAGCTGGCAAATGTTGAAGATTCTATACGGTTCACAGTTTCTCCATCCCAGATGACCTTAGACCTAGGTAGTCTATATCGCCCCCAGCAATGACACTTTTGCACTCAACCCCATCACTGATGCACTTAACTGCATCGCCGACCTGTCGTTTGAGGTAAATTGGAAGCAGGTAAATTTCACGCCCCGGGAACAAATGGGTCTCCTTTATAGCTCCCTACAAATGTTTTCCAATTAGTCTCATGCGTCCACCTTGGCCACTGGGCTAAAGTATGAAGCAGCCTACCAGAAGGATGAACACTCTTGACCTGATATTTGCCCTAGGCCCAGCAAACCTTTCCGCCTTCATATTACACGACTACACAAGCAGTGACCAAAAAAATATCGGTTCTTGAGCAACACCTTTCTGAACGCGGTTGGGTGAACACTGGTCTAAAAGGGCTTCTAGCACGTTCTTTGAGAGCATGCACAGAAGTTCGTGAAATTTCATAGGGGATATAATAACAAGGTTACCACAACGTTCAATAATATTTGTCTGCTCTAAAAAAGGTACCTTCTGTTTACCGAGTACTCTTGTGACTAGGCTGTATCATGTGGCTTTTCTTTATCCTCTAATGACAAGGAGTGCTGTTTGGTTCTTTCTACGCAGAAAAATGATTCATCACTCACAGGGATAACCAGAGCGCACTTTTACAGTCTAGCTTAACTCTGGTATATGCCTATCTCCCCGTATGTACATGATTCAGTCCATATATGCTAGTACATAAATACATGCGTATATATCCCTGGAAGTTGAGATGACTTTTGTGTAGTGTAGTTTTTTGTGAAATACCTGCAAAATTAGACGCTAATCTCTATGGAACGTTGGTCAATCATAGATGGATTCTAGGGATTAGGATACATTTCTGTGCGCAAAGGGACGACGCGGTAGGTTTACTGGAGCAACAAAAAAGTCCGCAGTGCGAAGAAATGCCTATCACAAGGGCACCGGTGCTCGTGACCTGAATCACAGTCAGTAGGTATGCTAAGAAAAACTGATTCCAGTCAATTATTTCTCTTAACTTAGTTCATGAATGAGGGTTACTACTGGTGCCCAGTTTGATGAAGAAAAGGCCGACTAGTTTGGCTAGCGGCAGATTGTCGGGCCTGTAGATCTTTCGAGCAGGAGTCCACTCGCTGCCAGTGCATCGAATTCGATCATCCACGCAGGTAAGTATAGCCGAGTTGTTTAATTATTTCAGACGGTGGAGAAATATAACTTGGAAGAACCGTGCGTGTCATAATCAAACTGGGTGCACTTTTTCATTTCTAGTCCGATGATTTCATACCCACCATGATAACAACGAGGCAAATTGGTGAGGTGTTGCACGCTCTGAGTCATAATTTGCCAGGCATTACTCAATACCCAAGGACAGTATGTTACACAACGGTGGTGAGATGCAGCTATTGGTTTTCTTTATGAATCTAATTTTGTAAACCTTGGGTTGTTCATCAAGAGACCCCAAATACTGGCGAAAAGACCATACCAAAGAAATCTTCAAGTAGGAAACATGCGCCCGAAACAAGGCAACGTTGCACCGGGTGAGGTTTTCACGCTCATTCGCGCCTTACGCATTCATTCTCTATTCTATATGTGGTTATAACGTCACTATGCAGCGATATTAGAATATCTTACTCAACAAGAAGCCCCAAAAAATATAAACTGACCTTCAGAGTGCCTCTTCAAGGTTTGAATGTTTTGGGCAGATTTTTTTACACTTTTGTCATCAAACAGTTTCCTCGCAGATGGCGTACGGTTGTGCACCATCATTACGCCCAGTTACGCAACCACTTGTGGATGTTTATCTCCCTCATGTGACATCCGTTACGCTGTCAATCCAACTTTGCCTAAATTCACAAAATTTAAATGTTTATCCTTAGCTATTCCAGATTACGTATTTGTATTTGAATGTGTCTACAGACAGAGTGCACTGGGCTGACAGTTCGGGAATGTGCAACAAAAAGGCGTTCAAAAACGTGCTCATTGTTGCCGTCAATGGTAGGTCAGTGGGGTCAGTGTTCTTCGACTTAAATCCAGAAGCTCTTTGTTCCATTCACAGATTTGCGGGGGACCCTGAGTCTGTAGCTGAATGGTGTACAGCTCTGGCCTATTAAAGCCAGAAGTCAAGGCGATGCACGGCGTGAAAGCAGGCACGTAATTATCATTTCCTTCAGAATAAATCTCGAACCGCTTTCTCTTTTGGAATTTTTCTATTCATTTAATGTAGGCAAAACCTGTCCACATATTCTGAATACTAGTGACAGTAACATTTTGTCGTGAATCACATCTGTACATGTCCCTCCGACTTATCTCATAGTTCATTTGACCGCTCGAAAACAACATCCAGCAACGGCAGAGGCTGTGGCGACCAGATTATTCAATCTTTCACTTTGTTCCCAAGAACGTTTCGTTAAGGCACTCAAACTACCCTGGCCGCGATCTGAGACCAACCCTGGAGCTCAGTGTGACCCATAAGTTGACCCTTTTGTTGAAACCGGAAATGGATAATCCCCGAAACCCTTGTTCATTGTTTCACGGGCCCCTTTCCCAACCACGAGACAACATTTCCCCTCCTATCCTTCCACACTATGCAACACCAACTTTGATGACAATCCAATCAAACTTTAGCACACAAACATTGTTCATAATTTATGCATTTCTAATCTATAAATGTAACTGTATCAGCCACGAGGATGATGTGACCAAAAACGAGCTTGTTCGCTATTCGTGTTTTCTATATATAATGAAATGAGATTATTCAGTGGATTTTTACATTTCATTGATTATAGTTTTTTTTTACGTAATTTATTAGATTTAAGTCCTTTTGTCAAAAACCGTTTTGGGTCAGAATTCCCTTTTAACCCCAGCGCGAAAATGTTTTCGTGATCAAAGTTTCCCTGAGTGCAACTGCCTTACATTTCCGCATCTCAGTATTAAGATCTGATGAACGCGAAACACAAATACGATAAACATCTTCCGAAAATTTCGGACGAAGTGTCCCGCGAATCGCAAGTCTTTGCAGGAATTCAATATTTCATCTTTACAATGAACTAAGTGATTTCAACAGACCGTTTTTATATCTAGTGAAAACTTAAAGTTTCAGCCGAAAGGACGGATAATGGGCGAGTAAATAAAAAACGGGGAATGGAGGTGGATGAAAAGTATAGGTAGCGATTTCCATCAATTCTTCGGGAACATGGCAAAGCCCAACGAGCTCCCAAATGGGAGCAGATGGGGCTGCCCGAAGCTTTCCCAAAGCCAACTCAAAGCAAGCTCAACCGGGCCCAAGGTGATAATCATTGGGAGCGCTGTTTGAGTGCCAGGTTCTAAGTCAAGCCATGCACCGAAAGCCTGTCGTGTAACGGTCCTTCCCTCTGCCACTTCAAGCTGGACCACACCACCTTGCTAACTCGCTCCAGAAACAGGGCCGAGTTCCTCCTAAAAGCAAACCCTCAGTACGTCGCTAACCGCCTCTACCCATTTTTACAATAGTGCATTAAAAAAGTATCACGCCCTTATTATCCGTCCAGACCAGGAAGTCACTGTATGACCAAGCTGAATCAAGAATACGCTAGGCCTCGAAAGCAGTACCGACAAAATAAAGGCTTTCCTGCAGTCTTACGACTGGAGTGCCTATTTCGCGAAACCCACATCGTGTCCCGTGACCTGAATCTAAAACAGAGCACTCTGATACTCAGGCAAAGCTCAAGCTCTTCTCGGCTACTCAGGGTCCAAGCCCCAAAATCGCCTCCACGCATGGAATAAATTGTTCATTTGGGTAGCTCCTAATCTCATCTCGACAGACAGCTGACCCATGAATAGGTTCTTCAAAACCCCGGTGACTTAGTCCAGCCTGTAACCATCCTACCACCCCGAACCTGACGGCCTAATATTACCAATATTCGCCCTTGTTGACCTGTATGTCCCTCTTCTAACACCAAATCTGTCCAAACTCTCTCGTTAAAACGAAATCTCCCCCAGCAAGTGGAAAAACCGTTATCATCCCTGAGCACAAATTGGGGCTCAGCCTATGACATCACCGATTACCGCCCCATAGATCATCCGCCAATTGTCTCGAGGCTTCCAGAAAGGTTCGGTAAACATCAACCAACTTGCTGCGTTTCAGCTCACAAACTCAGCAATATCAGACAGGTTTCCTAGTTCACGCCATTCTCAACCTGCCAAGGCGGCTTTCCGAACCTGGTAACATCAGCAGCTAACAAAGACAGGGTGCTAGTTTTCATCTACCTTGATGTGACAGAAGCCCTCTCGGAGTACCGAGCCTGAATTTGCCTAGCAAGATTAGCCGTGAAAGAATTGAAAGTCCTCTGTTCAGCTGGCTTAAACTCTACTTACAAAACCGTCACCAGGCTACCTGCATCGATGGCCAGGCGTCACACCCCATGGCGACGAAAAGAAGGGTTGTCCAAGAAAGCTCGCTAGGACCACTGCTGTTTTCACAACACATAAATGGCATTTGCAGTGTCAGTACTCATGGCAAAAATGTCTTATTTAACGTCGTCACGAAGATAGTCCATGAATTCGAACAAGAAAACAAACCTGTAGCACTAAATAACGTTGCCGTTGACATACAGCCTTTTCGTCCCGGTATGACCACTGGGGAACGGAAGCCTTGGCGAACAAAAGCGTTTGTCTCACTCTATACTGTGTTAGTCCTTTTAGTAAAGTTAGGATCGACAGTTTCCCACTTTTATAAGCCCCTCTCCTTAGAAAAATGTACGGGACTTTGGAATGCCATACTTTTACGCATTCATCTTCTCTGAACACACTTCTCAGATGGCTGCACCGGTAGGCTAGTCCCTAGGGATGTTGCAAAGACCCCTCCCTCACGAGCTGTCAGTTCGCGACATATAAAACTCATCCGCCCACCCCTGGGGTACGGTATGTTTATGTTCGCATGTGCGCATATATGTGACACTGTTGACGTAAAATGTTCAATATCGACTTACCAAAATCCACCTGCGCCTTCTAAAAACCTCAGCTATGGGCCTCGCTGTATACTTCTGCAGCTTGGCCTCCTGTGGTTCAGAAGAACAAAACCCAGCCCTAAATTTTGTTCACTTTGCTCCACAAGCAGGCTCAATCTTCTTGTCTAGTACTTTTTAGTGCACACACAACATATCAGCCGCGAAGTGGGAAACACCGTGTAACTATCCTTGATCGCGGAAATCCCCAGGGCGAAGCTTCCTCCCCCTTAAATATGCAATCTTGTGGAATGAACCCCCAGCTGATACCTTTTTCATAGACTTCCTAACAGTATTTGAATCCGGACCAAAAGCTTCGCTGGATATTCAAAGATAGACCTGTCACCTAAATCCATATATAACTATTGGTAGAGCCCACGAGGAAGGCCTCGGGTGCTAGTCTGCACCGTCGATAATCTCTAGGTTTTACCCCACCGTTCGTCGTCGTTGTCCCTATCTCATAATAAACCTACCGGCTTACAAAGCCCAAACTTAGTTACTTGTATGACCGGTGCCAGTGTCTCTGAAAACGACCTCGAATAAACGTACTTCTACTAGTTGCATAAACGATTAAATCATAACATTTCTTGCATTACTTCCGATTCAGCCTCCGCCTTCGTCTTTACCCCAAAAGCAGCACCTGTAAGGCCGTTCAACCTCCATCTAGCGGTCACCTTAAATCGAATCCCTGGACAGTCACCGCTCAACCTCCTTTTCTTTTATAAGACTCAAGTGTTAGCTCAAAGAGAATGTAGATCATCCGTCCATCAAGTACCACGGCTTACCCCTAGGATTGGCCATTATGAAATCTGTGACTTTTGGTCTCCAAAACTAATAACCACCTGTTGGCCGCCCTGATGTATCGCCACAGCTCTTGCTGACAGGAGCCGTGTCACTTACAGGCTGAAAGTCGTCGAACTCTGGCTTTGCCAGAGGCGAGTGATCAATTATGCACCCTACGAGAGCTGGAATCGTTCCACGCGTCCGCTTTCCACAACCCTCTTCCACAGCTAAGGGCCTCAAAGCCACCGACGGGAAAATGGCAACAAGCCTGTGGTTGTCTTATATTGAAGGAAAAATCAGGCAACCTGAGTAATGTCAGACCTCAAGGATCACGATTAAAGAATGGCGGGTAGGGGAGAACTGGAAATACATGCATGCTTTCCTGCCCCTCCGAAATAAAAATTCAACTGAGCAGCAAAAAGCCTTTGGCTGCAAGAGTATCAGATTCATGCTCTACGCCCCTTCAACAGCCGATGAATTCCAGTTACAGCCACTACTGTACCCTGCGTATTGGATGCTCCGAACAAGTGAGGGTACAAGCTAGGCCCCTGGTGCTTTCGCCTGACCCTATGCTAGGTGAAATTGTGCCAAGTGAGCCCTTATACATAAACCGATCCCACCTCTCTCAGTTTAGACCCTTCGTGGTTACTTTTGCCATCCCCAACCAGTCCATAGACGCCAACTTCCGTTGCTCACACGCGCTTTCCAGGGTGTAATAATGTGAAGTCCGCTTTGTTAAAAATCTATTTTGTCGATGCTTGGACCGATCATCACCAGCACGTGCTGACCCTCGAGAATGGCGTGAAAACAGAATATTTCTAAAGCCAACCCCGGTCACTTACTTGCAGTTAGTTTGAGGCCCAATAGCACGTGCGACCTACCTAGGTTTTTTCACGCTTACTTAGCTTTCTCTTAAAGCGAATGAAGTGCGAACAAGGACTTCCTACTCGGCGGCCCCATAATTCACCATCCGAACGTCTAATTGCACAAGATGTAAAACATCTGTACCTCTTAAGTAAAAACTGAGAACCACCCCACCGGTGCTCCTAGCCGCTGGCCACCGGGGCGAAACCAAAATGTTATCTATATCTCAAACTTGAAATAAAGCAGGTGCTCAGACAGCCACTGTGCCTAACGCGGTCCTCCTCGAACTCTATATCATTTCTTACCCTAACCTATCGATAATCCCCACTAAAACAAGTTATTTGCTCCTCTAAATGAGAAGGTGCACGACGCGCCATCGCCTCATTAAAGGTTTTCTGAAAACAGTAAAGGCCCCGACAAACAGCGAAAGCTAAAATTCCCCATAACGCGATGCCTGCCGTTTAGCCGAGGCCTGTAGTCAATTATCGAAATATGACCAATCTGTCACCATCATCCAGGGGAAACTCGTCCAATTCTCCGTCACTCCAAGTTCACACGTCAGAAATTTGTCCACTCACCTCTCACTGCAACACTCCCCGTAGCACGAAAGGCTCCCTTCTATAAAGTACGCAGTACATCAGCATAACTACTTTGCACCACGCAAAACGTATTGAGTGTGTTTACACGGTGCCCATCCGGTGTCCTTGAACTAACAGGCTTGCAGCCGTGTACATAATACAGAAATAATAGATTATCTCTGTCAAAGCACTCCCAGCTGTTACAACTTGGCTTCAGAGCCCTGTCCACAGCATGATGCATGTGCCGTTGACCGCTGAAATGAAGCCACCCACCGGAAATGCGCACCCGGTAATTACCTGCCAAGTCGTTTTCGTACTTGTACACTCAGTTTTATATCACCGCCACGGCTCTTCGGTGAAGGGTATCCGTTCACAATCTGGAGGATTCAAAGCAGATCCTGCCGATAATATATATATATATATATATATATATATATATATGTTTATATATATGTATATACCGATTTGATCTTTTCAGTTAGATTGGAGAAAAGAACTTGGCAAGTGGGTGGAACATGGTAAATCAGGAAGGGAAAAGGGATTTCAATTTAGTATATATTTGTTTTTATCTATAATTTATTTTTGTCTGATTTGTAGCCCAGTGTTCGGCAAACAGATGAAGGTTAGACAAACCACAGCTTTTGATGGCTGGTGGGAGAAAAACGTGTGAACTTCGAGGTGCTTTCACGGTCGCATCAAAACTGACCAGTGTGTGATCTTTCCGACCACACAAGGCTAACTATACGGTAATTTGCGGACTACACGTGTTTATTGTCTCAGAATATCGGGATTACAGTAGTTTGCCGTGTCTTGTGATTGGGGAAGCAATAAATTCAGATGACTTCGTAAGATCAGTAGACAAATCCATTCAAACCAGGTGGCTAATGTGGACGAAGTCTTTTGGGGGCAATGACAACCTCTTCCATCGTGACCGACCGCAATTTTATCGTGATTACAATCTGATGGGCAAGGGCCTAAAGTCAATGTGGCGCCTCCGTAGTATGGAGATCATCATGTTGGCGGGCCAGCGAAGATGCAGCTTTGTCACAATCTCAGTTCACAATGGCTCCACCATGTAGTGGCATGAAGAGGCTTGGGTGGGACTTAGTCCCATTTTTGCAAATAACCTTTTCGAAGCTGTGGCGGAATTGCTCTTCATATCAAGTCCCGTCATAGTCTTCAGCCCCGAACGCTAGGTTTGGATTCATCTGTATCTTTTGTATTCCGTCCCACAGGACCGAAAATATCATCAAGCTCAGGTTTATCGCTGCTGTTGACTTCACGGTTTCTTTCCAAACCAAGGTGATCCCCTTGCATGACTTCGTCGCCTGGGTGGGGCAGCAAGCAAGCCAACCGGTGCGGCTCTGGGCTCTATTCACCTTGTCACCAAACACTGAACCCCATGGTAGGACAGCAGCACATTGTCCCACTTCGTCAAAGAGTGTGCGCCATGCGTTCGGTCAGCGCTGTTGTTCCCATTTAGCCTATTCACCGCACCTCCAATGAATGACCGGTATTGGATGCTGACCGGAGCCCAAAGGCGGTGGAAGATCGATCTCAGTTACTTGAGACTTTCACGAGGGAATGTCATATCAGGGACAGATGCTTGACACGCCTAGTTCCTGTGTGGTCCTTGTACTATATGGTGTAGGGCCAGGTCACGCTGTCTCACGGAGACAGTGGGAGAACCTGCACTGGGGCGGGTCATACATGCTAAGCACCAAGTCAGTATGGGGAACGGTTAAGTCAAGAAGGACCACACAATGGCCTTCCGTTGGCCATCGATGTATGGAAAATTCGGCACCTTGAACATTGCCGCTGGCGTGCAATAGATGAGCCCAGGCATCACGCGGCCACACCTGGAGAGTTTTGATCCGCAGCAGGGCCCTTCTCTGTACCAAAACTGGTCTACAGAGTTGCCCAGTAGATTCACTGGAGCCTCATTTTGCAACTACATAGCAATACTAACCTTCACGCCATTTCGGACCACACGAAGTAGTACACACTCGGGTAGTTCGACTTGGGTCTTGGGCCTCGTTTGTGCGAATTTCACCCGTCGCTGCTGCCGCTGACCGGGTTCTAGCAGGCTCCAGGACCTCTATTTCGTCCCGCTTCTTTAGTAGCCACGCATAATAAACAGCAACGGCTTGGCAAATCTGCCCAGTCGACCACTACCCGAAAGTCTTCTACTGTTATGCCGTGAGAACGTTCACCGGCAGTGGCGGCGGCCAGCATCTCTGCATCCTCCTCCGCTTCACATAAAGATCCCGTATAGAAGGGCGTGCCTCTTCTTTTCCCCCTTGTCACCCAAATCTCCGCACAGACCCGACTCATCGTTTGCCGATTCTCTGGAGTTTAACGGGCTCTTCTTTTACGCGGAATGACTGGACTGAAATCCCTCGACTGCTCTTAAGAGCAAGGAAAAGCATACTACAGCTCTCCGACTGAACTGCCAAAGCCTCTCAGGTCCCCAATGGATGCATCACTAGATGTTTGTATAACAGCCCCTTGGTTCACTTGTTTGTCCAAGCAATTTCAGGGGTGATACTTTGCTGTTAAGGTCGCGCTCGTCACTGATCGCCCAATTACTCACTGCGGCTTGTTAAGGAGTTCGAGGAACCTTATTCCGCTCATCAACGTTTCACATTACAAACATCAGTATTTCATTTTTATGAACAACCCTATCAGTCCTCAGTATCCAAGTGAAACCCCGGATCCCCGATCTTGAAGTAAGCCATTCAGCAGTGGAAAGTCGTCCCGTTAGATTTTATCCATTTGCTTTGTTCCCCACTGTACGTGGTGCTGAACTCTTCCTTCCGTGAAAAGCGTTTTCCTGTAACACCAGAAAGCCGAAAGTGGCACGTCACCGCCTATCTATGGCTTCCGAGTATTACAGGAAAATTCTTCCATGAAGGGAAGAGTTCAGCACCATGCACACTACAAAACACTAAATGGATAACATCCAAAGGGATGGCTTTCCACTGCTGAGTGGCTGATGTCAAGACCGGGGATCCGGGGTTCCACTTGGCTAGTGAGAACTGTGAGTAGTGCAACCACTAGAAAAGCTTTGGCTGTGAAGGGGGCTTTTGTGATATTTGGACTTGAATGGGAATCCATGTAAAATGCAGCCGAATGAAAGTTCGGGTGACTCGCGGAGACCAATTTCTTCACAAGTCAGAAGAACACTGCTTAAAATAGCTAGGATAAGGCGTCGACAAGTTGAGCATTTTACAGTTACCAGACCCCAACAATGTTCATTTCGAATTATTGTGTTCCAAAAATGACTAATCAATCAGCACCAGCAGCTACTGCAGCCGTGGAAAAAATCAAAATCATCGACCGACGCGCGAAGCGAAGGTGGGGGTACGATTTGCGACCGGGGTTCGGTAAGGGGAAAGAAACAATAAGAATTTCGGTAAAGATGAATTATAGAAATGAAATACTGATGTTTGTTATGCTAAATTTTGATGAGCTGAATAATGTTCCTTGAAATTCCTAACAGGCCTTGATGGGTAATTGGGCGTACCAAAAATAGAAAAACAATTGGGGAAGCATCCGCTTCTGGTTCCAGAAGTGGTGTGTGGGCATGAACAGGCAAACTGAAGGCAAGAAAACTCATCAATGAATGTGAAGAGAGGTTCAGTCTATAAGTCAAGTGGCACTTCCTTCAAGATCCTTACTGTGGCGTCTAAGTGGTTGTGTGGCCCTGGCAACACAGACTGTTGGAGTGGGATTTGATTAAGGTATTAGTGGGGCTTAGGGCGCTTATCGCCCTCACGTGAAAATGGTAGGTTCCGGATCCTGAATTACTACAATATCACAGTGGTCTCCGGGTGGCACGGAGATCCGTGGGGTCTTTTTAGAACGAATAGTCAGAGGGGCCCAAAGGGGCTTCGAGTAAGTTCGGCGGCAACGTATTTTTGTCGTTCAGGAAGATACACTTTGTCATAATGGAATTTGGATATCTCGATTCGTCGGAGCCAAATATTTCCGTTCTTCACTTTATGCTCAGGTGAGTCATCTGGATTAAACAATACTGACTTGAAATGGGTTCTCACAGAAATATGTATTCTTCCCCTTAAAGATCCCGGAAAAGCACGAGCTCTTTTTCCATCGAAGGATGTAACCATTTTGCCGCGGACAAAGTCCTGGGGAAGAAAGCTACTGGTGTGTCATTGTAGTCCTTTAGAACCGCAATTAATATATTCGCTGCGTCTGTTTTTATTATCATATGAGCAACAGGTTTGACGGCAAAAGAGCTATCGTTTAATCCCTGCTTCAGATTTTTGACTGACTTCGGGATGCTCCCGGTATCACCAAAGTTCGGTTTCGCACTGATGAATCGATTTTATCAAAAAATGCATGAAATCGACTGCGAGTAGCATGCGGATGTGCCAACTAAGCTTTTTCGTGTTCTCGTATTTTATAGTAAAAGCCCTAATTTTTGCAGCTTCGGACCCTCTGGATCAGGTTTGATAACTTCTTCCGGCAATTCAAACCTGGGAATAATGAGCCCCCGCGTAAGCATGATGATTTTGGATCAGTTACCTTGGAGCCCTAGGCCGTGAAGCCCGCTAGGAGAGCCTCTGGAATCTGGCCATGCTCCTTCTTTGTGGTGTCGCAAATCCCCAGGTTCTCCGAGTGAAAAAATGTACCTTAGACTCACGTGCCTCTGGCGATCCTATCGGTTGCTCTTTGAGAATAAGCAATGATACACGACGAATGTGACATCATTTTCCTGCAAGCTCAGGATATGGCGTAATTCCTCTCACTAGCACTGATTACTACCCGATGATAGATATCCTTCAAGTTCAGTGCACTATACACGTCATAGCGCGAGATCCTCATTAGTTCTTCCATAAGTGTTTGCTTACTCTAGTTATCAGGAGGAAGCAGCCAGTGGAAGTCCTCAAATATCATTAATCCAAATGGAGGCGAATACGAGAAGGCCGAGGCGTATACAGCTCGCAGGGTGCGTAGAAATGGTGCGGAAAATAACTGCAGTGAGTCTAATGATGGCAAGTGGTCACACTTTGATCTAAATAACGTACTGTGCAGACTTTGGAAATCAAATGAAAACAAAGAAGCATAGAACAGATGGGAGAAATGCTGAGACAGGTAAAAAGGAATACTCTCGCGCAAAAGCTTCGGTTTCTAAAAAAAACCGGGGGAATGGTCTCTATGAAGAATGACGAATCGCACTGCGGAATGGAGCCAACAACCCTTTTCTCATAGAGCAATCAGTGATCAGCGCGACCTACCGTTTACAAATGAGAGCGATAAGCGCCCTAAGCCCCACTAATACCTTAATCAAATCCCACTCCAACAGTCTGTGTTGCCAGGGCCACACAACCACTTAGACGCCACAGTAAGGATCTTGAAGGAAGTGCCACTTGACTTATAGACTGAACCTCTCTTCACATTCATTGATGAGTTTTCTTGCCTTCAGTTTGCCTGTTCATGCCCACACACCACTTCTGGAACCAGAAGCGGATGCTTCCCCAATTGTTTTTCTATTTTTGGTACGCCCAATTACCCATCACGGACTGTTAGGAATGATAATGATAATGATAATGGTTTATTTCGGATAACCCGAGGCATGCTGTAACGCAAGATCAAAAGGTACAATTGGACGTAGAGTCCGAATTCCAAGAGGATGATTCATGTTTATGCACCCGATATTGTACGAAAGAACTTATTTAAGTTACTCTTTAAAGCGGCGCCCGGCAAATTTGAACTCAAGGTCGGGTGGCCAGCTCGGCCAAGTCAGGGTGGAGCTGGTCGGAGGAAGTAGACTCTTCCTGAAATATTGCAAAAAGAGGGGCTACACAACGAGAGAATCAAACTGAATTGACGCAAGTTTTGTTCACCTTGAGGAAAAATAAGTTTTCAAGTGAGACATGAACCAGCTATAGCGCTCCGAGGAGTGTGGAACGGCTTTGGATTGAAATCAGACGATAAAATTATTGAATTTGCAGATACAGAACAATTAAAAATTTTCGAAGATTTTCCTTGTAACTTTCAGCGACCAAATGTCGGCTGAGTCCGTTAAATCGTTGCGTACATTGTCCACTTTCATAAAGACGGAATGTGACGCCCCAAAACAGAAATGGGAACTGGGCGACCAATCAATTTGTGATGCGTAGCCATGATAGTCGCAGATACACGGTTTGCACAGATGAGTATTTAAACGACAGGTAAGTATTTACTTTCCATTATCGTTGTCTAAGGGCTGAACATGAAGACCAGAGAGATGCAAGAATCAAAATTGTTTGAGAGGATTTACCAAGATAGAATACCGGATATGAAAAATCTTCAAACAACCGATGAATACAGTTGCGGAGTTGGACGTGAAGTAGTTGACAGGCGAAATGCTATCTGCTGGTATTCTTTGTAAGAATTGGATCATGTGATGGCGGAAGATCAAAAAGCTGCGATACAGATGTCAGCATATGGGAAAGGCATGAATCTTTGCAAGGTGAGGATATTGCTATGCCACAGCCATATGGGCGAACAGAAGGACTGATAGAGAGAGCGAACCCTATTCAGCTCATCAACATTTAGCATAACAAACATCAGTATTTCATTTCTATAATTCATCTTTACCGAAATTCTTATTGTTTCTTTCCCCTTACCGAACCCCGGTCGCAAATCGTACCCCCACCTTCGCTTCGCGCGTCGGTCGATGATTTTGATTTTTTCCACGGCTGCAGTAGCTGCTGGTGCTGATTGATTAGTCATTTTTGGAACACAATAATTCGAAATGAACATTGTTGGGGTCTGGTAACTGTAAAATGCTCAACTTGTCGACGCCTTATCCTAGCTATTTTAAGCAGTGTTCTTCTGACTTGTGAAGAAATTGGTCTCCGCGAGTCACCCGAACTTTCATTCGGCTGCATTTTACATGGATTCCCATTCAAGTCCAAATATCACAAAAGCCCCCTTCACAGCCAAAGCTTTTCTAGTGGTTGCACTACTCACAGTTCTCACTAGCCAAGTGGAACCCCGGATCCCCGGTCTTGACATCAGCCACTCAGCAGTGGAAAGCCATCCCTTTGGATGTTATCCATTTAGTGTTTTGTAGTGTGCATGGTGCTGAACTCTTCCCTTCATGGAAGAATTTTCCTGTAATACTCGGAAGCCATAGATAGGCGGTGACGTGCCACTTTCGGCTTTCTGGTGTTACAGGAAAACGCTTTTCACGGAAGGAAGAGTTCAGCACCACGTACAGTGGGGAACAAAGCAAATGGATAAAGTCTAACGGGACGACTTTCCACTGCTGAATGGCTTACTTCAAGATCGGGGATCCGGGGTTTCACTTGGATACTGAGGACTGATAGGGTTGTTCATAAAAATGAAATACTGATGTTTGTAATGTGAAACGTTGATGAGCGGAATAAGGTTCCTCGAACTCCTTAACAAGCCGCAGTGAGTAATTGGGCGATCAGTGACGAGCGCGACCTTAACAGCAAAGTATCACCCCTGAAATTGCTTGGACAAACAAGTGAACCAAGGGGCTGTTATACAAACATCTAGTGATGCATCCATTGGGGACCTGAGAGGCTTTGGCAGTTCAGTCGGAGAGCTGTAGTATGCTTTTCCTTGCTCTTAAGAGCAGTCGAGGGATTTCAGTCCAGTCATTCCGCGTAAAAGAAGAGCCCGTTAAACTCCAGAGAATCGGCAAACGATGAGTCGGGTCTGTGCGGAGATTTGGGTGACAAGGGGGAAAAGAAGAGGCACGCCCTTCTATACGGGATCTTTATGTGAAGCGGAGGAGGATGCAGAGATGCTGGCCGCCGCCACTGCCGGTGAACGTTCTCACGGCATAACAGTAGAAGACTTTCGGGTAGTGGTCGACTGGGCAGATTTGCCAAGCCGTTGCTGTTTATTATGCGTGGCTACTAAAGAAGCGGGACGAAATAGAGGTCCTGGAGCCTGCTAGAACCCGGTCAGCGGCAGCAGCGACGGGTGAAATTCGCACAAACGAGGCCCAAGACCCAAGTCGAACTACCCGAGTGTGTACTACTTCGTGTGGTCCGAAATGGCGTGAAGGTTAGTATTGCTATGTAGTTGCAAAATGAGGCTCCAGTGAATCTACTGGGCAACTCTGTAGACCAGTTTTGGTACAGAGAAGGGCCCTGCTGCGGATCAAAACTCTCCAGGTGTGGCCGCGTGATGCCTGGGCTCATCTATTGCACGCCAGCGGCAATGTTCAAGGTGCCGAATTTTCCATACATCGATGGCCAACGGAAGGCCATTGTGTGGTCCTTCTTGACTTAACCGTTCCCCATACTGACTTGGTGCTTAGCATGTATGACCCGCCCCAGTGCAGGTTCTCCCACTGTCTCCGTGAGACAGCGTGACCTGGCCCTACACCATATAGTACAAGGACCACACAGGAACTAGGCGTGTCAAGCATCTGTCCCTGATATGACATTCCCTCGTGAAAGTCTCAAGTAACTGAGATCGATCTTCCACCGCCTTTGGGCTCCGGTCAGCATCCAATACCGGTCATTCATTGGAGGTGCGGTGAATAGGCTAAATGGGAACAACAGCGCTGACCGAACGCATGGCGCACACTCTTTGACGAAGTGGGACAATGTGCTGCTGTCCTACCATGGGGTTCAGTGTTTGGTGACAAGGTGAATAGAGCCCAGAGCCGCACCGGTTGGCTTGCTTGCTGCCCCACCCAGGCGACGAAGTCATGCAAGGGGATCACCTTGGTTTGGAAAGAAACCGTGAAGTCAACAGCAGCGATAAACCTGAGCTTGATGATATTTTCGGTCCTGTGGGACGGAATACAAAAGATACAGATGAATCCAAACCTAGCGTTCGGGGCTGAAGACTATGACGGGACTTGATATGAAGAGCAATTCCGCCACAGCTTCGAAAAGGTTATTTGCAAAAATGGGACTAAGTCCCACCCAAGCCTCTTCATGCCACTACATGGTGGAGCCATTGTGAACTGAGATTGTGACAAAGCTGCATCTTCGCTGGCCCGCCAACATGATGATCTCCATACTACGGAGGCGCCACATTGACTTTAGGCCCTTGCCCATCAGATTGTAATCACGATAAAATTGCGGTCGGTCACGATGGAAGAGGTTGTCATTGCCCCCAAAAGACTTCGTCCACATTAGCCACCTGGTTTGAATGGATTTGTCTACTGATCTTACGAAGTCATCTGAATTTATTGCTTCCCCAATCACAAGACACGGCAAACTACTGTAATCCCGATATTCTGAGACAATAAACACGTGTAGTCCGCAAATTACCGTATAGTTAGCCTTGTGTGGTCGGAAAGATCACACACTGGTCAGTTTTGATGCGACCGTGAAAGCACCTCGAAGTTCACACGTTTTTCTCCCACCAGCCATCAAAAGCTGTGGTTTGTCTAACCTTCATCTGTTTGCCGAACACTGGGCTACAAATCAGACAAAAATAAATTATAGATAAAAACAAATATATACTAAATTGAAATCCCTTTTCCCTTCCTGATTTACCATGTTCCACCCACTTGCCAAGTTCTTTTCTCCAATCTAACTGAAAAGATCAAATCGGTATATACATATATATAAACATATATATATATATATATATATATATATATATATATTATCGGCAGGATCTGCTTTGAATCCTCCAGATTGTGAACGGATACCCTTCACCGAAGAGCCGTGGCGGTGATATAAAACTGAGTGTACAAGTACGAAAACGACTTGGCAGGTAATTACCGGGTGCGCATTTCCGGTGGGTGGCTTCATTTCAGCGGTCAACGGCACATGCATCATGCTGTGGACAGGGCTCTGAAGCCAAGTTGTAACAGCTGGGAGTGCTTTGACAGAGATAATCTATTATTTCTGTATTATGTACACGGCTGCAAGCCTGTTAGTTCAAGGACACCGGATGGGCACCGTGTAAACACACTCAATACGTTTTGCGTGGTGCAAAGTAGTTATGCTGATGTACTGCGTACTTTATAGAAGGGAGCCTTTCGTGCTACGGGGAGTGTTGCAGTGAGAGGTGAGTGGACAAATTTCTGACGTGTGAACTTGGAGTGACGGAGAATTGGACGAGTTTCCCCTGGATGATGGTGACAGATTGGTCATATTTCGATAATTGACTACAGGCCTCGGCTAAACGGCAGGCATCGCGTTATGGGGAATTTTAGCTTTCGCTGTTTGTCGGGGCCTTTACTGTTTTCAGAAAACCTTTAATGAGGCGATGGCGCGTCGTGCACCTTCTCATTTAGAGGAGCAAATAACTTGTTTTAGTGGGGATTATCGATAGGTTAGGGTAAGAAATGATATAGAGTTTGAGGAGGACCGCGTTAGGCACAGTGGCTGTCTGAGCACCTGCTTTATTTCAAGTTTGAGATATAGATAACATTTTGGTTTCGCCCCGGTGGCCAGCGGCTAGGAGCACCGGTGGGGTGGTTCTCAGTTTTTACTTAAGAGGTACAGATGTTTTACATCTTGTGCAATTAGACGTTCGGATGGTGAATTATGGGGCCGCCGAGTAGGAAGTCCTTGTTCGCACTTCATTCGCTTTAAGAGAAAGCTAAGTAAGCGTGAGAAAACCTAGGTAGGTCGCACGTGCTATTGGGCCTCAAACTAACTGCAAGTAAGTGACCGGGGTTGGCTTTAGAAATATTCTGTTTTCACGCCATTCTCGAGGGTCAGCACGTGCTGGTGATGATCGGTCCAAGCATCGACAAAATAGATTTTTAACAAAGCGGACTTCACATTATTACACCCTGGAAAGCGCGTGTGAGCAACGGAAGTTGGCGTCTATGGACTGGTTGGGGATGGCAAAAGTAACCACGAAGGGTCTAAACTGAGAGAGGTGGGATCGGTTTATGTATAAGGGCTCACTTGGCACAATTTCACCTAGCATAGGGTCAGGCGAAAGCACCAGGGGCCTAGCTTGTACCCTCACTTGTTCGGAGCATCCAATACGCAGGGTACAGTAGTGGCTGTAACTGGAATTCATCGGCTGTTGAAGGGGCGTAGAGCATGAATCTGATACTCTTGCAGCCAAAGGCTTTTTGCTGCTCAGTTGAATTTTTATTTCGGAGGGGCAGGAAAGCATGCATGTATTTCCAGTTCTCCCCTACCCGCCATTCTTTAATCGTGATCCTTGAGGTCTGACACTACTCAGGTTGCCCTTCACCGAAGAGCCATGGCGGTGATATAATACTGAGTGTAAAAGTACGAAGACGACTCGGCAGGTAATTATCGGATGCGCATTTCTGGTGGGTGGCATCATTCGCAAAACCAGTCGTGTTCTGTTTGGGATATTTTCCCCACACTTTCACACAACTCCTTTCAACGGTATGCACAATTGTATATAGATCTGACACGAACAGATATGTATTTACTTTTCCCGTTTTTCTACTCAAATGCTTCTCTTTCTTGCGCTTGTTTGCCATTCCATATCGTTCAGAATTTCCAGTCAAACATCTCAAAGATGGTTAGAAGATTCAGGAATGTTTAGGCTTAAATCTCTTGCCCGTAAATTACTTCGAGACCTCGAGAAGAGGAAAGCTCTTTTTATGGATTCCAGCGGGGTTTTCACAGAACTCACACCAGTACATGGTTCTAAAAATGAGGTCGTTATAAGTAATGACAACTCGGATTGACGAAATTTTTGTAGGAAAGGTCTTTCTCTAGGGTTGTCGCACCGTTATGCTCGCAGTGACATGCGGCTTGCAGTGGAGTTCCACAAGACTCCGTCTTAGGTCCACTGCCGTTCTGGCGCTCCTCAGAGGCCTACCAATAAGGTTCGGGTCCCCCTGTCTCATCCCCGCCAAAGGGCTGAATATCTGGTGAGGATGAAGACCAATGCAGATCACCGCAAGCCAGAACCGGATCAAGCCCCCGTTTTCGGTCTGGTTCGTAACAAACTCACTTCCCGTCAACGTCCAGGACTGTGCATAGATGCAGAAAGGCAGACCAAAACCAGAAAACGTTCACTGTTTCTGGTGCTCGACTCTTTGACGGATTTTTTGCTGCCATGGCCTAGGTACGACAGCAATTCCGCCTTTGAAAATTGGGGACCAGAATGACAAGGCCTCCCAGCTCTGAGCAAACTTAGTGCCATCCCATTTCCGGTTGTTTGACATCGCTCGCTTCTGTCCACAGCCAGAGGCTGGCACAGCTTTTGCCTTCTTAATTGCGGCCAGTGAGTTGTAGAAGTTGCTAAGAGTTCAGAAGCCAGCTTCCCGGCCTGTTGCTAGACAGAGGGGACCAGCTACGACATATGGTTGCAACAGACGAGTTTCTTTCCGGTGGCCTGTCGAGGCATAAGGAGAGGCCTGACCCGCATCCGGCGGATAATCCGGGGCGAGGTGGAGTCGGTGGAACTTCCGTTTCGAGGCCACGAATGCATGAAGGGGTATTCGCTTAAGCACAATGAGCTGCAGTCTGCTGGACTACCGTTGGTCTGCCCAGCATCCGGAAGAACTACTAGCTTGAGCAGCCCACAGCCAGTAGATATGGTAAAAGGGCAAAAAGAGAAGACTTTCAGTTTACATTCGGATACCCACCAAAATGAGAAGTGGTTAATGCCTCTCACCTGAGGCCTATTTTTCGAAGTAGTCAGAAACGAGGCTAATTCGGGAAATGCCCCACCGCCGCCAATCACAATGACTGAGAACTTTCAGCGGCTAACGCTGAGATACTTCTGACCTTAACTGACCTGAAGATGGGGGTTTTGGATTTGGCCGTTTACACGAGTGAAGTTTTGGACTGAAGGTTGCGTTCAATTTGCGTTTAAGGACCACTGCCATTGGCCGTTGAATTTGATGCATAGCATTCATCAGTTATCGGAGACACAGGAAGCACTTGTGTATCCAAGGATCTCAAAGTTGCAAGAAGACGGAGAGCTAGACAAGTCGACTCCAATTCGTGGACTTCGAATTGAACTGAGATATTGCGTTGAAGTGACATTCCCATGAAACCTTGGCCGAGGACTTCACACTTCTGCTGGCAAGCCTCTAGAAATGCCCTGCCCGAACAATTACTGGCCTGGAATGATGGAGAAAATCGGGGCTTTGGGGAAAGTCATAACAAGCCCCTTCAAGCCGATGGTGCCGTGCATGGTAGCAGCTAAAATGGCGGAGAGACCTTTGTACGGGATGGGCAGAATAGTGCCCAAGAGCCCTTCCCCCCTTTTACAAGGCCGCAGTGCGACCCCGCTCGGGGTACTTAGTCCATATTTGGGCCCCCATTTAGCAAGTGGCACCCACACGCTAAACAGGGTTCATAAGTGGCTTTCAAGCAAGCTTCCCAATCTAAGTGGACTACAGTATAAAAATAGGCTGATATCGCTGGACCTGTTCTCTTCATTGTCTAGATGCGCATTAAGGGACTTGACAGAACCGATGGAGCATCCAAAAGATCTGCCGACCACAAATTGGGCGCTGCTGTCCTGGGACCGGAGCTTCGTCCCCCGGCGGCGCGAGCTGAAGCCCACTAAACCGACGACCGGCAAGAACATCAGAACCCAGTGCTTTTCATGCGAGGTGTAAAACAACTGGAGTCAGCCTCTTGCAGTTGCAGTTTTAGCAACAAATGCCAATAATTATTATTAGATGGCTTGTGGTGGACCCATGTACCGTGTTGGCCCTGAGGGGGCTGAGAACTATCAGTAGTTACCACCATGGGAAGGGACGCTCTTTTGGCTATTGTGACCACTCCCGTCGAAGTCATCAACGAGAAAAGACCGTGGGGCACCAACCTCATGGATCCTCACTGGGTCTGAAAACAGAGACCGCACTCTTGTACAGAAGAAATGTGGCGAAAGTGGAGCTGCCGTTTTCGGTGTGCGCTAAAGGTGCGACCAAAAAAAGCTGAATGGAAAGCGAGCGGCTGAGCACCATGCTACCTTTCCGAATTTTCCCAGCCCTCCGCCCATACACTCCTAATGCCTTTTGATCCCTGTCCATTCGTACCGTGGCAAGAGAGCTGACTTCCAGTTGATAGAATTGGGATGATCTGTAAAATTGCTGGTTCCTGCGGCAGTACTCTATCAAAATGCCATTTTTTGCTCTGTCTCACGACAATCCTGAAATGTGTCCTGCTTGTCTAGATAACGGCAGTAAAAAGATATACTAAAACTCTGAATCGCGGTGGAATCCGGGAGCTCATAGGTTCAAGAGACCGGACTATTACCGATGTTGTCCGAAAATCCTGTGTTCTGATCTGAATCGAACTTCTGATTTCAATTATTATCGCAAGAAAACTTTTTCCACAAAAACATTAATATTCTGTAGGGAGCATATTGATCAATTTACCTTAAATTCAGCGTGATAGTTGCCGAGTGGGGAGCTACAAGTGTAACTTGTCATTTGGCCCGCAGGTGGTTCTTGTCATAGGCCAAAAGAACAGCTACTTTTGGAAATGGAAACTACATGAACGAATTCTATAACGTTCGCCTCATTGGTCGCGAGGTCTGAAACTTTAGTTCGATTAAGAATGGTACAACTTTGAAAAGGGCAGTGATCAATATGATCTGTGTTATTGTTTTTAGGCTTCTCTTTTTCTAAAATATCAGTGTGATCATGATTTTGTTGTGTAAAGCCTAGGGCGATGGATTCGTCACGAGATTCAAAACACTGAATAGGTTTCGGTTTCTTTGCCTGGTAGTCCACTGCTTTCTATGTTAGATTATGTTGTGGAAGACGCGTTAGTCTCTTCCCTGTCTTAGTCGACGGCGATGGTATCAAGTTTGTCCTCAAAGAGCCTTGGACCCAAGTAACAATTGGATACAGTACTTTCCTTTCCGTCTGGAATTAGAGCTCGGGCATAGTATGGATCAAGGCGCAACAGTTTAACCTTCCACACAGAAGGGCCATATTCGGTCTTTCCGTTGTTCTTCCTCGGGAGAATTTTCGAGGACTCATTTTAAGTGTGCCTAAATCCCCACTGGTGCAATCGCAGACTGTGGTGGAGAACGGTCTGGATAGATCTGGTATTCGTTTGCACTTTCAGTAAAACCAGGCGAATCCACTTTGGTGATTTCAAGTTCTCACTTTGTGGGTTTGATGGAGATGTTGCTTTCCATGAACCTCCCCAGCCGCAGATGCAGCTGTCAGTCACATTCGCCCTTCAGGAATCCCAAAATTATCACTCCGTTCTGACAAGCAACCAATCCACCCGCACCAGGGGTCACCTCGGTATTTGTGAACTAGAATATCTCAGCATTCGCAAGAAGGTTCCGGGACTGAGACAGCTGAGAACCAATGGGAAATCTCAAATTATTCCCACCACAAGAACAAGATTCCAGTCAGATTTTGTGAGGGCAAAATACCTGCCAATGACCACACATTTTTCGGTGGGGGTCCAACTAGATGGCATGTAGACCGTGTATGAAATCGCGAGCCAAACCCAGCTCCTTTGCAGTTTTTGATATTTGGTTTTCGAATGGTCGTGCAGTAGCTGGTGCTGGATGCCTGAGATACCGTATCACCTTCGCCGTTGGTAAAGCCTATGAAGGCGTGATTAGAGTGCATAGAAAAGTTGGAATTTCTCGAATAACAGGAAGAATGTGTAGGATCGATTGGTTTTACCCGGGATTCCCGATCAGCAACCAATCGGTCCTCCAAATTATTTCAGTTTTTCGAGAAACTCCAACTTTTCTGTGCATCTTCAATCTCTCCTCTACTGGCTTCAATAAAGGCTAAGTTATTACGGTGTCTCAGACATCTAGCACCAGCTCCTGCACGACCTATCGAAAACCAGGTATTAGAAAGTGAGACGGAGCTGGGTTTGGCTCGTGATTCCTTGCACAAATTCCCCTTTTGCTACATAAGAATCAAACCCCTATCCCAAGCTACAAATTGCACAATTTAACTAACTTACCGCTCAAAAACCTTCATTGGATTATACCCACTAGATGCAGTAGAGCTTTTCTTTACTCTCCGAAGAACGGAGAAGTGTGAATCGTGAACCTTTTTTGAACACACTGAACTCCTTCTTCCTGGGCAACCACGCGTTTCACTTGCTCCAAGGTTCACAAAAACATCCATCTAGGAGTCCGTTTTATTTGTCAAGCTTTGGATCTTTGCAGGTCGAGTGAATGTCTTGAAAGTGAAACCGACCTGTACACGTGCTCTTTTCGTTGCTAGTTCTCGTGCAAGTCCAAGTTTGGTAACCCCTGTAAACAACGTTTTATTCATGGATTTGTTTCAATCTAGTAAAAGCCTCAATTCTGGTTGTCTACTTATCTTGACTTCTGCCAGAAATGGTGTATTCGTTGATTATTACAATACGGCTCTAAGCTGAAGTGCTAAATGACCCACACGTCTTCTAGTTGGACCTTTGCCGACAAATTTGTGGCCATTGGCGGGTATTTTGCCCTCACAACATCTGACTGGAATCCTGTTTTCGTGATGGGAATAATTTGAGAATTCTCATTGGTTATCAGCTGTCTCAGTTCCCTTTGCACCAACTTAGCCAACAAATTCCACCGCGGACAAGTTCAGAATGGGGATCGTGGCCGTCCTAGGAGTCGATGGATGCCCAATATTCTGCATATCACCTCTGTCAAACTCCTCAGGGAGAAGTCATTCCAGAAGCAGGGGAAAATCTTTGCAGATTTCTGGGTAGCACCCTAGCTATGCTAATGATACTTTGGAATGAAGTGTACAAATATCATAGACCAGCGGTTCACGATATTCCGATAATGATTAAATTAATGTTCCTCCAAGTTGATGTTTGACGTACTTACTGACGGAGCATAGAGTTTGCCTCTTACAACACTGATACTTTTCATCTACAGGTGAATTCTCCTTAAAAGTACCCGCATTTTTCAGCCGCGGGGCAATGCCATTTCATTCCTGCAGGTGTGTCTGGGTCTAGGGAGTAGTGCATAAAACCTAGTGAGAGCTAGTGCCCACTGCTTATTTTAACGACCTGGAACGGGTGGCAACTCGCAGAGAAGCGGAAGTCCCCTCCGACCTCTCTGCCTCAAGACGAATTCCACATACAACCGAGTGGATTTTTTGTTATGTCCATTGACTTGTGGTTCCATCCGGCTACTTAGGCCCTTCCACACATTTGTACCGCCGTCTCCTACGGGAATATGGGCCAAAATTATGGATGCCGAGAAAGGCAGAAGCCAATCATCGCCCTCTTAAAAGTTGGGCAAGAAGTATCTTTCCAGCGTCACTCACATTTTTTTGACGTAGCAGCTTAAGCCCGAAGGCAACCAAGTGCTAGCTAGTAAGCAGCAAGGATTCGTTTGCTGAAGGCCGGTGAAGGAATAGGTGGCTCATACGCATTTTTGATGGAAATCTGCCAGTCGAGGAAACCATGCGCGTCTTTGTGGTTCTCGACATGGTAAGCACAACTAAGTAAAGTGCTAGAGACAGCAGCCTTATTCAGAGGCCGGTCACACCTACATGGGCTACGTCATCATCGGTTGGCTTCTGCAGCATTTATTTATGCGGATAACTGCCAAGTGAAAGTACCACCACATCCTCCAACAAAGCGGCAAAGCATTCGTCCATCCTCCTACCCCCGGCCTGTCCCACGTAAGTAGAACCAAAACAGGACTATGAGCTGCTTTAATTGTCATCCTAGAGTGTAAACCCGATCACCAAAGTAAAGAAATGTCTCGCGGTGCAACAGTTTGATTTGAGGGCAAGCTGCATAAAACCACGGCGCCTTCGGCCACACTGCCAGGGAGTTGCTGTGGGTCCGTGCTGGTAAGTGACTGCATCGAGCGGCGGATCTCTTGACACTATTTCCGGATGCCCGGTTTGCTACTGATCACACCGTGTGGGGTTCCGCGAATTCGGGTTTTATGATAACACCTGGCGGAGCAACGTAAGTACCAATGAACCAGTGGGTTTGAGGGGTTCAAGTGATTACCTAGGGACTTTACCACCTCAAGGGATCCATCTGGGCTCTGGCTCGGTATCGAAGCGGTGGAAATGTTTTGAGACCATGGCGTTGTCCGCGCTCACACATATGATGCGGGATCGCCTAGTTGTTGGAGGTTGCACTGACTATCGAACGCGTAATTTGTAACAAACGATTGAGCCATATCCCCATTGAAGCTCCGGTAGAAGGCGCTGTATAGGTTTCCCTCTAAAAGTCGGAATTCACTGAAGGACAGCTTCCAGCAGCCTCTCGTGAGGTTCTTCCTCCTAGATCAAGATAAGCTGAATTCGTTTTACGTTCCGGCTGGCATTGCTGAGAGCAGATTATTGTATCTGGGTCGGTGAAAATTTGTGCAATGTTCCAGGTAATGAAACTCGAGAACAGCCAAGGAAGCCTCCGGATCTTCCGGTAGGAGCTACGGTATTTTCATTTGCGTTGGATGGAACTCCACCTCATATCCAGGATAAGGTTGCCAGAGCAGTGGCCAAAGGGTACTCGGCAATAATAAATGAGCTGCATTAGGGTATCAGAATGTTACCAGTCACTCCTAACATGCAAAGCCTGAAGTAATAAAAATAAAACTTACTGTAAAAACGCCGGTATATATGGACCTCCAAAAAGCATTTGACTCTCTGATTCACGGTCTGCCGTTACTCTAAATAGTGGAGCTGACTGTGGCGCCCAGCTGCTGGAATAAACCGGGTCCTATCCCAAAGGCCGAAAGCAAAGCACCAGGATGGACGGGAGCAACTTTGCGGGGCCACAAAGGCCACCGTTCTCGGTCTTTTGTATTCCCTTGTATTCTATCCTTGTCAGCGATCTATTGGAGGGCATCAAAAGCCAGGGATTTCAACTTGTGAATGGACCGATAGGTAAAAACAAAAACACATCCATCCAAGGGGGTTCGAATAGGGTTCAGACTATCAGCACGCAGTGGAAACTGCCGCTTAACATAGGGGATCCTCGGTATTCCGCCCAGGACACAGGTAAAGAACCAAGATGTTTAGATCTTCGAGACCTATGACAAGATGCTGGAAGTTACAGATATTATTTGCCTTGGAGTCCGGAGGAACGAATGCCATCATCCACCCAGGCAAAGTTTGGCTCCCGCGACTAGGGTTGGACAGCACTCTCTCGTCTTCGGCCCACGGTATCGTCAAGGGAAGCGCTCGTACTTCTGCCGTCTCAAAACTCTTTTCATCACACCTGGTATACCACAGCCAAAGCAAACAGTAAACCAAAGGCTCCCAGTGGACTGAATAGAGAAAACTCTTGTCCTCAGGCAGATGGGATATTGTTCTATAAAGTGTTCCACCGAAGAAACACCGATGCGAGCAAAACACTAGGAGCGGACCGTGGGGATGGGGAACCAAAAACAAGCCACGATTGCTGTCAGCAGAAACTGAAATCATGCCAAAGGCGAGGTCAGCGGAAACTTGGCGAAGGTCAGTTTGGCTAAATGTTCCAACGACCGGGGAAAATCCGTGCAGTAGAAACCAGGTTTCAAAAAGCTAGTAGAAGAAATAAGTCTAAAAAATATCCGAAGAATGGCCATTTTCTGATAGCAATATAGAGTTGAACTATGTTGGCCTGTTAAATTTCTTTTTTAGTTTTATATCAAGTCAGTTAAACGGCAGTACCGGTTGCACCGCCCTTCACTGTTTAAGCCGTCATTTTTTAGTATTATACCTGTCTGTTTGAATTTCGTCGTCACTCTTCTCATGTCATCCAGCATCTTTCCCTTTTTCCGCCCTATTACCCAGTATTAGCACTTTATCCAAAAGCGACCTTTATTTGTAACCTTTTGCGGAGATCTAGACTTCGCAACAAGCTTAGTACGTAACTATGGGGCTGATAAACTCTCCCAACGGCTGATAGAGCTCAAAACAGTTTCATCTACAGATCAAATAAAAGCACGAAGAAAAATGGAAGTTGCTATCCAGTGGGATTCTTCACAAAGTTTGCTGGTGCAAGAACCCGGCAAGCCTTATCTTGCCGGGGCCTAAAATCCTGTTTACCAGGTGCTATAAGAAGACGCTCGCTGGAAGAGCAAAGAATGGAACTCGAGGTTATCGATCTCCGGAGCAGTCGCACAGCTGAATGCTGAATGAAGTAGGGGGATTCACTGACGAACAGGGGAGTGTCTTGACCAGAGATGAAGCTGTGGCTACCTGTGTGGGTTTTCAAAATGATGCAATGAAAAGTCTGAAGACTACAGTGCCAAAAGGCTTCTTCTTCGGTCACGATTATGATGTAGGATTACGCGTTCGGCAGTTGGTTCACTGATTATATCAAACAGATAGTTAAAACTAAAGCAACGGGTCCGGGTGATATTTATTCGGCGATCCTGAAACCACTAGTACCAACGGAGATGAGAGCAGTGACAAAGATTTTCAATAATTCAACTGAAAACAGGACCCTGTCCAAGAATTGGATGACCTCTGCGATCAACTTCATAAGTAAGAGGGGCGGAGCTGTAGAGGTGGTTCCGAAAAAAATGCTGGCCAGTGAATCTGACCTCCAACATGCTGCAGCTCAAGGAAGGCGTCGTTAGTTATTGATTAGTGTTGCTTATAAAACAACGCAGTCTTGTCCGCGATTCACAAAATGGATTCATGCAGAAAATTTCGTATTTGTCCAACCCGCCGCTCTGCTTACGGGGAGAGACCCAGAAGGCAGAAAATGGAGAACTAATAAAGGTATTTTATCTAGAATCCCCGCAGACTTCCGAGCCGATAAGCTACCGTCTGCCTAGGGAGAGACTGGGAGGACCTGGTCTACCGCGAAAAAAGATGGCAGTTACGGGTTGTGATTTGTTCGAACTCCCCCCCCCCAAGACAGGGTGTGAAGCAGCTTGCCTACATCTGGGCACACTTAGAGTAAAATGCTGCAGGGTTCGATGTAAGTCAAAAGAATCACAGGCCGAGCAAAGCGTAGCCTGGTCTGACAAAAGCGATTAATTGGCTGTGCGGTACTGAAACATGAAATCAACAAACAAAATACAAGTACAAAGCTGTAACAATAATTATTACTGTTACCATGATTATTATATTGGTATATTGCTCGGCTGTGGTAGAGATACACGCGCTAAAGCATGATCTGGGTGATCGTTGACACCCAACGCTATAAGACACTCTCAAATTACGAAAGGAGTCTCACATTTCAGCTACGGTGAAGCGGAGCCGGAAGGAGTGCAAAACAAACGATTCACTCCGTGAACAGGAATCCACTTTGAATTGAGTTATGACAGTGTGAGGGAATGGGCCAAAAATGAAATCATTGAAATGAAAGTTGTTTCTTATAGTGGAAAAGTAATAAACAAGGATGAAGCAGGATATTTATCAGCAGAAGCCTTCTCGGGGCCATTGAATGTAGCAAGTAGGTGTGAAGTGAATGCACTGACGGAAATGGTGTGCAGGTACCCAAAAGGAGGTTGAGGAGTGAATAAATAAAAAGTGCCTAATAAAAAGATAGGATAATCACCAGAATCAGCTTCAAAGATAATCCAAAAGAAGGGAGCTTGCAGCTGACAGGAGATTGATAGAAACATGAAATGTGAAGAATTACTCCCCCCCCACACACACACACGAGAACACGGTGTCAAATGTATAGTATAGTATAGTATATTTCTTGACCGTGGTCAATACACATGCACAAGGCAAGATCAGAGTGTATAGCAGTACATGTCAATGTGAGGTATTCACAAATTCTAAATTTGTAAATCACACAGCAACACAAATACACCAGTAAAGTCATGTAGTGTTTGAGTGAACAAAAGTGGTAATGGTTGAGGCGGGAGTTCCGAATCGGTTTCGAAATCGCTGGGGTGTAACGGCCAGATTGGAGGCCGCCATCTTGTTGTTCGTTTAATGTAAGTGTTGGTGCCGTTGATACACTTACTGGGCCTCGGCTCATGAAGTTTGTCCCTTTTGTGCTTTTGCAGATCACACGTGCTACCCTCGTCGGAAGAGCATTGCCCCTGCCTGTTACATTTTTGGCACCCACGGCGGGACCGCATTGAGGGGAGTGGGAGGCCTAGAAGATAGACCTGATATGGGCCGAGGAGATAATTGTGAAGTGATCTGAGGCGTAGATTTGGTGTGGCCCAGGAGAGGTCTTGTGGTATGGCCTACCCAAGGTGTGGTTCCCGGAGAGCTAAGGCTCCTGTAGTGTGTTGGAATACGGAACACTGGGGGCAGTGTTCTTTTGTGGGGGGAGCAGTGTAACGGCCAGATTGGAGGCCGCCATCTTGTTGTTCGTTTAATGTAAGTGTTGGTGCCGTTGATACACTTACTGGGCCTCGGCTCATGAAGTTTGTCCCTTTTGTGCTTTTGCAGATCACACGTGCTACCCTCGTCGGAAGAGCATTGCCCCTGCCTGTTACAGGGGGCGGTGTGGATAGCTGGGCAGTAGTGGGATTGCTGATATAAGCGACCATTGGGCGGTCACTAACGAATAATCGGGTGGAGGAAATGCCAAAGAACATTGTTAGAAGTAAAGCAAGCATGGGGCTTTCAACGTGCAGTCAGAGATACCAGCGGAATATTGGAAACTGATCCAGCATTGGGTAACTTCAGTTCAGTTCAGTTCAGTTTGCACAGGACTTAGTGTGGCTAGAGCCAATCGTGTGTCCAGATAGTTGTGTTGTTGGCGCGTTTCCGTAGCTCCCAACACTGCGTGATTTTCTTTTTCTGAAAAGCAGAAATTTTGTGCAGTACCAGCCCTGGCAGAGTAAGATGGAAACAATTAGTAAATTGCATCTGACCCCAGAAGCTGATTAACATAACCCGGGGTATACTGCCACCCAACATAGGTTTACTGCTTTCTTAAAAGCCTTCACTGTTGTGGTATTTATGACCTTCCCCCGGAGCTTATTCCAATAGGCTATCACTCTATTTGAGAAGTACTTCGCCCTAACTCGGAGCCTCAAATGCTTCTTTTGTAATCTAAGGCTATGCCCTCTTTTGTCTCTCTCGGGGATCAGGGAGAAAATGTCTTCTCGACTTATTCCTGATAGTCCTTTCATTACCTTGAAGATTTCAATCAAATCCCCGGGAATGCGCCGTCTTTCCATCAAGAACAGGTCTAGGGCACGGAGACGCTCTGTGTAGCTATACTCTCCTTTCCCAGCCACCATTCTAGTAGCTAGCCTTTGCACTTTCTTCAGACAGTCGATATCTTTCTGGTAGTACGGTGCCCGGGCCTGCACGCAGTACTCCATATGCGGCCTAACTATGGCCTGATATATCGGAACGAAAGTCTCTGGATCTCTACACGACATAATGGATCTAACTCGAAAGAGTTCTCTCCTGGCCGTATTGGCTGCTGAGGTGCGCTGCTTTGACGGCTTAAAGCTGATGTCTATTATAACGCCCAAGTCTTTGACCTGCGAGACCACTTGCAACGAACCCATACCATTCTCGCTAGCCCCTGTATTTGTGGTCATGCATTGACACATGGTGAAGTTAAGTGGAAGGTCCTATTTGCGTGACCAGTTTTGTACTGCTAACACGTCAAGTTCTATATATACTCCAGCTATCTTGACGTCATCGGCAAGCATAAAGATGGGGTTTGTAAGCCCACGTGCTAGGTCGTTGATGAAGATGAGGAAGAGCAGAGGGCCGAGCACGGAGCCCTGTGGCACCCCACTTGTTACACCTTCCGGCTTTGAAACATGACTCCCCACCTTAACACTAAAGGTTCGCCCTGCTAGGAAACTACTTATCCATTGTCTTGCCTTTCCAAAAATTCCCATGGACTGCAGTTTGACGTCCAGAAATCTGTGGAGGAAACATGTGAAATAAAGGCAAGTGAGTCAAAGGTGATAATAAAACGGACCTTTTGTGCAGGTGATTACATTGTCATATGGAAATTCAAATGAAGGCGAAAAGCTTCGCAGGGACTTCCGTGAACTTTTGAAGAGCATGAATGGTGTATGGACGAATAACGGACTTTTAAAGAAAGGCCGTCAATGAAAGGGATTAGTGGAGACAAACGTCAATGGTTCGGCTAGGCAGAAGTTGGAAGAGTGTAAATGTTTTTTGTATGTGATAGAAAATTTGTTAACCAAATTATGGTTGCCCGCAGATGGCTGGTTTTCTGTTCCGTAAAGACCTTGGTTGCAGATGGTGGCAGGTAGAATGTTGAGGGAAGCAGGTAAAAAAGGGCTGGGTTCCGGTCATTGGTTTCGTACTGCAGCGCGGAAAGAATTGAACTGTTGGGTTGGATTATTTGGGAATAGACGTTGAGCGGATGTGTTAATGGTTGGTGTCAGGAATCATCTCTGCGATCCGGTGAGACTTTCATGAGGTTTTGTTAATCCGTGTACGGTGCCCCATGTAACGTCAGCAGGCGAAATTATAGGTTTGAACCATTGATCGAATCGTCCAGTCCTTACGGTATTCCGGAACAAACGTCGATTCGGCCGATGGATACCCAAGTAACCAATGCAATCTGTAAGAGATCAGGAGTGCGGCAGTCTGGAGAGTGTTCCAGCTGTGGGTTATGAATATCGTTTTTATGGAAGCAAAAAAATGAACCTTTTGTTATCCGAACAGTTAGTTATCGTTTGGCTAGTGGACCGGTCTATTAGGGATCTCTAGACGGAGACTGGTAGCTTTCTAGGGTAGTTGGGTGATAGTAGAGATTTAGGGCGATATCAGGTAGGCGGTGGATGAGGAGAGGGTGTCCGTTTGGGAACCAGGAATAAAACAATAGTAGAGGGTATGGTCTGGAAGAAGAATGAGAAAATAGGAAGATAACAGTCTGGTCGGTTCACCAGCTGTGGTCGAGGACGGCAAACAGTAAAAAGGGAGAAAAACCCTGGGTGTGAAGGAGAGGATTTTTCATGTGGAAGCACATGTGCTGGTATTCCGCAGGGTC
This sequence comes from Fasciola hepatica, assembly GCA_948099385.1. Taxonomy (NCBI): domain Eukaryota; kingdom Metazoa; phylum Platyhelminthes; class Trematoda; order Plagiorchiida; family Fasciolidae; genus Fasciola; species Fasciola hepatica. Next base: position 36,280,157 of record CANUEZ040000043.1, read on the forward strand.
AAGAGAAATCAGAGGCATACGGATTCCGGTTGGAATAGGGTCTTAACTTACCATGAGCATATGAGCAGAGTAGTGAAGCCTAGTTACTAAGGAATGGTAATCCGTGCGGCAAGGCTTCAGTGTACGAGAAAGACGCAAAACACAGGATGGGACGTCTGAGTTCTAGCCTGAGCCAGGAATTAAGTTAGAGCGAGCACCCATCGCTAAAGGACGGAACGGTTGTATTTATATATATATGCAAATTATGTTGTAAAGTGGCACAATCTAGTTAGGAAGGGGGGCAAAAGTGAGTGGAGCATACCCAAGGTATATATATATATTGCTGTATACGTGGGTGCGATCATCAGACGGGTCATGCGATAGCGGTCGGACGCAAAAGACTGTGGCAAAGAAAGTGAGATAGAGAGACGCAGTCTGGGTATAGCCAAGTTGAGGATCAAGGGTTAACGGAAAGAAGAACAAAAGTTAAACACGGACTCATCAGTGCAGCGGATCCCTAAGGCACATTGAGGCCATGAAACGTGAGACTAAAAGGGAAACGCCTAAGTGTGGCTAAAACTTTCAATGGGAAAGTTAGTATTTCGCCTAGAGTGGTCATTGAGCAGGAGTAAAGACTAAGTTCTGCATGAAATCACAGAAGAACCTTAGCTGGGGGATATGGTGGGAGCACAAATGGTAACGTCATAACTGGGTGTTGAGTTCAGTTAGTGAGTCACGCTAGGTGAGATGAGTCAGACTGGATTTTCCAGTTCGAAATCGCAGATGTGGTGAGGGAAGTATCTGTGGTGGGACCTGGTGCGGAAAAGAGGCATTGTAAGCTAAGAGATGTCGAGGAGCGTTGAGTTACTCATCATGCTTGTGTTAATAATTAAAGGACAGTAGTGGGTATATATATATGTACATGTACATATATATATATATATATTTGTATATACAGATATCATATATATGTAAGTATATACGTATATATATATGTATATATATGTATATATACATATATATTTATATGTATATATATATATATGTATATATATATATATAAAGCCGACCAGGGGTTGGATACTGAAGCAGTTTTTGTAGCGCTGTTGAGGTTGGTTTCAGGGCCGCAGACGCGTTATAACTAAATTAAGTTAATTAATCGTGGAGCGAGTAAGACATATTGACAACCAGTTGGGAGTAATACGGTGGTCTCTATAAATGCGAGCGCATCTGGAAGGATTTATTTCAAAGTTGAATTGGCAGGATCCTATAAGTTGGTATTGAAAAACAGTTAGTGGACGCAGACATGCTTACGTATGTCGATGGCGAAGTCTAGGAGAAGCGGTCAAACAAAGCAATCTTAATTTTAAAAGCGGTGAGGTTATTTCGGAAGGTAAGGTAAAGAGAGAAAGCAGAGCAATGGCTTAAGAGTCGAGGCCTATCTCGTAAGCTTGACCTTCGGTTACGTGAACGTTGAATAAGCGCAAAACAGTTGGGACAGAAAGGAATTTATCAATAGCATGCACGAATGCATACTTTGACCGAGAAGATCTGATGTGCTAGGGAAGTTTACTCCAGATTCTGGAGTACGCGAAGAGAAAGAACTTAGAGCGTAGAGCAGTCCTCGTGGAGGGTGTGGTAATGGTATACTCTCTATTACGGAGTGAATATCCAGTATCCGGGGAAAAGCACAACTGGTTGGAGGAACAGGACTGCTTAGTCAATAGCTTATACAGAAATACTAAATTTAGCTTGATACGATGAAGCCATAGTGGTTCGATTTTGAGAGATAAGCATCGTTCCCTGTAGTTTAAGTTGGACGACCAACCAATAAGCTGCTTTGTGAATCTTCTTTGAATACATTCGATAATAATCCTGTCGGATTTTCTCATGCTGGTGAAGATTAGGGGAACATATTTGAGAAGGGGCCTGGCATGTACTTTGTACATGTAAAGAATGCTCTGCCTAAGCTGAAAGGATCTGAACGGAAGACCAAGACACATTTTAGCCTTCGCCGTTTGGAGGACAGCATGTTCCGAGAAGATGAAAAAGCAAGAATAACTTAAGCCAAAGTCTCTTACTAAAGGCTGGCTGTCGATGGGTGAACCGCCAATGCATAAAGAACCAGGAGGAACCTGGCATTTGTAAGTAAGGAAAATACACTTGTCGGAGGAGAATTTCATCGCCCAGGTTGAGCACCATTCGTCAAGAGCGGCTAAATCAGCAGGGATTTTAGGGATAGTAGTACTGAGGTTGCCAGGCGAGAAAGTGTAGACTATCTTAATGTCGTCCGCGAACAAAAACGGCGTGCCATTAAGTATTGTCGGAAACATATCATTTATATATAGGAGGAAAAGCAGGGGGCCCAAAACACTGCCCTGAATAACACCGCTAGTAACAGGATTAGGATTAGAGGTGTGCCCGTTAACTAAGACAACCTGTGAACGATGAGACAATTAAGACGAGAACCAAGAAAGAAGTGGATCGACAATCCCAAATGACCGTAGCTTTTTTAAAAGGTGGAGGTGAGGGACACGATCAAATGCCTTGGATAAATCAAGATAAAGAACGACAAGAGATTTCCCACTTCCAGCAGAGTCGGTGACGAGATTCATAAAATCATACTGACAAGTCATGCAGAACCGTGAACGGAGGAATCCATGTTGGTTGTGATTAATAAGACTGAGGTTTAATAAATAGTTAATAATATTATCCTTAACTATATTTCCATTATTCTGGATAAGATGGGGGTATGGTTTATAGGGCGATAATTGGATACCTCATGTAGAGGTCCTTTTTTATGAATGGGAACGATTACCGAGCGCTTCCAGTTAGCAGGTACGGTGCTACTATACGGTGAAAGGGTGAAAAGGTTAAGCAACAACAGGGGGAGATCCGGTCCACCATTGACTAGTGCAATTGGTGGTAAGCCATCGGGGCTTAATCGAAGGGAGGGTTTGTTATTGGATAGAAGCTTGGAAATACTCCTGGCATCGAAGGGTATCGTAGAAAGGACAGAGTCGGTAAGTGGTGAAGATGGGAGCGGGGCAATGACAGTAGCTGGAGCCATGGCTGAAGCAAAGAATGCATTGAAGGCTTCGGCTATACAAGGTGGGGAGGTGATAGATGAGTTATTATCCAGAATCAGAAGTTGGAAGTCGGCCCTAACATAAGCGTTTCTAGATTTATGCAACATAGAAAGGAGTTGCGACTTGTTAGGATGACTCAAAGCCTTAGCTTCTTGTTCACGAAATCGCGTATTATCTTGTCGTTGAATAAGTGTGGAGAGGCGGTTGAGACGAATAAAAAGTGAAAATTCGTTGGAATTATGTAGTTGTTTGAGAAGTTTATGGTACTTCTTATGGAGTGGCGAGACAAGCGATCTCCTTTTAGATACAGCCTGGGAAGATTTAGACAATTTTCCCAGATAGTCGTAAAAGAAGGAGTAGAAAATATCCGCAGCAAGCTGAGGGTCATGGGTGAGAAAATAACCTCTCCAGTTTTTCTGGCGAAAAAGCGTGACTAGCAAGGCCCAATTTCTGCATAGAAATGTATTGTTGGAGGGGTGTGCGGGATTAGGTGGGCCACTAAGGGGCAGGTGGCAGATAACCATTTTATGGTCACTACCGGGGAAATTTCGTGTTACGGTCACGTCGATGAGAGGTATGTTATGAGTAAATACCAGATCTAGTATGTTCCCATTTCTGGAAGGTTCGACAACATGTTGTGTCCAGCCACCAAGATGAATGTTAGTGATCAAGTCCATAAGATTAGGAGGGGCCGAAAGGGTAGGCAATCAAATGTGAGGGAGATTAAAGTCACCCGCAATAAGCTTTGTTCCAGAAGGAAGGAAAGAGAGGCATTCGAAGAACCTAATGAGAAGTGGAAACAAGGAACTGGGGGGACTTGGCGAGCGATACAAGCAGCCATTGTGAAGAACAGTGATTTGGAGGTTGACAGAGAACCAGAGAGAATCGGGGATAGAATCGAGTGCCGTATGTAAAAGAGGGGTCGTGGTGTAGACTTCCTTGACGTAGGCTAGGCACCCACCACCACGCCGGTTCGGTCTGTCGGTCCTTAGAAGACTGTACCCTACCAAAGATACTTGATCATTGGAAGTGCTCTCAGAAAGCCAGGATTCCGTCATTAAGATAATGTCGTAATTATTTGTAAGGACAAGTTTTTTTAGGTGCGAGAATTTGTCAAGAATAGAACGCGAGTTGAATAGGGCTAGAGATATACCATTTGTGGGAGGTGGTATAGGCACATCAGGGGATGGTGTAATTTGGAAGGAGGCAGGCTATCGCGATTGGAAGGAGCGGAGGTTAGGGTCAAAGGGGAATATGTTGATGTTGAGGCTAGTGGAGGTTCAGATGGGGTGGCTTCCAGCCAAGCTGGATTAAATGTTGCAGTGAGAGGGACTGCTGAGGGGTGGAGAAACTGGGCATCAAGGGAGGGGGAAGTGTCGGAGCAAATGGAAAAACCTGTGGGGTTTGGCGGGTCAGTATCAGACAGGGGTGATTAGGGGCAGTCAAGAAATACCGGCCAGTCGGAATCGAGTATTGGCTGAAGGGGGGTGCAGAGGGCAGGGTTGAGAATGTGTGAGGAATACGGTTGTAGGGTGGTAGATTGAGCTGCACACTGTGGGAGGGGTAACTCAAGTTGGGTGGAACACCAAATATGGAGCAGTTAGAAGCGGGAGCAGTGGAGATAGTTGTTAGGTGGGAAGTACGACGTGAGGCAGAGTGGACGGGTGTGAGGGCCATATTTTGGTATTGACAGGCAGTGAGCACGTTAAATTTGTAGGGGTCACCGATGCATTGGAGCAAGGGGTATTTTTAATGTCGAAACCCTAATCGGTGAGTTAAGGCGAGTTGATTTAAGAGGAGACAGTTGAAAGAGGGCGGGGCTTGTGAGAAGAATGGGAAGACTGTTAGACCTGTTCCTCTGGACGGCGAGTAGTTTATCACGGGAGGGAACAGAGGGCGAGTTAGAGTTCGGGGTGTATCCAACAGGCGATGAGGTGGGAGAGCGAGGCAATAGTTGGCGTCTCTTACTGGGTGGCAGTAAAAGGGGAGGGGCGGAAATGTCTAGATCAACAGTAATGGGATTAGATTTTAAAGAGTTCAGTACGGGAGCAGATGAGGAGGCAGTGGGCGGTTGTGAAGAGGCAGGAGAAGCGTGTGGTTATAAAGCAGTGGGGACTTGAGAAGGAGCTGTGGAGCGACCAGCCATCTGTGTCGAAGGCCAAGAACTATCAGGCGTCGTTCTAGTGGGGAAAGTCGAAGGAGATTTGGTAATTTCCCGTTGAAGTGGGGTTTTATCTTCGGCTATTTTTATGTTTTTATAAGGAGAATTAGAAGCTATAGTGTCACGCATTTTAATGAATTCTTTGGCAGATAGATCATCTGCAAATCGCATAAGGATTGGACAGTTGAAGCGCTGAACGCGCTTACGCAGCCTTGTTATTCGACAAGGAAGGTGGGCCATACCACATGCATTCAACAGTGTGTGCTTGACATGCTCCAGAGGTATTCTCTCTGGGACATTAAACACGACTGCATTACGAGAGTTCCTCACTCTTATGAGAACTTCGGTTGCAACAGAGTCGATAAAGCGGCCCGCAGTTGTCAGGTTTTGTAAGGTGGAGTTTTCGATGCTTTCAGTGATGCACAGTAAGGGGGCCAAGTTAGATATCGTATCATCCAAATTGATAATCTCAGACTTTATATCTGAAATACTTCGGTCTAGAACAGCTGTTCTTTCCGTCGCCAAGCCTGCAAAGTCACAGAGGTCAACCGAACGTTGTTTTAAGGCCGCGGGAGTTTGAAGAGGCCTATTTTTCCTAGTAACTGGGGTATGAGTGGACGGGGTAGTATTGGAAGTCTTCTTTGCTACACGTGGCATTTTGAAATATCAAAAAGATGCTGTGAATGAGGTGGAAAAGTAACGGCAAACTAGAGCTGGATTAGAATTTACCACTGAGAAAAAAAAATACCTGAATTTCTATGGGTTAACGGAATACCCTAAGAAAATATAAGTTTTAGTATTTCCTAAGACAGATGAATGAAAACTATATCGATAACAGCAAGCAAAACGACCTAATGTAGCGCAGCAGCCAAATGTGGGAAAATTTAGTTTGGGCTTGGGACCGACAATTCTGTGGAAGTAACAAGTTACCTGTGTTTTTAAGCCCGTGCGGTTTTCTGCTGTGGTATCGGGCACGATGGGTGGGCTGATAAGCAACATCGCCTTTTGAGGGCGCATTTGTGTATATACATATGGCACACCGTCAAGAACATTGACTCCAGTGTTTTTGGGTAGGCACGATTGCCATGACGGGCCTATCTGGAGAGGGGAATGATACCACTGAACCTGAGCAGCTTTATTATTTTAATGATTAACCTTGTAGGGTGGTCATCGCTTGGGGAAGGCAGGATGAGGCTTGGCCAGTCACATATACGTCTTCCAGTATTTTGCCTGCAGTAACGGGTTATCCAGAATGGCATCCAGAAAAAAACCTTGAGTGACTTTTATTAGTATTTCGCACGAGAATAAGCCCTCTGGCGGAGTGACAGAAGTGTTGCTGAAGCATCAAGATTTGAAATGGGGAATGGGAGAGGGTAAAAGCCAGCTTGGTCTCTGAGTATAGTGTACGACGATGCGCGGTATTAACGGCGGGCTGATGGTGAAAGATCATTTCAAGACTTCGGGCCTCAAGCATAATAGTGAGAACCAAGGTCAGATGATTACCAACGCCTCAAAGGACGTTCTAGGGAAGCTTTGAACCGGATTTATGATTACGGGTTAGGTTATCCCCGAGCAAATCGAAGTGCCATATCGCAAATTTTGATAGTGAGGGGAAGCAAACTGAAAACATCAATATCAAAAGCAAAGGTACCGGTCAAGCTGTGGTTGTGGAAAAACCGGTGAAAGATTTGGCGAACCCGGAAAAGTGAAAGCAACAAGATTCAAGAAGGGGATGAAGCATGAAGTTTTAGTCACCAGTTTGAAGGTAAAACAACTCCGTACGGTATTAGGGAAGGGGAAACTAGAGGTTATGGCACGAAAGCGAGTGTATCTTCATAACTGAAGACTGAATTCATCTGGTGAGATGCAATAAAATAAAGTTCTAAAAATGAAGTTTTCGTCAAACTTTTCTCAGGGAGAATTAGAAGCCTACAAGTCAAGACAAAACCAGGAAGAGGAGTGAGGTTTGTGGGTAGATATCAAGAAAATAGACATAATGGGCATCCTTTTCCTACGGCGAAGAAGGCTATGAGATTCTAAAGTGGTGGAGTTATTGGGCTGTCAGAAATCTGGCCCAGCTTCGTAGGTCCCTTCTTCACTTGGGTACGGATCTATAGTTTGAATTATGGTTTGCACTGTCATTTTTTGCTTTTGTGTCCTAAAAGTCCTAGGTGACTTCATGAAATGTATATTCTGTGGGGTTTTTTTTTCTTTTAAGCCCCACATTCGACCATAGAAAGTAAGATCTAAGGGCATTTTCGGAAGTGGGAACAGTTACTGTGTTTTCCCCGACCTCATTGAACACAGTTTATCCGTTAAGTCTCTGAATCGTGATGCTGCTACGAGGAATCTACCTCTGACAAGTGTGTGGAAGAATACAAGGTTCAGCTTTGTGTATTTTGGCCGAAGCTGATTTAGTTTCAACAGTTCATCGCGTTGGCCTTAAGTGTATTTAGAAGAAAAGCCGAATATTTGTTTCTTCATTATCCTCTGAACCATTTCAAAAGTCACCCCATCCCTTTGACGCAAGCCAGAGCAGATCATAGAGCAATAAGACAAAATTGGTCTGAGAGGGGTCCCACATGCACAAAAAGTGCTTTCCGGAAGGTAGAGTGTCCCATGAAAAAGGCCCATTAGACTTCTAGCCTTCGCAACTTTGTTGGCGGTGTGTTTTGAGAAAGTTGAATTGTCCAAATGCTACAAACCAAAATACCATACCAACCGGCAGCGGCAAAATCGATGAATGCCGCTAACGAATATACCTGAAGGGATGTTGCACCTAAGGCTCAGAATGGTGCTTCCCTCAGAGCAGGAATTCAGCGGTGAACTGGGGCACCGAGAAATGGGGGCTTTTATATCTTGCAGTATATCACTGACAACTTACGCGAGCTTTCTGAAATCGAAAGCACGCAGTATTTCTATATTGTCCGCAAGGGTGTGGAGACTGCCCTGGCTGACAGCAACAAAAAGGCCACTTTTATATAAAAACAGTAGTAAACCCAGAAGGCCGCGTGGGACGACAACTCTAGTGGCAGCTGCCGGCTTGGAGGAAGATCAATCTACCTGAACCAAGTGGCGACGGTCAGAGAAATAAGAAGACAGTCGAAAAAGTAGCCGGCACATGATGCCATGAGCCGAGAGTTTGGAGCTTGGCCAGAAGACTTTTTCATACCTAGGGAGGCAATACTATTAAACACGCTTTTGTTTGAAGCTTCACTGTCCGAGTTCAGAAAAACAATTTGACTAGTAGGATAGAAGCAGATAGGTACGCCCAGCAAGCTCCAGTAGAGGATGTACTGGAAATTAGGACCGAATCAAAAAATATGTCGAAAGGTGTGTTGGTTTTGCCTTTTTCGCAAGCATTTCAAGAAAACCAATTTGGACCAGTCAGTTTTCATTAGTTTGATATACATTCCAACCAACATCAATGCATTTCTGCAAACAACCAAGTGCGCCTCTTGCACATGGCTCGTCCCAGTCCAACCATGTGCTTTGATTATAGCCGTTCGCGTATCCCTCGTGCACGATGTACTTCCATGTCTCGAGACGGTGTAGGGCAAGTGAAAGCCCACCAATCACAAAACTGGTGGATCAACACCTGCGTGTAAATGCGCTCTCTTCCATATTTCGTGCCTATACAAATGCAGCATTTTATCCACTAAACGACAACACATTCCAGTACCAGCTGGTGTGACTTCTGATTTCAGTTCTAGCGATCTGGTTGTTACAGTTGGCTTCTCGGCATAGAGGGGTTCTTAATCAAACATCTGCATCTGCAAAGCCATCCATCCCAGATTAAAGAATGGGTGAAATAATTGAACCTTGGTGCAGAGTCCGTAAAGGAGGAAAACGGGACCAAGCATCTTCATTCCTCACTGGTGGGGGTCGTGAATTATATTCACCGCTAAATAATCTTACACTAGCAAGGAGCCAGCAAAATTACCATTTGAAGAGTTGAAAATCTTCTGTCGGATCACATTCTGCCAGTTTACTTTCAGGCATCCAGAAGGAACCAGATTCATCTCGCTGATCCGAAATGAAGATATGCCGTGCACAGCCTTCAGTCTTCTGGCGAAAAAGAGGCCTCACTGTGCAATTATGGCGGTCGTCTGGACGATTAACTGCATAGTCCAGTTATCGTTGGAAAGAACAACTTTACTTTGCAACGCCAACCTCCAAGGCAGAAAGGCCTGACCCTTTCGGAAGACCGCCAGATCTATGAACAGTGTGATGACGCAAAGGCCGCTATTGAATCAAAAGCCAAAATTTTATTTCAAAAACCCACTTCCAAAGCGGTGCTACCAAGCCCCGGCAGCTAAGCTTAGATACGATGAAAGCTCTAGCACGATACCAAAAGGATTGTCAAAACTATCAATCAATGCATACCTTGTGGCTAGTTCCATTTGCGCTCTATTTATCGACTTCGTAGGGCCATATGCCACGCCCGTAGTAAACCAGGTCATATCAAATGAGTATGTGGTGGAAAAGCGTGTAATATGACTAAGACGAAACCGGGTGAAGGTAGTTTACCTGCCTTTTCTCGTCATGCCCGTTCTGAAAATAATGGCGTTGCACGTACAACTGTCTCCTTTGCCCCTTGTTCAAAGCCCACATTCACTGTTGACACAGGTATTACAGAATCAACTATTCCAGAAAGCTTGTTAATCAGGCTCTTTCCGCACGTACAAGAAAGGAAAACAGCTACGACGATTCGGGGTATCACTGGTCACCAATTTAATCTAGTAGGCAAAAGCCAACTGGAGGCTCACCGGAACAAAGACGAGATCACTGATTTGATATTTCTGGTTTCCCAAGAGAGTCCATCTATTCCCGGTTTGAAGGCTATTCAACGTTTAAACCTGTCATCAACGCTGTACAATGAAGCTCCATCATCTGATTTGTTGCTTTTATGGGTTGGCGATTGTTCGCAAGCAAAATATGGAGTCAAGGTTCAACCGGTGATAGCTACTGCGGACCGAGAGCCGATATTCACCAAACGCCGGATATTACATCGAGGAATGCGAGATATTTTGTACTCATTTTTAAACAGTTTGATTCTTGTGGGTATAAATCCGCCAGTTAAACAGTCTGCCTGGGCAATCCCTGCTGCACTGGCATCGAAAAGTGACGGAGTTTCACCTAGCATCGTTGATGACTTCAGGACCACATTGAATCCTCCACTACAGCAATGTGCTCCGATAACTGAGGGCCCTGAAAGTTTGTTTCAAAGCCTGAGTGGGAGCCCTACGGTTTCTTAGATAGACTTAGCCAATTCTTGCATGTAAATCCCATTAGATGACGAACAACGAAACTAAAGTCAATCAATACCGAATAATGACTTCATCATTTTAACTGTTCACCTTCCGAACCACATGTTTCATCTGGAGCATTTCAGAAGTGCATTTAAGAGGTCACTGATGGTTTGCTAGCTGCGAAAGCAAACCAGAGCGATGTTTTTATCTCCGAGAAAAACAGAGAAGGGCAAGGTCAACGATTACTGGGACTGTTACAAAGACTCAGAGACAGGAAAGTGGTTGTGAAACCATCCAAATATATTTTTCAAAGAACCGGACTGGATTACTTGGGCTTCAAGGTCTTGAAAGATGGCTGTAAGCCAGACACCAAACGATTTGAACCTCTGTTGAAACTTCCACTATCAAAGAAAATGAATGAGCTTTTGTCATTTCTAGTTAGTTTGAGGCAACATTCGCGGTTTATTCTTAATTTCCATGCCAAAGCTCAGGCTCCGTCTACGGTGCAAAGTTCTTCCACGTGGCACCTAAGTAGTCAGCAAGAACAAATCTTGCAGAACCTCGTCGTCAGTATCGCGGACAGACCATTACAGAAGACATTTTCACCTTCAATACCCACCACTCTGGTGACATTTGCATCTCCTGTTGGGGTTGGAGCCACCCCTGGGTAAGAAGGCCCTCCGGTGCTGTGCATCTCCCGGTTACTTAACAAAGCGGAAGTAAGACATTCCCAAACTAAAAAGGAACCATGGCAGTCACTTGGGCTGTGAAGCTCTTGCTCTAGTAATTCTTTGGTACCCACTGAGAGAAAGTAACCTACCTTCAGGCTCTGAGTTACATATATAATCCAAGAACATGGCTATCAAAAACAACAGTTGCTGTGGTTCACAAGTGGGCAGTTCACCTCAGCTGGTATGATTATGATATAAAACTTCGTCCGGGTTCACAGATCCCGCATGCGGATTTTTGTCCCGTTAGTCTGTTTTCCAGAGAACCAGAAGCGTACCTTTCGTGTGAACCCCTCCCAATGCCCAGGGACGATGTGATAAGAAAAACAAAAGCTATTACCACAAGATATTCTCAGCTTTCAATCGTGGGTGGGAGGGCACAGCAAGGGAACGCTTCTCTGAAGTATACAAGGGGAAGGATGGGCTTTCATCATCCCTGAACGGTGTGCTGAAAGTTAGCGACGAAGTACTTACAAAGACAACTTTGAGGAAACCTGTTCTCGAGGAGCCAGACAAGGGTTACTTAGAGACTGAGAAAATGAAATCACTGGCAAGGCAAATGTGCTGGTTGCCGGGAATGGATAACGACATTCGGTAAGCAGCAGTGAGCTGCAGTCAACTCGTGCATAAAATACATCAGAAACCAAAGGGCAGGACATCTTGACCCGAAAGCTCTCTTCCATGGCAAACAATAGATGCCGACTTTGGTGGACCTTTTCTCTTTGAGTGGTACGCCATTGTGTTAACCGACGCATATTCACACAGGCATGAATTGTATCCGACCGAGAACACTAGAGCATCTTTTGTGAAGAACGTACTTCATAGGTGCTTCAGCCGACAACGCATTCCACAGGTGTTTGTGATGGACAACGGATCAAAGTTCCGCTTCACGGAATTAGGAAAACGGCCAGATGGAGTCGGTTGTCGTCATTTGCGTACACCACCCCGACATCCATGCTCGAACGGTGCGGCCAAGAATTTGGTACTGACTCTAAAAGGTGCTATGAGTTTGTCGAATCCACGAATATCTGCTGAGCTCAATTATTTATTGATAGCTTCTTATTTCAGTATCAAAATGCTGTGCATTCTACGGGCAAAGAACCACCAGCCGCACTGTTATTCAAAGCCGGAAAGTTGAGAACGCCTCTACAATGCTTGGATTCCAGGGGCGATTCGTATTTCCGTGGGACTGACCCTCGAACGTCTACAGGTATCGTTGCCCGACACTTGAGATCAATAACTCTATAGATCACTGATTCAAAAGATGGTACCATTCACAGAAGACATAGTGACCAGATAAACATTAGAACCCCGGTCGGAGTACTACAAGACGAAATGGAAGAAAACCTGCGAGCTGATGAACCAGTTGCAGTGCGCAGGTCACCTCGCCTCAAACCACAGTCAAAGATTCAAGCCGACGGTATCACAAAACCAAACTGGAGGGAGAAGGATGTCGTAACTCTGTCCTAGTTACATGCATCTTGAGAAAACCGGTCTGGACCAGTGGGTGTTCATTCGTTCGGTAAACCTTCCAACCAACATCCATGCATTTCTGCACAAAAGCAAATGCTCCATGCACGTACGCCTTGAAAGCTTCATCCATTTCTTCCAGACTGACCAGGTAGGGGTAGGTGGCGATGGTGGGAGGTGTGATCTTGTGGGGCCGGGGAACTTAGCATCCATCAACTAGTTCGAGATTTGCTTCTCGGAGTGGCACACAGCTTTTGCCTCTGGCTGAGTGAGCAACAGTTCAGTTTGTGACTTGATTGACCTAACAGCCGGTCTAATCTGGTGCATGCAGAGAAAACCCCCGCTTTTGCATGGAAGTCGGTGAAATGGAGGGTTGCACTTACTTCGAGCGAGTCTGCTAGTTCTGGTGTTGGAGAAGGTTGACACAACTGGGGTGACACCGTTTAAATAATGGCTGAGGGTGGAATACAGCTGATCAGATACCACCTAGGGATCGGACGGAAGAAAGGATCAATTCCAATTTTGAGGTCGGGTTGTATTTGGAAGGTTGTTCCAGTGAGCCCGGCGTTCTGGTCTGGCGGACGGACTGCAGGAAGAATACTCTTGTTAGGGAGGACTCACACGAGAACGCCCTGTGATCATACATAGGGGAGCTATCCCCTGCTATGCTGTCATTTTATCAAGATCCCGAGAAAACAGATGAGGGTTTTTTAATTCTCACTCAGGCAACTGAACGTGTTGGGTTCAACCACCAAGTTCTGCGTCCGTGACGGAATCCTGATAAAGTTTTTTGGCCAGAAGGTGATGGCCAACACAATTCTGGAGTGTTGGGATCACCAGCTGTCAAACCTCCATCATTGAGGTGGGCGAAGGCAAAGCAGAAAGCTGCAGGGATAGGTACAGTATTATCTCGGTGGATTCATGTGATCCAATAATGAATCCAAGGAGGTCCGGCGACTGACTTCTACGGAGTGGCACATAAAGCAAACACCCCGAACGTGGTGTATGGTATGCTGGGAACTGTGACGCTGGCTTGGAGGTTGGTGCTGAAGATAGCAGCGGTATGCATAGGGGCAAACTTGCGATATGGTGCTGCGTCTGTAGACTTGGTAGCTTTTGAATGAACTTAAGTAGAGATGGTTAACGCGGGGATTGTAAATCACTTTCCAGTTCGAGGAGAGCCTTGTGGAAGGCTGAACAAAAGTGAAAATGTTGACATGGGCGATATGGGAGAATGGTGAAAAGTGCAGTGATAGCAAGGACCAGTAAAGCAATGAGCTTCGGACATCACAACATGGACGGCAAGTTGAAGCAGGAGTAATATACGATAAGCCTTACGGTTACCGAAAACTGGCCGCTACGGGTCGAGGCTTCCAGAAGAAGATGCGAACATGCTCTAACTGCATATCTGAAGGATCAATAACGGGGAACCGGGTGAGAGTGTTACCAAAGGACAGGGTCAAAAGTAAATTCCACATGGGGTTATCAAAGTGCAGTCAGAGAAGCCAGCGGGATATAGAGAAGAGTGATCTAACATTAGATAACTAACTGTGAGGGGAGCCTGTGGTATGAGTGCAAGTGAGTCAAATGTGATAAAAAATTGACTCTTTTGTATAGGTCACTTCAGTTTCGTGTGGAAATTCACGTGGGGGCCAAAGCTTCACGAGGAATGCAGTGTACTTTTGATGAGCACGAATGGTGTATGGGCGCAGAACGGGCTCTCAAAGAGGAGCCGTCGTAGAAACGGACTACTGGAGACAAACGCTACCGACGCGGCCAGACACATGTTCAGAAATCATTAGGAGGAGGAAAACAGCGGTGACTGGGAGAAGGCCAGGCCCGAAGGAATGGCTGAAGATGGAACAGTGTGAAGGTGATATTTTCTGTATACGTAAAGCAAGAATTATTAACCAAGTTCAGATTGACTACATGTGGCTGGTATTTTGTTCCATGAAGATCGCGGTGGCCGTTGATAGCAGGTAGCGAATGGTGAGGGTGGGAGCAAAAAGGAGCCCAGCTGAAGAAAGAGGGAGTGGGTAAGGAGCGCAAGGGAGAGGGCTAGATTCTAGCCATTGATTTTGTGCCACATCGCAGAATGACTTAGAATGTCTGTACGGAGTACGGAAAATAGATGTTGAGAGGGTGTGGGTTGATGACTGGTGTCAGGAATCACTCCGCGGCCCAGTGCGACTTTCATGCGGGATTGGTACTCCGGCCATAGGATCATGATCACTGGTCAGCCATGTGAGGTGCCCCATGTAGCGTCAGCAGGCTTGAGTATAGGTTTAAACCACTGTCAATTTTAATGATCAAATTGTTTAGTCCGTACGGTTATCCGGGGGTAACTTCCAGTTGGCTGATTGCTACCCATATAACCAGTAAGTTCTGAGAGAGATCAGGATTTCGGCGGTCTGGAAAATGTTCCAGCTGTGGGTGATGGTTCTCCTTTCATTAGAAACCAGACAACGATCAATTTGTTAACTGGCGGCCAGTGGGCTGATCTATGGTGGATCAACGGACGGAGAATGGTACTTTTGTAGGGTAGTCAGGTGATAGTAGGGTGTGCAGAGGTATTAAGCTCAGGCTTAGCCAGTTTGCAAAATAACTCCGTTGATAGGCGGTGGATGAGGAGAGGAGGCCCATTTGAGGACCAAGAATAAAACAATAGAAGAGGGTGGAATTAGAAAGAAAGGAGAAAAAGAAGACCGCAGTCTGGTCGGTAAAGCAGCTCTGGGAGGGGACGGCAAAAGTAGTGAAAAGGAAAGAAAACACTCAGAGTTTAGGTAAGGCTTTGCCATATGGATGTGGACGTGCTGGTATTTCGTGAGGTCATGAGAAATCAGAAGTATACAGGTCCCGGGTGGAATGGGGTGCTAACCTACCACGAGCATATGCGCGGATCAGTAAGCATTAGCTATCGAAGAATAGTAGTCTGTGTGGTTATGCTCGAGTTTACGGAAAAAGTGCAAGAAGAGCTCGATGAGACCACTGGGTTATAGACTGAGGAGAGGGAGTGAGATGAAGGTGAGCACCTATCTCTAAAGTACGAAACAGTTTGGTAAGGGAGCTAGTGTCAGTAAACATTCTGGTTATGTAATTAAGTCAGCATTGTAACAGACAGATTATCGCAGACTGGACATCAATATTAGTGCTTGGGCTCGGGCGGAACATAGAAGAAGTGAAGTTGTGGATGGTAAACTATAAAACTGCGATCATTACGCTCCTCATTCCCACAACCAATACAGGTGAGCCTCATCCAATAACTGTGAACCTTCGGCGTACCAATAACGAGGTGTCGTCGGAGCACAGGCCGCACAACAAAAGTATTCCAACCGCGTATTTACCATTGCATTAGACACCGGCAAGCTGGTTAAGGGTTTTGCAGGGAACCCAAAAAGGTTGAAACTGGGATAGGCGGGGTCGGCAAGCATATATCGAGGGCTCGGGCGGCACGCTGTCAAGCCGCACTGGTTCAGACTAAAAGAACTGAAGGCTACC
Source organism: Fasciola hepatica (assembly GCA_948099385.1). Lineage (NCBI taxonomy): Eukaryota > Metazoa > Platyhelminthes > Trematoda > Plagiorchiida > Fasciolidae > Fasciola > Fasciola hepatica. The sequence continues at coordinate 36,296,334 of CANUEZ040000043.1, forward strand.
CCAGAACCTTGGTGTTTCCCATATGCGGAGTAGGGTCTAAGCTGTTATCAGAAACCCATCTGTTATGAAAAAATCAGGCAGAATTAGTCCAAGACCCTCCTAGCTGGGATCTTATTCTTTTCCCTTTTTTACGGAGAAGCAGGAAAGCAAATTTACACCGCAGGGTGAACTCCCCACTTCTTGACTCGCCTTTTTGTGCACGTGGCCCGTTGGGTCCGAGAGTGATGGAAACTGTTGCTTTCTCTTACTGTGAGACCGCCACAGACTAGATGCCATAAACTTCGGGAGTCTTTCTGCCTCAACCTGTGGAAGAATAAGACAGAGGGTGGAACAAACACTCAGATAATGGCAGTATTCTTTGGGCCATCACTGAACAGCTTGCTTCTGCCAGTAGCAGAGTCGGACGGGTTCCAGTGCGTATGCAGACCATCTGGTGACTGCGCCGCCCTTTACGATGTGCAGGGTAACTTCACGGGCGCGACGATGTCGGTGGGAAGGTACAGCCACTGACTTTGCGAAGGTCGACCGCCAGTTAGTGCTGCGCAATGGCGATTGGAGCAGAGAAATCAATGAGTTCCGGCCTGAGGTCGAACACTGAAGACGAGAAATGAAGAATTGTAAAGATCTCAGGTATCAATGTGCCGGCCATTGATAAATAAGGGAGAAGATTATCTCAGCAGAAACTCGGTTAAAGGTTACGATGAAACAACTTTTTGATCACTCGCTGGTAAGTGTTGCGTAGAAGAATAAGGCACAACATGAGGAACAGATTGACCGTGAAGAACCATTTCGGACCCACAAGACTGAGTTCTAGCCAGAACCCTGCCTGATCATCGACAAGTATTGGAGAAGAGTGTTCTCCTCCAACTGACGAAACACCGGGGGTTCCAAGGATCTCGCCAAGACCAGAATCCGGAAGTTCAGGCATCCCGCAGTCAAGTCCTGGAATCGAATTGGAATTGAATTAAACTCGCAACCTTGTGAGTCCCGCGCTATTTAGATTTCTGGTGTGCAGTGGCGGTACAGAAGTAAGTTCCGGCCTGGAGATAATTGATTGGCGCGGAGTGCAGTATTCTTGAAGCGCTAATTTTGTAGGGCACGAAATTTTTCTGCTACAGCTAGAGTGAAGCACGGAGAAGTTGCTGGGTTTTACGGGATTTACCTGCTATATTTATAATGAGAAAAATTTGGACGACTTTACCCGGTGAAAATATTTTGGTCAATCAATCTGTTGTCATTATTGTGTATAAGACTATAAAATTGAGTTGTACATTTCCTTCCTATCTGTTATTGGCTACAAATTTGTGAAATTCTTAAGAACAATCAAATGTGCCTTGATTGCTGTTTGGAACGGTAGTCCTGAACTCCGACAGCCTCGAAATCGTTTTTTTTGTAAAAACCGGCTACTGGTGGTGATGAGCGGTGAGGAGGATAGTAGGATGGTGTAAGCTTTGAGGCGTGTATCGAAGGTCTTTGAGCAACCCATAGTATCCTGTGATACAAGAACTTAACTACGTCAGGAAGTAGACACCACAATGCAGATGATCCCACCCAGTGAAGTTCAGTGTGAAGAATTACTGCTAGAAAACGGAGCCGTCCTGTTTTCTGTTAGTATACAGTTAGCATTCTTGGTTGTCGATGAAAATTGAGCAGGTGTCTACGAGTCATGGTAGAGCATCACTATATATATACCTATATACATGCGCGTGAAAGTTCGTCCACACGTTTACACACTACTTACTGTCAATATAAGCACAAGCACACGCGGCCTCGTCGTCCGTTGGGTTGGCGGTGATCCAGACAAGAGTAAATATGAAAAATCACAGCTGTGATTCATTTGTGGGCTCTTCAATTAGGAGTATCCATTCACACTCCAAACGATTAAAATTGGATCCCAGTAAAGATATATTTTTATGTATGTGTACTTTGTTCGACCGTAATTCCCACGGTATTGTATCTGGTAGACTGACGCTTGGTAGATACGGATCTTCTCGCGCCTTCTATTATAACATTCCATCCAACACCAGCGTCCCCTCGACCGTCATCTGAGTGTCTCATCGATCGTACCACTGAGTGACTCTTAATGAAGCAAGTAAACGGTCACTCAGGAGAAGGTCAGCGAGGAAGCCGGAGAAAGCTCACGGAGCTTATTCTGGCAATCTCAAATAATAACCAATACTTGTGTAGCTATTCAATGATAATCCATTGTTATTTCAACAAACGTATGTACAAAACTGCTGTCACTCCTGGAGTTATATATAGGCCCTATCCCAGCTATACTGGTAGAACACTTTAGTACTTCGTTGCACTCCTATAAACCTGAGTGCAGACAAAGAATAAACCAATAATAAGGAGGACATGTACACGTGAAACAATTTTACTGACCACATATACTTCTACACATCATTTCTGCAAGAAATATCCGGCCGGCTTTCATAATTTTCGTCGGAAACAAAAACATTGGCACAAATGGTTTGAATTTCACCCACATTATCTAGAACTATGGCATAGAAACTACAGTTCTGGTAGTAATAATGATGATAATATTAACAATATTTTCAATACGTACTTTGGATCACGTGTTTCATCATACTGAATTGGTAAAGAGAGCTAAAAATGTAGTAAATTCGGTAATAACGTAGAGTTTTAGACAGTGCATGTTATTTTGAGTTTAAAGGCATCAATTCACCTGCGTTAGAGGCAAAACGACTTTCCGTTTCCAGAAGGCTTGCGAGTGTCCCCTTTAGGGGACACCCAGGGACGGTCATGCCAGGTCAGGTCGCATGTTCTCCTGTGATGTCCGTCGGTTACCGAATTGACCTACCAAGTATTTCTTGCTTCAAACAGCAATAAAAGTCGGATCCTGTTAGAAGTGTAACCTGATCACGTACCTTTTAAGGTACATCGCTGACCGTCCACCGAGTGTGCCTCTTGGGGTACACTCAGCATTACGACTAGAGGAAAAATCAGCCACCGTTACTAAAAAATTACAACTTTTCTCTGGTATTTAAGGTACAAATTCAGTCTTTTATATATATCATGGAGGCAAAGTTTACGTAAAAGAAGGAAAATAAAATTGATTGTTCCCATGGAGGACACTGGGGGTGACTGTCGAGTGTCCCACTGCGTGGCCTGGGAACTTTCGCAATGGTTCCGGAGACCCTGCAAAACGGCTAACCATGAATATATCTCAGATTACCAGCTCACATCGAAGTCTCTAATGCTAGATTGGTTAAACACTACCGGGCGGTTTCCTTACTACTTACACTTGCTAGTCCTTCTCACTACGCGTGGGCCAACTGTACCGTGCAGTGGTACTCCGCAATACGCCACTACGATCACCAGGGCAATTTTTCCCACAATCCATGAGGAGTAGAACACTATCGGTGGTAAGACAGCTGTAAGTGGTTATTGGAAATCCTTGCCTGTAGCTTGCACAGGCAAAACTCAACTGGCCACCGCGCTTGGCGGAGCGATTTTAGATAACAGTGGTGTGTGTTAAACAAATGAGCAAGCTGGTATGTCACTACCCTGGCAACAAAGTTTTACTAAACTGCCGCACTTATCTTCTGATCCGACCCTGTCCATACACGTGATTACCATAACTTACGCCAAATGGCTAGCCGATGGAATCGAAAGCGACTTCCCTCTCGTCTAGTGGGGCTGTCGAACTTCAGTAGATCTTCACCAAATATTTAACCAGGCACAAAATCTTCCATATACCATGCCCACCAAATTCATTTCACGCGGAAAAACACTGATGCAAATTATCACCCCTATATTAAACTGGCATAAGTACCGTTGTGCACGTGAAGCAAGACGCACACCCGAGAGGGCTAAGGAGGCAACTACAAAGTGGTTTCATGGAAGCAGCACAGTAATCAAAATGCGGTGGCCTCACAGGGATCATGTCAACCGTTGCGTTGTCCTCCGCATTCGTCATCAAACCAGACGAAGCACGCCCTCCTCTTGAATTAGTGACACCTCTGGATCCACATATAGACGTTGGCCTTCCCTCTGAATGAAGCCGTCCGCCTTGTTCGTGAATCACTTATGTCACAACTCGAAAAGGTTTTTGATTGGAATTCCCGAAAATCCTGAGTGCAACCAAACTCGAGTACATCTTAACCGCCGCACCCTTGAACTGAATCCGGTGCAACGGTTCATACGTGACCACTAACCCAATCAACAGTCAGCAGTGGCTAATCCAATAAGTGGAGGGCCAATCGCCGAGATTTGACCAAGAAAAACGAGGCGCGCCAAAAATGAACAATATCATTTTATAAAATTCACTTCCATTACCCGGTTTTTACGAGGGTTTGTTTTATTTTAATTCAAAAGATTTGTCGGCTGTTTGAAGTTTGCTTTACTTCGAGTCCGGTGGGAACTTACCCCACTCTCGTGTAGTAGCAGCACCGGATATGGGGCCATGGTTTATTCGTGAATGTACTTCCACACCGTTACTGTACACATTGCCTGTCTCTGTTATAGCTCTTTCGGGCCCGGAAGTTATCGAGGTGCGGGCTTATGACTGTTAATATCCAAATACCCCTTTTCCCCTTTGATCCGTAACTGTCTATCCCTGGAACTTCATGCCCAGGATGGCTGTGGCCTTTTGCCTAATGCACGTCCCTTCCCGGTCTTTGCCTCCTTTGTGTGCCTATGCGTGAAGTGAACGGCTTATTGAACGTTGGTCCAGTGATTGTCTATCAAGTAATAATGCCTACTGTGACTCGGGTCCATCGTAGACCGATCGTCGCCTCGCCTATTTGCCCAGATCCGCCCTGTCCACTACAGATGTGCTGTTTGTTGAACTAGGTTCCGAAGCGTACTCCGGAATAAGGATTGTCGCCAATTGAACTTTAAAGTTTATTTCACATCCTCCTACGTACAAGAGCGTAGTCCGAGGGTTTATTCCTGGAGAATCATTTTGTCTTGTTCCCCCCTAAAACTTTTGGAGTTTTGTATAATACCTACTACAAGTATATTCAATTTTGTAAGTAACAAATTTTTCGCAACGAGTGCAATTCCGTGATTCAACACTTCCTTCTGTTGTAAGCATTCCATGAATCATAAGATACAGCCCTGTGAGGCTGCCGGATGCAGGAAGTGAGTAGGCGAAGATATCGAGTACGATGTATGCAGTACGTGGGCCCATGAGGGCCGTTCTGGGACTAGTGGGGATGTTTACCTGTTTTTCTGCAAAAACAGCTGGGTCTAATGGGTACGTAGTCTTTGCAAGGGAGCCGCAAAGTGAAACCACGAAGGGCAGTCTAAGAGAGGCAGGGTTCAAGTGCTTCCTCGAGGCTGCAGCGGCTATGAAAGTCACCTCCGCGAGGCGAGTTAAGAAATTCGTATTCGGGGGCCCCAGTAACACCTAAGAGAATGGTAGTCGAGGTGGTGAGACCAGGCAGGCGGCTGTTCTGAGACAGCTGCCCTCACTGATGTGCGGCAAACTACTACGATTGAGTAGTTAAAGCAGAAACCCGATAAGAAACAAAGCAGGAAGAAAGACAATAAAAAAGAGGCAGTGGGCAGCGTCATTAAGACCGACGGATTCAGATAAGTTAATCTCGAAATCTAGCTGATAGACCCGCTGGGGCGGTTCCAGTCGATGGGATGTTCCTCGTCATAGGCTTCTAGCACTGAGTCAGGAGAAACAGTATAAACGGTAATCAAAAGCAAGAAGGGAAATAGGTAAGAGTGTGTGACACACTGCGGCTTGCAAGTATACCAAATCCCTTTTCCCCAAAAAAGGTTCAGGGGCTGGGGATAAGTTGATGTCCACGTGCGAAAACGGACCGAGATATTGCACAACCAATACTAGTCCAATTATATGGTGAGCATGGCAGGAAAAGCGCTGACCAAGGCGGATTTGGTAACTCACACCACCTAGGATGGATATTGGACTACGCTCAACGAGGATAGGTTAATGTCGGGTGGCTTGCCCATAGGTGCAAGCTTGGCTTAGCCGGCGGCAGCACTAAAGAAAGGTCCCCGGGGACATAAACTCCTTATCCAGCGGCCGGGTTACTTCACCAATAGATATAAGCAAGCCGTATAAGTCGTCGGGGTTTGTGGTAGCTGAGGATGTACTAGAAAGTGAAAATTGGCGGCAAAGCTTGGTGGGGGACGAGGCAACCTTCGTCACCTTTGGTGTCAAAGCAGCGCCCATAGGGATGGATTGGGAGTGTTCGGTAGCCCTAGGCCACCAGCGGTCTCCAAGCACCCCAGCGGTAGACACTGCTGCAGAAGCCTGCCACCACCTCATGCCTTGTGCCTGACACCCAGTTAAGCCTGAACCACGGGAAACGCGTGGGCTCCGCAGCAGATGTGGAGGTGCCCCATGGCAGAGCATGAAGTATTATAAACAAGTAGATGGAGCTCTTCAGAGACACTGAGGAGCAAAACGCGCCCACTAGTCTCTCTAAATATGACCACACACCGGGAATAACACAAAAATGGGATACTGTATGTAGGAAGGGCAGGGAGCATGACTGTTTCGGTTGGAGGAGCGACCGTCCCCAGTACGGTAGACACAAACCATCTGGGATAGCGGACCATGGTTTGTACTCGAATCATAACACCGTGCACGGTTATGCCCACACTCCCAGGCAGAAGAGTAAATGTGGTCTGTGTGTATAGGGTCTCGAATGCAAATCGAGGTGAGGGCATTCAACTTCCCCACGTAATTACAATGTTGGAAACCAACAAGCCCCTCACGTTTGGGGACTTCAACCGAAATTACGCAGATTGGGTAGTCGAAGCATGCGCCCCGGTAACACAAAAGGAGGGATATCTACAAAGGCCGCATCCGAGTGCTCTCTTCCAAAACCTGAGGGAAGGTACCAGATATAGGACTGGCTGTACCTAGAGGGTAATCCGCTCTGAAACGAGGAAGCTGCAAACCAGTTAGCCTACACAACACCATGTACAAAGGGCTAGAGAAGACCATCCGGGCGCAATTATGTGAGAACCCACTACAGAATTCTATGCTTTTCCCAGCTCAGCATGGACTTCTGAAACACAAGTCGAGCTTGCCAAATCTCTTGAGCTTACTAGACGAAGCCACTCAAATAGTGGACGAAGGTCCACCAGCGAGAGGGTCTCAGAAAGGCGCTATGTTTGCCGGCGGTGAGCGATAAATCATCGGAGAATTGTTCCGCTCGAGATAATTGACAAAAGTACAGATGAGGCTGCTGCCGCTGTAACAGCCGACGGTTATACGCATTGGTGCCTCTTGTGGTAGTTGGTACCAAATAGCTCCGGATAATGATGAATGTGCGAATAATGGAAGCTAAGCTTGGGCTCATGGGATAGGTGGACTCGAAGGTCAGGGGATGACGCGTCTAACTGCGGAACGGTACTATATTTTTAGAACGAATGCGTAGAACATGCATTACTACCCGTGGAAATGATGAGATATAGCACCTTACGCTGATTATCCGGCGCTGGATGAGAAACAGTGAGAACCACTGTATTTCTGAATAATTCCGTAAATGAACGCACGCCAGTTAGGATGAATAATCCCCGTGGTGCAATGGAGAACTCTATTACCTTAAACATTATATATAATGAAAACCACCGGTTTATTTCCCTGCTGCGCAGTGGCTTACTCCTTAACTGCGAACAAATGCCTGCACGACGGTGGATGCTACATAAAGTAGTCCATTCCTAACTTCTCAACGTGGGAAAGCGTGAATAACTTGAGCCGTAGACGGAATCAGTTGACGGTTGGCGTAATCCCAGCCTCTGTGAGTCGGCCCATGGAATGGATGACAAGCCCTCAGTTCCGAAAATAGCCGTAAGCCAAAGAAAAGACGTTGGTATAGTTTATTTATTGTGTAATCTAACAAAAACAAATTACGAGCTATATTGGACACAGTGGTAGAGAACAGCTATTGGACCTTCTCATCAGAAATCGTCAATCACACATGAAAAAGAAACGTGCGAGTACTATCATGAATGAGTAAACGGAAACGGAGGAAAATTTCGATGGACGTTAGAATGTAATGGAATAAATATAACATGGATGACAAGTGTGATATGATGATTAGATATAAAATAAACACAAATGTATATGAATATAAAAATGGGAACCGGAAAATGAGGTCACATACAACATCATAAATATATGATGCACTCCGTTTATTGAAACCGGGAATATCCGTCATTCCGGGCCATCATCGTCTTCATAGTGTGCCGTTCTCCTCAAATTCGCCAAAGTTCACGAGTGTACTCCCATTCATCCCTTTCATCTCTTCATGTTCACAACTTATTCCGTTCATGGAACCCCAATAGGCCTCCGTTATCCACAGCTTGCACTATTTTGGTTTATAACGCATCCTTAGCGCTATATTTTCAAGACATATTTAGCATTCCTACGGGCCACCACTAACCAAACCGGATTCGAAACCAAGCCGTATTTGCCGCGCGGACCACTATCACTTCGGTCGATTAAAACTTACTCTAGCTATGTTGCATTGCTTCTGACGATTTTGACTAGCTTTCTTGAAATTCGTGTATAGTTCATTGTTTTGAGTAACGTTGTACACCATGATCATGCGCTTGCGCATGCTTCTCGACCATGGTCGAGAAATATACCATTATTATTATTATTATATATGATTCGTATAAGTGTCTGCAATAAAGAAAGGCAACAGTCACCGAGGCATTCGCCTGTTGCATCGCACTTCATATGGACAGCTCAAGCCTGTGTACATGGCCATCTGTATTTTATTATGATTTTACAGAAGCATGCTGTGCCATCTCCGGATCTTCTCAGCCATCCCCTGCCCCTTAGAAGAAACCAGCTTGGAGACCCTTCGATCTAAATGAGGGCGCACTGGGCGCCGGCCACCCACGGCCAAGCGAATTTCAGGTGACACCTGTCACCTAGGGGACCATGTAGCTATGTCACCATCCACCCGAACCGCAGGCGGGGGAGAACCTTGCCCATGGGAGTTAGCGATTTCCTAGCCAACCCCCAACTAGGTGTCCGAGTTCTGCTGCTTGAGGGCACACGTCATCTGAAAAGAAAGAAAAAGATTGCCGTTAGCGGTAGTTGAATACGGATGTTGCTATTGTACGTAAAGGTTCTTCAAAATGAATCGTACTCCATTTGGATAAACAGTGGACGGATACCTAATCTTCTTGGTTGCTCTAGTCGGCATACTGGTAGTGCGTCCATTGGTCACGTGTGCAGAACTGGAGCCAGTTCATATTCTCGTCGAGATCAACGGATGGATCCTCCATGCGACAACTGCTGCACACGTCTTCCCTGATGATGGGATACTCAAATTCCAGAAGCCTCCTTTTATCCTTGTTCCTGTGCGCGGCGAGGTTTTTGTAGATTTCGCTAATTTTTCATATTAATTGTTCTAGGAATATTTCACCAGCAACCTATATTAAACGTTTCACCATTGCCATATTTAAGAAATCTACACCTTGTCCAAACTACTAGTCCCTCATAATTCGGGTGAGCGACCCAGAGTTAACTACAAAAATAAAACAGCAGTAGCTATTCTTACCCGCCCCTGGGTGGTCTATCTGTTAGTCATCATCTTAGATCAAATCGCCTACCAACAATATTCTGTAAAAATAAATGGCCAGGTCAACCAGCAAACGGTCTCAGCCAGTGGCTTCTCGCTCTACAGCCAATCAGAAACCCAAACGACCCGAACACAAAGATACCCCCAATATGATAGAAATATTTGGAGAAGCCAGTAGAAGGGCCAGTGCCATTGAAAGTAACTTGGCAAGTATGTCTACCCATATTGCATCGGTTGATGATATATTATCTAAATTAACACCACTAACCTACCTTCTGGAGCCCTCGGCACTCCCCGGTCCCCAGAACCTAATAGCAGCTAGTCAGTTTCTTGACTCAGTGGCATCGGAAATCCTGCGACGGCTGCAGAATGCAAAAAATGCAGTTGTTTTCAACATCCCAGATCGGCTGGACATCACAATGGTTAAATCCACTATCCTTCAAGCCGCAGGCATGGCCCACTTTCCAAGTCACTGCAGAAGACTAAGAAAAAGGTCACAAAAGCACTCTTGTCCCCTTCTATTCCAATTTACGGATGAAAATATCGCTAGAGAATTCATTACTAAACAGCGTATAGTCTCAACTGCTTCACAGTTTAAATCAATCAAGATACAAGCTGATAGAACGCCACTACAAAGGGAAGTGATACGATGTGCAGCTTTAAATTCTAATCACATTGGCATCAAGATCCCGAAGTCACCCTCTTCCTCAAGCACCTTACCAAGGATCAACGAAACCCCTCACTCTTCTACCCCTAGAAGATCCACAGGGTTAGTTGATCTGGACGAATCTTTCCCCACCTCCCCACAGCTCCCCCAGCCAAAACGACAACACATATCGACAACACCTACAAGCTCATCCCAGGAGGGTCCTCACAATACGCCTCCACCTCCGGTCGACCGTTCCACGGGACTTCAAGTTCCCAATGAAATAAAACCTGCAGCTCTAATATCTGTCCCCATAGGCCCCCGTTTAAAAACTGATGAAAAGCCCATGCGTGCCACTCGTATGCCACGTATGTCGCTGACAATAAAGAACCGTCCAGAAGAAAGGGTCAACGAGAGTTTAGTTGCCAAGGCTAAGTCTCCGTGCGGGCAAACGATACGGGGATGCATGAATAATGACAATGATCGTTATTTCTCTAGACCGAATTCGGCACCGACCGACTTCCCTCATTTGGGATTTCCTCGCATCTCTCAACATATGAAACAAAATAGTGCTTCCAAGATGATGATGCAACAACAATGGGACCATACCCATAATAAAAATAGATGGTTTGATGAACGAACTGCGTTCATGAGTAACTCCGCACTAATGGAACCTTCCCATCAGCCTAATCTCCCATTATTTCCATCTTTCCTACCTCCCCCTCCGTTAAACTATCCAAGCGCATCGCATATCCCACCATCTACCAGCGGGTACCCCATATCTAGCCAAAGTGCCTATTTTTTTCCATACGTACCGTGGGCACAACATGGCCCCATAACCTAGATATGCCCATTATGAATTGTTCTAATCATCCCTATAGTAGTGTAATACCTAATACCCTGTCATTTATTATTCCACACGCAGGCCCAAGTCCTCCCTTTGCTAATGACAACTTGGGCGGGCTTGCATCTTGCGCTGATGATTCTTTCCATGTTAAACGCAGCAGTCAACAAACGGTAAGTACTAATATCAATGATGACGTCAGAAGCACTGAACTTTTCACATTGCTATTGGTCAATGCACGATCTATTAGGAACAAAATCCAATACATAAGATCAGCTGCACTAACAAATGACTATAACTTCATTTTAGTGACGGAATCTTGGTTATCGGACTCCTATCTAGTAGAGGATATTGAGGTACTCGGCTACAAATCCTTCAGCAAAGGCAGAACACATCAACGTGGTGGAGGCTGTCTAGTGTATGTAAAGGAAACTCTCAGGGCGACAAGCTTTCAGCACCCTATCCTAGACGGCATTGTCGACTCTGTATGGCTGAACGTTGAAGTTGAACGTCAAGAACTGATACTAGGTTGCGTATACCATCCACCTAGATCTAGTCCGAACAGTTTCAAGCAAATTATAGAGGCACTAAACCTGATTAGTGATCTTAAAATAGGCCCAAAATTGATAGCTGGTGACTTTAATGCACCAGAAATATGCTGGACATCACTCACAGTACCACGCCATTTACTACAGTTTTTGAATGCAATTCACCTAGGAGGATGGAAGCAGCACGTCACGTCCCCAACCAGACGCGACCACATTCTTGACTTAATCTTGTCAATAGGATTAACTCAGGTTGTAACAAAAGTTCAGAATAACCTACCCGGAAGTGATCACGCAACTGTCCACTGCTGCTTCACAGTGCCCATAAAAGATAAACAGCCGACACCCCCGCATAGACCATATCATAAGGCTAACTGGAATATACTACCTTCTCTGATTCGGAGCCAAAATTGGGACACCTTCTTTTTAAGTGCAGATCCCCAGCTGGCGGCAGATCAACTTTACTCCATCTTTGAACGATGCCTCAACCGAATAACTCCGTCACAAGGGTCGTCAATCCGCCCTAAAGACAATAAATTGTCTCGTCTTAACTTGAAGTTAAGTAGACTCCAACGCGTTTATCTTAAAACAAGGGACTTTTCGCTGTTTATACAGTTGAATCGTCTGGCTGAAACGATAAAACTGTACTCCGAGAGTGAAATGGTACAACAGGAACTCAGGGCCTTACGTGATTCCAAGAAAGTCGAGATTCTTGCAAAACTGATGAAGTCGAGGAATCCCAAAACAACTTCATCTATCTCTTCTATCTCGTTCAATAACACATGCCTCGACAAACCGCTGGACATTGCAGAAGCGCTTAACACGTTTTTTGCTTCCTCCTTAATTAGTGACACAGCACCATTTTTCTGCAATCCACCAGTACCATCATATGAGCCACTTTCTGCTGTAAAATTCCTGCCCTCCGAAATCGAGCCTTTAATTTCAAATATCAAAATGCCTTTCCACCCCGGATCGGACTCGTTACCATCGGCCATCTTTAAATTGGGTGGCCCAGATATCCCAATTCTTTTATCGAATTTATTCAATTTTTCTATGCGCTTTAGTTGGTATCCTACACAGTGGAAAACGTCGGTTATTACTCCAATTCATAAGAAGGGAACACGGGAGGACCCGGCCAACTACCGGCCTGTGAATCATACCCCAGTAGTATCGAGGATTATGGAAAGATTAATAAAACTTAAACTAACAGATCACCTCCTTAAAAACCACCTTATAAGTGAAGGTCAGCACGGTTTCCTAAAACATCGATCCTGTGCAACTTGTATGACTGACTTTCTGAACCTTATTACGATAGCTGCCAATGATGGTAAGGCAGTGATCTCAGTCTTTTTAGACATGTCTAAGGCCTTCGACCGGGTGTCTCACATTCGTTTGTTGTCAAAGGCTAAGACATTCGGCATTGTTGACCCACTATATGCCTGGCTAGAATCGTACTTGTCCTCGCGCAGTCAAGTGGTAAACGTTGATGGCACAACTTCCACACCCAGCCCTGTAACCAGCGGTGTGATCCAAGGTAGTGTACTGGGCCCGTTGCTGTTTCTCATGACATATTTACCGTGGTTCGTCATGGAACTCCTTTTTTATTCGCTGATGATGTAAAGTTGTTGTACACCTTCGACCATAATTCATTGGGTAATACTATGGCAAAAATATCTGAGGACCTGCGGATGCTCAATTCGTGGTGTACCGATTGTCTAATGAAGTTCTCGGCGGACAAAAGCTGCATTCTTACATACAAGTGTCATGTCCCTCCCGAAACGTTTAGTATAGGTGGTCACCTGATCCCCAACAAATCATCAGTACGCGACCTGGGCATATACTACTCCTGTTCGGTCAACTTCTCGGAGCAAACAGACACTCAAATTGCTAGGTCCCGCAGGTTAATAGGACTTGTCCACAAAACATTCCGTTTGCGTGAAAGTAAACTCAGTGTCTATACAACACACGTTAGACCATTGCTAGAGTATAGTTCAATAGTTGGCTCCAACATGCGCCAGACTGATAGGATCGCCATCGAAAATGTCCAGCGCACCTTTACTAAACAAATAGTTGGATATTCGTCTAGTCTCAACTATAAACAACGCTGTGACCTGCTACACCTCGAACCCCTTTGGCTCCGACGGATAAAAAACAACTTGTCTTTTTTCCACTCACTATTAAAATATAGATCCTGCAAAGCCTCCCCTGTGGTACGAGACCCATTAAGCCTAAGGTATTCGTTACGACACAGCAGTCATTCGGTCACCGTGCCGTCCTCGAGAACCAGCCTACGGTCCAATTTCTTCATTGTTAAATATTCACAAATGTGGAATAAACTTCCACCAAATGTCCGTGCAATAAGCCACTTGCCGAGATTCAAAGAGGAATTAAACAAACGGCTTGATGTCCTGACACTCGTATCAAACAATGATCCATACACTTCGGAGGAGCGAGCGTACGAAGTTGGTTTGGGTTACTGACACGCGGGTCTGAGTCGGGGGCCACGAGACCTACGTACCACACAAGTCGCCGTAAATACCACTCAAGTTTCATTAATCTTTTGCGTAAAACCTTGTGTTTAGCAAAGTCGAACCATCCCCCAAGTAGTTCCAATTTCTAGATACTAGAGGTTTTTCTTTACTTCTGACCGCTGATCCTCAGCTGGGAGCACCCCAGACTGCGTTTTTCTATTTTTACTTTTCCAGACAACCGCTGATGATGGCTTCCCTTCGATGGCTTGGCATAATACCTGGCCCACATTTCCCGCTGAAAACTCGATACCTGCTCGTCATTTCGTCACTACCACACAGGCCATGCTCTCCAGGACCCCTCGCAACCTCCTGGATTATTCGATCTCTATGTGACAACGCCAATATCACTCAAGCGAAGCCCGCCGGTGCGGGCCGCGGTCAGATCCACCACTTTGGCCGACGCACATCGGGCGTGCAGGACGTCTGCAACGATGTGCGGACGCAGATAGGATTGCGGATGGCACCTGTCAACAAAAACGGTTTTCAGGTTGGGTGTCCCGCGCACGGTCAGCTCCACCCACCAGCACCGGTCGCAGCAAAAAATCTTTCACCCGAAATGCTACAAATATGGAACTATCTCCCCCAGTTACCGCTTATTTTTCATCGAACTTGTCTCCATCTTCGCAACCTTAACTTACCGCTTCTTACGCCCAGAAAAATCTACTTTCCCTAGCACATAAATATCGCGGGGTTAAAAGACCGTTTCCGTACTCGGCTTACCGTTCATTATCCTTTTTTTCCCGATGATTCTTGCCAAACTGCCCGCTTGTCCTATTAGCAAACTTAACCAATCCCCGAGATAAAACTCGCTTCTATTTTATGAGTTATCAATATATTTGCAAAATTCACATTTATTGTTGCCATACACTTCCGTACCACAATGTCCGGTATTCTATCTTGGTAAATCCTCCCACACAATTTTCATTCTTGCATCTCTCCGGTCATCATGTTCGGCCCTTAGATGACGATTATCAAACGTAAATACTTACCTGCCATTTAAATACTCACCCAGTACCCATTTCTATTTTGGTGCATCACATTTCACCTTTATGAAAGTAAGCAATGTGCGCAACGATTACATGTTTACATCCTGCCACTTCTTCCACCATCACTCCAGCGACCTCGCCAGATGTGATGTCCGTTTGGTTTACCACGGACTCCATCCACATCCAGCCGCCCAACTTCCCAACTGTATTCAGCGTTTGTTGGTGCTTTTTCATATTCGGTATTCTATCTTGGTAAATCCTCCCAGACAATTTTGATTCTTGCATCTCTCGGGTCTTTATTTTCGGCCCTTAGATAACGATTATCAAACGTAAATACTTACCTGCCATTTAAATACTCGCCCAGTACCCATTTCTATTTTGGTGCATCACATTCCCCCCTCATGAACGTTAACAATGTGCGCAACGATTACATGATTGCTTCCGGTCACTTCTTTTACCATCACCTAGGCAATCACTCTCTACAAATGAGTCCTTCATTGGGTATTTAAAGGACTCAGCCGATATTTGGTCGCTGAACGTTTCAAGGAAAATCTTTGAAAGATTTTGATTGTGCTCTGTCTGCAAATTCATTCCTCTCATCGTCTGATTTCCAATCCAAAGCCGTGCCATACTCCGCGGAGCGTTGTAGCTGGTTCATGTCTCCCTCGGAAACTTATTTTCCCTCGAAGTGAACAAAACTTTCGTCAATTCTGTTTGATTCTCTTGTTGCATAGCACTTCTTTTTGTACTGTTTCAGGGAGAGTCAGCTACCTTCGACCAGCTCGACCCTGACTTGACCGGGTTGGCCACCCGACCTTGAGTTCAAATTTGCCGGGCGCCGCCACAGAGAGTGACTTAAATACTTTCTCCGGTACAATATTGAGTGCACATACCTTAACCAACTCTTGGAATTCAGACTCTACGTCCAATTGTACCGTTTGATCTTGCGTTACAGCATGCCTCGGGTTATCCGAAATAAACCATTATCATTATCATTATCATCATGGCCCGGAACCGCCGGAACTGTGCCAGTTGTATTTGGTCCCCTCTAATTTCAAACTCCTTCTCATCAGTGTTCCTAATGCCAATGGCAGCCTTCCGTTTTGAAGACGAAGGCTTAACACGTCACATAAATTGGCGGTAACAGGTTCTAAAAGTTGGGTTGGCCGAATAACCCTGTGTGTAGCTGTACATTTCCCCAAATACTGCGACATTGCGCCGTTATTTGATAAATACACAGTGGTCCCGGAGGAACTATTGTAACAACGGATGTCCGTGTCCCTGCCGGAACAGATTAGAGCAGACAAATTCCTCAACTGGGACAAAATCTCCGTGAACTTCTTATATCCCAAACTGCCTAAAGCTGCGGTAATACTCTTGAAAGCATCATCACATAAAGCTAAATTCCTACTTAAGCTTACCACGAGTGCTTCCCGAACAGCTTCTGGCTCCATCGTTGGTGGCGGTAAGCTTTCCCATGGGCCTTCATCCGGCAAGGCCCAACGACCCACAGGTAGCCTACAGGCGTCGTATTTGATTGCATCGCCTATCTTCAGGATGGGCCCGCACTAGAGTAGCCGCTGTTTGTTGAAGCTGCACGAACAGTGCGGGTTGGCATTTATTTTAACCCTGGTCGTGTGTGACCGCCCACATTGAGCCACCCAGCAACCGTCCATGGGGGCCGCTGAAGTGACCACATATCTATAAACGTGACCCTCGACGGCGTAACGCGGGTACCTACCAAGCAGACTAGGGAAGCCAGTTTACTTCTCCATCCCTTGACTAGACTGAAAGGAGCCCACCATCAGCTTTCCTAGTCTGCGGCACCTACTCACATCCAAGTAGTCCGTGCACTTTTGTAATGCGAGCAAATATATCATCCAACGGCAACCTGTTAGAAAGTCCCGCCTTCATATATCTGTTTTTTTACCTCCACCCTATTTTTAGTGAATACTCCAAGGATGACAATCCATCTGATAGCGTAACCTGCCCAAGTTTTCCCAAAGGGTAATCACTCCCGATCGAGATAGAGCTTCGCAGCAATACAGTGACCGGCAAAAGCCACCTTAGGCCGATCAAACTGCCTCTTCGTAGAGGAATAAACTAAACATCGCATCCAAAAACAGATGCTTTTTGTCATTTAATGATAAACCACTGAACCGGAAATAGTGCTGCCTCAGGTCTTGCAAAACAGGAAGCCGGCAAAAGACTACAGGGCTGTTAGGATAATGCATCCTAAATGCATTATACTGCGGTAAACTCCTATCCACGACTATGGTTATAGCATTTAGAGGACCGGGTGACCAGTCCCTCATTTCCCTAACGGCAAGCCGATAACTTACACAACTCGCTTCCAGGAGAATGGCATAAAAATGGACCTACCCAACCCAATTTCGTCTATAATCATTGCGTGCCACAAAATGTACCCTCCACAGTTGAGCTGATAGGTCGCATCAGCCAGCAAGACTTCACCCAACTTGTCCACCAACGGAACAACCTTTCGTGTAATGAAGAAGGCGTACCGCTCTAGTCCTCTCCGGTAAGCCAGATGCAGAAAACTCTTACCACTAACTAACTGCTTCACCCGCAGTGCATCTTTTCGGCTGTCCAAATTGGCAGCCTTCGTTCCGGTGGACTGCAAGTCCGCCACCGTAAACAACCTGTTAAATTTATCGCGAGCATACTAACAAACTTCCCGTGAGTAGTGGAATGTCTTCGTCAACTCGCCGACGTGCGACTCCCGGTCAGGAGTCAGATGTTTATTCTTAACATAGAGATGGTCATCAAACAAATGAATCCTGTGGTTACGTCACAGACAGTAAGATACCAACTTGTACTGCGTCCAAACAGCTATAACCATGACAAACGCCGGACAATGGATGTTATTGTATCTAAGGTGTCAGTGAGCAATTCAATCACAGTACTTACCTAGTCGCGATCCGCTAAGGGCCCCCGTTATGGACACAACAATATTTCGCTCGATAATAGGGACACTTTTTCGGGAATGCAGCAGGATGGGTGCGAACCCAACTTTCAGCGCTAAAGCTTACATTAACACAGAAAGGCGACAAGCTGTTCCGTTGCAAAACTCGAAAAGTTCTGTAAGAACAGTAAGTTCCACGGACAGTCCGAAGAAAAAAGGTCGGTATCATCGACCATTACACCAGAAGACGGAGGGAAACCAGTCGAAGCGGCCATGACAGCTAGCAAACAAGAATAATGCAAACTTGGACGGGGTTATTTGTATACTGCTTTGAGTCTGACTGAGACAAAATTCGGAATAACATCCTGTATACTATTCTCATTTTTTTCAGGACGAAAACCATCATATAAACCCGTTTCCCAATGCATACGTCCATAACGGCAGTTTTACCACACATTTAGGGTGGACCGTACGCACGGGCTTGAGAAAGCGCTGCTTTTGGCGCATCTTTCGAACAAGCGCGACAGCCGGTGCCCGTGCAATACGCTCAGATAGATCGCCACTCTCATCTTTTATCGGTGTAAGTCTTGATGCTTGCTGATGCACTTAATGAGCTCCGGCTCACCGAGTCTCCTTTCTGTCTTCGCAGATTGCACACGTGCAACCCCCACGGAAGACACCGTATCTCGCACACTTCACCCGTTTTTACGACTTATACAGCCAACGGTAACTGCACTACCATAAATATGGAAAAAGTCAAAGTGTCCCTTTGAAAGAACCTAAAATCATTTTCACAACCTGCAATGCTATTTTACGTGTCAAGAACTAAGGAAGAAAACGTTGCAAAACCACCAAACACAGCTGATTCCGTAGCACGGGCAGCCATCGCGATCAGCGGCCATGGAAACCTTGATTACGGTGCTTATATGCCTTTGTTGCACGCACTCAAAAAAGTGGCAGTATATCATTTCACGTGGCTTCCATTTTCTACGGGCACTAATTCTTCAGTTCCAACCATTTCACATATTATGGTGCCATAACTTCAGTCAGGCTACATTTAAGCCCGTATGTTCTAACACTACCGTACATGACTATCAACTGTGTAATGAGGAAGCCGTCGGTAGCCATATTGGAGTTCGATTATTGTAGGTGTAGGATCCTTTTGATGTACTCACTGAGCCTGTGCTGATGGAGTTTTCTGTTTTTAAGTTCTGAAGATCAAACATGAGCAACCCCCAAGGAAGACACAGATCCTTGCACGCCACACCTGGTGTATTGGCCAGATGGTAAAGGGCCATATTGTTGTTCGAATAATGTTGGTGTTGGTGCCCGTTGACACACTTACTGAGCTTCGGCTCGTTGGGATTTTCCCTTATGTTTTGCCGACCGAACAAGCTCAGCCCCCTGGCCGAAGACTGCCGTTACATGCATGTTAATCTAGGCACTTGATTCAATATAACCCCATCAAGTACGCAGCATGGGCTAGTGACAGAGCGATGTTAGCTGACGTATCTCTTGTTGTGCCTTAATCAGATGACCGGGTGCCTGGACGAACGACAGTTGACTGAGGTCTGTCACGTGGACTTAAGCAAGGCTTTCAATTCCGTGAACCACAGGTTTCTGGACGTCAAACCGCACTGCGTAGGAATAGTTGGGGGAAAAAGGTAATGTGTAAATAATTTCCTAACAGGGCAAACATTTAACGTTGAGGTGGGTAGTAATGTCTAGAGATCGGAAAGTATAACTACCGGCGTTTCACATGTCTCGAGTCCAACCATCAGGTTGCTGGTTGTAAGCTGATGTGTTGCTTACCGCTGCTCCTTTCTCGTGTGGAAAACCTGTGAGGTTGCTAGACCCCACTTCGCGGCTTCCTCAGTAAACGCGTGCCTTGGTCCTTTGTACTGCAGAGACCACTTGCACGTTACTCTAATGCTCGGCACTGTAGGAATATGTTAACCGGAAAGGTATTCTCCACGACCAGTGAGAACGAGAAGGCGATTGGGATAGACAGCGGTTAGCGTGCACTTGGGAGTGTGCGTGAGAGCGTGCGCAAGAGCAACGGTCAAATAGCAACCGCGCATGGCAGTCAGCTTTCAGTTAAACAATAGACATGGTAAAAGTATGAACGAAGGTGGCCACCACTACAAACTCGTGAACTCTGAGGGTATGTAAGTTGCTCCGCGATCGGGACGGATGAATGCAGGCATACCAACAATGGAAAACAGCTGAAAGAAACTTTTTATGACGGTGGATGTATACATCTGAGCAGTACAATGCAAAAGAAAATCGGGAATATTTGTCCACACTTGTTAACACATACCGATGAAGGTAGGTTGCTCTCGAAATCGATACTCACTCTCTCAGACGGTCGCTCGGCTCTTGTTAGCCGTCCTGAGGGAGTGTTGCCAAATCTTGGTTTAGGCTCGGAACAGATCTGACACGAAGAGCCCATGTAGCACACAGCCAGTTCCATGGGCTGGGCTCGGAACGGGTTTGGGATAGGTTCGGTAATCAGCAATTTTGATGGTGGAAAATTGTGTAGATCGTCATAATTTTTTCTAAAGAAATAAAAAATATAAATATTTTGTTATTTGGCCGTCAGATCGGGCATCATCTTTGACGGCTGCTTCAATTTTTGTTATGGAATGGGACGTAAGCGTGGCCTAGGATCAGAGGAAAACTGAAATCGCTAGGTTGGTATTCGTTTGGCGCAATGGAGCTGATGAAGGTGGCATACCTGGCAGACATACAAGCCAACCCAGCCGGTGCCCGTTATTAGCCCAGCCAAAGCCCGGCCAGTTTGCGGCTGGGTTGCCCGGCCGGGGTTTTCCACTTGGGACGTAACGCGCTGGACATCCTCGGCTAAATGTGGTAGATTTCTTGATCAAACGAAATGAACCATCCCGTGATTCCTGGTTGGCAAAAGAAATTATGGAGTTCTTCCAGCTTCTCGGTGCCGGAGATGTCACACGAACGTTATGGGGAAAGAAGCCAGTCACTGTTATTCTTATCAGGTCTGTAGAGTACGTTGTAACTGACTTAAGGGGGCTGACTTCTCCATCGCTGGATTTTGTCATTCTCGGTTTTGCCTTTTTTGTGCCATCGTACACAGGCGACTGACCTCTGATGTTTAATTAGTCTGAAGCGTCGACCGAATAGTGCCGCCGTTTTCGCACCGCTTCTACGACGGCCTTTTCTTGGCTGCCGGGTCGTTTGTCTCACAAGGCGTTAATTCGCAGAAGGAAGATGCTATCCATCGGTTGTTTTGACTCCGCGATGCGATAATATCAATGTCAGGCGTCGGTTCCAACTACTAGTGGTGTGTCATAGTCCATTTTGACGATTGCAGCTTTCTGGATTTCCTTTTTGAGGGTTTCAAAAGTGATTCAAACATGTCCTTGGATCGGATGTGCACTGTTTTTCATCAGTGAAATAATCATGTCCGAAACAGAAGGAATCCATTGTGAATAGTAAGCAAACATTCCCGCCACTCGTTGTTGTGTTTTAGTATCCTGTGGAAATAGCAGTTCATGTAAGGTGTGGCGTGAGTTTCGACCTGGAGATATTTGAATTGGCGCGGAGTCCTGAAATCCTGGAACGCGAGTTTCGAAAAACGCGAAATTGATCTGCCGAGGTTATTTTGAAGTACAAGTTACTTGCTGAGTTTTAAGTGACTTACCTGTTATATTTATGCTGAAAACAGATTGGACGATTTTTCCTTGGTGGGGAGGATAACTGGGTGACGTAAACCTTGGGACAAGGTTTTTACTGTGGCCTGACTTAGACGCAACAACGCAGACGATCTCATCCCCTGAAGTTAAGTGTAAACAGTTGCTGCTAGTACACGGCACAGTCTTGTTTTCTGCCGGTACGCAGTTAGCATTTGTGGTTACGCAAGTTATCAGTGAAAATGGAGCAGGTTTCTTTGAGTTATCATAGAACAACGTCTAGTTACGTGACAGACCTCGTTGGGTTTTGCATTCACCGAGCAATACTATATATATATATATATATATATATATATATATATCGATGGCGGACCCGTACTCGGTACATCCCACGATGTAACCGTAAACGGATGAATGCACTAAATGTATGAGAGTGTTGAGTTTATCAAAATTGGCGTTTTATATGGCTTTCAGATAAATGTTCAGAGTGCGGAACCAGTGATTCCATCGAGAAGGTGCATCTGGTGTGTTCGGATCATCAAAAGCACTTGGACCGGACAATAGAAGGATCCATCTTATTGGTCAAGTAAATCGTTGTGAATATGACAGTGACATTAGGGGTTTCGAATAGCAGGATCAAAGAGTGGTAATGGGCGCTTTACTTGAGTAATAACGGGAGTGTAGTCTCTGAAGTGGGAATGCAGAAACAATGATGGATTATAGCTATAATCCATCATTAAGTTGTATCTTGTATAATCTAGATTATACAAGATACAACCGATGATAATATCTTGACACGTCGATTTGCGGTAGCTGGTTTCAGGGTCGGATAAAATTTATTCATTGTTTCCACTTTTCTCTGCCAAGGCTGATACTGCACAAAATTCTTGTTTTTTAGAAAAGAAAACCATCACGGAGTGTTGGGAGATATGGAAGCGCGGCGACAACACGACTGTCTGGACACACGGTTGGCTCTAACTGCACAAAGTCATGTGCAAGCTGATTTGAACTGAACTCGTTGATATTGAGACGGTTAAGGCCACAGTTTGACTGAAAATTCATGAGTGAACGAACAAGTATCACCTACCTCTGAATGCAGGAAAGCGCAAGTATCTGTTAGCAGCCACCACGCAAGGTGGGTCGAGGGATACAGAAATGCCCGGCCACCAAAATCCAGAGGGTGGAGCAGATAGTGGGCCTGGGAGTATACGTATACGAACCTTTTAATCCCGGCCCGCAATGTATTTCTGCCGCCTCGAGAGCGTCTCGTGCATTGTATCAATAAGCTAGGACCGTTCGCTCCAGCGCAGCGCAGCGGGATTCATCTGAAGCTCGTTGATGCAAGAACTTGGAGTTATTAGTTGGGCCAAAGTCGCAGGTCCTGTGACTTGACCTGATCCAACCTCTTATGGTCATGTGTTCTTTGCAGGTCTTGTTATCATTTGCTTCTACAGGGTAAATGTGCCGTTTTTTATCACTGAACCCGCTTCGTTAGACTTAATTGCACGTCCGCAATCTGTTCTGTTGTGGACGTTTTGGGAGACTTGTAGTGCGAGGCAATATTTATCACTTACGATGCTCCAGCAATTGATAACACTCATTCTTTAATTCGTTACTAGGACCAATTTTGTAGTTCCGTTTGTTAACCAGTGGATTATTCCATTTTTTGAGAACGTCTTTGCACCTCTTGTTGTCCAATAATCTTTTCAGCTGGCCGGCAACGTTTGCCGCTCAGGTCTCGAACCCATGAACTACTTAAAAAATTCGCGCATTTTGTGTGCACCCTTGTCACTGCTTATTTATTACTGCTTCGTAGTATCCTATACATATGCTAGAACAATTACACATCTGTAAATGAAAGAACATGCACGTTGAAATTACGGGGATAGTTGCGCTTACATCAGTCGCGTGAGTGGACGACCGTACCGTCTGCGCGTGAAGTGTTCGAGCGCTTCACTCAAACGATCGTTTGCTAGTGGGTACTTCATCGATGCGTTGCATATTTGCGTTAATCGTAGGCCATTCGCGCATTACGTGATTGGTCATAGCATACAATAGTTGTGAACGCCATTTATTTTCTTACACCTCGAGAACCCATCAGGTTGCCGTGTAGTCAGTTCCGGCGAAACCCCGGTACGTACTCGAATTTGAACGATGGAAGACACCCGCCTTGCGCTAGCAAAGAACTGAGTCGAAATGTTTATCAGAATGTTTTTTCTTCACTTCTCTTTTCATACATGATACTAGTACAATATTTCAGCGAGGAGATGCGGCCAGATAGGAGAGTGATCGAGGGCGGTGCAAGATTTCAAATCCTGGACAAAACTCATGCATCACCAGCATCATCATCGTACAGCGTTAAACAGTAGGGCGAGCCCCACTGACCACTGCCTTTCTCACCATGTTGCACGTTGAATTAGAAAGTATGAATATACAAGATGGACAGGGAATGGACCTACACGAGTGGGGAAAGGAAAGAATGCCCTTGTAGCCAACACACGGAATACAAAGTCTAACTGCACAAACGCACATTGATCAGTCGTTCTGATTCGATAGAAAGCGACAACACGGTCGCCACTGTTCACGGTTCGCAGCCATGTCGTTCAGTGTCTCCAGCCAACTGATGGACGGATCTTTTTTACCCCAACCACGAAGACGTGAAGCACCCACTTATCCTAAGTTCGCTGTACATTTTCTCATTCCTCGCTGTCACGTCATTTGTTGACCTCCACGTGGTTCTTCCACTCCCTAGGAGGAACGGAGAATAGGACACAGTACGGTAGACGTGTGTTTGCCATACGTAACACGTGTCCCAACCAGCGAAGTCCAATAAGCTGGATACGCTGTGACAGAAAATCCTCTGAATCAGTACCTAGTACTCGATTTCCGACCTCAGCATTACTCGCTCGGTCATTCAACCCAATGTTAGTAATACTTCCCAAACATCGGTGGTCGAAAACCTGAAGACGACGACTATCTTCTCCACGCAAACCCCAAGTCTCACAACTATACAACAAAACTAAACACACCGTGGCACAGTATACACGACCTTCCAATTTCAGTGAAATACCTAGTCGGCATCATATGTGCATCAGTTCAGCGTACGCCGCTCAAGCTTTGAATGAACGCGCGCTCATCTCTACTGACATGCTCCCATCCGTCGTCAGGCTGCTGCCGAGGTAAGCGAAGTGGTCGACAACTGCTAGCACCACCCCATCGAGCATCAAGCCCGGAATCGTTGACGTCCAGTCTTGCAACATCACTTTACACTTTGAAGGTGCAAAGCGCACGCCGAATTGAGCTACAGCTCTTGAGAGTCTATCTAGTGCAAGTTGCGCATGTTCTGTGCATTCGAACAAGCAGACGAGGTCGTCCGCGTAATCTGGGTCACGCAGTTTTTCATTATTTTTAAGTTCGACGCCCACATCCTGAGGACTTCCCAAGGCATTCTCCATTATTTTTTCCATGACGAAGTTGAAAAGGAATGGAGAAGTAGGATATCCTTGTAGAACATCACTGGTCGTTTCGAGTGTACTGGATAGATCGCCGTAAACCCTTACATGGCCATAAATATAGGAGTACAATGATCCCAGTAGGTTCACGAACTTTCGTGGCATACATTTTTGGAGAGGAGCACTGAATAGCGTTGTGCGGTCAACTGAATCGAAGGTGCCTTTCAAGTCGAGAAAAACCATTATTGTCGGTCGACGGTGTGCGTGACGCGTCTCAAATAATTGACGAAGAGTAAAAATCTGGTCGATGCTTCCTCGACCTGGGCGGAATCCGTCATGTTGTTTGCGGGCGTTACTCTCGCGACCCGGTGTCAGACGGTGCAGCAGAATCGAAGCTAAAACCTTGGTTACTCTCGGAATTAAGCTAATCCCACGATGATTACTACAGTCAATGCGTATTTCCCTCTTGAAGATGAGAACAACCAACGACTGGCTCCATATTAACGGAATACGCTCCTCGTTCCAAATGTCACGGAGCAAGACGGTAAGTGGTCTTATCAAAGCATCTCCACCCAGTTTGAAAAGAACTGGAGGTAGCTCGTCAGGACCGGCCGCTTTCCCTCGCTCCAATAATCGAATGCTCGACTCTACTTCCACTTCCGATGCGGGATCAAATCAAACTTCCCAAAGAATCGCAGTTGTTGACACAGGAGTAACTACATAAGCGCGCGGCCAGCTAAATTGCTCCTTGAAGTATTCGGCCCAACGGTCAAGCCTTTGCTGTTTGCCATGGATGGGTTCTCCATCCCTATGGCAAATCGTTTCACTGACCTGGGTTCGCCGTCCACCGGTATCACGAATAAGTTTGAACAGTCTTTGACTGTTACCTGAAGTAGCTGCTATTTCCATTTCTTCGGCCACCTTTACCCACCAAATTTCGAGATCATTCTTAAGGCTTTTCGTAATTTGCCTTTTTAGCTTTCTCCGCATCTTGTTCATCGCCTTACAGTTCGAGAGCTGACGCCTTTGCTCCATTATACTCAGCGACTCTTGAGAGATCCAGTGTTTTTGATGGACATCCGACTTAGGACCACAGGCAAAACCTGTTGCAAAGTGCATCGCCTGTTTGATATGAGCCCAATGCTCATGTGCATTACTATTCGGCGTAGATCCTAGCTCATGTGCTAAGTTCTGTTCATGACTGGTGCGTACTTCTGGATCACACAAACGATGCACGGCTAATCGGGTTCGGGGTTTGCGACGAGGACCATAGAGCTGGGGAGAAAATCACATTAAAACGTGCATGGTCGGACTCATGCACGACGCAGCCTATTAACAACTTCGGTTTCCGAACGGTTTTAGATTGGTTTGTTTAATAACCATACTTCCAACAGTCGGAATTAAATTGATGCCAGGGGAATGGACGGTCGAAGTACAATGCATTTTTTCGAATAAACGTTTTATTTCAGTATATTCCCTTTAATATCAAGCGGACTGTAATTACAAGTCGTCCTGTTTCATACGCCGTAAAATATGTAAGATAGGGATAACTAGTTAAATTTCATCATGTAAGGTGTAATTTAAATTTAGTAGTGTGACAGAATTAAATGGAGTGTATCCGGTATTTCACTCGATCCGTTTGATCCGCTCTGAAACCACTCGAAAACCCATCAACGCTGTAGCGCTAACTGGTCGAAAAGCGTCCCTAAATCAATCGGTTTCAGAACGGTTTTGCTACCGGAGATAGGTCAGAAGCCCATCGCGGATACCGTGTGATCACCGGTCAGTTGAAGAGAAATGACATCGCAAACCGATTAGGCATGGGAGACTTGGTCGAAGTGTACAAACTCTTCTAAGTAATCACACCCGCGGACAGGCCGGCCTGTCGGTGGTTGTTACTACGAGTCACTATATTCCCCGATGGCCATAAGCTTGCGCTCAGGGGTACGAACCTGCGCTGGAAAAACCAAGAGCTAACAAGACAGTGAGGGCGCGATTCTTCTCAATAGGTATCACTAACGCGTGGGACAAGAGATCTCCACGTAATGGCAGCAGCTTCGGTTGCTACTTTCGAGCTTAAGCTGGATGAACCCACTTTTCAATCTTCCAAATTAGTACTGGTAGGGCAGTATCCCTTATAAGCCTCGTCACTTCAGCACTCCGGAAATAAACTTAGATGGACTAGTTTTGGCACCAACTATTCAGAAAGACGTTCAGGCGTCACTTAAAAATGTCATTCTTCTACTCTATAGAGGTTTCCACGAACCACGACTGACCATTATTGATTAATTTTTTCCACATCAAACTTCTTGGCCCTTCATTACTTCACGTGCTCACTTATTTTAGGGCTTCTTAATACTTCTGTATCTTTCCATAACTTTTTACATTATCATCACTCTTTATTACTTCTCACGATTTTAGGACTCAGAAACATGTATCGCTTAGGTTTGACAGCGAGTTGAAGGACTGAACCTATCTTGTTGTGAGGTTTATTTTACCTAGAACATACCTGCTTTCTTCCCACCCATGTAGCTGCTACAGACATCAAATTACACGGAATATCTGGCAGTCTCAGCACATTGGGAACTCCCGGAGCAGGCAGTGCAACGGATTGGACGTTTATTGGTTCAAGCTGCAAGTCCTGTGGCCTGACCCCACCTGACCTGAGTACACATTCCGGGGCAAAGGATGTCGCGGTCGATTCTGCTGTATTTTTTGAGAACAAAAGCGCGCTTGTTCGAGAAATTCCGTGTTAAATCAATCAGCGTCAATGGGAATTCGTCTGGATTTTCAGATTCGCTGAGCGTCTTCGTGAGTTTTTTCTCTATCCGCATTTCGTATCACAGTTATAAATAAGGTCTAGACCAGCAAAATCGCACTCCGGTAACATCATATAATGATGTTAGTTAATCTTAATGCAGGAAGTCAAGTAGGGCAACAGAATAGTCCCGACAGCGTCCCTAAAAGTCCCAAAATGGTCCCGACTGATACAGTGCGAGAACCATTGCGACAGTTTTTGAACGCACCGAGAATGCAGTGGATTGTACTCATTCCTTTTGAATTTTGGTCAACTATGCGACATTACTGAGTCTTGTGATAATAATTTACTGACTTTATCAACTTCCTTTTTAGAAAAGAACATGATTTGTAAACATCCTCAAAAATTACGTGGCATGTTCACGTAATTTTTGGTGTTGAATGTCCTCATAAACTATAGTCATCATCATCGTACTGCGTTAAACAGTAGGGCAAGCCCCACTGACCACTGCCTTTCTCACCATGTTGCACGTTGAATTAGAAAGTATGAATATACAAGATGGACAGGGAATGGACCTACACGAGTGGGGAAAGGAAAGAATGCCCTTGTAGCCAACACACGGAATACAAAGTCTAACTGCACAAACGCACATTGATCAGTCGTTCTGATTCGATAGAAAGCGACAACACGGTCGCCACTGTTCACGGTTCGCAGCCATGTCGTTCAGTGTCTCCAGCCAACTGATGGACGGATCTTTTTTACCCCAACCACGAAGACGTGAAGCACCCACTTATCCTAAGTTCGCTGTACATTTTCTCATTCCTCGCTGTCACGTCATTTGTTGACCTCCACGTGGTTCTTCCACTCCCTAGGAGGAACGGAGAATAGGACACAGTACGGTAGACGTGTGTTTGCCATACGTAACACGTGTCCCAACCAGCGAAGTCCAATAAGCTGGATACGCTGTGACAGAAAATCCTCTGAATCAGTACCTAGTACTCGATTTCCGACCTCAGCATTACTCGCTCGGTCATTCAACCCAATGTTAGTAATACTTCCCAAACATCGGTGGTCGAAAACCTGAAGACGACGACTATCTTCTCCACGCAAACCCCAAGTCTCACAACTATACAACAAAACTAAACACACCGTGGCACAGTATACACGACCTTCCAATTTCAGTGAAATACCTAGTCGGCATCATATGTGCATCAGTTCAGCGTACGCCGCTCAAGCTTTGAATGAACGCGCGCTCATCTCTACTGACATGCTCCCATCCGTCGTCAGGCTGCTGCCGAGGTAAGCGAAGTGGTCGACAACTGCTAGCACCACCCCATCGAGCATCAAGCCCGGAATCGTTGACGTCCAGTCTTGCAACATCACTTTACACTTTGAAGGTGCAAAGCGCACGCCGAATTGAGCTACAGCTCTTGAGAGTCTATCTAGTGCAAGTTGCGCATGTTCTGTGCATTCGAACAAGCAGACGAGGTCGTCCGCGTAATCTGGGTCACGCAGTTTTTCATTATTTTTAAGTTCGACGCCCACATCCTGAGGACTTCCCAAGGCATTCTCCATTATTTTTTCCATGACGAAGTTGAAAAGGAATGGAGAAGTAGGATATCCTTGTAGAACATCACTGGTCGTTTCGAGTGTACTGGATAGATCGCCGTAAACCCTTACATGGCCATAAATATAGGAGTACAATGATCCCAGTAGGTTCACGAACTTTCGTGGCATACATTTTTGGAGAGGAGCACTGAATAGCGTTGTGCGGTCAACTGAATCGAAGGTGCCTTTCAAGTCGAGAAAAACCATTATTGTCGGTCGACGGTGTGCGTGACGCGTCTCAAATAATTGACGAAGAGTAAAAATCTGGTCGATGCTTCCTCGACCTGGGCGGAATCCGTCATGTTGTTTGCGGGCGTTACTCTCGCGACCCGGTGTCAGACGGTGCAGCAGAATCGAAGCTAAAACCTTGGTTACTCTCGGAATTAAGCTAATCCCACGATGATTACTACAGTCAATGCGTATTTCCCTCTTGAAGATGAGAACAACCAACGACTGGCTCCATATTAACGGAATACGCTCCTCGTTCCAAATGTCACGGAGCAAGACGGTAAGTGGTCTTATCAAAGCATCTCCACCCAGTTTGAAAAGAACTGGAGGTAGCTCGTCAGGACCGGCCGCTTTCCCTCGCTCCAATAATCGAATGCTCGACTCTACTTCCACTTCCGATGCGGGATCAAATCAAACTTCCCAAAGAATCGCAGTTGTTGACACAGGAGTAACTACATAAGCGCGCGGCCAGCTAAATTGCTCCTTGAAGTATTCGGCCCAACGGTCAAGCCTTTGCTGTTTGCCATGGATGGGTTCTCCATCCCTATGGCAAATCGTTTCACTGACCTGGGTTCGCCGTCCACCGGTATCACGAATAAGTTTGAACAGTCTTTGACTGTTACCTGAAGTAGCTGCTATTTCCATTTCTTCGGCCACCTTTACCCACCAAATTTCGAGATCATTCTTAAGGCTTTTCGTAATTTGCCTTTTTAGCTTTCTCCGCATCTTGTTCATCGCCTTACAGTTCGAGAGCTGACGCCTTTGCTCCATTATACTCAGCGACTCTTGAGAGATCCAGTGTTTTTGATGGACATCCGACTTAGGACCACAGGCAAAACCTGTTGCAAAGTGCATCGCCTGTTTGATATGAGCCCAATGCTCATGTGCATTACTATTCGGCGTAGATCCTAGCTCATGTGCTAAGTTCTGTTCATGACTGGTGCGTACTTCTGGATCACACAAACGATGCACGGCTAATCGGGTTCGGGGTTTGCGACGATGACCATAGAGCTGGAGCGATACTCCCAATAAAATTAATGCATGGTCAGACTCTACGTACGTGGACCAGTAAGATCTATAGTTTTGAACAGAACTGTGCCACCGGTAG
Organism: Fasciola hepatica; assembly: GCA_948099385.1. Lineage (NCBI taxonomy): Eukaryota > Metazoa > Platyhelminthes > Trematoda > Plagiorchiida > Fasciolidae > Fasciola > Fasciola hepatica. The sequence goes on from CANUEZ040000043.1 coordinate 36,327,182, forward strand.
CTTACTGCCAAATGATCAATCTGGCTTAGAGTACCTTAACAGTTAGAGCACCATGTCTCTGTGCGACGCGAGCTGTGTCAAAAATTGGTGCTAGACAAGAACAATCGATTGTCTGCACAAAACTGGAGAAGCCTATCCTCATTATCTGTGCGCTGAGCGGATAAGGCACAACGCCTACCTAAACAAGCTTCTGACACACTATGTTTACCAACTTGTGCAATAAATCACTAGTTAGCACTACAATGTCAGAACCTTTGGTCCAGCAAACGAGAGTGGTGAGTTCATCATAGAACTCATCTTTCTGCGCGTCTGAGCTGCAGTCTGTTGGGGCGTATGCCGAGATCACAAACAAATTGCGCCTAACACAACTATCCTTTCGAACGCCAACTGACCCCTGTAGTCTAACTGCAACTAAACGGCTGTTAACTGGTATCCAGTCGAGAAAGGCAGTGTCAGCCTTATCAGTCAAGACTATTCCCACACCACTTTGACCCGCTGCTAGAGCAGCTTCGTTCCCTGAGATGCGCAGTAAATACCTTGATCAGATACCAGGAGCAGTTAGTTGAATTACACTGCTCGAATCCTGAACACAGCAGAAATCAATTTTCGGAGATTCTAGTGGTAGTGCTAGGCAGGCCTGCTGACTGGCCTGAATGAGTGTGCGCACGTTAAAGCAGCTGATATTCGGAGCCTGACGAAACTTGGTAAAATGTAAGTTACAGGATGGAGGATTATCCACGATACTGTTTGACAATGAATTGTTGCTAGTATCGGGCGTGTTATCGGTGGGAGCATTATGGGTGGATAGAGGGGACAGTACAAAGGTTGAATAAAAGAGGGAACTCTGAGCAGTGGCCGACTTACCACTACCCATTCCGCTCGATACAATGGGCAGCGCGGTCCTGATTATCCTGCACGACGACCAATGCAGTATGGATTTTTTTGTAGTCGTGCAGTTCATGGGAGATGTTGGACGGGTACTGCTAGGACGTCCAGCCGTGAAGCAGGAGAACGTTTGGGGTCCTCATCCAAAGCCTTTAGTTCTAACAAGAACCTTTCCGCAAGGCGGCGGGGGTGACTGAGTGGAATCCCATTTGCTTGGATCAAGTATTCTTCCACTGACTTTACCAACTGGGTTGCAAGTTCAGACCGGTCCTCAACGTGGAGGACCAGGAGACTTGACTTTGTCTGGCCTGTACCCATTGATCTTTCAGGCATGATTGCATCTCCGGCTTGAGGAAACCATCCTATATGGCTCTGTGGGTCAAAGAGGCACGTAAAGGTGCAGTATTTACAAAGGAGTAAAGGTATAGTTCAACGTTTTAGACTTCATTTAAGTACCTGATGAAATTCTTCAACTTGTGCCACTTGATAAAGATAGTCTCAAAAAGGTCCCCCAAATGACGCTTTTGTGACTAAATGCCCACTCTTTGGGCTTACTGGGCCGGTAAACCTTTTTTTCTAACAAAGTAGAATTATATTTACGTGTTTTAGACCTTTTAGAATCTAATGATATAACTAAACTAATCTGAAGCTGCACAACGAAAGATAGTTCCTCGTGAGACCTCTGTGCTACTAACGATGCATTCCTGTGTCGACTGGGTGCCGATAATTGTCTGCTTTATGATTTTCTCATAGTTATTACTAGAAAAACCCAGTTTCCTTCCGAAAAATCAGAGTAACGTATAATTTGTCGTTATGAATTATAATTTATTTGTATTCGTATGGAAGACTTTTGCAAGCAATATACCTACATCGGGGCTTCGGAGCCTCGTCTCCTTATGAATTACTCTTACTGGAAGCTTGATGATTGCCACACGTAAACTTTTGAAAAAAGCTGTTTTCTCCATAATTTCGCATGCTTCGTTCAGCTGTGGCGAGGGATGGGCATGAAATATGCATGCGGATTCGTTCTCCGAAAGCGTCAACCTAGTGTCTTATTTAAGTGAGCATAGCCGATCACTGATCAGTGAGTTAACTTAAAATCTAACTAATGGTAACTTTGACACTCATACCAGCATAACCTGAGAAAAACAGCAATACAATTGATAACTCGAACATACCGATTTGGGTAACTACCAGAATTAAAACCTCTTAAGAATCAAATATTTCCCAAAAGTCTTGAGCCGGTCGTCGTGGAGCTTCATAAACTCCTCCATGAATATTTCAAAGTGACGGCAAAAATGCATAATTATAAATAAAATTTCATTCATCCTTTTTTGTCCAAGTCTGCGGTTAAATCTGGCCAGCTCAGTCTTTCCAATCACCAATCTCGCGCTTCAGTGCAAAGCTTTGACTGCTATTTATCAGCATCATCAGGTTAAGGGTATACTAATTACAAGCATAACGCAAAAAGGAGCGTAAAACAAAGTATTAGACGAAAGTTACAAAGAAGAAATAAAAGAAGCCCAAATACAATTATGCCACCGGCCGCGACACCTAGCCATATTGATTTATGTCTCCAACCATCTGAGTTGCAGGTCTCGTGAACCCAAACGCAGAAGTTTGACACGGTCACTAGTCGAGATTTTCATACGTTTTTGCCATTTCGTGGACGGATGGGTGCTCTAAACTATCTTCCAGCCACTACCTGGCCCGGGGTGACAGCGTCCGTCGAGAAAGTCTATCAGTGGGCATGCGTAACCTATGTCCCAGCTACTTTTATCTGTTTAGGTTCAGTACTTGATCCAGAGACCTGTCTCTGGTTCCCAACACCTTACGCCTAACCTCAGCATTGCTGATTCGGTGTTCCCACCATACTCGGCCAATGCTACGGAGACATCGACGCTTAAACACCGACAGTCTTCGCTTATCTTCTTCCCTTAGCGGTCATATTTCTAAGCTGTATAAAAGGACAAATCTAACTGCCGCAGTGTGCACTCGACTTAAGGTGAGAAAAACCCAAAGGCGTCCTTCCATGTCATGGACTGACCATTACTCGCCTCAGTGAGCACTGCTCGCTGAGGAATCCTTTTCAGGGATATATACAACATGTCCCAACCACCCTAGCCTGGTGAACTTAGGTGTTTCATCTAAGGATTTGGTTCGTATACGTAAGACTCAACCATAACTCCACCGTGATGATATAATGTTCTCACCATACTCGAACAATGTTACGAGGACATTGGTATTCAAATACCGACAGTCTTCGTTCATCCTCCACTCGAAGTGGCCATGTTTCTCGACCAAGAACTGGCCCTGGTGATACAACGTACACTCGACCCTTAATAAATAAACGGGTGTCATGTCGGCGCCACAGATGACTCAGTTTGGCACATGCCAAAACGAAGGGAAAATACAGATAAGTAGAAACGTTCCACGTTTCCACAGTTCTGAAAAAACGAAGAGCACAAAACCGATTCGACAGATTAAGGCAGACACTATATTGGTGATTTTCAACCTGCGCATGGGGCACACAAAAAGAACTGGGGCCAGAGAAGCGAATTCTCGAAGACTTGGTAATAGGCGTGGATGAGAGAAAATAAAGCAACTAAGTGGGTGGTGGACTAGTGACTGTTATGTGAGAGTCAACACAGAGTCACCGCTGTGACCGATCACTTCGTTGTACATAGTCAAGAAGGAATAATAAAGTATCTGAGACCGCTCCCCAAATTTAGCTATATCGTCCAAGGATGGACAAATTTGAACTTTTTATAGAACTGAAGTGTCTGCAACGAAAGTAAACTACTTTTTGCTGCTCTCGAGACAAGAACAGCTACATGCAGGAACCAAGAAAGTAGATAATTGGAAGCCGATAATATCCAAGGTAGATATGGTATTAAGACGGGCTGTGTCGAATATGAGGACTATATAGTAAAAGCTTCATTTCAAGAAGATAGGAAAAATAACGGATTTGCGGCGTTCAGATAGACGGCTGTCTGGATCCTAAGCAGTGATTCGACCAAAATCGGAATTCAGCCACACATGTTAAAGTAAGAGTTGGGTTTAGTACGGATACCAGCACCCGAAAGCAGTATTTTTTCCCGCACTGTACGAACACATGCGTAAGAAAATTGTTCCGGGAATTTCGGTCTGTATCAGTAAGAGGCGAGCATACGTACCTTGTGCTAGGCTTCGTAGCGTTGGTCACGTTGATAAAATACAGAATGATCACGCATCACGTCCCAGTTTGCAAAGTCGTAAAGCCGAAAGATGCATCTAAAGAAAGGGTTGGAACAGAAGTATTAGTGGGTGCACCCACTATACTGGGCACAAGAAAATTCATCCAATGTAACCAGAGGAGGAAACAGGGGAATAAAATGATTGTTTGCATTTGAGAATCTTAAGAGTATATGCACAATAACCAGTGCAATCGAGGACCTGTACGAGAAAAACGACCAGTTGCGGCAGGTTGTAATTGGAGGTAGGTGCTTCTCTTTCATGTTCAACAGTAGTGCTACTGGATGAGGGTGTTAGTCACTCTGCTACGGACACTGAAGTCCCCTAGGATGACGGTGATAGAGCTAGGGTCAGAAAACCTATTACCCGAACAAAGCAAGAAAATGGACCAATGGATTGAACACTTCGGTCAACTGCCCAACCGGCCCACAAACCGCCAGACGAACCAACCAGTCTCATCCCCAGTAAAAAGACATAGGGCTTTTAGGCCTTCGGTCAATCCGTTTATTCCGGCGATGTAAGAAGAACTGGATCAAAATCTGCACTAAGCTTGCTTCCCGCCGCCACGCGTGGTCAGCGGTGATCCGTTATATCCATGGGGCCAACTTATCCTCCCGCAGGAGATAGTCGCATAAAAATAAAAATAGGCGGGGTCATTTAGGTTAAAATGCTCTGTAGTGTGTTACGTGCCTTTACTATGAGACCAGGCACTAATATTAGTGGAGCAGTAGACAGAGTAGTAATGGTCGGAAGGTGGAGATTCAAGTTTCGGCCACACGAGATTATACTGGTGGTAGACAGTAATCCACTGTCATCCGGCTCGTTACCACACCTGACCTATTGGGACCTTATATGGTTCATCGCAACTCCAAGTCTCAGGGTTCGATTACCGGTTATCCCCAATAATGCAATGGGCTCTCGTGGCTATGGGGTATATACCCTTCCACTGCACTCATGCGCAAGCATGTAATAAAAAAAACTTACGGTTTAAAGTGTGTAAAGTGAGTAGACGAGAGCCTGTGGTAGATTTGTGGGCACAGACATAGATTCCCGCCTTAAAAAGAATGGGTGTTAGGTAAATTAGTTGAGATAGCGAAGAGGATTGTGTTAGGAAGCAGAAATTTAAGTGTCAGCCAAAAATAGTACCAATGGAGAAGAAGAATCAATGAATTGATGCATAGAATCAGTGCTGATATCCCATCCGCGGGTGTTTGCGAAAGCAATGCGCGAGACAAACTTTTTTGAGAGTAATTAGGCACGTGATCTAGTGGTGGATAGTGCACTGTGTGAAACAAGAGAAACCGACACCCTACTGAGAGCGCTTTCAGCGCCAAACTACATCAGACTTTTTGGATTGCGCGTTGTACTTCTCCGAATGGCAGCTGAGGCTATCTACCACATTATCATATCTCTTCTCCAGAACCGTGACAAATGTTACTCTGCTCCGAAGTAAAAGAAATCGATTACTTCTGACTGGTCGCCATGAGGGGTGATTTTAAACACGAGTCCTGTCTGTCTTTTGAAGGCAATTAGCATTTTAATGCGGCGAATCGCACACCTTTGCCACCAGGCGATCTAGTGCTTGTTAAATGGCCTGTTCAACATTACTCAGTTAAGATATGTCATTGGCGTACTGAGTCGAAACTCTTATCTAGGAGAACTTAAACTTCACTGTGTGTTAGACAGCAAAAGGCGCTCTTTCGTCGAAGAGGAACAGAAACGGAACAACCCTGATGTATTTCACTGCAGATATCGAAAGGTGTTGAAGGCTGGCCATATGCCCTAATCGGAAGTGCGATCATGACAAGTTGAGAATGGAACCATATCGGGTAATCCATTTCTCAACAGGCAATTACATGTGCGGTCCGTTGGACGGAATCTCGGGCAGCGTGAAATTTCCGGAAAACGATGGTCGTCACTTTATGGAAAGTATTTCGTTGATGAAGCAGCTAAAATGATTTGATGGACACATCCGCGACCGACACGAAACCCATGGGTCTGCCCTTGACGCATGTGGTGAAATCTGGAAAGTCACGCCGACCGCTCTGGCGCTGTTAGATCTATGCCCCTGTATTTGATACAGTATTTGTGCAATCTCCTCTTGAAGATTGAGCAACAGCTGATTCTCACTATGTAAATGGAACGTACTATAAAATCCAAACGGCGGGGAATGAGTCTTTACAGTTAGCTCTCGATCAGTTTTAAACAGGGACAGGCCACCGGATCCTGGCACCTCGTGATTTTTTACCGCTAAAATTTTCTTCGTATCTTCCTCCTCTGCAGATGATTGTTAACAGTCTAAGGGATTATGCAGTCAAGCTGATCGGTGCGTGGGCAAGGTAAAGTACGCCCGCGAAAATTCCCTCCGTCGTTTGAGTCGCCGCTGCTGATTATATTCAAATCATTGCGCTTGATGTGTATTGATCAGCGTCTGTCCTAAGCACTTGGCGCTCTCATTCCAATTGCTTTTTAGTGCATCCCTTGACCATCCCCGTCTTATACTGAAAGCCACCATATGAGTAGATGTAAATTTCCCTTTATTATGTATTCTCTGCTCGAGGTCAGTCACCTATGTGAGTAAGTTTACTATTCTGGGTGTTCGATATTCAGGATAAAACATCGTTCTCATCCTTTGGGTCCGGATATTCTTGATTATTTGACAACGGACGATCACTGTTGTCCTTCGCTCGCATTGGTATAATGATTTATTAACTTGATTCTTATTCGGAAGCTGTCATCCGAATGTTCGCCCCAACACCAACCATTTGCTTTGTGATTTCTGCAGAATTGCCACGTAGACCCATCTATCTCTTGGAAAGTTGAAGGCAAAAGAGCTACCAGCACGTGGATCCCGGTATGTGAGCAGGCGGCCAGCGGCTTGTTGTTCACATCTCCCGTGCAGAGCAGAGACTTTCAATGGGTTAGTCATTTTGATGAGCATTATGCGATGTACCTTACACTTCCAGTCAGCCGAGTTGGAGTGTTGGGGCCGTAGAAAGTCTTCTCATACCATTGCAACCCTGTCATTGAATTGTAATCAAGGAATCGATCAAGGTGTTATTCGCCTGCCAATTTCTGGCGACGAACTGTTCCGTAAGTACGTTACTGATAATCTGTTCATTGAAGTTTCGAATCGTAGTATTGACTTCCGGAGTACTTTGCTCATGTATAGTTCCATTTTTTACCAAGGGTGTCATATACATGTATACGATACGACACTATACGACACAACACGATTTATACGATCATTGACATGAGTATGGTAGCAGTATCACGTCAGTAATGGCGAACTGTGAAGGATAGCATTTGGAGCGAGTTGTTCATCACTCACAGTGATTGTTTCACTTCGTCGGCTACGGTAGCTAGGTCAGATCTTACGGATGCTTTCCCAAAGTTTATCTCGCCGCGCTTTATTCACGCTCGCTCGACAGGATTGGAAACGGTGGCATGGCGAAACACCGATGACCTGGAGGTGGAGTTAAAAGGCCTAACTTCCCATTTAGCCGCAGTGGGGCCCTGTCACCTACCAGGTTGGATCAAGAATGACACCGAAAATAGTTGGTTAGAGACGCTGGCGGTTGTGGCCGGAAACCGGAGTCAGTCGGGGTTACCGTGCGCCGTTAGCGCTGCTTTGAGCTGTCGCTGGAATCTTCTACCATGTCATTAGTCGAGGGGTGGTGAGCGGTAGTATGGATCCGCCTAGTGCCTAACCCTTGTAGGAGGCTGCCAAAATAACCGTTGAAACGTGAGCCGCGGTCAGTAGAGATTACGGCTGGGCAGCCAAATGTCGCCCAATGCCCTAAAAACGCGTGGGCTACGGTTTCGCTTGCAGCATTTGGCAAGGATGCAGCTACCGACCATTTAGGAAAGTGATCTGTCCAAGGGGCTACGTAAACGGAACCCTTACAAGGTGGCAACGAGCCTACCGAGTCGAAACAAACTTGCTGGAAACAGGAGTCTTCTGCGGGGAATTAAGATAATGAGCTTTTTATATCTGTGAACCTTTGAAGGTTGGCATTGAATGCAGTTGCGGGTCCAAGTGGTGACGTGGCGATTCACCTTTGCCATAGTCACTAGCAGCAGCGGCAAAATGATGGGGAGTTTTTGATTGTAATGGGTTAATACAAGGCCGGATGTAAGTATTTTCTTGACCTCAAACGCGTCTTGGCAGCGTGGTGACCAAAATTATTTGGTACCCTTTTTAAGAGATCATGTAACGGCTGCATATTTGGTACGAAATCGTTGTCATAATTCACTATGCCTAAGAAAGACCGAGGCTTTTTTGTTAACAGGAACAGGCAAATTTTGAGTCACGTCTCTCTTAGTTGGATCCGGACCCCAACCATTCTCATCCATTATGGCCCCAAGGTAATGGATACGTGGTAACAGAAACACGCTTTTACATTTGAAGTCTGAAACCGTATGATTGAATACGTCCGCAAACCTCATCCAAATATGCTCGATGTTCATCTACGAAAGTACGGACAACAATAATGTCGCCCGTGTGCGTCATGACGTAGGACAGACCGCTTCGCATTATGTCCGTAATTTGTTGGAAAATCGCTGGTGCGCATTTACCGCCTAATATAAGCCTTTTATATTGATGCAGGTCTCTGTGGGTGTTGATTGTCAGCAGTTCGCTGCAAGAGTTCCACTCCTCACTGAAGGTGGGCATCCGAGAAATCTAGTTTAGAATACACACGCCTTCCATTTAACTTGGAAAAAAGGTTCTCAAGGACCGGAAGTGGCCACTGATGCGTCTGGAGTGCGTCATTTAAACCGGTTGAGAAATCTCCACAGATGCGTACAGCACCATTGACGTCTCTTACGATTACTATTGGTGCGGAAAGAATGTGACTTTGTCTATTATACTTAAATGTTCCAAACGACCTAACTCGGCATTGATTTATGGAGTGACTGCATAGGGAATGGGTCTTTTGGGATGAAAAATAGGCGTGCTCCCGAGAACGATGTATAGAATTGTTTTTGCTTTTATGCGCAGGCCTAAAGAGTGATGTATTTTCTGCACTGACGTACTGTTTCGTTGAGCGTAATGAACGCAACTTTAGATTACTTTCCAGATGTACATGACTGCATCCGATAGCGACCTGTCCGCATGCGTAAATCTGCTCGTTAACCTTCTTTATGTCCTATCTCGCCAGTGTTCGCACTTGTTGCACCGGAACTGACGGAACCGCACATAATATCTCAGCACAGAACCGTCATGCTAAACGCGGCCGTTAAAAGTGACTTTATTTGACTTCTGCGCGGTGATAAGTCCGATTTGGAAATTTTTGTCCATGTTCAGAAGGTCTGCTTTAGCCGCTGATGCCTGAAGCCTTTATGGATCCTTCTTGATGTTGGACACTCTAATACATCCAGTGGCGATGTCTTGCAAGGAAAACGAGTTTGCTGATTTAAATCGAGCGAGCAGACGGGTTCTTATATTGCTGTCATTATCGAAAGTTAGGCCTGAGACAAACATCAGTGATATAAATTGGTTATCAGTCAGTTGTTTTAACTGAAGTCTCTGACACTCACGATTTACTCTGCCAGTATATGTAACAACATCCTCCTTCGCTTGTATGGTAATCTTTATACAGTGGTAACGAATGTTGAATAATGATGTTCTCTCGCCGACGATAGCAGTGAGATGTGAAACGATCGTGTTGAAAGTGAGATCTCGTGGGCGTTTCGATAAAATGTAGTTGCAGTACTGGATGTGTTCAGGTGTGCCTAATTTCTGCATCGGAAGGCGGAATTTGGCTGCTTGATCCAGAGTGGCGCCATCCACAAGAAATGTCTTTATACCCTTTGTACCAGGACGCGCATGTTTTTCTGTTGCTTGCATCATAGCTGAATTCCTGGATTTAGGTGACCAATGATTTTTTCAATCCCTGTTCTTGTTTTACATTTTGTCTTGGAATCGCTCAACAACATTGGTGTGATTTTGTCAGTCATCACCTGAAACAGTTTTGTTTGTCTCTGTTCCTAACGAATAAGGCTTGCTGCTGACGAAGTTGCTCCTGTTGCTGTTGAATGAACTGAATGTGACTGTTCTGTTTCTCCATCTTTGTTGCCTAACTGTTAAAGCCGATAGCTCACAAATCAGAACAACAACGGCGCTCAGCAACAGTTTATCGGTAGACTGAGGAGAAAGTGTCATCTAACACGAATGACCTCGGTACAAAATATCAATGAACGCCATTGACAAATTGAGGACTAATCAAAGCGCAACAAGCTGGGCGATATTGGTTTGTCGATTAAATTTCAGCTGAACAAAAGAGTCATAGCAAACAGGGTAACATGAAAGCAATCTTTGGTAGCTGGTTACGTGAGTGTCTCTAATGTTTGCTACTGGTGACTTGTATGAGATAAAACAGATTGCAGGAGTTTCTCATGACAGCGGCATGTTCCATCTCTGATGCACGTTGCGACCAATGGTCACATACGTTTGGATCGCTAGAAAACTTGGTTACTCACGTCCACTGTTTTGATCCGGGCACAAATAAATTCATTCTGAAACTGATGAGGTTGATATTATTCTGCTTTGTACAATATTCACATCATCTCTAAGGAAAGCAGTTGATTTTCGTACCTGCTTGGACATCAGAAATCGTAAGAATAAATGTTAGAACGAAGAGCTTGATGATATTGTAGAAACATGTAAATAGACAGTCAATGACATTCCGTCCTCTGGAGAAATGGTGTGACGATGAATTATAGATGATTGTATTAGCGTGAAATCGGTACAGTTGGTTGAAGCAATCATGGGTAAAGTTTTCCGCTTCCGAGCTTGTGTGGCTGAATTCGCCGCTGTCGTTGAAACAAGTTTTCAAACATCGATTCTTTTTCAGCTGATGCATTTGTTGGATCTTGATTTGCTTCATGCTGGTTGTAAAGTCGACTAAACCTTGCCACGTTGTTTCCTTGGTGCACACGTTCGTCATCTCTTTCTGCTATTCGTGGACAACCTGTCCGTCATTCTGCTGCTCCACACTAGACCAACACGATAACCAGAGCAATGTTCCCCACGTTCCCTGAAAAGGAGAAGACGAAATAGAGAGGGGATGAGGGATAACAAGTGATTAGCGTGTATTGCGAGAGCGTGCAAATGGAACATGCACGTGCAACGGTCAATTGGCCACCGCGCTTGGCTATAAGCGTTCAATTAGACAATAATGTTTTGAACAAATGAACGAATGTGAATCTTGCTACATGGTCATCATGGCTGTGCGCTGTAGTCTGTGATTCGTCGCACTCTGTATGTGGATCATTCATCAGGGTGTCGGTGTCAGGCTGACGATCGTCGTGGTCGACTGGGCGTGCTCAAGAGAAGTGGAGTGCCGGATCGACACTATGTTCTCGTTACCATTAGCAAAACGAATGCGGGCATACCCGGGGTTGCATCTCAATTGATCGACTTCCTTGACAGTCGGATCGCATTTTGAGCTACTTGCATTCCTCTTTAAAAGCGACTCCCGGTATCCACAATGAACTCATGTTAAAATCTGCATTGATAAGACATCGCATTGTACAGAAATTGATCGTTCTGGCCTGTGGTTTTCAGTGTGTAAATAGGTTTTGTATCTTTTCTTTCGTTCTTCTGGGTCACCATCATATTGCACTTGGATTTTCGACATACCTTTCGTATGTGACCAGCTACCCATGAGCATGACGGAAACGACGTGTTGAACTCAAATAGAAATCACTGCAAGACATGCATCTGTTAACATATTTGGAAGAACTGCGATATCGGGTTGACTCAATTGATGTGACTAGACTTGGCGAATATGGCGTGATCGCATCGGATTGAACGGTCTTCATTTAAATTCGATTGTAGTATCTGGCATGATGACTGAATGTTCGTCATCATATTGCTCACAGATTCTGCGATTCTCTGGAAAGTTCAAGCTTTTCTGCAGGGTGATATTGATTTCGGCAATTCATCGATCACAAATCATTTCCTCCAAACGGTCCGCGTAACTACAGACGTGGCCTGTTGATTCAGCTAAAGAATGAACTCGCGAAAAGACGCGTTCTGTCCTCACACCAATGAGTTGGATTTCGCTCTTCCGTTCACCTCGAAGTTGACTGGCACAAAGTAGTTCAGCAGGAGTTCCTTCAGTTTCTCGAACGGCGTTTCTGCGGGCGCTTCAGGCCACGCTAAGTTCTTCAACAACGAATGCAGCTCGCTCACCTGCAGTCAGAAATAAGGCGAGCTAATCTTGTTTAGCTCCGTTACGAACACTGCATCAGTGCTCGACCCATTCTTTGATCTGGGATGGATTACTGTGCAGGTTCAAATGCTCAGTACTCAGTGACCTCATGCTGCGACGCCAAATATAGGAATCGTATCTACAATCGTACGTAATACAGTGGCTCGTACCCGGACTACGCGCACTAGGAACCGACAAGACCGGACTGGAAAAGCAGGAATGGGAAGCTTAACGCTGTAATGTGAAATATTTACACATTCGATGTATACGAAACAATGGCCTGTGTCATTATATAAGGTGGTGGAAACCACGGTTATTTTACTTATTGAGTAGGCAATTTTCCAACCATATTTATGGGCTATGGCGGATGGTACGTAGCTTTCAGAGCTTCCGGTATCAACAGATTCTTGTGAAGCAATCCCGTTTTCCTGAACACTAGTGACAGAACTCCGCAGGCATGTTGGTGCAGCGGTAGTTTTCATTGAAGAAGAAAATTCATCACAGGAACAACATGCCTGCTCCCAGTATTAGATTTGCAAACTGTCTGAAAGCGATTCTTTTCCCCCACAAATCTTTACATATGGCATATTTTTCCGAGCAGTTGACACAGGGATACCTTCCATGACCACGAAAGTAGCAATTTATGGAGGCTGAGACCGTTGGTTTCTCGGAACGAGATTTGACCAATTTGGAGTTGTTGGGATCTATTGTAGATACGTTATAGGGAGTAGATAAGGGGAAACCTCATACGTGACAGACAACTGTGTCATTTCCAGGGCTCTGGGCGTCACAGAGGCTGTTCTTAGATCGAGATATGAATTATGATTGAGCTGTATATCAGCAATAAATGCATCCATCGTGGGAATATCTCTATCTTGTTTCGCTGCCACAGTTTCGAAATTGCTATCCTTTGCCAATAATTGCTCATTGAAGTCCTGTCCAAATTCTTGTTTGCAAATCGATGAAAGATAGCGTGCAAACACCTCTTTCTTCGGGTCTGTATTGGCGATCGTTCTATGCAGGTGTGCTCTGATCACAGATTGTTTCTGACAGGTACGAACTTGTGCCATGAAAAGCGGCATAGATTCACATGGCGTCTTCACAACGTTGGACCCAGAGTGACCATATTGTCATTTATCACCGCTGGCGTGGGTCAGTCGAAGATTCTCGTTCATTTTGGTCTATGTCCGTGGACTCAGATCATGACCTTGGTACGTGCTTATCCGTGGTCGAAATAACGCCGAAGCCACCTGCCCCGCCCAGGTGACCGACGGTCTCTTTTCCAGGCCGATCTGTCTACACGGTTATCGATGCATCCGAATGTGCACGATCCAGGTGCTCGCTGGGAACAGCTCCGGGAAGCCTTGAATGCCGCTTCCGATGCCATGCAAGATTCCGGTTCAAGTAGGCCGTACAGCCGATTAGATGTTCACAGATTCGTTCTTCCGGATTGCAGATTCAACGAATTGCGTAAATCCCTGAGACGCCAACTGATGAGGAGCCTGAAAAATGATCGTCAGCAGTGGTGGATTGCGAAATGTAGAGGAACACTGTTGACTGCGCCCATTGATTGTAGTCACAGTCTTTACCGTTTGATTAGAACTACCGGTCCATGGAAGCCTGGTGCAAGTGAGTTAATCAAGGAATCTGACGACTCACTGATTCACTCTCGGGGACGTCAGCCGAACTGTAAGGAGGAACGCCCTACGGGACATTTCGGTTGGCCCACTTCAACAGTGGACCTCCCGAATATAACGGCAATAGAAACGACACAGGTAGCTATCATTCCTCTGTCAGAAATGGAGGCTATTCGGGAAATAGGTTACTTAAAATGGTACAAAGTCGATGAACCGGATAAGTTGTCTCCATCTTCATTCAAGGATGCACGCGAAGCTTTGGTTTTGGACTTCACAAAACTTCAGATAGTCGGGGATAGTAAGCCAATTGCGAGGGGGATAGTGTGAATCGGTGACAGTGCCGAGTTTACTACGGAAGTGGTGTTCGTTAGGATATCCTCCTTCAAGTTTGTAGTTGAAGTGGTTCTTCAGATAGTCCTATCCTCGTGTGAGAATAGCGGCATCGATCTTTGGTCAGGCACTAAAATGTGTGACTTGGAATACGTGGACAATATTGTTCTTCTGAGTGAAGATCCAGATAGCCTAAACAACAGCGTAGACATAGTTGGGATGTGTTTTGTACCTTCAGTGTAAAATGCTGTTGCAGGACTGGGCTAGCTCCACACCAAACTTTGTCTTGGCAGGAGAAAGGGTAGCTGAAGTAGATAAAATTTGCTATCTGGGAAGTTACATATCACCAGGTTGAATGATATCGGATGAAGTGTCATCGCGTATACAGAAGGCGCGTCTGGCTTTTGCCATCTTGTCATCTGTGGCGTCCGCGTGGCATCCGGTTGTCCACCAAGAGTCGAGTGTACACTTCGGTGGTTAGGTCCGTTCTTCTACACGGCTCAGAAACATGACTGTTAAGGGTAGAACGTAGGCGAAGACAGTCGGTGTTCGAGCACTGATATCTCCGTAGTGTTGTCTGAATATGATGGGTACAACGTATCAGCAATGCTCAAGTTGGACGTAAGATGTTGGGAAACAGAGGTCAGTCTTTGGATCAAGTATTGAATCTAAACATATTAGGGTGGCTAGGACATGTGTTACCAATGCCCACCGATAGACTTCCTCGGCGTACGCTTTTCTCTGATGCAGGTAGTGACAAAGGTAGGTCGAGGTGGTCAGTCCATGACATGGCGAAAAGGTATGGATGACTTGACCAGTGGAATTGGCCAAGTAGGACGTGTTTGGCTTTCGGGTTAGGGCCCACGTAATCCGCCTTCCAGAAGTGACATGGCTAGGTGTCGCGGCCAGTGACGTAGTTGAATTAGAACTCTATCTTTGTCTTCGTGATTTCCGCCTATTATCTCGATTCTTCTTGACTTTACGCCCCCATTCATTGTGTCCTCAACTCAACGATGCTGCGAGGTAGCAACCAAAACCAGAGAAAAAAAGTCCTAGGTTGCTGGTTGAATGAACTGAACTGGACTTGTGAACAGAGACGGAAGGATACTCATAGCTGAGTGGTACACATTGCAATCCGCGATATATTTGTGAAGGGATAGAGAAGTGAAATCTACCAGGATATAAGGCTTATTTGGTTGATGGTTTTCGACCGAGGTTACGAACATCAAGTAGGTCCGTTTCCAGCGGATACGCCGTTCTGAAGCGTCTGGCGCACTATGTTCAGCATAAAGCGTTCAGTTCGAAAGAATTGTTCCATAGCTCCAAATTGTTTTGAGATAAATAGATTATTGTAGCAAATGAGAATCTTCTTGCGAAAGAAACAGTCAGATACTAATGGTTACGTTGAATGAATATGCCGTAGCTTTGGTTTAGGCTTTGTTCATCTCAAAATAGCGACAATAACCGAAAGGAAAGAATAGAAGCAGTCGTAAAACATGTAAACAGACTGTTTATGACACTTGGTACGTCAGCTTGTAATAATCGGGCAAGTTTTTGAGCGATTTACGAGCTGTGTGTGTCATGGTATTTTTACAAACGGGATCGTAGGCCGGAAAACATGTGGCACTTTACTACCAACTATCCCGTTGGTAATACAAGTTAAGACTGCGGCATTATACGGATGTCGGAGCCTCAAGAGGAGGCGGGCGTTCATCTTACACGCGTTCATTCGAAGTGACTAGAAGTCAATAACGAGAACTACGTAGGTGAACTCAGTGAAGTGGAGTATTCAAGTGTAAGTGCATTCAGCAAATAAGCGTGAGGATAAACGAGATGATTACGTTCTGCATGCATCGTTGTTCGCCCTTGACACACTTCAATCTTGGTGTTTTTAGTGACTTTTTATCCAATCGAGTCGACCTGTTTATTTTACACCGTTGATGTACCACAGTAAATATCCGATGTTTCAAAGACAACGTAAGGCAAAGAGATGTAGAGAGTTGGGGAAACAGCCACGAAGGAAAACGAGATTGTAGGCGAAAAAAAGCTGAAATTGAGGGGATGCTTCATGAGAAATTTAAAACTTGCACAGCTAACATATTGGGATGAAAACCTGATATGAGGGATGAATGGCTGAAGGTAGGAGAGCAGAAACAGTCTCTTTCGCCGGAAGGTGAAGTGTTCAACGCTAATTCACACAGCGTGCTTTTTTACGCTTGTGAAACTTGGCCTGTTGGAGCTGCCGATATTGATCGACTTTCGGTTATCGATTGCAACATCGAATAGGCAACTTCACTCACCGTAGGCTCGTTTTCGAGACCACACTTGCTGCTTACTCAGTAGGTATCCTATTAGCACTCCACCTACCTCGTTGGTTATCACACGTGCTACCTATCGAATGTCTCATTTTGCTCTACTCCTCAAGCATATGGTTTTCTGGAAGGAGCTGCGTAGAAACCAAGCCAGGATGTGGCACTGGTTCCTTGCTGAAAATGTGGTTAACCATCATTAGCTGAAATCCTGTCGCTACTTCTATTCTGTTCATCTGTTCAGCGTGACCTTATTGGGCCTATTGATTGTGTACGACGTCAGTTAATGACCCGCCGTTGTGCGTATACTCATAACTTACCTTATTTATCTATTACCACCTTCTGCCGTATTAATACTTTGAGCCAATTAATGGGCAGGAAGAACAGTGCTGTGGAGCTTTCTAGAATTGTTATTCCCAACCTAACTTTTCACTTCCCGTTGTAGGATGGTAATGTTTTTGTGAAATTCGGCTGCTGAACTAAGGTGTAAATCATGAATTAAGCTCGTTTTTATTGTCTCGGCCGGAGGAAAAAAAACTTTATCCGATAGTTGTTTCGTGTCACATGCTGTTTTCATATGTTTCACGAATGGCAGTTTACCTACGATTGTTTGCTTGCCACGACTCCCGTTTCGTTTCTAGTTTACTATTTGCTTGCCGAATCGTATTCTCCACCGAAGAGCAACTGTGGCTCTCCGCGTTCTGTCCACTTGGTACCAGTGCGCACCCGTCCGGAAACGTTGGATAAACAACTAGACCCCTGGCCGAAAAAAGTTCCCGTGTTAGTTGGGCATGGAGGTGCTGGTGCGCACCGAGCTCACTATGGTGGTGGTCGTGAATGGCCTGAGAATACCATTTGCGCGTTTCGTCGCAGCGAACAACTCGGACTACAAATGATCGAATGTGACGCGACCGTTACTCGGGACTGTGGTGCTGTTGTATTGCATCACAATTTTACCCTGGGCTTACGTTCACTACCGCGAAATGAAAGCTTCAAAGGACGCAGTTTTGTGCTGGACCATTTACGTCAGTATATTGGTTATTCGCCTAAAATTCATGCTGTTCTGTTCCGCATTTACTATCCATAAGAAACTCGGTGACAGTTTTCGACGGCAATAGTCGTAATGATCTGCGCACAAGAATCATAAACTGTTAGTAATTTGTGAATTTTGAAGGTTGTGCACGATGTTTTTCTTCTAGGCAAGTTTTAAATTTTTCGAGGTTGGGAGGGTGGAGGGTAGGTTATAATGTGGTCGCTGTATCGGAACCGAGTTCGGTTCGAATTGTATCGAAAAAACAATGCTCTTTGTGATATGTTACGTGAGTGTTTGATAACGGCGTTGTTGGGAATATTCGAAACTAACTGACGCGTGTAACCGAAACGTCGGATTTCTGACAACGCTGTGTGACAGGATGCCAAACACTTGCATACAATGCTGTCATGAAGTAGGTTTTCGCAGGTTTGACAAACTCCGAGATGATTCATCTGTTAAAAGTAGTTGAACACGGTGGGATTCGAACCTACGCTTTAATGCCGCGTGTACTGAATCAGCTGGGCTACGAGGTTACACGGAGGGCTTCGGACTTTTCGCCTATTTACCGTAGTTTACCCGTCCGAATTACGTTAGCACACGGCATCCGCCACGGCTAAGTTGTAATTTTTGACTGCCGACGATAGGGTTTGCCTTAAATCAACCGGTGTTCGCCAGTTAGGTAATGTGATTGTTTTTAGGACGCTTTTTACACTGAAAGTGTGAATTTACCACAAAAATGGGTTAGCGCGATGTAGAACGTAGTAGGTGAGTTTCGGTCGAATGCTTATTATATTGCCAGCGCACATAAGGTGCGTTTGACTTTTAACAGCTTAAGCTATCAGGCTGACCTCTTTGGTATTCGTTGATTCTTGGTCTACTGTTCTGCGGCGCTACGTTGAGATCTGCTTCAAAGTGTTGGTCGAAAATCCGACTGTCGCCGTCGGTGAGCGCAATAAAACTGTCAGCGTTTGTACGCTGATTTCTTCTTGGCGTAGCTGTTCTGAAGGCAGCTAAACACTCAAACCTAGCAGCTTTTTTGTTTGTTTTGTATTTCCTATGTCCTTGGATAAACTTCACTGTTTTTTGAAATTACATTTAAAGTGAGTCATAGCAAAAGGCGTAGACCCCATAATCAGAAGATATACTGTAAAAGTGGGTTGTGGGGGAAAATTCAAGTTAGAAACGGTTTATTGATCTTGCTTTTGAAGAGAGAAAAGTCCTAATTAGGTGGGAAGACTGAAAGAAGGAAGGCGTTCCACAGTTTAACGGTCAGAGGAGAGAAAGAAGATTGAAAGATGGAAGTACGACATCTAGTGATAGAAACTTGATAAGGACGATTGGTTGCCTGGGTACGTGATGGTCGGGAGAAAGTTTTAGGAAGAGGAATTTCCGATGCAAGCTCAGAAGAACAAAATTCAATATAGTATCGGTAGAAGAGAGACAGCGAAGCAACAGCCCGACAATGGGCTAGTGACTGCAGACTTGAGGTTAAAGAAGGGTCGTCGATCAACCGGATGACCTCACGTTGAACTTGATCAATGAGAGAAACAGAAGTAGACGGAGCTCCACCCCTCATGTGACTGTAGTATTCAGGTGCTGAGCGGATTTGAGCTTTGTATAGCAGAAGATGAGCTGGTTTGAAGAAGCGTCTGGCGCGGAACAAAAAACCAACTTTGTGCGCAGCACGAGAGACGAGCTGAGGTATGAAAGCGGACCAACACAGAGAGGTAGTTATAGGTAAGCCAAGAAGAAAGATAGAATCTGTGGAAGGCAACACAGTTGAGTCAAAGGATAAATGAAGGGAGAACGAATGGTGTTTCAAGGAAATCAAGCGAAAAGAAGTCTTGGAAGCAATAAGTGCGACGTGATTGTGGGATCCCCAGGAGGAGGTGTGTTCGAGGTCGGACCCTAAAGATGCACCGATTGTACTGCTGTTACCATCGATGTTGGTGTTGGCGTGGCGGGGAGTGCGGTAAGAAAGGGGAGAATGAAGGGTGGCGTCATCGGCAAAGGAATGGATTGGGTTATAAGTAGTAGATAGAAGATCAACAATGAATAAAAGAAATAGAATGGACGTTAGTACTGAACCTTGGGGAACACCAGCATTCGCAGGAAATGGCTGGGACAGAACCCCATCAATTCGGACGGAGATGGTTCGCTCACTGAGGAAGCTTGATGTCCGCAATACGAGAGCGGAGGAGAACCCGAACGTGGGCAGTTTTGACGGAAGGCTTTCGTGCCAAACTCGGTTAAAGGCCTTAGAGATGTCTAGTGAGACGACGTGTTACTCGGTGATTGCCGAGTGCAGCCGACCGGGAGTGTGAGACGAAAGCCAGGATATCGCCGATGGAACGGCGAGGTCGGAATCCGTATTGACGATCACTCATTAGTCCTTCGCGTTCAAGAAACGCACGCAGTTGATCGGAGATGATACTTTCGCATAGCTTCAAAATTATAACTGTAGGGGAAAATAGGACGATAGTTATTCGGGTCAGGAAAATCACCGCGTTTGTGAACAGGAAAAATTACAGCGTGTTTCCAGGGGATCGGAGAAGTGGAAAGTTGGAGAGAGACGAAAAGGACGACGTAAGAGAGGGGCCAATTCAGGGGCACACATTTTAAGAGCGATGAGTGGTATACCGTTCGGACCGGGTGGTTTGCATACGTCCAGAAAAAGCAGCGCTTGGTGGATCTTCCTAGTGCTAATGTGAGGTAGGAAATGAGAGATAGAGGGAAGGGAAGAAGTCGGAGGAGTAGGATAAGTGGGTAAGGCAGAGTTGGAGGCAAACCGGGAAGCGAAAACTTCAGCTTTCTCGTGTTGTTCACACACAAGATCACCAGGGGAATTACAGGTGAGAGGGAAATTGGAAGGGCAAAAATCACTGGAGACCGCCTTGGCAAGGGACCGAAGTGTTCGGCTACCGGTGGCAGGTGGGAGTAAGCGTTCGGCCTTGCAGCGGACGAAGCGTTCTTTGAATCTCTGTATGGTTGACGAGCATCTGTTCCTGGCTTGCACGAAGTGGCCGTGGGATTCCGGAGTGGGCGAGCGGCGTTAGCGGCGAAATGTTGCACGCTTCAAGCGTACAGCACGATCACATGCGTGGCTGAACCCCTCGGGGGATTCGGGTTTGCCGGGTTTGGAAAAGTGAGGAATAAAGAGTTACATACCTTGAAGAACGATGTCGGGGAAGTTAGAAACGGAAATGTAAACGTCTGAAGTAAAACAGCAATCATTTCAAGGATAGGAGGCCAGGGAATCGTGAAAACCATCCCAGTTGGTTGAGCTGTATCGCCAAAATGTGTGTCTCGAGGTAAATGGAGGACTGGGGCGAGTAAAATTGATGGAACAGGAAATAATACAGCGGCCAAATGAGCCAAGTAGAGGAAGAGGAGAGATGCCTGAGTAGAGAAAAGGAACAGAAGTGAGAATAAGATCAAGAGTATGGGCTCGATCGGGAATACGTGTGTTAGTGGGAGGGGGGGGGGGGGGTCAACATGTTGGCACAGGTTGTCCACCACGGCGAAGTGTCCGATGTATGAATCAACCAACCTCGATTGTAAACAATAAAATCCCTTAAGATGGTGATATGGCATTTGGGGTCCGTGCAAGCACTCAATGTTCGAAGGTAAGAAATAAAAATTCGATGAGTCGCTGCTGTTGGGTGAACGGTAAACCACACAAAAGGAGTGGTTAAAATAAGGAAGTCAGAGCTTCAGACACTGAAATTCAACTCAAGATTCTGGATTCTGGATGTGGCGAATGACTGGTGGACAAAAGCACAGACGCCTCCTTTGGGTGGAAAAGAGGAGTGAAAGGTATAGTTGGGAAATTGGAGGTGGGTGGTGTTTGATGAGGGGGAGATTTGGGTTTCGGTCAAAAATGGGACAAGAGGAGAGTAAGATTGGAGAAATTGGTGCACAGAATCGATATTATGGTTCACTCAGCGAATGTTGGTGAGTGTGATGGCTTCGTGCGTGTTTCTCGAAGGAGCAGAGCGATAAAAAGAGGGAGTGCGTGTGTCGTGTATTTTCATGATTTGTAGTGTCAAGGAAACCGGCAACCATGATCCTGAGACTTAAAGTGGTAACCACATTAGGCCTCAATAGATCAGGCGTGGTAGTGAGCCGGGCGATAGCAGAGCCGTATACCACTGCTGCTTAGCCTCCACAGTGATGTTGGTCATTGTGTTATCCCTCGTCGACCGCGTAGAATAAGAAAATCACCAAACTTGAGTTCTTTTGGATCTTATGTCCGACCCTAGTTGGATTGATCTTCATTGTCAACATTGTTGCTCTTCCAGTACTCTCATTCAGCCCAAATTCACGCGGGCTATATGACCGTTGCTTGATTTCTCTAGTGTTGATCACTAGCCTCCTGATTATAAAACCATATTCTTCGAATGTGCGTAGTACACTTCAACACCTAATAATCGTTCCCGGTCACGGCTAGTAAAAAAACGGATCGTCACATTCCTAACACACTGTTCCTTGCTGGTCAATACAAACACTGCCTGTGCTACCTCTTCCCTAGACTGCTGTAGGCTGGACTCCTTCGGCGATTTGCAATATAGAAACGGGTATTATATTACCACGATTACACTGAGTCTGAAGTCAGGCATAGAACCAACACCACAAACAAAATTGGGCAACAAAGTAGGGATAGTAATTAGAAATCGTTTTTGTTATTTCACTGTACACATTTTTGTGTTGTGTATGAATATTTTGTTCATTATGGGATCCGAGAGTTTCCTAAGCACACCGCACAGCATTCACGCCATTGCCTTCGGTTCTGAGTCATTTCCCTCAACGTCTCTAATCAACGAAAAGATAAAGAAATATCTCGGACGTTATTTCCAACCACACTTGAATAATTAAAATTTTCTAGAGAACAATTGTAAACGAGAGTAACGAGTGATGATTGAGTAGTTTAGAGCGTCTGCTTACCACCTTGGAGGTCGTAGGTTCGAATCCCACCACAGCCGTCACACTGGTGGTAGACAGAAATACACTGTCATCCGATCTACTGGAAGCTTATGTAGTTCTGCATTCCAGGTGTCAGAGTTTGGTTGCTGGTTGTCCCTAATGGTTCAGTACGGCTTTCATTCTCGGGGGTATAAGCGTTCTACTGCACTCATACACAGGCATATAATGATAATAATAGTCTTACTTCTCAAGCAACCGTAATGCTTTATCCTTGCCATAGGTTAAAATCTTCGAAATAAATGGGCTGCCTTAAAAAAACGCAAACAACATTTCACTTAGGTGATTACGCGGCATCTCAGAAACAGCTTCCGTTTCACACGTCATTGTTTATGAATTGGGCGATTGTCCATCTCGTGCTGGTTTTGGTATCACCGTAAACATGAGGCAAGTGTGCAGCGCTAGACCGGATCCCTGTCAGCAGTCGTTTGTGCGTCATCAACGGTAGACTGGATCACATGCTTGTTCGGCGTATTTATGTATGCCTCTGTTTGCAGTTCTGGAGCCACACGAATTCTATTGGGATTCGTTCAAAGTGCCTCGCAATATGCATTCTATGGACTTGGTTGCTGTTGGTGATTTCGGTTCTTATGGTGAATGCCTAGACGAGATCGAGAGGTATATGGGAGGCACGTTTATCATCCCAATCGATCTAATCGATAATGGTCATCGACTTATTCAAGTTTGTTCTAACCAAAAATTGTTCTTGGCGGACACAGTAAGCGGCAGCACTTCACGCGGCGTCCTGTCTGTCGATTACCGCGGATGACGATAGACTTATAATCTTAAAAATGGGTCTCCTTTGTCCAAATCAGAAAGACGACATAAGTCGGAGAAGCTTGGCCTTTTGGTAGTCTGTAATGGACGTAATCGCACCGCTGTGAAAGCTTTATGGTTGGATTATGATTTCTATTTATTTGAATAAATAAGTGGTCATCATTGATTGGCAAAATAATAACTTGTTTCTTCTCGATCGTAATTGGTTTTCGCATGTTTTTCTCGGCTTCCGGTGATGTTCAATAAGCTTTTCGGGATAACTGTTGGCTAGCAATGTCCTGTTTATGAACTCCTCTTCATTTTACACTTGATCCCTAGTGCAGATTCTGTGTGCTCTGTTGAAGAGAGTTCGAACAAATCCACGTTTGTATGCCATTGCCGCAAGGCTAGATAATTGTAAATAGCGAACGCCCTAAGTTGCTTTGCGATAAATACAACGTACGATCCGGACGTCTAGTTATTAGAATATCTCAAAGAGGTAGACTGTTGGCACGTTCTTCTTCGTGAGTAACAGAAAAATTAGGATGCAAAGAGTTTATGGTGTTAATACAAGGAATAAAACGTTCCCCATTCCACTGTACTATTTTTCTCGCTGTATGATATATAAACTGAAATGTTCTACGTACGCGGTCGACAAGAGTAAACGAAATGCTTGCATCTCACGACTTATGTTTTTTTACTGATCTCATCAATAAAATTTAAAATTATCGCTCTTGTTGGTCCGCGCCTGTCCATGATGATCAAGCTTGTTTTCGTGCGTAATTTTGTCTACGTTGTAGTGTGAACTAACAGTGAAGCCAACCGACCTCGCGGCTTACCTGCTACTAGACCATGACCATTGACCTGTTTCCGAATAGATTGATCCCCTCGGTAGTTAGTGTTGTCAGGTTCCCAGGATTCAAACGAAAGTCCGACGTAGATCGAAGACGTTTCGTTTTAGGTTGCTAGTGCTACTTGTAGCTCCAGAATTGGACGCGCACATGAAACATCGTTGTGTGTATCGGCATTTTTGTTGCCAGGTGCACACATTTCCGCCCTTCTGGGTGCGAGGAAAAATGAAAGGTATAAATGTCATGGATGCCGGTTTATTGTGAGCCTGACAATTAGTTACAAGCAGCAGTGAGCGACGAATTTTAGGGGAACAAGGCAGTAATACTCAGCAACAAACCCAGTCTTTCTCATTAGAGTAGAGACACTGATCCACTAAAGCCAGGAGTTAGTGAAGTAATCAAGAAGGCTAATGTTCACTGATTTAAACACCGAGAACTACGTGTGAAGCCCTGCAGGTTGCATTTAAGATGTCCCTTAACTGTCATGGGTGTAATGAATTATGGTGCAGTAGAGGCAGTTCTGTGTATTGGTTCTTGACGAGAGGCTTAGATTCTCCGTAAAATAGTTCACCTGGACCAAGTGAGGTTTGTTTATCTATTTTCAGGTACGGAAGCCCAACCTTGCATAGAAGTTGGCAAAGCTCACTTTGATAGTAATAAGATAGCAAGTTCCCCATACGTTTGTGAGTCGGTGGTCGTATGGATTTATAAGAGAGGTTACAGGTTTCCGATTAAAATCCGCAGAACAGTTTACTTTACTGTTTCTTGCCGGGGTTATTACCATCCGGTTTATTATGGCTCGCGAAAATGAGCTTGGGTTTACACCTGGGCGATATCGTGTCAACCCTAGATAGACTTTAGAACGTCGTCTCACACTCCCTAGGTTCACGTTCTGTTTTTGGTTGAAACTGGTTTTTACTCACTCGATCTGTCTGTTGTTGAAAGGTTTTCTGGCGAAGGATTTTCACCAATGAATTTCGAGTTTTACCACCTTTCCGTCTTTAACACCTAGATGTTTCTGAACTTATTTTGATGTCTTCTAAAATCTTAGTTTCTACGCGCATCAAAATTTTTCACCCTTTGTTCAAGCGGATGGCCCGGTTACGAAAGACACTAAGAGTTTGATTGCCCAATACACTTTGGAGGAAATTCGTAACCTATTGGGCCAAGCAAGTCGGAATTCAAAACCACATGAGAATGATCATTTTGTTCACCCAAAACCATTGGCGTTCGATGACCCGGAACCGGACCAGGATGGGATAGATGGTCAGCCACTGCCCGAATTGAACGAGGCGTTTCGCCGGACATCAACACGATTAGGATTCAATGTGGAAATGAAATATCCGCGCGAAACGCTACTGGGTCGTATAACACACGCGTTGGAGACTGGAGAACCAGTCACTTCAGATCTACCCGGACCACATAACTACTTCGCCCAGATAAATAAATTTTGTGATAAAGTATTAGACGTGAGTTATGTTTTTTGTTTATGTATGTTCGTAACTACAGTCCTGTTCCGCATCGTTCGGATCAGTCACAGGACCATAATAGTTTAAACTGACACCTGTATTTAACATGTAATGGGCGGTACCAATTCTGTCCATCAAAATTCATTCATGCCTGTATAGGTCCTCTCACAGTAGATGCACTAGGACCGCGTCTTGTTATGCTTCTGATGCACTATAGTCACAATAATGGTGTCATTTTTACGCGGCAACTTTATTATTTCAAGTACCTAGCCAATGTCGGATGTTGTGTACAGTTTTATTGAACTAGTTGGCCTCAACATTCATCATTCCATTATCAGCAAGTGTGGTTTCGCGATGATCTGCCTCCGATAACGAACTTTAATTTGCATCTGGAGAATGGAATTCTAATACACAACAGGTACGCCTACCCATGTCGTCCTTCCAGAATATGTCATTGAGGCTTAACGGCAGATGAATGGATTGCTCAAAATACTAGTAGACAAACACTTGCAATTCGGGTTTGCATTTGTCTTCGCGCCCTCTTGGAGTTGTTTTTTCCTTCGGATACTTGAATTCAGTTTGAGTTTGACTAGTCGGTAACCAGTTGCTTACGGCCGAAGTCAGCGACGGTTACGCTCCATAGTGATAATGACGTGACGTAAACCTGTGAGAGAGACACTCCGAATATCCTGCATAGGTAACGTGTGGGACTCACAGTCCCGCACCCTGACCGGGATTCAAGCCGGTGGACGTATGGTACGGCACCGCACTGATGATGATTTCTAGGAAGCCAAATGAAATAGATCCATACACCATACCTCCACGGTTTCCAGTCATAGATTGAGCATTCTTATTGTGTGATGGGTCATAACATACATGCTTCGGTTTAATTCATTTCATAAGGCAGCAAACCTCACATTAAGATGTCCGACTTTTGGTCGCCGTCATTTGGCTATATTCGATTATGCAACCGGCTTGTGGCTTGCCATTTTTCAAACAGAAGATGAAAATCGGAAAGCTTACTGGCGGAGTTACTGTTTTGGTTTTAATTTCACTTCTGAGCTGCGCAACTTGATGGCAAACACTGCACCTTGACGTGGTGTGATGGCTTGCGCGCCTCTATGACCAAAAGAGCCATACAGAATGGCTTCTTTAAGCCGGAGATGCAATCATACCTGACAGGTCAATGGGTAAAGGTCAGACAAAGTCCAGTCTCCTGGTCCACCAGGTTGCGGGTTGATTTGAGCTGGCAACTCAATCGACAAAATCAGTGGAAGAATAATCGATCCAAGCAAATGGGCTTCCACTAGGCCATCCCACGGCCATGCGGATAGGTTCTTGTTAGAACTGAAGGCTTTGGATGAGGACCCTAATCGTTCTCCTGCTTTGTGGCTGGGCACCCTAGAAGTACCCGTCCAACATCTCCCATGAACTGCACAAACAGAAAGAATTCCATACTGCATCGGTCGTCGCGCAGGATGATGAGGACCGCGCTGCCCGTTGTATCGAGCGGGGTGGGTAGTGATAAATGGGCTGCTGCTCAGAGTTCCCTCTCTTTTAGTCAACCTTTGTCTTCTGTCACTAACCACCCCTCTTTGCCCCATCTATCCATCCATCATGCTTCCACTGATGACACGGTTGATACTCGCAACGATTCACTGTCGAATAGGGTCGGGAATAATCCTTTGTCTGGTAACTCACATTTTCTCAAACCTCGTCAGCCTCTGAATCTCGGCTCCTTCAACGTGCGTACACTCATGCAGGCCGGTCAGCAGGCGTGCTCAGCCCTCACACTGACCTCTGAAGATTGATATCTGCTGCGTAAGTGAGACGCGTATCCAGGATTCGAGCACTGTGATTCAACTAACTGCTCCTGGTATCTCATCGAGGTATTTCTGCGCACCTTAGGAGATGAAGTAGCTCGAGTTGCGGGTCAATGTGGTGTAGGAATAGTCTTGACTGACAAGGCTGAGGCTGCCCTTTTAGACTGGATCCCGATTAACAGTCGTTTATGTGCTGTGAGACTCCAAGGGTCAGTTGGCGTTCGAAAAGATAGTTGTGTTAGGCGTAATTTGTTTGTGACCTTGGCATACGCTCCAACGGACTGCAGCTCTGACATGCAGAAAGATGAGTTCTATGATAAACTCGCCACCCACGTTCGCAGCAGTAAAGGTTCTGACATTGTAGTACTGACTGGTGACTTCAGTGCACAGGTTGACAAACTCAGTGTGTCAGAAGCCTGTTTAGGTGGGCGTTGTGCTTTACCTGCTCAGCGCACAGATAACGAGGATAGGCTTCTCCAGTTTTGTGCAGACAATCGATTGTTCTTGTCTAGCAACAATTTTTGACAGCTCGCGTCGCACAGAGACACAGTGCTCTAACTCTACAGGTACTTTGAGTCAAATTGATCATATGGCAGTAAGGTACCGGTGGCACAGTTCTGTTCAAAACTGTAGATCTTACTGGTCCACGTACGTAGAGTCAGACCATGCATTAGTTTTGATGCGATTATCTCTCCAGCTCCATGGTCGTCGTCGCAAACCGCAGACCCGATTAGCCGTGCATCGTATGTGTGATCCAGAAGTACGCACCCGTTATGAGCAGAACTTAGCACATGAGCTAGGATCTACGCCGAATAGTAATGCACATGAGCATTGGGCTCATATCAAACAGGCGATGCACTTTGCAACAGGTTTTGCCTGTGGTCCTAAGTCGGATGTCCATCAAAAACACTGGATCTCTCAAGAGTCGCTGAGTATAATGGAGCAAAGGCGTCAGCTCTCGAACTGTAAGGCGATGAACAAGATGCGGAGAAAGCTAAAAAGGCAAATTACGAAAAGCCTTAAGAATGATCTCGAAATTTGGTGGGTAAAGGTGGCCGAAGAAATGGAAATAGCAGCTAATTCAGGTAACAGTCAGAGACTGTTCAAACTTATTCGTGATACCGGTGGACGGCGAACCCAGGTCAGTGAAACGATTTGCGATAGGGATGGAGAACCCATTCATGGCAAACAGCAAAGACTTGACTGTTGGGCCGAATACTTCAAGGAGCAATTTAGCTGGCCGCGCGCTTATGTAGTTACTCCTGTGTCAACAACTGCGATTCTTTGGGAAGTATGATTTGATCCCGCATCGGAAGTGGAAGTAGAGTCATGGATTCGATTACTAAAGCGAGGGAAAGTGGCAGATCCTGACGAGCTACCTCCAGTTCTTTTCAAACTGGGTGGAGATGCTGTGGTAGAATTTTATTGTTCAATAACACAGCGTAGTCGAAGTCGTTAGTAGATTGTCGATGTTTCGGTCATCACGGGTAACTTTTTTCAAGACTGGTTTTACAACCGGATGTAAAACCAGTCTTGAAACATGGCGCATCGATTTTCCGATACACTCCGAACCGATCTTGTTTCTGACACAATAATGGGTGGAGATGAGAGAGAGGGATGATAAAATCACTCACCGTCTTGCTCCGTGACATTTGGAACGAGTAGTGTATTCCGTTAATATGGAGCGAGTCGTTGGTTGTTCCCATCTTCAAGAAGGAAATACGCATTGACTGCAGTAATCATCGTGGGATTAGCTTAATTCCGATAGTAACCAAGGTTTTAGCTTCGATTCTGCTGCACCGTCTGACACCGGGTCGCGAGAGTAACGCCCGCAAACAACATGACGGATTCCGCCCAGGTCGAGGAAGCATCGACCAGATTTTTACTCTTCGCCGACTACTTGAAACGCGTCATACGCACCGCCAACCGACAATGATGGTTTTCTTAGACCTGAAAGGCACTTTCGATTCAGTTGATCGAACAGCACTTTTCAGTGCTCTTCATCGAAAAGGTATGCCCCAGAAGTTCGTGAACCTCTTGAGATCGTTGTATTCTCATACTTCTGGCCGCGTTAGAGTTTACGGTGAACTATCCGGTCGGTTCAAAACGACCACTGGTGTTCGACAGGGATGCCCTTTGTCTCCATTCCTGTTCAACTTCGTCATAGACGAAATAATGGAGAATGCCTTGGGAAGTCCTCAGGATGTAGACGTCGAACTAGGAAATATTGGAAAGCTGTGTGACCTAGATTGCGCGGACGACCTCGTCTGCTTTTTCGAATGCACGGAACATGCGCAACTTGCACTAGATAGACTCTCAAGAGCTGTAGCTCAATTCGGCGTGCGCTTTGCACCTTCACAGTTTAAAGTGATGTTACAAGACTGGACATCAGCGATTCCGAGCTTGATGCTCGATGGGGAGGTGCTAGCAGTTGTCGACCACTTCGCCTACCTCGGCAGCAGCGTGACGACGGATGGGAGCACTGTAGTAGAGGTGAGTATGCGTATATCCAAGGCTCGAGCGGCGTACGCTGGACTGAAGCACTTGTGGCGTCGATCTGATATTTCACTGAAGTTGAAAGGTCGTGTATACTTTTCCGCAGAGCATTCAGTTTTGTTTTATGGTTGCGAAACTTGGAGTCTGCGTGCAGAAGATATTTGTCCTATTGAGGTTTTCGACCACCGATGTTTGGGTAGTATTGCTAAGATTGGGTGGAATGACCGAGTGAGTAATGCTGAGGTCAGAAAGCGAGTTTCGGTAATTACTTTGGAGAACGTTTTGTCACAGCGTATCCAGCTTAGTAGACTTCGCTGGTTGGGACACGTGTTACGTGTGTCAAACACACGTCTACCGTACCGTGCCCTATTGTCCATTCCTCCTAGGGAGTGGAAAAACCACGTGGAGGTCAACAAATGACGTGACAGCGAGGAATAAGAAAATGTACAGCAGACTTAGGATAAGTGGGTGCTTCACGTCTTCGTGGTTGGAGTCCAAAAGATCCGTCCACCAGTTGGCTGGAGACACTGAAGGATATGGCAGCGAACCGCGAACAGTGGCGATCGTGTTGTCACTTTCTATCGAATCAGAATG
Source organism: Fasciola hepatica (assembly GCA_948099385.1). Classification (NCBI taxonomy): domain Eukaryota; kingdom Metazoa; phylum Platyhelminthes; class Trematoda; order Plagiorchiida; family Fasciolidae; genus Fasciola; species Fasciola hepatica. Next base: position 36,357,798 of record CANUEZ040000043.1, read on the forward strand.
ACTGATCGATGTGCGTTTGTACAGTTAGACTGTGTATTCCGTGTGTTGGCTACAAGGGCATTCTTTCCTTTCTGCACTCGTGTAGGCCCACTCCCCGTCCATCTTGTATATTCATACTTTCTAATTCAACGTGCAACATGGTGAGAAAGTCAGTGGTGAGTGGGGCTTGTCCTACTGTTTAACGCTGTACGATGATGATGATGATGATGGTGGTGGCAAACAATTACTCGATCTTGGTAACATCAGTTTGTGATAGCTCGCTTAAGTTGGTCCCACAGTAGCCCTCTTCGCTGGGATTCCGATTGTTTTTCTCGGGCTCATACCTAGGCTAAAGAGCAGAGGCTTCAATGTTTTTCTGTAGTCAGTCACCATGTACCTTGTAACAATCAGTACCGTTGTTGTGGTCGGTTTGAGTGCTTTATTTGTCGACCAATATCCTGGTTTATTTCACAACTTTGATCTCTGTTTTGCAATACCTCAGGCGGAAGTCTTTTGGGTGTATGTGATGCTTTTTATGTGAGTGTGTATTGCAGTGTGTAATGCTACCTCCATACGATACTTTTCTCACCTATATCCCTCAATCGTACATATACGATTGGGAGAATTTTCTAAAAATTACATCCACCCTAATTTGTCGGAGTAGAGAGATGAATAATCTGTCCCATCATCCATGTAACTTCGCCGTGAAAACGCTAATTTTGATTATTACTTTCGAGGACACTACTAACTCAATGGGTTAATTATCAATATAGGCAATGTAAGCTGTGTCAGCTGTTCTGCACCCAACCAAAAGTCGTCAGTGCGGTATCTGTGTCGGTTCGAGCCAAGATTTGTTCAAAGGCCTCCGTACGTTGCCTCGAACGTGAAGTGTTCTTTGCAAGCATCAGGGTTCATATCTTAATTTCATTTTCGTCTACTAATTCATGATTATCGGAATTGTCTCTTCAGCGATCAGCCTTTTGAGGGCTGATACTCGTGAGTGTCACCTTTCCCTTCTTGCAACGAATAGCCTACCACTGGCTGTTTAAATTTGCCTTTTTTATCTATCTGTCTATCATCGCAGGTTATATGGAAGAATGCTGGTTCACGTCCTGTGATCCTATCGTCTTTCAACGCAGACTTATGTGCTGTACTTCGACTTAAACAGTCTAACTTTCCAGTACTGTTCATCACGCGTGGAGGTATCCCATCGAGCACAGAACCACCGAACATGATGCATGTGGACTTGCGTCATTGCAACCTTCCAGTTGCACTTTCATGGGCACACATGATGAATCTCTCCGGAGTTGTGACTTTGGGTCAACATTTCGGATCTACACCGAAATTGCATACAACAAACGAAGGTCAAATTAATGCTTTGGTAGCCGATATGCAAGAAAAACAGCTAGCCTGTCTTGTCTACGGTGACGGAGTGTCAGAATTATCCTTCCTGAAAAAAGCTACCGGTTGCGGCTTGACTGGTGTTATTATCGACCGCGTTGAATCATACATGCAAGAATACTTCCTAACAGTGGCACCCTCTGCTTGATCTAAACCCGTTCATTGACTGATCTCAGTAGACTTCTCGATATTTAAAACTTGTTAGCTACCAAGCCCTGTCCATCACCAAATGCGTTGTTTCCACAGTTCTGTCTTCTAGATACCAGTGTTCATTGGTTTGGTCATTCTTCCAGAATGCTTCACTTTTACTTTCCTGTCTAATTAGGATTCGAAATACATGTTTTCTAACTAGTGAGTCACTTTTTCCACCGGAGAACATCCAGGGCATTGTTACACTCAAGGGATAAATTGATTACATATGGACGCGCCCTCGATTGATTGCGCTACAATGTGTTATGATCTCGACCATTACCACTGAAATTGTTTTAGTTATTACCACATGTCTAGAATTCGCTACTCGAAGGAAATTTTCACTCGGACTACAGACACGTCATGTTTAGTCATCCAAAACTCGTTTCTGCGCAAGTAAGTCGAAAGCAAGCTTGACTGGGAAACAGGCGTGCTGGTTGGCAGACTGACCTTAGTTGCACAAACCCGCGATATTGGCTGTTCCTTAATTGGTCAATATCAACATGCGGTCCCTATTTAGAAAGATGCCGTTGCTAATTACTGTTCAGGATTGTCGGATTCACGCGAAAACCTGTGTGGTCTATATTCAAGAGTCTTGGTTAGATGAAGGTATTGAAGATGAGCTCGTTCTCTCTGAGAATTTAGTGCTTTCATGAAGGTAGAACACAATGTAAGAAATCAGTCGGTGGTGTGATAACTTACATCAATCTCCAGTGATCTTGCAAATCTGAAGTTATTTTCACTTTCTTCTGTAACGGTGTTGACTGCGTGGCTGTTGAATGTCATACCTAATTCTCGCTTCTTCGAGGCACCGATCAGTAATCTGTGCATTTTGCTCCTATTGAGACTTCAGTCTATCGTTTGGTGCTTTCGTGCCCGTTCTGAATCCATTGCTGTCTGACCGTTTATGTAATGTTTTCGGAGAATTCAATCACATGGTCGCGTACTCCTTGCTCTTGGTTTCTGTTCCAGTTTATACAACCACCAACCTCGCACTTCTGTGCTCTGGTTTCGGTTTTCTACCTTCTGGCATTGTCCCGTGAATGAGACGATCGCCGCTATCAGGCGACCGGCTGCAATGACAAATGAGCCTCTGATGTGAATTTCAAAATCTCACAAACTTTCAACTTGGGCATTGAAATCCCCGTCAGTAATCACCACATCTAGTGAACGCGCGCATTGTCGCAGCTGAGACGAATCCTGATGGAATTCGTCCTTGGTTTCAGAGAAACTGCTGTCAGTGGCGCATACACAAACACCGACGCTTCAGTCTATTGCCGTAGACATGCCCAGAACCATTCAACCGAACTGCACACAAAACACTACTGACTGAACTCCAGTCCAGCAGTGCACGCTCAGCTCTCATGCTCAAAGCAATGCCAACGCCGGCCTAACCGCAAGCACTAGAGGCCGGTTCACTCGACACGTGAAGAGTAAAGCGAGAGACAGGTTGTATCTGGGGTGCGAAGCATGATCGCAGAAGTGAGGTCTTATATGCGTGTTGCGGAGACACAACATACATCTTTTTGTAAATGTCAAGAATTTTATCGAGGACGGTCAATTGCCCTATCAGACGTAGTGTGCGGACGTTAAAGGCAGCCCAGTGAAGTGAGCATTTAGGCTTAAGAAGTGCATTTAATTTATACCCAACTCCTGTACTACTATGTTCTTCAGAGCCACAATAGTCCGCATCGTCTTGTATCGGTTTTGAATTGGGGAAGGAAAAGTTAGTGAGGCCCTTTACAGTAAAAATGCCGGAGGTTCCCGGGTGAATCACGCTTCGCGGATGCCCAAATCGCAGAAGATATTTTTTCTGGGAACCTTCACGGATTCAGCCCTTTGCACACAATGTAGCAAGCGGAACGTGGAGGGGAAAGCATCTTTCGGGCCGGGGACTACCAACCCTAGGTGAGCGATAGCTGCCCAATGAAATGCAATGATTTCCCCCACCGTCGAGGGAAACCCCAGGTTTGTAGACCGTGTTTATTGGTTGGAGTGTCCTCTCGATGGGCATAGTGATTAGAACCAGATGTTGTCCAGCAACTGATTCAGAGATCGGACTTCGTCTGGCCTCTACCCATTGACATGTCAGGCGTGATTGCATCTCCGGCTTAAAGAATCCATTGTGCATAGGTGTTTGGATTATGGAGGTGTGTAAGCCATCACACCACGTCAAGATGCAGCATCGTCGTGATATTCCTGGTTTAGGTAACCCGTGTCTCATCCTAATCACAGGGATTTTTTTAATATGCTTTCGTACGAGTGCAGTGGAAGGGGTTCACACCCCATAACCACAAGGGCCCACTGAACTTTGAGGGATAACCGGCAACCAGACCTCGAGACTTGGAGTGGCGAACACCATAAGGTCCCAATAGGTCAGGTGTGGTAACGATCCGGGCGACAGTGGATTACTGTCTACCACAAAAATACCGCTTAAGACAATTATCACCTATCGTCCTCAACTTTTCCAGGAAAAATTGAATACCGCTGTTGCAACGAGTAACCACGTTCTCAGTATCATGAAATCCAAAACGTTTATACGTTCAGCTCACTGATCACCCATCAGGACGAAAAAGTAAAGGCCATCTCTAGGATCTTATTGCTCGTCAACATCGCCCTGCGTAGAAAACCCCTTCCATCGTCTCCGTCCTTTACTTTGAATGCTCTTGTTGCTTGCTGGCCTTAATTACGAAGGCACTGAATGTGGTATCTGAATTGTTTTTTCCTATGAAGACTATATCTTCAAACAGTGGTAGAATAATTTCTCCATTTCTAAAATCTAAGAAGGCAAAAGGAACATTCTTATGAACTACACGACTGGGCTTCTGTGAACCGTCAGTCGATCCTGATCAAACAAAAGATGCAACTGCTGAATACGACATTTGTCCACCAGTTCTTCTGTACCACAAACAACAAACCTTTTTGGTACGAAATCAGGCTTTTATGTGGACATTGGGTCCGATCAAGGAACTGCACTATGCATGCCGACAGCCTGAACTCCACGTTTATTCATCCCTCCGCGGATACCTTTCTATAATCCATCTGTTCCTTCAGAAATAGAACCATTTTCATCAGAATGCTTCAGGTTAACTCGAATCCTAATAGCAGCCTCTGCTGTGAATCCAGACGCCTTTTCTTCCACTCTTCTCACATCTGGAGCAGGTTTACGATCCGGAATGATGGCTTCCTTCATCAACAAATCCATTGAAGCCGGTGCTGTTCGTGTTTCGTGGAAACCCGTGACAGCGGCGCCTAATGCCAAGCACAAACATTTTGTCAAAATGTTTTCGTTACATCACCACTTCCTCTGCACTCAAGTTAACCGAACGCGTCATGCTTAGCTGGCTGTGTACCTCTTTTGTTGTTTTCAATGACCCTATCAGTTTGTGTACAAACCCAAAAGGTGCTCTTTGGAATCAGTCGCTTCAGTTTACCATTTCAGTTCGAAGATCGTGAATAGCTCCGCAAAATCAGTCTGCTGTGTCTTCTTCTGCGAGTGTACGTACTGACTCATGATCTATAGTCAGCCAAGTCGCATCCACAATCAGGATGTCAGCGCCTGTCCAGAATCCGGGTCGATGCTTGCGTCAGTGGATTCGCAAATGACAAGGTAGTTGATCATTGTGACGTGAATGGATTCCCGTCAAGCGGTAGCTGGTCGTGTGGCCAATCAACCGATCCGAAGACAATCTAATTGATGCAAATATGAACCAGTTGGTTTGCTTTGCAGCGATTGTTTCTTCCTACATAGACAATGCGTTTTGTGCTAATAAACGGGAATGTTTCGTGGGCTGAATAGGCTTCTCGCTAGAGTTAGTGGGATGGAACGAGACGTCCTCCAACATTGGAAGATGAGTAAGGGTGGTCAATCCATGACATGGAAGAGAGGTATGAAAAGCCTATCCGTCGGAATTGGCCATTTAGGGCGTGTTAGACTTCCTGGGTGGGGTCCAAGAGACCCTCACTCTGTGCTTAGATGCATTAGAGGATACGGCTAGGTGCCGCCATCAGTGGCGCTCTTGTATCTGCAAGCTTTCTTCATCCAGTTGATACCGATCTTTATAGTTCCCCTCTTACTCCTTTTATATTTTGTTTTTCATTATTTCCTTTCGAGATTGCCGCTTGGAGATAGCAACCAAAGCGACCGCACCCGGTTCAGGGTTGATGCTGGTCTGAACTGAACTGAATTAAAAACGACCATATCAGTTCAGTTTGCGTTCAAGTTCTATCTTGCGAACTACTGAGTAGGAACCATTAAGAACCCTAAACTTCTTTCTTAGAGAGCACCTTTCGGACAGTAAATATCAAACAGCAGGTTGCTAGCTGATGTTCTTTTGTTTCATAGTATGATGAGGTAATTGAATAAATATACGCGGTGAATCAAGGAACAGCAGTAAGGATTGATGCTGCAAACATAAAGTGAAAACAACCCTAAATCTGTGTTGTTTTCACCAGGAATTCGTCGTCGAATGGGAGTTACCGTTTCCTCTGCTCTAATTTCCCGGGTAAGCAATGGACAAAACTATTTCATCAACTTGTTTGTAAAAATGTTCGTTAAATAAATAATTGGAGCATAAAGATTATCATCATAGGGGTGGATAAGAAAAATGTTCATAGGATGGGCAAATCTGAGAACGTCTCTTACCACTCCGGTCTACTTTGTAGGGAAACCTAATCTATTCGATCTTGTAGTCACATATGCCGTGATATGACGGTTCACGCTGTTGCCCAACAATCCATTGATATAATAAACTCGTGGAGTTACGCAGGAAAATGTGCTCGGTTTATGCTTGAGTTCGGGGTTCAATAATGTTTTATATTCAGCTTGCATGTCGAAAAGTCACAACACACTAGTATTCCAATCCAAGCAGAAAATAAACTCTATGAGATCCTGGACATGTCAAACGTGAGCACGATTTTCTTCCGGCAAATATTGAGTGTCCTCATTGGTAAATGAAAAATAGAGATCTTGTAGGTTATTGTAACTGACGGTGTCGATCACTGCGCTGCAATCGTCTGTTACCACTGACATACATGCGGATCATGAGTTGTATATACCTAGAATGGTCACCTCCTTCTCCGTAAACTGCTTCCTAATCAAACTGCATTTTCAATGGAAACAAAATCCTAAGCTGTCAGATAAACACTAAGACGTGACTGAGCAGAGACGCTGTAGCCACAAAAGTGGTTGGGGAATAATAAAAAAATAGACCAGAACAGTTTTGTATACTGTTTTGAACCATGGATTTTGTGAAAAGTCTGTGCGTCACCAGTATAAGAGCCCAGTATACAAGTATTAGAAATCGTCTAACCTGTCATCAAGAATTTGTTTGCGAAACTGCATGATCTCACCTTATCCAAGGGGAGCTATCTATGGTGGCCTAAGTCTACGAGTTGCCTGGGATTTACCACCGGGTCAGAAAACGATGACGGTAAAGTTACCTATTACAGTGGTGCAGTATGACCACATGGAAAGGCATAAATATCACTGCGGTGCTATCCTAATGCAACGTAAAATCGGCATTTATTCTGGCGCACAAAATTCACAGAATCTAAAGTTTAACTAGTGTTATCTTGCCTACTGAGAAATTGCACCAATTCACCACCATTTTAATTGTAAGTCACCAAGGCAGTTCCGGATGCATAACTACACTCAGACACTTCATAGCTAGGAATTACGATACGCCGCACAGTTCCTTGACCATTTTATTTCACTGCAACTAAAGCTAAAAATCTTTGAGCAAAATCCCTAGCATATACAATTGTTAGTTTGCACAAGAACTCGTTACCGAATAAGTACTTCGTATTGAATATAAGCCCGTTCTCATAGAAAGCACGTTTCACCGATCTGTCTAAATGTTTTCAATACAAAACACGCAGCCCATATAAACCGGATTTACTGGGTGTCACTTTTGCCTACTCATGCTGAGTTGGGTTGTTGCCTATAAGTTGTGATATCAGCATGCAATCTGGTAGGCTGAACCGTTACCGACTATAATTCCCTGCTCCACTGATTCATAATAATAACTGGGATTGTAACGGTTCGCAAATGAACCATCGAAAACGTTAGTTCACCTACACCGCGTGTTTCCATCTAAATCACGGGTCTGTTTAATACGACAATCATTCACTGAAAATCGTAGCATTGCGGACTTAACAAAAATTGACATGGTTTCATATCTCAAATGAAATGGTTTTCTGCTGCGGAGAACAGTAGACGGTGGTTTTATTTAGCGAACGTTTTTGTATTTAGTCAGCACTTCTGTAGTTGGTTTACAGCGTTTGCAAAACAAAACAATTTATGAAGGTAGATAGCTTGATGTAAACAACAGTGTTATGTTACTGATGATGGATGACACTGTAATGCCAGGTGGTTTTCGAGGACGTAATGTCGTCCAGTCTCTCAGTGGATTACAGGAAGTGGGTTTTGTAACAAGTCAGTGACTAATCTGTGATATCGTATGGATTAACTAAGTATTATCCCGAACTGGATACCATGGAATCAAAAATACTGATATGGCACGCGAAGCGCTGTAGTATTTCGTATACTGCACACAAGTAGGTGCAATACCTTGGTAAATAAATGAAACGGAAATGGTAAAAGTCACATGTATAGTCAGTCATGAACACTACACTGTGTGATATACCACTTAATAACTAACTAGGCGAAATAGTAAACGGTGCGATAAAGCAAACGATGAGTACGAATAGTTCATGGTTATTTTATTGCATGATAATTAAACGCGTTTGAAAAACATCCTAATTTTTACAATTGCTACATCTTTGATTCGCTTGGTAGCTCGCATGGTTAGTTAAGTGTGTTTATCGCACAACTTCCTGTCCTAGGGTCATTGGGTCGAGAATGCGTAACCAAGACTGACATAAATAAAACCATATCTCTTAAAATCTTTGTGCGTATGCTCTTTAGGTCCGACGAGTGGGCTGCGATAGGTAGGAAGGGGGTGGGTGGTTAGGGGCTTTGGATGGTCCGAACTCCGTCGTTATGTGAGAATCTACGTAACGCTCACTTTGATGACCTCCTGGTCAGAGAAACATGAATGTTCAATGCGAGGTATTCGCAGTGAAGTTTGCCTAATAAACTTGTATAATTTCGAGTGGTATGTCCAAAGTGTATGTGTAGAAATAATAATAAAAAAAATCAAGAAAATTTATCTAGGGTAAATGGTTCGCGAAGTTCAGGTACTTTGTTAACTGATTGGGATTGTTTCGTTTAAGTTCTGGAAATGTGCAGTGTGGACACAAAATATGAGGAGGTCGGATTTTGCAACTTGCTACTCAAATTGTTGCTAGTAGGCAAAATGAGTCGAATACCGCAAGGTAAATAATAAACTGAATGACGGAGAAGCAAATTAGTGGACTTGACCGATATTTAATACTGAATAGTGGCAGTAGGTTCCAAACTAACCTCAAACGAAGAGTTCGCCGGTGACATACTCCTTCTAAGTATATGGGGTACTAATGATGATGTGCGATGGGGTCAGTGGTCCAGACGGGTTTTCGCCAAGGGTGAGACTGAATTTGCTCTCATTTCACCCTCAGCGTTAACGAGTTTATACCATCAACTTTTGTTCCGTGAAAATACCCTGGCTTATGCTAGAGTGGCATTCATTGTGTGAGTGCATGTTCACTACCTGGAAGATATATCGTGTAATCTTATACTCAGGACTTGTATGTTCAAAGACTTCTATTGCATCGAAAGTCCTGTGAGAGAAGAAAAACTGGTCCAGTGAGCTTGCCTATCACCACTTGAGTGTCCTATTTAGTGTCAGTGTCATACATTATTACGTTTTTCATTCTATAGGATACGTGGAGCCGCTAGTATACTTAGTCGGGACGGTAGTGATGCATACAAATTTGTAGCGAGAAAAAAATCCAAATATTAGATGTAGTTGGTAGGCCGCTGTCTCCCGGTAAGCATTCATCTGACCCCTTTACCAATCCCAAATAGTTAGCACATGATAGTGGTCACAACTTATTAACCACTTTGAACGACGAAAATTCTTTAGGGTATCATTCCATCACTCTGTTCCTGTCCCACACATACTACCCTATTTGAAGTCTGTTTTTAGATTTCAGTGAACAACTTATTGACCAATCTATTTACTCTCATCAGATAGTTGTAATTCTCTATCTTAAACTTGAATGGTCGAATCACTTGCACATTACATTAAACTTTTACGTGGTTCAACGCAAGGTATTCCTGATCATGACTTAAAGGAATGTGACCAAATATACGGAATCCACAACGCTCAACGAATCTGACTGGTAGTTTACGCCAGTATCATCACGGAATTTGTAGTGCACTCCTTCAGCTTAAATATAGACCTTCGATGGGATGGGTCTAATCTGCCATTGGGGAAAGTATAGTTTCTGCAGTGCAGCAGAGGTGAAAAGTTGCCATCAGGGTACTGGTAAGGAGACTAGCACTGCTAAGGAGTGACTAATAAACGAAAGAGGACCGTGAGGTAATAGTTGTGAGGCTTATGAAGAGGGACATGTTATTGGCCGATAATATAGTGTTTCAATAATAGTTGTTTCATAGGTAGATGAATGTATCCTCAGCCTCGCTAGTAGGAAAGAATGGTCCAGATCTACACCGTGTTTTCTGTTACAGCAGGTGGCCATTGCTGAACCGTGCCCACACAGACACTGACGAAATCTCTGTCGTAATGCATCTACCCTGCTTTTCGAAAATATGGTGATAATTTGTTCTTTTCATGTGACTACGTAAATTACGATAGATCAAGATTATTACCAGCGTGTATGATCGAGCGATCACCGCTTTACACGGTGGCGGGATCAGGATAAAAGCAGTGAAAAGCTGTTTTGAAGATGCTGTGGTTGTGTGAAGTGTTTCTTCACTGATGTAGTTAATAATTATGTCCTATTTCCAGTTAAATGGGGCCAGGTTACCCAAACTGTTTGAAGAAAATGGCTCCAATAAGTAAAAGCTTGGAAGGATTGAATAATTTTGCGATAAGAGTTTCTCATAGTAACTTTTGTTATCGAAAAGTCATTTTGGGTTTAGTTTTCCCTTAATTCAAACGTTTCGACCAAAGATGAGCATGGGACTAAACCAGGACAGTTTCATCTGAAATGGTTATTCTATAACTGCTGTTAGGATGCTTTTCATGGTGGAGTTTACTCTATCATGCATTACATTTAGAAGCAAATGTGCTCACTCACGTTCTTATGCGTTCTCCTGACAAAGTAATGGCCGATTAATGAATAATGGTTCTTCGTGTAAAATGTTTGTGGAAGTAAGATGGAACTCGTAATTACCTATCCAATAGGCTACTAATATTTGGCAGATAAGCTGTTCACGTGCAAACCACAGATAAGAGGCCTTGAGAAAGTCTTTTTGGTAGTTTCGCAGATCAAGAAAGCTGTTGTTTATTGAGCTAACGAAAAGTACCACCGACTTGGATCATCAATGAAATGTCTCACTTTAGTATAACCTAGTTATTGCGTTTGTCCTGGTTGTTATCACATAATAACGACCGTTATGAGCAGAGAATGAACTACGAACAGGTTCCTCAGTAGAGGCCTTTATAGGCTGGTAATTAGTACTGATTAATTTAATTTGCTAACGAAACTGTTTTTCGTAAGTGAAGATGAATTTCCAAAAGGATGCAAACCGTGTGGTCCAATTCGAAGGATATTAACGTTAGGTTCATATTTTTGCGGAATAATTTCACTTTGAGTCAAGCGGCGTAAATGACGGTGAACATATTTTCAATGTATGGTAGTTCAGCCGACTCGCTTATGTCCAGTAATTCTTATTCCCTTATAAATTCATTTCACTGGTAGCATTGGATTCTGTTGATCATTCACTGATCATGTGAGCCTCACGACGGTATCTAATGTGTTGTTCTTGCTGGAAGTAATACTGACGTGCTTCTTCTATCCATCATTTCTGTTGTCGATGTTAAGTATCTAACTACCCATCATTGCTACGTATAAATACTCATTGAGAGTTTTGACCACCAATGAGAATGACATCGTCAGGGCAAGATCATAGAAGCTGATTGAGGAAGGCAAAGAACGGAAGCATGGTTCGAGAAATAATCGTTATTTTCTCAGTTATCAGTGAATCTCTCGAAGACGGAGATCCAGATAACCCTGTTATCCACCGGTGGTTTATTTTGACGCTCGTCAAAGCACATCCAAAGATCGAGTGCGTCAGGATCCAACAAACTCATTGCCCATGCTATGTGGTAAATGGAAAAAATTGTTGTAGATCTACCTTGGGAAAGGTTACCGCAGTAACCGTGGCGTTGACTAATTGTGGTTTTCCACTGACGATGCGGCGTTTCAGCTATCACACTTTTATCGTTTTTCACATTAAACTGTTTTACTACTGAAATCTCGTTGAAGTAGTTTGAATGTTTCACTACCCTCTTAGCGAACAAGAAGAAAATTACTGTTTCTTTCAAAAATATGACCAATTCTGAAAGCCCTATCGTGATTTTTCAGGATATTTTCACTATGTATCCTACCGTTATTGCTTTAACGGTAGGATACATAGTGAAAACATCCTGAAAAATCAAAGTTTATACATGGGGAGGCAGTAGAGTAAAAGATTGACAAAAGTCAATGCAGTGTCACTACACGCTCAGGCGTGGATATCCGGGGTTAACGCAATGGGAACGCCGATCAATGTTCCGCCTGCATTTCTTAGCACATGCTAAAATTAGGAGCCCATTTTCCTTAGTGTGTGATCCGTACATAGATTTTTCTCCTAGTGAGACTTAGTAACTTGGATATAAAGACTGCATTTCGGCACGTGCTTGCACACACATCCATATTGAGGATGACTTTAGCCGTAAATCCCGGCTTTATTTCTTACAGCTGGCCACTGGGGAGTACAATCACGGGGCAATCAACAGGCTAAAAAATGTTATTTTAAGGGTTATAGCCGTGAACCAAAACGCCGTAATTGTTATGCTTTTTCTCTTAATGTTTTAGTCAATCTCATACTGTCTACAGAAACACCTTATCTTAAAAAGTATGCGCTGTGAACGATTAGAGTAGTTCCCTCTTACTTAGGATAAAGTCAACAATAATTTTTATTTCCGACAGTCGCCTGCGTTGCTTTCGTTTGCAAATAGTATTCGAAATAAATTTGATGCGGAGCTACGACGGTTAACCCATTATTGAGTCATTTTTTCCTTTGTCTCATGGAATCGTATACGTGGTATGGAAAATAAAAGTCATTTAATCGTCTTTCTTGGGGGACACTAATGAAACTAATCAAAGTATCATTCACTGGTACACCGCTAAATAGAGGAATGAGCTGCCGTTTCACTAAGATGATTAGCAATTTTTGGAATACGTGGATTTACCGTGGTCCCCCCGGGTCCCTCTCTCTCTCTCACTGGATCACGACTGAATCAGATTGTGAAGCGTGGTTGCCGACAGGCAATAAGTGATCCCGAGTACACACACGGTCACTGACTGTATCCGGAGACGTGAAGCAATTTCGTTCACTAACATCCATGGGACATCAACTACTCCCCCCCGCCTCCTACCCGATTAGTCGAAGGCTAACTGACAAGTGAGCAGTATGACCTGACAAACGTTGCCAGAAGCTAGATCACTGAGTACTACTTTACCCATAAAATATAATATTGTACACGAATACCACATGGACGAAGAGTGGTGGGCTACAGGTGACAGAACCGAAGGTCACTTTGAACTGACAAGCAAAAAAATTATCCAATGAAGGTCGCCGGACACGATGACATTCGTCGTTCGATGCAATGGGTCAAGTATCTTGTTGGCTTGTCACCAAGTCTGAAGTGAACAGAAATGAAATTGTTGGTACCAACTTTCATCTGTGAACTGCCGCACACAAATGTATGCCTAATAACGAGGGGTGATTGATGAACTCAGAGAAAAACCTCCAGCCAGTGTCGTGAAATGGAATTAATCACTGAACTATTAAAGCGCTAGACTTAGCAGTTCGAAGGTAGTAAATCATCATTCAAAAGGGGGAGTGAAGTGCCGATAGCTGTTCGTTTTAAATCACCCGCACGACATCTTAATTAAGCCGACGGTGTGACGCTTCGCCAGCTCATCTGCAGACTACCGGGTTTTGGTCTCTTTTTGAGCACTTCTGCACTTACAAACTTCCTTAGAACTCATTTAGAAATGGGAATATTCCGTGTACCTCTATTAGTTAATATGCTATAGGAAAAAAATGCACGCCACTCAAGTTTGGGTAATTTATAGAAGAATTTCGAGTGGTGGTTTATGAACGCGTCTTCCATCAGGTCTCACGGCGAACTATCAACAAAATCAAAATGTGCTTTGATTAGGATGAATTCCACTCTGGATGGCACCTTTTCCCCTTATTGTGAAAGAAATTTGCTGTTTCATAGACAAATAGGAAAAAACTTGATCAAGATAAAAGGAACGGTTTTTCCAACGGCTTTCGTTGTTGAAATTCATCGAAGTGGATAACATAGGGTTTACGTGATTGTCTAAAAGAAAGGCGTCTTTCCTCGGTCGTTCTCATCCAACAACTGTCTGTATTAGACTGCAGAGCGAGGTCGTCAATACGCCTTAACTGATTCCTAGTCTAAAGACTGTTATGGAATTTCTCTGGAGAGGGGAATCAGTTTCGTTCATTATAGTCCACTAGGGTACGGATAGGACGGCGAAGTTCCCCTACCCTATAAAACGAAGATTAACAAACTGGTTACTACTACTATTTAGTGAAAAATAATCTTGAAAGCAAATACCGCAACGACTCTAGGTGGTGGGGATCCGATCCATCCACATGTCGCAATTTTATCAGAAGAAATCCATCGGACACGAGATATTTGTCGAAGATGTAATCAGTCAAGTATCTCGTTTACTTATCAAGAGCTCAAGAGTGAACAAAAACCAAATGGTTTGAAGTAACTTTCTCCTGGTAGCTGATACAAACTTAGATCAGCCTAACAATAAAAGCCCACTGATGAAATCAGCGAACAACTTCCAGCCGATATTACGAAAGTGTTTATTAACAGTCATCCCACAAAATATGATTTCAAAAAGAATAATTTAATGAAAACGACGTTGAGGGGGGTGGGGGAAATTACGAAGTAACACAAACCAGTGATGACATGTAATCACCTTACTTCACTTATGCTAATAGAAATTTCCTCATTGAACAGAAATCCAAATTAACCGAGTAACGTTCACCTGGTAACTGATGGGCACAAATAGCGCGTAACAGGGAAAGGACGATGGAGAAAATGTGCCAACAGTATCCATTGTTAACGTTTTTAGCAAACATCACGAAATCTTTCATTAAAAATATAATCTTATTTTTTAATCATAATCGGAAAATTTAGTAGATATCACAGTGTCACTGCCCTTTTGATAGAAAATAAATTTGACACGAAAGTTTTTTTCGCGAACGGTAAATGCTGTTGTGAGTACTGCCTTAAACGTTCTCGTGCTGTTTTCAATACGCGACAGGTACCATCAGTGTTAAGCACGTCAACGTCCATCAGGTACCGTTTTTTTAACGGAATGGCCTGTTTGAGTACTTAATAATAATTAATAATAGTAAATCATACCTTCTGTATGAAACAGTTACAAGCCTTTGGAGAATAAAGGTGCAAACCTTCATTGGTTAGTTGAAACGGGTCAAAGTTTTACCGTTCACACCCCATATTTGTGCCTTATTTTAAGTGAATTAGGTGAAATCCTTTACAAGGACGAATGCGCGGAAGTATCATTGATAGGATCATAGGAGAAAAAACGTTCGTGTTTAGTTAGGTTATTTATTTGAATAAAACCAAATACTAGTTGTTTATTACTATAGAATCGTCTTTATGGTTCCCAAGTATACAGACTTACTTGGTTGCCAATGATGACAATAATTAAACGATCATTCGTTGGTAAACTGCTAAACAGAGGAACTGACATTTCACCATGATGGGTGACAATTAAGGAACAAAAAATTTCATGTTCTTGTTATCAGCAGTTAAACAGTAATTTTTAAGTGACTACGTAGTGTGTAGAAATGAGTTCTCTGTTCATCTGAGTTTCTATTATTGGGATGTGAAGTGTTCCGCCTCCCTACTAAAAATGTGCATTCGTTAATCAAAATTGTTGATGAAGTTGAATGCCACGGTTCGGTGGACTATTTCAGTACCTTACCGTTTGGATCCTTCCTGTTTAAAATTAAACGCATGGTTACGGGCCCAACGGGGGGGGGGGGGTATCGTCCAAAATATTTAGACAATGTACCGAAGCTTGGTAGTTGGCATCTTGGATTCAAGGAAAACCAACGACGCTCGCATTACCAAAGAGGATATGTTTATCTTTTCAGGCACATTTACGTTATTTCAACCACAGCACCGGATAACATTGTCATGGTTCGCGGATTGCCTGGAGGCATGCAATCCATTGATGTTGATGGTTTATTCCCAGTTGAATTTTCAAGATTCCTGCATCTTGACAACTATTTTGACTCCCCCATATTTTCCGCGTATCAAAACATTCATTTTGCATAAGATATTTCTCCCACTGTCGTCAAATGTAAACCAAGTGCGATTGGCTGCAAACGCGTAGCACTACAAGGCCTTACTGAAAACTGAATCATCTTTCTCGTATCACATTTTATTGTATATTCTCTTTCCCTGAAAGCACAAAATAATTAACAGAGTTAATTCTTCTTTATTTTCGTAATTAACGTCGTAACTGATCTGTTGTGTCAAATGACTGTAAATATGGTGGAATACTGGAAGGTGAGTGCATGTTCACATTACAAGATGACCTACCGCGGTGATTCAGCCGCCACCACACGTGATGCGGCCAGGTACAGCTTCGTAGCCACGCACGCGGATGAGCCTCTACCAATCAAGGTCGCCGCGGATAGGAGTAGTAAAAGAACTATAAAGAAAGTTTGTGAATAAAAGAGGGCCACTGATCGGGACACCTGGCCATTTCCTCTAATGTATATAACCATAGAGTGGGAGGGTCTCTTGAACCGCACCCAAGAAGTCCAACACGCCCTACAAGGCCAAGTCCGAAGATTAGGTTTTTCATACCTTTCTTCCATTTCATGGACTGGCCGCCCTTTTTAGAGCTACCAATGTGACACACAATTGCTAGGGCTAACAAATTTGTTTATCTGAACGATTATGGGATTTGGTGGCGCCATCTGCTCCGCCTGTGTACACTGTCAGTACACCTTTGCGTTCCTTCATTACACACGTTATCCCGATCCATCGTTTCGAGTTCTGCTCCTTTGCGCGCTGCCCAGTATAATCGTTATCGTGTCACGAACCGAGGACCAGGGGATATGGACTCTATGCAGGAGCAGGTCCTGACTTAAGAGCAACTTAAACCTTACTCATCTTCCAACCACCGCTGGCCTCAGCGAACATTTCGAGCCAAGGAATGCTACCAGAGAAAATTTGGAACGCATGTCTCTCCTTCTCATCAAGTCCTCCAAATTAAGCGCTGAAATCATCTGCAAAACCATGATGTCCGTGGAGAGCACTCTCCAGAGCAGTTGAGACAAATCCTGATAGAATCCGTCTTTAGCCTCAGGAGAGCTGCAGTTAGTTGGGGCCTACACAGAAACGACAAACAGGCATCAACGCTTCTTTCTATTGCTGCTGACATACACAGAACCATTCAACCGAACCTCACACAGAGGACTGTCGACTAGGATCCAGTCCAGCGGCGCACGCTCAGCTTACACGTTGAGAACGATGCCGACGCCAGCCTGACCACGAGCACTAGATACGGAATCGCCCGACACGTGAACAGTGAAACGAGAAGCCGAGTTTGTACATGGGGATCGATATGTTAACAATGAAGTTGGGTTTTGTATGTGTGTTTCGGAGACACAACACACATCTGTGTTGAATGGTTTAAGAGTTCTAGCTAGGGCAGCCAGTTTCCTCGTTTGGCAAAGTGTGCGGACGTCGAAAGCAGCAAAGTAAAGAGAATGATTAGATGTGAGAATCGATTCTCTATTTTCCCCTGTATCTAAGCTACTACCCTTACGAACAGCTAGAAATTCGCAGTCACGACGCAATGTGGCTTCTCGACCCCATTTAAAATCGGAACTTAAAGCATGAAGAGCACAAGAGACAAGAACTGTTTCCCGAAGGATCTCTGGATATTTTTGGGAAATCATACATTTTTGAAGAACCCTGACCTGGGCCTTTGACTCAAAAATCTGATCCACAAATCAGTGAGCCGTTATCCCGTCACGGGAACGTGACCGAAGAACCTGTGAAGAAACACCTGCTCTGTCAAGTGAGACGTGTTTGTTGCATACATCATCTTGTCGGCGCTGGTGATTTGTTATCGATCTACTTTTCGGATTCAGTTATCAGCCCCATGAACACAATGTAGCAAGCGGAACGTGGAGGGGAAAGCATCTTTCGGGCCGGGGACTACCAACCCTAGGTGAGCGATAGCTGCCCAATGAAATGCAATGATTTCCCCCACCGTCGAGGGAAACCCCAGGTTTGTAGACCGTGTTTATTGGTTGGAGTGTCCTCTCGATGGGCATAGTGATTAGAACCAGATGTTGTTCAACAACTGATTCAGAGATCGGACTTCGTCTGGCCTCTACCCATTGACATGTCAGGCGTGATTGTATCTCCGGCTTAAAGAATCCATTGTGCATAGCTCTTTGGATCATGGAGGTGTGAAAGCCATCGCACCACGCCAAGGTGCAGTCTCATTATGATGGTAGAGGGCAACCAGTTTATCGGATGAGCTGCCGGCAGCATTGTAGACTAACCTAAAGACCAAACACCCAAGCAAGAATTTCTTGTTTTCCTGAAGAGTTGGAGGCTGGCGACTAACGGCTCAGTCAGTATCGCTGATCTGCGTTGATGATGCTTACACTTGGGAGATGTCCTCTGATTCTACAAGGTTGAATGAACAAATACATCCGCGTTCTATGTCTTTTACAAATAGCATCAACTATTCCTTGTTTGGTGTGAATACCTTAGGCAATAAAATCTGGCTGCGATCCACTCTAGTAATTATTTTGGGAGACTTCGAAATTCGGAAGAGTAGTTGCATCAAGAATCACTTCAGGGCAACGATCTGTGATCGGCAATTGGAAGCTTTTGCACTGCCAAACATTCACTCGAAATTCAACTCACTCCCAACCGTGATGATGAGCAAGAATACAATATTCATTGTTTATCAACCCCTTGTGGTGTCTTATTTTCCAATTCGTCTTCATCTCCTCATTTTTGAACATTGTTTTATCACTCACACACTCTCTCTCAAAAGTTCAGTCGGTATGCCACCACTGGCTTGATTTACGATTGCCAGAGGTCTTGTCCATGGGATAAGTGTGTATTCTCCTACGGTACAAAACCTTTGGCATCAAATGTGACGGTCGTTATCCTTCGAAATACTTCCATTTTTATTAATCACTCTTCTAAATCTCGCAGATATCAATTCAGAGGATAGTTCACGAACACCATTTTTTCCGCACTCCTCATCACAAGGGTAGAGCGTGCGGCAGATGGCACCTAAACCCTACTACTTTCTGCCAGGACTACTACGTATAAACACGAATTAAATGTTTGATAGGCATCATGAAAGTCTAAGGCAACTCCGTTAAGCGCAAAGCTAACAAATTAACCTATTCGCTATCTGGAATTCGAACATTTCGGTCGCATGATAGAACAGTTTATTTCAACTTTTATTCTTTTCTTTATATATTAAGTCTCACGTGACGTTCGTGACGTGCATTTACCAGGATAATACAGAGTAGGTTTTGTAAAATGCGATGAGAAACAAAGGAAAATGTGAATGTAGATTTTACACAGAATTAATTGAAAATACCCGACTGAAGCATCAGAACCGTGGGTAGAGAACGATTTTTTTCGGAGCTTCCCAAATGGTTTAATCTAGTGCGTTTTATAGGCATTTCAATTCAGATTATAGAAGAAAGAACAAGAAACTTGGTAGTCATGGTGACAATATGGCATTTCCGTGCCCACATAATCACAGTGCTACGGGTGTCTTGAGAGATAGTGTGTGTTGATAATTGTCATACCGAAGTTTTTGAGCTATCATATTCGAAAGATACGCCTGTACAATTCGTGCGCTATTGACAACGTGAGAATATCAGCGCTCAGCGTCATTCCAAAGTACTTATGAGAATGTACTCTGTGTAACTGAATGGTGCGCTGAGTGTACTCATCATTCGGGAAGGCTGAGTGAGATGGGGTGGAAACACACTGAGAACACTACAAAGGGTTGCGTGAAAGATCATTTGTTTACTTTGAAGATAGATTGGTTATGTATTCCTCTTTGGTTGGTAAAGTATGGAAAATACTTGGGACGTTAGTATACTACGTTTCAGTTTCTGAGAAGCTATACGAGAGGTCGCTTTTATAATGGCGTAGTCCTAGACATTTCGTTTTTGTGTCCTGGAAAGCGATTTGGGATCTCCCTGGAGTATGAACCGATTAACAGATTTTAGCAAAATTTCGAGGAAGGGCGCGAAATTTACCATAAGGAAAAGTCATGAAATTTCAACGAGCTGCTACGAAAACCAAGTTGTTTCATTTTTACAACCAGCCTGTGTCCTCTTGGACTCTTTCGTGTTCTAGTGCTAATTAAGAAGCAACACGAAGTATCACAAAAGTTACACCGTACGCGCAAATGATCATGCACACAATAACTGCAGTTCTTATGCATCCTACCAGAACGAACTTTATTGTTTCCCCTAGAGTAGTCACTCTAGGGAAGTTGGAAGGGATAACCACTTCGTGTGTAGTGATTATCATCCATCCCTATTTGATAACTTGATGAGGTCTTTTGAATTAAATACTTGCAGTCAAACATAATATACACATTCAGCCCGTAGTCGGATTGGTGGTGATGATTTCGTTAATTGATAAAGGACCGATTTAAGCACAACATCAGTTGTATCCCGTGATTACTAGTCGAATAAAGTATGTATGTAAGAAGGAAAGTTCATTCAAGTACGCCGTACAATAAGCGGTAGTTTGGACTGCAACGACATGTTGTGTTGCAGTTGGTTAACTGATCTTTGGTTGGGAGTGGAATACCGCTTGTCGCCGAAGTATGTAGCAAGTTTTCTTGCTCACATAACTGGGTTCATCGATTTATCATTTAAAAAGTCATGACATATTTACGGTTCCTGATGAGTTCCAGAAAAAAATTATGGTGTTAGAGAGGCTACAACGTCTGATTCACTGTTTGATTGGTAATACATCTGGGATCTTTTGAAATAAGTTTTACATGCCATCAAGGTCTTTTATATGTACCATATGAATTGCATTTTTCATTCTTTTACAAGCTGTACAAACCAGAGTTTTTAATTGTTTGATGTATTCAGACGGAGTTGGTATTGATAACATTAACTTGTTACCGCAAACAATGCGACTGACGGAAAGCAACCTGAGCCACTAGCTTTATAACATTTAGACTAAACTAACTCCAAGCAGAGCACCGAAGAATCGATTACTTGCTGATATAAGCTCGTCGATAATATTTGTTTCACGGAAGCGTTTACGGGTGACACTTTTTTCAGTGTGCAAAATGTACGGTTCAAGCAATCAGGCTGGCCTCTCTGCGCTCGAGAGGATTTTTTTGTTATTTTGACTACTGAGGAACGTAAAAGTAGTCCAGTGCAAAATGCAGTTCAGATGGGCTGGGACATTTGCAAAAATTTTTTTTCACGACTTTTTAAGCGCACTGTACATCTCGTACACACTTATTCTCGAACCTCCTTATACCTTCAAGTCCCCTTAATCCGGCCTCTTCCCTACAGCACGACCAAATCTTTTCCCATTCTATTACAACCAAGGCTGTTCGTCTGGCGCCATACCAGCGAAACACCTGAAAACCTTTCGGTTTAGGAGATATGCCACACATCGCACTGAAGAAATGTGAACCTGAATTGACCGTATTTTCACTATATTTTTTTCCCAGTCTCGAGACTGGATCCTTTTGGTGGAATTTTCTTCTATATACAAGTGTTTATTGTTCAGCAGCACCGTGGTGTCGGGAAAGATGGTAGTCAGCTGACTTTTCGGGTACCACGGGTACACTCCGAAACGCTTCAAAATGATCTCGGCTCCAGTACATTCATTTTCAGCTATGTTGAAGAGATTTCTCATCCCCGAAATAGGTGATTCTTGCGATCTTAATCACTACTTCCCTGTTTGCCTCAATTTCCTAATTTTGAAATTCATAGAATTTTTAACCGCAGGGCAGGTTTCCCCTACGGATGTAACTTAATCCTCTGTGGAGTGATTGCCAATACGGATTTCGTCCCCACAGATCTCTCGGTGACCTGTTATAATACTAAGCTTTTCGGGTCCTTAGAAATCAAGTCCCATGGCGAATCTTATCTGGAGTGTCCAGACATCTCAAAGGCCTTTGAGCGGGTGTGGCATGAAGGACTGCTGACGAAACTTCCCGGAATGGGATTAGCCGCTAGCTTCACCTTGTGGGTCCGAGGTTGCCTTTTGCTAGCTCAAATTTGAAGTGGTTCGAGAGTGTCTTATTCAGTCCCCCCCCCCTCCCCCAGTGAATTGTGGTGCTCTTCAGGGTAACGTGTTTTCCGTAGCCACCTTTTATGCGTCACAGACAAAAGCCATCGAAGCATTTGCCGATGACGTCTTTCTTAATGCTTCTACTTAATGCCCCTGATGTGCTTTCCTCACTCCCGTCTCACAACTGCCATGTCGAGCCTGAACACCGTTGCTGTTAGTGCAGCTGGAAATTGAGTCACTGTCAACGTTTCCAAGACCTCTTGTGTATTTTCCACCTCCTCCGTGATACTTCTGGGTCTCCAGTTGGTCTCGCCTAAATCTGGGTTCCTCACATTTCTGAATTCGCTTTACGTGCCTCAGTTAAGTCCTTGTGCTTGTTCTTCTTTAGACGCTTCTTTGCCTTGTCCTCACTTCTCTCAATTTAAAGGTCACAAATACGCCTCAACCTTGGATACTGCAGTCATATCTGAAGTTTGGCTATCCCTTCATCTCTCATCGACCCCTCTGTCGATCCGGTCCTAACTTCCTACCTAAAACTTCTATCTAAGCTTTGGGCGGTTGCCTTCCTTCCATTCCTTTACCGGTACCACAGCAGACTTTGTTCTTCGGAAACAACTTCAGTCCTTCTTCCGGCGGTTTATCCTCGAGAACCTCATTCGCAGTCAAGTAGGTGTCTACACTATTCGCCAAAAGCGCCTCCTCAAAAAAACTATGGCCTTGAGGCTCCATACTGTCAGTTTGGAATATGGCAAACAAGCGAAACACTATTGTACTTTTACGTCATATAGTCTACAGGTGCATGAGCTTTGTTACGAAGGTCAGACCTACACTTATGTGTACTTTTCAGACTCAGACCGCACGTCTATCAGTGCTTTTGAGACCACCTAATGCTCACAAAGATGAAGATCGTCTGGCGTGCCATCGGACGGTGGGAATCAGGGAAGTCACGAGATTGCCAAGTACTTTGTTAGTTCAAGACGAACAGTGAGGGATCAGTCGGTTCAACAATGGCAATCCGTCATTTCGACTGGTGAGTCAGTACTTCCGTTATTCGAACATGATCGTCGAAGGCGTGTTTAGAAACAAATCTTTCTGAAACTAGTAAAAGTGGCGTAATGACAGAAACAATGCAACACCACGCAGGTTCAGTGCACGTCTGGCAGCCATCTGGGGGGAACGTCAGAGAGAGCTGGTATTTCTGGGCGACACTGTCGATGGCTAAAATTGCGCAGAAATCCTGGCCCGGCACATCTTGCCACTGCCCAGAAAAACTACTAAATCGATTTTCCAGGACGACACCAAGCCTGCATATCGTTCCATTGTCGTATGCTAGTTTATTGTGCATCACGGTGCAAAGACGCTCCCATGGATAATTAACTCTAAATAAATCTTTCCAGAACCGCAGAACATTGATACACTTTGTCATTCTGTTCAAGCACAGAAACGACAAACTTCCTACTGGGAATGTTTTCCTTGCTATTATTACATATTAAGTCCATTGTGCCATAGTGTTTAGCCCCTTTTCTATACTTCGAGTACATTATTGCGATAAAAGTAATTGTATGTGATACTTGAATTAGGTTTAAACTACTGACTTTATTTTGACTGTGATCTGTCGGCAAAAATCAGCTATATATGCCGAAACATATTTCGTGGCATCGATTTTTACTAACTTGGGTTTTAAAATAGGCTTTTCGATGTTGTCAGATACAAAATACGTAGAGCCAAAGGCCCTGTGTAATAAACGGTGGAAAGCTTATTAAGCATTCCTTGCGTTAATGAACTTCGAAGTTCAATAAAGAATGCCCGATCAACCCGAGGACTTCAACAAAGAAACCACAAAAGACGGAGCCACATCCATCAATAATGTTTTTTTATGCTCGACCGGTGGTAGACAGTAATCCACTGTCGTCCGGATCGTTACCAGTCCTGACCTATTGGGACCTTATGTGGATCTCCACTCCAAGTCTCCGGGTCTGGTTTCCGGTTATCCCCAATAGTGCAGCGGGACTCCGTGGCTAAGGAATGATTGCCCCTTCCACTGCACTCATGCACAAGCATGTAATAATTTAAAAAACATGACTTTTAAGTGGCTTTGCGAATGAGATTGTGATGTGGATCTGCAGTCAACAGATAACAACTGTTCTTTACGTTTATTTGGATTGATATTTAGGTTGGCAATGCTAGACCGCTGCACAACGAGCGTGTTAGTTCGTTGTAGTGTATTAATGTGAACACCTACTTAGATTCATACTCCGTCAAAGCACCATCGGTATACTTGAAGGCAAACACGATACCGTGTGTGAGGAGGTAATGGATAATCAGAGAAGAAACAATAAAGAGGTGAATCATCTCTGATGGGACAGCTATCCACGTTGCACAGAGTTATCAAACTCCATACATCAACGTCTCTGAAGTAAACGATGTAAAGTTCATTAATCAAATACTCCATTGGTATCAGCCGGACTGGGTGTGTTTGGATCAAAAAGACGGGCTCCTGAATATCTCATACTTGATCAAAAGTCCTTCCGCGTACTAGACACAGAAACTCCAATTGCTTCACGCAAGTAACCTCTTTCACACATTTAGTCATGCGAATGAATCATAAGAAATACGCACGAAGCCTTTCAGCATATATCCCTCAAAACGCCTCAGTATAGTCGTCGGGGGATGCTTTCTGCCTCCGAAATGGCTGCTCGCCCTGAAAGCCTCTCGAAATGTACCTAAGCAACCGTGCGTCCCAAACAGCCTCTGCTGGGGAAGCCATGTACACTGCTTTCTCGTGGTGTAGGTATTTTCATCAAAGTGTGAGGACGAAGGTGAACTCCTGGCCCTCTTCACCGGGTTCACTGATATTCATTCTAGGGGAGATAGCTAAGCACTAATTCCAAACCACCACGGAAAGCATACGGCGCATACAGCATCATACTCACTGGCATCTGTGGTGGAAGGGTGCGCTGGGCACCCAGGCTATCTGGCCTCATCCGAAGGGAGTGTGAACTGAGAATCAGTAGCCGGCCCCTAGTGAATTACATACCCCACGCTTTGTCCTGTTGCCTAGCGGGCAAAGGTTTGGATAGGTAAATGCTCCGGTTATGGACCCCTTACAAAACCATCTGCTTTGGCCTCGGCAACCCAGCAGTACTGCACCCACAAACAAAGTATGGAATGACTAGATTTCATTTAACTTTGATGGATAGCTCACAAAGTCGCTCTGCTCACTCTATGTTGCGTGCACAACTATCCACAAACTCATCCGTTTTCTTATCTTCTTCCCTTACCACTGATACTGAATCGAGACAGTTCAAGATACACTGGTAGGCCTACTCTTTCATTCTCGGATGACGCAGCTCTCCTCTGAATACGCCCTTCAGACTTGCAACACACAATGCGCACTGTCGTGCACATAGGTCAACAAGATGGGTTAGCGAGGACCTTGGGAAAGGTTGGCGTTGACATCTGCTGTCCACGGGAGGCCCGCATTAAAGATCTAAGTCAAATAACAAAGTTATCGCCAACCAAAAAGGGTGTTACGTTTCTGGTCAAGCAGGCGTTGGAATAATTCCAGATGATAGAGCTGAGGCCAGTCCTCTGAAGTGCGTTGCAGCTGATAGTCGATTATGTGCTGTACGAACCAGAGGATCGTGCGCCTTAAGTACAAAATGAGCCGATAGGTGATGCCTGTTTATAATTTCCGCATACGCCCCTACAGATTGCAGTCTGGATGCAGCGAAGGATAAGTGTTACCAACGTCTTCACGACCTAATAACAGCACAAGAAAATGGACACCATCTTTATAGCTGGGGACTTAAATACCAGGGTTGGTAGTATTGCATCGAGTGAACATCACATATGAGGTCGTTTTGGTCTTAACTGCTGCCGCTCGGACATTGGTGAAAGGTTTCCAAATCTATGATCTCATCACCGGCTGCTTCTACCCAGCGCCAGCTCTGAGAACACAAAGCACCGCTTAGCCACCTGGGGACCGATTTCGTCAACTCAGGATTGGGCTCAGATAGATCACATTACAATTAGCTATAAATGGCGAGGCTGTATACAAAACTGCCGTTCATACTGGGGCACTGGTCCTGATTCTGACCACGCAATAATGTGTGCTACATTCATTATGTGCGCTGGTTGGACAACTAGAAAGATGGTGTTCCGAGTTTATGTCTCTAGACTACTGAAGCCTACTGTGTCGGCCAAATTCCAAAGCAAAGTGAAAGACAGATTGAGCGCCATCCCACCATATCTCCTAGAGCAACGTTGGGTTGTCGTCGGATCGACCCTGAATTCCGCTTGTCTGGCAAGTTCCGGCTTTACCTCCAGGTCGGTCGATCATTGGATAATGGCGAACTCCCTCCGAATTCTGGATATCCGAGGTTCAATCCCCGCGGACTTTGCTGTCAACGAGGCCCGTCTAGCCCTAGAAAATGAGCCCAATTATAGCCTAAAGAACGAACGAGAGAATTGGTGGTCGGGACGCGCTACTGAGATGGAATCAGCTGCTGCCTCCGGGAACTTTTGAAATTCGTCCCACATTATCCACAACACCGGTACCGAGAGACACAGTATCAGCGAAAGCTATGTGCGAAGCCGACGGAACGACTACTCATAATCTTCATCGACGCCTAAAAAACAGGCTAAACACATCAATTTGCAATTCAACTGGGCTCCTGCGCAGACTGCCATACCTCTTGGTGAATGTTATGCCCAGTGGTCCGTGTCCCTAGATCTGCCCAGCAAAGCTGAAGTTTGTAGCGCACTTGCACTCCTCAAGCACCACAAGGTTCCAGGACCAGACGGCCTACCACCAGCTGTATTCAAAGAGGTAGGTTAGGATACGGTGAAAGAGCTAACGCATATGTTCTGTAAAGTATGGGAAGCGAAGGAAATTCCTATGGGTTGGATGGAATCGATTGTAGTCCATCTTAAAAAAGGGATCCCGAGATATCCGTGGCCATCATAGAGGAATCAGCTTAATCCAGTTTGCGTCGAAGATTTTAGAGTCTGTTGTTCTTCGTAGACTTTTATCACACAGAGAGGAGAAAATCCGTGAGGAATGAGCGGGATTCCGCGCTAGTTGAGGCTGCATTCATAAGATATTTATCCTTCGTCGGCTGTCAGCACATACTGACCATTGCCGTATTCTTGAATATCAGGGCAGCCTTTGATTCCGTTGACATGACTGCTCCGTTGGAATGCTTGTTGAGAAACGGCGTACCTAAGAACGTGTATTACCCATCAAATCCCTCTACTATCATACTTTAGGACGTGTGAGAGCATACGGTAAGCTTCCGCTCCCTATTTTCTTGTCTCCAGTGGAGTTCGACAAGGGTGTCCCATTTCGACGTTTCTCCTTAACTTTGCAGTTTACGGCGTCCTTAAGAAATCGGTCGGGGGTCTCGTGGCTGGTGGTGTCGAACTCCTCCCAGGGAACAGACTTACCGACCTAGAATACACCGACGATATCATATTGCGCGATTTTAACATCCAAGTAGCTCAACTTCTATCGAACAGTAGGAAAACTGAAGTGGCTCTGTACGGAATGTACTACGCATCATCAAGGTATGAGGTGCTACTTTGGGACGGGCGGGAGCATGTACCCGCGCTCTACTCGGACAACGAAAGACGGAAGATTACCGGAAGTTCTGGCTACCTGGGTAGTTATATTCTTGGAAATGGCGGTGTGGGAGAGGAAACATCGAGGCATATTTCAATGGCCAGAGTAGCTTTTCTGAACCTAATGCATCTTTGGCGCCAACATAACATCAGTCTTTCCTTGAAAGGCCGTGCACCCCTTACTGATGTATAGTTGTAAAACATTGTTCCTCCGAGTTCAAAATATCCGTCGCCTGGTTGTGTTTATTACCCGCCGCTTACGTGGCATTGTCCATGTTTGTTGGGAGCCGTGGGCCAGTAATGATCAGGTGCGCAGTCGACTGTTTGGCACAACCGGCTCCTCCCTAGAAAAAACCATATTGCAGTACCGTCTCCGCTGGATAGGAAGCGTATAACGGATGTCTGCCTAGCGCCTGCCGCTTCGTGCATTGCTTTGCACTCCCTAGGCCCGAGTGGAAGAAATAGCGTTGGAGGACAAGCAACGACTTTGCGCAAGGGAAATGAAGAAACTAACGGAATGTCTTTCACGTGTAGTGTTGTCTCGGTTGCAGGTTGGAAAGGTAGACATCGCTAGAAACGCAGGCTTGTCTCACTAATGGACAACTTGAAACCGAAGTTAGTGGCGGGAGTGAATTCGCCTTTGTTGCAATCGTCAAGTACCATAAAAAAACAAAATGTGCATACAACAACAAAAAATCTGCTTTTTCCCAGTAACTCCGTCTACCCATTCCTTCAGCCTGAAATCAGGCAAGCGTATATATATATATATATATATATATATATATATATATATATATATATATATATATATATATAATGTATATATACTATGGCACTCACTTCTCGATTGATTCAATGGAGGCTGTAGCGCTGTGTACGAATAGTTTCTTCCTAATCGTCGGAATCATGTGCCGGTAGCAGAAGTGTTGATAGAAGAGAAAGCGCTGGAGGTGGTTGATTGTACAAATTCCAGCTGAAGAGATATCAAAATGAATGGAACGAGTCCCCACTCCGTGCAAAGGTTATGATTCGAAGATTATTTTCAACTGATCTTTAATTTAGGACCGCTCTAACACGCAGCTCGGTTGTGAAAGGTGATCCATACAGCGGTGTTCGGAAATGCAAGAAAAGGGTGACCGTTTTGTTCGCATGCAGCGCCACTGAGGAGAAGCTCAAGCCATTAGTCATCGGTGAACAGGAATCCACGGTGCTTCAAACATGTAAGTCTGGAGTTGTTGAGAAATGATTAATACGCTAACGGACGAGCGTGGATGACCGGGGATATATTTCGAAAGTGGATTCATATTTCAACAATGAAATGCTTCTGCAGCGATAATCAATTCTTTTTTTCAGATAACTGTTCAGCCCGTCCCTACTCATAATTAAACAATGTAAAGTTGGTGTTTTTTGCCGCCGAACACAATGGTAAAAGGTTCCGGCAATGAGTGCAGCTGAGTTTTTAGTTTGGCTTATCTAACTTTCAAGCTCGCAATTCTGTACTCCGGTTTCGGTTGCTACCTTCCACTATCGTCCAGTAGAAGGCAAAAAGAATAGAAGCACAAAGTGTACGAGAGCCGAAAACAAGGCAAGAAGAGGGAATTATGAAGAAAAAGAAAGGGTTAGAATGTAACTACTCTACTCGTCGCGACACCTAACTATTATCCCTCACTGTCTCTATCTGGTAGACAAGTGGGGGGAATCCCAACCCGGAGGCCTAACACGCCCTGCTTGACCAAATGCGCTGATTAAGGTTTTCATACCGTTCTGCCATGCCATGGATTGACTACCTCAACCCACCTTCCAACCACTACCCACCTCGAAGAACAACGTACGCCGAGGAAGTCTATCGGTAGCCACGCGTAAAACATGCCTGAGTCAACTTAACCTGTTTGCATTCAACACTTGATTCAGAGACCGACCACTAGATCTCAACACCCGACGTCTAACCTCAGCACTGTTGATGCGATGCTCCCACCATATTCGAACAAATGATAAGCAGACATTGATGCACAAAAAACGACGGTCTTCGCTTATCTTTTACTTTTACCGGCCGTGTTTTTGCCAACAGACGCAGCCTTCTCCATTTTCTTGTATTTCGCAACCTACGACTGCCCCTTGTCATCTCTCAAATTCCTAGTCAGCTGGCGTCTCTGAGGCTTACGCACTACAGTGAACGTGGCATCCGCAGCGATAGATCTACGAGCAACCAACAGGGCAACTTGTGCCGTAGATATCCATCGCCGATGAGGCCTACTTGAACTAGAGTCTTGTGCGGCACTGAAGCTGCACAAATACTGCGTCCATCATTACAGCTGAGTTGTCTCGACTGTACCGACTGTTTTGATCCGGAGCTCACAAACCGGGCCACCTGGGCTGCTTACAAGTGTTTTCGTAAAACCCCCTAGTTCCACAGCAGAACTATTTTAGACTGTCGTAGTCAGCTTTCAAAATAGACACTTCGACTTCGTCCTGTGGCACTTGACTGATTGATGCTTTCGGTTGCTGTTGATACCGCAGAAGGTTTTGTCGCATAAAAACTGAACCAACATATAAGCGCTCAGCATATCAGTGAATAATCAGGAATGGAGTTAAGTTTCCGGATGCAAAATCATTACCACTCTTTTCAGTTGACGTGTTGTACGAGTCTTGAAACACTATTAATAAACGGCAGCCTTTGAAGACCAATTTGGCCTTCAAAATACCAGTTACCCTGGAATAGAAGGGCTCCTAGTTCCTTGTATACCATAGAAGATCAGCATGAGCTGCGACGCATCACAAGAATACGGTACAATCAGATTTCGCACAGCTGACAGAATCGCTGAATTAAGACCCAGGTAATATACCATGTTGTTTAATTCGGCGACACTGACGTTTGGCAATTCACAAATTTGATCCCTTTTGATTGACACAAACACTGTCGTGGTTATCTATGCACGTAGTACCAAGCGCTTGTAAGTGCAGTTAACAATAACCCAGAACAAGAAAAATGGACCTGGTAATTCATTTATCAGAGAGCTTATTCACAAGATAAATCAGATGGTATCACCCCGACCGATGATCAGACTTTTGCTGTCTGACGGTCAACAAAGGGATTAGGAGCTCTAGAATCAGATGAGATATCAATAATCGCATTTAGCCAGAGAATATCATATTATCGTAATCAGTCAATCAGAATCTTAAATAGATTTCTACATATTACAAACTATTTACACGAGTGTATACATCCTCGTTTTTCCATAACATCTTATATTCTTAAAGTGGTTTCTGACTTAATTGCAGCAAACACTTTCTTGATTCTTCCATAGTACAGCTATGTACCGTAACATATATAAACTGACATATTTTACGTACGTAATCGGCAAGACTAAACGCAATGTTTGCATCTCGGAACATGTCTTTTATCCGTTCTTATAAACCTAAAGTGATTGCTGAGAGTTTGATTCAAGGGGCTGCTGCCCTCGTACACATCCTGTCCTCATATTAATATTCACAAGGAAAATCAATGTTCTGGACTGGAGAGGTAACCTGGATTTTAAAATAAGTGCAATACATGATACAGGTCACCAGAATTGACTCTGGGTAAACCTTGTATTCAGAAGCAGAAATTACACTTAACTACATATTGCTTTCAACACAGACATCACGCACGCCATGAATAGGAATGGAAACCGTTGTGATATTCAATACATCACTGCGCTAATCAGCTGGTGTTTCTCTTTCAACAACAATTACAAAAGATGTGAGATGGTGGCCGTCCTACTATCTACGGTGAGAAGACTCTTTTGGCTTTGAGCTATCTCGACTGATTTGCATAAAATCGCCGGTTTATATACGATTCATGGTGGTCATTGTCAAATGCTGGCCGGCACACGTATTGTTATTCACAGCCTGTTCTTCTGATTGGTTAGTTTGGTAACAAACGCAACTGGTTGATCTGGTCCAGTCAACAGTTGGCATCTGATTGATCCTTTGGTCCGATCCAATTGCTCCAATCTTGTTCTCGATTCAGGGCACGCGAAGACGTGTCGGCTACTGACGAAGCAATAGTGTTGTCTACCAAACAAACTAAGCCGTTCATCAGTAATGTGTGAGCCCATTCTCTCACAGTCAGTGTCTTGTCTTGGAGACAAATCATGATGAGGTTGGGCGATCGCGGTTAAACAGTTAAATCTTTCATTCACTGTTCTTTTTTTCTCCTACGTCTTGTGCTATGAAGTCAGTTTGGTCGATTTCAATAAGTTTTGAAATCACCCAAGTTAGAAGCTCACACTCATATCACTAAAACAAACGGTCCGAAGCCGATGCCGTGGCCCCTTATTCAACCTGCTAGAGGAAAGTGGAGTTATAAACTGTGGGAACAAAACAGGTGGCGGCTATCACTTGGATTTGAATCCGACGGAGGTCAAAGACTTTTAGCTTCTGCATCCATTCCAGAGACGTCATCTTGTTCAAAATCGACATTAAATCGCGTTTCAATTTAGGTATTTTTGCAAGATGCCCTAAACGTTTTGGACCAAGCTGTATTCGAATTCAAAATATCATTGATACGTCAACAATATTTAATGCCGGACTGAAGATGGAAAACACGTAGAAAAGAAATACTCAATCAGCCAGGTGATTCACAGGGGGTTGATATGATAATCGGGAGAGTATGGAAGTAAACACACAGCACATCCCTTCACAAAAAAGATAGACTTATTCTTTGAAAAAGATAAGCATATCTCAAAGACCACAGGATTCCCTAGACATTCAATGTCTTCAATGTTGAGTAACCTCAAAAGAGAGACAGAGCAATACTGATACGCAGACAAATCTAGCCCTTGAAATAAATGGGCTCCAAGTTTCTTGCTTCCCAGAAAACATCAGTTTGGAGAAAAAATGAGCCTGCCATGTCATATGAGGTCTCTAAATAATGAGCTTCTTGAGCAGACAAGACATTATTCTGCCGGTCGCACTTTCACTTTAATGCGGTGCCAAGCGTTCATTAGAAGTCCTCTGACATTCGTGATTGTTTTGCAATTCTCAGGTTGTGTTGCGTTTGAGGAGTCACGTGCGCAACAGATTATTTCCAGTTCGGCAGCGTCGTCTAAGCAAAGAAAAAATAGGGCGATTGGAGATTTTGTACCTAAACCA
The DNA here is from genome assembly GCA_948099385.1 of Fasciola hepatica. Lineage (NCBI taxonomy): Eukaryota > Metazoa > Platyhelminthes > Trematoda > Plagiorchiida > Fasciolidae > Fasciola > Fasciola hepatica. The sequence goes on from CANUEZ040000043.1 coordinate 36,390,659, forward strand.
TGTAAACGAATGAATATTTTTTTAAAAACTATTCATTTGCGCACATAAATATCGTCATTCAGATACATATCAAGGTAATTGGGCACTTTTCCATAGTGCGTTTCGAAGAATTTCCCGTGGTTGAAACTCTTGTCAAACCCCATTTGAAATAAACTCCGTCCAATGCAACTAACCCTCATAAAATTAGGTTCGCTTTTATGGTTATGAAATAATACAACAGTTTGTTAATTAATACACGTTGAGAGTGGTCGGTCATGGTCAGATTCTCACCACAGTATTGCGTGTGACCAACCAACTGAATAACGAGACCACGCTGAGAGTTTTGCACCTTTCTCAAGCGAAGGATATATTCAGAATTTTGAGATCAATGGATAGAAGCCGAATGAAGTCTATTATTATAACAAAAGAAGACTAGCCTACTGGCAACGAAACTGGTTTTGCCCGATGAAACACCATGCAAGTAGACTAGCACATCCGACATAGAAACCAAATGAAGAAGTTCACTTATAGGAAATATGTTAACCAGATGTAATCAGAAAGCAAAGGGTTTTCGTGACACATTAAAAAGAAGCACCACTTGTTAATCGGCGGTGATAACTTGCAGCAGAATATTCATCTACCACAAGAATGCCGGTGCGTCCACGTACATATTGTGCCTCATCAGATCCACTGTGATGAACAGAGTTCGAAGAACCCTAATATCCTCAAAGGCATTTTGAAAATTATCTTCCCCATTGAACACTAACACAGTGAGTCGAAAAAGTGAGAGGCATTGCCAGGTCACTGTTAGCTCCTTACTCAGTGAGAACGGTGGTCTAACCATTATTTGGCGGCATATGCTGTGGTGATAACTTTCTGGAAAACCATCTCAGGAAAGAAAATTGTTGTGACATGTTCCGATACACAGCACGACGATTAGCGGACAGTTGTATCAATTCAGTCAGACAAATCAAGGGGAGAGAGCAGGTTCGGCCGTTTAAAAAGTACGTTTTCTTGTCCACATACTGTACCACAGTCTATCCTGGTGTTATTGGCATATTTGGATTCGTTTCGGTCATTCGATCGGGCTCGCTCCGCTTCTTCTTATGCGCATAATCTTGCTGTGTTGACTGGATTTCCCGACTGAGCAATCTTGATGCTCTTCAAACTTTCCCTAGCATTCACTGGAATGGTATGTATTTTGTCTTCCGTAGTTTGCTTCTGTGAAACACCCAAGTCTGCGAAATGTTGCACCGTCAGAAAATAGCAGTTGGCAAAGGTTCACCAAGATTTCATAAGCCAAATCTCAAACCTACAGTTTCCAACTTTGATAAGTGATAATCTCGAAAATTAGCATTCTGTAAAATGTTCCGCGTATCGCTGAAATTACCACAGGATTACGTCTCAAGTAAGTGGCATCTGACTGGCCACGACCTTCACACCTGATTGGTCAGAAAAAGTCATCTACTGAGTCGGCAAATCAAACGTAGTCTACGTTCTGAGTTCAACCACAAGTTCAAGGAAAACAATTGTGCCTCAGGACCATCCCAGTTTATCAGGGCAGAACATAAAATTCAAGTTTAATACTAACCACGGTAACCAACTGTCGCACAAAACTAACTGGTCCAACGGGCTTTGCGGACTGCTTGTATTGATTAGTTGGCGATAAGGCCAACCATCCCCCTTGGTAGGTTACCTTCCTTAACCTAACGCTTCACGCAAACCGGCAGCCCTGTCGGTCGTGATTTCGTTGACTCCGTCTATGACCTCGATTCTGAACCGGTAGTGCCTGCGCATCACGGGATTCACAGCTTTGGTCTGGTAACAAAGACAGGCTGGCGACGGATCAATCGATATCTTCATAACCTACTGGCGGCTACTCAACACAAGAAAACAGTGCAAATTCTCAGTGCGGGATCAAATATAGAAAACTATCAATGGACGGGAAGGCGAAGATTCTGGAGGTGGTTTCCGCAGACTTCTGCGATGAAGTCACTTGGTGGTTCGCGGAAAACCGAAAACAAGATTTTGCTTCAAGATCGTCTCTGTGTAGGCAACAGCCTACAGGAGTTCAACAAACATTTGATGAAGTAAATGTTGCCACTTTCCGGTGGTTCTTGATGAAGAGCGCAACACATGGTGAAATTCACAGTGTGATCTGCAGGAGGGCCATGAACTTTGTTGCCACTTTAGGTAAACAGGATATCAAATCTTCCAAAGGCTGGTTAAACTGCTGGAGGGGGAGATGCGAACCGCAATACCACAAAATAAGTGGGAGTTTTTGTGATATATTAGTTTATCAGATTTGCGGTGAACGGAGGGAAGAATTCCTAGGTGAGTTGGGAGACCTGGAAATAATCTACCAGGAATCGGCTATTTTTAATGCTGATGAGACTGCGTTGTATTATTGTACCGTGCTCGAACCCGTTCCTACTTTGCTGCAGTGCTTCTTGCAAAAAAATTACCTCTATTGTCATTGGAAAATATGCAAGTCCACACTGTTCACGGGATTCGGATAAGATATGTTAACCTTGCAAATATTACAGTTCACGAAATGAACGGTTAACTTCTACAATGTGGCGTGATTGATTGAGAAATTTAGAGAATCGGATGAATCACGAGAAACAAAATGCTGCTCGTTGTGGAAAACACATCTCGTCATCCTTCTAGTGTTATTTTGTCTAATGTAGAGGTAGTATTTCTCGCCCGCAAATGCATGCCAGTTATCCGGCCTAGGAATCAGGGAGCTAGCTGGTCTTTCAAATGCATTTTACGGAAACTTCGCCTTGAATAATCGGTGGATACCGTTGAAAGACTAACCCAGGAAAAAATGATGGGCAATTTCAACATTTTATATGCCATTTAACTTATCAGGAGCACCTGGCCAGAGCTGCATCCTGATACTGTCGTTAAAGACTTTCACAAAGCGTGGCTTACAACGACAGATGCTAAAAATTCCTCAGAAATATCGTACAGCTTCACCGACACACTTAACTACTGTGCTACAGTGGACGATTTTCGTCTCGAAGAGAAGTTCAGCATACGGAGGTGGACACCGACTGGATAATGTTAAAATTATTTGATGAGTTTTATGCTCTTGTTTATATTTAGGAGCAACAGATGTTGGACCCTGGTGGATGACGGAACAGAACCGAACAAGAGGAAGAATTAATGATGCCGATACCAACCATGGACGAAGTTGCACTGAGCTTCTGAACCATGACGGTTCAAGCTATAATGCGGTGATTTCCATCATGGAAAATGATGGAATTTGATACCACTCAGTTCGCCAAGGGAAAGAAAATGAAATAAAGCAAAATTTACTATTTCTTTTCTGATAAACCGTCTACTGTTTACGTTTGTATTTTGACTTTGGATGGGGATTAAGCTTACTTTCTAGCATCACTCTCGACTACGCCGCACACTCGGCCAAATGGGTTTTCCCCGTTAAGACTATGGAACAAGCAGTCTGATTGTTTTTACGTGACGTGCGGTAGGGTCGAATCGCCCTACCTGACTGTGCCACTATTTCTGAAGTGAAACTGGTGAATTTCAAACTGATCTGCGACTATTTTCCCCGTAAACTCAACAGTTTGTTATTTCTTATAAAAATGCATCAACTGTTTCTTGCAGCTTTTTATGAACGAAATAAGGACTGCCTAACAGCTGAAATTAGAAAGATCAAAAATGACTTTCTGTGGTGACAGCACATGCAAACGAAAATATCATTCACGAAAATTAACGGATTTACCGTATAATTATTTCCAACCAAACGAATGAACACAAAATCGTAAGCCATTATTTTCGGCAGGAAGCTGTGGACTGCTTGTTACTTGTGATTGACGGCCGTACATGAAACGGGAAATTGGCGGGACCGAAGAACCATTCTCCTTCTCATCTATTTACACCATGATGGGCCGAGAGATCGTAAAAAGGTATTTTGGTAAAGATCCATAACTGCTATGCAGTTGACAGCAGTGTTGTAAATCTTTTTCGGCATATTGTGGCTCTGCATCCTCGTGCCCGTGACTATGATTGCTTGCTTAAGCTGACCAAGCAAATCGAAATAAAATGAACTCTAATTCAAGTTTAGTCACATCGTGTATCTGCAAATTCCCAACAAAATTTATTTAGGACCCGTTAACTCGGTGTACCATGGTTTCTCGTATCGTCATACAGCAGGAGAATGCAACGCATGAACAGATTATATATATATATATATATATATATATATATATATATATATATATATATCGACACACAAACACACTCACTCGTGGTTATACGCAGCTATCACTTGTTGTGCTCCACACCTAATTGCCCTACGATGTGCTGGTGACTGGGTTGACCTGGTTTCGTGTGCCTGTTCTTAGTCTGACTCGTCAGCACAGAGCACGAAATGCACGAATACAAAAAATTCGTTCGTCGGGTAGGGTAATCAAGACCGCGCTGCCCATTGCATCGAGCAGCGAGGGTAGTGAGAAGTGGGCTACCGCTCGGAGTTTTCTTTCTTTTACCCGATCTTTGTCTTTTGCCCCTAACCGCCTGTCTTTGTCTCTTCAACTTAACCATAATGCTTCCACTGAGAAAAATCCCGAGACCTGAAGCAGTTCACTGTCAAATAGTGTCGTTAACAATCTTCAGTCTCGAAACTCACAATTTCTCAAGCCTCGTCGGCTTCTGAATCTCGCCTCCTTTAACGCGCGTACTCTCATGTAGGCCCAACACAATGGACCCTCTGGCGATTGATATCTGCTACGCCTGTGGAACGCGCACATAGGGTTCGAGGAATGTCATTCAACTAACCGGCCCTGATATCTCATCAAGGTTGTTATTTATCGTTTTTCATACAAATTTTTGTTTTCTTTTTTGCAGCTCTCATACATGTATTGTGTGTTGAATAAAGCCGGAATCGTGGATCTCATCCGTTCTCCGTCTACTTTTGACTCTAGCCGTAGATTACACACATCACAATTTATCCAACATATGAACCATTGCGATGGAACAAACACTTCGTTTGAAACGGTTCGACGCAGCACCAAGTGTCCCAGATGCCGCCATGTAGTGGAGTCATTGGTATCGGACATGAGTCTTGAGTCGCTTGAATCCGTGAGCCGTGACAAGCTGAACCTACTAATATCGTACATTTCCTCCTTAGTATATGGACATGTTGCAGATTGTGAAAACTACGACGAGGTCATCGGAATACTCAATGGTTTCTACGATTGTTCGAAAAACGCGACCTTCGCTCGTCATATTCTTGCAACTGCGAAACGAGAGAACAGGCAGTTTCTAGATCCCTTCACACAGAAGGTGAAGTCATTGGCGAGAGATAACAATTTCAGACCAACGACAGTTGAGGGGAACCTCGACGATGCTATTTGTGCTGCTTTCATCGCCGGTATCCAGTCGAACCATATTAGACGTCTTCTGGAAAACGGCTCCTTGAATTTCCTGACGACTTTCGAGCAAGCCAGGGCGTTGGAAATGACCGAACAGCAGCCTTTGTCTCATCAAAACGCCTCGGTTTAACCGCACAGTGTGGCAACTCACGTCATTCCGACTCCCAAAGTTACGGCTGAAATCTCCGAGGAAAAGGTTGTAGCCGTAACTCGCGCTAAATGCTTTTTCAGCGGTTACGACAAACATCCTAGATCTAAATGCCCAGTTAGAGATGCTATATGCAGGGCATGCGGAAGGGAACGGTTTTTTTAAAAGGTCTGTTTATCCAAAAAACCAGAACAAAGTGTCATCTGCTGTCTATCCACTCATACCAGTTGTCTCCACCGAAGTAGCGCCGAGGTGTCTTTCTCAGTGAGTCGTAAACCTAGAAGTCAACAGTGCCCCATGCAGTCATTTTATAGATGCAAGCAGCTTGACTAGCTGTGTCTCCAACAGCTTGGTATACGTTAATAAAAGGAAGATTTATGCATCTAGAGAGACCATGACGATGGCTTCTAGTACGTTAACCAGTAACACGAAACGTCATTGCTTTGTCTCGATGACGTTCAGAAATCGCATTTTTGATCAGTTCAGACTATCAATTCTCAGTAACTTCTGCACAGATGTATTGCTCGGGCACGAGTTCCTTGGACGCCTGGAGTGGCAACATCTCGTTTGGTGCCCAGGAATATCCGCTTACTGTTTGGAGCTTCCCCACGATGCTGCGGGCGCTCTCCCGAAAACGGGAACACTGTCTCAAATGGTCAGAACGAAACAAATGGTTTCGGATGCTCATTCTTCACCAGAATCCCTAATGAAAATTTATTCTTGGAAAAAATTTCATCCTTCACAACATTTCCGAATTGACTATTTCAGCCATATGCTGCAATTTGTAGATGCTAAAAGGTAAAGATCACTGGCAGTGTGACGGAACATTTGATTCGACACCACTGAACTACTAGCTGCACACGGTCCACGCCGTACTGATCGGAAGCCACACAGTCCCGCTGGTTTACTGCATTAGCAGAAGCAGAACGCAAGCTACGTGATGTGATTCTTGAGACGCTCCAACAAAAAGAACCTACTTCCACAACAACTGATTATGAGAAAACTGGGATGAACAGTACTGAAACATTCCAAGCGCTAACACGTGTGAATGTTTCTTTCATTCTGGACAGTGCTCTTGGCGGAAAATACAGTCGTTGGAATTTCAAAGTTGATATAATAGCGAAACCAATGCTATCGTTGCGAAATCACTTCAGGCCTCAGCGTTCGTTCCCGTCGATGAAGTGTCTACATGTTATTTATTATCCAGCCTCGAGCGTGAAACCAAGAACGTGATTTAAGATTTCTTTCTTCACTATGAACGTCCTTGGATTGGAACAATCGACGGTGGCAACTGACGAAGACTAAAATTCGAGCCGAGGTTGTGGAACGTGAGTGGGCGCTTGTTACATAACGTCCCGCGAACGACAAACTCGACTGAGGGTTGGCACAAGGGCTTCGAACAAAGAGTGTCCATTAAACATCCCACACTGTATCGCCTTATGGAAGAACTCAGGAAATAACGATCAGAATGGCAACTAAGAATGGAGCAACTATCATCCGGCATACTTACGAGACCGTCGAAAGACAAATATTGAACACTTGTACAGTTTAGCTGAGCATTACGGCGAGTATAGCCATATACGATTTCTGCATACAATTGCTCATAGCCTATAAAAACACCGTTCGTGTATTTCTTTTTTTAATGTTGTCCAAGTGTACATTCAATATGCCACGTTGGCTTAATGATGATGATGTAAACGGACGATTTTTAGGTTCCCAGTGATAATTAGGTTAATGTTATTCCGGCTAATCAGCGTTATGAGTAAATCGACGAGTCGATGCGTCGTATGTTGTTTCAAGTAGGTGTTATACCATCGAAACTCCGTGTTGCCGGTTAATAATAGCCAATCCGCGGTAAAGTACGAGCAATTCCTTCTAAAGTAGGCTCAAGAAGACTATTGTACAGTCACATAAGTTAGTAGGAAAATGTGAAAAAGTAAAACGCAGAACACCTGAGATGGTAAGCAAGAGACTCGACAGACTATAGATTTCAGTTTATTGAGATCTATTGGAAAGGCAATATTGTATTGATGAGAGTAGTGGTTTAGATTGATAACCAGATAGAAAAATACATACGAACCAAACCTAATGTTCAAGGAAGCAGATAAGTTGCACTACCATGCGTTCAAGGTTGATCAAACAGGAGGAAAACCTCCCACCTTTTCCCGACATCAAAGTAGGTAGGTTCATTCAGAGAGATGTGTAACAGAAATCTGCTCGGATTGATCAGGTTTTTGCCTTTCGGCTAAAATACAGTGTATACGTATCGGGTATTTCGAATGACACTCGTCTTGCCTTAAGCCTTCATATCTGCGGAACAGGTCATGTGCATTTGATCAACTAATTATTATTGATGTAGTTCCAGAAGGTGTTTGATTGAAATTCAGGTAATATTGCATAGACATTTAGTTCCAAAATTACGGGTACTGATGTTCTTGCTATTCAGACTACTTAAATTACATGCTGAAGTGCAGAAAAAAGGGATATGGTGAGTTTGTCACGTGTACTGGCTTGAAGAGAAAGCACTGGAAAATGTCTATTACAAGCTATCCAACAAGAAAAATGTAAACTATGAACGCGTTCAAACCCACTTAGGTTACAAAACAACCGTCTGATATCTGTTTCGGCTTTCTTTAACCCAGGAACAATCAGCGCTGTTTTGTAGAGAATATTTCAAAACTGCTCAGAATAAATGTGAAGGGAGTGGACTTAGTTGTATGTTTCTCATTTTAGGAAAGTGTGACACAAAATAAAAAAACAACATTAATAACGTAACGTGATGATCTTGTTTTTATATTTCTAATTTCATCTGAAAAATATCCATCTTTACTTGTATAATACGCTCGCTTTTCTGTTCCACAACAGTTCCTGCTGATGTCCGTGAGCATCTGATTGAGAGAATGCTTTCGTCTATGGCCTCGTATAATACCTACGTAAGCATTTACGTGTAGTAATATGGCTTCCCCATTTATTCAATGCCACCGTTGAGCGTACCCGGGCAAAATCGTAGTTCTCTGTTACACTTTTTCATTTATTACGTCTTACTTTGCAATAAACTTATGCTTTGAGCGACCAAAAGCACTTGTTGCATGAAGTGAGATAATTCTCATACATAAGTGGGTGGCCCTGAATAGATCAGCCGAATAGATGACTTGATTTGACCCATCAGGCATCAGAACAGCCTTCGCCAATTTTTAGAGACAGGTTGAATTGAGTGAAACTGGGAACTTTTTAAATACTGTGAACTTTTGTGGGCTCTACTTTTCAACGTTGGAAGCCAAGGAAAAAAGGCTTGGGATTGGGTTTTTGCTACTTTCTGAGGATGCGAAGTTTTGTACTATGCAAGGATCAGTGATCCTCCGAAGGGTGATTACATGTGTGCGATCTGAAAATCACAGGAAAAAACCCTGAGCCAAACGCTCAGTAACTGCAAAAACAGGATCCTGAATTCATGTTAACTGAGCACCAATATGGTCGCAAACAGCCTCCTCGCTACAATTTGACGGAGTACTTTTCAAATATATATATATATATATATATATATATATATATATATATATATATATATATATATATATATACTTAGGTGCAAGGCACATGCCTAACGGAGCTACAGTTCTAGTGAGTCTACCTAGTTCACGTCGCGCATGTTTCGTACGTCGGAACAAGTAGACAAGTTTTTCAGCGTAATCTGCGCCACATAGCTTCTCATCATTTAGTGCCTAAACGCACACATCCTGAAGATTTCGCACGACATTCTCTATCTTCTCACCGATGATGAAGTTCAACAGGGATGGAGAAATAGGACACCCTTGTCGAACACCGCTGGTCGTTTCGGATGGACTGAATAGTTCACCATAAACCTTTACGTGGCTAGAAGCACGGCAGTACAATGACCTCAGTAGATTAACGATCTACTGTGGCATACATTTTCGGTAAAGAACATTGGATAGCGCTGCTCAGCCAACTGAATCGAAGACGCCTTTCAAGTCGCGGACAACTTATATTGTCAGTCGACGGTATGTGTGGCGCTTTTCAAGTTATTAGCGGAGAGTAAAAATCTGGTCGATGCATCCTCGACCTGGGCGTAATCCGGTCTGCTGTTCACAAACGTTCTTCTCGCTGGCTGAGGTCAGACGGCACAGCAAATTCAAGGCTAATAAGTTGGTGACTATCGCAGTCAAACTGACCCCACAATGACCGCCACAGTCACTGCGTATTCCCTTCTTGAAGATGGATACAATCAGTGACTCGCCCCGTGATATCGGAATACGCTCCTCGTTTCAAATATCACAAAGTAAGATGGTGAGGGATTTTATCCGTGTGTGGATATTTCGGTGATTGAATTACCCTGCGCACAGACAAGCCTGTCAAGTGTCGCACCCTCAAAAAGCAGCATAAATCCAATTCCAAACTATTTTACATTGGTTCTCTAATTTGAAAAGTACTCCGTCAAATTGTAGCGAGGAGGTTGTTTGCGACCATATATATATTAATGTCATATCGGCCTGAGAACAAGCATGGTGCGAACGCAACAACAACAGAGAAAAATTACGAACTCGAGAGGCAGGGAATTAAGAGTCAGCATAAAGATAACAACAAAATAACGGAGACTCAATGTTGGAACTTTTGCCACCTTTAAAATTGTGAAACGATATGGTCCTACGGTTCTAGTTTCACAAAAGTGCCCTCAGTAACATCTTCCATCCACTTACTTACCCAACCAGCATTTAAAACTCCGCCCCTCATGGGTAGCCCGTAATTTGGTCGACGGGAAACATACCGGATAATAATGCGTCCGCTTCAGTACACCCGGTTGGAATAAACCAATTTTTGGACATACATACAATTTTTGAGAAATGTAGACAGACTTTCTACGTCCACTTTCTGAAACTGCGTTGAAATTATTAATCATTTGTGATTAGAGAGTAGGATTAGGACACGTAGCAAAGACTAGGAGAAACGAAACTCCTCGCCGCCCGCTTAATTTTTTCGAAAGCAGCTTGCTACGCGGCCGCCGCCTGTTTTCGGAAAAGTTGCTACGCAAGTATTTCATGATAAATGAGGGGAGGTAAAACTATAAGGACGAAATTTCCACTTAAATTCACTGGTGATCAGGGCTAGACTTAAATTGGTGGGAAATATATTCCAAAATAATCAGTAAAAAGATAAAAGAACAGAGCATTTGTAGCATCTCGACTAAAATTTCCAAGTCACTTTTGACAGCATTAGAGATGTGTTACTTATAGTGTATTAGTAGCAAAAAACACCGAAACTTCGAAATGTAGCAGTCTTCAAAAAGCAGTGGTTTTTCCCTTGCCCGAAAAGGAAGGCATTTTAAAGAACCGCGCGTGATCACTTCGACCACTCTTGCTTGATGCGATCAACTGCACGGTCGCGTTTTTTTGCTACCCATGCATCATCCACCATAACAATTGATCAAATTAAGTAACAATCGAGAAGTGTCATGTTTCTCTTGCTCTCGCGAATATGAAGTCCTACTCTCAGTAAAAAAATGCGTTAAACGGCAGCGTTACCAACCCGTTTTTACGGATTGCAAACCCTCTCCACCAGAGCTAATCCCCCACTTAGTATAATGACGAGTACTGCGAAGATCTCTATAAATACGATGAATATTCCATGGTTAAGGAAACAGTTGCTTTGATGATCTACAAGAAAGCAGAAAGTGGAGCATCGAAAATGTGCTCCATGTACACAGTCGGTCACATATATACAGCCTGTAGATTCTATAACATGTAGACAAAATAACCCGTCCCATGAGCTGCAACTTCGTTCCATTAATAACACGATGTCGATTAGAATAACTGAGAGTGCAACGACCACGTGATGAGCACGATATTCGAATCATGTGAGAATTAACAGGATAAGTCAAACTGCAGTGGTAAAACATAATAACATCTGCAATACCAATTATGGTGAGGACATTCGTTCGGTTCATTACCAGGGATGGGAATTGTCACCCTCCACAACGTCCAAGCCCACTGACGAGAAGTTCGGTACTCCAGGGCCAAATCACCCTCGGCCAAAGTAGAAGGATCAATGACATTCGGCGGACTGACTGGTTCCAGCTGTGCCTCATGCCAATTCTTTCCACCATCGATCGAGACAACAACGGAAATAATGCCGCGACCACCACCGCTAAACGCATAACTGTTTGAAATTAAAGAATAAAAGCAGCTTTCAGGTAGTACTGACTCCGGTGGTGCTTCATTAAATACATATTGGAAGGAAATAGATTTCTAATATGAAAATATGAACCTATCAATTAAATGATTAGGTTTATGTGGGTGGATAAAACTGGTCCAGAATCAGATGATCTCCATCAAATATGTAGCACATTTTACAGTTGAACAGGTAGTAAACAAAATAACACACGGAGTGCTTCTGGATTCAGGAAAATTGCTTGAAAAATCGAAATCCATGGTGCTCCTATTATTGAATTCACTCCAACTTCCTCCAGTGGGTTGGACTGTCTTCTCTTCTCGAGTACATTGGCTCTGACGAGAAACTGACACTGAATCTCAGTGCGATCGGTTCAGTGCAACTGATGTGGAAATAAGAATAGCTACTGTGACTAAACTTATTGCTGAAAGACACTAGAAATCATGAAATTCTATTTTGGTCAATAATCTAACCTTCCATTATAATAGAAAATGATAGCTCTCATTAGCATTTTTACTTACTGCACAATATTTCGGACTACTTGCAATGGCCGCCAAGTGGTACTGAGGATGTCATTTCGAACACTATTCCCGTGTACCTTCATGAATTCTGTCTCTACAATGCACACGTACCATGCTACGGCGACCGTGGTAAGCGACGCGCCCTGTGCTCTCCCAGTGGTCCAGCTGACCCAAACTCGAGCTGGGAATCTTAACACCCGTTCACGTTCGCACATAGTATGATGGAACGAGAGAACCTTCATAGACACAAAATCGGTGCATCATCAGACGCACTCTACACGGCTAGAAAATCAGCATGGTCTGTCTATCTAAGGTACGCCTTTCCAATTCCGGCAGTTGACGAATAGAAGCACCTCATATAGACGCATCCTACTCGTCGCAATTGTATTGACCTCGTGCAGAGATGCATGCTACCACCAGCATCTCCAGGTCGCGGATACGAGCACGGCCACCAAAATCGGTTGTAAATGAAACAGGCTTAGACTCACTGAGTAAGCGGCCGTAAACGAGTAGCGATAGGGCCTGCGGGCGTGGTGGATCTTCGATTTCTTCCTTTCTAAAATACCACAGAAGTCTGATGATTGTACCGTGACATAAGCGCATGGGGCCCGCCATAGAATAGGGCCGTTACCATTTCTGTCTTGCAGGTTGTACTTGTATGTGCAACGGCTAGCGGTGCGATCTCGGATAAAAAATGCCGGACTGAACTGCGGAATGTCCCAGAAGGCCCGAATAGTGGTGGAGACAGCACTTCGCATCACTATTCCCAAGACTCTATGGATTACTGTGAAACTAAGCCCTCTGATCGTGCCACGGCGTTGCGGCAAGCGACGTGCCTTGGGTGCCAAGAATCAAGGTGACAAGACAGCGAGATTGAATTCATTACTATAGAAAATATAAACAGTCTGTCCGGATTTGCGAACGATGCTAGACGTAGGTAGTCAAAGCATTCCATCGTGAACCCTACACGATTACCACATAGACATTGCACGTTTTTCTGAAGTTCGACTACCATGCTCCGGCACTCTGTACTTTAAGGTTCCGGGAATGGACAAGGTTTATTGACTCTACTATAGTGAGCCCGCAGACAACTCTGGACAACATGGTGTTGCGTTTTCTCCGAGGAAAAATGGAAATAGAGCCCTGATGTTTTGGGAACAGACTTCTTCGAGACTGGCTGTGGCACCGTTCAAGGATCTCTCCGGAATCTGTTGGCAATTTCAATCTATGCACCGACAAATGCGGCTGAAAATACAACAAAACACGACTTCTACGACCAATCACGAGATTCAATCAATCGTGTCTTAAGAGGTGACATGTTCTGTCGCCGGAGACTGGAACGCAGGAAAAGGCCCCTTGAATGAGCTCACCCGCCATATCCTAAAAATGTCTGACAGCTGTTTTGGTGAGCTGAGTTGTCGTCTTCTGATTTACCGTAGTGGGCTGGAACGATCGCATTCGCAAGTGGTGGTCGAGTGATTTAGAGCATTTGGTTACCACCTCGGAGGTCCGAGGTTCGAATCCCCGCCATCACCGGTTACTTTGGTGGTAGACAGTAATCCATTGTCGTCCGGATCGTTACCACATCTGTTCTATTGGGACCTTATGTAGTTCTTCACCACTCTAAGTCTCAGGGTTCGGTTACCGGTTGCATCCAATAGTGCAGTGGGTCCTCGTGGCCATGGGGTAAATACTACTTCCACTGCACTCATGCGGAACCACGTAATAAAAGCGCAGGTTTCCCACTCAGACCATAGAAAGAACCCGTGGGTCATAACACATTTTTGGCGGCGGAGTTTTTCCCTTAACAATGGCATCGAGTGGTCCAGATTTCAAGAAAATTTGCCAGTCCCAACAAAATCTGACGGAGGTGCTGATTTTAAGACTTACGGACATCTGTTCAACTCGGTCTCAGAAACACTCATCCAGAATCTGGGGGATTTTCTATATGACCCACAGTCAAACATCATTTCTGATTCGTGGTTCAGACGATATGGAGACATCTTCAATGTACACCTAGTCAACAAAGACAATGAAACTAAGGTCCGAATTCTGCTATGGAAATCGGGATCTGAAGAACACGTCCACTATACAAGTTTGATCCTCCTAGATCAACCTCGGGACCACACTTTTGATCAGATTGTTCACATTATGACCGGATCATTTGGTGCCACATCCTCATTATTCAATACTCGCTACCGCTGTCTCAAATTGCTTACACGGAACGCGGACGATCTTGTGACATATGCTGCGATTGTCATTCGCGCATGTAGTAGTTTTCAATCCCAGCCACTGACAGAAGATCAATTTGGATGCCTCGTTTTCATTTGCGGCCTTTAGTCCACCGACCACTCTGATTTGCGAACTCGACTTTTGACCAAAATCGACAAACAGCCCAATACCACACTGAAAGAACTTGTTAAACAGGGTGAGCGACTCATTAATCTGAAACACGATGTCGCAATGATCCAACATCCAGATCAACAAATACATGACATCAACAAGGTTGTTGTTCACCAATGAAGAGACCATCTGCATCTACCCACTATGGCCCAACTAAACCGCCCTCTCCATGAAGACACTGTGGTGTGTCACATTTCTATTGATTCTGTCCACTCAGGAACAACGAATGCAAACGCTGTCGTCAATTAAAACAGGAACGGTTTCTGTCAACATGGAGGATTTCAAAAAAAACGAACGTTCAACCCACCAAAACCAAGTGTAAATGCTGATCAGTTGTCCGTGCACTCCTACGGGTTAGTCATAACGTCGCGGTTGCAGTTACCTGGACGTCGGAAGTTTGTTAATGTTCAGGCCAAGGATCATTGCGTTCGCCCCCCCCCCCAACTAGAAACCGCATTCGACATTTCTGTCATATCAGAAGACACATGGGCGAAAACTGGCCGGCCAGAAATCCAGCCTACTTCAGTGAATGCAACCAGTGCCTGAGGCGGCTCACTAATGCTCACACACCAACTTCGGTGCACCGTGACTTTTCGTGACAAGACAGCTCCCACGACCTGTTTCGTCACCAAAATCCGACAGTAGCCTATTGGGAGGAGATTGGATTGACGAGCTCGGTCTAAATGACCCTTCTATCAGTAATTTTTGCGGCCCAATCCAAGCAACGTCTGCAGCTCCGTCAATAGATCAAGTGATCAAACGATTCGACCCTATTTCTCAAGAAGGCATAGGCCTATGTACACAATTCCAAGCTACGCTACAGTTCAAACAGAACAGTCAGCCAGTGTTCCGTCCCAAGCGCCTAGTACCATATGCAGCTCAGTCATCGAGTGGCTGAGAACCTAAACTCCTCGAGAACCTTGGAATTTTGACTACAGTCACGTTTTCCGAATGGGTCGCGCTAATCGCTGTTGTGAAAAAACCAAACAGAGCCGAAAGACCTTGCACTGATTTCTCCGGATACCTTAACGCCGCTCTAGACTTCGACTGTTATGCACTACCTATTCCAGAGGACATTTTTACAATACTGAATGGCGGTACCTGTTTTGCTAGGCTGGACTTAACCGAAGTCTATTATAAAATTAAAGTTGCACCCCGACCTCAACACCTGCTAACTATTAACACTCACCGTGGCCTGTATCAATTCACACGTCTGTCATCTGGAGTTAAAACAGGTCCAGCCATTTTCCAACGTGCAATGGACACCGCGTTAGCTGGGTTAAAAGGCTGCATATTTAGATGACATCGTTGTGACCAGATGTTTCGTCGACGAACAGCCACTTGAAAGACGTTCTACAACGCATTCAGAAATTTGGGTTCCGATTACGTCAAGAGAAATGCCAATTTTTCTTGAAAACGATCAACTACTTTGGGTTCAGCTTTGACGCTGATGATCGCCATCCGGACCCGGAGAACATGCGAGTAATACAACGAATGCCAGCCCTAAAGGACGTTCCGTCGCTGCGATCATTCCTGGGTCTCACCAATCATTTCAGAACTTTTCTGCCAGAACTACATCGCTTGCGGACACAACTCAATCAACTCTTACGGAAGGACTATCTTTGGTGTTGGTCGCAGCAGAGTCAACCATCGTTCGACCAACTGAGGCAGATGCCGACATTGGACCTTTTGTTAGCATGCTACAAGCCTAAATTACCATCACTATGGAACCTGATGCTTCCAACTATGGTGTTGGCACCGTTATCTTCGATGCGTTTCCCGACGGGACGGAGAAATCTGTAGCGTCCCGCACATTGAACTCCGCCAAAATTGAGAAACGAACCGTTGGTAGCATTTTTGCTGCCAAAAAGTTCCACAAATTCATCATCATTGTCAAAGAACTACCAGACATTGTGCGTGCCACGCCTGTCACCCGAAAGCAAATTCGCGAGGCTACCAAACGCGACTCGACTCTACAGCAAGTTATCACATTTGTTCATACCTCATGGTCTAGAACACATTATGGAGACATGTTACACCTTTACCGCCGTTGTGAATCTCTCTCCGATATTGACGCGTCTCATGTCATCCCACAAAGTAGTGGTCCCATTTTCACTACGTCGTGTCATACTGAAACAATTCCACACCGGTCCTTCGAAGATAAGCCGTATGAAGGTAATGGCCAAAAGTTACACATACTGGTCGTGGATAGATGATCACACCATCAATGTAGTTCGTCAATGCTAATATATATATATATATATATATATATATATATATATATATATATATATATATATATATAATATCACTGGCCTCAGATCACGCTTGATGTCAACGCAACACTTTTAACAGAAACATAACAAGCAATGGAAAAAATACAACGGGATGAAACAATAGAACAGGATGCCATAAGAACCAGCGTCAAGTCATGACAATAAAAAACGAAACTATTCCGGCATTACTGTAGCTTAGTGTGGATGAGTACGACTTCTTTGACTTGGGTCTTTCTCAAAATATGTCCCATGTAACATTTGCCATGACCGGATAACCCAAAAGATTGCTTTACTCACCCGCTCACATCAATTTCACCATAATTGCGGATTGTGTGACCATCAACCGGGTTGCATATGGCCGACTGCACTGGTGGCTCCATGATGGCTGGTAGTTTTTTGTAGTCTGTTTGCTCTCCATCGGGTTTAGGTCTGGCAATTTTGTAATCTTCGACGAACCAATAGCTTGGACTAGCTTCGTCGGACAATATGATCTGGGAAGGAACAAGCAAATAAGAGACGGTTAACACGCACCGAGAAATAGCTGTATAGGAAAATATTGCTTATCAGCCCAGACCAACGTCGTGGTTTTTGTTGTACATCAATGATATGCATATTAAAATGCACAATAAAGGTAACCCTACCTATAATAGCCACGTTGCAGTTTAGCTTATCAATTTCTTTCAACATCTCCCATTAAAAGCAGTGGATATTTTCTAACAAACGAAAATAATTTCGATCTGTTGGGGTAAACCTCATCTGTTGTTGAATAGCCAAAAGAATGAGGAAAGAGAATTAAAGATTAGGAAAGCAAGAAGAAATACTGGAAAGTGACAGGAAACAAAACTCACGTGTTGTTTTTGTGTTTGTTGACAGGGGAAAAGGGTGCTCTACGATTAGAAACCGTTGTATAGAATAGCCAAAGGGATTTTGACGTATTAATACCACAAAATAAACTTCACAGGGGAAGTCGAAACGCTAAGACAAGTTTCCTATGTTGTGGCTGCCGCTGCACAATGATTCACCAGATGAAAAATATTCAACATTAACGTTATACTTGAACTTGAAGTCAAGTTAAGTGCATGTTTTATACACCCGAAGGTGGATATTCAGTTGCTATACAGTCACTTTCAGTAACAAAATAATACAAAGAGTGAAAACAATGCCAAATCATCATTGAGTTTTGTTCTGCAGTGATAGATTCAGGGCTAGCGAGGAAACGGGTGAGGAGGGGTTCTGTAGAGGACTTGTTGGTCCTGGTACGAGTGTGTTTTTTAACGGAATCTTGTGGATGGTGTCAAAATGCATTTGCTGAGACCGATGTAAAGGGGATGAGATTTGTCAACCAATATTCTACGGGAGCACGGTGTACGTGCATTGACTTTTTGGCACACTATAAATTGGGTTTACTGATTTCGGTGCACACCGCGACCTCTAGATAAGTGCTTCAGGGAACGTACAACTAGTTCAGTCTTCAACAAACAATCGTCGGAATATTACAAGAAAAGCATAGAGTCGGTGAGGTAGAACGCAGGAGTACACAAATTTTCGGACAAGATGAAGCAGAATACCAAGAGATTTGAGTTTCAAAACATGAAAAGTAGGCCGTCTTATCTTTAGAGAGACTGTGGCGACATGTTCAGGCCAGGAAAGTTCCCGGTTAAATAATACACCGAGGTACTTCACTGATGAATTGCTCCCGATGATATCACTGTTTATGAACAGAGGGAGAGCGGATTCCAAAGGACCAGAGTACCTAATCCCATTGTGAGGACAAAATTTAGTATCGGAAGACTTGGAGAGATCCATTCGCAAGTTGTGTATGGAGGACCCGCTAACATGCTCAGTTATGCTGTCCTTCAGGTTGCGTAGACTGATCAGAGTATGGCATACCAAGAATCACGTCATCGACATTCTCCATCAGCACACAGTCGTCAGGACAATCATAAACGAGATATATGTATAAAACAAAAACAAAGATGGGACTGCACCTGATAAGACACATTGTGTGGATGGAAGCATGGAGGAGTTTCTATCCCGAAGTCGTGTAAAACAATGTCGACCAGGAAAGTATTTGGATAGCAGGTACACGGCTTTTAGTTGGATTCCCCTATTCGTGAGATGTGCAGCTTGGGTCTGCCTACGCAGTGGAATGAATCACTGTAATCGAATAGCCTTGAGAGCATTATGCAACTGTTTTATTCTCGCAACCTTTACCGTTTGATTAGAAGTACCGGTTCACATAGAGCCGGTAAAGTGAGTTAATACAGAAATCCGACGGTTCATTGATTCACTCTCAAGGACGCCGTCATATCTTGACGGTTATGATGATACGAGCAATGTGTTCGCGGGAAATTTGTTTAGCATTCCCGTTGTTGGTACATATGCGCATTCTTTTCTGTCAGTAAATCAGCAACAAACGGCCTCGGTGCGTGTTTCTTACGCCGTCTTACGTGTAAAGTAAAAAATAGTCACGTTTCACAACATTCTGACTAGAAAGACCCTGCTTCTTGCCTCATCACAGCATCCTTACGTTCAAGATATTTAACCTTTTGAAGTTTGCTGAATCGCGTCATTTTCACGTTCTCAGCTACTTTGCGGTTGAGTTTATGTGATAAACAACAGCGTTTGGCCAAACTACAACCAATTCATGTTTCTTCGAAGATCCACTGACTTTTTCACCACTTGAGTTTTCTGGGGGAAAAAGACCACGCTACCCTTTATTTCTGGTGACTTCAACGCTCAAGTCGGCCATTCAGGAGATTCCGAAAGGCATATCGGAGTCTAGTTGACTAGCCTAGCCGATCGAACCGATAACGGCAATCGTCTCATTCAGCTGTGTTTTGACCACAAATCGTCTCTGGCAAGTATGAACTTCTGTCATAAGAAGGGGCAGAAACTGACATGGTGTCCTCCTTCGTCTTCATAACGTCAGACTCAGATTGATCATATTGTCATTATTCACCGCTGGCGTGAATCAATTCAAGATTGTCGTTCATTTTGGTCTACGTCTGTGGACCCAAATCACGCCTTGGCACGTGCTCTCTTCTGATTACATCTCGTCCGTGGTCGCACCAACCTAAATGCCACGCGTCGCGCGCCATTGCTTCTAGACGATAACCAATGACACAATTTCCAGACGGAGCTGTCTACGAAGTTATCGATGCAGCCAGATGTTCAGGACCCAAATGAACGCTGGCAGCAGATCAGGAAAGCCTTTTATGCCGCTTTAAATGCCACCCAAGACTCTGGTTCAAGTCGGTATCACAAACGATGGATATCTTCAACATCAGTTGTTCTGTTGGATGCTCGCACATCCATCCCTCCGCGTGCCACATTCAACGAAGTGCGCAAATCTCTGAGACGCCAACTGACTAGGAGCCTGAGAAATGACCGTGAGCAGTGGTGGATTGCGAAATGTAGGGGAATGGAAAAGGCTGTGTCCATTGGCAATGCTCGTAACCTTTTCCGTTTGATTAGAGGTACCGGTCCACGGAAGCGTGGAGTAAGTGGATCAATCGAGGAACCCGACAGCTCACTAATTCACTCTCAGGGACGCCGTCTCGATAGTTGGAACAACTCAGCTGTCCCACTTCTGCAGTGGACCTTCCGGATAAACCTGCAAGGGAAACGAGGCAGGTGGATATCATCCCTCCATCAGAAATGGAGGTTATGCGAGAGATAAGTTACTTGAAAAGATACAAAAGCCGCTAGACCAGATGGGTTGTCTCCATCGTTGTCCACACGCTAACATACTACTTACTATCAATATGAGCGCTTGCACATGCAGCCTCGTTGTTCGTTGGGTTAGCAGTGACCCAGACACGAATAACTATGGGAAATCACAGTTGTGATTCATTTGTGGGCTCTTCAATGAAGGGTATCCATTCACACTCCAGACGATTCAAATTAGATTCTAGTGAATATATATATATATATATATATATATATATATATATATATATATATATATATATATATATATATTCAACCCTCCGTCTTCTGCCTCATACCACCTCTCTTTGCCCCATCTATCCACCCACAATGCTCCCACCGATACCACGCCCGATATTCGCAACGATTCACTGTCGAATAGCGTCAGGAATAATCCAAAGTCGCATAATTCACATGTTCACAAGCCTCGTCAGCTTCTGAATCTCGGCTCCTTCAACGTGCGTACACTCATACAGACCGGTCAACAGGCGTGCCTAGCCCCCACAATGACCCTTGAAGATTGATGTCTGCTGCTTAAGTGAAACGCGTATCCGGGATTCGAGCACTGTGATTCAACTAACTGCTCCTGGTATCTCATCGAGGTATTTCTGCGCACCTCAGGAGATGAAGTAGCTCGAGCTGTGGGTCAACGTGGTGTAAGAATAGTCTTGACTGACAAGGCTGAGGCTGCCCTTTTTGAGTGGATCCCGATTAACAGTCGTTTGTGTGCAGTTAGACTGCAGGGGTCAGTTGGCGTTCGAAAGAATAGTTGTGTTAAGCGCAATTTGTTTGTGACCTTGGCATACGCTCCAACGGACTGCAGCTCTGATATGCAGAAAGATGAGTTCTATGCTGAACTCGCCACTCTCATTCGCAGCAGTAAAGGTTCCGACATTGTAGTGCTAGCTGGTGACTTCAATGCACAGGTTGGCAAACTCAGTGTGTCAGAAGCCTGTTTAGGTGGCCGTTGTGCTTTACCCGCTCAGCGCACAGATAACAAGAATGGGCTTCTCCAGTTTTGTGCAGACAATCGACTGTTCTTGTCTAGCACCAATTTCCGACACAGCTCGCGTCGTACAGCGACATGGCGCTCTAACTTACTGGTCCACGTACGTAGAGTCGGACCATGCATTAGTTTCAATGTAATTATCTCTCCAGCTCCATGATCATTGTCGCAAACCACAAACCCGGTTAGCTGTGTAACGTGTGTGAGAAGAAGTTAGCACATGAGCTAGGATATACGACAAACAGTAATGTAGATGAGCACTTGGCTCACATCAAACAGGCGATGCACTTTGCAGCAGGTTTTGTCTGTGGTCCTAGATCCGTTGTCCAACAAAGACACTAGATCTCGGAAGAGTCGCAAAAGCGCAAAAGCGTCAGCTGTCGAACTGTAAGGAAATGAATAAGATAAGAAAACATATGCATAAGCAAGTTACAAAAAGCCTCAAGAATAATCGGGAAATTTGGTGGGTAAAGGTGGCCGAAGAAATGGAAATAGCAGCTGTTTCAGGTAACAGTCAAAGACTGTTCGAACTTATTCGTGACACCGGTGGACGGCACACCCAGGTCAGTGAAACGATTTGCGATAGGGATGGAGAACCCATCCATGGCAAACAGCAAAGGCTTGACCGTTGGGCCGAATACTCCAAGGAACAGTTTAGCTGGCCGCCCGCCAATGTAGTCACTCCAGCGTCAACAATTGCGATTCGTTGGGGAGTATAGCTTGGGCCCCCATCGGAAGTAGAAGGTGAGTCATGCATTCGATTACTAAAGCGAGGGAAAGCGGCCGGTCCCGACAAACTCCTTCCAGTTCTTTTCAAAATGGGTAGTGGTGCATTGATAAAATCACTTACCACCTCGCTCCGTGACGTTTGGAAGGAGGGACGTATCCCACTGTCATGGGGTGAGTCATTGATTATACCCATCTTCATGATTGGAATGCGCAGTGATTGTAGTAACCATCGTGGGATTAGCTTAATTCCGATAGTCACCAAGATATTAGCCTCGATTTTGCTGCGTCGTCGCACACCGACTCGCGAGAGTACCGCCCGCGAACAGCAGGCCGGATTCCGCCCAGGTCGAGGATTTATCGACCAGATTTTTACTCTTCGTCAATCACTGGAGGTGCGTCATACACACCGTCGACCGACAATAATGGTTTTCCTCGACTTGAAAGGTGCCTTCGATTCAGTTGACCGGACGGCGCTATTCAATGCTCTTCACCGGAAAAGTATGCCCCAGAAGTTCGTGAATCTACTGAGGTCATTGCACTCGCATACTTCTGGCCACGTATGGGTTTACGGTGAACTATCCAGTCGGTTCGAAACGATGTGGGCATCGAACTAGGAAATAGTGAAAAGCTGTTTGACCTAGATTACGCAGTCGACCTTGTCTGTTTGTTCGAATGCACGTACGGTGCATTAAATAGGCTTGCGAGAGCTGTAGCTCCATTTGGCATGCGCTTTGCACCTTCAAAGTATAACGTGATGCTACAAGACTGGACGTCAACGATTCCGAGCTTGATGCTCGATGGGGAGGAAGTAACAACTGTCGACCGCTTCAGTTACCTCGGAAGCAACATAATGACGGATGGGAGTACAGTATTAGAGTTGAATACGCGGATATCCAAGACTCGGGGGCGTACGCTGGACGGAAGCACTTGTGGCACCGACCTGATATTTCACTGAAGTTGAAAGGTCGTGTGTATTGTGCCGCAATGCGTTCAGTTTTGTTGTATGGTTGTGAGAATCGGAGTCTGCGTGCTGAAGATATTCGCCGTCTTGAGGTTTTCGACCACCGATGTTTGTGTAGTAGCGCTAGGATTGGGTGGAATAGCCGAGTGAGCAATGCTGAGGTCAGAAATCGAGCATTGGGTGCTACTTCGGAGAACGTTTTGTCACAGCGCATCCAACTTAGTAGACTTCGTTGGTTGGGGCGCGTGTTACGTGTGTCAAACACACGTCTACCGTACCGTGTTCTATTCTCCGTTCCTCGTCAGGAGTGAAAGAAACCACGGGGAGGTCAACAGATGACGTGGCAACGAGGAATGCGAAAATGTACAGCGAACTTGGGAAAAGTAGGTGTCTCACGCCTTTCTGGTTGGGGTCCAAAAGATCCCTCAATCAGTGGGCTGGAGACACTGAACGATATGGCAGCGAAGCGTTAACAGTGGAAATCGTGTTGTCACTTTCTATCGAATCGGAATGATTGATCGATGTGCGTTTGTACAGTTACACTTTGTATTCCGCGTGTTGGCTACTACAGCGTTTTTTCCTTTCCCCACCCGTGTAGGTCCACTCCCTGTTCATTGTGTATATTCATACGTTCTAACATAACGTGCAGCGATCAGTGATCAGTGGGGCTTCCCTTATCGCTTACCGCTGTACGATGATGATAACGATGAAACTACTCGAAGGTATTATCCCCCATCGTTTATGAACCGCCGGCGAACAGTGCTTCAGGCGAGAATTAAGGTGGGTTTAGATCTGATCGAGGTTGTATTGATGACATCTTCGCTTTTCTACAAATTTTAGAACAGTCACACCTTCCATAGGCCCACCATTTCCGTTTTCTTTGATCTAAAAGCAGCCTCCGACTCAGTCGACCACACCGTTCTCTGGCACTACCTATTAATGAAGGGTGTGACAGAGAAATTCATTCCCATCGTATAGTCCCTGTACATGAACAGCCGAAGCCGAGTTTGGGCTTATGGTGCTCTCTCACCCGAGTTCACCACGAGAAGTGGTGCACGTTAGGGTTTCCCCCTTTCTCCTTTTCTCTTTAACTTTGTGATTGATATGGCCTTAGGGACTGCACTTTTGTCAGGTGAGGATGGCGGTATTGAACATTTCCCGGGTGGAAATGTATCAGATCTTGAATATGCGGACAACATGGTTCTTCTAAGTGAAGGTCCAGATAAGTTAAAAGTTTTTCCAGACAGCCTGAATAACTGCGTAGCAATATTCGGTATGCATTTTGCACCCTCGAAATGCAAGATGCTGTTGTACGATTAGGTTGGCTACACATTAAACCTTTCAGTGTCTGGGGCGACCATAGACCAGATAAACAAGTTCTGTTATCTGGGAAACTGCATTTAACCAGGAGGTCAGATATCGAATGAAGTATCTTTACGTATAAAGAAAGCTCGTTTGGCATTTGCCAATGTGAATCATCTGTGGTGTCGGTATGACACCCGTTTATCTATCAGGGGTCGGGCGAACGCTGCAGCAATCAAGCCAGTGCTTCTGCATGTTTCGGAAACATGACCATTGCCGGGGGAAGGATATATGAAGACTGTCAGCATTTGAACACCCATGTCTTTATAACATTGCTAGAATCTGGTGGGAACACCGTATAATCAATACTGAAGTTCGGCACAGTTTTAGGTACGCGAGCCAAATTAGTAAATGAAACACTCAAGCTCATCAGGTTGAGATGGTTAAGACGTGTTGCGCATATCCTCTGACAGGATTCTTCGGCGCACATTGTTCGCTGAGGAGGGTGGTAATTGGAAGATGAGTAAAGGTGATCAGTCCATGACGTGGAAAGAGGGTACGAAAAGCCTAGCGAATAACTTTGGACATGTAGGGCGTGGTAAAGTTCCTTCGTGGGATTCACTGGTTAGACATGAGAAAATGATTGTGTTACCACAGTGGCGCTCTTGAATTCACATGCTTTCTCTATCGGTGTGATGGTACCATTTTTAGTTGTTTTCTTAATCTTCTCACTCTTTTTGGCTTATTTCCGAGTGACGATCCCGTTGAGACATAGCAACCAAAAGTGACACACCAAGGACATGAATAATGGTTGTTTGAACCGAAGCAAACTGTTTACTAGCGGTAGATATCAGTGATATGGTTTGGTCTGTTACCGTACCTGACCTACGGCTTCCAGGGATGAACAACGATTTTCGGAAGCACACGGCCGCTTTTATAATTTCCGCTCATCAGATATGCATATACGGCACAAGTCTATCCGTTCATCCCTGTGTTCGTTCACAACAATCTTATTGGTGCATCTGGAGTGTGATTGAGTGTTCTTTGCAGTGGGATCCTCTAAGAGGAGCATCTACTTACACTTTTGCTGCACAGGTAAAACGGTTGTGAACTACGGAAGCTTCGTGTGGTTCAGTATTCCGAATCTTACGTTCAAGTCTGTCAGCTTCATTAAATATTATAAGGAGTAATTGAAGCTAAAGTGTCTGCTACATTCATTGTATCTATGTTTAAAAACTGCATAAAGAAGGTACAATGTTGTAAAAGGACACAGTTCTATTATTAGCGTGAAACAAGCATTCCCGTGCATCAGTCAGTGAAGTAACAAGATGAACAGTTTTGTGCTCACTCAGCTCAACTTCCTGCTTTGGATTAGGATGGCAATGAGGATAAGTGAGATGGAAGTTAACATTTCAGAAAATAATCTTGAAAGAATTTAATTGACTGCTTTGTTGAGGTAGAATGATGAATAATTGAGACAACGTTTAGGCCTTCCATAAATGTAAATGAAACTATCATAAACTTGCTCTCGGCACTTTGCTTGTATTCAGTTCTCTATCTTGACGGTATATGGTACAAAGTGCTATTTCTGTCACATCAGGTCAGGTTAGTGTGACAGAGCAATACGCTAACACTTGGCTGCTTACCAAATCAGGCTCACTTGGACCTTATGTGGTTCTCCACTCGAAGCCCCAGGTAACTATAGATAGTGCAGGAAGAACCTGATGCCATGAATATACCTGTTCCAATGCACGTATACTCAAGCATAGAATAATAAATTTTCCTCATAACATGACCTGTATTTATTGACAATCTCGATGAATAAACCTAAGAGAGTCGGTTTCGTTGACACACTGAGCTAAATTATCACCTCCAGAAGCCATCCGTCCACAAGCTACCACTATTCTTCGGAACAAAACTAACAGTACAAAAACCTCATTCAGATAAACCCATACCAAGTAGCACCTTGCGATTCTCGCCAGATAAAAACAGTGTTAACGGAACAACGCACAAGGATACTTAACGTATCTAGGCTTTATCACTTTCACATATGTACCCTTAAACATAAGTAACGGAATTCACACTGCACCATAAGATGTAGCAGAATGAATTTATTCTGCTACCTATTTGAGATAAGATAACCTATTTACAAATCAATCTAAATGCAACTATAAGTGATGGAAAGATGAAATTTACGTTGTTTAGCAACGCATTTACGTAAGTGGGAACAAAATGGAGAGAGGAACGCGTATCATCAAAAGTGACATCACCTTCCAATGTTTGAAACAACATCAAGTAAAAAACCTTGACTATCGTATAACTGAGTCAAATAGTACAGACTGTTGATTTAGAACAAACAAGTTAGTTCTCAACTGATTCACAATCGACCGGAAACCTACTCATCATTCTTACTGTCAAGTAACTGCTGTGCTTTTCCAACAGTCTCTGCCCGCTGAGCTTGGCGTTCAGGTTAAAAACGTTTCATCACCAGTCGGAGTGACATCGTCAGTACGCACGTGAAGCACCCCGTTGTCATTAGCATTTATGAGAACTTTGTGCTTGGTCATAACGACTATGTATTTGTATATAATATAATTCATCATGCAGCTTGAACGCTCAACTCACCATTGAAAACCATGGAAGCACTGTACAGCTGTTTCATCCTTGTTGGGAATCATCAGCAGTGCACATCCACCGAGCCCCCACAGGGACTCGAACCCGGGAAAAAGTCATCCATCATAGGAGTCGATCGCTGTGTGGAAAGCGGGTTGTTACCGTTCAAAAGCCAGTGACGGAAGGGTGTTATATCATGTAGTATAGATGTTTAACAAACCGTTGAGAGCTAGCCCGGATAGCGTTGCGGTTAAGGTGTTCGATTCATAATCGTTCACCCCGGGTTCGAGTCCCCGTGGGGGCTCGGTGGATGTGCACTGCTGATGATTCCCAACAAGGATGAAACAGCTGTACAGTGCATCCATGGTTTTCAATGGTGAGTTGAACGTTCAAGCTGCATGATGAATCATATTATATACAAATCTAATCTCCTACTACTCATTTGACTATGTATTTGCTGAATAAACAGCGATATATTAAACAAACAATGGGGAATAATGGCGATGAAACTAGTCACCGTTCCCTCTAGTAGGCAAGCCTATTCGTTATTGTTAAAACTGCTCACCTCTGTCAGCCATTTCACTTGACGAGCACCGATAGACCCCGGAACAACTACACGGAGAGGTGCTCCGTGATCCCGATCCAATGGGACACCGTTGATATCAAACGCCAGCAAAACCTCTTTGTTTGGATCCAAAGCCCAATCAATTGGCAAAGATGAACCAAAAGCCCCAATGCTAGGATCGACATCAGCACCTACATAAGGATTTGAGCAGCACAGTTTGAAGTGACTGATTAAAGATAACTTTTTAAACAATAACAAAGTGACGTGAACAGCTATGAACTGAGCAAACTGAAACACCCTAAACTGATATCAAGTTGGTAATCAAAAATACAAATACAATCCACGGAGGGGACCGATTCATGGACGGCGCTACAACCTTAGAGTAGATGAACTTCGGTAAGCAATATGGATTTTAAGTGTCCATCAAACAGTACATATATATATATATATATATATATATATATATATATATATATATATATATATATATATATCATTACTTGAAACCACGAATTTGAGATAAGGTTATCCAATCAGAATTTGCGCCGCTGACCGTAGTTGTGTAGTGCCTATATCGTGCGTATAAACTACTGAGACTAGGTTTCTGCTAGATCAGTAGCTTAAGAGATTGAGATAGTTTCTACAGTTTCCTTATGAGAAAATCATTTCAGAGCAAGAATAATGGGTGCTCCATGAGCCCCTGATTGAAGGTTTACCAAAACCTTGGATTGGTCAGCGAAGCATATAAATTCTTCGTCATTTCAGAAACGGAAATATTCTAAACTTCAGCGAATGGCAAACTCAGCTTACTAGAAACACGTACAGAACCAGTAAATAATCGAAGGCAATAACGACAATCATCAATACCTGATCTCATTTATTCAAGTAGACTGTAATCACCACTCCTCAATTTATTCCGAGAATCTATCATATTATATATTACAGAGCCTAGATTCAGGTATGGTGACAATACGACAAATGCAGAAATAGATAATCAAAACAAGAAAGAGTTTCCTAAGCACGTCACACAGCATCTCGCCCATTAGTTTCAGTTCGGAGCAATATTCTTCAACGTACCTAACCAACGACTATCCTTAATCCCGGAGCCCCAAACTGGAATAAGGCAAGAACACACGATCGGTTTTTTAGGATGTCGTTGTGAAACCCGACGTGTCAATCATTCTCACACCCTTCGTATCGTTGACAGTACCGCGCGCTCGTCGTCCGCTCACAAACAGAAATTGAGGTTTTCAGATTTAGCAAAACACTGTTTCAACGTCGTCTGTCCAAAAACGTCTGTCCGAATAACTTCAACACACTCAACCGAAGACACTTAGGGGAGGCAACTGAGAATAATAGAACGTTCAAAGGGTCGTCACGAACAGTCATTGATCATAGGATTCCATCATTGTGCAGTTCAAACAACTATTAACCATGCACAATGTGCGGTAGACTTGGTTGCTATCTCCCAGCGACAACCTCAGTCGGAAATAATGAGAAGGAACAAGAATACGAAAGAAGCCATATGAGAAATCCAAATATGAACATCTAGTCGATAAAGAGATTGAGTGGAAACACGAGCAAGAAGTTTACCACGCCCTACATGTCCAAAGTTATTCGCTAGGCTTTTCGTACCCTCTTTCCACGTCATGGACTGATCACCTTTACTCATCTTCCAATTACCACCCTCCTCAGCGAACAATGTGCGCCGAAGAATCCTGTCAGAGGATATGCGCAACACGTCTTAACCATCTCAACCTGATGAGCTTGAGTGTTTCATTTACTAATTTGGCTCGCGTACCTAAAACTGTGCCGAACTTCAGTATTGATTATACGGTGTTCCCACCAGATTCTAGCAATGTTATAAAGACATGGGTGTTCAAATGCTGACAGTCTTCATATATCCTTCCCCCGGCAATGGTCATGTTTCCGAAACATGCAGAAGCACTGGCTTGATTGCTGCAGCGTTCGCCCGACCCCTGATAGATAAACGGGTGTCATACCGACACCACAGATGATTCACATTGGCAAATGCCAAACGAGCTTTCTTTATACGTAAAGATACTTCATTCGATATCTGACCTCCTGGTTAAATGCAGTTTCCCAGATAACAGAACTTGTTTATCTGGTCTATGGTCGCCCCAGACACTGAAAGGTTTAATGTGTAGCCAACCTAATCGTACAACAGCATCTTGCATTTCGAGGGTGCAAAATGCATACCGAATATTGCTACGCAGTTATTCAGGCTGTCTGGAAAAACTTTTAACTTATCTGGACCTTCACTTAGAAGAACCATGTTGTCCGCATATTCAAGATCTGATACATTTCCACCCGGGAAATGTTCAATACCGCCATCCTCACCTGACAAAAGTGCAGTCCCTAAGGCCATATCAATCACAAAGTTAAAGAGAAAAGGAGAAAGGGGGAAACCCTAACGTGCACCACTTCTCGTGGTGAACTCGGGTGAGAGAGCACCATAAGCCCAAACTCGGCTTCGGCTGTTCATGTACAGGGACTATACGATGGGAATGAATTTCTCTGTCACACCCTTCATTAATAGGTAGTGCCAGAGAACGGTGTGGTCGACTGAGTCGGAGGCTGCTTTTAGATCAAAGAAAACGGAAATGGTGGGCCTATGGAAGGTGTGACTGTTCTAAAATTTGTAGAAAAGCGAAGATGTCATCAATACAACCTCGATCAGGTCTAAACCCACCTTAATTCTCGCCTGAAGCACTGTTCGCCGGCGGTTCATAAACGATGGGGGATAATTCCTGCGAGGAGTTTAAATACGATGCTAACCAGAGTTACTCCTCTGTGGTTTTCACTGGAGGACCTGTCGCCCTTCCTGCAAATCAGTACGATCACCGACTCACACCAACTCTCTGGAACTTGTTCTTTATATCATAAACTGAGGATTTTTGTCAAATGCGGTAACGGTGCTGGGCCACCATCTTTGAAAATAGACGGAGGCAACCCATCCGGTCCAGCAACCTTGGGTCGCTTAAGGTAACCTATTTCACAGAGAACCTCCACCTCTGGCTGATTGGTATCTACTACCAGAGTTGGAACCACCATGCTACTTGGAAAACTTGTCGTGGATAAAGACCAGTTAAACTGCTTTCCGGAATGTTCCGCCCAACGAACTAAACGATGCTCCTCAGTTTGAATCAGTGAGCCGTTCACCTCTTTAATCAGTTCACTAACGCCTGGCTTTCGTGAACCGGTGAGGTCAACGGATTATCACACCTAAACAGCTAGTGATGGAAAGGCACTGTATCGTGTAGTGATGCCGTTAAAAAATCACTGGGAACCAACCCGGTAGCCTGACGGTTAGGTGTTCGATTCAATCGATCACCTTTAGTACGAGACATAGCGGGGGCTCGGTGTATGTGTACTGTTGATGATCCATAACAAAGATGAAACGGCCGAACAGTGCTTACGTGGTCTTCTATTGTGAGTTGCTGCATAATGAAGCATTTGGTGAAGAAAAACGGTATAACAACGTAGAAGTGTGGAATAGCATAGAAGTTGGAAAACTGAAGTGAACTTCGAGAAAAACCGAGAAATAACTGCGCAGTGTAACGTGTCAGTAAACAGCATTATCATGAAGAACAGGGAAACATCACACCACTGAAGAGAACCAAACCCGTCAGCAGTCATTAGAACAATATAGTCTCTAAGGCCAATGACAGAGGCGTTTGAGTTGGGAAAATAACGAACTTATGACATCAATGGCTGGTAGGCAAACTCTGTTGGATCATGACTAATCATACCGTTGAGTACTACATTTGTGGACGTTCAGTGTAGGAGAGTTGCAATCTCGGGTACTGATAGGGTGGATACAGGTCTGAGGTATTCGGAAATTACACGAAAATCAATAGGGATTTTGAGGAGGTCGGTCAAAAAATGTTATGACTTGAAATCAGCAAAATCAGTGGTGTGATCTTTTGTGATCAGAAGCTCAATCACAGGATACTGGTCGAAATTCGGATACACTTAATTTAGTGTAAACTCATTGCAGCCTTCGTTATACATTGCAACCCTGTGAGCCATAAGGGAACCACAATGCGATTCCACCTGCTTTGCCCGCTGCACCAGTTTGGAACGTGATAGTCGGCTGAGAGGCTTGCCTCCGCTCACAGATCGGGCTACCGGCCTCCACTTTGTTATCCAATGCAATCATAGATAGTTACCTAAGCTTTTAGCTTCGGTCGCGACAAGGTCGGACAAACGTGCGTCGTTATGTTTGCACATAATCGGGCGATGCGCAGACGATGAGTGCACGGTGCCGCCATCAACATGCAAAGAGTTGGGGTGGTTGACAAGTCGGGTTCTAGACTAATTAGAACATCCTAAGCGCTCGGTCGGGTGGCACTTCCAAATTTCGGGATAAGCTGAGAAACGACAAGTCTGTCTTTGGGTAGCAGACACAAAAACGTACGCAACTGTTCCGCGATTCAAATGATAAATGGTGGTCACATGAGCACAAGCATGAAGTGATTTTTCCTGGTTGGATTTTCGGGGTCACAGGTAAATCAGGCACCTTAAAGATAAAAATGAAGTTTACGATAAGGCTTTCTGCAGGTGACAAAAAAAACTTGATTTACCGACGAACTGGACATGTTGGATACCAGCTTTTTTGAATAACTCCAGTAATTCATCATCGCTGTAAGTTGTTTCATCTGGAGTGAGGTATTTCACTAGAACGTCCCGAAGGTAAACACCGGTCCATTCCGCTGTGGATATGGCAGAATGTTTCCATGACAGACCGCGAATAATTGGTCTACGACCTGAAGTTTTGGCTTCCACTGCATCTTCGTTGGCCATCTCAGATCGACGATTACCAGCACAAACTATAGTGCAAACCACTTTATGGCGGGGAAATTCTTTCTTCAAGGTGTCAAGTTTCAAGAGAACCTCCATTTTCGTGTGGTTATCACTTAATGACTGTGAGCTGATTTTCAGTTCATGTTCTCTGCCATTTGGGATAGGAAACACAGTTTAATCTGTGGCAGATGAACTATGGTGTCTTCTACAAATAATATTCATATTCTTCTACGAAAAAAAAAAAAATCTGAAATAACTATAGAAGAGCAGCAGAAGGATTCTACCGTCACAACAGGAGACCGTTGCTTGATACCAGCAAGTTCAGTAATTACACATCAGTGTCAAAACCGCTTGCAACAGAAAATAGGTTAAAATTATATTAATTCATAAATAACCGTCTTGCATAACCACGATGTATGGTTTGATCAGTACTTGCTATCCAATTCGGGTTAAAGGCAAATTCTGAACGAAATAACCTGAAATGCAACAGTCAAAAAAAATATTCATCATCTGATGTATCCCACAGCGAAAGACGGTGAAGCCTGCCTCACTGAAAGTTGCTTTGGCCACCACCGGTGAAAACAAAGGACATTTTTTCAGTTGGAGATATGAAATTACGAATGGGGAAGGATAACGAAGAAATTTCGCCTGTTCACCATATGGAATACCCTACCTGATTCTTTGTTCGCATAGATGCATTTCAAAACAGCCTGATTTGAGAAAAATAATCACACAAACTCGCCACTACTACACATTTTAGTACTCTTAATCAACTAGCGGCAAATTCGATTTAAATCAGAAGTAAAAGACTACATGCCAAACCAGCTAAAGTTGGTTACGGACTGAATTGCTCTAAAATTTATTTTGAGGAGAACATGAATATCGTTGCCGATTTGCAGTAATGAATTTGCACTTGTAAACCAATTGCTCGTACAACAACAACGCAGCTGGAAGTTTGTCTGCCTGGAAAGCGAAAGACAGCCGGTTTGATTCCAGCTCGCGGCGTTGGACTTTTGGATACAAAGAACACGAGTGAATTTTCTGTCATCAATTAAAGATATATAACGGAGAATCCACTTGCATTTTTCACATCCAAAAGTCCAACGCTGCGAGCCGGAATTGAACCGGCGACATTGCGCTTATAGAAAAGATGCTCTACTAACTGAGCTATCGCAGTAGGGCCAGTCGGGTGTGAGTAACGCGGCGTTGGGCTTTTGAATGTGAAAAATGCAAGCAGATTTTCCATTATGTAGGATTCAGGCCCCTTGTGCCAATAATGCATTCTATGAGTTAAGTGTGTGATAGAACTTCATTTTGCAATACAAACAGAAGCCTATGTGAGTGTATTCAGAATTGTGGCCATAAGCGACGACTGACTTCACATGACATTTTAACAACATACGGTGATGCTTCCAGCACGCATTCGAAAATGTGAACAATACATGTGCGACTGAACCCTTTCAAACCTGGAACTCTATCCTAGGATGGTAACAAATAAGCCTCCGGAAAACATAATAGCTGAACTCAGGAAATGAACGTTATCTGACTTGGAAACGCACTAGGTGATGAAACCTATCTAGCGTCTCGTTCAAAGTGTGGCGTTCAACAGATGCATGAGATTCATGTATTAGTCAAGCGCAAATTTTCCGAAACTCGGTGGCTGAGGATACTGATTTATTCGTACCTTCTTGCTGAGTCATTCGATTTTTAAAACTTACTGACTACTGTTACTACTTCTACTACTGCTACTACCACTAAAAATAATAATTATACTTCTGCGTGCGCAAACTGTATACGATGGAAAGGAAATACAGTTCATACCCGTAATTCTAAGAATCTTTGAGCTTTACATAAAGCTGCCAGTAGCAAAACTGTATCGATCTGAACCGCCTTTCAATGATAGTTATAAAACGATCTACAGGTTTTCCTATTGTTTAGTAACCAATGCCGATGGCTTAGAAACCACTGGCAACCTTTCAGTGGCCACTGTCGGATATTCGTCGATAACGGCCTAGGGTTTAGTGACCAAACGCTTACGACACATCCATATTACATAACGTCACATTAAGTGGGAATTCTCGAGCCCAGTCACGGGGCTTGGTAGCTTTGCGAGAGCCACCTGAACGAATGTGGCCTTCTGAGGTGTGTGCGCAGCGGTTAGTTGCTGCGCCCTAAGTCGTGGTCGCTAAATGACTATCAGTGGCTAGTACAATACAGGACAACGTGTATTATGGTAGGATAATTGTGTTTGCCGTCGAATGAGGATTGGATCATCGGTTAGTTGGGAGAGGTTTGCACACTGACTAAACCGTGCGCGATGTACTGACACCGTGAATGTTATTTCATCACCGAGTCAAAGCAAATGTTGTAGATTTGTTCATCAAAAATCGAACTGTGCCTGAGAAACCAAGAAATAAAACGATGGTCCTGTTTGAAGAATTATTCGCATGTGATCAATCCCCATCTGGACGTGAACACATCAACCATTCAG
This sequence comes from Fasciola hepatica, assembly GCA_948099385.1. Classification (NCBI taxonomy): domain Eukaryota; kingdom Metazoa; phylum Platyhelminthes; class Trematoda; order Plagiorchiida; family Fasciolidae; genus Fasciola; species Fasciola hepatica. The sequence goes on from CANUEZ040000043.1 coordinate 36,425,776, forward strand.
GAACAGCGTAGACGACCACTTACTCTGGCTTTATATCTGGCACTGGTAAGTGATTGCGCACGAAAAACAGCTTAGTCGGAGTAACTGGATGATCGGGGATCAATTCGGGTGGAGTCTCTGCATTATGCGGAGCATGCGACAAAGTGAGTAGCGCCGGATGACGCTCCGGTTCGTTGGCGTACGGACCTTTTCTCAGTCCATCTTCCGAAGGGGTCTAAAAGAGATAAGTACATTTTTTGTTTGAAACCCTAGTACGCCAGTCAACAGGACATTTTATTAGTGGTGTTCCATGCCATTCGGCATAGCTGGCACGTTTTATAATGTAACAGTATGGGCAGGAGATTCATATATGCCTCCATTGCTGCATTCAACCTCTCTGTTCGACGGCACATCTTACAGGCAAATAGATGAAGTGATGCGGATAGCTTATTAAGTCACGTATACTCGCAGGTTTTCATGAAACTTCGTGAAACGAAAGGCAGCCATAGACATCAGCGAGTCCGTAATGTTCAATATATATATATATATATATATATATATATATATATATATATATATATATATATATATATATATATATATATATATATATTTCAGTCACGTCGACTTGGTTCGAGGTTACAACCAGATCCCAGTAGCGGAAACTGATATTCCTAAAACTACCGTCACTACGCCCTTCGGGCGGGTCGAGTTCCTATGCATGTCGATCAGACTAAACAACGCAGTCCAGTTATTTCAAAGGTTCATACACGAGGCAACCCGCGGCTCAGAGTATGTCTACAATAACTTGGGGGCTAGTACTTCATCGAAAGACCACTCCGTTTACCTACGCGCACTTATGGAGCACTTTAGCCGACAAGGTGCAATGATCAACAATGCCAAATGCGAATTAGGTCGACCCGATATCACAATCATAGGACATGCTATTCCAGCCTCAGGTATTCGCCCCTCGTCAGATAAAGCTTCCGCCATTCGCGACTACCCTGATTCCTAATCCTGTCGCCGGCTGCGTCAGTTTGACGACCTGGTGAACTTTTACCGCCGGTTCACTCCTCATTGTGTGGAAACCATGCAGCCATTCGCCGACCTTTTACGAAAATGCATGTGGAAAATCATAATTATCTACAAGATGTAAACCGTATTTGCCTCGGTCAAGAAATTCATCACCAACATAGCACTGCTCACGCACCTCAACTCTTCGACCCCTCTTTGTGGTGGACGCCTTAGGCACAGCGGTCGAACCAGTGGAGTAACAGTTTGTAGGCGACCCCCTGTAAACTCTAGCCTCTTTTCTAAGCGCCTACAGCCTGCAGAATCCCAATACAGCACGTCTGGTACGGAGATACCGGTCATTTACTTAGGCGTCCGCCATTTTCGACACGCAACCAAAGGTCGTTCGTTCACGATGTTTACAGATTGCAAGTCTTTGGTTAAAGTACTAAAGCCAGCTTTCGATCGGCACTCACTAAGCGAGATACGAGACCAAGACTTCGTACATACGACACGTCTCAGGAGAACGATTCCGCAGCAGATTCTTTATCACGCGTACATAAACTGGTTGTCACCAACGTCCAACCTCAACATAGACACAACCGACCCTGATACCGAAAAACTTCGGGAAAACAGTTCACTAAGCCTAACGACGATATCTATCTCAACTTCCGAGAATATCATCGGTTGTGACGTGTCACAAAGATAACCTGGGCCCGTAATTCCCGCTGACCACTGTTATCCTACGTCCCTAATTTTCCATAATCTGGATTGCCCGGTGTGACGGCCTCCGTCAAACTGCTAACTAAGCGTTTTGTTTAGCGCAATGTCAGACGAGAAGTCTGTCAGTGGACCCGCGCCTGTCTTCAGTGTCAAACTAGGTATAGTAAGACCACGTTAGTTAAACTCCCTGAACCAAAAACGTTTTTATCATGTACATGCCAACGTCCCTTGGGTACGGTACCGTCTACATACACGTGTGGACCGCAGGCTATCCTCACTCACCGTTCCACATCAGAAGCTGCGAAAGCCTTTCTGACGGGTCGGATAAGTTAGTTCGACTGTCCAGCAGTAGTAACAACCGATCGTCCACATTTCGACGGGGTCTTTGGTAACCTAGTTGCCACAATCGGTTAAGACGGTATTCTATCACCCCCAGGCCAACGGCGTTTTACAGCGTTTTCACCGACAATTAAAAACCGCCCTTCGAGCAAACAGTAACCCTCGTTGTACTCTCGAGCCTGTGTAGTGCCGTCAAGGACTAAATGCGCACAACACAGCCGAGCTGGTATACGGATGCACAATTCGTCTTTCAAGACAGCTGGCAGCTTCCGCGCCGATTGTGACCTGATTACGGCGATTAGACTCAACGCCTTACACAACAGATGCGAATGCCGAAGGAAAGCGCACCACACGAACAACAGTTTACAAGCTACGTTCCATGAATGTTAGAAACCACTACCCACGCATTCCCCTGCGTTGATGGTGTATGAACACCACTACAGCCGCCACGTACTTGTGTGATTCGCTTGACAAAACGCAGCGCAAGAACGTTCGTTATAAACATCACTGGGCGAAATGACACCGTATCTACTGACCACCCCAAACCTGTTGTCACAGAATGCGATCCACTCGCGGGACCTCCACCCACTCAAGCCGCGCAGTCATCTGCACCAAGTGAACTACCACAGAACCGCCCGCGATTATACTACGCCAACACCTGTTCAGTAGCCTGCTGGTGTCACCAACCTTACCCGCAACGCAAGTAGTAGCCGTTGGGATAACCAACTACGAAATCTGGTAGGCTACACTGATTTCGTAATAATTCTTATGATTACCTACAAGTTTTTTTCCTTATTTGCTTCCCCTTTATTATATACCAGTAAAATAATTCAGGACTAGGATCGCGGCCAATTGAAGGCTGCCATTTGAGGTGACCGGCGGTGGCGCGGAGGTTCGAATCCGGGACCGAAGGGTTCAAAGTACAGTGATGACCGTTTCACCACCGCCGACCATGAAGTGATTTACAGTAAAAGGGGTAAATCTGATAGCCAGAAGAAGAAGATGTGTATGGGGAACATTCGACTAATATTCAGTTTGTTGGCTCTGCTTCTGAAAACAGAAATATTTTAAGTGGTTGGAAATACGGAAGGAGGGAGAGTGTTCCAAAAGCTTTGCAGTTCGGGGAATAAAGGACGATTGAAATGACGAAGTTCTACATCTACGGACAGAAACCTGATACGGGTGACTGGCCGTCCGCATACGATATGAACAAGAGAAAGTTATAAAAAGGGGAACTGCCGGGGAGAGTCCCGATGAACAAAAACCAAAATAGTAACGGTGGAAAAGATAGTAAAGCAACTGCTCGACGATGGGCAAGTGGCTGCAGAGTGGGGGTCAGGGAGGGATCAATGGTAACTGAGTAGCCTTTCTTTGAACCTGATCAAAAGAAAGAACAAGAGACGAAGCTCCACCCCACACATGATTGTAACATTCAACGGCCGGGCGAATTTGCACTTTGCACAAAAGAACAAAGTGAGCGGGTGTAAAAAAGCGTCCGGGGCGGAATAGCCAACTTTGCGCGCAGCACGGGAGGCTAGCGAGGACTCAACAGGATACCAACAAAAGGAAGAAATTATGGACAAGCTCAGTGAGAAAAATGACCCCGTGGAGCGAACGGAGTGGAGCCAAAATTCAGAAGAGAACAAGCGAGATGTTCAAGTGAGACAGAAAAAAAGGAATTTTTTAAAACTTTGAAACGGACACGGTTGGTAGAATCTCAAACAGAAATTTGTTCTAGGTCAGAAACAAGTGATGCATTAAGAACAGAACGATCGTGATGGACGCTAGTTGTGGCCTGGCGAGTAGTAAAGTAGGAAAGGGAGCAATGGAGAGTGGCATCATCGGCAAGACAATGAACTGGATTGCGGTTTAACGGCAGAAGATGACTTATAAACAGAAAAGGGTGGGCGCAGGTATGGAGAGAGAATACCAAAATCCACAGAAAACGGCTTATATAGAGGCCCATCGACTCAGACGATACGGAAGCCGGATGGAACCCGAACTAGGATAAGCTCGATAGCAGACTTTCATGCCAAACGCAGTTGAAAGCTTTTGATATGTCCAGCGAGACCAGGTTAGTTTCTCCATGGTTATTGAGTGTGGCCGACTAGGAGTGTGATATGACAGCTATTAGGGCGGAATCCATACTGATGATATATATATAGTTTTAGTCGAACATTTGCCGGCGCCCCTAAGCATTATTTCTTCTAGTTTGCCTTTACCTTTTCCCAGACGTATTCACAGTCAAATTGACAACATTTATTTCCTCGATGGCACCCGTACGAGATAACCACTCACTGGATAACGGGAAGGATCGGTCAGCGCTGAGCTTAGGACGACAACCGGAATTGATGCAGCTTTCTCCGGCTCATTGGTGTGCGAAACTCGTGAGTGCTGGACACGGTTAGATCCATCATTCTGACCGATGGATATGGAGCTTGCATAAGGTCTGCAGAGGTGTGTGGGAATATACCATCGGCGGATCGCACCTCCCGTCATTCAAAACAAATTTTTCAGATTGGTTGTCCAGAGCACGGTAAGACCCACCCACAGTGGACAGTGAAGTGCACCCGCCGTCAATCCCCCACCAATCATCTTATGACGCCACCAGCAACACAAAGAGCGATATAAACGAAGTTTCTGGTCTATCAACACACCTGGACTACAACCAGAATTAAAGTCCAAATGTCGGACTTTGAGGAAGCTTTTGTAACACGCCTCAACTTCGTTCATTTCTGTTTAACTGAATGTTGACATTCAAATGCGGTTGTTATTTGACTGTCGCTCCTGCATATTCCTCGCGCAGTTATTCTGACCACCAACTCTACACATTTGTGTTCTGGAGAAGTACATACTACTCAGGGTAGTACGGAAAGTTCGGCTTCAAACGAAGTGTCATCCACGCAATCACTGCCGTTAAGTTGCACGTTATTCCTCTGTCCCAGATGCTCTCGGTAAGAGGAATATGCCTTGCAGCGGCAAAGACGGTATTAACGAAGCCGTGCGACAATGACTGCATGGTAGGACTAAGAACCAGAGGCAAGAGCCACTATCGGTAGCATAAATATTTCATTAAACGGTGATTTATCTATTTCATAGCAAACACACTGCACCACAGAAAATAAAGAACCACAGGACATCGTAGCACTCGATGTACAATTTTTCGTTTGAAGTCATTTATCTAATAAATATTTGTGGGGAAATTATTCCGTGTTGCGTTCGATGGGTTTCGGAAATGCTGTTGCCGTAGGGTCTGTTAACATTAGTGCTGCCGAGCGATATGTAGTGGGACGATCCACATGCAATATCCTCATTTAACTGGTCAATAGGAACGGGAAACCCGTTCCACGCCGACTGGTCCAGGAAAACGAGGGTAAAAAGGTGAGATTACTCATTATAGCCTCCAGCTAAGACTGGAAAACAGGGGCACATTTCGGGTCTTCTCCCTTGATGCGCTGGCTGACTCTTTTTTTACTACGCGGTTCTATTCATCCTGCCTTCAACTGGCCGACGATGCGAGGTAGCAACCAAAACCGGAGCACAGAAGTGCGAGGTTAATCGTTGAATGAACTGAACTGAATTGTGTTGGCTGGGTCGATACGTAGCAGAAAGGACCGATGAACGCGTTCACTAAGGAAGTAAAGTGGCAATACAAACGACGCTACAGATGTAGCATTGGATATGAGACGGGTCATCGGAAAATTCGCAATAGCCAACAATGACACTAATAACCTAGCATTATTTAAGGGAATGATATAAATGTGTACAACTTTAGTACAGTTAGATGAAGCCTCTGACCAGATTAGGAAAACTTAAGTTAAAACAACCGCTGCTGTTTTGAAGAATATATAATGTATCTTTCCATGCATTACCTGCACACTTCTAGCACCTTGTACTATTCTATTAACTTTATTTCGTCAAAAGTAAAATCGCTGAGCGGTTAATCAGAAAGGTAAGGCGCCATTTCTCCAAGCTAATCTGCACAGTCTGTCAAGCTTTGCATTCCCAGAACTGACTGACTTGCGTATTTTTTCATCTCCTCGACCGTCATCATCATCATCATCCTCATCCCCATCCCAATCTTCATCCTCCTCCTCCTCTATCTCATTCCCACAAATAAAATGACAAAAAAAGACGTCAAAGTGTGCGATAAAAAACTAAAGCAATTTATTCACTACCAACTCTCGTTTATTGTGTTATACTCCTTCTCCCTTGTTTTTTGTAATTTTCGTTGTTGCGTTGGCACTATGCTTGACTTCAAGCCGGTGTAAATTATATACAATATACTATCATTGATGCACGGAGAAAGCTAGCACACGAATAAATTTCATTTCGTCACGTCATTTGTTTATCAGTTTTACTTTACCTTGTGTACACACGTTTAGGAACTGATCTCAGTTTAACAGCAAATTAAAAACAATTTTGAGTACTTTGCCCTGTCTGTTATCAAATGCAAAATGTGGTTCATGTCTACCCACCAACTATTCACTGAGAAAACATAGACTAAGTTTGAAACTTAAAATTTACCTCAATTTAAGTCTAGTCATTTACAACAACAGGCAATTCAGGTATAAGCATGAGACATTTAAGACTGGAAAAGCAATAAAATCATCATAAATTAATATAATACATCAATAATTTAGGTGAAAATTATAAAGCCCCTAGGTATTAAAAGAATGATAATCGGTGAGTACAACTTTAATAGTACCTTAATTTCTAACATTTTGAAGGCGACAATCGAAATGTTAAAGACCAACGTACGGTGACAGTCAAATCCCCAATATAGAATTCCTTTAACATTTCTGTAACATGACTTTCATAGTGGAATGCATAAATAGACCAGAACGGAGACACGTCACCCCCAGCGGCTAACAGAATTTTGTCTCCTCCGGGATGTGATTCAACAAAATCGGTCACATCGTAAACTTTCCCTAGAAAAGACATCCAGATTCCCCCATCGTCCAAAGTTCGGTGCCGGGCTAATTCTTCGGGAGTTATAACTCTTTGAGATTCAGTGGATACATTCATGGCTTTGGACAACTGCTTTACCCCGGCGTGTGGAACTTTCACGAACTTGTACGTATGCCACCCGAAGTACAGAGTGCCTCCGAAGATGAATATAGCTGTGGGAACTACAAATCAAATCAACTTAGTGGACCAACAGAAAATCATGTTCCTACTTATGGAGGAAGAAAACATATTACGTTTGTTGACAATCTTGTAACTGTACTTTGACCTGCGACCTGAAAAATATGACTTTATTGGTGGCAAACACTGAACGTAAGGAAAAGAGGTAACACTTACCGCTATCGTGAAAGCCGAGGTTTTCATATCCCTTTTATATGGCAATCGGATAACCCGTAGCATAATTTAGTGGTTCCCCAATTTGGTAAACGCCAGATTGTCTGTGACACGAAAATTGAAATAAACCGAGTACCATATTTTTGGAGTGGGTTGTCAACATATTTTTCGTTTTAAATGTGTATGGAAAACTGATGAAGGCAGAATGCTAACATTTCGGTTACTGCACGCAAAAACGATATCGGCGGTAGTCCAGTGGTTTAGAGCATTTGCTTACCACCTCGAAGGTTCGAGGTTCGAGTCCCTTTCGTCACCGGTTACTTTATTCTTATTACATGTTTGTGTATGAGTGCAGTGGAAGGGGTATATACCCCATAGCCATAAAGGCCCACTGCATTATCAGGTATAACCGGCAACCAGACTCTGAGACTTGGAGTGGAGAACCATATAAGGCCACAGTAAGTGGCAGACAGTAATCCATCGTCGTCCGGATCGTGTGCACACCTGATCTATTGGGACCTTAGGTGGTTCTTTGCCACTCCAAGTGTCGGTCTGATAGCCGGTTACCCTCAATAGTGCAGTGGACCCCCGTGGCTGTAGGGTATATACCTCTTCCGGTGCACTTATGCGCAAGCACGTTGCTGTCACTTTCTATCGAATCAGAATGACTGATCAATGTGCGTTTGTACAGTTAGACTGTGTATTCCGTGTGTTGGTTACTAGGGCATTCTTTCCTTTTCTCATCCATGTAGGTCCACTCCCTGTCCATCTCGTATATTCATACTTTCTAATTCAACGTGCAACATGGTGAGAAAGGCAAAGGTTAGTGGGGCTTGCCATAGTGTTTACCGCTGTACGATGATGATGATGATGATGATGATGATGATGATGATGATGATGATGATGATGATGATGATGATACACGCATGTGATAAAACAAGAAAGTAATTACGTTCTCAAAACTGGCAAAATATTTGGGTAAGTACAAACATATGCGTTGACGACCGCACTTACAACGCATGAAGTGTTTCGATGTACGCGTATCATCCGTCGGTGCGTTCCCACAGTGCGTTAATCATAGGTGTCAATTGCGAAAATACAGATATCGGTCGTAGTAGCTGTCAACACGTAAGCGTGTCTTGCCTTCACCCTCATGATAATCAATTAGGCCAATGCGTGTCAACTGCTGGCGAAATGCTAGCTTTTATAAAAGCTAAATAATAAAAAATTATTATTTTGACGGGGCAATATTGTGCTGGCGAGGCAGATAGGTTTTAATTCGCGTTGTTGTCAAAACAGAGAATCTACCTGTTTGTAGTCTCAACCTGGGCAGGTTCGCTGAAGTAATCAGCTGAACCCACAATGAACCCGCCACCCTAAGCAGTCGCGCACACGGATAAGACGCAAATAATGCGCAAAAGTGACCGTATAACCAACGCTTAGTACGTTGACGATGATTTATCAGATACTTCTGCCACACGAGAGGAGGCTGACTGGCAGTACTGCAATAAACAACTTCGACTGTTCCTCGGGAATCCTAAAGTGAAATGTCGTGCAATATTTCTACGGAAAATGGGGGTGACGGTTTCCGCGTGGCGACAAACAGTGGTGCAGATTTGCAGCGTACATCGAACGTATTAAAATACGAGAATTATGGTATATGGTCTCAATTTTCACTACCTTCCTTTAACCCAATAACAACTCTCATAAATGTGGAATTGAACGAATACCCCGCACCGCCCTCATAATTACGAAGTACGGATTGTTCCTACCTTGATTTGGGTGAAGTAGTCTGTACGTGGTGATGGAATTTTACGCAAAGGCATTCAGTTTTCCGAGTTCTCTAGAATTATGTGATTTTCTTCTACGAAGAAGACTGTTATGTTTGTGAATTCTCCCTAAATTTGTTTGTGTTTATTAAATGTTGTATGGGGAGATTGTGGTCATTGGTCAACGTGCTGCTCACATGTGATTGGTTTATTGGTGCTATAAATTGCTGTGCTTACTCGTTGCGGCGGATTTTTCCGGAACGGCCGTTGGGCTGCGGTGGTGCGATGCTGGCTTGCGTTGATAATTCTGCTGAGTTTCGGCGCATTTGTCGGAAGGTCTATCCAAGTTTGGAAGCATTCAGGTCGGACTTCCGTGAGTTTCAATACGCAACGAATTCCAGTTTTTACGTGTACAATTCACGGACCAGTGAAGTAGCGGGTAAGAGAGGTGTCGTGCTTCCCCCGGGCATGAAATATTATTTTGTCAAATATCGGTGCGTCCACCGAAGAAGAGCTGGTTGTAATGGGCGGAGGTAATTTGTTTCATTTTTTGTTAAATTGTGCTCAATTTCAGATACCCTGATCTGCGATGCGAGGCTTTTGTCACAGTTCGTGCCGTCGGTTCTTCTTACGTGGTTACGCAATGGTGTCTTAAGCACAACCACAGCTTTCACCTTGGTGCAGAGGGTTTTTATGCTCGTAATCGTCGTCTGACGGAAGCGGAAGAACGCCATGTGTGCAATTTGATGGAAAGTTTCCAACACATTGGTGAACTGCGGGATTATACGAGGCGTCATTTTGGTCGGTCATTGCGCTATGATGACTTCAGGTCCATTCGTAATAGGTTGCGCGGGAAGCCATCGGAGGAGGATACTGGACGTTTAGGTATTTTATTGGAAAAGCTTGGACGGTCACAGGTGTTGTATGAAGACAATGAAATAAGATTCGTTCTATTTGTTCCGAAAGCCGTAACAGTGCTGACAGATCGGTTTTGTGACTTGATGCTTGCGGATGCGACCCACCAAGTGAACTACGGTGGATACGTTTTGTGGCACGTGATGGTGGTCGACGAGACCGGGCTTGGACATAGTATATTGTACGCGCTGCTTCCTAATGAGAGCAGTGTTAGCTATCGCACGGCTGTAGAATATTTGGCTGAGGCAATACCGCAGTCGAGGGGGTGTAAAACGGTGGTTGTAGATCGCAGTGTTCCCCAGTATAATGCCTTCAAGGGTGTGTACCCGGAATCACAGATAGTGTTCTGTCGGTTTCATGTATTAAAAGATATGCGGCAACGTTGTTGGCAATTGTCGGGGATGTCCACTGCCGATAAACGCAGGATTTTCCAGTGGATGCGTAATATGGTTTTCACGGCTAGTGTAAAGAATTTCAATAGGTTTAAATGTGCCATCGAGGCGAGGTCAGCGGAAGCCGCGCGATACCTTCGACTTACTTGGATGCCATACAGCAGCAACTGGGCCGCGTGTTACATGCGGTACTACCTGCTTTATGGCAATTACACTACCAACAGAGTAGAAATAGAGAACAGGCACCTAAAGGATGGCTTGTCCCGTCGTTCATGCTTGTACGACGTTTTCAGGAAAATCGTCCGACGATTTGATAGTCTACTAATTAGTCGGCGGGAGCGATTAGCTGGTGAACAGATGGTACCCTACACGGCTTCAAGAAGTAATCATTGGATGCAACCGCTGTTGTGTCGAATGACTGCTTACGCTCGTCAATCTTTTCTGGAGCACGTGCGTCGTAATAAGACGACAACTATCACCCTGAGGAGGGGTGCATACGTGGTTGGCAACTCTAGGGGACTAAAGCACCGGGTGTCCTTTGGGTTGGGAAATCCACAATGCGACTGTTCATTCAGTCACCAGTGGGGCCTTCCTTGCATCCATTTTCTAGCGGTAGCTAGGGTTATGTCATTTTCATTGGAAAATGTTGTTCTAGGAAGATGGAGCCTGTACTCCTCCGTTCGACCGGTTCCAGTTCCGGAAACAGGAATGCAGTGCAAACGTCAGTCAGGGAGAAGGATTGATAAAAGTGCTAAGATAGCTCTATGTGAGGATGCAGCGAAGGAATTCGTTGTAACGGTTAGCAACTTGGGGGAGGATAATTTTAAGTACGCTCTAAACCAGATTATGCGGTATACTCGCATTGTTGGTCTGCACCCGACAGCCAGGGTTAGCATGATGATAGATCACGGTTATAAGGAAAAGGTCGCCCCATGGGAAACGGGTGACGCTGGCACACGAGTACCTAAATCCAGCAAAGCTTTTCTTTCGCATACTCCGTCAACCAGTGGTAGTGCCCCCCAGTCAAGGAGGAAATGTGCATTAGGTGTAAGGAATACAGCTGATGATGACCTGGTAGTCGTAGGTAATCCGCTGCGTAATCTGAAGTTCCGTCGGCTGCGTACTGCAACATCGACGCTTTTTAGGACAGACGCGAAACGACGACGTATAGATGTAACGGCTTCGCCGGTCGCCGAGGATGTCTGTAGTCTTTGCAAGCTGCAGGAACCCACCGTTGACCCCGACAAAGATGTTCTTTGGGTACAATGTGCTTACTGTCCGCGGTGGGCTCACGTCCAATGTGCAGGATACCACAATGAGGCGAACTATGTATGCGTGCATTGCCTGGCCCGATGATCGGTACGTTTCCGCAGGTTTTCGCCAACTTTTTTCTGTTGCCTATTTTTTTTGTATTCTCCCCGTGATTAATGAGTGCCCTGTTTCCCATTTCTTACAGGCTCTATCGATTGGTGTTTCTGGATCGTGTCGTTGCATTTAATGGATGTCATTGGGCGTCCGTGGACATTTTTCCAACTTTTTACGTGCCTTGTGCTCAGTTTTGGCACGTCCCTGTCCCTCTGTTAGGCATTTAGATAGAGAGCGCGGGGAGAGGACACCCCACATCTTTACTCGTGAGTAATCCCATTGAGGTCATTTGCGACCCAATGCTCCTTAAATCACCTTAGAGGTGATGAGCAGAAACCTTTTCCAGCTGGAGCTATCTGGCTGGTTTTTGGCTCAACTCACGATGCTCTCTTAGGTCGATGTCCGTCTACTCCGTGACGGATCTTCGGTGACACCAAAATAATTAAACATTTTGCGAGCCCAGAGGTTCACTGAATCTCGTCTCTAGGGCTCCTGGAAATAGCTAGCTCAGTCTCCCACATCCTGTCAGCCGTACGGGGTCGTTTAAATATATCTCGATATCTCAAATGTTTTTCTTCTTGTTCATTAGTGGGACGGGAACAGCCGGTTACTTCGTGCGTACGACCGTATTGCGGGGAAACATTTTCTCGATAGCGTGTTGTTTTCCTCCAGGCGCTTCCGCTATCCTTCACTAGGAACGTTGTTACGTGAGTATTCTTTCACGTGCGCAGCAACGGGGCGTTGTAGTTTGACGGTTGATGGACGTAGTCGGAATGACGTTTTCCTTTCATAACGGGTAGTGAAGTACACAATTGGCGAATTAGGGTCATTGGGTACATCGTATCAACGACTGCCATGTAACCTCAGTGGTTGTACAACCTATCCGGTGGAATTGGCTGTAGGGTGTTCTATCAGCTAGAATACGGGGACTAAGTGTGTAGACATCAATGCTATACAGGCGCTGTTAACAATATATAACGGGTATTAGAGTTGCCTAAATGCGAGTCGGGTTAGTAGTCTTCGTACCCCACGGCATGCTATGTTATATTAGTTAAATCACACGCGTAATAAGTGGGGATGGGAAAGGCGCAGCATCCGATACAGCAGTCAAGTTTAGGTTTACAATACCGGCAAGTTTGCTGAGGACTGATGTGAACGCAAGACCATAGAAACGGAACAACGCAATATACATGGGACCGGTAAGTGTGCACATATAAATGTGACTGTAGTTGTGCAGCCTTGTTATCATTTCGGAATCCGTGGCTTTTATGCGCGCAATGCAAGTCCATATGAATATATATATATATATATATATATATATATATTGATAATAATAAGTATGTAAACGTGTGGACAAAATTTGCCCGGAAGTACTCGACCGGTTTCGCGGTTGTTGCCGCTCATCAAGTATCCATTCACACTCCAGACGATTCAAATTACATTCTAGTGAACATATATATGTATGCATATAAATGTATATATATACATGCATATATTTATATCTACATCTGTACATAGATATATATATATATATATATATATGTATATATGTATATATTACGTTTGGGCAACCCACCCGTGGGTACCTTTGAGCGGCAATGAACACCAGTAGTATGAGATCATGACGGAGATGTGCCGCGGACCCACGCGTGAGTTGTACATTTCACTCACGCATCACACCTAACTGCAGATGTCTAAGTATAAACAAGGCACGTATAAATGTGTCGTTAAACCTCACTTCACTTTATTTGCAAATGTCGCTGGCTACTACACCGCTACGTAAGGGCGAAACCACAGTGCGGGGAAACATTTTCTATTTGGGATACTGATTGATGCTAACGATGAACATGACCTCGCACACTGACACAAGAGGTTGGCCACATGTGCATGAGGAAGATTGGCGGCATTTGCATAGAACAAGTACACGAATATATATATATATATATATATATATATATATATATATATATATATATATATATATATATATATATATATATATATATATATATATATATATATACCTGAACTGCATTAGTCCGTCAGTTGCGCATATCAGTCCGGTTGCACATTTAACTACAAACGCCCATTTGCAGATAGGGCACAATAAACCCTCCGCTTGAAATAGCATCCCACGTAAGTTTGGCAGCTAAGCCTCAACAAACAGAACTGGGACGGTATTGAGAGTGAACTTCCTATTGAGAAAAGATTATATTGGCGTCATCAATGCTGACATATGTTACAGACTATTATATACACATACATTCTCCAATGGTTGTACACTTGTATAGATGTATGTGCACCTCCACATACACATGTTCCATTCATTCTGCGGTCGGTTAGGCGGTGTAATCCATTATTATTTTCACGTTACTCAGTATACGTTCTGTGTTGCACTTACGTCACATTCACCACCATCGTGATACGCACGTATCACGGTTCACCTAAACCTTGGCCACAATACTGTCATATGAGTAGTTATTCGTGCGTCATATGCATCATTTTCATTACGCGTTTCAATGACATCGTTAGTGACCATAAAGGATGCATACCAACTTCGTCGCGGATTAACGTGCTACAATGAAAATTGATGGACGTTCAACAGACTTCGATTGCGCCCACAGTGGAAAGGAAACAGCTTTCGATTCCACCAACAGGCTACTCTAAGTCCGTTCGGAAAGACGTAATAATAACTACAGTCATTGTACACATTACACCACCATGCAGTGTCTACAAATTTGTGTGAGAAAAACTACCATTGGTAGATATATCTATCTTTTATAAAAGGTCTGACGGAAACTAACTACTAGGCCTATTAATATGCAGTTTCAAGGAATACCTCACAAGTATGCCATACTGCGGCTGAAACCACTTGCGGATAAATCTACAACTAACATTGATATTTGACTGCACAATACATGTCAACATTCTTCACCTCCTACTGATGCAATAAAGACTTTCTTCTAACATGAAACTCATCAGCAGCATCGATTTCTTGGATAAGAATCAATTGTTTTCCATCAAGTGTTAATTAACACTTGTAAAGTGTTAACACTTTACTTGAAGAATTTGATTGCGGATTGCTCATTACGTCACTTAAAAAAGACGAAATTTCACTTTCCTACAAAAAACTACCATTAGCAGATAAGACTTTTAGTTGAAAGTCCAACAGGAGCATTTACTGATAAACTAAATTATTATTAATAACATTGATAAGCAGCTTAAAGGAATACCTCTCAATCATGCTATATCCAGCCTACACCTTCGCGGACATGAATCTACCACCAATATTGTTAAGGAACTGTGCATTTCATCCTTACATTTTTAACCTACCACAGGTGCAACGTAAACTTCGTTGTTACAAGGAACTCAAAAGAGGCATCAACTTCTTGGATGCAATATTCCACATTAAATGACGGTTTTACATGCACAATGCACAATACACCGTTTCTGAGAAGAAATTTCAATTTGAAATAGGTAGATCAATTCATCCTTCCTTCAAAACAGCGCTTCACTGAGGCGGGGGCGCAATTTCGAAAAAAACGTAATGGGTAGGAACAATCCGGGATACCCTCATAATTAACCCCCCGAGTGGAAGGTCGCGGTAACTGCCAAGGTCAGTTCAGTTCAGTTCAGTTCAGTTTGCACAGGACTTGCTGTGGCTAGAGCCAATCGTGTGTCCAGATAGTTGTGTTGTCGGCGCGTTTCCGTAGCTCCCAACACTTCGTGATTTTCTTTTTCTGAAAGGCAGAAATTTTGTGCAGTATCAGCCCTGGCAGAGTAAGGTGGAAACAATTAGTAAATTGCGTCTGACCCTAAAAGCTGCTTAACATAACTCGGGGTATACTGCCACCCAACATAGGTCTACTGCTTTCTTAAAAGCCTTCACGGTTGTGGTATTTATGACCTCTTCCGGGAGATTATTCCACTCTATTTGAGAAGTACTTCGCCCTAATTTGGAGCCTCGAATGCTTCCTTTGTAATCTAAGGCTATGCCCCCTTGTACCTCTCTCGGGAATCAGAGAGAAAAGGTTCTCTCGTCTTATTCCTGACAGTCCTTTCATTACCTTGAAGGTTTCTATCAAATCTCCGCGAATGCGCCGTCTTTCCATCGAGAATAGGTCTAGGGCACGGAGACGCTCTGTGTAGTTAAACCCCCTT
Organism: Fasciola hepatica; assembly: GCA_948099385.1. Lineage (NCBI taxonomy): Eukaryota > Metazoa > Platyhelminthes > Trematoda > Plagiorchiida > Fasciolidae > Fasciola > Fasciola hepatica. The sequence goes on from CANUEZ040000043.1 coordinate 36,441,731, forward strand.
TGCCCGGCCACCATTCTAATGGCTAGCCCTTGCACTTTCTCCAGACAGTCGATATCTTTCTGGTAGTACGGTGCCCGGGCCTGCACGCAGTACTCCATATGCGGCCTAACTATGGCCTGATATATCGGAACGAAAATCTCCGGATCTCTACACGACATAATGGATATAACTCCAAAGAGTTCTCTCCTGGCCGTATTGGCTGCTGAGGTGTACTGCTTTGACGGCTTAAAGCTGTTTTCCAATATAACTCCTAAGTCTCTGGCCTGCGAGACCACTTGCAACGAACCCACGCCATTCCCACTAGCCCCTGTATTTATGGTCAAACATTGACACATGCTGAGGTTAAGTGGAAGGTCCCAATCGCGTGATCAGTTTTGTACTGCTAACAAGTCAAGTTCTATATATACTCCAGCTATCTTGACGTCACCGGCAAGCATAAAGATGGGGTTTGTAAGCCCACGTGCTAGGTCGTTGATGAAGATGAGGAAGAGCAGAGGGCCGAGCACCGAGCCCTGTGGCACCCCACTTGTTACACCTTCCGGTTTTGAAACATGACTCCCCACCTTAACACTAAAGGTTCGCCCTGCTAAGAAACTACTTGTCCATTGTCTTGCCTTTCCAACAATTCCCATAGACTGCAGTTTGACGCCCAGAAATCTGTGGTTCACGGAATCAAACGCCTTGCTGAATTCCAAGTAGCAGGCCGCAATCAGTTGCCCTTCGTCCAGACGCTTGGTTACCTCATCGAGGAACAGCAGGAGATTCGTCAGACAGGATCGTCCTGCCACAAACCCATGCTGAGCATTTGATATGAGGTTGTGTTGAACCAAATGCCTAGAGATCTGTTTCCTGACTATTCGCTCCAAGCACTTACACAGTATTGAAGTCAAGCTAACGAGCCGGTAATTTTCGGCCTTTTGCAGGGGTCAACTCTTGTAAATGCCTACCACTGTTGCTCTCCTCCAGTCTTCCGGCACAATTCCCTCTCTAAGTGACTTTTCATGCAGCTTCGTTACCGGAGCCTTCAGGACCTCGGCCAATGGCTGTACGATTGCTGGATGAATCCCGTCTGGACCTGCTGCTTTATTTCTATTCAACGTTTGCAACTCCGCGTACACTTCTTCTTCTCCTACAGTAAGTTCGGGTACTGGAGGCGCCTGCGGGCCCTCCATTCTTTCCTCTAAACTATTTTCTGGTCGATATATGCTCTTGAAGAATGCCAGGAGCATATAAGCCTTGTCTTCGTCGTTTTGAGCTAGTCGTCCCTGTGCTCCTTCCAAAGTTGCTACACACTCTGCCTCTCTCATACGTTTGTGAGATTGCACGTAGGCGTAGAATCGCTTTGGGTTTGTGCGGACCGACGCAGCTAAACGACTCTCGAAGGTCAGGTCAAGCCAGGTCAGTGCAGTTCAGTTCAATTTGCACAGGACTTGCTGTGGCTAAAGCGAATCGTTTGTCCAGATAGCTGTGTTGTCGGCGCGTTTCCGTAGCTCTCAGTACTGCGTGAGTTGAGGTCTTGAAGTCTTGAAGTACTACACGGGTTCGAGGCTTTGAGCCCAATTGTCCCGGTTCTTGGGGAAATCTTTGATCTTCTGTCGGATTCACCGAGCTGAAACGAGAGTAAAAAGAAGCGGGGGGGGGACGGGGTGGCAGCGAAAACAAGATACACATAACATCAAGCAGTGTGTTTCACTGTGGACAGTGCCCAAAGCGGAGTGGGGGTGCGGCATTCATGAACATATATGCAGTAAAAGACATCTATTTCGTTTTTTTGACGAGGAATTATTGGGAGACCCAGGTTGATGTCCAGCTTTTTTTGAAGATAGTTTTGTTCTGCGAGGGAACAATATCTCCCGGAAGTGCATTCCACAGATTAATAACCCTAAAGCTTAAAAAGTTAATCCTTAGTGATGTGCGTGGCCTCGGTTTGAAAACTTTTCCGCTGTGACCACGGAGAGAAGAGGCTGGACAGACAGAGAAGAAGCAATTGCTTTGACCTGATTCGAACAGGTGGAACATCAAAAACAGAGCACCTCTGACGCGTCTTACGTCAAGGGGATAGAGGTTTAGGAGTGAGAGGCGGATGGGATAAGGTAGATGGGATAGACCCCTTACTGCCTTGGTGGAGGCACGCTGAACTCTTACTAGGATCTCACGGTCTCGGACAAGACCAAAGTGCACTATCTGACTACCGTACTCCAGCAGAGGTCGGATATACGTGCCGAAAATTATGGGGAAATCATCCCTAGATATGCACGGGAAGGACCTTCGAATCATGCTTAGGACTCGAAAGGCAGACTTGCTCGCAAGTTGGTGATGATGAGAGAAGGATAAGTTACAATCTAACCAGAAACCGAGCACCTTGTGTCGGTCAACCCTTGGCACTGTGGTTGCTCTGTTAATGGAAAACGTGTGACCAGTCTCTCTGCCGAAAGACATGCTCACGCATTTGCCATCTCTAACTGGGAGGTTCCAATCCTCGGACCAGCGTTTCGTTTCATAAACTGCAATTTGCAGGTCTTCAACGCTTGAACTCCAGAGGGTTACATCATCTGCGTACATGGCAATGTTCGCAAGAAGGACTGTCGGAAGATCGTTTGTATAGATCAAGATGAGAAGAGGACCTGAGACCGACCCTTGGGAGTCCCAAGTCGTTACCGGCGAGGGTTGAGACAAAACATTCCCGACTTTAACCACAAAGGTGCGGTCGGTAAGGAAGCCGCGTTGGATGGCCAACATGGAGCCCGTAATCCCGTATGTTTGCAGCTTATAAAGAATAGGGGCATGGGGGACCTTATCGAAGGCCTTAGCAAAATCAAGGAATACAGCGTGTGAGAGCTGGCCATCATCATAGGCTTTCGTTAGACTATCCATGACAGTAAGCATATTGGTGATGCACGATCTGCCAGGAAGAAACCCATGTTGTGACAGGGAGAGGATCTTATTTCTATGAAGATGGGAAAGAACCTCACTCTTAAGAATTCCCTCGAAAAATTTTCTGGTGACGCTAGTTAGACTTATGGGTCTGTACTAGAAGCAAGATGTCTACTGCCCTTCTTATAGATGGGTGCGATCACTGCTTTCTTCCAGCTACTGGGGAAAACTCCATCGTCAACACATCGCTGAAAGAGAGAGGCATAAGGAGCAGCTAATGTGTCCGCGGCTTCCTTGAGAGTACGGGGGTGGATTAGGTCAGGACCCATAGAGCAATATTGGTTGAGCCGTCGGAAACCTTGAGCGACTGCACCAATGGGCATAGTGACGCGGTTAAAGGTGGTGGCCAGAGATAACGGGAGCATGGTAGGGTGGGATGATATGGGCATGGAGCTAAACATTGTGCGGAAGTTGGAGCTGAAGGCCTCGGCTACTTGGGTAGGGGAAGTGATGGAGATCCGGCACTATCTTTGAGAGCTAATGGCGTCGGAGTTGTACCCCTTAGACGGTGCATGTACTGAAAAAATGCCTCATTGGTCCGTGCTCGATTGAACACAGATCGGTGGACCGCATTTTGATAGGACCTAATATTGTCTTCGCATATGTTCCATGTGATCCTGAAATCTGCATCACGGGTAAAGCCTGTGGCTTTATATCTAGCAAAGCGGCGTGCACGTTCGTCTAGAATGCGCCTAATAGGGCGAGGGAGGGGTCGCTTAGCGGTCTGTGGACGACGAATTCTGAAGACAAATAGCCTATCAGCTAAGGAGATCAACTCTCTGAGGTTCTCTGCGATTTCACCAGCAGAGTTACCTGGGTTAGTTGAATTTAGCTGGGAGTGAAAAAATGCACAGACTTGGTCAACATTGGCCCTTTTGAAGGATCTCAAAAGTTTGGTTTCTGAGGGAAGAGGAGGCCATTTCACGATATAATCGAATCCAATGAGAATGTGATCACTTTTGCCGAGGGGCGGCAAGTAGTGCACCACATCTATTTGGAACCAATCGTTGGTGATGGCCAGGTCTAGTAGGGACGGGGCGTGTCCTGTGCGATATCTGGTCTGATCTCTTACTTTCTGCACCCATGAGTCCTTCAGTACGAGATCAAGGAGGGGTTTACCAAAAGTGATATCCGGGACATCAGCTCTTTGCAAGTTTGTACTGGGAGGGTTGAAGTCACCGGTTACTGACAAATGGGTGAAGTCTGTGTAGCTTTTCAGAGAGCGTAGTAATTCTATGAGACCTAGGCTATCAGTTGAATTGCATGCGAGAGTACGATAGACAACACCAAGCAGTAGGGTGTCTATCCTACAGAGGGTAAACACAGCCCACAAACAATCAATACATAAAAAGGTAGGGTTTGCCAGTATAATGGGAGGAGGGATCGAATTATCGTAGTATATGATGACCCCGCCGGCACGACCTCTACTGGAGTCCTGCCTTACTGCGAAGTATCCCGAAATGGATATTTCGGCATCAAGTATGTCAGGGATGAGTCAGATTTCTGTAAGGGCTATGATCTGAGGCTCCTTATCCACTGCAAGCTGCCAGAGCTCCGGGATCTTATTCAACACACTCAGGCAATTGCTGTAAAAACACCTGAGCACATGCTCAGGAGTTGTTGCAGAATCGCAAGAGACAATTGATTTTTGGTTTGATGAGTAGGAAAGAGGGGGATTTTGGGGTGGAAAGGAGGTCCTGGGGGAGTCGCGGACTGAAGATATTGGGGGGCTAGAGAGTAAGCAGACTGCTGGGAGGACCGGTAGGTTATGACGTCTAATAACCTGGGGGGTATCATACCAGGCGGACAGTCTACATCCTTCGGTCTCCGAAAAGGGTGGGCTGCTTTTTGTGGTTTGCCTTTCTGCGCACTGCGTGATGCCCTGTTCTGAGTTTTCTTGTTGGTGATCTTGTTTTGCATGACCGCACCAGATATATTTCCTGGTGCGTTAACCTCCTCACTGCATCTTTCAGCAGAAACAGGTTGCAGGTTCATGTCTGGGCTCAAGGGTGGGTGAGTCTCGTCCGTAGATATAGTCTTATTGGCTATGCTTGGGTCTGAGACACTTTTCGTAGGCGACAGATGTTTAGTGGCACTAGGCCTACTACTGGGGTTGCTTTCGGCGACGGTAAATGGTATCAGTAGGGAAGCGACAGATGGTGGGCATGCAGCTCGGTCCTCAAGGCGAGTTGCCTGGACAACTGGCAGCACTCCGAGCTCAGGATCGGCGTTTTGTGGAATTTCTGGCTTAGCCTTCTCACAGCGGAGCCTCAGATGAAGTGGCTTATCAATGGATACACCCTTGAGCCCTTTAATTTCTTCCTAGAGCTTTGCGGTCGAGGAAACAATTCGTTTGGCTGCCTCTGTGGAGCCCATTTCAATGAGAATGCCGTGTACCCGGTTGGTGCGTTTGGTTACCAACCAAGTGGACCGATCTTTAAGTGGGAAAGGGAGCTTAAGGCGGTTAAACACCTGGGCATAGGTGTCATGAGGGTGATGCAAACTGAGGAAGCGACCCCAAAGGATGACTCGCTTGGAGCAACTTTTGGTGTCTTGTAAAATCTTGGCGGCGTCAAGAGTTTGCCGCTCAGAAACTCTACACGCCTGATCGGCTGCCTGGGACACCGGGAGGGATTTGATAACCAAAATCCTCAGGCTGGTCAACACATCCTTGGGGGTGCTGACGGTGGCCCTCAGCTCAGCTATCTCTGCAGCTTGACTTTGGACTGCACATTTTAGTGCATCCGTTGCCAGCGCATTATGAAGGACCGTATCAACCGGATTGAGGAATGAGACGTTGGCCACGGAGAGGGAATCACACTGCCTCATGGGGGAAGTAGCCTCATCTGAGCAAGAAGTTATATTGGTGGTGAGGGGCATTGACATGATACAGGATCCAGTCAGCACAGATAAAGATAAACTTAAATGGAGGGGGACGAGCAGCGTGTTCTAAGAATTTCAAAAACAGCTACACTTACCGAGGGAGACGACCGCAGCGCTGGAGTACCGCAGTTCAGTTTCCTTTCTGAAAGGCAGAAATTTTGTGTATTATCAGCTATGGCAGCGAAAGGTGGAAACAATGAGTAGGTTGCATCTGACCCTAAAAACGGCTTAACGCAATTTGGGATATACGGTCAAGCAACACAGGTCTAGTGCTTTCTTAAAAGCCTCCACATTTGTGGCGTTTATGACTTCTTGTGGGAGATCATTTCAATAGTTTATCACTCGATTTGAGAAATAACCATCGATTTATTCATGACAGTCCTGTAGTGACCTCGATCGTTCTGAGAAAATGACTGTTTTCTGGATAACATTTTGAATCTATTTTCTCTACGATCTTCCCTGACGTTTGGCATTGGCCTCATAGTGTTCTCCGGTTGCGTACGTTTTACTGGACTGACTTTTCTGAGGTTTCCGTCGACCTCGCTTTAAAAATCACTTTCACTTCCGGTCGTTCGCCGATTGCACACGCTCACGGTTCGCTTTCTTCTCAGCCGTTGTGTTTCGTTTCGTTTTCCGTTCGGTGTATCTCTCGTATCGGCACTGTTTCGGTGCCACGATATATAGAATACACCTTGCATCTGTAAACCGACTTGCGTCGTGGTAGAATTTTATTGCACAATAACACAGCGTAGTCCAGATCGTTGGTAGGTTGTCGACGTTTCGGTCACCATGGGTAACCTTTTTCAAGACTGGTTTTACAACCGAATGAAACTGGAATAATAGCTGAGAGCAATTGAGCAATTGCTCGCACAACATTTCACATGGCGCATCGATTTTTCGATATACTCCGAACCGATTTCGGTTCTGGCACGACTTGCGTCTTCTCTGTTCGTTCGATAGAGGGGATATCGTTGGTATTTCGCTGTTTGACCCAATAGGAGACACTTTCACCAGCCTCTCTCGAACGTCTTCTATACTGGTGAGCCCGAAACTTCCAGAACCTCCTGGATTATTTGCCCGCCCGGTGAGTCTGTGATTATTCGCTGTTTCACGCAATCTTTCTGTTTGCTTGATATATATTTTTTACGATATATTATCGCGTAGCAGCCATGTCAGAGGATAAAATGCAGCTCGACAAAGATCTAACTTTGCCTGCGGTTGCTTTTAAACCTGTGGCGTTTATCCCACATGATCCCGACGTTTGGTTTGCAGCCTTAGAGCTGCAATTTGAGGCACGTAGGATTATCGGCCAACGCCAACTATTTTCCTATGCCTTAGAGGCAATCCCGGGCGATGTTATTGCCACGATGAGGGATTCATTATTAACTCCTCCTCAAAAGCACCGGTACGATCGTCTTAAGGAGGCCATACTGCAATGTGTCCTTACTTCTCGGGAGGAAAGGTTACGTCGGCTACTGGCACTGCGCCCCATAGGGGATACAAAACCACCCTTCACCTAGCTCACCTCCGGTCCTTGGCAGGGCCTGCAACACAAGTTTGAGAAATGCGTAGCAAAATTCGCAACGGATTCCGAAATCAAAAGGCGACTATCTGTGATATTCTATGATACTAGAATATTGAATGAACAATGAAACCAAACAGATACAAACCTCAATTATGAGATCATAAGGACTCAGCAAACGAGAAACCGAATTGCGGCCTGCGAGCAAGGAGCACATGCGTCACGCAGGTCCAGAACAAGGATATGACAGAGTAGCCCTCTGGGCGCGAACAGACAACAATTGGTCCATGAAAACAAACAGTGCGCAAGGACACGTCAATAGTGCAAGCAAGTGAGTGATGTTAGGAAAAACACTGAATCGCAAAGGTTTTAGGGAGATTTTCCACGACCTGTCGTTACACCGACCACAAGCCTCTGAAGTATGCATTGCATACTAAGTCTGACTGTTACTCCGCACGAGATGTCAGACATTTATACTTTATTTCTCAGTTCACGAGTGACCTACGACACGTTAAAGGTGAGTCGAACTGCGTTGCAGATGCTCTGTCGCGTATTTCGCCTAATGCAATTAAATCTTCGGTTCTAGACATCCCTGCAATGACTGCAGCACAGGCACAGGATTCATCATGTATGGAAGCAGCTCAGTCATCGTCGCTAGAGTGTCAGTCCATACCTCTGGCCACCAGTGCCGGGACTGTACTCTGCGACATGTCTGCTGACATACCTCGACCAGTCGTACCCTCTACATATCGACGTCTCGTGTTCGATACCCTACATGGACTCTCACACCCAGGCATCGCAGCCAGTCTCCAATTAGTAGCTGCACGATAAGTCTGGCCGTCCATGAATGAAGATGTTCGTATGTGGGCAAAACAGTGTCTACAATGTCAACGATCTAATGTGGATGGGCACGTAGCTTCGCCTATCGATACTTTTGCTACGCCTGATGCTCGCTTCGATCACATCCACGTAGACATTGTGGGTCCATTGACCCCATCACACGGGTATACCTATTTACTATCGTGCATCGATAGATTAACTAGGTGGCCTGGAGCTATTCCCATCTCTGTCGTCACGGCCGACTCAGTGGCTAGACATCTGATAGAACGATGGATAGCTTTATATAGCTGTCCTTCTACAATCACTACCGATCGAGGGCAACAATTTGAGTCCCATCTATTCTCTTCATTAATTCACATGCTGGGTACGGAACGCATTCTCACAACCGCCTACCATCCGGCATCGAATGGTTTAGTCGAACGTTTTCATCGCCAATTCAAAGCGGCTCTTAAAGCACGCGAGAGCTCCGATTGGTACGAAAAGGTACCGCTAGTTCTGCTTGGTATCAGGACTTGCATAGAGGCAGATATCCAATGTTCCGCCGCAGAACTTGTATACGGCACGATATAACGACTGCCTGGGGAATTCTTTACGCCACGGAGTACAGACTCACTTGCCGTACAGACTTACGTTCACCGTTTGTCCACGTACACGCAAAATCTCGCTCCGGCGCAGACTCGAATGCGGCGACGACAGGTTTTTGTTTCGACAGAACTCGAAACTTGTTCGCATGTATTCATTCGTGTTGATTCGGTACGGAAACCACTACAACAGCCTTACAAAGGTCTATTTCGCGTGATTTCCCCGTCACGATAAGACCTTTAAGGTTGATCGACAGGTTCGCGTCGACACCATTAGCATCAATCGTCTCAAAGCTGCGTACGTTGATGATAGCGTGTCGCCCGCTGACATGTGATTCGATATAAACCCGACAGCGCCCGTTGACGACACTTCCGTGTCACGTCAAGGTCTGCAGTTAGCGTTGCATGCCACGACTTTGAATGAGGCTATCGTCTCACGTTCAAGCCAGCTGTCCGTTGGCCCTGCTACGTCTTAAAATGAGAATACTGTCTCATGTTCAAGTCAGCAGAGCACGCCTGCGCACCCGTCCGTGAATGACGCTCCCGTCTCACGTTCCGGTCGGAAGATTTTTTGCCCAGCACGTTTTCGCGACTAGGTCGAGCACGATCTTAACCATTGCACTTCGCAGTAATAACTTTCGTGTTTACTGAATATTGAATATTGTATATTTCTTGACCGTGGTCAATACACATGCACAAGGCAAGATCAGAGAATACAGCAGTACATGTCAACGTGAGGTATTTACAATTTATAAATTTGTGGATCACAACCGAAATACTATAGTAGAGTCACGTAGTTTTTGAGTGAACTTAAGTGGTAATGGTCGAAGTGGGAATTGCGGATCGATTTTGAATTCGGTGAGGGCGGTCTGGATATCTTGACGAGGGTGCGATTGTTGATGTAAGCGATAACTGGTCGGTCACTAGAGAGTAACCGGGAGGAAAAGATGCCAAAGAACAATATTAAAAGTAAAGTACGCATGGTGCTATGAACGTGCAGTCAGAGATGCCAGCAAAATATAGAACACTGATCCAGCATTGGGTAACTAATTTTAGGGGAAGCGTGTGAAATGAGTGCAAGTGAGTCAAAGGTGATAATAAAACGTAATTTTTGTGCACGTGATTTCAGTGTCATATGGAAATTCACATGAAGGCGAAAAGCTTCACAAGGATTGCAGTGAAATTTTGAGGAGCATGAGTGGTGTATGGACGCGTGAAGGAATTTCAAAGAAGAGCCGTCAAAGAAACGGTTTAGTGGAGACAGACGCTACTGGTGCGGCTAGGCAGAAATGGGAAGGGTGTGAAGAAGAAAATGCTTTTGTATATGTGATAAAAAACTATTAGCCAAATTCTGTTTGGCTGCAGATAGCAGGTATTCTGTTTGATAAAGACCTTGGTTGCAGGTGAGGCAGGTAGGATGTTGAGAGCAGCAGGTAAAAAGGGGCTGGTTTAGCGAAGCGGACATCGGCGAGGGCTGGGTTACGGTCATTGGATTCGTACTCTGCTATCCGGTGAGAATTTTACGGGGATTGTTACTCCGTGTATGGTTCCCCATATAACGTCAGCGGGCGAGAGTATAGGTTTAAACCATTGATCAAATCGTCTAGTCCTTACGGTAATCCGAGACTAACATCAAGTTGGCCGATGGCTACACAAGCAACCAATGCGATCTGAAAGGGATCAGGAATGCGGCAGTCTGGAGAGTGTTCCAACTGTGGGTTATGAATATCGTTTTAATGGAAACCAGAAAATGAACATTTTGTTATCTGAACAATTAGTTATCCTCCGGCTAGTGGGCCAGTCTATTAGGGATCCCCGGACGGAGACCGGTAGCTTTCTAGGGTAGTTGGGTAATATCAGGTAGGTGGTGGACGATGAGAGGGTGTCCATTTGGGGACCAGGAATAAAGCAATAGTAGAGGATTTGATCAGGAAGAAGAATGGGAAAATAGGAAGATAGCAGTCTGGTCTGTTCACCAGCTGCGATCCAGGACGGCAAACAGTGAGAAGGGAGAAAAACACTGGGTAATAATGTGAGGATTTTTCATGTGAGAGCCAACGTGCTGATATTCCGCGGGGTCATGAAGAATCAGAGGTATACGGATACCGGTTGGAATGAGGTCTTAACTTACCGTGGAGATATACGCAGAGCTGTGAGGCCTAGTTACTTAGGCACGGCAGTCCGTGTGGCAAGACTCAACTATACGAGAAAGACGCAAGAAAAGCAAGATGGGACGGCTGTGTTCTAACCGGAGACGGAGACTGAGTGAAGGAGAGCACCTGTCACTATAGGAAGAACCTTTTTTATTTTATTTATTGTGTGCAAATCGGGGCGTAAAATGGCACGATCTAGTAAGAAGGGAGGAGAAAAGTGAGTGGAGCATACCCAAGGTATATATATATGTGTGTATACGTGCATATATGTATATATATACATAAGGTTAGGACAGAATTGATGAAGTCATAACTGGGTGTTGAGTTCAGTTAGTGAGCCACGCTAAGAGAGATAAGTGACACTGGATTCTCCAGTTCAAAATCGCAGAGGTGGTGGGGGAATTATGTGTGGCGAGGCCTGGTGCGGAAAAGAGGCATTGTAAGCTAAGAGATATCGAGGAGTGTTGAGTTGCCCACTATGCTCGTGTTAATAATTACAGGACAGTAATGAGTATATATAATATATGTATATGCATATATTTATGTAAACATTATATATATATATGTATATATATAGCCAACCAAGGATTGGTTACTGATGCAGTTTTTATAGCGTTGTTGAGGTTGGTTTCAGGACCGCAGACGTGATATAACTAGATAAAGGTAATAAATCGTGGAGCAGATGAGGCATATTGGCAATCTGTGGGGAGTATTACGGTGGTCTCTATACATACGAAAGCATCTAGAAGGAGTTATTTCAAAGTTAAGTTGGCAGGATCTTATAAGTTGGTATGGAAAAACAGTTAGTGGATGCAGACATGCTTCACACATGTCAATGGCGAAGTCTAAGGAGAAGCGGTCAAACAAAGCAATCAGAATTTCAAAAGCGGTGAAGGTATTTAGGAAAGTAAGGTAAAGCGAGAAAGCAGAGAAATGACTTAAAAGTCGAGGCCTTTCTTGTAAGCTTGACTTTTGGTTATGTGAACTTTGAATAAGCGCAAAAAACAGTTGGGACAGAAAGGAATTTATCAATGGTATGCACGACTGCATACTTTGCCCGAGAAGATCTGATGTGCAAAGGAAGTTTGCTCCAGATTCTGGAGTACGCGAAGAGAATGAACTTAGAGCGTAGAGCAGTCCTCGCGGAGGGTGTGGTAATGGTATACTGTCTATTCCGGAGTGAATATGCAGTATCCGGAGAGAAGCACAACTGTTCGGTGGAATAGGATTGCTTAGTCAATAGCTTATACAGAAATATCAAATTTAGCTTGATGCGACGGGGCCACAGTGGTTCGATTTTGAGAGATAAGCATCGCTCCCTGTAGTTTAAGTTGGACGACCAACCGGTAAGCTGCTTTGTGAATCTTTGAATACATTCGATAATAATCCTGTCGGATTTTCTCATACTAGTGAAGATTAGGGGACAATGCTCGAGGAAGGGCTTGGCATGTACTGTGTACATGTAAAGAATGCTCACCCTAAAATGAAAGGATCTGAACAGAAGACCAAGACAATTTTGAGCCTTCGCCGTTTGGAAGACAGCATGTTCCGAGAAGTTGGAAAAGCAAGAATAACTTAAGCCAAGGTCTCTTACTAAGGACTGGCTGTCGATGGGGGAACCGCCGATGCGTAAAGAACCAGGAGGAACCTAGCATTTGTAAGTAAGGAAAATACACTTGTCGGCGGAGAATTTCATCGCCTAGGTTGAGCACCTTTCATCAAGAGGGGCCAAATTAGCAGAGATTTTAGGGATAGTAGTACTGAGGTTGCCCGGCTAAAAAGTGTAGACTACCTCACTGTCATCCGCGAACAAAAAAGGCGTGCCATTAAGTATTGTCGGAAACGGATCATTTATATATAGGAGGAGAAGCAGGGGGCCTAAAACACTGTCCTGAATAACACCGCTAGTAACAGGCTTGGGATTAGAGGTGTGACCATTAATTAAGACAACGATGCGATAAGAAAGATGAGAACCAAGAAGGAATTGGATCGACTGCGCCAAATGACCGCAGCTTTGTTAAAAGGTGGGGGTGAGGCACACTATCAAATGCCTTGGATTAGTCAAGATAAAGAACAACAAGGGATTTCCCACTTCCAGCAGAGTCGGCGACGAGATTCAGAAAAATCATACTGACAAGTCACGCAGGACCCAGAGCGGAGGAATCCATGTAGGTTTTGATTCATAAGACTGAGGCCTAATAAATAGGTAATAATGTTATCTTCAACTATTTTTCCCATTCTTCTGCATAAGATGGGGGTATGGTTTATAGGGCGATAATTGGATACCTCATGTAAAGGTCCCTTTTTATGAATGGAAACGATTAACGCGCGCTTCCAGTTAGCAGGTACGGTGCTACTATACGGTGAAAGGGTGAAAAGGTTAAGCAACAACAGGGGAAGATATGGTCTACCATTGACAAGTGCAACTGGTGGGAAGCCATCGGGGCCTAATCATGGGGGGGATTTGCCATTGGATGGTAGCTTAGGAATACCCCTGGCATCGAAGGGTATCGTAGAAAGGACAGAGTCGGTAGTTGGTGAAGATGGGGAAGGGGCAATGGCAGTAGCTGGAGCTATGGCTGAAGCAAAGAATGCATTGAAGGCTTCGGCTATACAAGGTGGGGAGGTGATAGATGAGTTATTATCCAGAATCAGAAGTTGGAAGTCGGCCTTAACGTCAGCGTTTCTGGACTTACGCAACATAGAAAGAAGTTGCTACTTGTTGGGATGACTCAATGCCTCGGCTTCTTGGTCACGAAGTCGCGTATTATCTTGTCGCTGAATAAGTGTGGAGCGACAGTTTAGATGAATAAAAATTGAGAAGTCATTGGAATTATGCAGTTGTTTGAGAAGTTTATGATACTTCTTATGGAGTGGCGAGACAAGCGACCTCCTTTTAGATACAGCCTTGGAAGTATTAGACAATTTTTCCAGATAGTCGTAAAAGAAGGAGTAGAAAATATCCGCAGCAAGCTGAGGGTCATGGGTGAGAAAATTACCTCCCCAGTTTTTCTGGCGAATAAGCGTGACTAGCAAGGCCCAATTTCTGCATAGGAATGTATTGTTGGAGGGGTGTGCGGGATTAGGTGAGCCACTAAGGGGCAGACGGCAGATAACCATTCTATGGTCACTGCCGGGGACATTTTGTGTTACGGACACGTCCATGAGAGGTATGTTATGAGTAAACACCAGATCTAGTATGTTCCCATTTCTGGAAGGTTCGACAACATGTTGTGTCCAGCCACCAAGATGAATGTTAGTGATCAAGTCCATAAGATTAGGAGGGGCCGAGAGGGTAGGCAAACAAATGTGAGGGAGATTAAAGTCACCCGCAATAAGCTTGGTTCCAGAAGGAAGGAAAGAGAGGCATTCGAAGGACCTAACGAGAAGTGGAAACAAGGAACTGGGGGAACTTGGCGAGCGATACAAGCAGCCATTGTGAAGAAAAGTGATTTGGAGGTTGACAGAGAACCAGAGAGAATCGGGAATAGAATCGAGCGCCGTATATAAAAGAGAGGTCATGGTGTAGACTTCTTTGACGTAGGCTAGGCACCCACCACCACGCCGGTTCGGTCTGTCGGTCCTTAGAAAACGGTATCCTACCAAAGATACTTTATCATTGGGAGTGCTCTCAGACAGCCAGGATTCCGTTATTGAGATAATGTTGTAGTTATTTGTGAAGACAAGTTTTTTAGGTGCGGGAATTTGTCAAGAATAGAACGCGAATTGAATAAGGCCAAATATTGACCATTTGTGGGAGGTGGTGTAGACACATCAGGGGGCAGTGTAAATTAAAAGGAGGCAGGCTATCGCAATTGGAGGGAGCGGAGATCAGGGTCAAAGGGGAATATGTTGATGTTGAGGCTAGTGGAGGTTCAGATGGGGTGGCTTCCAGCCAAGCTGGAGTAAATGTTGCAGTGAGAGGGACTGCTGAGGGGTGGAGAAACTGGGCATCAAGGGAGGGGGAAGTGTCGGAGCAAACGGAAAAACCTGTGGGGTTTGGCGGGTCAGTATCAGACAGGGGTGATTAGGGGCAGTCGAGAAATACCGGCCAGTCGGAATCGAGTATTGGCTGAAGGGGGGTGCAGAGGGCAGGGTTTAAAATGTGTGAGGAATAGGGATGTAGGGTGGTAGATCAGGCTGTTCGCTGTGGAAGGGGTAACTCAAGTTGAGTGGAACACCAAATATGGGGCAGTTAGTAGCGGGAACAGTAGAGGTAGTTGTCAGGTGAGGAGTGCTACGTGAGGCAGAGTGCACGGCGTGCGGAGGCCGTATTTTTGTATTGACAGGCAGTGAGCACTGTGAATTTGTAGGGATCACCGATGCTTTGAAGCAAGGGGTATTTTCTAATGTCAAAACCTTATTCGATGAGTTAAGGCGAGTTCATTTAAGAAGAGACAGTTGAATGAAGGAGGGGTTTGTGAGAAGAATGGGAAGACTGTTAGACCTATTCCTCTGGACGGCGAGTATTTTATCACTGGAGGGAACAGAGCGCGAATTAGAGTTCGGGGTGTACCCAGCAAGCGATGAGGTGGGAGGGCGAGGCAAAAGTTGGCTTCTTTTACTGGGTGGCAGTAAGAGGGGAGAAGCGGAATTGTCTAGATCAAAAGTAATGGGATCAGATTTTAAAGAGTTCAGTGCGGGAGCAGATGAGGAGGCAGTGGGCGGTTGTGAAGAGGCAGGAGAAGCGTGTGGTTATAAAGCCGTGGGGACTTAAGAGGAAGCAATGGAGCGACCAGCCGTCTGTGTCAGAGGCTCACGGCTATCAGGCGTCTTTCTAGTGGGGAAAGTAGAGGAAGATCTAGTAATTTCCCTTCGAAGAGGGGTTTTATCTTCGACTATTTTTATGTTTTTGTAGGAGAAATTAGAAGCTATAGTGTCACGCATTTTAATGAATTCCTTGGCAGATAGATCATCTGCAAATCGCATAAGGATTGGACATTAGAAAAGCTGAAAGCACTTACGCAGCTTTGTTATTTGACAAGGAAGATGGGCCATACCATATGCATTCAAAAGTGTATGTTTGAGATGCTTGACGGGTATTCACTCTGGGACATTAAGCACGACTACATTACGAGAGATCCTCACTCTTATGTGAACTTCATATGCAACAGAGTCGATAAAGCGGCCAGCCGCTGTCAGGTTTTGTAAGGTAGAATGTTCGACGCATTCAGTGATGCACAGAAGGGGTGAGAGTTTAGATACCGTATCTTCCAACTTCAGAAGCTGAGACTTTATATCTGAGATACTTCCGTCTAAAACAGCTGTTCTTTCCGTTGCCAAGCCTACAGAGCCACAGAGGTCGACCGAACATTGTTTTAAGGCCACGGGAGTTTGAATAAGCCTATTTTCCCCAGTAACGGGCGTATGAGTGGACGGGGCAGTATTGGAAGTCTTCTATGCTACACGAGCCATTTTGAAATGTCAAAAAGACGCTAAGAGTGAGGCGGAAGAATAACGGCAAACTAAAGCCGAGTTAGAATTTACCACTGGGAAAGAATTCCCTGAATTTCTATGGGTTAAAGGAAAGCCCTAAGAAACTACAATTTTTAGTATTTCCTAAGACAGTTGAATGAAAACTATACCGATAACAGCACGCAACACGAACTGGTGTAGCTCAGAGCCCGATTTGACATACCTCATTAGTTATTACTGTATTCTAGTCAAGTCCATTCCGGCTGCTACACCAGTTTTTGTTTCTTTTCGTTTCATGGAACCTCGCCATATGGTACGCTTCGCTGGTCCCACGAAATCTGGAGAATTTTGAAACCAACGGTTGCATTCTGAATCGGCCCTGTTGCTGCCGTTCCTTGTCATTGACGAACCTGCCAATTTGGCTTCCGGATATCATATTGAATAACGGTTACCCGACGCTGGACGTTATTGGCGTGGCACACTTAGACGACGATTCACGCAACCGATGTCATTGACGACGAGTCTGGTTTACGCTCGACCATCATCCTACGGTTCCGGCATACCACAGACTTTGCCCGTCAGCTTCCTACAGCACAGCTAAATTCACGAATTTTGCACGTATTCACACGCACGAATATCGTTTGTACGCCTCCTTGACATTTTTCGAAAGCTTTCCGGGCTTTCTAGCAGGGGCTGCTGTAATTACCTTGATTGTTCTGAGAAAATGACTGTTTTCTGGATAACATTTTGAATCTATTTTCTCTACGATCTTCCCTGACGTTTGGCATTGGCCTCATAGTGTTCTCCGGTTGCGTACGTTTTACTGGACTGACTTTTCTGAGGTTTCCGTCGACCTCGCTTTAAAAATCACTTTCACTTCCGGTCGTTCGCCGATTGCACACGCTCACGGTTCGCTTTCTTCTCAGCCGTTGTGTTTCGTTTCGTTTTCCGTTCGGTGTATCTCTCGTATCGGCACTGTTTCGGTGCCACGATATATAGAATACACCTTGCATCTGTAAACCGACTTGCGTCGTGGTAGAATTTTATTGCACAATAACACAGCGTAGTCCAGATCGTTGGTAGGTTGTCGACGTTTCGGTCACCATGGGTAACCTTTTTCAAGACTGGTTTTACAACCGAATGAAACTGGAATAATAGCTGAGAGCAATTGAGCAATTGCTCGCACAACATTTCACATGGCGCATCGATTTTTCGATATACTCCGAACCGATTTCGGTTCTGGCACGACTTGCGTCTTCTCTGTTCGTTCGATAGAGGGGATATCGTTGGTATTTCGCTGTTTGACCCAATAGGAGACACTTTCACCAGCCTCTCTCGAACGTCTTCTATAGTCCCTTCACTGCCTCGAAGGCTTCTATCAGATCCCCGCGAATGCGCCACCTTTCCATCGAGAACAGGTCTAGGGCATGGAGACTCTGTGCGTAGCTACCCCCTTGACTGGCCGCCATTCTAGTGGCTAGCCCTTGCACATTATCCAGACAGTCTTTATCTTTCTGTTTGTACGGTGCTTAGGTTTGCACGCAATGCTGCATGTACGACCTAACCATGGCTCGGTAT
Source organism: Fasciola hepatica (assembly GCA_948099385.1). Lineage (NCBI taxonomy): Eukaryota > Metazoa > Platyhelminthes > Trematoda > Plagiorchiida > Fasciolidae > Fasciola > Fasciola hepatica. The sequence goes on from CANUEZ040000043.1 coordinate 36,459,637, forward strand.
ATCAAGACAAAAATTTCCGGCTCCCTACACGACGTGATTGTCCTAACTCGAAAGAGTTCTCTGCTAGGCATATGAGCTGCTGCGGTGCACTGCTTCGACTGCTTGAATCTGTTGTCCATCATAACGCCCGAGTCTTTGACCTGAGGGACCACTTGCAACAAACCAACACCATTCCCACTAACCCCTGTATTTGTGGTCAAGCGCTGACACTTGGTGAGGTTTAGTAGAAGGTCCCGTCGTCGTGCCAGTTTGGTACTGCTAACACGTCAAGTTATATATCTACTCCAGCTATCTTGACGTCGTCGGAAAAAAGGTAGGGCCACAAGACTTGCGGTTTGCGCCAGTAAAGGTCCAGTTTCTTGCACTGCGAGCACAAGGAGTTCCCGCCGTGCTGCGACTTCCGGGGATCTAATACAATCTGGTATTTGCAGTAGATGAGGGGAAGGAAAAGTTACAGGCTCACCCTTGGGAGCTGCAAACTCACACTTATATAGGCTCGGCGCCTCGACTCACTGCTTTCCCCATGTGGGACATACCATGAGTCCTCAAATGATATAAAGGTGCCAATATGGAATGATGACGAGTAGGGTGGTATGAAGGCTGTGACGGAGATAGGTCCTGTTAAGAGATGCTAGAGTGGTGAGATACCGTGTGAGGTGATTAGTCGGGATAGGGAGAAAGGGCGGATAATATGATCAAAAAGAAAAGCCTCTTAGGATGGTTGGTAACAGTCTGGGATTACCTCTGTCCAGCGCTCATCCAGTTCGTGCTCAAAGGCAACGACTGAGTTTGCCGTGACTATGTGTGGGGGCAACTTATTCCACTTTTTTATGACACGGTGGTAAAAAAGGCCCTTATGCTCTTACTTGCCCTTGTTTTGTCCATTTCATGCTCTTGTCGCCTGAGTGCGACACTTCGACATTGAGCCAGGAATGTTCCGTCCGTTGTAGTTTTTCCCTTACATAACTTATGACACTCTGTCAGATCTCCCTTTTGCCTACGACGACCCGAGGAGAATAGATTTAGGACTTTCGGTCTTTTCTGGTACGACTCCCCTTGTATCCCATCTATCATCAGAGTAGTCCACCTTTGAACATCCTCTAACACCTGTTAGTCCATTCACTAGGCTTGGTGCCCATGCTTGAACGAAAGTCTCTAGTTGACGCATTACGGTCACCTTGTACATAGGTAGTATTAATCCGGCCTCTCGGGACACCAAAGTTCGTCCTCAGTTGAAAAGCACCCTGCTAGCCCTGACCGCTGCTGACGTGCACTGCTCGGCTGGTTTGAAGCTCCCATGAGCAAGAACACCTAGGTCTCTTACCACAGCAGCGGACTCAATCCTAAATGGGGCGGACAGCCCAAAGTACCTGTCTTCGCTGCTTCCCATGCCTGCCAGCGAGTGCCTGCTTTTGGCTGCATTCAGTGGGAGCTCCCACTTTCCGGCCTATGCACTTATCCTGCTTAAGTCGGTTTGCAGTTACCTTGAGGCTGGCTCACCCACTGTTTTGACATCATCTGCGAACAGGAACTCCAGGCAGTCTAGTGTGGTTACCAGATATTTCATGTATACCAATAACAACAGGGGTCCCAGCGCGGAACCTTGCGGCTACCACGGAATGCCTGGGCTAGTGTAGGAATGGTGTCCTCGACCTGCCGAAGAAGACCTCGTTACTTAGATAACCCTCAGCCTACCTCGCAATCCGTGGGGCCACACCAAGTGCGCTTAGTTTGCCCAGAAAGAAGCGGTGGTTTACCGAATCGAAGGCCTTTTGGAAGTCTAAGCAGCTTACCTATAATCGTTCCCCTTGGTCTGATCTGCGAGTTACCTCGTCGAAGAACGATAGCAGGTAAAAGAGACAGGACCCTCCCGTAACAAACCCGTGTTGCTGATGAGCCACCAGCTGGCGAGTCCGCCGGTGTTCTGTTAGTCACTTTCCGACCCTTCCCGTGGCACTTTGAGGGCTGTTGCTAGTAAGCCTACGAGATAGTGGTTAGAGGCAACCTACGTTTGCCTCCTTTGTGAGATGGGACAACTTGCTCCAGTCTCCAATCGATAACGGTATATTTCTCGACCGTGGTCGAGGCGCACGCAAAAGCGCATGATAATGGTGTACAATGTTACCAAAAACGATGAACTATATATGAATCGTAAGCAATGGGGTCAAAAATGCCAAAAACGAAACAACACAGCTGGAAACAGTTTGAATGGATCAAGATGATAATGGTTTGCGCGGCAAATACGAGTTGGTTTCCATTCCAAATTGGGCAACGTTGACCCGTGAATACACAGTGCTGAGGACAAGTTATAAACCAAAATGATGCAGACCGTGGGTAACGGAGGCTTATTGGGGTCCCATGGAAAGAACCAGTTCTGACCAGGGGGAAATGAGAAAAGAAAATGCATGAAAGTACACTGTGGAAATTTAATGAATATGAAAAGAATGGTTCTCCATAAGGACGACGTGAGCCCGGAATGACGGATTTTCCCGGGTTTATGGAACAAGGGGGCAAAAACCTGGGCGCGGAAACCTTTGTGAACGTGGAGGAAATAGCAATCCCTTGAAGGGTGAATTCAGCTTCGGGATCAGTAACCTGTATCATTCAGAAAAAAGGGAACTCAACCTGAGGGTCCTGGCTTAGTAAAGAATCAATTTGAAGCCGGATAACTTTCGAAGCAAAAATGGAATCTCGCAACAGATACCAGAGTTGAAAACCCTAGTATAGGCTCGTGCTTTATTGTTCCGTTAAGCTGACGAAAATTTATCGACCTATTGATTCTCGGCGTTATTTATGGCCGTTGTTGGGAACCACGGATTAGGAGGATAAGTTGTCTCGCGCTCGGATGACGAAATTTAGTGAGCAATAAATTCCTGTTTTGCGTATTCTCACGTTGATATCGTTTGTTCCATTTACGACCAAGGTGATGTGCATCCTCTCATGGGTATGGTTCACCTGGCTAGGTAAAGGGGGTGTCGATCAATCAGTGGCAGGTAGCGCGTGAGGTGTTATTTGTATAGGCTCTAAAAGTGACATCAGCAGTATGGGTGTTGTTTTAGAAGACGCCAATCAATCCACTGGTAGGCAGTTGAGGATGTTGTAGGTCGTGTGGCTAGATTGTAATCCCGGTTGGTATGAGAGATACCACTTCGGTGTATGTCGGTACGGGTGAAAGTGTGAACCTCGATCATCGAGTGTGGAGCCCGAAAGAGTGGGCGACGGCAAACCTGAAATAAATGGGGTTTGCAGTATGGACATGGGCCCAGCTTTGGGTGACGATAATAAATGACGACAGCTAGTGGTGAACTGGTTGGGTTTATGTGAACCGTCATTGGTACATATTCCATATTCTGATCTGGGTTTTAATTGAAGAGTTTAAGTACCGTAGGCTTGTTGGGGGTTGATCTATACTGCTACAGGCTAGCAAGTTAGCTTGCACCGTGTAGGCTACTGTGTTTGCAGTTCAAGGGAAAAATGGTTTGCAGCCAATTAGAAACGGTAACCCTAATACTGTTGGCTTACCAGAATAAAGGCCAGTACCGAGGCGGTAAGATATCTCAGCTATAAAGTTTTGAAAGAACAGCCTGTGAGTGTATAGGATTGGTACCCATCTAGTACCGCTCTATAATTGTTACCGTCACTTCTTGCACGGTGGTTAGTCTATACCGAAAGAGTGCTGAGGAGTAGTTGAGTAAGTTTGTAGAAAAAACTACCAGGGCATCGGTGGTGATAAATTAGAGAAAACTGGTGCCTTGCAGAGGAATGTAGATGTAAGTTCGTCTGTGCCCCTACTCAGTGGTGTTGGTATGCCGAGATTAAACCTGAATGTGAGCAAGGAAATCTCATTAAGTGGTGGTTGCCTCAACACCTTTTTATTTTCAAAGTGAGGAAAGATAGTTGGGAATGGGAAATATGAACTGTTCTCCGTGCGAATTTAAATGAGACAGGTTTTGGTCACCTGTTGCCTCGACATGTTATCCATGTCAGTGGGCTTAAAGTCCAGGCTACCGTAGTGGTTGTGGTTGGCAGGACGCAACAAGAAGTACTAAGGACCCAGATAACAGTTTGTATAACTGGTCTGAGGGATGTTTGACACGGTCAGCTACGGGGATTTTACAGGTCTTGTACTGCTGTTTGGTGTCGGGTGTGGTTTCTGTTAAACACTTCAGTGATATTTGTATATTGCCTGATCCTGGTAGAGGCACATGCACAGGGCAAGGTCAGAGAATACAACAGAAAATAACGATGTGAGGCTTTCACACTTTTGAGATTTAAGAGTCGCACAGTAACCGAAATAAAACAGTAAAGCCTTGTAGTGCTTGAGTGAACTAAAGTGGCGATGGTTGGCTCGGGAGTTATAAACTGGTTTCGAAGTCGGGGAGGGAGCGGTGTGGATCGTTGGACAAACGTGGGAATGCTGATATAAGCGGTACTAGGAAATGTTAATAAAAATGCAGTGATCGCAAGGACTAATAAAGCAACAGGCGCCGGACATCACAACACGGACAGCAAGCTGAAGCAGGAGTAATACACGATATGCCTTATAGGTGCCGAACACTGGCTGCGACGGGTCATGGCGTCCAGAAAAGGATGTGAGGGTGCAACAACTGGATATTTGGACGGTCACTAACGAGTAACCGGATGGAGGAGTTACCAAAAGACACGGGTAAAAGTAAAGTCCGCATAGGGCTATCAACTTAAAGTCAGAGATGCCAGAGAAATATCGAAGGTTGATCCAGCATTGGGGGAATAATTGTGGAGTGGAGCCTGTTAAATAAATGCAAGTGAGTCAGATGTGATAATAAGACAGACCTTTTTGTGTGGATAATTTCAATGTCATATGGAAGTTCACATAAAGGAAAAAATCTTCACGAGGAATTCAGTGAACTTTTGAAGAGCATGAATGCCGTATCGATGCAGAATGGACTTTCAAAGAGGAGCCGTCGAAGAAACAGACTAATGGAGACAAACGCTACTGACGCGGCTAAGCAAAAGTTGGAAGTGTCAAGATGAAGTATTCTGTGTAATTGATAAAAGAGATTGAATAACCAGACTTTGGTTTGCTACAAATGGCTGGTATTTTGTCTCATAAAGAACTTGGCTTTAGGTGATGGCAGTCAAAACGGTTAGGGTAGCAGTAGGTTTGTAAACGTAAGAGAGGCTTGGATGCTAGGACATCGAGAAGGCGGCTTTTATGAAAGATGACGGAAGATAGAGTGGTATGATTAAAATAATTGACCGGTTTTCACTACGTTTCTTTCTCGTTTTTCCTTTTTTGGGCTACACTGAGGGAGGTGTTACACGGCAGGTACGTCGGCATGCTGTTGGGATCGGTAGGTTGAAAGTCGAGGCTATGGTAGTGATGGTAGTTGACGTCGACACGCTTGCCGGGTGCTCTCTTGGAGGGTATGGGGTGGTTGAAACTTAGAGAGGGAGGTGGATAAGCATATGTGGAGCGTCCAGTGCGCAGTCAACTCACTCCGTCTCGTGCGTAAAATTCATCCGGTAGGTCCCCGATGTCCAGAGACACGTCAAGCAGCTGTGTTGGTGGTCCAGCCAGTACACTGGCCAGGGATTTCAGAATGGTGGGATGAACGCCATCCGGCCCCGCAGCCTCACTGCTATTCAGACTGCTCGGCGCCGGCTCAACGTCACTATTACTAATAACGACTTCATCCATGATGACCGTCTGTTGGGCTTCGGTTGTCCCGTGCCGTCTCCCAGTGCCTAGTCTGTGCACACGTTCAAAGAAGTTTTTTAGATTCTGCACTTTTTCGTGCGCACTCTTTGACTGCTCTCCGTTTTCGTTGACTATGCTTCCTAAGGTCACTCTCGCTGTAGCCTTTGACTGGATACAGTTGTAGGAAGCCCTAGGACATGCCTTTACTCTACGCGCTAGGGCCACCTCATATCTTGCCTGGCTATCTGGCTGCAACCTAATGGCACGCTCACGGGCTGGCGTATATTGTACCGACCTATGGTGTCCACCTGTTGAACGATAGCGATGCTGCGCTTTATGATTCACCAGTTGCGCCTTGGAGTATCGGCTCGTCTACTAAAGCGGTTTGCCCAGTCTTTTGAAGTGTCTCAATGGGGCGAACTCGTCGGTCAAACTTAGGCGGTGGTCCCCAATGGCGGACCACCCCTCCTCCACTGTCTGGTAGAGAGTGCCCTCATCGGACGCTAACGCTACTTCCCTGATCGCGGTGACATCCAGACTCCTAAAGTTCCCTCGGATCTTATTTGGCACCCCGGGGGGAGCCCTTTGGATCAGGAATCTGTTGAGCATATAGTGGCTCCTCCCAAGCTGGCGGTGAACCTTAGTCCACTTACCGTCTCCGGGTGTTTGGTGAACACCAGATCAAGCACACTCGGAGTTTGTCCTTCACTTCACCTGGTCGACAAGCTGACGTGCTGAAAGAGCGGTGTGCAGTCCACCGGCTCAATTAATGTCCTAGTACAGTGGGTGTAAGTCGAAGAAGACAGGCTCTCTCAACCTATCTCGAGGGAGTTGAAACCCCCCATTATCAAAATCCGTGGAGCCTGCGAGGCAATCATGGCAAGATATTCGAACAGTAAAAGGTCTTCTTCTGGATTAAAACTTGGGCTGCGGTAGACGCATATTATATCCGAAGGAGATCCCGAAGATTGTAGGCAGCTTAGTGAAGCTTGTATACTTGGGGTGTAAGACACTTCCGAGCAATGGGTAGCCAAATTTGCAACTGATCCCGAAATCGGAAAGCAATTATCCGTGAAGTTCTACGATACTAGATTAGCAGATGAACAATGACACGAAACAGATACAAACCTTAATTATGCAATCACAAGGGCTCAAAAAACGAAAACCGAATTGCGACGTGCGAGAAAGGAGCGCGTGTGTCACGCAGGTCTAGAACAAGGATATGACAGAGCAGCGCGCTGAGCGCGAACAAACGAGCGTTGGTCCGTAAGAACAAACAGTGCATAAAATAAGTCAGTAGTGTAAGTAAGTGAGCGATGTTAAGGAAACACGGAATTGCAATGGTTTTTGGAGAATTTTCCACGACCGGTCTTTACACCGCCCCCCACAATCCTCCCGAATCGTAGCAGAATGAAGGGTTTGGAATGAGGGCACTAGTTCCTGCCAATTACCTGCACCTGGCTATCAGTGATCGTACCTAGTACCTTGTCGTCAACGTCCTACTCACGATCGCACTTGATCCGGTGGCTTCATCGACGCGAGGTTACTCTGCATCGTCCATGAAAACGGCTGATCAATGGCGGGAGTGAAGGAGAAACATGGATGATGCCCCCGGGTGAGCCGTTGTCCCTCGGCCGCGTGTGTTTGTGTGTGTGTGGGTGTCATGGATAAGGTCGCACTCTGGTACATGAGCTCCTAGTGGCGACCATCACTTATGGGACATGTCTTGCATAAAGTCAGTGACAAAAGTGGGGAAATCAGTCCTGTGGCCCGTTTTGGTGGACGTCATGAAGAATAAACGTGTATTATGTGTGATTGTTGTGTGTCTGGGTATATGATAGAATCGCAGCCACAACTACATATGTCAAAAGCCATCTGTACCGTCAACAGAAAACGGCGAGCACTGCAAAGTGTTTGATGGAGGACATGAAGTATAAACGTGTACAATGTAAGTATGTATGTGTCAGGGTGTATGAAAACTGAGTGCATCAGTGTGTTGTGAGTGTCCCCACAAATGTGGGTTCTTTTTACCCACCATGAAGAGAAACAGTCTACTGGGTTTCTTGGGTATCGGTTTCTCCGTCTTCACCCTCGTTGACGCTGATACTGCGTACGTCGCGGATTAGCGTTCCGTGGATGGTCTTCATCTTCACAGTCCTTATCATTTCGTCGAAGCTTTCGATGGTTTCCATAACCACGTTCGAAGGCCAGGTGCTGAAATGCGCGTGTTCGTCTGCTATCATCACTATATCCTCAACCTTGAGTGGTCTTATTTTGACCAGCCACTTCCGTCGAGCTTGCAGAGCAGGTAGGTACTCCCGAAGCCATCTCCTCCAAAAAACCTTGACAAGATAGCTGGCTTGCTTTCATCCGTGGAGGTAGCTCCCACGAAGGTTTATCGGCCCTTGGAAACCCTCGTTCGACCTTAACGTCAATAAGTCGTTCTGTGTGAGCGCCAGGTGGCTGGAGTCGCCGTTGGTTGCTGGAACCAGTGGGCGGTTGTTTAGAATTCTCTCCACCTCGGTCATGACCGTGCTCAGCGTCTCGCCGTCGGGCGGCTGCTGCTCAGTGATCGACAGCAATATTTGCCTGGTAGACCGGATCAGGCGATTAACTAGGCCGCCGCGATGACTGGCCTGTCGGGGACTGAAGTGCCGTCGTACTCCATAGGCCACGGTTTAATTTCGCAGTTCGTCCCTGTTCATGGTTTGTGCCAGCCTTGCAGTTCCCGTCGGGCGCCCACGAAGCTCGACCCATTGTCGGATTATATATCTGCCGGTACCCCTCTTCGGTTGATAAAGCGCTGAAAAACCCGTAGGGAAGAGTCGGTTGTCACTGAATGCGCAACTTCTAAGTGCACCGCACGTGACTTTATGCATGTCATGATACACCCGTATCGTTTTTACTGCCTCCTCCTACACTTGACCCACAAGGGCCCGAAATAGTCCAACCCGGCATCGCTGAACGGCAACCAGCCTAGTGTCACTCTGCATTCTAGCGGCGGAGCCATGTGTTGATTGCTCGCTGCGGCATTACGTCTTCTACAATGTACGCAACGTCGAATTACGCGTTTTGCAGTCGCTGTCCCCCTCAACAACCAAAAGCACTTTCGGATGATGCTCGTCACGTGACCTTCCCCGGCCTGTCCCCCCACGGCGTGGACGTGTTTGATCATTAGCTCTATCACAGGTTGTCGAGCCGGTAGGAATATGGGGTATTCCGTGTCAAAGCTCAGGTTAGGATTGGTCAGCCTACAATCTACCCGCAGTAGTCCGTTAGCGAGCTGCCTCTCTGACATTATATTCCTTAGCCGATTGGTCCTTCTTCTTCCGCCCTCTCGACCTCCTGGGTGAAAGCCTCCTGTTGTACCATCTTGAATATATCGTGTTCTTCGGCTCGTGGTTCATCGGGACTTATCGGACCCACTAGTAACCGGCCGGAGGGGCGGACTCCTTTTATGACTAGCAGACGTCCCTCGAACTTGGCCAACCAAACTAATGAACGAAGTGTCCTCATCCAGGAAGAAAACCTGACCATTCGTGACAGAGTGAATGACGCTTCGACGACTGTGGCTGTCATCACCACGCATTTGACCTCCAGTTCCAGTTCCAGAGAGAGTTTAAAGTCACACACGAGCCAGTCCTCTTCAGGCACTTGCAGGAACTTCGGTCCTCCTGTCCACGTGTCGAGTTGTCGAAAGTTGGTAGCACCCCGGGAGCACAGACCTGTTGGGTTATCACCAGACCTGACTTGCCTACACTGGTTCATGGCCGATTCGTCGTGGATGATTGTGAGCCGGTTAGCAACGGAGGTACTAAAACGGCTGCTGACGTTAGTAATGTAGTACAGTACTATCTTCTATTCCGTCTAAAAACTGGCCGACCAAATGTAGAAGTCGAAGCATCTCTCCACAGATTGTACTGCCCTGACAGCCAACACGGCTGCGCTGAGTTAAGGCACGGGATCGAAACCGTCCTCAGTGAGGCAAAGCGGGATTTGGCGAACAGGATCCTCGTCGCGTACTGGCCATACCCCGTGCACCATCGTCCGTATACCACGGCTCCTTAACCGATCTCAGATGCGTCAGAAAAGGCGTGCAGTTCTCCCGTCATTGTTGCATAACCAGGGGTCAAACATCGTGGAATCCTTATGCCCTCTAGTTTCTTTAACGTGCTTAGAAGTTCTTCCCAGTCCAGCCAGTCTTCTCGGTCCAGTGGCTGGTCCCATTCGACGTTCTTAAGGCAGGGCCGTTGCAGCAGGATCTTTCCGGGCAAAGGCCATAGCGAGACAAAACCGAGCTGATCGAACAGGCTGGAGATGGCAGAAAGCATACCGCGACGGATTGCTGGCAGCTCGAGAACGTTTAGCTCTAAAACAAAATTGTCCGTTTCCGAGTTCCATTTTATCCCAAGAGTGCCTTCGGTAGGGAGTGGAGAGCCTTCCAAATCTTCAACCCTTTCTGACCTTTCGTGTTACGGAATGGCTTCGAGCACTGCTGCAGCTTTCGACATCCATTTTGTTAGATGGAAGCCGCCCTCTTCTAGTAATCTTCTTAGGCCCCTGAATCGTTCTAGGGCTGAGTTTGCTTCATCGAATGACCCAAGATAGTCGTCGACGTATAAGTTTCTGCTTGCTCTATCTACCGTCGACCGGCTGACCGAATCTCCATGTTTGTTTGCTGATTCCCTAAGGGCGTAGTTCGCACAAAACGGTGATGATATGGCTCCGAAGGGGTGGACGGTCATCCTATAATTTATCACTACCTTTTCTCAGTTGTTTTCTTCCCACCACAAGAAACGCAATGCCTCTTGTTCTCCAACCGGTATCTTTACCTGGCGAAACATTTACCTGATATCGGTGGATAAGGCCACTCTGCCCACTCTGAAACGGCACAAAACTTCGATGGGTGACGTGGTCCAGTCAGACCCTTGTAGTAGGCGGTCATTTAACGACCTGCCCTGGTACGTGGCTGCACAGTCGGACACCACCCGCAAGCGAGCCCGTATTGGTCGGCAAACAGCTCCTTCACCAGGGTCGTGTCAGATCCACTGTCGACGAAAGCCAACGCTTTGACCACCCCAGTTGAGGTCATCACTCCCACGGCAACTACTCCTAAACGTACCGGTTTACTAGTAAACAGCGACATCGAACGAACTACACTGGGCTTGGTGTTCGTCTCTGATTTTGCTTCTCTCGTCTGGTGCAATAACCGATAGTGTTTGCCCGCGCAGCTCTCGTGGCCACATCTGATCTTTGTTCGGCGAGCTTCCGCCTGGTGCGTGGTGTTGAGGCATATAAAGCACGATTTTGTCGACCTCGACATCCCCCAACGTTCGTCTATTGTGACGATGATGAACCTGGGGCATTCCAGTAGCCCATGTCTAGCTTCGCAGGACCTGAAATTGGATGCTTTATAGCCCTTGCATGAAATACCGTGTGCATCGGTCCAAGGCTGGTATTTCGAATGTTCCCGTGAAGTGGTCTGAGCTTGGCCAGTGCTAGATTTGCTTACTCGGTTACTGTCCCGGATGAGTCGGCCAAATCCCCTGTCGGCTTCTTGGTTTACCTATTAAATTATTCGGCCAATTTTTCGAAGTTAGCCTCACGATCGCCCCGACTTATGCGTTCCGCCTCTTCCGCCCACCGACCCTGTGGTTCGAGGGAGAGGAGTGACGGACTATGCCCTCCAGGGTATGCATTGCGTCAAGGTCAGCCCTGCAACCTAAATGGTCGAGGGCTATTGAACAGCTCTGCATTTTGGTCACCAGGTCGGTCATTGTATAGACGTTGCCTTGGTTCTTATCGCCTCTGCCATCACGGCCTCTATCAGGTTACGAGCTACCTTGAACGGCTGGCCGAACATGTCCCTCAAGACCTTCCTTGCTCGTGTGTATCCCTGTTCCGGGTCGAGCGTGGTTCACCATAGATAGATTATTTTGCTCGGCCTCGACAGTAATGAGTCAGGTGGAGAAGCCTTTACCCAGGGTCGGTTATCTTGTTTTCGACGAAAGTTTCGAACTGCCTGATGAACTCGCAGTAGTGCTCAGATCGTCCGTCGAAAACTGCCAGTACTACTCTTGGCAGATCGATCGTTGGTAGCGTTGGTGTTTCAAATTCGAAGATCAGCACAGGGTTTCTGTCGGACAGGTAGTAGTGGCTGACCTTCTGCACACGCTCGTTCTGTCTATCCTTCGCTTCTGCTGCATGGGCCTGTTGTCTGGCTGATAACGGTTGTTTTTCTAGGTCTTATATCCTTAGCTTAAATAGGTCGACATTCTTACAATCCACATTACCCTCGGTAATACATGAGCTAGCACTAACAGGGCTAGGCGATCTAACAATAACTAAAGAATCAAAAGTACCCAAAACCTCCCCAGTGAATCGCCGTGTTATTTCCTGTCCAGATTCAAATTGCTTCTATCCTTTCCTTGGCATGTTGCTTATTTTCTCGTTCCAAGTTGATCAGATGAGTATTGTAAAATATGTTTAATCAATGCGTAGCCAAATTTGCAACTGATCCCGAAATCGGAAAGCAATTATCCGTGAAGTTCTACGATACTAGATTAGCAGATGAACAATGACACGAAACAGATACAAACCTTAATTATGCAATCACAAGGGCTCAAAAAACGAAAACCGAATTGCGACGTGCGAGAAAGGAGCGCGTGTGTCACGCAGGTCTAGAACAAGGATATGACAGAGCAGCGCGCTGAGCGCGAACAAACGAGCGTTGGTCCGTAAGAACAAACAGTGCATAAAATAAGTCAGTAGTGTAAGTAAGTGAGCGATGTCAAGGAAACATGGAACTGCAGTGGCTTTTGGGGAATTTTTCGCGGCCGGTCATTCCATGCTGCGTGCAGAGCTTCGCCAGATCTCTGCTCAGTTTTTCCGTTTACTGCCAGTAGCGTCCGCCCTCTACCCTGCCGTCATCTGTGTCCGTCCGGTAGGCGCGTTATCCCCCGTTGGTAGCAGCTCCCTGGCTGCTTTTTGGTATAACCCCATCTCTGATATCGCAAAGCAGTGGGTTCTCATGATTTCAACCTCGAGCTCCTTTCTTTTGCTTACCATGCTGCAAGCGTTCGTGTACACGGCTCTGAGTTCCCTCGTAGGAAGTACTGTTTCGCCCATCCATCAAACTTTACTAATCTCTCTCCCTAGATAACTCTCAGACTCATCGCCCGACAGCCTTCTCCATTGTTTGTTACTAAATTAGGGTGTTTGGGGAGGGAGGCCGGACTGATGCTCGTCCGGCTGCCCCTACTGCAGTGTACCTGGCTCCCCATAGAAGGGCCAGTCACTAATGACGCTATTGGGGGCAGATGGTGGGCTAATACCGTTGCTCTGGCTCTCATCGAAGGGGTAGATGTGGCTGCTTTGTGGGCGAGGTTGCCACCGGAAGGTCAGGTCAGGTCAGGTCAGTGCAGTTCAGTTCAGTTTGCACAGGACTAAAGGGGCCGAGACCAGTCCAGCATCCAGACGGCTGTTTTGTTGGCGAGTTTCCTTGGCTCCCAACACCGCGCTTTGAATGTTTTGCTTGAAAGGCAGAATTTGTTGGGTAGTATCACCTTCACAGACAAGTCCACTGGCAAAAATGCCAGGGGCTAATTACCTCGTCCCTCGTTCAAACAGCTAGCCCTGGGAACGCCGTGTTCCAGCATCAATCTAGGGCGCTCTTGAAAGTTGGTACATAGCTGCATCCACCAGCGTCTTCTGGCGGTCCGTTCCACGGACAAAACCTTGTTTGTGAAAAATTTAGCCCACATATCCAATCTTAAGTATGCCCTCTGTAGCTTAAGACTATGTCCCCTGGTGCAACACTCAGGCGCAGAAATGAACAAATCTCACATGTTTATACCTGACGGGCCCTTTTTTATCTTGAAAGTTTCTACTTGGTCTCCTCCGCCTGCAACCCGCTCCAAAGAGAAGAGATAAAATACTCCAGACACTAGGCTTAAGGTTTCCCCCTCTGACCGGTGGTCATTCTAGTTGAAAGTCCCTGCCCCCCTTTCAAGCACTCCTTGTCCTTGTGATAATAAGGAGCCCATACATGCACACAAAACTCCAGAAGGGGTCCCGCAAAACATTGTAAAACGGGATAAAGGCTTCCGGTTTTTAGAATGTGATAGTACTGCACACCCTAACCAATATCTTTCTGGCCATATTGGCAGATCCCCGGCCCTGTCTTGAAGGCTTGAAGCCCTGCGTGACTATCACTTCTGCGCCTTTTACCTCCGAAGGTCTTTGAAACTGAATACTGATCGTTTCGTCTAATTTAGTGGTCAGGATTCAGCACTTGTTGAGATTCAGCGGTAAATCTCCTCGTTCTGTGCATCTGAGCACTGAATTCATATCCTGTGCTAAATCGCTGTCCGCTATCTTCACATCATATGCAATGATGAAACGCAGATTGTTCATTTCCTCCGTTAGGTCATCTGTATGAAAGAGGAAGGGCAAAGGCCTCAGTGCTGAGCCCTGTGGCACACCACTGATAACCCACTTCGGCCCCGATAGATAATCTCCCTCCTTGGCAAAGAAGTACTATTCCTTAGAAAGTGTGCTACACAATCTCTTGCCTTCCCTCTTATCCCAAAGGTTTGCTATTTATAGCCCAGCAGGCCATGAGTCATGGAGTCGGAAGCCTCACTGAAATCCAAATAACAAACCTCCACCGTCGTCCTTTCATCCGTTCGTCTTGTGGTCCCATCTAACAACATCAGTAGGTTTGTCAAACACGATCTTTTTTACCAAACCCATAGTGTACAGGCTTCAGTAGGTCGTCGTTAACCGGATGCAGGCAAAATTTCTTTCTGATTATACATTCCAAGCACGCGCACAATACTGCTACCGGGCTGACCGGTTCATAATTCTCCGCCTCCTGCACTGATCCTGTCTTATGTTTTGCCACGACAACGGCCTTGCCCCGATCCTCTGGCACCTAACCCTTCCTTAGGGACTCTTCGTACAGCTGAGTAATCGCCCCCGATAAGGTGTCGTTGGGGGGGCTGAACAGTCTCCGGATGGATTGTATCCGGTCTGGCCGCTTTGTGCTTGCACAAAGGCCTGAGTTCTTGGACCAGCTTGCCCTCACTTACGGTGAGCTTATGAAGGACTGGCGTACTCCCCGTATCTGATCCAAGCACACTAGCCTCCTGTTCCTGACGACACAAGCTAGTAAGGAAAGCAGGCAAGGTTTCTGTCTTATCTTTACCATCGAGAGCAATGCTTCCGTCGGGCAGCTCCAAGGTACATACACTCTCAAGTGTCGTTTTCTTGGACTGCACTTGGGCGAAGAACTTCTCTTGGTTTGCTCTCATATTGTGGGCTAGTTTCTTCCCATGCTAGTGCTTTGCTTGTCGTTGCAGGGCTTGTGCCTTGTTTCTGGCTGTCTTATAAACGGCCCCGTGGGTGGTGCTTGCTGTGAAGTCTGTAACGAGTCCGTAGCCTTCTGCGAACAGTTATTGCTCCTGCGGTCTTTGGCTTCCATCAGGGCGGCCGGCTCCCATTTCTCTGCTGTGTTAACGGAGCAAACTAGCCTGTGAAGTTTAATAGCCCGGTTCTTGTTGCTATCAAGCTACCCTCCGCAGATGGCTCCGGGACTTATGGATACCTACATATGCTTCATGCCCCCAACCGTCAGTTGATCCTCATCCACCCTAGCTTAGTTCCGGACCAACCTGGATCCTGGTTTGTTGTGACTTACGGTGAACCTCGCACGCAGGAATCCATGGTCGCTCTTCCCCACTGGCTTCTCTATCACCAAAGAGTTGACGTCAGATCGATACCCGATTAGCAAGAGGCCCAGTATAGATGAATTTTGTCCATCGAGGAAGGGCTTGGCTTCTCTCATGTGTCGTGTGGGGGGTGTTGTGAGGCCACTTTCCGGTGGCTCCCCTTAGGACACATTCATCGTCTCAATTTATTTTGGAAGGTTCATGTCTCCCAACACGACAAAGAGCTACGAAGCTGGAATAGTTCAGAGTCTTCTTCCCCATCTGCTTGAGAGCCTCTTTAGATACAGAATGTCTCTGCCGGCCGTCGGCTAAGGCGAACGCAACATACGGTGGCTTGCATGTTGAGTGTTACAAGTGTAAACGGGGCCTCCCACTGATTATAATCAGCTATTACGAGGGAGAGTTGCTCTCAAATCAGCCTACTGTATACTCTGTCTTTTTTGTAGGCAGTGTAGCCACGAGGTTACACGGCATCCTTCGCCCTCTTTAGCCATGTCTCCGTGATAGTTATAATCTCCGATCCTTTCCTTCTAGTCAGTAAGTCCATCCACTTACCTCCAAGCTACAGGCATTTGTGTGCCATATGGCGGGGCCTTCTGTCAGGTCATCCGCATTGACCAATCCCTTTCCGGCCTTTTTACCCTCGGGCTCTTGTCCCTTAGGGACACCCCGTTTTTGCGTTAACAACCACTAGGCCCGTACTTTTCCAAACCTTTAAGGCAATTCTAGGCATAATAATAATAATAATAATAGTAATGGTATATTTCTCGGCCATGGTCGAGAAGCACGAACAAGATCATGATCATGGTGTAACATATTACTCAATAAGATGAAATATTCACAAATTTTGAGAATGAAAGTCAAAATTATCGGCGATAGAAAAGCATAGCCGGCAATAGTTTGGATGGATCACTTTATTGATGGTTCTTGCTGCAATTTTGAAGCAGCTTCGAGTTCGGGTTGGGCGGTGGTGCAGCTTGGGGATGCCGAGATCATTACCACAGCGCCAAAGATGCATTATGAACGATAATGATGCAAGCCAAGGAAAATGGAGGCTTACTGAGGTTCTGCAAACAGAATAAGTTCTGAACAAGGAGAAGAAGAAAGAAAAAATTGTATGAGATTATGCTCCGGAACATCAGTGCGCGCGAGGAAAATGGAAGTCCACGAAGATGACGCAAACCCTGAAGGACGGATTTACCGGGGTTCAATATACTGGATGAATTTTGAAACGGGGAGACATGAGGCCTCTTCTGTGAAAGTGCACTTGAGAACACTGGTGGATGTGGGAGGAACATCAGTCCATAAAAAGATTAGTTCAGTTTGAGGATCAGTAACCTGTACCACTCAGAAAAGAGAAATGACAACTGGAGGGTCTTGGAGAAGTGGAGAGTCAACTTCGCGCAGGCTACGGTTCGAGGGAAAAATAAAATGTGGCAGCGGATACTAACGTAAAAAATCCGCGCATTGGCTTCAGTGTTATTATGTAGTTTCGCTGACATATATATATATATATATATATATATATATATATATTGACTCTCTTGGCCTCAGTGTTATTCAGCTTCATTTCGGGTAACGGAAAACCTCCTATGGGTATGTTTCGTCTGGCCCGGTAAAGTATGTGCCGGTCAATCAGCCGAGTGTGGCGAAACATGACGGAAAAAACTGACAAATGGTACTGACCGGGATATAAGCAGGATGCCGGTGAACTGTTATTTGTATTGGCCGCAGGGAGGATACCGGCAGGAGAGGTTTTGCGTTAGAAAACGCTGAACAATGTGATATGCAGTTGGGAGCGCTTCCTGTCGGGTGGTTTGATTGCACTCCCAGTTGCTATGGTAGGTTCCACTTTGGTCTCTGTCGGTACAAGTTATAGTGGCATCCCTGGTTATCCACTTTGGCGACTGAGATAATGGCAGACCACGAACCTGAAATAAATGGGGATTGCAGTCTCGAGGTGGTTCCAGCTGTGGGTCTTTGTAACATACGATGAAATTAGTAATGAACTGGTTAGGTCTATATGAGTGGGCAAAGATGAGGTTTCGTTGAAGTAATCAGTGGCACCTACTCCAACTTCTGGGTAAAGTAGGCTTGCAGTGGATTGTGCTATAGTGCTACAGGCTAGCGAAGTTGCGTACACCGGTTAGGCAACTGTGTACGCATTCCAAAGGATTTATGGTTAACAAATTGGCGCCGCAGCGCTCGGATACTAATAGAACCTAAGGCTTTACGGTGTAGAGGAATTAGAAACAGTGACCCTGAATGTCGTTTGCTTGCGCGAAACGCAGCTCGACATGAAGGCACTAAGAAAGGTTTGGAATAATAGACTGCGACTGAATGGAGTGGTACACTGTTGGCATAGTGCTAAATTGTTACCGTCTCTTTGATATAGTGGTTATTCTACGCTGAATAGTTTCTGAGCAGCCCTTTAGTAGAAGAAAGTATTAAGGTGTCGGTGGTGATGCACTAGAAGAAATTGGTCTCGTGCCCGGAAGTGTGGACGTGAGTTTGTCTAGGCTCCTACTCGATGGTGCTATTGCACTGAGATTATACTCGAGTGTGAGCGAGGAAATTCGATGTAGTGGTGATTGCAAGGTTACCGTTGTGTCCTTGTCGTCATTAGCATATTGCAAAGCAGGACAACACCGTTGTGAGAATTGGTTCGGAAATCCGTGAGGGATGGGAACGGGATGGGGCCTAATTTTCCTCAGAGAAGCAAACTCTAACGGTCTAAATTCAGTGCTCATGGAAAGCGGCACTGGGGCCTGCTTTAGGTAGAGGGGTAGCATGATACACAACCACTGGCAGCCAGCTCGTGGCGCTCCAAGAGAGATCCACACATTCTTAGACGTTTTTATCATTTTTGTGGTTTTATTACAGTCAGATATCTGGTTGTCAGAGAATGCGGAGCTGTTTTTGGTGGGCGACCACGGCTCCTACGCCCCGGCCAAAACGTGAACCGTAGCTAACAGGCCGCCTTTGGAATAGGTCAACCACACCAGTCGATACGTAGCAACACTGCAACCAGAAGACATGGGTCGCGTGACAAGGCTGATGTGCCTGGAAGACAAAACATGGGGTATTTTTCTCACGTTTTTATGCCTATCTATTACTTTTTGATGTTCATTTTGTCTCCTTTGTGGTCATCTTTGTGCAGGGAGACAATCAAAGCCAAGAATGTTTACAGATGTGTTGCGCAAACACTCACCATACCCATGAAGTCAGGACCTTAAGGCCGTTTACATGGGACAGAAAACGCAGGGTGACGTAGAGTCAAACACAGCCTGCGAATATTCGATGGGGTTTATGTTCATCAAAACACCGTTTAGCACAAAGATGGGGCTGTACTTGCAGCACTAATAACGTGATGCATCGGGACGATCCATAGGTGGTGTTTAGTATTTTGACCAAGTGGCAAATGTTATATGGGCCATTCATGGGAAGATGCTAGAGTGATGTGATAGGGAGGGAAGTTGAGCCGTGAGTGTCTAACGATTCAATATATGGTGACCGCCAAATTGAGGTTGAGGAGTCTGACAGGCACCTCGTCTTGGGTAAGAGACAGAGGGGAAGACAAAATAACAATTAGTACTGAGAATGTTTAAAGATTATCATTCATACAACCAGTGGTGCTCTATGCCGGTAGATCGTCTCAGACAATCCCGATCCTTGATACACTCTTTTCACCACGTGTAGTCATTTGCTAAGGAATACCAGTTTGTAAATACACACCTGCTATTTAATTAATCATCTCACTTGCAAGCTACCTTTCTGCCACTATCGTAGATAAGCACCACACATAGATGCATCGCCAGTTCCCAGTTTCATGTTGAAGTATTTCATTCCTTTCTTCCGAAACCAAACAATCCGCTCAAAGTCGAAACCTTTCCATCCGGCCACTTCTTCCACCATCACTTGGGCAACCACAGTCCAGTGTGTTGCCCATTTGTTACACAACGGGATCAACCGATGTACGGCCACCGAACTTCACAACTGCAATCGTCGATTGAATTTTCTCGTTCTTTATGCGTAACCCCACCTTTTTTCATCGGCTTACTTTACATCATAGCCCCTCGCGTATAATGCAAAGCTCTATTGCTTGATGACTATTTTTCTTTTGGGAATGTTCGTTTCCCACGGTAACCATGTATCCGTCAATCCAGTGTAGTTCTCTGCAGGACAGTCTTTCTTCCGTAGGATTGGTGTGAATCTTTACCCCTCCTCATCAGTCCTACACTTTGGCAGAACAATTACACCCTACCTTCTACCAGCTCGGCCACCTGACCTTGAGTTTAAGTCTGCCGGGCGGTACCAAAAACTGGACTTGAATGCTTTCCCTTACATTCAGTGGCGTGCACATAACTTAAAAATCCTCCTGTAATTCTGATTCAGCTTTCAGCTGTACTGTTTGATCTTGCATTACAGCATGCTTTGGATTTATCCAAAATAAACTATTATTATTATTATTATTATTATTATTTCATTTAATCAAATACGATTCCAGGGGCACTGGCCTCAGTCACGAAAGTCACTATGTTTAGGCACTGTAACCTGGTAGGTTCACCCTAAGGTGATGGCAACTATGGTGAATGGTATGGCACATCCTAGAGATCATCAAGGGTTCTGGTTTGTGTCCAACGCCTTCCTCGTAAGCTCTATCAATAGTCGTAGATGGATTCATAAGAGCGATCAGTTTTTGGATGTCCAGCACTACTTGTAGCCTAGACTTAAATATGATTTTGAAATCCACGGAGCGGATATCAACTCGGAGTTTATTCCTCAAAGTTGCGTATTTAAAGTGGAAGAAGCCTCGCCTTAGGGATTTCCGGGAGGTAGGGATCACTATACGGCGTTCCCTGTTGCACAGCTGATGTGTGGAGTTTATACTGAACTGGACTAGGCCAGAAAATACTGCTTGTTTGTGAAGCGAACTAAACTGTAATGCAAGGTTGAGTTTTATTCTTCTAAGTCAAAGGGGGTCGAGCCGCAAGAGCGTACACCGCTGCTTGTGATTTAGGTTTGTTGAAGGCCCAAATCACTTTTTGTTAGATCGACGCTGTACATTCCTACTATCGCCAATGTCATTTTTGTGCATATTTGAGAACACAAATGTACAGTACTCTAGGGTTGGAGGAACATGAATTTTGTGTATACCCAACTTACTGTTCGTGAGAAGGAAATTTCTCTGAAACAAGTCAAGGGACTTGTCTGCCCTTGCAGTTATGTAGAAAGTGTGTTCAGAGAAATTGAAATTGTAGGAGATTGTTGCCCGAAGTCTCGTATTGTTAGGGAATATGGGAGTGAGACACAGACAATCTTTGGTGTATAATGAGGGATATTGCAGTTTAGCGTGAGATAACTGCTTTTGTTAACTGAAAAATCCATTTTCCAGCGATCACACCAAGAGTCTACGGACCTTGTGTCGACCGCAATGTTATTTAGTGCTACAGGTAGGTTTTTTCGCTCGAATTCGCAGACTATCTCCATATCGTCGACAGATAAGAAAATTTCGCTGTAAGTGATGACATTGCAGATGTCATTTATATAGTAAAAACTGCGGCGGTCCTAGAACACTACCCTGGAGAAGCCCGCTATTTACCGGGTGGGGGTCTAACATCTGGCCTTTGGTGCAGGTAACTTTGCCACTGTCTTGTCCCGTATCCTCTAATCTTGTTGATCAGTTGCAGATGCGGCACCCTGTCGAAGACATTTGTCATATCAAGATAGATGATGACGAGTGCTGTGCCTTTGTCGGCAACTGTTGTTACCAAGTTCAGAAAGTCGAATTAGCAGGCTGAACGCGAGTGTGGTCTGGGAAATCTGTGCTGTCCTAGGCTGATGAGTTCATGTGTAGAAAGGTAGCCGGTCAGTTAGTGTTTCACGACTTTTTGTAGCAGCCTCGAGATCATTGGCTTATGATTAACCGAACAGCCATTGGTAATGTCATGCACTTCGCCTTTTTTCTGTCTGGGGATAATAATGGGTTTCTTCCCTTGGCTGGGGAAGGTTCCGGTTTGCAGAACTAGATTGTATAGGTTTATCAGTGGGAGGGGAATATCCGGGGCGCCAACAGCGAATATTGTTGATGGTAGGCCGTCAGGCCTGGGGTAGTGGGTCGGTTTGAAATTTTGGATGTGTCTATTTATATCCGTAGTGGTAACCGTGATAGAACTGAGTGAGGAATTTGTGGCAGGAGGGGTGGCAAGCTGGGTACACGCTGGACTGACAGACACGGTGGTTGTGAAGAATGTGTTAAACATGTCAGCTATCTTTCGAGGTGAGGTAAGAAGATTACCCAAATGGGTGGCCTATCCGTAAGTTTGTCGTAGGAAACTCCTGAGGCTTCCCTTGTCTCATTACTTGGTCTACTGTTGTCCCTCGAGGGCGTCTGAGGTGTCCTCCTGCTGAAGGTGTGGGTGTTCGTGCAATGATTGTTTCCCAGCTTTTATCCGTATTGGCAAAATTCCGTTTATTATGGACCGGAGTCACCGCCACTTCCGTTTCTATTTCGGCCACATCCCCTCTGTTGATGGTACGCAGCAGCTAGCAGTTCACTTGCTTTATACCCTCTGGGTATTTTTTTATGCTTTCCGCCCTATCCGCCTCTTTTTTCCAGCTGGCTCGCTAAATATCGGCTATTCAGCTCAGCTACCCGTAATGGTTTCTGCCTTGGGCGTAGATATGCCCATAGGTGTTTCGTCAGCTTTAGCTTTCTTAAGAACCATTTGATTGAGTTCCAATTTCAGCGAATGCGACGGATTTTATGCCGGCTCCACCTGTCCACCGAAGGTAGCGTCCAAATTATCCTTATGTACCTCCGCGCGGTATGCTCAACTCTTGGCGCCCGGCCTAGCAGCAGGTCCCTGCTGTGTTTGTTGGCGAAAATGATAAGCAAAGGCCCCGGCTTTGCCGCGGTTTTTGCATTCCGAAGCCCCACTCCATGGCACTGCGCGTCAGTGGATAGCCCCGTCACTTCCAGGACATTTAAAACGTGCCTGCATTCAGCTTTCTTTCTGATCTATGCCCTTCTATTCACCGGTTTCGCACAACTCCGCAGGAGAAGACGCTAGCACTTCCCAACAATTTCCTCAGTGTTGAAACTCATTTTTCGAGCTCTTCTCCAAGTCTCTCCCTCCTCTGTTTAAGCATCTCCAACTCTACCGCTTCCCAAAGTTTGGTTTATGCATTTTCACTGCCCGGCTTACCATTCTTTGCCCACTGCTCCTTTTTCCCAGTATTTGTTCTCGTTGCTATTACAGAGCTCTGTGAGAACTTTCCCAGTTCATTTCAGTTCAGTTTGTACAGGACGGGTGATAGCCACGGCCAGTCAAGCGTCAAGAACTCTTTCAATGGTGTGTGCTTCAGTTATACACCCACCACTGCACTGAGTATTCCACCGCTTACCAGCCAAAAATGAGAAGAAAAACGGAAAATCTTGTAGCACATCAACTGCGAGAGACATTAGGCATCATGAGCATTCACTGAGGCAGTACGCAGTAAACGAAGACGCCTATAAAACACACCCCAGACGGACTACAGTGCAAACCGTCATTCATCTAGTTAACACTCTCAAAGCTCACTACAAGGAAGTATCCCATACAACTTGCGAACTAGGGCACCTTTGAAGGGTTCAACGGTCTGTACTTCTACTTTTTCACCAGGCAGACCGTTCCGACTGTTAACTACTCTGTTGCTGAACGAGTACTACCTAACCATCAACCTAACTCGAACTTTCGTCGTCTTCTTGCCGTGTCCCCTTGTACTGGAATCGAAAGCCACTTGGACCAGACTATCCAGCCTAGGGCCAGAAAAGCTTTCCATTACCTTGAAAGTTTCTATAAGATCCTCTCGATGTCCTCTCCTCGCCAGTGAGAAAATATTCAGATCACAGAGTTTCTGCTCGTATGTCTTACCCCTATGCCCCTCACCCATTCGCGTGGCGAGACGTTAAACGTCCTCTAGGCAGGCAGCGTCCTTTTTGTGGAAGGGTGCCCAAGCCCCCTCGCCACCCTCTAACTGAGATTCCACTATAGCCATGTAAATAAGTAGGAATATTTCCGGCTGCCGACAAGACTGTGCAGCTAGTCATCTAAAGAGCCAAACACAGGACTTCTTCAGCAGCGTTGCACTGAGCCGACCACTTAAAGTCACTGCTCATGATGACCCCGAGGTCTTGAACTCTACTGACTGCTTCTATGGTAACCTGCCCTTGGTCATGAACGACAGTTAGGCTTTCTGTTGTCCTTGAAAACTAACGGCTTTTTCCGGCTTTCGGGGGCAAGTCCCGTTTGTGTTCCCAGTCCAAGAAGGTTCCTATACCCCCGCCTAAGTCGACTCTGACTTCAGATCCAACAATCTCCATGTCATCTACAAAACCGAAGCTAGGCTGTTGAAGGGCGGAAGCCAGGTCAGTAATAAACAACAAGAATCATATCAGGCCTAGGACGGATCCCTGGGGTACACCACTGGTGACATTCGCCGAAGTAGAAAGCCTGCCCACTAATTTGGTGCAAAACGTCCTGCCAGAGAGGGAGCCCGCCAGCCACCTATATACTAGCCCACCCATAACGAAAGTTTCCATCCTGCACAGAGAAAGGTTTGAATGAAGGAGTCCAACGCCTCACCACAGTCGAGGTAGCATAGATCACCTTGCTTGCCTTTGTCCAATCCTCGAGTTACTTCATCTAAGAAGCACAAGAGATTGGTCAGAAAAGATCTATTTTAAATGAATCCACGCTGAGCCAGACTCAGCATGGAGTGCACCAGTAAGTGCTGACAGACGTAGGCACTGCCGGTCTTCTCAAAGAATTCAAATAGGATGCAAGTTGGGCTTACAGGCCTGTAGCTATGCATGACCGACTTGGGTCCAATCTTGTGTATCGCCACGAAAACCTCGCTTTTACTGCCCTAAGGCAGCTTACTCTGGTTCCACGTGGACATGTACAGCCTGCATACTGATGGAGCTAAGATATCCGCCAAAGGCTTGATGATATCTGGGTGAATGCCATCTGGACTCGTCGACCTGTGGCCGTTTAATTCCTTTGGGTACCAATGTACTGATTCACCTGAGAGATTTAGCTCGTTCTTACTACGGAGGAGGATGCACCAGAGCCAGATCAATTAGTACCCCACTATTTATCCTATGTGCACTACCAGAGTAGTCCCGCAGGGCATCTGCTGTGCCCCGGTCACCAGTGACAATACCTTGGTCTCTAGTGAATAGTGGACCTGCGGCGTCATTTGTTGAGCCTTTTTACTGTACGTAGCTACAGAAAAGCGCCTGCTGATATCTTACGCAATGAACCAACCTGAGCTCACATTCTTCCTTAGAAGCTTGCAGAAGGCTCACAGCCCCCTTTCCAAGCTTTGCGTAAAGGGTCCAGGCCAGCTGACTGCTGGAAGCTTTGTAAAGGTTCAAGCTGCTGTTTCTAATTTTGATGGCCTTGTTTATTGCGGCCTTCCACCACGTAGGTTTGCCTCTCCCAAGCCTCTGCTTCAAGGGCACGAACTCCTCCTGGGGGAAAATCAGGGATCGCTTTATAGCCCGTCAGCGCCACTCGACAGCAGCTCCCTCTATCGTGTCCCAGGTCAAACCCATCGCCCTATTACGAAGCCTATCTATGTCCACACTACCAAAATGTCTGACCAACCTTGAGGGTACCTTGGATTGCCACAAGCATCGGGTGATCTTGACACAATCATGGTCACTCTTGCCCAACGTTGCACAGTAATGCAGTCCAGACACATCGTTGGGGAGGTTCGCTCTTGCTGGATCCAGCAAGGATGGAACGCGTCCAGTCCTATATCTGGTATTTTCCCCAATATGCTGGTGCAAAGCATCATCACGCAGCCGTTCTAAGTAAGTACCCTCCTCCTATTCCGGCAGGCAGGTTTCAACCTTTCGGTCAATACGAGGAGGATTGAAGTCATCCAGCTTGAGGGTCTCTTGCGTTTCCTCAACTAGTTCAGTCAGGGTCCACAGTGACCAAACCACCTCGTCGCGGTTTGTGCTTGGTGCCTTGCGGACACACACAACGTTGACACTTCTGCCTGGAAGGATGACCGTAACTGCTCGCAACTGGGCATTGCGAGTGAACATCTTAGTCTGGAACCCAAGATGGTTTGTACCCGACCTAATGATGATGGCTACTCCTCCACCAAGGCGATCGTGTTCTCTATCCTGCCCATAGTTAGCAAAACCTTTACTTGCACCTCCCGGCACATGGTACTCTTAAGGAAGCCATGTTTCCGTTATGACAACTATTGACGTGTTTTGCTCCTCAGTGGCTTTGACGAGTTCCATCCTTTTGTTTCGAATACAGCTGGCGCTAGTATATAACACCACGGCATTCTCCCCTTCGCCCAGGTGTCACTTTTTCTCTACTCCCGTCTGGCTGTCAGGCGCAGCACCCGGGACGATAGCAAGTTTTTGCTTCGGTTGTTCCCAATGATGTGCATGAGGCCCTCTGATGATCTGGGACTTCCGACTACCCGCAATCTATCTCTACAGAAGTTGCCATAACAACCAGACGGGCGAGATTCTCGCCGTCCTCCACTTTTGGAGGGTGCTGCAAATTTTCATCCTTCAGCACGTCTTCAATTACTACTATTTCCGATCCCGCACTTTGCTCCTCTCAGGCTTGTCTGCTACTTCCACAAATGACCTCCCACTACCTGGTTGCAGTGCTAAGGGGCTGGTGTCCGTGGTACTTACTGGTGGGCGTTGGCCCTAGCCTTGTGCCTTCAGTTCAAAGTCCAGACTGTCAGCCTCCTTGCAAGAAGCACAGACACACTCAACCCATGGGTTCTGTCTATAAAGGATATAGGTGTCTCTCGTTACTTCTGAACACTTTGGGTGGGCCCACGTCTTGAACACCTCGCACCCTATACTGTTTACCACTCATTTTCCAGCACTTAGATGAAAGACAAGGGTCAGAAGCGCGGGGCGCGTCGAAAGCCACAAGATGTAGGAGAGAATAGCTCACAAGCCCTTCAGCCGAAAGCAAAAACTCTGACACTTGCAAGCACAACTATCTAAACAAAAGAACAAAAACGTCAAGCGAGAAAACATCACTTCACAAAAACATCGAATACTACTCGGCAGTAATACCAGGAGACGGAAAGAATATTCTCCGAACAAAACGCACCTTAAATGCAATTCTGGAAACCTAAGTTATGTGAATTATTCTGGGCTAACTCACGAAACTATTCAAAAACTCGTTTTAAAGGCGACAGCACTAGGAGTCAAAACCGCTTGGTACTCACCACAAGCTTGATCACAGCCCTCGCGGCTTTGGCCAAAGTACGTCCAGAGTCTTGCATTCGGGTGCTGCGAATTCTCGCGGCGCTTCGACCGCCAGGTGACTCGAATGTTATGGTTGTTGACTGACAGACTGACTCCGGTAAAAGCAAGCCACAGTTTGCTTTGTTCAAAAGAACAAGAGAGACATGCCCGCGGGGCATCCCGTCAGTACTGATAAAGTGCAGCCAGCCAGCTTAATTTTGGAAGAGGCACGTAAAAGATCCTCCGGTGCAACCACCCAGGGTGGAAGTACCACTTGGAACAGTCAAGGAAACCAGCTGGGCTGAGATGGTCGCAAAACCAACCCGGGCCATCGGTACGGTAACTCAGTTTCAGGTTCCGGCTGATTCCAGGACTGCACAGCAGACAGACAGGACGTCCAGTTCCTTCTACAGGTGGGCTCCACGGATCCCCCAGTGCTACGAAAATAGGAGCGACAAATCCCTTGAGCTTCATTTCCCGTATCCAACCACGTGCAGTTCACGGTTGGTGACAGTGGACCACCACGCGGGCAGACCCGTCAGGTACGTTTAGGAGAAAAGAAGCGGGGGTGGTGGATAAGATGATGGGGCAAAAAAGATGAAGTCAAAATTAATGATGGAAGGTCGCGCATGAAGACTTAGAAGCCGAAAAGAGAAACCCTTATGTAGGCAGAATTGACTATCCACGGAGAATAAAGAATGGACTAGTAGAAGGAAAGCGGAAGGCAGCGTAAGGATATAAGCCTGAAAGGTGGACAGGAAGGAAAACTAGTAAACACAAGATCTAACTAACTATCGTCAATCCACGCAGTGCTATGTTTTCGGTCATATTAGCCCCCCAAGGAATACTCGGGCCCGTGCCCTGTTTAGCTGGTGCTTGAAAGCCTCCGCTGTGCCTGCCTCGGACACTTCTTCTGGCGGTTTACTCAAGTCTTTAGCCATAGGTTGCCTAAAGATCCGGACCCGAATTCGTGCTGGCGACCTGTTCTTCTGCAGCCCGAAGTCATGATCTTAGGTTATGGTTTTCTGCCGGTGGCAGGAGGGCGTACTTGCAAGTCCTTTAGTCGATCCTGCTTGTGCGGATCTCGCTCACGACTTTAAGGTCCTTTCGTTTTATTCTGCCTTCCATGGAGAAAAAGTTGGGATACTCCAAGGGTCCCCCATAAGATTTTCCTCCTAAGGTGGGAAAGAATCTGGTAAATTGTCTCCGGATTTTCTCTTGTACTTCTTTGTCCCGAACCAGATATGGACTCCGGGCTTGGGTACAGTTATTCAAGAGAGGCCACACGAGAGTCTTATGGAACAAGCACCGATGGCCTCCCAGAGCTGATTGTGCAACGGAGCTGGCCCGGAGCCCTAAACGCGGTTTTCTTCGCTTTTTCACTCTGAGTCTTTTGTTGGAAGTCACCCCTGAACCATGACTCCAAAGTCCTGTACCACACTTTTTTACCGGTACTGTCACTGTTTCCCCCTTCCGCCTACAGTGTCCTTGGTCTGCTAGGTAATCTCTCTTGGACCAGGTGCACACACTTGTGCATGTTCAGTGGCATACCCAAGCATGCGGCCCATTCTTGGACTCCGCTCAGGCCCCCCTGAACCAACTCATAGCTGGTTACTCCTACTCTTTTCACATCTTCGGAAAACTTGAAACACTAGTTTTCTAGACCATATTCCAAGTCATTTACCTACAGAAGAAATAGAAGAGGTCTGGGGACCGACCCTTGAGGTACTCCACTGAGCATGCTTCCCGCCGGAGAAAAGATTCCTTGCACTCTTTTAAGGTCCTGCCAATCAGGGATCCTCTAATCCGTGTCATCACATGGCCGAACAGTCTAAACCCTTGAACTTTCTGTATAAGTGGACGGTGATTCAACGATATGGAGGCCTTCTGGGAGCCCAGGTAAAGTACCTCAACTCGTTCCGTCATCCATTCTCCTGGTTGCCCCCTCCAAGCAGCAACGGAGATTGGAAAGACAAGGGCCTTCCTGCTCAAGTCCATGCTTAGATTCCTGGACGAGGTTGTGTCGCTTTAGGTGCAACAATCTCCTGTCCCAAATGACCTAAATGACTTTCAGCACATCGCAGGTTAGGTTCACTAGTGGTAGTTATTACAACTACTTCTACCACCCTTTCCTGTACGGGTGTGACGGTCGAAGTTAACCACTCCTCAGGCGAGACCCCCGCTTGAGGTGAGGCAGTGAATAGTTTCTTCAGTGGTCCTACCACTGCTGGCGCTAGCGGTTTCAGGACATCTGAGTGGATGCCACCCGGGCTCGCTGCTTTGGTCCTTGCTGGCTGCTTGATACTGCGAATGACCTCATCTCCCTCTGTCGGGTAGCCTTCCGTCGCAGCAGTTGCCAACGAACAAACCTCTGAACGTGGTAACCTTTGGTCAACCCTGAATAACTTTTGGAAGTGCCTATACAGGTGCTCCACGTTTTCTTGGTCTGGGGTCGCGGTGCGTCACTGTCCATTCGTGACTTCCCCTTCTTCACTCCGCAGGACGCGCTTTGATCGCACGTGTGCACAGAATGCCATGGGTTCGTTTTCGCTTTCTTCGCCAGTGTCTCTTCATAGTCCCTCTCGAACCAGTTTTGAAGGCAGTTGACCCGTTTTCTAGCAGCCATCTACCGAAGGAGGCTGCAGTGCCCTTCCCCATCGTGAAACGTTTACACACAGCTAGCTTTATGCCTTCTGCTTTTCGTTCCCGACTACACCACCATGGCGGCACTCCCACCCTACGGACTCTGAATTTGAGCGACCTCATCCGTTAACTTCAGGATGTTACCCTTTACCTTCTCCTACTGCGCTTAGACCTTGTATTCTCCCGATTCCACTTCCCAGTTTAGCGGTAAAGCTGCCTTCAGGAGATCATCCTCATTTATTCTGGAACACGCTCTCTCTAATTTTACCGGGACCGATATATCCACGAGGATGTACTTTGAGCAAATAACGGCAAGGTCACTTTTTCCTAGTAGAGCTTACACTTTCATGTTCGCAATTTCTTCTGGGCACCTTTTATCGTAAGGGCCCGCGTTGATGGTGCTTGCCTTGCCCTTTTCCCCATCTCTTGATCGAAACTTTGGACGAGAGCTTCGTTATGCCGTAGGGCTCCTAGCATTTCCCCGAAAGACCCCACCGGAGCTGTACCCGTTGACCGATAAACCCGTGGGGCTTTGAAGTCTCCCACGATGAGAAACTTACTTCCTCCCGCTCTAGTAGTTCTGAGAAACCTGGGTGGTTCCTCGTCTTCGTCACGTTCCGCAGACGGTCCCCTGTGTAAGCAAGTCACGGCCAATTTATACCTCCTTAATTGTGCTATAACCTGGACTGCTTGTAAGTTTGCTGTTGCTAGCCGACGTCCGTCCGCAGAGATGTATTGGCACGCCACTGGTAGCTTGGCATCCCTGGACTCTGCGACTTCTTTGTCCACCCTGACCATTACGAATGTCTATGGGACCAGGTGGTTTAACTTCTCGTCCGGTCGCAGCTACTTGTCCATAAATGCGATCGCTTTCATCATGTGCATGCGAGCCCGTGGTCTATCCCGTTTAACCCCCTGCTCGCCGCATTCGTATGGGCTGTTTGCATGTTGGCCATCCTACTATTGGGAAAAATGTTGGATTCTGCTCCCAAGCACCTTTCCCCTTTTCGACAGGGATGCCATTATATCCTCCAGGTAGTAACTTGTCGGGATGCTGCCACGCAACGACCCCCGTCCATAAATTCTGGGTAAGCTACTGCTTCCGCTGGTGTGTTGAAAACTGGTGGATCATACCTCGTCGGTTCGCTCTAGAGTTATGCTTGGAGACGCTATCGAGGTACTGGCACTTCCCTAAGGATAGTTCGCCCCTGTTGTTGGAGTGATCCTCTGGTTCCACTGTTATCTTACCCCGAGGGACTTCCTTTATCCAGCCCATTCCCACCAGGAACCTATCGCGGTGTCTCGGGTTTGAGAATCATGTGAGGTCGCCACGAGGCCCGACAAATCCACCGCCCTTTACGAAGTTGTTATGTGATGTCATATTAAACGCTCCTTCTGCCCATTTTCTTTGATTACGGCCAACGGTGCCCCTGTGATACCCACGTTCTTATGTCGTCCCAGCGCTATATTGCTATTCTTTATCGGTTGCTGCAGACCCGCCGTAAGATGTTTATTTGCACCTTCTATTGCTTCTATCCTGGCCTCTAGCAGTGCAGTCTCATCCGTAGACCATCGGAGATTCCACACGGCAGACCCCATCTTATCGAGTGTTTCTGAAGTGGAATTATTGTGGTTACCATACGCGGGTTCCATGTGTACTACTGTTGGAGATCCGTCCTCCCAGTTGAAAAAGGTGTCTCGCCTCCGTTCTGGTCCATCTTTCTTACAAAAGGAAAGCACGGCCGCCGTGTACGCCGGACCCGACACCGGAACGATGGGTGGAAACGAAAAGCCAGGAGACATAGAGCGTCACTTATTACTCAAGAAGCAGCTCCGCGGACAACTTTAAAGGCAAAAACGAAGCATCAACTCAGAGTTTGCGTCCGAGGGTACCCTCGACGTTAAATTCCCAATAAAGTCAGTAGCGTGGACCAGAGAGCTAATAGATTGGTGTGCGAACTCCTGCAATCCCCCAAGGAAAACGATGGAGTTGATGACTGGGACGGTAGAGTCTGAGGTCGTTGCATTGACGGAAGCTTGAATAAAGCCGGATACCGGAAAATGCTGTCTCAGGGACATCCTGCCTACAAACAGAATGGAATAGATGGAAGATTCAGGGGGGGGGGGTGGAGTAGCGCCGCAAATACTGACCGACATGAGCCTTTGGGAGATTTCTTTCAACTTGGTCTCTGGTAATATGCAGGGCAAGTCCCGCTATATCGGGATCAAGGTGCGGACAGTCTGCATTATCAGCATCTGCGGGGCACCACTAGCACCAGATGGGGAAGACGTCAAGCGTTTGCAAACATTGGAAGCAGTGCTAGCATAGACAAAGTGGTTTTCTCTAATGGGGGATCTTGAGCCACCAGAAATCTGCTTGGATATAGAAGTAGCACCAAGAGCACCAACGGGCGATAAGTTTCTGCAGTGGGTTCAGTTGCTTGCACTTTTGCAACATGTGCCGCCGGTTACTAGACACAGAGGCGGACAGCCCATTTCTCTCCTTGATTTTTTCATAACGCGGCACCATCAGGACATCAAAAAAAGTAGGTTGGAAGAAACACTGGGCAAAAGTGACCATGTAGTCCTAAAGCTCATTCTATGGCTTACCTACGAGCCAAGGAAATAGTGATACATCGGCACTTTTGGGGAGTTAGTAAAGATGAACTGAAGAAGGCAGCAGAAGAAATTCTGTGGACACCGAATCACAAATCATCCCTGTAGTGGAACGTTGGGAGTCCATGAAGATGGGGCTAATGATTCCTGCAGAGGAGTTTGCACCTCTGAGGGCACTAAGCGGTAAAAATCAATCCCCTTAGTGTAAGCCGAAGGTCCGCGAGGATATAGTAATTCATAGGCAACGATGGGCGGCATATAAGCTGCACAAAACTCCGGTGGAATGGAAAAGACACAAGATGACCAGGAACGGTGTTTGAGCGATCGATGGAGCAGAGAAATACTCTTTCGGGCGTGGGCTAGCTGCACCGGTGGGCACAAATCTAAATCGGTTCTGTGCTTGCTTCCAATCCCAAGGATGTATGAAGGTGTAGCAACTTTGGAGGAGGCACAAAGACGACTAGCCCCGAAAGACGAAGAAAAAGCCGACACTTTCCTGGCTTTCTTCTATAGCGTATATCGACCAACAAACAATTTAGAAGAAAGAATGGAGGGACCATGGGGGCCTTCAGTATCCCACTTTAGTACAGAAGAGGGGCAAGGAAGCTGCAAACGTTGAATAGAAGAAACGTCGCAGGACCAGATGGGATCCATCCAGCTATTGTTCAGCCTCTGGCAAAGGAACTGAAGGCTCCGACGGAGCAGCGGTATGCAACTTCCCTTAGAGAGGGTAATGTGCTGGAAGACAGGAAGAAGACAACATTGGTAGGGTTATACAGGACAGGATTCCTCCAAGAGGCCGAAAATTACCGTTCGGTTAGCTTGACTTCAGTACTGTATAAGTGCCTGCAGGGAATGTTTGGTAAGCTGATCTATAAGCATTCTCTTCAGCATAACCTCATATCAAGTGCTCAGCGTAGGTGAGCTGCAGGACGATCTTGTCCAACGAATCTCCCGCCGTTCCTCGACGAGGTACTCAAGTGCAGTCAATTAAGGTCCGACACACAAACTTCGCCAAGGCTTTTGATTCTGCGGACCGCAGAATTCCGAATGTCAAACTGCAGTCAACGGAACTTGTTGGGGAAACAAGGCAGGGCGAACGTTTAGTGTCACTGTAGGTGGTTATGTCGGAAGGTCGGAAGATATAACTACCGGGGTGCCACAGGGCTCAATGCTGGACCCTACGCTCTTCCTCATCATCGAAGATCTAGAGCGTGAACTTGCCTAACTTACCTCTCTGCTGACCGATGACGTTAGGATAGCTGGAGTGGATATAGAACCTGACTTATTAGCTGTACAAAACTAGTCGTGCGAGTGGGCCCGTCCGCCAGACCTCGTCAGGTGTCAGTGTCTGACCACAAACACAGTGACCAGTAGAAAAGGTGTGAGGTCGTTGCAAGTGGCTCTCCGGTCAAAGGCTTAGGCGTCGTACCGGACAACAGTTTCAGGCTTTCGAAGCCAAGCACCGCAGCAGAAAGTACGGCCAGTAGGAAACTCTTTCGAGTTAGATCCGTTACACCTTGTAGAGGGCAGGAGATTTTCGTTCCAGTATAGCACGCCATGGTTAAACTGCACGCGAAGTACTACGCGCAGGCCCAGAAATTGTTCTATCAGAAGAACGTAGACATTCTGGAAAAGGTGCAAGGACTGGCCACTATAAAGGTGGATGGGTTAAGGGGACCTGATTACACGGAGAGTCTCTGTGCTCTGGATCTGCTCTCGATGAAAACACGGCGCTTTCTCTGGGGTTCGGTGGAAATCCTCAAGGTAATGAGGAAGATGTCAGATAAAACTCGAGAGGACCTTTTTTGTCCGATTCCAGAGAAAGGCACAAGGGGCAGTGCCTTATATTACAAAGACTGCATTCAGGGCTTCATAAAAGCGCAAGTTTCTCCTCGAATGGGGTGGTGCTATATTGGAATGAGCCCCTGGAGGAGGTAATAAAACTGCGACAGGTAAGGCTTTTAAGAAAGCAGTGGACCACCGTTGGGTAGCAGTAAACTCTGAATGACTTAAGGCAAGTTTATAGGGTCATAATGTTTACTCATTGTTTTCCCTCTCCCTGTCAAGGCTGACACGGAACGGAATTTCTGCCCCTTAGATGGCGAAAATCAGGCGGTGTTGGAAACTACGCAGACTAGTTGACAACATAGCTATCTGGAAGCACAATAGGCTGCAGCAGCCGAAAGTCCTCTGCAAGCTGAACTGAACTGAACCGAACAAAGAGAATGGAAAGCAGATTCCCTCCGAAGAACCGGAAGTTACTTCGAATAGACAGGTTCGCTATCCCAAATAGCCGTTATGCTTCTCTTCAAGAACCCCCCGCGAGGACAGTTGAAAGAGTAAAAAATGGATGAAGTCTGCTACATTTTATTGTTTAACGGGGAAACAAATTTGGTTATGTCTTAGAAGAGAAGAAAGGAGTAGAGGGGAAAGATGTAACTTGAAGGTATGCTCAGTTGGATAGTCGCAGTCCAGGAAATCCTCCTCCAGCAGTCACCCAGCCGTTTTTCAGACATGGAGGTCCCATGGGCTGCTGGGACACGGCGTGTTAGTGTGTTCCAAGGTTTCGTTACACCGTGAGAGAAGGAAAGTATCTGAAGGCTCCCGACGTCCCTGGGTTTCATCAGTTTGTGTTATCGTCCCGTGAGCGTCCGGTTGTTATTTAGAACTCTTAACGGTTGGTCGGTTTCGCGTAACCAGTGGAGCCGTTCGATTGTCTCGATCGGATCTCCCCTAGGCGCCGCTTGTTTAGCGGGAACACTTTGAGTGCTTGAAGAGTTTCTGTGTACGCCCTGTCCCGCAGCCCAGTGAGGATATGAGTGAACCGTCTTTCAACAGCTCCCATCAAATGTTTTCCGTGACCATTTTAAGCCCCCAGGCTTGAAAGCATTATCCAATGTGGGGCGTACACGCTTTTTGCAGTGGTTGTATTGTCTTACTATCCCGAGAGTTGGTAACCCAACACAGTTAAAGCATGGACCTGTGGGGCTAGTAATATTACAGGCGGTTTCAAGGAATGAGAAATTTGTTCATCTGAACGATTACCGAAGTCTGTGGCGCCATTTGCTCTACCAGTGCACAATGTGAGCACGCCGTTGCTTTCATCCATTATACACCTTATCTCATTCCATCGTTTCGAGTTCTGCTCCCTTGCGAGCAGCTCGGTGTAATGATTATCGTGTTACGAACAAAGAACCGGGAGCTACAGACCTTGTGCGGGAGCAGGTCTGGAGCAGACGTAGGAGAATCCTGAAGACCTATCGCTCTTTGCTGCTGCCGCAAGGCACCGTAGCCAGGGTTTTAAATGTTCTGTGCTCTCGGGAGCCGAGAACCTCCATGACGTCAGCGGTCTCGATTACCCCTTGTTGAAGTGTCGAATCTCCCCTGCTCCCCTGCCCCGGTACGGCTGTTATTACTTACCACTGTTTAAAGAGAGCTCCCGTTTCTTACCCCCGTCCTCTTCTTGTCAGGTCTTTGTGTACCCAGTCCTCAAGTGGTTCCCCAAAAATCTCAAGGTCGTCCACGGACAGGAACCTGGACAACTCAATCCCTCCGCTGCGGCAGCCCACCGTATATCCTTGCTCTGGTGGACGTTGCTTCCTCAATCCGAAAGTGAAACTTCCTAAGAAAGGCGTGTGTTCTAATCAAACTCAGCGCCCGTCGTGCAAATCTCGTGCCCTGTAATTTTTTTGCAGCATCAGCATGTGGTTTACCGGGTCTGAGGTCTTCTGGAGATCCAGATACCACACTGGGACGCCCTCGCCTTTGTCCAGCCTGTCGGTCGCTTCTTCCAAAAATGACATGAGATTCTGTAGATGTGATTTCCCCTCTACAAATTCGTGCCGTCCTACTGTGATTATCCTGCGGACCTAAACGTGTCTTGAGATCCTATTTCTGACCATGCTGTGAGGTATTTTAGTAAAACAGAGCAGGCTAACGGGCCCATGGTTGCGTGTGATTTCCCTCTTGCCTCCCTCGGGGATAGGCAACGCTAGCTTTTAGCCAGTCAGAAGATAGCTAGGCCAGGTCTAGCAACCTGCCGAACAAGTGTGCCAGATCCGAGGATACCGTGCTTGTTAGCGGATGTAGAATGACTGGGCGAAGCCCTCCTGGCCTGGTGGCCTTATTTCGCCCCAGCTCATTGGTAGCCAACTATTCTTCCATGGGTTCTACGATGACTTCGTCCACTAGGGGAACACGGTGAGGTTCTAATAATGGTGGATGGTTTTTGGAATCTGCGGTGTGTACCGCCCGGAACATCTATTTAAGTGAATCGGCCTTCACTCCAATGTTGCTTGCGTGCCTTCTGTGTTCGTCCATAACGTTTCCTACTGCCACCATAAATAGACCTTAGATTGTGCATGGTTGTAATGGGCCTTGAGACAGTTTCTGGTATTCTGTATCAATCGCGCCTCATAATGCATCTGACGGAATGTTTTTGCTCCATGTAATTCAGCGGGCTCTCAAAAACAAGAGAAAAGGAAGATGCCTCCCCAAGCTGCAGAAACACCTCTATGCAACTCGCGTGCCTGTCTGCGCTTCTTCGGCCCTGAGGGCCCAATTTAAGTCGATTCAGTTGCGGGAATTGACCGCGGGAAGCCTGAATAACAAGATTCTTGCACCGGTGAGCTCCTTGGATCCCCCGGCGCTTCGACAACTGGGAGAGATGACTCTTCTTCAATACTTGGCTATAATAAGGGAGGGTTCAGGTTAGACCTCCAATCACCCTTTCCCTCGGTAAACTTTCTGATCACAGCCGTTAGTCACAGGCACCTTACTTTCAATCTCCCAGGTTATAAGGATAGTACGGTAAAGGTGGGTGTTACCAGATAGGGGTTCCACGAGGATTGAAGTGAAATAAGCTAGTCAGTTGCCTACAAAAAATGATAGCAGATTCCTGGTCATATTTCTCCAAATACAGTCATTTACACTTTATCTAATCTCCTTTTTAATGCATCCACCGTGCTCGCGGTTATCATATCCCTGAGCAGATTGTTTCAATAATTGGTGATCACAGCTGCAAGGGGGTGACCACCGATTCGAGTCTAATTTCTCTCTTTTTGGTTGCCACTGGAAGCCCTCTTAGGCAGTCATTCCACTGCATCACAGACAAAACCCCTCTGTGACCTCGGCCTTCCGTGTGCTTCTTAATATTTTGATGGTCACTATGAGGTCATCTAGCCTTGTTTTCCTAAAGAAAACAACCCCAGCTGCTGCACCATCTGTTTGCAGCTCAAGTGTATGTATTCTGCAAACCATCGAATGAATCTCCATCGCAGCTACTCGATAACCCTGACGTCTCTCACTAAATGTGGCCTCCAAGATTGGATACAGCTTCCTGTACAACGGCAGCGAGACTCGCCGTTTCCTTGGCTGGTGCCGGTTCTTACATACTTTCCCCAATACTTTCTAGCTCCTGAAAATTGGCCATGCTCTCGAACAGCTGACTGCCTGGTTGACCGTAAATCGGGTGGGCCATGGTCTTTTTCTTTGATGAGATGTTGACATTTGTTTTGATTGAGGGGAAGATCCTTTGCCAATATTCGTTTTTGCACTTTGCCTAGATCACGGTAAACAGTCGCTTTATCTGGTGCTCTTACCAACTTGATGTTGTCCACAAGTGAGAAGCACGGGCTTTCCAGCACATCTGCAGGATCTGTTATGTACATAAAGAACAGTAAGTGTCCTAGGAATGACCAACGCCGAACACCACGATGCACTCTCCCACTCGCCGACAAGAAACCCTCTACTCTCACCAGAACAACCCCCTTTTTTGGCTTTGCACAATTCAATTTTGTATCGTCGCCCTGAGCTGAAAAGATCCCAGTTTTGCTTTTTGTGGTCTACAGGTAACCGAATAAAGGGCCTTCCGAAAATCCAGTTAGCAGACTTTTACCCGTCCTCCTCGGTCCACTCGCCCGGTTTACCCATCCAAGAAAGCTTTTAGGTTTGAAAAGCAGGAAAGCCTGTGCCAGAACACACGCTGATTGATAGTCACTAGTTCGTCCCTCTCCAAGCAACTTGCTGCTCTGTCTCCTAATATTCTCTCGAGAGTTTTAAGCACCACTGATGTCGGTTAAATCGGCCTGCAACCGGCACATATGCCTATGTCCCCACCCGTACAAACCGGGAGTGACCATCAATACAAGCCAGTCTTTGGGTTGTCTACTGTCGTGTGGTGACTCTTTGAACAGCTTAGCCAGCGGTCCAGCCAATATGGATGCCAGTAGTTTCAATATTGCTGGGGGATGTCATCTGGCTCCACCGCCTTGGATACGTCTAGCTGCTCCAGGCTGTTGACTATCTCTCCAGCCTCGATTTCTTCGTCCTGCCTGCCCTAGCCTCCACTTCCTCTGGTCTTTCCTAACCCTTGAACACCATGGTTCTGTCTATATACCTGCTGCAAGAATTCCAACGACATCTCTGTTTTTTCCTGCCTTCTTATTGCTCGCACTCCCTGTGAGTCCGAAACTCGGCCTTCGGCTTTCCTCAGTGCTGCACTAGGCCGGATGCAGTTGTAGGATTCTTCAGGAGTGCTTTTGGTGCACCACGCGATATCTTTCTCGCAGATCTTCCTGAAGCTCTTCTGTACATGATTTGGTCTCGTTATCGCGGCTTTGAACTGTAGGAGGCCAGATATACGCTGGTGCTTCTGCACTTGGATGCTCCTTGTTTCTGCTTCAGGGTCTTTCCCGTTCGGCTTGTCCCCCATAGCGGTACTCCTTTTCGATTGACCGTCCCAGGTGTTGCGGCGTCTTTTGTAATTTCCAACGGTCTGCTCCTGATCCAACTCAATTGGGGCTCCAACTTGTAGTCATCCCACACTATCCCCCAATATATCCGGAGGCCCAGTTCTATAAAGCCATTTTCCTTTACTTTTGAAAGGTGCCCTCTGAGTTTATCGGGCGAACTTGTCTCCTGAAGGTTTATCCTAAACTGGATTATGCCGTAATCACTTTTACAACTGGGCTTCCTAACCCTTAGGCTTTCTGGGTCATGTAAGGTTCTTGTCTTCACCCGATCAAGGATTGATGGTGACTGACCAAATCGCCATCTTGTTACTTGATTTATGTGTTGAGCAAGAACCTCCCCGTGGATTAGGTGTATCTATCTCTTCCAAAACATTTCTTCTGGATCCGCTTCTGAGGTTGGACCAACTTCCGGCAAGTTTAAGTCAGCCATAATTGGTGACATCCTCTCCGCTTCGGCACTCATAGTGGCGCACGTAAGCAGGTCACTTCCCTCGGCATATTCTTCTTCTTGACTTTGACACGCGCAAAACAGTGATGCTTCCTGTCCACCCTCAGCTGCTACAGCATCTATCGCTTGTGTGTTGGGTGCAGCACGACGAATTCTGTCAAACTCGCCACACTGTTCCGCCGTGATAGTCAATAACCACCTCCGAATCGACCGTCCAACCTATCCACCCAAAAGACTCAGGGGGGTGAAATCAGCCCATCATCACTTTTGCCTGACTGAGCCCTTTTTCATTGATTGCTAGCACATCTGCCTCTAGTGTCCTAGTCCTGTGCTATGGCTACGTTTTACCCACATTTGCGGCATTTGTGTAGGCCATGAGTATCACAAGCCCCTCTTGTGTTTTCCTGCTTATGCTGGAGGAAGGCCACGGGTGATCCGGTCCTGGAAGCGAGCACCCTAACCTCTATTTTCGTGTTACTGTTTGATTCCTGACTCTACCTTTGACTAATACCCTTCCCATTTCCTGAGATGCTTTGGGAATCACGGCCCCCGGAGTCCCGGCGGAGGGCCAGTCCTCCTAACACTCCGCTCTCAGAGTTGTGAAAAATCTTTCCGTCACTTGTGGAGCTAGAAGTCGCTTTCCACCCGGACCAATGGCTCATCGAGTCTTAGATCTCCTTTATAGCTTGCATTCACTCCAGGGGACCTTAGGAAAGCTGTGTTTAAACCCAGATTTTCCTTTTCGCTCACCCTTCCATGAATGACCCCAGTTGCTTCACCAACAGGCACTACTTTCATTTCTCCATTTTAGGTCCGCTCCTTCCCCTGGCTGCGGCTGAGAAGTTGTCCCTGTGGCAAGAGTCTGCTAACCCCAAAAGAATATGCCTTGATTCGCTCCCATTTTAGCCGGTATCTCCGTTCCACCGCTCTTATCTCATAACTCTTTTGACGGCTGCATACCCAGGGATTTCCACTGCTCGGCGTAATTTGACCAGATGGCATTTCATTGAGCATTCCCTTTGCCTGCATATTTTCGTGAAAGGTTAAGGAATTCCGTGGGCTACAACATTCCGGTTCCGCCTCACGTTGAAATCACCATCCTTCCGTGGTATGATCCTACCTTTAGTTATATTATTCGTGTCCTTTTCTGATTCACTTGCCAACTCGTTTAGAACACTTAATCCCGCCACTGAGTTGCGAGTTAGCATTGCTACATCTGTATGCTGTCCCGGTCTCGTTCTGGTTTTCTGCAGATCACTGGACGCGCGTCGTGTCCGGCGATGTCATCATTTGATGCCAAACTACCCTTTAGGGGTTCATTTATTGCTGAAGTTTTTCATGGCCTCCGCCTCACCGGTGGCCTTAATACCTGTCCTGATTGGTTGTTCGCTTCGAGGGCATAACCATCTAAGGTTTCCATATTCACGGTTTGGCTGGAAGTAAATCTTTCTTAGTCCCTCGCACCTTGTGTAGAACCATGTTTGACAAGTTTCGCACCGAGTTCTCGTCATCCCCGCCTACCTGTTGTTTTCGGAGTACCGAAGCTTTCCACGATGTCCTTTTACCCCGTCTGTTCGGTCTGTTATTCTGCAGGTTACGGCTTTCCCATCACTATTTTGTCCATGCTCTTAATCTTGCCGGGAGAGAGGTAGTGTGGGTAGTCAGGAGAGGTTGAAGAATAACTACTACGATCTCAGATTGATGTAGGCCAGTAACGGCAAGAATGACCGATTGGTTTATCACGACCAGCAGGCCCATTTTGCTGCGGTTTGTCAAAGAACACAAACCTCTGTGATTGCCAGTTCCTTTCCTTGTCAACTTCGAGTTATTCTTTGGTGGCTTGTAGTTCGTTTTCTATGTTTCTCTTGATTCAGTATATCTTTTCTTCTTCCCGTCTTCCACACAACGCAATGTCACGGGGTAGCGCGGTTTTCCAAAGTCAATGCAATTTGCACAGGAATTCGTGTGACTAAGTTCAACCTTGTGTACAGATCAGGGCAGACCACAGGATATGAGGGCTTGGGCTAAATTTGTACCCGGCTTCTTACAAGTGGGACTCCAGTGATCCTCACCTGTTGCAGGAGAAAAACGGAACAGCATTCGTTCCGGCCGTTAGCTCAAAGTTTTAGATTCTCAGTTGTCTGACTACCCATTTCATCTTGCCCAAAACAAGAGACTTTTGAAGGTAGCACAACCAGTCATAAAGCTCACTGAGCCATTAGACAAGGAAGAGTGACTAGCTGTCCGTATCAGAGGTAAGGCCTAGACGCCTTTATTCTTCGGCTATCTATTTAGACCGCTCCGATGGTTCTTGAGCGGGAGATTTTACAGCGGAAAATGTATCTACTTCCGTTTTGGTTCCTTAAGGAAGGCATCTTTATGGGAGTCGCCAGAAAAAGAGCAACTATTGCCGGATCAACTCCATCCAAAAGCATAAAAGTCTTAGCCGAGGGGACTCCAATAAAGAGGGAGATCCTTAAGTCGGTAATCGGTAATCCGGCGTCATCTCATCCTTCCGATCCAGAGCGGCCCAACCTCTCACAACAGTCCACCACAGCTGACGCCTTCGACAACACCTCCATCGACCGGTGAACCAACGTTGAATGCAGAGCTTGACTTAGCCCAATACCTTCAACTCATCAACCCCAATCTAAATGGTTCCACGTTGCAACATTTCCTTACATATATCCACCCACGAATGGGTTATAAAATCGTCCCTCAGAGACAGCTACCACTCAGATACTAAAGGCTTCTAACCTGCCATTCCGTATCAGTCAGTCGGCATCAACATCTTCCTCATCGACATTGGGTAAAATTGCATCTCCCATCCCTGTTGCTTACAGTGGCCAAGATCATCCTAGCATCAACATCACTAAGCCCCCCTTCAGTCAGAAACCGCCCATGAGACTTCTCGTGTTAGTGCTGCACAATTTGTTACCCATCCACGCATTCTGCGAACAGAATTCGTTACTCACCCCTTCAGTATTCCACCCGCGCACCTAAATAGACCTCTAAAAGTCCATGCGCTCAACTGCAACACGGCACAACCAACTAATCAGTACCCTCATCGCCCTGTCCACCGACGCGCCACCACACCGCACATTTGCCACTATGCATAAAGACACCATCTCTAGCATCACCCAACATTCACAGTTTTCAGTGGACCACATACAACGTTCGTGGCACTCGCTTGTTGTCCCACCCGGTAGGAGTCAACTGACAGACCTCCCCTTAAGCCTCTCATCCCGCCGCGGCCCCTCTGTGCATCCCAGCTACTTACACATCTCGACCGAGCCACTCCAGCACACCATGAACAACCCGTTCGAATCACGCTCTCTTTTAACCCGGCTGACACATCCTGTGGCTACCTAGTGCCAGAACGAAATACTCACTTTTGCCTCACCTGTCTGGACAAACGGTGGCCCTACATCGTAGACTTTTCCCGGTTGAATCGCCCAACATGCTCTCCAGTCATGTTGTGACCATAGTTTCCCCGATTCGTATTCAGTCCACAAACCGATTCCGCTCCTGTTCCACGTCAGACAATAAGTTTACCGTTCACCCAATCTACACAGACCTTCCGCCGCATACTTCCTCCCTCATTCTAAAAGAAGCTTTCCTTGCCTACTCAGTTGGCTCCACGACAACCGGCCGCACCACAGGCTACTGATTGAAATCAAAAATCGCTGCACCCGATCATACTTCTTGTCGCACCGACTTTCCCTAATCTTAACTAGCCCGTATCATATTGTCCGGAGGCCCCTCAATTTATTCTGGACTTAAACACACATCAGTCTATCCAACGTTGCCTCATCCACCTAATCAGAGCCAGGACTAACAACTCCACCACTCCCATTTTCCACAACTTTATTTTTCGCACAAAAACCTGTTGAGACAGGAAGAGAAAGTACAACATTCATGTCTGCTTTTGTCTTCAACGAAGGACCAATAACAACAAAAAACCACCTTTTTGCAAGCCAGGATCTTCTTTTCTCACTATGACTTAATTTTCATCACGGAAAATTGACTCAACGCAAACACTCCGAATCCAGACTGCCACAGTTGGTTACTAAGCTTTCGGTAGTTCTAGAATACATCATCGAGGAGGAGGTTGCCTAATATGATGCTTAGCAACCTTTCCCGTTTTACTAATGCAACACTCAGTCCTTGATGCCAGTGGTGGCTCAGTCTGGGCAACGGGTAAACTGCAGCCACATGAACTCCTGCTTGGTTGC
Source organism: Fasciola hepatica (assembly GCA_948099385.1). Classification (NCBI taxonomy): domain Eukaryota; kingdom Metazoa; phylum Platyhelminthes; class Trematoda; order Plagiorchiida; family Fasciolidae; genus Fasciola; species Fasciola hepatica. The sequence goes on from CANUEZ040000043.1 coordinate 36,503,032, forward strand.
ATCTGTCGATCGCCCAATCTAACAATTTTATGCTCATCATTGAAGCCATTCTCTTGGCCTCAGCCACCTTATCGATCACAAGTTGATCGCAGGTGATTTCAAAGCTTCAGGAGTGTTGGCTGTCAAACTCTGCTCCACTACTTTATCAGGGACTTTTGCCTGTAAACGCATTGGTTGTTGGACCCAGCCCGTTAATTCACCTACAAGAGGAAATAACACTAGACCTATTTTCCCAAGGGGCGTAACGAGATGACTTCAGCAAACGGAAGCCCCCTCCACAAGTGACCACGAAGCAGACTCAAGCGCGCCCTCCGCACCAAAAATCACCATTTCTCCCAAACGTTTTGTCCCACCACACCACTTAGCTCATCGGGAAGGTTTTTCGAAGGTAATCAGATTTCAGCAGTGGGATACTTTTACTTCCTTGCCCGACCCTCAAAAGGTGGCAGATGAGCTGTATCCTGTTTATAGCCAGTAGTCAAACAACATCACCCCAGCCACGCCAGCCTCGAAGAACTTTGGAAAAAAAGGCTGGCGCGGATGAAGTACAAACTCGCCAAAACCTACAGACTTGCACTCAAAATTCGGAAGCTTCCAATGTATTTTCGAATGAACCGACCGCCAGTGACAACCAAATCGCAAGTTGAACCGATTCTTACGCAGCAAGGGTCAAAAGAATCATGCCACCCGAAGAGGACGAAGATCCTGAATAAGCTGGGGAAAGCGAGGGGCTGTCAATTCCGCAAGATTACACCTTTCATCACTGTACACAAGTCCCATCCGGATGAAGCGGAAGAAACGGCTGAAGTTTTCAACGCACTTTTTGCTTCAGCCCTGAGGTCCATTATACTCTCTCATGGAGTAGACTCAGCATGCTTACCCAGTGAGACTCAGTCCATGGTATCACTTCACTCCAATGAAAGTTCTTCACTTCTAGTCCTTGTGGAATCACCTTGGTGCCCAGGCCAGGAAGGCATTTCACCGGCTGCATTGGATCTGAAGGGGCCGGACATAAGTATCACTTTATTAAATTTATTCAGAATATATGTAAAACTTAGCTCGTTCCATACCCAGCTCTTTCTGGTGACTTACTCTGCTTTATGGAACAAACGACCACAAAATAAACGTCACAGAATGCAATCTAAGATTTTAGGATCATCAAACGTGGATGCATCAGAGCAAAGGCCACAATACAACCAACAGATCCACGCATAAGTGAGAAAAGGTTTCTGGAGTTGGGTTAGGTTTCTAACAGCTTTCGGACTCCAGTGTTTGAGCTCCTTCTTGTCTTTTGTGCCGTGGGCACAGCATGCGCATTAAATCTACCCTCTTGATATTCACCCCTCCGCTCCGCTGTTTTCCTATCCGTGCCTGCCAACCACGCTTTTCATTCTCTCTTTTTTTAAATTCTACAAGAACGTTTTAAAGACTGTTACCGAAAGTGCACCAATAACTGAACTCAACTCCCGGTTATGACGGCGTATTCCTTCTCGTACTCTAGCTTCCAGACTATTTCGTTCCACCATTTCCCACAGAATGATTTTAATTTTTAGCCAGGTAATTCCAGGTTCGATGTACATCTTCTTGCCGAATATGTTAGTCATTACTTTTCGAGTTTCACCAATTCTTTCGCCGCTTTTTCAGTAGCCACAGCATGGCCGAAAATTCTTTCTCCTTTGTTACATATCTCTTAATTTTACCTCTCTTAATCACTAGACTTTGTCAGACTGCACTTAAATTTGTGTGAGTAACACAACCCACAATTAAAAGTACAGTTCTGAGTTCCTTTCGGACCACGCCTATCTTTCGGAAATCATTTGACTTAGACTCACCATTGTACCTAAGGTCCACGGTTTTGGAATCGTCTCTAATGACCCATTTGTCCTTCATACAATGCTTTACATTTTTACACCACTTTTCCCCGTGACTGATCAAAAGTTGTTTCACTGTGACCTATAAACAGATTTTTGCCGACCAAGTCCTATCTTTTATCTATCATTTTTCAGTATACCGAGTACTATGATCTCCATGGTTCATCAGTTCTCATCTTTAGCGAGCAACTTTAGGCCGAAACTCACTGGTTCATCAGTGCCAGTTACTCATTGCTACAGCACTGGCCAGAGGTCACCATCTGCAAAGCCCGTGACGATACTTCTTCAAAAATCTCGTCATGCCTATGAAGCTCCGTGCGTACCAAAACCGGCGGCGAAGTCTTCAGATGCCTCGCATTCGTGCTGGAACCCGTCCTACCCTGTTTTCGGCAGAAGCAAGGGTTATATTAGAGCCTCAGGAATTGTGCCATTATCTGGGTGTTTGTCTTATCCTCTGTCTTTTTCCTTCAGATGCCTACTGCCACAACACACTCGAGGGTTATGAGATTTAGCCTGCGCAAGTCTCAGGATGGTGGGATACAACCATCCCTCTCAGTCTCGGGCCCACTGGTCGAGGTGTAAAGAAAGGCTAGTCTAAGAGAAATGGGGAATGTACCCGGGGCATGAACTTGTGCCCCATCTCCACTGTGAATTAAAAACAAAAGGAGTACACTTCTGCCTCAGATGTTTTAGGCCATCGCTCCCTGTCCCTTCCAATAGTAAATGAATTTCTGTAGGAGCCTGAGCCCAACATTCTGTGTGGGAAACTCCAAGCTCTTGAGCTAGCCCTCAGCTATTTTGTCTGAGCCTGTATGGGGTGACAGCACGCCTTTTGAGCTTTCCACACCTACTTGGCTACCCCGGCCTTCTCAGCTTCACCCTTTTGGGGTTTCTTGCGAAACCCTGAACCAGCTCGCTGACGTCCAATGCAGTAGTCAGCACGCCGTTTGATAGTTACGTCATGTGACCACTGTTCTGACGGTACCTATGATAATGATACACATGTGTTCACAACTGCGGGCTAAACCTCGTCTTTATTACTTGTCATAAAGAAGAGTGTAATCATCGCATCTTTATAGTTTACCATCCACAGCTCTGCTTTCTCTGTGCTCTCGCCGAGCCCGCACACTGAGGATGTGCTTTTCAAAGACAGATGTGGATTGTCTGCTACCGTACTGATTCAATCACACAACCAAAGGGCTTTCTGACACAGGCCTATCTTGAGAAACTGCATTTTCCTTTATTGGCAGGTACTCGCCTCCACTCGATTCCCTAATCTAAGGCTCGAAATTGGCTGTCTCATCGTCCGTTTTTCTGCTTTTTATTGAAAGCCCGACTCTTATCACTCTGATTGTCATTCCTAATCAACCAATACTCACGGATCCGCGGATATGCTAATAGTGTGTTAGGATCCCTTTCCACTTGGATTCCATATGCTTCTGATTTCTGTTGACCTCCAAAGGAGAGCAGCACTTTCGTATCCACATAAAAAGTCCCCACTTTAACCTCGAGTATTTTCTTTCCTCTTCACTATGTTTGCCGTCCTCATCCACAACTGGTACCCTAAGTCATTTCTCACAATTGGAGCCGCAAGTAGTCAATTCAAACGAATCGCAAAACCAGAACAAGGTTGATTTGTAGCGTCTACGATAATAAATTGAAATTAACAAAAGGCACTATTATATGCAAACCTCAAGCGTGCAGCGAAATAGACTCAACAGTGAAACCCAAAGGTCCAAAATCCCGTGGCTCGGGCTCGACAGTCAGAAACTGTTCAAGACCAAATTCAAATGCCTCACACGAATAAACAGACACGCAAAAGGGTGGTGAACGGGAGAGCTTTTCAAAGTAATGTCAAATACAGCCAAAAAGCAAGTGAAACCTTTGGAAGGATTTTCAGTATTTGTTTTTTTAGCAGGTGCAAAGACCAGATTGCCGTCTTCTTTATTTCCCAAACAACTTTTGGGCCTCTTCTGATCCCATCCTCTCATTTTTGGTCCTCAAATAAGCCTCCCTTCTACTTCACTAAGTATTAACTCAATTATATCACCCTCTGGCTGGGTTCATGCCCAATATCTCCCTGAACCTCCATCATCGTTCAGCCACCCTACAAAACGTCCACCCCCCAAATTCCGTTAATTCTCCATAGACCTTCTCATTGTGCTTCGTGTAACAGAATTATCATTGTCTGATTTTTCGGTAAACGTTAATCATAGCCTTTGGCAGCAACGTCCATTAGAATGCGCACTTTTGAACTATTTCAGAACGTGATGGTTACCTGGGTGGACATAAGCCAGCTGGGCTTTACTCCCGGAATATCGTACGGATTTGACGGTTTGATCGATCGAAATAGATTGCTCTCCACACTGGGTGGCCGTGGTTTAAACCTGTACTCACGCTGGCCGGCGCCGCATGGAGTACCTTACGTCGCTTGCCACCATGATCCCGATCCTACTACCCGGGTTACTATCCACCATGATAGTCTCACCGGACCATGTAACGAGCTCCGGACACCAACAAATGCCCCACAAAGCCTCACCGTCTACTGCCCTTGCTCCATCCAAAAGGTCCAGCTCACTTAGCTTCGTTGTACCGAAACCAGTGACCGGAATTCTGCCCAAGCTGTCGCATTGGTAGCTTACTCTCCTCTTTTCATCAGCCAGCGCCAATTTGGTTCCTTTTCGCACACGGATCTAATCATTCGCTAAATGACATAGGTGGCAGTCAATGTCGTTGTGAAATAAAATATCAACCACCTGTAGTCAATCAGAATTCGATTGTTTATTCTTTTACCATCCACAGAGTTTTTGATTCTTGAACTTGTCTTGTTTTCTTTCTTCGTTTCTGGTCTATATTCTCCAGATCACTGCCGTTTTCTTCTCTCTTCATCTATGTTTATTTGCTTGGCTGCATCTGCAGTACCTTCTGTCTCCGGTCGGCTGTTTCTACAAAAGCTTCTCTCTGAGGTTCTCTGTTCTCCTTCTACTTACCATTCATTCCATTTAAAGACACTGCTTTCGTAGTAAGGGTTTTGCCTTTATGTCCATTTTCATGTGAAACCCCATATCGCACTGAATAATTACTTTACCAAAAAAGTCGGCCATATTATAATATCCAATCCACTTGCATTCGTACAACAGGCTTCTCTCACCATTAGTCACTCAATGTTGGGATCTGTCATCTTTGTACTTCGCTGGCACATCTGATTGTACTCCGATGACCCCATATGGGGCTTATTTTCAGCCGTACCTCGTGGTAAAACTTGCTCCCCGATTTCTCGATAGTGATCTTTCAGGCGTACAGTTGGTGCATCCTATAGTCTCTTTCTACGTGTTCTGATTCTTTTCTGGATCTCTCTTTCACTCCCCCATTCCCTATCTGTCCTCATACTAATCAACTATACACCAGCTTCAGTAGATCGGAGTGATTCATTCTCGACCTCCGAATCCGCCGCTGCTGATTATCCGCACTCTATAAGGCACGCTGTGTTTTATTCTTGCCCCACCTTCCAGTCCAAGCTGTGATGTCCACCACCAGTTACTCCACTGTTTCTTGTACACACTGCATCCTAAGCCTTCCCCAGTATCGCTTTTACCTAAATTTCGTCCTTTGGCCAGCTATCCGAAAAGCTCTTTTCCCAGATTCAAAACTGATTTATAGTTACCGCGGCAACTATCTACTTTGGTTCACTCATCCACTGCCCAGCTTTATTGTCCCATTGCCGCAGCTACGCGAATCTCAAATATCAAGTCTGTGAGTACCTCACATTGCGGTGTATTGCCGTATTCCATGAACACGTCTCGTGCGCGCTTCTTGATCACAGCTAGGAAATATACCCCTATTGTTATTGAAAATACTATCATTACTAAATGGTCATGCCTCACTTGCGGCAGTGACTGGGGCTTTTGCGCGGTCAAAGCGTTAAAGTCCAGGGAGGTTTCAAGCAAGCATGCGGAAATCCAATGGGAAGATATGCAAACTTAACTTTGTTTAAGTAGTGTATCAAACTGGGTTTCATTTTACATTTTTAAGCAGACAGCATGAGGCTGGATTTCAGCTTCCTCCACATCCGAGCGTCACTGCACGGCCTAGGTCCCCTATTTATTGTTGAAACATTATTTTGTAGCTTCAAGCAGAAAGCCTCAGGTTACTCAGGAGGTCTTGAAGTAGTAAGCCATTCTGCACTTGGTCGTCTAAGAAGCTGCCTCATTGAGAATTCAACTTTCTGATGAACTCAGTGACGTCCTGTGCCTCCGTTGTCGGGAATAGAAGTTTGTCCCATCGATCTGGTGGGGAAACGTGCCATGACTATCATATGGTAACGGCCTTTCACATGCTTCAATTACTGTTCCTTGAGCCTTCCACTTGTGTTTCGTGGGAGCAACTGAATTGCCCACTAGTTCGAGAGGCTCATCATAACCCTCATCGACCCCGGATTGAAAAACCTAGCTTGGAAGACGCGTGGTCCAGTCCCAAAGGTCTTTCTCACCTAATCGGTCTCTCCGGCCAGCACTCCAACACGACAAACGCCATCAAGTGTTCGTCCGACCAAGGTATTTACCGAGTATCAAAAGACCGCGATAGAGTCAGGGATAAAAAAGTAGTTAATGGCACGGTGCAACACGATTTACAGTCTATAAATATACGAAAATCGATTTCGATATTTATCTCTTTGGTCGAACGACCTAAGAACTTGGGTGGAAAATAAGGCAGCGGCATTAAGCAACGGTCACGCTTCATCAATCAAGGTGAGACGGTGATAAGCAGTGTGACACAGTACATCAACTGTTGAGTTGGTCGGCAAAATTCCATACTAGAATTACAGTGGAAAGCTCATTGACACTGCACTCTTTGATCGCCCAGCCAGCTACCAGAAACAAAATGAACAATCCTGAACTTCCGTGCTGATTCCTTTTGCACATGCACAAGTATTTGCTCATCCTTCTGCCTCCATGTGGCTTTCTATATAATATCGGAATTACCTATACAGAAAGACCAATCTGGATATCCCATTCGACTCACTTGCATTTGTATCACAGGCAACCCCCCCAATGAGTTATCCAATGGAGGGTCAATCTTCTCTATTTCCTGCAGGCATCTCCAACTGCAATTTGACAACACCATGTTAACTCTATTTTTAATCTTCTTTTGGTAACAACCAATTTCTCAGTATTGATTCCTCAAATATCCAGTTGGTGCCACACTGCGACTCCTTTTACACTTCCCGACTCTTCTTTGAATCTCTTTCACTCCACCGCTCTCTCCCTATCTTCATCGACTGCACACAAAATTCCATAGATCGCCGTGATCCATTCTGGACTACCGGACCCGTCGCAGACAGTTATCGGCATCCATAAGGCAAGTTGTGTTTTATTCTTGCATCAACTCCCCGTTCATGTAGTGCTGTCCGACACCAGTTGCTTTATGGGTTCTTGCGAACACTGCACTTTTACCCTTCTTCAGTATCGCTTTTCCTTCATTCCCACGTCCATCCCGCTAACCGCACCGTCCCCGTCCCGAATTCGAAACCGATTCGCAATAGCCGCGCTAACCGTCCTCTCTTTAGCTCACTTAAACACCTTCCAAGCTGATCGTTCTATTACTGCAATTGTGTGAACCATATTCTTCTAAATTGTGATTACCCTACATAAATGTGAATTGCTGTGTTCTCTGATCATGCCTTGTGCATGTGTCTTGACCACGATCAAGAAATATACCATTATTATTATTATTATTATTATTATTATTATTATTATTATTGTGATACCAAGCTTGTAGGGCTTACCCCAGGGGCGGCCTTACGTGAGTTGTGTGGAACGGCAAAATTATCCGTGCGTCAAGCTACGCAACTTTCCGCATCAGTTGTGAGAGGGCTTTGTTGCCCCCCTGCGACTCCTTGGCACTACCTCTAGGGTTTGAGGTCCACAGTCGTAAACACCATCGGGCCTATGACAGTGACCATCTTTTCAAAGACCATCCCCCCAAGTGCCCCCGGGGTGGCACGGAGATGTCATCGGTGTGTTTTCCGCATTTGTGGGTGACGAGTGAGAACACCCTCTCTGTGCTTACTGGCACCTCTCATCGTGGCCGCCCTGCTGGGTGAACCCCAGTATCTCCGGTTATCTTAAAGTAGTCGAGAATCATGAAGTCCGGGCAGTCTAGTCCATGTGCTAAATCGTTCGTATACAGCAGAGACGTGGGCGGCCCCCGCTCATGCCCTTGCGAGACTCTCCAGGCAGCCTCCCCTTCGTAAACCTGGAGCTCTCTACCTTTACACGGAAACTCCATTCTCGGATAAACTCGGCCGTCCAGCCACACAACAAAGGACCTGTTCCACGGACTCGAAGCTTGCGCACCAGTAATTTGTGAAGTTCAAGTAACAGACTGCTGCCCCTTCTTCATCGTCAGGCCTCCTCGCAACTTCATCCAAATAGCGGCCTTGTCAGTCCTCTTCCGTGGCTCCCCACGAAGGGTTCTTCAGGAGGCAGTTGTTGCCATCCCACTCAGGTATGGATACAAGACTGGTCATTAGAGGGCCTGTTCCTTCGGGATTTTGTTCAGGTTTTCTAGCCGTAAGGAGTCAGCTCAGATCAGGTCAAAGAGCTTAAGGCTTCTGCCTAATTGATAAGCCAATGTTCTTGGATCAACCAGCCCCGGCTGAATAAATCTGAGTTGCTATATGGCAAGATATTTTTAGGTGGTCCATCTGTGGCCCTGGTGTAAGAAGTCGGAAATACCTTTGGCAGAAGTGACAGCCTAAAATCTTGTTTACTTGGTCGTAACCCCTGCATATCTATCCCAGCCTATTGCCGCCCTAATGTCAGGAGGTCATGAGGAAAGGCCTAATGGGAGCGGTAAAGTGCATGTCAAGAAAAGTGTGCGCAAAGAGAGGAGGGAAGGAAGTTGAACTACGGAATATTTGGACAAATTAGTAACTTACGGTCAACGAGAGGCAATCAGGAACTGGAAACGACCGCGGCTTAACGGTAAAAGCTAATTCAGAGGGTATTCATCCGAGATGCCGCTGGAATCGGTCGGGAAAGATTTCCGGTTAGCGAAGATCTAGGCGAACCCTAGATACGGCCACCTTGTCCTCGGGATCTGCTTCTATGGGTCCACCAAATGACATGCCAATGGCTGTGCCGTGAAACATCGATACCCCAGTGGTTTGTTAAAATTCAGCTCATGTCCCTGATAGATGTGTGGTGGCTAAGCGCCAAGGAAGCGCAGCCTGGTCGTGACAGTCCATTCAACCTCTTAAATACCTCGAAGAGGTCTCCTCCTTTTTCTCCGTCCAAACGAGGACAGGTTAGGCTGTTCCAGTCGGGCTGGATATGGCAGCTCCTCCAACCTCGGAGGGTGCTCCCGTATCTTCTCTATTACCTGCACAGCGCACTCCATCGACGGTGACCAAGCTTAGACAGAATTCTTCAAGTGTGGTCAAGCTACCGCCTTACAGATAGGCAAAAGCATCGCATGTTCCCTGGAGCGAACGATCCTGGCTTATTTGTACTGTGCACGAGGGGCACTTGCCGCGGTGGAAATACACTACGGGCCGGGCTTACAGGATTCATGATCGTTTTTGGTCGGGTTTATTATCTGGCTTACCTTCGGGGTTGTGTGGAGGCCAGGAATTTCCAGTTCCCCCCCCCCGGTTGTGTGGAGACTGGTAACAGGCAATTTCACCTCCATGTATAAACAGGTAAGTTAAGTGCATGATCAACTTTATGTGCACCATGCCAGCAACAGATCATTATTCCTTTCATTAATGGCCATATGCCTGCTTTGCCTCCATCCTCAGTCACGTCTCTGCCCCAGCCCTATTGACTTATCAACTTTGCAGTTTACTCATTGCCCTCATTCTTCTGTTGGTGATAGCAGATGCAAATTGGCTCTTTTTAATAACCTATTCTCCAACATTCCGCTTGCTGGCCTGCTACGGCCAGGTTTTGGGTTTACCTCCGTAAAAAAATGCAGTGCTAATAATGTTTGTTCCACTGAGAGTAGTGAACACAAAAGAGAAGGCACCTTCAGTTCACCCACTCATGTATACGTAACCGATACATCTGAACTTTCTGGTCCGAGGAATTTTCCTCAAGTTTGGGTTAACTGTCGAACAAATAGCTCGTGCCCGTGCCTTCCCGGGTTCAGTCTTTCACTTGTTCTGTTGCTTGCCTCGGGATACGCTTGATGTGATCCCCGAGATCCACCGTGTGTACCTGCCCAAAGTGAATTTTCTATGCTTCCGCCTTGCAGTTGTTAGTTGCTGCTTGCTGTCCGTCATCTCTTGCCGCGCATTTCACTGCATTCCTCAAGGCTGACTTGGATTGCAAGTAGTTGTAGAAAGCTTTGAATAGGACTTGGCTTTGGTCGCTAGCACCAGCTGGCATCTCCATTTGCAAGTGGTCTGTGTCCTCCAGGTCATGGTGCAGATCTTCTTAGACTGCAGCCGTTTCGGTAGGCACCAGTTTGCTTAAAATAATTCCGTGCCTTCTTTCTTCGTTTGAGTGCCCGTTCTACATAGCGCTTCCACCTAAGGGAGCAGTCGCTTGGGGACTTGATCACAAAGATATCAAGCAAACCAGAAGTTTGTCTCAGCCTCCAGTCGGCCGGGCTCGGTACTTCCTACATCGGGGCTTGATTGGCGACGAATTTCAATGGGCAGGCTGACAGCCCACCCCACGGAACCTAGAGGTATTCCCAGTCTAAATTGGGACAGATTAGATCCCTTTTTCAGTAACCATTTTAAACCTCGTGGTTTGTCGGCAAAGATATACTAGGGGCATGGCGTCCTCGAAATTTTCAACTGCTTGGCTTAAGAAGCTTAGGCCACTGGAAACGCGGCTTCAATCCAGCTTTTAAGTCAAATTTCTTGCTTGAGTGTGCTTCTGGATGAATCCTTCTGAGCTTTTATACTTTGATACATTTGCCGCATTATCTTGGTAGAACAACCACATGTGAGGCCCAGGGGGTGTCGAGCAGGTTTGTTGCCTGGCAATGTGACAGTCCGATTCTCTCAGTTCCGCCAACCTACACCTCTCCTGTCGTGTGACCACTCAGGCTCATCCGTAAAAAAACTGGGGAAAAGGAAAACTTGGTATCACTTTCTGGTTAGAGTGCTGAGGAGAAGGACAGAAGTGAAATTTAGCTGAAGCTGAACCGCTGAGGAATAGCTTAGCTGACATTAATGGTTGCTTTGTGGGAATAAGCAAGGCAGGAGGTAAAGGGAGGGTAGTATGCGCGGGGAGAATCTCTCTGACCTAGTTTGCTAGGGAAGTTTATGGGCCCCAGTTATGTCCAGCCGGACCTTGATTGCACCACCGTAGTTATTTCTACCCCAGTCTGTGATAGATGCTTCCAACCATTTACTATGGCACGTCAAATGAGTCTGCTGTCATGCTGTGGTAAGCACGTGCACACACGGGCTTCTACTTGGGCCCTAGGGGTATTTTATTTCTGTGAGGGTATGCTGTTGGGGGATCTAGTACCCAGAAACCATTTCGTAGCCTCAAGATTTCGAGAGCAATCCCTTTCGTTTCATCTCCTTTGTAACCAGGAGAGGCTAGTGTGCTCTAATCCTACCACACAGAAACTATGCTTCATGTTCCTCATGAGCCTGGTGAAAGTTAGCCGGAATTTCAGAGGAAAAGTCTTGTTGCAAATCCTTCTCGGTGCTCAGGCTCGAGAAAGTTGCTCATTGCGAGGCCTCAAGAAGGACTTGTACAGTAGCAACAATGCATTCGTGTCCCTGAATTTGGCCGCCTTTATGAGTTCTTACAAAGTCCGAGGAACCCGGATGTGGCCGCAAGACCCCGCTGCAAGGATTCTGCAGAGTCTAAAATGCATATTTCGGTGTTGGTCACTATTTTGACGATCTCAAGTGGGTCACGACCCCTGAGGTTTGATGTCCACAGATGACTCGGATTAGCTTCAATCATCAGATTTTGCAGTTAACCCCTTTATTGGCAGCTGCTACCTGAGGAGGCTCAAGTGGTGCGGACGAAACTCCCATCCATCTCTGTTTCGTAGGGAGTCGCCCCAAGTTTTCATCCAATAAAAAAGAGGACTTTGGGGTATAGCCGGTGGTCCCATAGTGGGGCCTTGTGAAATCGCAACAAACCCCATGGCTGGATCCAGTTTTGGCCTCGGACTCGAAGAAACCGATACTTTAGGCAGTTTCCTATCTACAACGTCGACTGCAAGGTAATTCGTATCCCTTCTCGCTTCAGCAGCACTAAGTGGTGTGTAAAGAATTCAAAGGTTTTCTGGATACCTGAGTAACACATCTCGACACTTTCGTGCCCATTTAGTCTGGAAGTCACTTTATCTGTGAATGGCAGTGGACTTGCTAAGCATAAGTGGTTCTAATCAAAATACTGTCTGAACGTGAATAAATGGCTCCCCGTCAGGCGCTTAGGTAAACCCTCCGAAATCTCTCCTACGAGTCCTTCAGCTTTATGGGTAGGAGACTAACAAGCCTACATTTTCTTTCTTTATAATTCATACGAAAGTTCTCCAACAGCTATCAATATTTGGAAGTGCACCTTATTACTTAGGATATGATGAAAGGCTTAGTTAATGGCACCGCTCCGGGTTTTGAGCCTCAGGCGAAGGATTCTGGATGATTTTGGCCTAGGTGAGAATCGGGCCTTAAATCAAAAACTCCTTGCTAGCTGAAACAGAGTTTCACAAATTAGTAGCCCTTTTGGTGAGGCGGTAGATCCAAGGTTGTTCAGCGGCATGTGGCTTTGAGGGCTCAATAATGTCCCCACGGCATTTAAAATCCTTACAGAGAATTTGGCCTGCAGTTCTGGCTGTCTCTAGAGATAGTAATTACGCCAGGTTTTTGGGTTATCCGCATAGACAAGACGCAGACCTGTGCCGCAGTGTCGCGGCCACTTTTGCTCCAGTGGCTCAACCGAACAGCTTTATTATCCCAAACCAGATGACTTCTGTCTATGTGCCAATCAATGTCATGAAAACTCTGATGAAAAAAGGAAAAAGGAAAACACCGTATTAACTGGAATTAGGCAATACACAGTATCTGAAGAGTACAATAATATGGCATTTCAACAAGCCGCACTGCCGTACCTAGACGTACTACCTCTTAGGCGGAACAAAAGCAAAACGGCTACGAAGGAAGTACCGGCCCAGCGGAAAAACTAAAGTGGGCAGGGATTTGGTACAGAGAAACAAAACTGAAACTAGGAGACAGAGCACAAGAACATTCCTCGAGGGCACCTGAATTATGAAATAAGCAACATTGCAAAGGTGAAGACCCATGGCTGGTCAGCTGCCGTAACGCCAAATGGTCGGTATTTGCAGAACGCCAGAAACTGAGGTGGAACTAAGAATGAGCGATGTGCAACTGAGCCACAAGCCGCTTGCATCTCCCAGCAAGATTGTGGGACCCTCCAAAGAGCAACCCCTTACAGCTTGTCCACAGAAGTGGTTGGTGGTTCAGCCGCTCGCGTGGATATCAACGTTAGATTCAAGCGAATACTCCTCAACCTGCAAAATGCCTTGTTGAAATCTACAAATAAGACCATGAAGTTGTATCTTCCAGCAGCGGCCCGTGCCCAGCGTTCGTGAGCCACGATACTGTTAGATAGATGAAGATGGCTCCTGTAGATTGCCTAAAGGCAGCCCTTAGTGGATGTCTCTGCATATACGTTAGTTCCCCAAGAACAGCAACTCACCATCGAATTTTGAATTTTCTGTAAAACACAAATAGACGCATCTAAATATTTTTGTTCATATCCTGGTTTTTCAGCTGTGATATATTTTGAACTTGACGTGTGACTCCGCCGTTATACTTTCTTCTGCATTTGATAGGGGTTAAACTTTGGTTCTCGACTGCTAATCGTTGTGGCCCGAAGACTGAGATGTGCGCAGATTTGTTTTACTTATACCTTGTTATTCTAGTGCGAAAGAACATTCGGATCAATCTTCTCTTTTCTTTGGATCTGTTTGTTTGGTCATGCGCTACGCTGATCCAGAATAACAACTCAAAAGCCTTAAGGGAACCACGTTGCTGGCTGCTGGAAACAGCATGGCTTTCAAGGAATTCCCGCAGTCGGGTCAAGACTAATTGTTTCATTATCTTTCTGAGAGCGCTTGTGAAGCTAGCTGGACAGAAATTTGCGGCTCGGGCCTTCTTATCGCCCTTGAAAGTGAGGGCGGCCATGGCTTTTGCATTAGGGCTTAGGTTTATCATGACCTGTAGGGCCGGTAAGCTGTCTTGTGGGTGGGGACATCATAACCTGAGCTTGTTCGCTAGGATTACAGGATTATTCTTGTGGGAATAAAGTGGCCGTTGTGGGCAAGGCCCACGCATAGCTCTAACAACCTCTTCCACCGTGGACGATCACGGTGTCATGCCTTTTACAATGTGGGGTGGTGGGTTGGCTGAGAAGAATGTGACATCTCCGTAGCATAAAGGCCTATATGCTGGCAGTCCAATGATAATCCTGCTCCACTGCAATCCCACTCCACAACGAATTCATTGTGTAGCAGCTTGAAAGTGCATGGCCGAGAGTTGGTTCTTCTCTTCAACTTTGCGAACGCCCTTTTCGACGTTGTGGCGGAGTTGGCCACAAGCCTTCCCTCACATTCGCCGCCATTCGTAGACTGGGGTCCAAAACATAAGTTTTGAACTCGTCTGCAACTGTTGTACGCCCTCTGAGAGAACTCAAAATGTTACCAAGCCCGGGATTTTTGTTGCAGCTGGCTTTGCAATAACTTTTACACCAATTGTAATGGCCAGATTGGAGACCTCCGACTTGTTATTCGCTCGAAGTAAGTGGTGCTGCCTGTCGGTACACTTACTGAACCTCGAATTATGGAGTTTGTACACCTCTTGTGCTTTTGCAGAGCAAACAAGGGCTACCATCGTCGGGAGGGATTTGTCCTCGCCTGTTTCACAGGGAGATCCCACCACATAACATTTTGCCCTGTGTGGAGAAATAAGCATAGCAATGGAAGCAGTTACTTCCTACTTCGAAGGATTCCAGGCACCGTCCATTTTATCGGCAACTACTGAATCTACGGCAGTGCAACCTCCTATCCAATTTCATCCGAGGGTATGCGTCCTAATTTTAGTCATAAATATGGCCTTTGATTAGTGAAAAAGCCGCGCCTTCTTTGGATGACTAGGATCGCGTGGTCACTGGAGCACAAAAAGTAGAATATCGCTTCCAGCTACGTCAGGGTTTTCGGGGGATGCACTAGATAAGGAATAGATGCAAGGCCCTCCTCCTTCGTGTTTGTTTCTTGCACACAATGATGTGGGCGTGGGCCACTTACAATCCAATGGAGACAGCGGCGGGAGATGTGCGCGGAAGTATTGACGATCTTTGATACCGCATCAGTGTGGGTAACAATAAAGTCAACAAGAACCACACCATAACCTTCTGTTATCAGTTGATTCAAGAAGTCCAGGGTACCCTGAACGTCGTTGAGCACCGAGTAGACACATTTAGAGAGAGTTTCGCAATGCGCCAGAGCGTCCTTCAATACTCGTTTGCACACATAGTTTTCCAACAGATGAACTGGAACCCAATTTTGCACACACAAGACGCTGCTTCCTCTTTCTTCAGCAAAACAGTTGTATGCACAAAACGGTACATACCATGGTAGAGCGACCTCTGGGCCCCAAACATCATACTTTAGTCATGCCTCCGTCAGTGCAACAGCAGGTGAGTTTCTAGTGGGCCCCAAGGTCTCCAATTAGTCTAACTTGTCCAATACCCTCCGTACACCAGACGGCAACAGATTGGCAGGTGCGGCTGGTCGCCTGTTACTCAAAACCCCTTCTATGTGCTGACAGGGGCTTACCTTAGTGGCGGTGGACAAATTATCCGTAGCCTCCTCTGCGCCACATGGAAATTTCGGATAAGAGACGTCTGTTGTCCCTTGTTCTCTCCACCCCTGATCCCTACAGTAGCCTCACCAATCGTTGGCCGAAACTCAGGAGCGTGCTTCTGTTGGAGTTTACCCAACTCACATTTCAGCCGTTAGAACTGCCTTAGAAAATATTTTACGTAATGTAGAGCACTAAGAACCACTTTTGATGTCCGTGGTTTTCCCGACACTCAGATGGTTGCCGCAGCATTAGCCTATTTTTCCTCGAACAGTTTGTTCAGGACTAGCCCAAGCTGGTTCAGGTCCCCATCCGGTTGGATTCTAAGGACTGGGAGGATGCAGTAGCCTCCGGGATGCCGATTTAGAAAAGTCATGGCCCGGGCTGAAGGGCACCTTCCTCGGGACTGGTGCTGCCTCTTTCACTTGTTTGTATCACCTGGAGCACCAAGCCAGGCATGCAAGATGCACTATCAAATGCTACAGACTATACTACCGAGAGATATTTCGTGATGACGCAGGAAAATGTATGACTGAAATAAGATACGCACACTCAAGAGAGGCAAACGTGAGATAGAGGTGTACACAACAATGCGTTATAGAGGGGGCTTTATTAGACCCATTGATAAACTGAAACAAATGCCCAGCTAACTTGTGGGTTAGGGTCAAATGGTAGCACCGTAAAGCATTCCCACCGAAAATAGATTTTCAAAAATTGCGCTTCTTCTTGAGTCGCTTGGAAACTGTGAAAAATGATGAATTGACCTGCAATCTTATATTGAAATTTCATCATAGAATTAGTGTTGTGTACTGTGCACTTAAATTCGAGAAGTGGTAGTGGATCGTTTATTTCGCTTTCAGTTATAAAGCTTATTGCATTGTGTGCCCCAATGAATAATGTTTGCACAAAATCTGAGTCGCAATCAACGTCAGCCACGCAAAAATATGTCATCCACACAACGATAGTAGTGATCAAGGCTGTCAACTGTAGACTTCAGCTTTGTTCTTTCTAACCCCGCTAGGAATGCGTCGGCAAGAAATGGATCTGGTGGAGATCCCACAGCCACACCTTCCCATTGTCCGTACAAGGTTCCATGAAATAGGAACTGAACATTAAATATGCATCGAAGCAAGAGCTCGAGCAAACCTTCTTGTGGTAAACCGACGTTCAAATTATTCCCTTTTATGTAGTCCACCACGAAGTCGATGGTCTCTGTTAATGACGCATTCGTAAATAGAGGCTCGAAGTCAAGCGAAAACATCATTTTGTCCTCTATACTGACACCTTCTGTCTACTCTATGAAATCAAATGTGTCGTTTAGACTGTGTATAGCGATTTATTTTTTGACTGGTTCCAGTAATTCAGATACCCATCGAGCGACTTTGTGGTGAGGTGAATTTGTCATTGATAGGTTGGGGCAAATTGGTGTTCCAGGTTTGTGGATCTTGGGGAGTCTGTACAGCCTAAGGATTGTAGGTCCCGTGGGTTTTAGCTGCTCATGCAAGTGGCTTGAAACAAAGCCAGCACCCCTCATGTGTTTCAAAGTAGTTGTTACCTCGCTCTCAACCTGTTGAGTTAGTCTGTCTCACCAGGACTACCGCTGAATTTGGCTTTACGTTTTCCTGTGCAGTCACATCTGTCCATCACCACTATTCCGCTACGTTCGTCAGGTTGAACTGTACGGCAGCTATCAACTCCGAGCAAAGAGCATCATCCGCGCCGGATGGGTCAAGGACAAACTGGATCGATAAGTAGCGCAATCCTAGCGCATTTGGTAGACAGTTGAAATCAGGTGAACCCGGGGGCTGCTTTCAAAATTCCTTATCGTGTCCCTCCAAACAAATGCAAACGAGTTCATCTGCGCACTCTAACGATAGCCGAGGCAATCGAATTTAGGAAGTTGACCCCAGACCTATGCGCCCAAAAGCATTTGGTCCCGGCACTCTAACTCCCCTGTCCCAAGGTTGATCAAGGCCGCATGAATCCACCGGCCAGTTACCTGGAAGGCGTCATCTAGATAAACCAATCACATGATAAGGACAATCTGAACGACAAACCCCTGCCCATGATTGGTGTTTATTACATGTCTATGTTCATGGCCTTTTGTCTAATGTCTACTACGTGATCTGTAAATGGCTTTAGAATGAATTACAGCTTGGAGCTGTTCTCTTCTGCATATGTACCATCCCTGTCTTTAAAGGAACCCACAGGTTCTGACACGGGCCTTCTCATTTACACAGTTAAAGTAAGCTTTTGGGGAACATTTGGCACTTCAAGCTGAAGTGATCCCACAACGTGGCATAATTACTTTCTGATCCTAATGTTTTCCTCTGCTGTCATTTGAACCTTAGCTATCCTCTTCGGCCTCCCGTCTACCAATGATGACACCAAGCCCTTGGTTTCCGGCTTTGAACCCTGGTCGCCGGCTGGCCAGACACTTCACACCTTTCTTCCTGCAGACACTGTGAATTGTCGCAAAACGCTCTGCGGGCAAAACGAGATCATCCCTGAGTGTCGCTCACTTTCCCTCACACCCCCATGTCAAAGGTCAGATGTTAGCGATTGGGCCCTCATGTCCAGGCCTCTTATATGAAGATTTTAAAACATTTTAAGTGCGTGAGCTACCTTTTCCTTCGCGATCAGGAAACTACTATGAATCACCTCCTGGCCGCTTGTTACAGGGGTAGCTGAAATCTTTAGGCCCTCAGTTTCGTCTTCCTTTTTAATGATTGCCAGGTTTACCACACCGATAATCTGTCCGTCCCTCAAAATGGTTTGTCGAAGGACATGCTGGATGGGCGCCTCGTTCGGAACGAAGCCTAGCAGTCCGACAGAGACATCTTCACCCGCTGCCCACGGGTTTTCTCGGTCTGTCTCCAGGGCTGTGAAGTCCTCCAGGATCATCGGTCATTCTGCTCAGCCTACGAATTGGTGAATGTTCCTCCTCAAGTGTAAATTCTCTGGTGGGTAACAAAGAGGCTTCGACACACCTGAGCAATGCGCATTTTAGTCAGATGTAGTTTTAAGTCACGGAAGGCCGCCTACATATAGGTATCTTTGTGCTTTCCCCAGTAATCTGCCTTATTGTCTGAGGCTATTATGACGGTAGCAGCACCATCCCTACCATTCACCCTGTAGGCCCAATGGAAGCAGCGGCCAGACGGGAAGGTGACTACAATTTCACCCCTCCCTTTAGCCCGGTGTCGGTGGCTGACGCGCGATTAGCGTTGATGTTCTCCGACACCAGTAAATGTCACCTGTTTCCCAAATAGCTCACATCTGCGCGAACTACGGCTGGGTTTCCCAGCCTACTTTGTGAGCAGTTTGTGGGCTAATAGGATGGCATTCGTAGAATACTTCCGACCGTTAGCCTCGTGCTTGAAAATCGAGGTATAATCTTAAAACTTGTAAATCAATCAATAATGGTCCAGATTTTTGCCGACCTTGTATATAAGGATGACAACACTGAGACTCCTGGAAATAACTGTCTTTCGGAGTTGGCGGAGGATCTTATCAGCCCTGCTGGCTGCGGCAGCTCTTTAGGCTGACGGTCCAACGGACTCATGGGCAAGCACCCCTGAATCCTGACGGCAGAGTTTCGTGCAATCTCGTGGGGGTTGCCCGAATCCAGGAACGTTGTGTTGGTGCACCAATGGACGGCATTTCCATACGATTGACGGCGGTTTTCTATAGACTCCATGATCAGATTGTGAACAACAATGTCAATACCCGTGAAGCCACTTGTGACACTGCAAACTCAGAAATGAGAAGACGGTTGTTTGCGATTCAAGCTCCTTCTTGAAGTCCAGGTACACCCCCCGGCCAAATTACCCTTGCCTACAAGTTCGGTCACCTCATTCGGGAATGATAGTGGTTTTGCAAGGCGTAATTTATCCTTGACAAACTCGTACCGCTCGGCTCTACGTAGGACACTCTTGTTTGCATGAAGAGCTATGTTGTTTTCAATGCACCACTCCATGACCTTCAATATAACTGGTAGAATATTTACAGGGTAGTGATATAAAATCAAGCATTTTCTTTCACTCTTGTGAATCAGGACAATTTGCTCCACCCTTTGGTCCTCCGGTATCCTTCCTTCTTCAGAGAAAAGGATGAATAATGCATTCGGGTAAGGGGTCGTTATCAAAGCTTGGGACTGTGGAATGGCGAGATGAAGGTTATCAAACCCCGCGACCTTGAGCAAGCTGAAATTGCGGAGCGCTCACTGTATCTCTTCAGGCTTGATCGTCATATCGTAAAACTGACGTTTCTGGATAATGGGGATGAACATGCTTATAGTACGGACGTTCGGTGCAGCCCTTCCGGAAGTATTCCATAAGGGTCTCGACCTTCTGCCCTAGGTCCGTTGCGTTATCGCTTGCCACGGACCCCAACCTTCCAGCGGCTACCTTCTTTGTTTTCTTCGACTGCATATAGTTCAGATATGCACCAGGAGATGTTTTCGCCCTCTGTGCGAGGGTTACCCCAGAAACAGCTTTGGACTTCCTCCGCACTTTGAGGACTCAGCTTCGCAACCTGTGCGTTGTAGGTGTCTGATGTGGTCTTGATCCTTCTGGAGGCGCTTTCAAGATTGAAGGTTCCACTGGGTCTTGGTTGAGTCATTCTTCCATCACGGAGGATGACCTCTGCGTCGCGCCTAAGTGGGGCAATTTCATCAGCTAGGATATTGAGATTACCTTGTTTGTGGCCCCATACGCCTTTCACAATTCTGGCTCGACAATTCCGGGTTAAAGATTCTGCACTATACACTAGTCTGAATTGATCCTATATAACGTCAAATCCCCAATAACTGATGTCTCCGCCCCCTCAAACAAGGCTAATTTTCCTATGAGGTGAGTTAGTTGCCCCTCTGTTACCAGTGTCCCATTCCTAAATCCGGAAGAGAGGATTCCTCATGGTGAGAAGTCACCGGATGCACTAAAATGTGAAGTTCGGAGTCAGGCTGCAAAGATGGCCGAATAAAACTCTGCTGCCGGAACTCTTAATGGCGAGCCAACCAGCCTCATAAGCTGGTTATCAAATCCTTCTCAGTTTCCCAGGTGGCAGAACAGGTGGGTATATTGTCTGAGCAGCTTATTCTCGATGTTGCCAAGGTTTCGTAGGACACCCGGGAAAGCTCCAAGTGCCTCATCCTTTAGGGTCGCTTTCTCATTTTCTACTACCCTCGTGACACTTACGCCCAGGTGTGTAACCGTCTTATGCCCCCTTTCCCATTTAACATTTGGCCCACTTGGCTGGTAACCAAACCCATCAACCGGAGACATAATTCCGATTGAAGTGGGCTCCACAGAGGTGGCCAAACGAATTGTTTTCTCATCCGCAAAGAGCAAACAAGAAGTAAAAAGGCTCTAGGAGGTATCCATCAACAAGCTACTCCACCTAAGGCTCCGCAGTGAGAAGGCTGAGCCAGACACTCGCCAAAAGACGGTCCCAAACTCAGAGCTCTGACTTTCGTTCAGGTCTCTCACCTTAAGGATAGAGCTCCATGTCACCCATCTGATATTCCCCTAGTCACTCTAACCTTCGTCACGGAAAGTACTCTAGTAGTCGATCTAGGGCTACAAAACACCTGAAGTTCACAGAAAGTATCCCAGACCCCAAGTTGGTAATTATCCCGTATTAAAGGATGAGGCTCACCCATTCCCGAATCCAAGTAGGAACCTGCAATGTATCTCTGCCGAACGCTTCAGTGGGGAGAATGACGTTCCAGAAAAGACATTTGGTTCGGTCAAGCAAAACAGGATCACTCACAAGGCTCAGAACAGTGAATCACGTAGTACACACAAAGGTATCTCACATTAGGCAGCCCATTTCCGGAAATAGACGGATTCAGACCGTCCGCTTAGTATGATACCTACCAGGTTACGAGACGTCAAAACCTACCAATCTCCCCAACGGTTTGATTGCTTTTTAGCCCCCTTATATCCCCAGTTTTCACCTTCCTCCACGGCCTCCTTTCCGCTCCCAACTCTCCCTCTTTCCAACCCCCCCCCAAACCCAGAATCAGTTGTCTTTGGTGATTCTGCGACAACTGAGCTTGCGCTCAAGAGTTTTTAGAGCAACCACCTGAGTGTGCTGGATAAGATCCCGGAACGTCGGCAGCTTGTGGTGGATAAGAAGCCCCAGGTCATAACCTTCACAGAAACCTGGCTCACCCCTGACATACATAATGCCAAAATATCCATTCCGGGACGCTCCAGAGTTAGCCAGGACTCCAGCAGAGGTTGTGCTGTTGGGGGTGTAATTTAGCCACATATGTTCTTCCCTCCTTGCACTATAGTACCAACTCCTAGCTTTTCATATACCGATTTTCTGTGGGTTGTCTTCACACTCTCTAGGACAGATACCGTACTGCTAGATGTAGTTTACCGTTCCCTGGCATGCAATTCTGCCGTTAGCCCAGGTCTCAAAGACCTGTTAGGCTCCCTGAAAGGCTGCACAGTCTTCACCAGTCTGATAGTCACCAGTGACTTAGCTCATCCGGTTTTGACTGGCAAAGAGTTTGTGCCCCTTAAGTCACCTTCCGCAGACACCCCTAGATCTCGCACTCGACATCACATGGGTACAGGAAGTAGAAGTTCCGGCCAGGTATAGCACACGCCATGACCCGTCCCGACTGGATCTGGTCACCAACAATGAATAGTTCCAAATAGATTTATTGCACCACTTGTTACCTCTAATCGAAAGTCAACGAATTCTTATTGGGTTCGATTACATTACGAAGTAGCCTCCTCTTCTCTTAGAAATTAAAATTTAGCGATCCTTCAAGAGGACTAGTTTTGACCAAATGGGTGCATTTATTCGCTTTCAGCTAAACTCAGCGAACCTAGGTAACTCGGCTGATGAGATGGCTGAGAATCTCGGTGAGTTGGTCTCCTAAGCTAATAGGCTGTTTGTCCCCAGAATTGGTCTTCCGATGACAGGTGGGCGGCCCCTCACAAGCCCCATCAGGCAAATTTTAGGCAAACGCGCAAGCCTCTTTACTAGATATAAAGCTACAGGTCTTGTCTGCGATTCAGAAAACTTCGAAATTATCCAAAGCAAATGCAAAAGCAAGATTAGTTCCTATCAAAATGCAGTCCAACAATCCGTACTTGCTTCTGCACGAAACAATAAGGCCTTTACCTTCAATACACCCATCGTCTAAGAGGCTCAGCTCCGACGCCACTGGCCATCAAAGATCACGCCGGATCTATAGTAGCTTACCCTGGCCAAATGGCTGAGGCCTCCTGCTTTCGTCTCCGCACGGTTTGTAGCTCCATACCGACTTCACTCCATCCTGCCATGCACTGGATATCTTTGGTCACTACCCTTAGCCATATCACTAATCCCGATTTGGGGTTGAACGAGGGGTCCGTTGACTCAACGAATATTGATCTATGGGTCTTGACTTAACGCTTCCCGCATTTTCAAGGAGGCGACGGACACAATGGCCGCCTCGGCAGCATCGGCATCACCATCGGTGCACACGAAGCCGGCAGAGACGGTAGAATTAGACATATCGCCATATGTGTCACCGGCCCAACCACCAGGAAAACGTCGGCACCTTGCTTCCCCACCTACCATGTCTGCCAGAATAAATAGCAAAACCGACCTCATCATACCCACAATCCCACATTTTAAGGATCTTCCACAAATCTACCCAGAAGTTCTCCATCCCCGTTTAGCCGCAAGACAACTGATCTACCTGTGACATCACCTCTACAGCCCAGTACGTCCACCTGGAGGCCTCATGGTATGACTGCGACAATACTGCCGCAGCATATACCTGGAGCTATGGTGATCAAGCCCGGTAAGCACTGCTCAACAGGCATGCAACCAAATAACCTTCCTAGCCACTATCAACGGCAGCCACCCCTCCCCCAAGTCAACTACCTGGTCGTCACCCCACTTCACGATCCTCCATATTCAGATGCCAGCTGTGGAGTTCGGGTGGACATCGAGCTCTACAGCTACAACACAGTCGTCTCGCCTTAGCTCCCTCTGACTGAAAAGCCTGTAACCCCTAAGAGTCCACAAGCCCCTTCCTTCTTGGAGGCCCTATCGAATCTACTAACGCCAAACCGTCCTCAGATAATGTATGGCATGCCCCCACCATTCCTTGGACCCTCTCTCCAATTGGCAAATCCTCTAAATCCCTATGATAAAAGGGCGCCAAATAAGGGCCATTGGTTCCTTAGGCACATTCCACCACCGTCTGTGCCCTACCTTTGATAAAACCACTCGTCAAAGTTGCCGGTTGCCCATTCATTAACCCTACCTTCGTGTGAAAATCTCTATTCCAAACCGGGGCTGTTAACAGACTATATTGTTATGCAGTCTCGTATCTTCAACCCTCCTCAGACAAATGGAAATGTCATTATATCAGACACTTCAGACATCCCGCACTTCTTAAGGGGTTCATCTACGTCGGATCCTAGCACTGCCCGATACCATAGCGCCACCAGCCCTTCGCTTCCCAACATCGCGCCATGCAACAAAAAAGCCAAACCTTCCAATTCATGGGGCTGATTTGCCACCCGCATACGGACCTTCTAGTCAGACCAAGAATCTAGACTACTCCGCACTACACAACCTACTTGACCAACCAAATTCCCCAAAACTTAATACCAATAACAGTGTCTCTTTGGTTCTTTTTAATAGCCGGTCCATCATAAACAAAATTCGGTACTTACGATATCTGGCCACTGGTTCTAACTATAATATGATCTTGATCACTGAAACTTTGTTAACCAATTACACTCCAACGGACAGGATTTCTCTTGCAGGCTACAATGTCTTCAGAGTAAATAGGGATACTCGAAGCGGTGCAGGTTGTTTGGCATTTGTCAAGCAGACCTTTAATGCAACGGCACTTCATCACCCTCTGCTCGACTCTATTCCCGATTCACTTTGCCTAACTGTCCACATTCCTGGATCTCATCTTCATGTTGGATGTGTGTACCGTCCACCAAGCGAAAATTTCTCCGGACTTCCAAGCCTAATTGATGCATTTGAATATCTATCCTCACTGCCCTCAAGTATAAAGGTCATTGCTGGTGACCTCAACCTGCTTACGATAGCTTGGCCATTTGTATCTGCACCCGCCAACCTTTTACCATTTGTAACAAGTATTACTGTAGGAGGGTGGGTACGGCACATCCGCTCTCCTACTAGAAAAAAACAGTATTTTAGATCTCATTTTTACCCACGGCGTCCCTCATATATTTGTCTCAATCTCTCAAAGTTTGCCCGGTAGCGATCACAATTTGGTAAACAGCCGCATTCCCACTCACCTACAGCCTACCCTGAAATCACACTGCATCAAACCCTCTCCTCTCTCCGACCGGAAGGTTCTACCTACTTCCACTCGACAAGCTGATTGGAGTGAGTTTTTTCTCCCTCGTGATCCACAACAAGCCACTGATAATTTTCTACGCACAGTTCTCCAGATATCTTGCTAAGATTATCTACCTCTCCCGGCAAAGGAATAATAGGAAATCCTATATCACTTCCTGCAAACAAAGTATGCCAAGCTCCAAAATATTCATGAAACTACACACGACTTTGCAATTCCTTTTCAACTATTTTGCCTCACTTCTACTATCCATAAGCTTGAAAAAAACACATTGCCTAACCAGGAAACAAAGGCTCCGCAACATCAAAATAGATCTTTTTGACTGCCATTATTGTATACGACCAGAACCTCTAGTACTCATGGAGCTATCCCGAACACTGTTCCAATGGACAGTGTGTCATTCTGTACTCCCCTTTCTTTGCAGAGGCCTTCAACTCATTTTTCGCCTCAACTATGGCCCCTATTATTAATGTTGACCCTCCGCTTCTTCCCCTAGTTACCGCTTCAACTCTGTCCACAGTGGAATTTGACGCCTCAGTTATCTCCCAATTATTGACCACTTTCAAGCCAACATCTTACCCAGGACCTGAAGGCTTACCGCCCACTGCAATAGTTAAATGCGGACCTGACTTACCTTACATACTACTGAATATGTTTACCCTATTAACGAACTCCGGTCTGGTGCCCGCAAACTGGAAAAGCTCTGCCATAATCCCCCACCACAGGAAAGGTCCACTACTTGAGGCAACAAACTACCGTCCCTATAACCATACACCTGTCCTCTCCCGGCTAATGGAAAACATAGTAAAAGAACACATCGTCAAGCACCCCTTTCAATTGGACGCTATTAATCCTCGACAACACCGTTTCCTTCAATCAAGATCCTGTGCAATCTGCCGAATCGAATTTTTTGAATCTCATCGCTGAAATGGCATACGATGAAGTGGCCCTTATGGTACTCTACTTGGACATGTCAAAGGCGTTTGACCGCGTGCCACACCCACATCTTCTGGCCAGAATCCGATTATTTGACATTACCGACTCTTTACTATCTTAGAGCAATTCTTATCTGTCTAACGGCTCTCATATTGTCTCAATCGACGGACACTGTTCCAAGCCTAAACCAGTTACAAGCGGCGTTTTACAGGGTAGCTTCCTCCGCTCTCTGTTGTTTCTCATGTATATAAACGACACATTCCTCTCAGTGACCCATGGCACCCCATTTCTTTTTGCTGATGACGTTCAAATTGTCTACTCATTCAAGCCTGAATGCATCGCCTCGGCTATCTTAAACATCTCTAAAGACATATCTGCACTCCATTGATGGTGCTCAAAATGGCAAATGAATTTTTCCGCTTACAAATGCGAGGTTCTTACATATAAATGCAAGCTACCTCCAGGATCCTAAGCCGTTTGTGGTTCAAACATTGCTAACAAGCAAATCGTTCAGGACCTTGGCTTAAACTATTCCTGAACATTTAGTTTCTCGGAATATTCAGCCCTCCAAGTCACTAAGGCCAGAAAGTGTCTGGGGCGAATATTTTGCACCTTCTGACTTCGAGGCTGCATTCATCCCTTGATAAATCTCATGCCAGGCCTTCATTAGAATACTGCCTACTGATCTTCTCTAGTATGCGGAGAACAGACAGAATTGGTATCGAATCAGTTCAACGTAGTTTTACTAAGCGACTGATTGGATGTGGCTCGCCCCTCACTTATAAAGAACGCTGCTAATTTTTTAAACTAGACCCTTATGGCTTCGCCGTATGAAACTGGACCTTATCTTCCTGTACAACATCCTTCACAGCCGGGCATATACTTCTAATCCATTGCACTTTGCGCCTGTTTCTAGCTAGTCACTAAGCTCTACATTTCCTAACCTTCCAGCCTCAATTACCAACACTAGTTTACGTTCACATTTCTTCATTAAAGTGTACTCTCCCTTATGGAATAAATTACCTTCAGAACTACGCAGTTCTACTTCCAGCCATCGGTTTAGAAGTGCGTTGGATAAATTCCTCACGGTTGCCCAAACCTTACAGCTTTTAAATGTAGACATACCCGGTAACCGAGCCTATGAGAAGGGTCTAGACTTTTGAATCGCACAAACACTGGCAGTCTGTGACAGACGGAATCAAACAAACATCCTTAGTTTTTCTGCCTTCTGCAATCGAATAACTAGTCCCAGAGAGTCACTGTTTATTATTGTTGCCTCTTTGTATCGATTCTCATTTATCCTCAGCTGCGAGCACCCCAGGCTGCGCTTCTCTACGTTTTCTCTATTTCCAGGCCTTCATTCGTGCGTACCTTTCTCTCGATGATTCTTAGTACTCTGGAGACCACAACGGCCACTAACGTGGCCTATGCACCTACCTGACCATCGGTCATTCGTAAGCTACCATACCGATGCTTCCTTGGTTAGGTTCCGGGATCCCCTGGTGCCTGGTCGCATGATCGCGGACTGCCTGATACCTACGGCCGTTTGGCCTCACCAAGAAAACTCATGTCAGTCCCAACGGTGCGAGGCGCGGTCTAATCCACTGCTTTGGCCGGCGCACATCGGGCCTACAGGCAGAATGCTGCGATGTGCGGGCACAACTAGGCCGGCGGATCGCACCTCCTGTAGCCAGAATCGGTTTTCAGGCTAGGTGTCCAGTGCACGGCCAGCCCCATCCACTAGCGCCAGTTGCGGATTGAAAACAACTTCCCATGCATCTTACAGCTGCCACCCATTGCCTCCTTCAACTTTCTAGAACATCGTTTACCATACACAAGGTCAAGTTCCAAACCAACATATGCACATATACTCGCTTGGCTTAGAAATGTACCCTACTATTTGCAAATACTTACATTTATATCTATCGACTAATCTTTTGTTTTTCCGAACTGATGCCATTTTCACCCTGATTCTGTTATGTCCAGTTACTGGTTTCCGCACCCCGAAACATTAAACAGTTTCAGTGTTCGGATATCTTTATTATGAACGTCACAATTCCTGATATACTCTTGAAGAGACCATCCATCCACTTGGTAATGTATATGTCACCACCACGTTTATCTAAACAAAACCATCAGTTAAAGATTCGTTTCTAACCTTCAAACAATTCCACACAAAACGAAATGGTCCTCCTCCCAGCGCTTCATCTGAGTGACACCAGCTGCACGTTCATTGTATACTTCCGTTGCATCTCTCATTCAGCCATTTGCATTTCATGACAGTTGCATTGGCAATGAAGTATCCACAATCCAGGACATAAATAGTTCGATTGCCTCCTCAGCTTTTCATGTCAGACTCCAGAATATCCAGCTATGCAATCACCAGCACTTCCTGAGAGCTGCTCATATGTATTATTTTTATACGATGGTATCAGTCCACAATATATCTACCTCCGGCATCCACTTTGTTACCAACTTCAGATGCTCTCAGGCTACTCATCAACGAACTCTGACAAATCCATAATTGTATCACCTTTCACTCATCTATGAACCACTGCCGCTGCTCCGCTATGATATCATGGTCAGCCACCTGCACCACAATCCATAGAGTGCTTTTTCTACGTCTTTTGCTGAAAATCAACTGCCTGTAATTTAAGCTGCTGTTACTCTGTTTGCCCCCTCCTCAAAGTCTCAGGTTGGTCTTACGTCAACTTACCTAATCACGCGATTATATGCGCTTTCTGCAGGCTCCAGTGATGTACTACCCCCAGTTTGTTCCGTCAGATATTAAACATATAAACCAATATTATGCCCACTTCGTTGAAAATTTGTATTTTCCATCTGTCAATCTTGGAGTAGCCCTCGATAAATCAATAGTTGAGCACGTTTCACCCACCTATTACCTATTGCCATTTTTTCATCGTTCCTTCACGATTGGGCATCTACGCCAAAGAACATTGCTACAGCAATTTCTCCAAATCTTTGCTTGAAATGAACTATACGCATGCCAAGTTACTGACCTTCCGGTTGTTTCCCAAATGCCCTGTGTCAGACTCTTACAGGCGCATCCCGTTAGGCAATTCTTCACATGTTTTGGCAGTATCTTTTATGCACCACCTCCATACGAATTCATAAAATCATCGTATATCAACTTCTCTGCCAACTCTGTTGTCAACTTGTGTTCACTAATTAACCGGAAACGAACTCTTTATTCGAATTGCGTTTCACTCACCTGCCAACCTTCGCCACTCTGCGCCGTTAAAATTTCCAGGCTCGGGCATCTACATCCGCCTCTTTATGAGAGCGTCCTCCACAATCTCTTGGTGAATAGTAAGTGCTAATTCAGCGGTCAATCAGGCTTTGTTTCATTTACGCAAGTCCTCCCGTCAGAGGACACCACAAGTCCTTCGGTATTATGCCTCTGCTATTGTCCGGGTAATCTGGGCTACTAGTTCAGGTGCATGTCCTTCATCACCAAAAATTCTCCAATTTGTCGGTGGTACTTTTTCGAAAGGTTTTTGGCAATTTACTCACCCCTGCGACTTTACATCGACGCTATCCAAAATACTGCGCGTTTTTACTTCATCCACGCTTTACTTTGTGAAGTATCTCGACCATGGAGCCCATTTTACTCACTTCGGAGAGGTGCCCCCACCTGACCCTCAAACTCAAATTTGCCGGACATTCATTAGTGCAACTTCTAAAGCCTATACACTTTTGGGCTGCATTTACCCAAATGAATATCCAAGGAACCTTTTTGTGATCTCACTTGTATCATATGATCATGCAATAAAGCGTACTTCGGACGTCCCCGGAATAAACCGTTATTATTAATATTATGCATCTCTTTTTCAGCTTTATGTTCACAATTGAGATTTTCCTGCAGCTGGAAAGAAGGGGTTGTCACACCCGCCTATAAGAAGGGTAGTAGACATCTTGGTTCTAGACAGACCCATACATCTAACTATCATCAGAAGCAAAACGTCCGAGCGAATTCCCGAAAGTGCAGTTTTTCACATCCGTACTCAGATTGAATCCTTTCCCCGTCCAAACGAGGGGTTTCTTCCCGGCAGATCATGCGCATCTACCGTGCTGACCAGCTCACACAGGCTGTATCCGTCGATTTTGCCAAGGCCTATTGCAAGTTCCTACATGTTCCTCTTCTTTGTGAGCTGGAAACATATTGTATAACAGGCTCCAAGTTGGACATATTAAGCGGCTCTCTTATAGACAACACCTTTGTGGCTAAGGTGGAGATGTTTTGTCTCAACCTTCCCCAGTAACAACCGGGGTTCCGCATGGATCGTTCTCAAATCCTCTTCCGTTATTGATCTAAACAAATGATCTTCGACGACTCGTCCAGTGGACACTGGCATGCATGCCGATAATGTAACCCCTATGGACTTCAAACCTTGAAGACCTACAAATTGCAGTTGATGAAACGATAAGCTTGTCCAAAGGTTAAAATTTACCATTTACCAATGACAAATTTATGAACACGTCACTCTGCAGAGAGACTGGCCATGCATTCTTCATCAACAGAGCAACCACGCCGCTCAGGGTTGACCGACACAGGGCGCTAGGTTTCTGGTTGGACTGTTACTTTTCCTTCCCCAATCATCACAAACTTCCCAGCAAGTTTGCTTTTCGAGTCCGAAATATGATTCGAAGTTCCTTCCCTATAGTTTTCGGCACATATATCTGTCCACTGTTGGAGTGTAGTAGACATGTGGTTCAATCCGTCCTTGTCCGAGTTCGTATGATCCTAGAAGGGGTTCAGAGGGCTTCCAACAAAAAGTATGGAGTCTATCCCACCTGCCTTATCTTGCCTACCTTTCACTCCTCAACCTTATCCCCTTGACTTAAGGCGCGAAGGAGGTGATCTGTTTTTGACTTTTCACGTTTTTGAATCAGGTCAAAGCGGCAGCTTCCTCTCCGTCTGTCTGTCTTCTTCTCTCCGCGGTCATGGCAGAAATGTTTTTAAACCAACGCTAAGAATAACCTTTTTTAGCTACGGGGGTCATTACATTGTTGAAAGCTCTTCCGGGGGACATTACTCTCTGGCGGATCAAAACTATCTTCAAGAAAGAGTGAGACCCCCATCTTGGACTCTCTTAGCAGTTCTCTGTCCATTAAAAAAGGAAAAGAAAGTGAGTTAGATGTCCTCATGAACGTCGCGCCCCCATTCCTCTTAAGGCACTGTCCATAATAAGGCACTGCATGATAATACGTATACTTTGTTTTGGTCGCCGCCTTCCTCCGCGCACCCGCATTCGCCTCTGCCTCCCTCTTTACCCTCGGTTTAGTTCGATATCTCCAACAGATATGCAAAATCTTCTTTGAGAACCGAGACAATTTGGCCCAAGGCCTCAAACCCAGGTAGTACTTCAAGACTTCAGGCTTACCGCAGCCACATTTGTCAAATGATGCAGTGATTCTGAGGCTCCATTCGTCCACGTGATATTTGGTCACTGCGACACCCATTATTGCAGATTTGTTGTCCTCTTTCCGACGCGCGGGCTGCCGAGCATACAGCAGATAGGGTCTTTGCGTGGACCACATCATAGAGGTCGCTGCTCAAAAGAAAACTCTCCCATCTATCTACTTTTCCAGTTTGTCTCGGGAGCACTTAGGTTTTCTGCCGCAGCTGCTTGTGTTTAGGCGGTCCAAGAGGCTTTTTCTCTCCAGTAGTTAGGCAGGTCTGTGGTGGGCTCTGATAGGGATCACTTTTATGTCCTCCACAGTGACAGCGGCAGAAGCTGCTTGGGTGCTGGGTGCTGCAAAAAGAGAATCTTCCGTTTGCCGTAGGTACTAAGTAACAAACAGCAGAACACGTCAGCTTCTGTGCCTCAACCCGTATCCAGACTGTAATTCGAGTACCCTAATGGGCAAAAGGGTTCTTTTGTAAACGTTTCCTTTCACCATGTTTTGCAGACGGCAACGCAACTCACCCCAGTAGCCTCTACTTAGAGTTCCCTCCGCTTGTCGCATGAACTGCAGACGTCACTACGGGGCGTCTGTAGGTTTTCTCTTGCTTTCCTGGGCGGATTCCCCTTCTAGAGCCACGACGCAGGAGCACCAAGCACGAGTGCTGAACGCAATTTTATACCGATCCGTATAGCTGCATGACGGAGGGACTGCGGGGTTGCATACATCTGTCCATGAGCTACCCCGTTGTGACATCCTGATTCGAAGTAGTGGCAGTTGTATGTGGACTGCTCTACTAGGGCCGAACTTCTGATCGTACTTTGTTAGGCAGGTTATCGGTAGTTGTTTGAGCCTGGATGACGACTTTTTTTGGACAGTCCGATTTGGATGTGATGCCTTGAGTGCCGGGTATACGAAGCTGTACTTAAGTTGGGTGACTTTACTGGCTACGATCTGCACAAGCGTACCGGAAAGGAGCAGGAATACCTCAGCTGCTGACAACGAGATATATGACTGTTACGGGATATCGGGAAAACCGACCGATTGAAGGGTGCGTACAACTGGTTTCAGTGTGTTCCGAAGTTATAAATGGGTCAGATTTAGGAGGGCCAAAGCTGAAGAGCCGGTAGTTCACGGCAGCTTTGGTGTTTCACGTTCGCCCATAAAGTTGCTTCGCAGCTGGCATTGCGAAAAGCGAGATTAACCTTGTGGTCCTTATGGGCCACGCCTTAAGAGCTATCACGACTCCCCAACCAACAGCCGATGACACCCTAGTTCTACTACTTTCATTTCTAGAAATCAACATCAAACCCCGTGCCTAGAATCGTCATATGTCGCTGAGAGAACCAGCTGATTAAGTACTACCTGGAGGATCAATGACAATGTAAAGATCCTCAGAGCATTGTAAGACCTTACCCGGTAATGCCCGAAAGTTCTTCATTCTCCATTTGGAAGTTTCCAGAGAGAGTTCATACGGCAGATAACTTTGAGTAACTTGGGTCGCAAGAATCGCGAATCGGGCAGAGCGCCATCAACGAACATGAACGACAAATATGGAACGACACTGATTCGTGGGGTTGACTTCTTTTGGTCGTCAACTGACCTTTATTCTTAGCTCAAATCATTTTTGTTTATTGACATTTCGATATGCTTGCTGCCGGGTAATTAACATATTTCCGCCCTTCTTCCACCACCTGCTGCGTAGTAGTTTTCCGTCAACCACCGCCTAAATGTCCTGAGTTTGCCTGTACGAAACGGTATCCCGCCAAAAGTGGCATGCTATCTGGTGTTCGAACCCCCGACCTTTTAAGCTCTATCTTAACATCCTACCTTTCCGCCAATCTGTCCATTTTGACTGGTCGGCCAATCGCGTACTATCACAAGCACGCGCGCCCGCACGTATCCCACTTGTCTCCATCAGCCTCCCTTTCCGATTTCCATTTAGTACAAGCGCGGTTTAACTTGGGAAAGCATCAGAACCGTGCCCTGTCTGCTGCCCCGTGTAGGCTGTGCTTTTTTCTGACTTGCGTGTATTTCTTGTAGTTATTCATCATATGACTGCCCCTGCTGTCTGTTTCTGGCCAAGATCGCAGTTCCAAAACAGTTTTTATTACGTTCTGTTTGAAAATACAACTATATTAGCACCCAGTACCGGTTCCAACTGTCATAACTGTTTACTGAAAGCGGCTTCCCCAGTCTGCTGTTTTCTTTATTTGCTGCTGTTTTGCCATTCACAAACCCACTCCATCTATCTTTACCATTTTTGATTGACCGTCATCATGTTGGGACAGAGCAAGATCGAGTGACCAATGCCTGTAGGATCCGCACAAGTTCGGGATTCTAAACGTATTTGCTACGGTACCAATTTGAAAATCAAAAAATCGCTACTGCATACAAATTTAAAGTGCGCGACTGAATACACTTAACAGTAAAACTC
This sequence comes from Fasciola hepatica, assembly GCA_948099385.1. Lineage (NCBI taxonomy): Eukaryota > Metazoa > Platyhelminthes > Trematoda > Plagiorchiida > Fasciolidae > Fasciola > Fasciola hepatica. Next base: position 36,536,922 of record CANUEZ040000043.1, read on the forward strand.
CTAGGTTTGACGAGTCACGGTCCAAGCACGACAGTTGAAAGCTGTTCAGAGCCAAAGCCAAATGCCTCAGACAGACAAAAAGCTTGCAATTGTGCTCTTATGGACTAGCCCAAGGAATTGTTGTTAAATATATTCACAATCGCAAGGCACGCAAAATACTTGGAGGGCTTTTCAATATAGATCCTTACCATCGGAGATTTCGATACTCTACTTGTCTGATCGCTCCACAACTTATCACCTGTCGACGTCTCCCTACAGCCTCACCAAGCTGGCATAGACCCCTGTTTTCAATGACCTTTCTTTTTGGCCTGCCGCTACTTTGAGTTTCGTTGCAATAAGCCAAAGCGGCCCAAGTTATTGCGAAGCCAAACTGCGAAAGACAGCATGAGATCACACCAGCCGTCAAATTCCTTTGTGACAGAGAGGGTAGCAATCTTGACCTCAAGATGGCATATGATGTAGTATCTGCGGGCTATGGCTCCACGAAAGGTGCAGCAATATACGGTCCGGGGCTTTGGGCCTGTGCGGAAAGCACAAGGTTTTAAAGCGGATTTTCTCGGTTTGTGTTGTTTGCTGGAAGCAACGGCTGACATAAATCACTACCAAATAATCCAGTAGGCTAGATGAAAGATCAAGCACAGGGCACGAAAACTCGAGTATAGAGCAAGACCAAGATGAGGAAGTAATAATGCTGGGAGGAACTCATCACCGTACGGGTGCAGACGGGGCGCCGAACATAAGAGTCTCCAAAGAGCAAAACCGCAGAGCGAGGAAAACTACAGCCTTCTTCTTCCAAGTTATCTCGAGAGGAACCGTTTGGTGATCCTACGACCCCCCTCCCCACCTCCGTGGCCAACCAGAATAACGAAGTCAAGGAACTTCAATATAAGGTACAGATCCGCACCACGGGGGTCACATGACCTGACTCACATGCCGAAGTAAAACTAAGTAAGCAAAGTAGCGCGATATTTAAGGGTATTCACGGAACATTCTACAGGGCGTATAGCCGAAGACAAAGAGAACTCTGACAATATGCGATTGACCTCCTGAGACGTGGTACTACCAGCAGGAATTTATTTAGTGTGACACTCGAATAAGTATTGCCGTGGATGACGGCGTGACTGCTCTGCTCATTGTCTGTAATCCATCCTGAAGTTCCTTGACTTCACTTTTCTGGCTGGTCACAGGGGAGAAAAGGTCACAGGGTCACCAGATGTCTCCTGCCTCGCTTCAGTTATCCACTGCCATTTCATGAATATAGATAGTCCGTTGTTCTGCTGCATCCCTTAAAACATTTAGATTGCACGTTGATTTGTACTTAGTTGTTTTTTGACAGGCCGAATAGACTTTAATTCAAAGGTGCTCTTAGCAGATAGAATGAGGTTTTCTGTCTCACATCTATGCTTCGTATGGCGAATCCAAGCTTGGTGACTCTCAGAAGCCCCTAAGAGAAACCAGCCACGATTTCTACGCCTCGCTGAATTGCCCATTGCAGCACTCCAACACTGGCTTGCCCTCACAATTCCCGCATTTTGTAGAAGAAAACTCGTTCAGTAGGATAACTGTTAAGCCCTTATTCACCTGCTAGCATTGTTCCAACCTAGTTTTTTCCGCTATGCCCCTTTTTTGATCCACGAATTTTGTGCAAAACACATCAATGTCCATATCTGCAAAGAATCTAATCAGCCTCGGGGCTACTTTGGGTTGATCCGAACAAGAAATGGTTTAAACACTCGTAAGATTGCTTTTTACCCAAAAGATCGTGAACCTGGAGTTGACTTTAACGGGCACACAATTCTGAAGGCCACATAAAAGATTTGTCACATTAAACGGGGGTGCTACAGTCACAGTGCCACGGGGACAATCCCTCAGCAAATACATGCCTGCTGCTCCTTCGACACTTCCCCAAGTGTCCATTCGTGCACACTGCTTGCGATCAACACCGCAACCAACTCACTTTAGCTCGCTCAGAGCTGTCCACCGGACAGGAAGGAAATATGTACTAGACCTTCGGGGCGGGGAAAAACCGTCAGCAAAATCGTCCCTGAACCAACACCTGTTTGGATAGAAACCAGCCTCGGGCCTCCCTCCAGTGATCCCGTCTGTCCACATCATTCGGTCAGTCGTCGTGCAAGGGCCTCTGTTACTCCCGCTAACGACTCCACATTGCGGATGCAACAAATTTTTTTACCGATGCTGCTGCTTAGCCCTCTTAATGCAGAGTCAGTCCAGCAGCGGGCTGTCGCGACCAACTGGATCAGAAGCATTTGTGACGGTTTTATTCAATCGGGTCTGTTTTTACGTCTCGCTTGCACACAGTTTAGTGAAACGTGACGGTAGAACGACACAATTTATCACTTCAGCCGCAGTAGCAGCCTGCATCGCGCTAGTGTATCCCCTTAGTCGAATAACCGTCCCCGCCACAAGGTGCGTCGTTCTTGCCCTTCCTGCGTTTGTGCTATTCCCGCCAGACAGTACCACGATGGTTACCGGGATCTCGCAGTATTCGAACGTAGCTCCTGTCGGATCATAGCTGGACTCGTTTGACATGGCTAACTGGATCCTTCCCCAAAGTGACCACAACCAAAGACAAATGGAACACTGGGGCCCGCCGAAGACTACGAATCCGAGAACAAGACCGACATTTTTACTCTGCAAATTTGCAAGCAGAATCTACTCACTGGGGATTCACTGTTGAGAAGAATGGAATTATGGGATGGAAGCACAGCAAACAGTAAAAATCATGGAAATTAGCCCTTGTCCGTGTCTCAACCGGGGCTTGATAGCCACCAGAGTCGTGGAAATTGTCTCTTACCAAGAATACCAACTTACATGAAACGGGTAGATATCCAACTGGTTCGTTCTACTGTGGAGTGACCGTGTAAAGCTACCGACTTACAACCATTGCTTTGTTTGTGATATATCAATCAATGCGGACACAGCCAGTGTGAATAAAATCGTCATGTTGGCCAACTTCAAGGAGCTTTACATTGGAAACTTGAGTCAAACTATACTGATATTACCTTTTTTCTTGGTTGCATTTTATCAATTGGCACAGTGTTTGCTGCTTACCTGTGTGCAAATCAATCACGTGTACTCGCACTGGCCTCCTGAATTTGTGAGAACTTAGCGAATCCCTTTCCGTTGTAGCCACCACTAACAGTCCACTGATTTTAGTGGTTCGCTGACTCCCACTTCTCAGCGGGAATCTGACCTGAGTTCCAAAATAATCATCAAGATTGAAAATAAGGGCTAAAGATATGAGTCAAAGAATTGTCCGGAGTGTAAGGTTGTGAAATACTAGGGTCACCTCTCAGGCTGAGTAGTCATACCTTCCTGAAAATGATCCGCGATTGGACGAGTCTCGAGGTTCTTTTTTAGTTGCTTCGATTATTTTGTTGAGCTGACGGGAGATGTAAAACTAGAGAAGCTAATGACCGCAACTGAAGAGCCGAGGTCCGTCTTGATTCCAGAATACTACGCAAAAAAACGGCGATGAGCAGGTATAGGACGGCACCAGGTTCACGTAGACGAGCAGACTGCAAACAATCAGTCGACTGAAGGAAACTGAGCCAATCTGATTTTTTAACCTAGCGAACACACTAGGCAGAGTTTGACTGGAGGGTTACCCACCCCTGTGGGTGACCTATTATAGTCACCTGTGTGCCCCGCAGGACTTCTAAAATGGGCCTCTATCCCGGAGGTGGATAAGCACCGACTGTAAGCCAATCCATATGACCTTTAGGAATGGTACTACGAGGAACGATTCTAGAATTAAGGCTATTTATTGCCATAGGAAGACCTGATATCGAAAGTGTTTGAGCTCCTTGCTCACACATGTTTTCTGAATGAGTCTGGCATCGGCGAAGGGCTCCTACAATGTAATCCGTTGTAGTGGTTCCAAAAGCTGCAAGCGGCTAAGCGCATCATTCTTGCACTGGCAGATTTTTGTCACCACACTATTTTGACCGGATGGATGCACTTATTGACTTTGTTAATAGTTTCTGGCTTTTATCCGGATCACCATCTGGCAGTAGTTCTTGAATGAATAATGTTTCATTCTTTAGTTTGGTGGTAACTTCGGGCTTACCATTTGAAAACAGTCACCTTGATTTTGGTGCAAACAAGTAAAAATGCGCCGAAATGTCGACGAACACTTCCAGCCAATTACGGATGACAACGGTACTCATCTCGACAGTGGTTGAGGCCCACAGATTAGGGCATGATCACAATGAACGGTGTTGCTCAGCAAGGTACAAGGTTCACGTTTTTCGGAAGGTAGTTCTCACATTTCGGCCGCAGTACAACGAGGTTGGACGAAGTTTGGAAGAAGTGAAACCAAAATGATTTACTCCACAGGTGCGGGTAAGTTTGATTTAAGTTACGATGATATAAAGAACTGGTCAGGCATAGGATTTCTGAAGTAAACATTGTTAATAAATGTGGGGGATGCATTTTATACAAAACTTATACTGAAATCTTATCTGTGGATGACTTCTCGGGCTTAATGTATTTAGTTGGTATGAGATAATCAGACCGCGATAAATATTGGCAGAGAACTGGCTTAAATAATAAGGAGTAAGAAAATGTGCTCTGTATTAAAAGATGAGGTAATTGGTAGACCAAACTTCAATAATCAGTGAAATAATACGAATTTAGAGCTGGTGAACAAAGGATAAGGTCACAGAAAAGCGAAGAATAGTTCGTCGAGTAGAACACAGTGTCAAGATGAACGAAAACCTTGAAATCAAGCAGCATGCGGCTCTTCTGCCATATTACTGAGCACGTTAGATAAGTGCTAAACAGCACTGCGTTTGGACTGCGCACCCCTACGAACACAGCAGACATGCTCTCCAGAATAATAATTCCAGTGTCTTCGGGTAAGGGCGTTCAACAGGGGCCGGTTTCTCCAATCAAAGTAACGAGTAGCCGGACGAACGGACCCCAAGGCAAAACGATATTAACCTTAATCTTTCACGGTACCAGATTATCAAAGCGTAGACGCTTAAAACATTGACAGACCGAATTTACTCTGTCTAAGCCATTAGATAGAGCGAACCGAAGGTAAACAATGTTCAACACCTCAAGCTGTCACCACGAACAGATTTCGAGATCAGGTAAAACCCAGCCGCAATGAGAGATACAAACAAGGGTTCTCAAAATGTGCCGAGTGACATGCACTGGTAAACGTGAACATCCGGTGGTGAACTCACGGTACTGTAGAATGGGCATGTATTAAAAAATCGTTATTGGTTTCCTGATTGTGACCTACATCGCCTGATATATCTATCACAACGGACTTTTCTGGTGAGGACGGAGGTACCACCAACACTGAGCGTTTTAGCATCGTAAGACATGGTCGCTCACCCAAAAATGGCAAGGCCAAGGCCTGACTAGTTACAAATTATATGTACACCTTAACATTCAAGTGTTCCATCTACAGTATCTGGTTGTCTGAAGTGGGATCCAGGGCTAATCCTTGGAGAAATTCTGTAGTAATCCCGGTGTATGTATCAGTCCTCTGATGGTGTAAATGATGTGCTCTAAAATATCAGGATTTGGATAGGAAAAATACTCGAAGTCAAGACGAGACTCTTTTCCATGGATAAGAAAATGCCATTTTTCTGTGGGATATGGAGAAAACAGGAGAATACGATAGTTAGGTGGACTGGGACCAAACACGCTATGAACATATGCACAAATCGGTGGGTGCTGGCTATGGAAGAATGGTAGTCCGTGAGATGAAACTCAGTCTCACAGAAAAACGCAATAAAGAGGGCGACGCGATCATCAAGTTAAAGTCCTAGACAGAAGGATCAAGTAGAGGTAAACATCTGCCATAAAGGAAGAGGCTTTTCAAGAGGAGGCTTGCCTCGAAGGACATACTGGTTATGTAAGTTAGTGAGTGACATGGCAGACAATACGGAGGTGACTTTGAAAACAAGCTATTGGTGGGTGGTCTGGAAAAGGAACAGAGAAGGTAAAGTAATGGATAGTAAATTATGGATTGGAGAGGTTCATGCTCCATTTTTAAGCAGTGGCAGGCTAGCCGATGGTTGTGCAGTGAACCCATAAGGGTTGAAGCAGGGCGCGACCAGGCAAGCAAGCAAATACCGAGACCGTAGACAGCACTCTGGGTCCCTCAAAAGTCTAGGAAAAGCCTGAGGACCAGCTAAAGAGCTTGGGCTATTTACTACGCAGAGTCAGGCCTAGACTATTATCAGAAATTCGTCCGTCCCCGAAGGAGGCACACAGAATTGGCGTAAGACCTTTTGAGCCCGAAGAATTTTCGTTTGCGTTTTATTACACGGGAGCGAGAGAGCCTACTTCCCCCGCAGGGGATACTTCTCATTTCTGCTTGACCAGCTGCTCTCTTTGCATGCCCCTTGGGTCCCGTGATTGCTGGGGATGGCTGTTTTCTCTATTATGAGACTGCCTCAGGCCAGATGCACCTGCCATTGAGGGTGTTGCGGACCTTGAATATGAAGGGTAAAACACGGAGTGAAGCAAACGCCCCTATAAAGGCAGCATCCCCGAGGCCAAAACTCAACCGTTTGCTTCTATCAATAACAAATTCAGACAGGTTCCAGTATGTTTGAGCCATATGGTGACTGCGCCACCGATTTGGTATACAGGGTCCCTTCACAGGCATAGCGACTTTGGCGAAGAAATATTACCACCGGCTTTGCGGAGGTTAACTACCAGCCACTGCAGTAGCGCTGGATGATTGGGGTCAATGTATCAATGAGCTTTGGCCTGTAGTCGCCAGCCGAAGATGAGAAATGAAGAGCTGTAAATTTCTTAGAATTCACCATTAAAATAGATGATTGAGAGGGAGCCTTCGGTCAGCAGAAATTCAGTCACGGGCCAAGATGGAAAGAATTTGAGGGCAACTGAGGACGAATGTTGTGTGGAAGAAACAAGTGTTGTATGGAAGTTGGACTGAGAGTGAAACACATTCTCAAGTCGACTATCCCAGGGCGTAATGGCATGATACAAAGTTGGGAGGCTTGCAGTTTCTGAGCTTTGTTTGGGCAGGGAACTTGAACTGGTATTTCCATTATGCTTTGGGCCATACACAGGCTAATTTAAATGCAAAATTGCAAAGTCTGACGGGGAAGAGAATCCAACCTTAAGGGTGAATATCAATTGCAAATAGTTAAGGGCCATGCCGCTGCCATGATAAGAGGTGACGAAACATTTTTCCAAGCAGTAAAAGTGGAGGCCACCAGATTCGTTATACAGGTAAATAATGGACCCATATTTACACATCTGAAGGTAAAGGAACTACGTAAGAGGCCGTGAGACAAAAGATACTATGGATTAGTGTATGAAAAGGAAAATGCCGTCATAGCCGGGGGTTGAGACAGCTCATAGGGCGTATAATTTAGGTGTTCTAAGCATTGATTCCCCATCAAAATTGGCCGGGGTAGTATAAGCGGCCTACAAGGCAAGGTCTGGTTGAGAACAAGAGCAGAATTCCTGGGTTGATATCAAGAGGGCGGAGATAATAAGCATGATGTGACTGAGGTACAAAAGATAAGGTATTCAAACAGGGGAGTCCGAAAGATTTCTAGGGCTCACTCCAACTTCTAAAGCCATTTCTCTGGTTACATACGGATCTCTTGGTTGGATTACAACTTGCACTGTGTTGTATCTGATTCTGTGGATCCTAAGCGCCGAACTTGGTTTCAGGAACGTACCTTTATTGGTATTTTTTTCGTAAAGCCGTGAACTTGGTCAAAAAGAAGGTGGATCTAGGAGCACCTCGGCAAACTGCAACGGTGATTGTGTTTCATGTGGATCCCAAAAATACCGTGAATCCCTGAAGCTCTTGAATTCTAAAGCTGCCAGGAGAATTCTGCTCAGAACAAGGCCATTAAAGAAGGTTAAGTTCAGCCTTGAGCTTATAAGCCGAAGCGGACTTAGTTTCAGAAGTTCTCAGCGTTGGCTCTAATTTACTAGGACAGAAAAACCGAAAGCCCCTTTAGCTTTTAGCCTCTGAAACTTTGGAATAGCCACATTATTCTGCTGGAGCAAGCTGGAGCAGGTTATGGAACCATATTTCAGAGCGGGCCTAAAGTGGGTCTAATCGGCTTTGATTTTTTTCCTCGAGGGGGAAGAGTTCTATGAACCAGGCCTCTAGGTCTTCTGGTCTTCGCTTTTGGAGTAGAAACATGTTCCAAGAAAGTAAGTATCTGATTGCTACAAACCCGAATCCTGTACTTACGATTAGTGACAGCCAATATGGAATATACCCGGAAATAATGACATTTGGAGTTAGGAATATTTCCTTCCTCGGTGGGGAATATCATCAATGACAAAGAACACCAGGAATTGAAGGCTAGTAGATTTTGTAGTACATCATTAGTAAGTGAAGTATGCACTCTGGGGCCGAGGACATATAAGATCAAGGCGTCGTCGTCGAAAGGGTGCAGGCTGCCACAATAAACGACATTGAAAAACCCATTTATGCATACAAGGAAGGACAGTCCAACCGTAACGCTTCCTTGAATGATTCCAGTAGTTACTTGTTCGCATTCAAAGAAGGATTCATCTTTCAAAACCTACTGACGGCGGCAGGATAGGTGAGAAGCCACGCGCCTGGATGATGTGCTCATGTTTCCATAAGATTTATTCTGTGACGGAACGCGGGCGGGTAAGACTCGTTCAAGCGCATTATTTATGGCTAGAAGTCAATTATCATGGGCCCGTCGTGGCCAGAATCTTCGGCGTCTGAGTTCAGGAAAACAATTTGACAAGTTAGGCAGGGGGGGGGTAATCCAGGGAATTGTAATGACTCACACCGAGCGAGTCATTCGTTGGAAAGAGTGTCATTAGCCCGCTTTTGTTGGGCTTTTAAAAGCTTCAAGAGAAAACTGGCATGTGACTAAAGGAACGACAGCTTTCGAGGATATGGAATAGAGTCTCTCCGCAGGTATAAAACGGGCTAGATTTCCCGGATAAGTTGAATAAATTCGATGAAATTAAAGAGCTTTATGGACCTACCAGTGCACAAGCAGCCAGTAGAACGCTGAGCGAGCCTGGACAGTGAGATGGTTGCTTACGGACTGAAGGCGGAGAAGTTCTGTCGGGGCCTTCAAAATCGGCTGCGTACTCCTTTTCCATCTTCAGAAGTTCGAGTTAAATATTCACTTCCACGTTGTTTCCACTATTCGCTCTAGCTGCTCCTCGTTTTTACAATACATTTCTTGAAACTGAAGTCACACTAAATATTGTGCTGCATTACCGATATCTAGTTTTGTTTCATACACGAGGGGGTTTGTGCAGTGAAACAAATGCACTGACACTGTGGCCAAATTCCAAAGTAAAGTCAAACAAATTGAAAGTTTGAGCCGAGCTTGGGGACTGATTCTAAAACAAATAAAAACGAGCTGGATTGGAGATAGCGGCGGTTCTAAATAGGATGAACTACGCAGTATTATGTTAACCAAACCTCAGTGGTGTTCCTTCTGGGCTTATGGGCCTTAAAACTGAAAAAGGGATCAACAGCTGCAGAAAATACAGTTACGGTTACGCCCAAGCTCATTGACTGAAGCTGGAAGCAACGACGGAGTCATGATTTGAAACAAAGACCGAAATTCTAGTAAACATTGTCCACATAAGTGAAATAATACTGTTTGTGACGTGAAGTTCATGAACGGAACAGGGTTTTGTGGACACCTTCACTCTCCATCCGGTGAACCTGTGCGGAATGGAGTGAGAAGAATTATAAAAACACCCAAAGACCACAAGAAGACCATTCCCACCGGTAGAAAAGTCTCTCTACAAAGACAGGCCTTTACTAACACAAGTATACCCACCACTGTGAGTTGCAACATAAGCTCGAAGCTGTAAAATTTGGTTGATCTGACGCTATTGGAAGCTGGGGGTACAAACTGCTGGGTGTATTTTTGGTTCAAGAACGTCGGCTGTATAACGAAATTGAAGATAAAGCCGTCATTAATGATGAGTTTTTACCCTTTCGGATAAACTTTTCGGTTCCCTACAAGGGTCGCGGTGATAAAGACTCTAATCATGTCCACCTCCGGTGGTGTAAGTTGCCTGAAATTCTGTTTGACTATTTCTAAGCGCATATCAGTGATTCTGTTCTTCAAGTACACCTGAGCGTTTCAGTCTTCACATTTTTCTTGGTATCACCAACATACGCATGAGTATCTCCCTTATGCTCTACCAGTCAAAGTGTCGAATTCTTCAATAATATTTTCGTGTTCCTTTCCCAATCATCTAGATCTTTTTCCTTTGTTATTTATTTCTCTGTATTAGTTAGTGTAACTATACAGTTTCAAGAAGCGGATCGCGGGCAACTTGAAGCTGCCAGTTGAGTAACGTACGGGAGGCCGATGCAGAACTGTAACCTGAGATAGAATAATTTCTGACGGTTGCGCTACACTAAGTCGTTTTGCTTGCTGTTATTAAGTTAGTTTTCACCCAGCCATCTTAGTTTATATTAAAAATTTCGGCTTCATTGAGCGTTCCTGTAACTGAGAAAAATTCGGAGAATTCTTCGCGGCAGTGAATTTTGACCCGGATTTAGTTTGCCTTCACTGATCTACCTCACTCATTGCTCCTTTTCGATACTTCAAAATTCGAAGCTTATTAAAGAAGTCTTCCAGTCCTAACCCACCCTCTCCTACTCTAATTACCAGAAAGAATATGCTCATTCAAACTTCTGCAGTCCTAACATAATACTCAGTTGAATTCTGTGACCCTGTAGGCTTGACGACGAAAAGAACAACACCTTAAGACCAAAGAATTTCAGATATGAGGTTCCAGCTCTTGAGGTTGGATGATACTCTGACTAGAACCTCTCTACTTTACGTCACTGAAAGAGCTGAACATTCTACCTCCCAGCTGTATAAAGGCTGGCCCTTTTACTGGGTCTGTTGTGTTCGAAGTTCTTATACGAGTGTGGAACTCCTGTATTGCAGTCGTTTTCAATGTCCTCGAGAGAATACCTCTAGAGCACTTAAAGAACACGTTGTTGAATGCTTGTGGAATGGCTCACCTCCCTTGTCAAATTTCGAGACTGCGAAAGCGCGTTTGGCGCCCTAACTCTCCGGTCTTTACTCGACTTGCTGACAATGTACCAACGGAAGAGTCCATTGAGTTGAGTACAACCAAAGCTTCTTCTTTCTGCAAATCATGACTAGCTGAAGATAAAACCCTCTTCAAGGAGAAATTCTCGGATCTATCTCGACATTCTCCATGAAAACGACGCCTGATGAACCTAGGCCTTCGACACAGACAGCCGATCACTGCACCGCTTCTCCTCAAGTTCCAGCGACCCTATCTTCCCAAGCAACTTCCGCTCTTTTTTCCTAAACCACCTCTGCCCCATCATCTGCACTCACCCTAAACTTCGCGAAATCCGATCCCATTATTATTGATCTAGACATGTCCCCTTCATCTTCTCGACTGCTACCCAGTAAAAGACGGCAACTATTGCCTCGCTCTCTCAGTTCATCTCCTCTTGTACACACCAGCAACTCTGGTTTGCTCTCTGGCCCCTTCAATAGTAACTTACTCCCCATTCAGGCGAATAGTTCCATCAGCCTGCACACTGTCCTCACTAACCCTTCTTTCATCCAACTCTCTTCTGTTAAACCAACTCCCTAAGCTCACAAAAGCTTGCCTCGTCCTTGGAGATTACCCCTTTCTCCTATGCAATAAGGGTCCTCAAAAATTCACTGCTGCTCGCCAAAACTAGAACAGGGCTTTCTCACGCCTTCCTACCCCCGTCCTCAGATCCTACGCCCTACCTAACAACTATCTCTACTACTTTTGATACAAAGAGCTCAATATTTGACATTACTCACAACTAGCCCAACCCGTCCATAACGCGCAGCACAATCTACACCTCCACACCCCTGTTCCCCAAACATTTTGATCACTACCTTCTACAATTCCTTCAATCAATACTCACTTCCATTTAACCAGTGTTTCTTGCTCACTCCTAATAGCCCTCGCCAGATGTCGATCCAACAAATTCCTCAGGTTTTTTTGTTCTTACATTCCCCCCTCTTTCGATGTCCAGTTGTTCTGCCACTCACGGATCCCTCTCCCTGTACCAGTTACTCCAGCTCGGCTGGAAGCAACCCCAACTAAACCTTGCTAGTCTCTGCATTCTTATGTTCCTCTTTGACTCTGATCTCCACTACCAGCAACCGCGATAGCCTGTCCCCTTCCTACTCATACTGCTCCCTGAAATGCCCTCAAAGCTTCCCACAGGTGGCACATCTTCAGTCATATTCAACTCTATTTCTAATCCCGGTAAACTCCTGCATTGAAAAAATTGATCCTCAGGTATAATTGTGATATCATCTTGATAATGAAATCCTGGTTGTCCAGGGGTACTGTAAGCTATCAAATATCTTTGGTGGACTACAACCCTTCAGGCAAGAGTAGGCTGAACCGGCCTGGTGGTGGGTGCCTGGCTTATGTTAATTAGGTCTACACCACGACCCCCCTTCTACAAACTGCACTCGATTCTGTTCTTGATTCTCTTTGGCTCTCCGTAGGCCTGTACACAGACTGAAGTTTGTCGTAGGCTGGAAGAAGTTCGTCACGTCTGGCTCGAGGCAAACGAGACCCCTGGTGTATATTCTTACTGAGGAGGTCACTCCAGGGCGCGGTATTCTGTTGAGGCCAAAAAAATATGCTGGTTAATATTGGCTGTAACAGCGGGTTGAGGTCATTCCCGCGAGACACCAAAAGAATAGATACTTCCGAGGTTGTAAGGATCACTGACACCAGCGACGGAGAGCTGTTGTTTCCGAGCTTCTGGACCTCAGGATCTGTTGTCTGCATTGCAGCAATTGCTTCTAGATCTATGCCCATGAGTACTGGGTAGTCCATATTGTCGGTGTGTGAGAGAGCTTCTGTTACGGTAGCGCGCGCCCCAGCTACTTGTCAAATGTCTGCAGTAAATTACGGAATATAGCCTAAGTTGCATATCTCGTTTGGCGACTATTAATCAGAAGTTGACTCGAGGGGGTACACTAGCGGTTTATGATCTGTGAACTATGTGAATGCATGGTTCTCGAGTGTGTGCCGGATACGCCGAACACGAATGAACTTCCAGTATTCTTCTGCTGAATGTACTACATTGGGATTCCGCCGGCAAATAAGCTTAAAATACAAAACTATTGGTTATCACGAGTTACAGACGAACTGTTGCAACGCTGCTCCAACAGTCGTGTCTGAAAGGTCGGTTCCTAACACCAGAGGAGCGGAGGAGTCAGGACGTGCACTGACAGTTATGTTGGCGATAGACTTCTTGATCGAAATAAATGCTGCCTGTGCCCTGTCGAGAAACATGGACCTACACTTACATCCGCTTAAGAGTTCCGTGAGAGGTTCCGGTTTTCGGTGCAGCGCAATGAAGGTCAACAGACAGATAACTGCGCAGCTGCAGTTGCGAGTTACGTTCAAGATAGTGGCAAGCCACCACTACTCTGTTTTGCAAAGTTTGTTTGTCCGGGGCAAAAATGTCTTCACCTAAGGATGTGATGGAGGACCCACCCAGTTCGCACTTAGCGGGGCTTATCTTTGCGCGTGTTGGCCGTGGTGCCCTGTGCTCTTCCCCTGAGAACTTGAAACCAAAACATCGGTCAAGTAAACTCTGGCATTTTTCAAACCGAGTGTTGCCTCATGCATAAACCTTTGGAAGGATTGGGCTGCTTTGAGGGGCCCAACCAGCATGCCAAAAAACTCAGACGGCTCGAATGGAGTTTAACATCTGTTTTATAGATGCCAGTCCCACTTACCGAGATTTGAAGGCAAGCTCTAGTTAACTCAGTGAAGCTGAAAGCAAGAAAACTGGATGGAGAACAAGTCGGATCCTGGATGTGTGGGATGGGGTACCTATCTGCGGTGGTAGTTTGGACGAGGGCCTTGCAAGGGTGAGGAACCTTTTGAAGGGTAAAGGTCAAACGATTACTAAGCGGGAATACTTCGCCTAATTTCGGCGCGTGTTTGAACTCGTCCTGTGCTACAAGGACTATTGCTGGATCTAATCAACGAAGTAGGCTAAGAGCTGAGGGTCATTAGTGACAATATGGTGGCTGTCTTTAGTAGTCGCAGCGGGAAAGGGTTCAGACTGCCTTAGCACCGTCAACTAAGCTTAAAGTTCTTCATAGGGGTTCTCGGCCTGAGGTTCGGTGTATAGGGCGTGATGAGGTTCACGAACGAGTACGAGCCGGCTACGGAGAGGTCTGTTGGTCAAAAGCTCTTCGACGTACGCGTCAAATGGGAGGTCAAAATGATGGAGGGCATCGATACCTTTTTGGGCTTACCGGATATCGGCTACCACAAGCACCTAGCTGAAAGTGCGACGTAGGCCTCAGAATAGAATAAGTGACTTGAGGCTGTAGGTAGCGATGGGAGTGCAGTTGGCGGCGCACAGTTGCGGGATTGATGGGATGGTTGCATACCTGCTTCTTTTGAAACGACACTGATTGCTGTGCCGGTGTCTATTCGGAAAACGTTACTGGAAATTATATCTGGTGCATGCAACAGATGACTGCTATTATGGCTACCAACCGCTTTAATCTTTGGGACACCTCGAGACATTAGTTACCGTGTTTAGCACCTGGGAGACCGAACCCTCTTAGAGGTTGACAGTATCCTGATCGAGGTGGAGTGAAGGGAAGATCGAAGGAGAAGCTCCTCAGGTTTTCAAGCGGGCCAGAGTTGCAATAAGTTTTCTGGGCCCTACGGATGGAACAGCTAAACGCGGAAAAATGTCTGGAAGCCAGGTCAAAAGCGGCTGTCGTGGAGTCCTCTGGGTGCGTCTCTACGATTGCAACTGTGATCTGGGGGCTACTCGAGTCTGTTACGGCTGTGGCTTGTAGATGGATCCATCCACAATACGGTGGGCCACTTTTGCCACCTCTATGGGCTTACTGTTACTGTATACCTCGGATAAAACTCGAATATAAGCTGGTAGCCGCTGTGCCCGCAACCCTTCAAAGACTGTTCCCTCCCTAATTTGCCCAGCCGGATGCTACATTTCTCTTGGTGACGCATAGATCTTTCCACTTCTCAGCTCAACTCCTTTGGATTAGTCGTCTCAGCCTTGACGATTCAGATGGAAAATAACTAGAGATGACCAATTATTCCGTGGCTGCGAAAGAGTAGTCACTGTAAATTACGTCCAGTAACTGAGCTGCGGCTTCACGAGGAAGACTGTCAATAGTTCACAAAAAAGAAAGTCCTTGCTTGTGGTTCGGTGTTTCATCTAATGGTTCTAACATGAAAAACTGGAAGTAATGTTCACCAATAAAAAACACAGGGACTGCCGGGAAGTCTGTCGAGACAGGCATTCGGGGGGAGATTTACAGTCACTGCCAGCCACAAATACTATGATATATCAGATGGAGGAGGATACTTATCAGTGAATGGTGCAATCGCAAAACGACACCCATAGCAGTTACATGCCAGCAATGCAGAACTACAGTACAGCTGCTGTACTGGTGGTGCAAAGGACTTACAAGAGTCCTTGGTGTGATGGGTTCGTTTTTCAGAGGCACTGGTTTCGGATTCTCCCAAGTCGGGCCAGGATCAGTTACTGTATAGAGCTCTTTGACCCTGGTCCTTGCTTCAAGACAAAATAACCAGTATACTAGACAGCGCGCAAAGTAGATTCCGAAAAGCTGCGGTGGAATACAGCCTGTTTTATGAGAATGCAATAGCTTACTGACAGTGTGCAAAACAGGTGCAAAAAGAACCGCCAAATTCGGCAATCGTTCAGGAAAACTACCTTCTTAGTGTGTAAACGTTTGATTTATATCTTTGGCACTGAAAGTCTACCAAAGTAGTGGAAGTCCCAAACATTCTGCACTCTTCAAAATTCCGAATAATGTGCCACTTTGCTCCATAAGACAATCATTGTTTCCGGCACTCAGATATGCATCACGGCGAGTGCCACTGCATAAGATTTGGATTAAACCACAGTGGGGCCTGTATGCATTTCCGTTTTTATTCCGCGAGGAAATCGCCACACTTGAGTATATCAGACAAAGGGGGGGCTATCGTCGAATCAGCTAAATTCAAAAGCACAAAAAGCGCCTTTAAAATAAGACATCGTAGGAGTTCTTTGAGTCCACCGTCAGCAACCCCGCACCTCCGAAACCTTCCGATCGGGAGCCGTCGAAACCACTCCACAGCGCACCATGGCAAGCATACTCACGCCACTCCCTTCTACCAATGTACCAACGGCGAATGTGGACCTCAATTGGTCCCAATCACCATCGACATTTTGAAGGTCACCTAAAAGGATCCAACTCGCACTAAACCTCTGAACTTACCTGTCCGTAGCTGGGCTACATAATCTCCCCTCGCAGAGAGCCACTACTCAGGATGTCGCCCTTATGCAGAACATGCCAAGAAAACTTCCACCTTTCCACTTGCCATTTAGAAACAACCCATGAGCAAGAGCATCATCCCCGAGGACTTCAATTACTACCCGATTTTCTCTCCTTGTTACTTCCTTTGGTCAGGATTGCCCTAGAATCAACATAATCCCGCCCCAGAATCACGTCAAAAAATCAGCATATGACCTTTCATGTAGCAGCCAAACAATTGATCACCTAACCACCTTTTCCATCGGCGACATACCTAAAAGAGAATGCCACTTTCCCCTTTGTCTGCCAGTCCGTGCACCTAAGCAAGCCTCCAAAGATCCATGTAGCCAACCGAAGCACGGTACGACCAAATACTCAGAAGTCGTCGACGTCAGGTCCACCCATACATTGCTATATCAGTATTTGCATCTGTTTACATCGACATATCTAGCACCACCCTTTAAACCTGCATCACAATTCCCAGTAAGCCACATACCACTTCCGAGGTACCTCTCAATGTCCCATCTGGTGGAAATCAGTTACAGACTTCCCTTCGCATATCTCGTCCCACGGCAGCTCTTTTCTGTATCCCAGAAATTTACGCACCTCTTCTGAGCTGCTGCAGTAGGCCTTCAACCACCTGTTTCAGCTGGGCCTTGGCTTCACCCAGGCAGCTGGGGTACATCCCTCGACCCATAGGAATGAAGAAGATACCCGTTCTTCTTTATTTGCCCTGGGAAAAGTACGACCCTGTATTACAGCCCTACCCCAGTAGAATCGTCTCCATCTCTTCTCCACTGGTTTTGTACCCACCTGTCTACCAGGTAGTATTTTCTACACAAGCCGAGGCCACTCTCCTGTAAGTACAAAAGATAATTCGAACTTCCATCATTTCTCTACAGATCCTTCTATTCAGACCACCCTATACTACCTAACGAAGCACCTCTTGCCTCATCACTTGGTTCAGTCGCGACAAATCTCCCATGTGCATCCAGCTTAATCCAGAAATCAATGTCTTTGATCACACCGCTTGTCCTACCAGCTCTCCCTCAATCCCTAGCAGCAGTTTGCATAGGGCTAAACCACCACCTATTTATCATCAACCCGTATACGCAGCTATCCACTCACTACGACCTCATCTACCTCTTCAGCACCAGGACTAACAACATAACCACCTCCATCCTCTCCAGCATCAACGGAGGCACAACTACCTGCCTCCACAAGACAAGGTGGCACAACGTATATGTCCGTTTTTTTCATCAGCCTGGGCTCACTGTCAATGAAAGTTCACTTTTTGCGTGCCCGTATCCCCTCGTCTAACTAGAGCCTCACTCTCATCAAGGGCGTGTGACTTGGCACAAACACTCACAATTTAGAATTTGCAATAACTGGTTATAGGGCTTCCAGTGATTCCAGAATGCATCGTGGAGGGTTTGCTTCAAGTACTGCAGGGAGCCCTTTTCTCTATCTTCGGAGCAACACCCGGTCCTAGATGCGGTCAAAAATTCGGTTTTGGTCACAGTTGAATTTAAACTACAGGTACTTGTGCTCGGTTGCATCTATCGATCACCCGAATCAACTGGGGACAGTATTGTACCTATAACTGGGGTCTCTTTGTGCCTCCACCCAACCTGTGGAGCGCAAGTTCATTTCAGGTGGCTCCGTCTCTCAAGAAAAGTGTTGACCATCATATCCTGGCCAAAGAACTGGCCGGCAAAGAACCGAAAAATACAGGGGGAACATATAAATGTATATATATGTTCATTTGTATGTATATAACAACTGGAGCAGATAGCAGTGAAGTGATGTAACACGGGAGCAGCAGTGCTCGGAAGAGACAGGTAGGGTTAGACTAAATGAAACAGAATTATCTAAGGGAAATCCCGATGGATTCGCTTATGACAGGTGAACATGGGGGTGAGAAAGGAAAGCAATTTTAGAAGCAAAGCGGTGGTGGCTGTGAGCAGAAGTCGAGCAACGATAAAAATATGAGAGAATAGATCAAAGAAAACAGGTGGGGGCGAGTCTAACAATCTGAATGATGCAGTTACTACAAACAGTGGCAGTCGAAAATGAGTGATGCAGTAATAAATGTAAGTACATTCTGCATCAGTAGTACGGCTGTGAAAAAGGCTGGAGAATGCAGAGTGAACGAAAATGCGGGTAAGTAGAAGCAGGTTAAAATATCAGTGTAGAACGATAACTTGGAAGTAAGACGAACCACGACGCAGAAATGCAGCATCTTTACCAGTGAATATCATGAGGGAAATTGAGGAAGCTTAGGATCACAAAAGTTTGATAACGAAAAGTCATAAGGTCTGCAACTGCGCGTGAAAATATTGACTTTACGATGACTTACAAAAGATGGAAGGTGGAAAAGCAGGGCAGCCTGAAAGGCACACTGAAGATGCCTGTGGCGAGCAGTATACAAAACAGATGAGATTACTGACTGCAGAGAAACAAGTAATATACGAAGAATCAGGTCGTTTTGATGCTAACGGAACAGAATGAAGACCGAAGAGAAAAAAAGATGGGAAGTACCAGGACGGAAAAGTCTGTGATGGAAAAGAAGGCTCGAGAAATATGTGAGCTTTGGAGTTAGGGGGATGGAACTAGAGAGCTGTGTGCCTGCAGCAGATTGTACTGATTTGTTGATCTAGAAGCCGCTAATCAGGGCACTCCCTAAGAGGAAGATCCGTGTAGGGTTGCGGAGTCAGGCAAGGTAAACTTTGTGGTGTTGGACAGAATAAATCTGGTTATAAAAGATGCAAAGGTTGGAACGGTGAGTTATTATAGGGTCACTGGTCATGGTCACTGATGTGTCTGCTGCTTAATGGTGGGAGGTAATAGATGAGAGGAGAAAAAAGTGGTAGCTAGTGAGGTGCGCAGCTAACGAGCCTTATAAGTATAGGGAGGAACCAAGTGAGTGGAGGCAAAGGGGCCGGCAGGAGAGAAATGGGTGGAAAACTAAATATCGTGGGCTTGGGCAGAGTAAAATGGATAGGGCGAAAGTGGCACAATGCAGTGAGGGTTATCGTGGTGAGAAGGGTAGGATCATGGGCGGAATGGTAGGCTTGCATACAAAGGTAGAGCAACAGGAAAGGGAATTGATAAGAGTGCAGATAAGTACGATAAATGAGCTAACCGTGAAATGAGAAAAACGGTAAAAGCATGCGATACGCGACCGACAGTGATGGCTGTAGTAGGGTGATGGGAGTTAGAGCGTGCAGTTCGCAACCGGTACTTGTGGGTGGGAGTGAAAGTGAGCTGGACGCCCAAACTGGAAAGCACTTCGTGAAGTGAACACGGTAGGTGTGCTCCACCAAGTTTATTGCGCTCGCACATCTTTGCAGACGGCCTGCACGCTCGAAGTGCTCCGGCCAATGCGGGGATCTGGCTACGCCTTGCACCGTCGGGACTGATGTAATTGATCATTGGTAGTTGTACAGAGGGTAGAGCAGCCCCCGCAAGGGTATATGTTTCAGAGTCAGTTGGTCAAATTTGAGGACCTGAACAGCACAGCCAACGGAAACAGCCATCAAAAGATGGTCATGTATTATTAGTATCCGGGTCCACCGGCCAGAGAAATGGCGCCCGAGGTACTTGACCGACATTGAGGATCACCGGAAGGAAAATGGAGGTACAGAAAAGCAGACTGTGTACGCCGAAGCCGAAAATCGACAGTTAATGGAAAGAGGAACAAAGGTGAAGCACGGGCTCATCGATGTGGCGGATCCCTAAGACAATTTGGGGCCAAGGAAAGCAAGACCAGAAAGTGAAGCAGTAAAGCAAGAGCTACAAGGTTCAATAACTAGGCTAAGATTAAACCTAGAATAATCAATTGGCAGAATAACCACCTAAACAGACGGGAAGGCACAGTTTTGCTTTGGCCCTCATGTCCAATTTGCCTACTTCTAGAGTACATTATGCAGGATTATAAATGATACAAAGAGTGAAGTACAACCTCGACTCTGGACTGGGTCTAGATCTGAAATGAAACTTTGGGAATAACAGGGAAATTGGCGAGACACGGCACTTAGATTTTGGTATGTGTGCGTGAGTGAACATGGCCAGAGTAGTAGCCGTAGAAATGCCTTAACTGAGATCGAGGCAAGTGGGTACTACTCCTCAGCCAATAAACTACAGGATAAGGCCGCACATGAGTTGATGTGTTGGCATATTGTACGATGGGTTAATTGATTTTGAGGTGTACCACTAACTCCAGACAAATACTTTTGGGAACGGACAATTAGTTTCAAGTCAAGAAAGCAATCAGGGGACATTTACAAAAACAGCATAGAGCCAGCGGGGCGGACTGCGGAAGCAGTCAAATTTTCGGATGACATCAGGGGATGAACCAAAAGAATTGAGCCTGAAAACAGAAAAAGGCTGTCTTTCATTCAAATGGACCATGGTCACATTCTTTGACCAAAAATTGGTCGTGGTCAACCAGGAGTTCTAGGTGCTTCACTGATGATTTGCTCTTGATTCGCTCATCGTTAATTAACAAGGGAGAAGTGGATCCTAAAAGACAAGAATACCTGATTCCTTTCCAGAGAAGAAATAATGTATCGGATTATTTCGATGCATTCGTTCACGGGTTTTGCATGGAGGACCAATTGGCAAACTTGGTTATGTTGTTCTGTAGAAGACGTTGTGTAGACTGATAAGGGCATGGTATACCATAAATCTCGTGATCGGCCTTGTTGATCAGCACTCTGTGTTCCTGGGTACATTCAGAGGAGATATACGTGGGAAAACCAGGGGCTGGGTTGTCCTCTGTAAGACACCTCGCGTTCCGACGAAAAAGAATTTTGGGGGGAAGCGAGGGCGTCGCGGATTGAATGTGAACGACGGTGGGCGGAATGGTAAGAGTCAAACACGCGGCTGAGAAGGTACTGGATGGACATGCTTGCTATTGGGAGAAACCTGACAATTTTTTTCTTCGGTACGGGAGTAAAGGAGGCCATTTTCCATCAGTCAGAGATTTTCTCATGCGTTAAGCAGTAACCCGAGGAGGTTGGTTACTTTGAGGGAAGGGGTTAACGCGACGACACATTTTCTTAGCACATTTGCCGATGGTCCCTCAGGGCCGCATGGGTACTCACTTTGGAGTGGAGGCAGGTTTTACACTTTTCGGCGTCGAAGAAATGACCGATGGGCACCAAACTGCTCTTGGCACCCAAACTCGAGCCTGATGCTGTCTTTGCCACCAATGAAGTTCCGATTTAGTTTTCCAACATCGGATGCTGTCAGGGACTTTCTTAGGTTTTGGCCACTCAGCCATGTGAAAGCTTCCCAAGCATGTATCGGGTAATATATATGGGAGCAAAACATTTGGGTATTTTTAAGATGGTCGCTGAAAAAAACATAAATCTTAGTGTGAAAATATATTCAGGTCAGTCCCTGCAACCATATCTGCTAGTACAGCTTGGTTGACTTGGGTGCGTCGGCCTTTCGACCCCTCCAGTCGCCAGGCTGTATAAAAAGTCGGCGGCTAATCTTCTCGTAAATAATACGAGAAAATTCAACGACCGTGTTATCCAAAATTCCCATCGGTGAACGATATTCGGAATGGAACAAGGTGGGATTCTTCACAAATCAGAGATTTAAATACGCCTTATTTCTGGCTGGGAGGGCAATAGTATTTTCCGGCCTACATGTTCTAGTAGAACCAACATCAGACCCGTCGAAACCCCTGCAGGTTATAGAAAATGATGACTGGTGGTTGTCGACCGGTCGCAACGGTGGGCATTCAACCCATATAACGATAAATATAATAATAATAATGGTTTGTTTCGGAGACTCCTGAAACATACCAGGTGCATGATTAGATTTTCACAGGTGACAAAACAGACTGACAAAATTCAATAAAACATAAGGCAGGTAGAATTGGAAGACAGAAGAGAGAGAGAGATAAAAGCATACACACCGAGTAGTAATAAAGTGAGGTAAAGTGAACCAAGGACGGATTCAAATAGATGGGTGGTGAATTTGAGAGTCATGTTATAATGGAGGATCCAACTGAGCCATCTGGAGAAGATTGAAAGCTGTCTGATTTACGTGAAGACTGAAAACCTCTGTGAGAAGCTATGGCAATGAGAGATGATGAAATAAAGTGATTCTCAAGGGGAGGGATTCGATAGGCATAAAATATGCTACATTGTAAAAATGGACAGTGTCGGGGCACGAACCTCTATTTTAAAGCAGGGAGAGCAACGCAAGACATAAGGAGTAGGCCAGATGAGAGAAATAGTTTGGAAGGATTGAGATACCGTATGAGAGAGGCGCAGGTATAGACGAAATTGAGCCATATCATGATAAGTATCATGCTGGTGGCAAGGCAAATGACTTGCAAAGGGCTGCAGAATGCACAGAAAGTATATAAATATAAATACGTGTATGTGCATGCATATAACAGGAGCGGCAGCAAAGATCATTGGGGTGGTAGAACACGGAAAAGCAGTGCTTGAAGGAGACAGGTAGGGCTAGATCAAATGAAACAGAATTACCTCAGGAAGATCCCGACGAATTTGCTTATGACAGGTGAACATGGGGAACCAACAGGGAGAAAGAAAAGACGTTGGAATCACAGATATGGTGACAGTAATGAACAGAAGCTTGTAAACTGGGAGGTTGAAGGCGGAGACGCAAGGAAAGAAATAAGTGAATCCAACAACCTGACTATTGGAGGGATTATGTGCGATGACGGCCGACAATTAGTGAAGGCCCAATTATTAGAAGTACATCTTCACAATTCAGCACAGCAAGTGGTCTTCTCTTCCTCTGCTAATTCAGCCCCTCAAGGTAGATCGTTTTGCTGCTCATGTACCTTGTTGTAAGGGCCGCCGAACAGCTGTAAAAAACGAACCATTTTGGACGGGCTAGCCGGTGGATATCTAACAGGAGTGTCAATCGCAATCCTTTTTTCGTATTCTCACTTTATGTTGACCTACTGACCCAAAATGCTGATAGAGGTAGGCCATCTTACCTTTTGGTTTTGCCTTCTTGAGCGCGGGGTAGATGGCTTTAGTATTTCCCGTGAATTCACGTCTTGGTTATAACTATTCCTTCTGGCATCTTGGGAGACTGTATTTCTCGACTCACCCAAGATAAAGGGCTCTGAAGTGGGATTCGAGTGAATATTTTCTGTTTGTGAATTATGATTAATAAAGTCCTCGTGGCTATGAACATGAACGAATAATCAGTCTTCGGTTATTCGGTGGTTTTGTTCACTGGATTGACTTCAATTAGTATTGCAATACAAAGAATCAAACCCATGGGCGTGTGGATCATCATGATCGCGGAGCTGCACGACAAAAATTATAACTCTGGCCACTCCTGAGGGAGCAGTGTTCAAAAAGCGGCTGCTCGTTGTGCCTTGCCAGAGGTGTTCGATGTATCACGTGTTACATCTGAGGTCATCTGAAATATATCAAGCTGGGTAAAAGGTCTTTCATGTACTCAAGGAGCACAAAGGATTTAAATGAGCTTGTGAGAGCTGCTTTAAGTCCGGCAGGGCAGTTGGAAAGCGTAAAATTTCTTAGTTGATAGTATTACCGTCGTGAACCCACAGGCTTTACCACCCAACTATGCGACTATCGAAAAGTCAAGAGAGACACACAACCCTTAAAGTCAACTGTGGTGTAATCTTTTGAATCCCCTCCAAAATGTTCCACTTTCTGGGGAGGCCAGTGTGTAATATCCGGCAGCCGTATTCGAAAAACGGTTGAATAAAGATTTAATACGGAAGACAGTGGCGCTCTATGGAAATCACCTGAAAAGATGGCCTAATAAGGTTTAGGCTCCGAAAGGCAGTTTTACCGGCCTCCTCTGGGTGGGAGAAGAGCGAAAGATTACTGCTCAGCCAGAAACAACGGATCTTATGCCGATCCCTCATTACGGTTTTTGTGTTTCCATTTATCCTGAAGAGATGGGCCGGAGCCTTGCCAAGTGAAGCACTCACAAATTTGTCATCACTTATTGGGGGGGTCCAATCAGCTGATTGACGTTTTATCGAGTCGGTAGTAGTTTGGGGGTATTTTCTGCAGGGTGGCTTGATTGCTGTCCCAGTTGCTATGATTGGTTCCACCTGGGTTTCTGTCGGTACGAGTTAAATTGGTATCCTTGGTTATCCAGTGTAGTGACTGAGATAGTGAGAGACAATGAAACTGAAACAAGTGGGTATAGCAGTCTCGACCTGGTTCCGGCTGTGGGTTATGGTAATATATGTCAATAATTAATTGGTTAGATTTATATGACCGGGGCAAAGATTGAGTTTCACTTCAGCGGTCAATGGTACCTACTCCACATTCTGGGTAGAGTATGTTCGCAGGGGATTGAGCTATATTGCCACAGACTAGGAGAGTTGCATGCAACGGTTAGGCAACCCTCTTTGCATTTCCAAGGATTAATGGTTTGCAAATTAGCGTGGCAGTGCTCCGATCCTAATAAAAACCTAAGACTTTACGGCTACCAGGAATTTGATAAGGTAGTCCTCGATACTGCTTGCTTAGACAGAAGGCAGCTCAGCACCGAGGCAGTAAGATAGGTTTGAAAGAACAGCATGTGAGTGAATCGGACTGGTACACTGCTGGCGTAGCGCCATATTTGTTACTGTCTCTTCCGGTATAGTCGTTATTCTACACTATATAGTTTCCGAGGAGCCCTAAAGTAGGAGAAGCTATTAGGGTATCGGTAGTGATTCACTAGAAGAAATTGGTCTCGTGCCCGGAAGTGTAGACGTGAGTTTGTCTAGGCTCGTACTCGATGGTGCTATTGCACTGAGACTATACTCGAGTTTGAGCGAGGAAATTTGATGTAGTGGTGATTGCAAGGTTATCGGGGTGTCCTTGTCGTCATTAGCATATTGCAAAGCAGGACAACACCGTTGTGAGAATTGGTTCGAAAATCCATGAGGGATGGGAACGGGATGGAGCCTAATTTTTTTCAGGGAAGCAAACTCTAACCGTCTACCCTCAGTGCTCATGGTAGGCGGCACTGGGGCCTGCTTTAAATAGGAAAATAGCAAGATACACAACCACTGGCAGCCAGCTCGTGACGCTTCAAGAGTGATCCACACTATTTCAGATATTCTTATTACTTTTTATAGTTTTGTTACAGTCAGATATCTGGCCGTCAGAGAAAGTGGAGCTACTTTTGGTGGGTGACCACAGATCACACGCCCCGGCCAAAACGTGGACCGCATGTAACAAGCCGCTTTGAGGATAGGTCAACCACACCAGTCGATCCGTAGCAATACTGCAGCCTGGAGACATGGGTCTAATGCCGCAAGGCTAGTGTGCCTGGAAGTCAAAACATTGAGGTATTTTTTCTTTCTTTTTTGCCAATCTCACTTTTTGCTATTCATGTCATCTCACTGGTGGTCAACTCTGTACAGCTGGGCAGTCACAGCCAGTCTTGTCCACAGTTGTGCTGCGGTAACACTCGCTATATCCGAGAAGTCTGAACACCAAAGGTGGTTCATATGGGACAGAAAACGCAGGGGCAGTTACAGTCAATCAAAGCCTACTTGCCGCGCTAAAAACATGATAAAAAAACGGCTGAACACGATGGATTTGTTAAAGGCCTCAAGCTGATTTGGACCAGACATCTGGGTTTATGAACTCCAACATCTGATGCCTTTTACCTAAATATGCGATAAGCCGCTAAGCTTTCCAGACCCGAAAAAGGTATTTGATGGTAAGGAACTAAAATTGCTTTGCAGTCCCAGATTACGGGAAAGAACCGCTGGGTTTTCCAATTGCTGTCGGGAGAAGACCAACCATAATTGAGCTTAATTGTGGCTAGGATGTTTGATTAGGTTATCCATATATTAATACCTTACGTCTTTTACTATGGCCTGAGCTGTTGAAGTATAAAGGTTTTATATCTTGGCCAGCATGTTCTCCATTAGGGCTAAGCATATTCCTCGCTTGGAAGCCATCGATTTTGGTTAGAATGCCCGAATTCTTTGTGGTAACCTAATCCACAACGAATCGTGCCTGCTGATGAAGAAGTAGGACCTACGTGCAAGCCTAGGCAAAGGAACAGAAGCCAAGAACAAATTGTTATGTAGGGAATAATTTGGCAAGTTTCTCACCTGCGGTGTTGAACTACATGATCCATTTTTCAAGATAATGCGAAAGAATAAAAGGCTAATTTTTAGGCGTCTCAGCCATAAGGGATCAATTTTCCTCAGATCACAAGGTTCCATATAGTTTAAAGTCAATGAAAAACCTAGAATGCCCGTTTAACATTCTTGAACGATATTTGGTCCCTCTGTTGCATGTTGGAACAAGTGGATGAGCCATATTCCAGAAAAGGTCTGACTTGGGACTCAAAAATGTTTAGTTTACTTTCCGGCAAAATATGGATTTGATGTATAAGCCTGATCGTACGGCTCGCATTAGCCTTTTGGGTTCTCAGAAGCTCTACCAGTGAGGGCAAACATACCTGTGATGTGGGAAGGGAGTGGAAATTCACACTCAAATATATGGCAGAGGAAGGGCGGAAGTGAAAAATTACCTCTAAGAAGTTCGTCATAGATAATGGGATATATCGAGGGGAGATGGCAAGTGGTCGCCGGTGCGGAGAGTTACCCCACCAGCACGTTCTATTCCTGAATCATGACGGAGAAGGGAGTAACCTGTCACTTTTACTTTACCTACTTATTAGTCTGGTGTGAGCCGGGTCTCTGTGATGGTGATTATGTGAGGTCTGGTATCTGCTATTGACGACCTCAGTTCCGGGGTTCTGTTTTAAAGGCTGAGGCAGTTAGCTTGCGGGCACTTAAGAGCCTGTACACTAGAAACTGAAGAAATCCTGGCAGGAAGGGTTTATCATCTGCCGAGGGGCTGTACTTGTAAAGAGCGGTGCCGACGTAGCTGGCAATGAAAATACAAGCAGTGTGTCGGAGGTGCGCATCCCGGCAGGTAAGAGGGACAATAGCCCTCTGGTGGTCGGGTTTGAAATGCTCATGCTTGAGAATGGCTAAGTTTCTCCATTCACTTATTGTTCTATGGACTCAAGGGATAGATCAGTTTCCATTAAATTGCCTCTGTATCTTATCCATCCTTATTTGGGTTCCTCTTTCATATGCTTCTGAGGAAGGAATTGAGGTGGTCACAGAATATCTTCGCGACTGAAAAGATCAAGCTTTGATTCAAACCGAGGTTTCTTTTGAGGCTTTCTCGTGGTGTATTTTCCCCTTCCGTCATAATCAAGAAGGAGCTAGACAGTTGCTTTGGGAGTATCCTTACATTCCCCAGGACTATTTGTATTGGTTGAGATGGAGGTCACCGGTTCTGGGGGTGGGTTTTAACAGCGCTGTAGGCCTAATGCTTGCTGCTGAAACTGATTCATCGGGATCTCCAGTGCTAGGTGGTCCTATGGTTTTGAGCCTGGTAAGACAGAAAACTAGACATACCTAAAATTTAGGTCCTGCCGTTTTGTTTGAGGCCATCCACGGCTTTGCCATCTGAAGAGCTTGCAGTTTGCGGTCATGGGCTACTCTACGCACTCAAACAAGTAACTCTTCAGCTGCCTCTTTTTGCGCGATCATGTTGGTTGCCGGGTCCTCCGAAGAGAA
The DNA here is from genome assembly GCA_948099385.1 of Fasciola hepatica. Classification (NCBI taxonomy): domain Eukaryota; kingdom Metazoa; phylum Platyhelminthes; class Trematoda; order Plagiorchiida; family Fasciolidae; genus Fasciola; species Fasciola hepatica. The sequence goes on from CANUEZ040000043.1 coordinate 36,564,879, forward strand.
AGCAGGATTGGACCCAATATCTGCTCGTGCTTTTCGGCGATCAATCAGGGGCATTTGGTAGAGTTCCAACTGGGCGGTTCCTCGAGTGCTCCAATTATTTCTAGGGCTGGATGCATTGAATTTGCAGCTCTATCTCTGCTCCATATAATCAATTTTTTCAGAGCTGGCTGCCGAGACTTTTAGTTCCTTCGCGGCGTCTAATATACTTTGTCTTCATAAAGCTATAGACTGAGTAACAGCTGATATGAAGGAAATTGCGATGGTGAACTTTTAAGGCTGATACTCTCCAGGGCTGCTATTCTAACCCTAAGCAGAATTCTGAAGAACGGGGCTAGGAAAAGGCCCGCCCACTGGTTTGTTCTCGTTTTGGCGCCTGGGCATGGCCTCGTTATTTCAGCCGACTTTTGACATTTTGCCAACAAGGGACGGGTAGAATAGGAATTAAAAAGCTGCACCGTAAACCGCTTAAGGGAGAATAAGGTCGAGACAGCGAGGGAACTCAAAACCCATCGTTGTCCTTTTCTTATCATCAACATCCCCATCTTTCTTATCTCCATTCTTCTTGATTTCCTCGTTAGCTTCATCATCGTCAACCTTCCCGTAGTCGGCATCACCCTCCTCAAATTATCAATATTCTAGTCATCTACCTCACACGCTTGGCCTTCCGCAAAACTCTCCTCCCCAAACTCATCACCGACTTCATCCGAATCCACATCATCATTATCACGAACCTCGTCATCATATTCAGCATCGTACACATCAACGTCGTCAGTCTTTAATATCACTGTGCTCATCGTTGCTCAGTGTCCCATCCTCATCATCTTTATCATAATCATCATCGTCATCCTCATAGTGATCATATGATCATGTATATACCCCCTCTTCAAGCTGGCCATCGTCGCTCTTAGTTTATCATCATCGGTATGTTCAACGTCATCCTACTGAACGTCTCCAGCCTCTTCCTTGATACCACCACCCTTTACCGGAATATACTTCGCAACCACAACATAAAATTCATAATCATCTTCTTCATCGTGATCACCAGCATCACCCTCAATAGCATCCTCCAGCTCATCATTATCTTCCCCGTCATCATGCGCATCAGGGCAGCCACACCCATTCTCCCCTTCATTGTGATCCTGATCGGCACCACCGAAGCAATCACGTTACTCCTTTTGATCAAAACCTCACGCTTCATGCTTATTTTCATCCATGTTCCCGTCATCAATTTTCCACAACTAGGGCCGTCACCTCCGCCAATATCTGTATCGCCCCCATCATTGGAGTCCCCAAATTCATCCTCATCTTCAAAGTCACATACGCCACCATCACGATCATCATCATCACCTTCACTAATATCATTATCCTCATGGTCATCATCATCATATTATTCATTTTAGTCTTTCTTGTCATATTTCTCACCCTCGTCAGCCTCTCCACCGTTATTCTTACCACACTACCCTTACCGTCATTCCCATCACAATCATGATCAATTCCAAAATCCTTATATTGATCATGCCAATCATTAGACAATTCCCCTCTAACTGATGGGTTTCATCATCTTAAAGGTCATCTTCATCGTCTCCATCGTGACCATCATGATCATTATCTTCATCGTTAATATCTACATCGAGGTCGACCTCATCGATGTCCTGCTCATCATCAACACACTTATCGCCAACTTTCTCTCCATCACTATCCTACCCGGCACTCTCGTTAACTTCTTCAACGTCATCATGAACACTGCCATCGCTCTTGTCCAAACTAGCATAAACCTCGTCCTCATCACGATGCGATCGTCATCAAAATCGACGTTTTCACTCATAAGCCTATTATCACCTCTCAAGTAATCATTCTTATATCCGTCGTCTTCTTCATCATTATCACCATCAACCTCTTTTTAAATAGCCTAGAACATATCCTCATTTTCTTCGCCATGTTCATCAAAGTCCATCATCTCAAAGTCACACTGAACCTCATTTTCACCACCATACTCATCTTCGTCACCACCATCATCATCACCGATACCGTTATCACCCACATCTCCGTGATCAACTTCATCATCATCATCGTCACCATTGAGGCACTATTATTCAAAACCTTTTTCAGAATGATCATAATCCTAATGCTTTTCCCCATCATCCTGTTCAGCACCATTATCATCATCACCGCCACTGTCAACATCACCATAATCAGAGTTGTCGTTATCATCATGATCATCATGATCACCGTCCTCAACAACATCATCTCCATCAGTATTCCTAACATCCTCCTATACATTCTCGTAAACATACTCGTCGTCATTCAAGCATTCATTCCAATCATTCTCACTAACGTCATTTTCGCGGTCTTAAATATACACAGCACCATTGAGCTGGTCAGTATCACCCGTGTCATCAATCCCGTCATCCATATAATCACCATTATAGTCATAATATTCTTCTTCACAACCTTCCTATTAATGGATACCGCCATTATCAGCATCAACATACAACCCATCAACCTTCACATCGTCACCACCTAAACCGTGCCGTCCACATCACCCCCGTTAGCATAGTCTTCCCCATATTCATTTTCTTCATCCCTTTCAATAGCGTTTTCCGTATTATCATCCATCTTTACCATGAGGGTTCTTGTGATCATACCAATTTGCTCATCTCCACCTACAGCAACATCACACTCAGTCCCATTGTGAAACTCGTTATCATATTATTCATCAATATCATTCTCAACAATATAACAACAACCTTCCCCTCCGTCACAATCATTACCGCCACCCAAGTCATCATGCTGAGGCTCATCACCTCCATCATCCGCATTATCAACATCATCATCACACTCATTATCTCCATCGTCCACCTCTGCAACATATTCATCAAGTTCCTCATTATTCTAAGAGCACGCTTATCATCATTTCAGTCTTTAACGGCATGGTCATTCTGGTCCTAACGATCGCCATCCTCAACCTCAATTTAGTCCACCTTCACAGCATCCTAACCATCAGAAACCCCTCCTTATCCTCATCATCATCCTCGTCCTCGTCCTCATGGTCAACAACACCATCATCATAATCCGCAGTCCCATTAAAATTATCGCCATTATATGCATCACACCGTCATCAAAATCCTCATTTATATGTATATAACAATCACTGGCATCCTCCTCATTTTTCCTCATCTCTGTCAACACCATCAGCATCATCCCTATTTTTACCATCATCAACAACGTCATCAATGTCATCCACACCACTATCGTCTTCCTCCTCCTCATTGTCGTCAATGAAATAATTATCACCAACATAGTAATCATCATCGTCATCCCCATCCTCGTCTTTAAATTTACCCTTCTCCTCAAAATCATCATTCGAGAGACTATTGACATCATATTCAGCCTCGTCATGAACAATCCCATCATCCTTATCGACATCCCCATCACCATACTGGTTGTCACCTTCATCGTCATCCTTCACGCCATCCGCGCCAACACCAACCAGATCAGCAGCACCGTGATCATCAAATCCAATACCGCTAGCATCATCTTTAATCACAATAGCCATATCATCTAAAAACTCTTTCTCAATTCCCTTATCACTGTCATCATCGTCGTTATCAAGCCCATCATTGCCCCTTCAGTTAAACTGGCCGCCTCAGTCCTCATCATCATTGTCTTCCTCATCTCCCTCGATGAGCTTCTCATTCACACCACCATTCATTTCCTCGTGCTCATCCTCACTCTCATCAATATCTTCATCCAGTTTTCCACCCCCGTCATCATTCTCATCATATCTTTCATACTGTTCATAGCACTCGTTTGAGTCAACATCCTTAAGGGCATCATTCTTACCGGCATCTTCATCATTGCCATCTTTCCCATGATCAGCTTCATCCATTTTGTCGCCAGGCTACTCAGCTTCACACCGCCCGTCCTCCACATCATCATCATCAGCATCATCATCATCAGTGACATGTGAATCAACATACTCCGCCAACAACAAATTAATCGTTATCATTATGGTCCTCCTCCTCCCCAACATCGAACACACCATCGTACTGATCTGTGTGATCAGGCAGACCAAAGTCATCATTGCAGGTAACATCATCCGCGATATCATCATCACCATCCTTCCCAAGATCATCACCATTAGCCTCATTCACACTACCATCTATCTCATCCTAGGGGTAAACCTCATACTCCCGTTTACCTGCCTCAATATCTTCACCAGAAATACCCTCCGTGTACTCATTATCATGTTCATCACTATCAACATCAGCATCGTCATTGTAGTTTTGATCCACTTATTCGTGATTACCGTCATTGTCATTCTCATCATCACTCTCAACATCATCACCATCTTCATGATTCCCATCATCCTTATCACCACCATCATCTTCGTCAAACTCTTATCCCAAGTACTCACCTATATACCCATCGTCATCTTCATTATTATCCATATTGTCACCACTCTTAGCAGCATCTTTATCATCATCAATGATCCCCGGGCCGTGGTCCTGATCCAAGTAGTCATACACATCATGACCACCTTCATCATCTTCCCAGCCATACCAATATTCATCAGCAGCCGCAGCTGCACTGTGAGTATTTTCACACTCATCATCACACTCTCCCCAAAAATGGCCCTCTTCGTCATCATCATTATCATCACCAAGGTCATCATCTTCTTCCTCATCAATATACTCGTCGCTAGCATCAGCGTCTTCACCGTGGTTGTCAGTCCCACCATTATTATCAAAGCCCTTATCACTTTCATCGTTATCGTCATACCCAACAACTTTATCCTCATCTCCAGCCATAGGCTCGTTATTTAAATGATCACTTTCCTCATCAGCATTGATATTACCAATATAGTGATCAGCCGATCACACCCTGGGCACCACTTTTTGACCGTATGTTGGGCACACGCAGCTACCACAAAAGCTACTTCCGACACACTTCCCGGCACACGCCTGCTTGCGATCTCTGCATTCAGGCCCGGTCGGCAATTCACAGTCATTCCTCGTTAACTTCCTCGACAAACGCGATCGCGGAGGCTGAGTGAATTTTCCCTCCAACAATTGGTGATCCCGTTTCATTTACAATTTTTGAATAATTCCACCAAATTGACCTGGCCAGATCGCATCTACGGTACTTCCTCTTTTCCTTTGCCGGCCATATATTCGGTCTAACATCACCAGTGGGAATTTCCAGCGGCGTACGTATTTCTTGGTTGGCACAACTGTTTCGTCCTTTTTTGTTCGTCACCTTTATATCAGTCAGTTTTCACTACCGTTGATTCCAAGGTTTTGTATTTAAGGCTTTGTAAACACGTTTCTGTAGTTCCAGGCTGATTAATTTCCATGGCGCACTCATTTTACAATGAATAGAAAGTATAAGTCCGAGTGTGAACCGGAGTTCCGCGCAGCGCACATAAAGATACGGATCTCATACCGGAAGATCCGAAGGTGTTTACCACCATCCTTCAGTCTCGGTTTCGGTAGGCCCACATATTTAGTCAACAGTCCAAACATAGTACATCGATCTCAGCAATCCCATCTAGTACGGTGCCACTAATCCGGGATATCGTTATGAACCCCCCGGATCACAAAACGTACGACACACTCAGAGAGGCTCTGACTGAGCGCGTGGCAGATTCGGAGGAGAAGAGCATTGAACGAGTTATCCCCAAAATCCGGCTGGGAGATATGATGCCATCGCAGTTACCACGATAAATGCATTCTTCGGTAGGTACGACCTCCATGAGCGACGCGGTCTTGGGTCAACTATGGACGCGGCAGTTTCCACCGCTTGTTCAGGGGGTAGCTTCCGTTCTAATACAAAAACAGGCCTTGTAAAGGTGCACTGAGGCAGCGGGCAAAGTCTTTGAGCAGGCACCTGCTTTTGCCCCGCAGTTCTGTACATTCACCAAAGCCGCAGTCACTCCACCAGATCCCGTTTTCAACCCTGCGTCGACGACTGCCCAACCCAAGGCACCCGTTAGCAACTCGGATATTCAGATGGTATGCCAGGCGGTCCGCCGTTTTATGTTTGTAGTCGAACAGCACAAGACGACTCTCAGTAGCCTGCATTTTCGAAGCCAAAGCCGTCACCTTTCTACCCAGAAAGCCGCGAAAGGAAACACACAGTCCGGCAAGTGTTATAGACGTCGACCTTTCGGATCCCGGGCTAGTAAATGCGAACAGCCTTGTATTCACCGCGGCCTCCAGGGAAACTTTTAGGCCGAAAGTTGACGGCGACAAACTCCTTGGGCGCCCTTGTCCCTAGTCGCCTATTTTACGTGAAAGATAGGACTACCGGTATGCGTTTCTCAATCGACATGAGAGGGTAGTTCATTACAATACCGGCTTTGAAACGGTTTACTGTCTCTCCTAAAGCTTTAATACTGCAGGCTGCCAGCGGCACTCCAACCACAGCACACGCCGGTTCATTTCTCATCCTAGACCCTAGCTTGCTTCGCCTTTTCCCGTGGGTCTTTCTCGTCTCCCAAGTGCATCTGACCATTCTTTGCCTAGATTTCTTAGAAAGCCACGGCCCATTAGCCCATCCTGATGATGTACAGCTAGCAGATCAAGTCACATCAAATTTCACTTTTGCTTCCTCAATTGAAGCTCAGCCACCAGCGATCCTCATGCCAACTCCAACTTCTGAAACAGAATTCGGTAGTCTATTCGGCGAGTACCCTAATCCTGTTCACCCAAACAACAGTCTGCCTCCAATCACCACCGATGTGACCCCTCACATCTTTACACGAGGGCTTCCGGTCTACACTCGATCCCTTGAGCTGACTCCAGAACAGCACAATGTAGCCCGCTCCGAGTTTCAACATATGATCAGCTTTGGAATTATCCGGCCTTCAAACAGTCCATGGGCAACACCCTTATATATGGTCCCGAATAAGTCGTCTGACGACTGGAGACCTTGCAGGGACTGTCGCTCACTCAACCGAGTGACTACGCCCAACCGATATCCTATTCCGCACACCACGGATGTCGCGGCATTTTTGGCGGGTAAGATAATTTATAGTCGAATGGATTGAGTGCGGGCATATAACCAAAGACCAGTAGCTGGGGCAGATATCCACAAAACAGCCGTCAGGACCCCCTTCTGTCTCTTCGAGTTTCTACGAATGCACTTTGGGCGTAGCAACTCCGAGCGAATTTTCCAAACTTTCATCGACGTACTACGCAGTGGTTTGGATTTCGCGTTCGCTTAACTTGACGACGTCCTGATTGCCAGCTCGTCTGTGACAGGACATTTAGCACACTTGCGCAGGCTTTCTGACCACCTGTATCAACACGGGGTCACGGTGAACGCGAATAAGTGTGAAGTTGAAGTCGACGCCATAAATTTCTCAGGCCGCAGGGTTACTTCCACAGGGATCACACCATTGCGGGATAAGATGCAGGCAATCTTGGACTACCCAGAACCTACGTCATTTAAACAACTACGGATTGTTGGGAGGTTGGTCAACTTTTACCAACTCTTCATTCCACAGCAAGCCCAGCTGATGCAGCCGCCCACAAATCTGCTAAAAGGCAAGACATGACTGCAGGTTTCCACGGAAACCGCGTGAAATATATTTTCCAAGCTGAAGCAGGCTATCAGCAAAGTAGCCCCGATATCGCACCTGACTTCAACTCTTCCAACTGCGACGGTCAACAAAGCATCAGACGAATCGGCGGGCGCAGAGCTGCAACAATACTTAGAGGACATTTGGCAACCAGTTTCATCATTCTCCAAAATACTGAAACAGGCTGCGTCCAAGCATAGCACACTCGACCGCGAGATTCTCGCTATCTACCTCGGCATCCATCAATTTACACACAACTTAGAGGGACGCTAATTCATGGTCTGCACAGACTATAAAGCGAACAATAACGCATTGGGCGCCACCACGGACAGATGCTCCTCCAGAGAGTTTAGACATCTGAATTATATCACTCAGTACACGACTGGAGTAGGTCATACCTGAGGTGTCTATATTCCTGTGGCAGGTACGCTATCTCACACTCACTAGATGAACATCAGCCATCCAGCTCAATCAACCTCGAAGCTATCGCGTCCGCTCAAGCAGACGGCGTCAAAGTATGTCAGTTCCGTGGCACTTCATCGCTGCGGCTCAAGGCCGTTCTTATTCCTTCAGCCGGAGGTTACATACTGTGTGACATGTCCAAAGGCAGTCAGATTTTGAGCAACGGGCTCTCAAGACCCCGCGCACTTTGTCCAGCTTGCGTATAAAGGCTTCTATCTAATTCGTCTGTGACCCTAATGTTTGGCACAGCATGAGGCGTGATATCACTGCATGGACCTGTACCTGAATCCAGTGTAAAGAGTCGAAAGTGAATGAAAGCATCGGAAGTTATTATCAAAATTTCCAGCTGTCGAATCGCTATTCCAACGAGTGCACGTGGAACTGTTAGAGCTCTTGCCTCCGTAAAAAGCCAGCACGTATCATCTTACTTGTGCAGAACTTTTATCGGAAGGCCGTTTTTACACTCATGTTGATCAAAAATCACCCTTTTTTCAGCTTCATATACTTTCTGACTAAATTTAGACCGCTTTTATTCCAACCTTATTCTTGCTGCCACTGCTTCGTGTTGAACAGTTATTCTGCGTTTTTTAGCACCTACATTTTCCTTCTATGGTCGTGCTTTCCTACTGAGATCACTTTGCGGACAGCTGGCACAGTAGTGAGTCTCAGCTATTCAGCACTGTTTCGTTTTAATACGGCTGGATTTCACTTCCACGCTCACTTCAACTGGTCGTAAACTTCCAGCTCGTTTACGCTTATTTTTTGGCTGCCAAGCTCAGGAAATTGTTCTTAGGGCCTGATGAAGCGTGCAGAACTTGTCCTTTTTCCTTTAACTTCAGGACAAATACTTACTATTTACTCTTCTTGGCCAACTGTTCCTTCTCTTGCAGAGTTTTTACCATTCTTGGCTGCCTTTTTTAATGGATAGTGACTGAAGCTCATTGTCAAAGGTATGATTCTGTTTTTACTTATATTTTCACTCGTAAATAGCACCGTTTGATTTTCTAAGCTATCGTATTCTTCATTCGGGTTCTGCGTTGAGGCTTCAAGATGCTATCCAGGACGAGTGAAGATGATTGGTCGGTGAATCGAGCATTAAATCGTTGGTCAGGCTTCACTCGGATCAGGACTTGAGCGCTTTGCTCGTCACACCTTCAGGTGTACCTTGGAGTATGCAGCTGGCGCAGCAGTCACCGAAGCTTTCATTGACCACTGGGTACAGCTTTTGGTCGTGCAGTCGTGGTTGCCACCGCCTAGGGCTAGCATTTCGAGGAGGCCTTCAGTATTCTTTTAAAACGTTTAGGCACTTGTCGTATTCATACCACCGCCTACCACCTGTTAGCGAACTGAATGATAGAACATTTTAATCGACAACCCAAGAAGGCCTCAGCAGCTCGAAAAATCCGGACAGGTGGATATCACTACCGCTAGTACTTTTAGTCTACCACAGCGCTCTCAAGAGCGATCTAAAAACCACATCAGCCGAACTTACATTCAGCTGTGTGCTCCAGCTTCCTGGTGACCTGGAAGCTCCAAAGTCCATCGTTACTTTTTATCACGATGATTACGCCGCCGTGTTAACGTATTGGGTGCGTAAGCTTCACCTTCCCGTGACCCGCGAGCAACACAAGAAGGTTTTCGCAAATCCACGCCTCCAAGACTGTACGCACATTTTCCTGAGGACAAAGTCACATGCGCCTCTACAACCTGCATACGCCGGCCCCCGCATGGTCCCAAGCCGCCTGGAAAAAACATTCTTCATCGACCACAGCGACAGGAAGGATACGGTAAACATAGATCAACTGAAACCAGTTTTTCTGGTTTAATCCTTTCCGTCCGACGTCACCCCATTGAGTTTCTCGAGTCCTGCACTCAGGTCTCCGGTGTCCGGTAAGCCAGCCGTACCAAGGGCGATGACTACTCTGATGCGGCTTACAGAAGAGAGAGGCTTACGGGCGATCAAAAAACTGCTCTATTCGCAGGCACTGTATTTTGGATCCCAAAGGGGAAAAACAATTTACAAAAGAAGTGCACATTTTTTTACCCACTCTTGTGGCTGCTCATTCAAGATTGTCTTTCCACATTGGGGCCATTAGCCGTTTTCTTTTTTGTTGCCAAACATATTTTTTGTTATTCGGCTTGTCCATCTCCTAAAAAGATCCCTAAAGGCCTGCGGCCTTAGAGGGATCTTGTGCCCCTTTCAAAAGGCAAGTTCAATGAAGTCTGTCACCCAACTGCCCTCCGTTACCCATGTAAAGAACAAATACTGAAAATCTTTCCAAAAATTCTACTTGCTTTATGAATTCGACCATATTAAACATCAACTTAAAAAGTTTGCTCATATGCCACACTTTCCACGTTTGTTTATCCACGTCAGACATTTGAATTTGGCCTTGAACCCTTTCTGACCGTCGTGCTTTAGCCCCGGGGCTTTAAACCTCTGGGTTTTACTGTGAAGTCTATTTGGCCCCATGCTTGAGGTTTGTATATATTTGTACCCTTTGTGAATACAATTTAGTACCGCAGAAACTACGAATCAGTCTTGTTCTGGTTTTGGGATTCGTTTGAATTGGCTACGCGTCGCTCGATTTGCAAGAATTGACTTACAACCCACAAGCAGCATACAATCAGTTCCCAGAAGACAGGCCATACAACCCTCTTACCAAGCCAAGCTTCAATAGGTCATTTACTGAGGTGGGCGGATAAAATCCTCCACTGACATGTTCACCGTAAGCACCGACAATCCTACCTTCCGCGTTGAACCTACGAGGTTTTTCGGGTTGGGTAGCCAGCTACCGCGGCTTCTCTCAGTGTTTCACTTGGAGTGTCGACCTCCACATTCTACCACATGTAGCCACCTGTCCTCGCCTTTGCCTTTTTCTATTTTCCTTCTTGAGAGGCCCATGTTGTCAATCCATTATTAACTGAAATAAAATAGTTTCAGCCAGTTGGTTATTTTTATTTTCAAAATAGTTCATTCATTTATGTGTAAGCTTGAACATTTCTCTCTTTGTCATGTCTGTTCTGCCCATCAGGTGGCCGGATGTCATCCACAGGGAATACCACCGGATCAAAGGACTATTGATCCTAGGTCCAAACCAGTGAACGGTGTCAAAGTAACAAAGGGCTGCAGCATTAACTTATTTCACTGACGTTATCACAGGTGGCACACAAATTTGCTTGCCAGACTGCGGATTCAAAGCCCTTCCTGCGGCCGGTCTTCTGGGGGGCCTCTATTGTGATCAATCGATCACACCCTGTACATCACTTGTTTTACCGTACGTTTCGCACGTACAGCAGCCGCAAACGCTACGTCCGACGCTCTGCCCGTCGCACGTTTGCGTGTGGTCTCTGCACTCAGGCCCTGTTAGAACATGCGGTTGGCACTCCACGGCTTTTCCTCGTTGACTTCCTCGACGAACTCGATCGTATAAGCTGATGGAGCGTGCCCTCCAGTTTCATGAACATCATCAAGAATATCGCATACCTTACCTTCAAAGACTATATCACTGTAATCATCATCGTCCTCATCATCATCACCCTCGCCGTGAATTCCGTCATCATCCAAATCCTCATCGTTGCCCTCAACCTCTCTGCCACCATCACCCCCGGCATGGAACCCACCACCTGTATTCCCGTCGACAACAATCTCACCAAAGCCTCCATTATAATTTCGTCACCAGCCTCAAAGCAGTCATCATCCCACCCACTATCCTGAACATATCACTTGATTTTAGGTAGTCTCGTCTTTCTCACTGTCTTCAAAATTCTCCCAATTGCCCTAAACATAATCATAATTGACGTCATAATCTTTGTCATCACCATCATCATTATCTTCATCGCCACCAGTAGTACTAACATCATTTTCATCCTCAACCTCGACCCTCTCCTCCCCACGATCATCGGCCCATCTTTATACTTACCCTGAAGATGACGTTCTTCCCGGCTGTTTTTTCATAATCACCATCATTCTGAAACCCATCATTAACTCCCCACTCATATTTCCCCTCATGAAGGTCACCCTTTGCACCGTAGTTATCTTTATCCTCCTCATCACAATCACCGTCAGATTAGCCACCACTATCGCCACCGTCAACATCTTTTGTAAAGGAGTTCAGGAAACTCTGTTTCAGTCAGCAGCCTCCACATTACAAACAACATTATTTCATCTGTGTGAACTATCTCTACCGAAATTCTAATAGTCCGTTTTATTACTTCAAACCCTTGTCACCGATCAGACACTTATCGCTGTCCTGAGCAAGAGCCGCTTGGCTTGAAAGCTGCCTCGACTGTATTCGGTAATCCCACTTTACTTTTCAACCTCTCGCTATAATTTGGTGGTTGTCGTTGATTCGTTGTTCAAGTTGGGCAGTAAGATCACAGAGAGCATACCTTTGAAGTCCGGTTATTGTGAAATTGCTCATTTCTTTGTATACAGAGTCGCATCTACTTGGAACCTGACTCTTTTGGATTGTGTCGGAATCGGTCGCTACGCCTCAAGCTTTCTGTTATCCGGACCTTATCGCACTCGGTATTCTTTGCATCTGCTGAGAAAAGGAAACTTAACAGCAACCCGATAAACCGTTTCCTATCAGAGGACTGTGCTTTGGAAGTGATCCAAAAGCCTTTGCCCTCAAGTGGTTGTCCTTTTTCTTAGTCAGGCTCCAGTATATCAGGTTGCCCTAGGATCATTTTGGCTTCCCTTGGAGCTAGGGTCAATTTGGTGCTGGCTGAAGTGAAGGAGAGGCAGGCTGTGGATCAAGTCGAATTGGATAAGCAACTTAAGCTGCTCTAGGTGAGGAATGAGGCGAAAATGGCGGAAATACGTTCGACACTAGCCGAGAAATGAGAAAATCTGGCTATCAAAATGGAGCTGAGGGTTGAGTAATGAGCATTAAACTTCTATCTCGCCACCTGGGTAAGTCTTATGCACGGAAAGGTGCACCACCACTAACACCCGTGGTTTCCGTGGTTGAATCTGCAGTGGATTAAAGTTTGGACTTACCCAAGCTGGAACTGGAATTTTTTTCAGACTGCTCGTCCGCCTATTGGGCTTTTGTCAAACAGTTTAAACGTATAAGCTTGAAGGTGGAGTTTAGCACGATGGCCAGCACCTGCTTGCATTACTGCAAGGGATAGGCACGGGACGATACTTCAAAACTTGCTGCTTTGCCCCTAAGAATGGCATAAAACAGGGCCAGAGAAATCTTGAAGTATTTGTATGGACAAAATCAAGTAGTGGCTCGTTCACTGATTGACGGCCTACTGCAGGGTCGGAAGACTCTGGTGGAAGATGCAGATGCCCTTGCCAAGTTGTTATTGAAAACGCTCACAAGTGGAGTAGCTCGCACGCAGATGACTTGCATATGAGGCCTTAACACACTGCACAATATGGAACGGATTATTTTTGTGCTAACCGCACTCTTCCAGGATTAGTGAGCTTGGATCATTGATGGCCTTTTGAGGAAGGGAGATGAACCCAGTTACCAAAATCTGCAGTACTCAGTCTCCCATGGGGCACAGATTGCGCGAGGTAGGTTTTGTGAGCTGGCTGTCATTAGCAAGTTTTGAGTCTAAACGCGGTCATCCTTCTGGAGGAATGGCATACTAATCCTCACCTAAGTGCGCCACTGTTCACACCAAAAAGAGATAATCCTTCGTTGGTCGCGGCTGACACATGATGGGTATGCAATGGAATACACGCAGGTGGGGAATATCGGCTTTCTGTTTCTCGCAATACGCCCAGAGCTGGACATTTTTAAAAGAAATGAAGGCTAATTGTTCGTACCTCAAGTGTGGACAACTGTCCAGCAACTATCCTGTTTCCAAACGATGTTCAACACCAGGTAGTCAAATTCTGCCACACCTTGTGGTGCACTGTGAACAGAAGTAATCTACCGAAAGAGTTATGCGTGTTTCAACCCAAAGGCTGCAGCTGGATAAGCTAGGTACCGGTGGCTCCAGAAGACCTGGCCAGTGGACTAATATCTGCGCGGCTACCCTTATGCCAGAGTGTCGTGTCAGTTGAGGTGTGCTTACAGTAGGAGCCGAAGGACCAGGGGCTTTGTGAAGACTTACACCGTACCAGATAGCCAGCCCAATATGTTTTCAAAACAAAAAGACCTCGTGGAACTGGTAGACCTGGAGGCTTTCCTACCCCACTTTCGATTTTGACGGTAAATGGGGCTAAGAAGTGGGCTGCGGGAACTACGGAGCTGAGACCGATCTCACTACTGAGAAGGGATTTTGTGGGCCTCCAACGAGCCTGCTCTGTTGGTAGGCTGTCATTTCAAACAGTTTAGCACTTCCCAGAAGCGGACGTTTTGTTCTGGCCTCGCCTGCTTTTCGTGGAAAGGCAGAATTTGGAAGATTCGAGAGTACGTAATTTGGTGAGTTCTAAAGCTCCAGGAGCTCAGTAGGCGTTACGGCGAGGAAGCGATAAAAGAAAGAAACTCTATGCCATGCAGAAGGTTTTAAGATGGATTGTTCTTGGACCGCTGAAGCGGAAACCACCCCTTTGAAGAGGACGAACCAAAATGAGACGGCAACCGACCCTTAACGGAAAGGGGCAGCAAAAATTGCAGGGCCGGTTTCTAAGATGGCCATGCCTTGGAATTCCTGTTTTGTTCGAAGACAAATGTGCGGTTGACATAGCTGCGAATACTACAACCCCATTGGGCTTTCATGGAGGAATCTTTTGGTCTGACTACCAATTAGTTGTACTGTGGCCAAAGAGAGACCGAAGGGAATGCACAAAATGTTTGCGTGTGATCTTGAATTTATTGGCAAACACCCTCAATATTAGAAGTTTTATGATCAAGGGCCACGAAAATTTAGCGCCCGATATCGAGTTAAGGAAGGATTTTGGACCTAAATCGCACCTTCCGTGTCACGCTTTAGCAAAATTCTAGGGGCTCAACCAGCTGAGGATGGTATTTGACCGTGCCGCTGCGTTCCAGTGACGCTTCTTGAAAAATTACTTGTCAAAGGGACCGGACACAACGACATGTCCAGTTGGATCGTTGCTTGGCTTTCCAAAGGAATCTGTTTCTCCGGCTGTGGAGATTGAAGAAATCTTTACGCAATCTCGAGCTCCGGCAAGGTACTGAGTGGCATTGGGGTTTTTTCTGTAGGGCAACGATCTGTTAAGTGATAATCTGGTTCCGCATCAAATGGATGCTCGCTCCATCGGCGCCAGTTCCTCCCATTTTGTACGAACTTTACCTTACGCCTCACGGTAGAAGATCATACGGGTACTTATTAGTATTATATCTCCGGGACCGTGTGTAGCAACTTCTGTGTGGCGGACTGTCTCTTGTCCTTGCCTTCGCTGCAGGATATAAATTTTGCCATTCACGTGAGTGAATTACTACCACATGGTACCTTTTGGCTTCTAAGTTGGTGCACAATCGAAAGGGGATGCTGGATATTTTGCCAAAATCCGAGCCAACTCATCTCACTCTGGAAATCAGTGATGGCCCACAAGTGCCGGAGAAGACTTTAGAACAGGAATGGAAAGCCATACAAGGCAAGTTCCAGTTTTCATTTACTACACGCGACAAACCGAATCAGGCTTAGCTCAATGTCCACGGTGTCTTCTGTGCTCAACGCACTCCAAGTAAAGTGCTTTGCGATCATTGCATCTCCTAAGGCTAGACTGTGAGGACCCAATTGCAGGGGACCCTGCAAGCTGCCAAATTCAGTGGCTTGGGAGCATGGAACAAATTTGTACACTGGTTATTCAGCGTCATGCTACTTCAGGGAATTACCTGAAAGGAGGGGAATAGCTTCCAAAAAGACCTTCGGGGGCCGGTGAGAATCAGTTCAAGGTACCCTGTTCCGTTCATCAACATCCACAATGCAAATAACATTGTTTCATGTGCGTGAACAGTGTTTGCTGGAAGTTTAATGGTTCGTTTCGTTGAACAAAACTTCTGTCACAGATCGGACCCTCATCAATACTTCGAGCGTAAATCATTGAGCCTGGACATTACAATGAATGCGTTTGCCGCAGTTGTTGATTAGTTGCTCGCTTTTGGGGGAAAGTAACGCAGGAGGCACACCATTGAGATGTGTTTATGGTAAAATTGGTTTTTTGATGCCAATAGAGTTGCAGCTATTTGGAATAGGTGGTTTTCAGTTGTATCGGAATCGGCTGCCACAAGCTGCTCAAAGTTTCAGCCTACCGGACCTTACATCATCGTAAACCCATTCGTCCTAATACCGTGATCACCTTTCTCCTCATTATAGTCGCTCTCTTGTTCATCACGTTCATGTTCAGAAGCATCCTGAACCTAAACACCGTCGTCAATTCCTTCTCTTTCTTTGGTACCATTCTCTCACTTATCACCACCACTATCGGCCTCAACGTTGTAATCATTCCCATCCTTTTGTCAGAATCAACTTCACCATCTACTCTCAATCATCTTCGTTGTCATATTCACCCTCTTCACAGTGGTTTCTTTACTGGATGTGGCCGTCATCCTCCTTACCTTCACCACAAACCTCATCTCCGCCATTGTAATCTCTGTCCTCATCCTCATCGAAACCCCCTTCCTCATACCGAACCTCATCGTCATGTCGGTCATCTTCGTCATCGGTATCCTCAGCAAGCTAAACTTCATCATGAAAATCATGCCCAGCATAATCAATGCCCTCACCACCTTTGCCATGGTCCCATCACCATCATAAATATAAACCGCATCAACCTCAACAACCAAGTGATTTATCATATTTATCAACACAGCCGTCGTACTACTCACACTCTTCGTCACAATCGTCCCAGCATCATCGCACACGTCAAATTTAGCATCCTCATCATCCTAGATAACCAGTATCCTCGTCAACTTCACTGTCATGAAAGTTCCTGTAATGGACCAAATCTCTCTGCTATTCTACTCAACATCACCAACACCCTCATCATGATCGACGTGATCAACCTCATCATCAGCACTCATCACCCTTACACTCATTCTTATCATCCTCATCATGATGACCAACCACATGCTCATCGTAATGACCATCCTCGAGATCATCCGCAATCAGATCTTCATGCCAATCCTCCTAACCGTCCTCGTGTAAACAGCGGTCTCCATCGTCGCCGTCATCATCATCATTATAGTCATGATCATCTTCGCAATCATCGTCGTTAACGTCAAAATAATCATGCTTATCATCATCACCTTTCCTATCAGAAGAATCCACATCTTCAAAACTATCTTCATCATGGAGATCAACTTGTTCATTACCATCTCCAAGGACATCGTCCTTCTCAGCGTTATTGTCAACCATTCATTATCATCAACTTGACCATTTGCACCACCATCGTCCTCAACATCAGCACTAGGCCGCCAGAATCTTCCTCCTCGTCGCCATAACAACCATCCTCCATGTCAAATTCATCCTTGGCCACTTCGCAGTTTCCACCACCATTGTCACCATAAACTTCATCATAATAACCCAGTTCTTCGTCACACTCAGCAAAATCATCATCGGACAATTTTACTGGTCATCAGTCCACTCTCCCTTATTATCTGCTTCGTCCTTATCATCATTCTCACGCTCATCCTCATCGTTATCGTCCGTATGATTATCCTCCACTTTGTGTTGACCATCATCATCTTCTTCTCCGCCACTTATATAATCAGTATCGTCATCTTTCCAAACCCACATCAGCATCCTCATCTTCAATGTGGTCCTCAGCATCGTCATCGAAGAAACTTTCTTCACTCTCACCCTCGTCATCCTTATCCACAACAACATCGCCATATTCATCCTCATCGTCATCATCGTTATCGTTATCGTGAAAATGTTATTCGTCCTTGCATTCATGCCCGTCACTATCCCCGCAATAACCCTCATTCCCGCGATCATCCCCGTCCTCGTCGTGATTGCCACCCTTATCCTCACTACCATTGTCACCCCTTCATCATCGCTTGCAATACCGTCATATCATCAATATCCTCATCTCTGTATTTTTCCGAGCAATCTCTATCATCTTTCTCTTCACCATCATTGTTGCCCTCATTATATTCCCCAACAACGTCGTCACCCAGACGGGCTTATTCAACAGGCTAATCCTCGCTAGCCTCGTCATCCCCATAATCGTCATCCTCATACGTATCCACATCATCATCATAATTATCTGCATCATCTTCTTCATCATCATCATCCACATCATGACCATGATCAACTTCGTCGTGAACACCAGCTTCATCTTCCCCATCGTCGTCTCCCATCTCTTGATCATCGAGAATATAATCATTCTCGACCTCGTCATCGTCTTCATTATCATCATCTCCCGCATCATCAACATCAATCTCTCCAACATCGTCACGAAATTGTTCACCGCAATCAATATCATCGTCGCCATCATCGTTTCCGTGTTCATAATCCCTTTTCCTTACGATCTTCGTCTCTTTCATCACCATTTTCATTGTGATCCTCGGTCTCTTCTGAGTCATAAACATTGCTGTTATCCGTATCCTTGTCCTCACCATATTGGGATGCCACACCAAGGATATCATTCTCATCACCCTCTTCGATCTCTTCGTCGTCATGAATGTCATTTTTTTCGAGTTATCACCATTTACTTCCTCACTATTATCCCGGTCATCAAGGCACTCATCACCATACCCTTCACTGTCATATTCATCGCCATCATCTTCTGCCTCGTCGTCGTTATCATGATCTCCATCGCATCCATTCTGATTCTAACCATGGGCGTCACCCTTATGATCAAGTTCATCTTCCCCATTTTCATCCACGTAAAAAAATACGAGTAACATCATCGTGATGGTACTCATTGAGATCAATCTAAGCAGCATAATCCTCATCAGAGTTAACAACCCCGTCATCTTTGTTCAGTAGACAGTTATTACCGACGGATGGTAAGGAGCATTCTGTATTATATTTAGCAAATAAAAGCAGTCCAGCTTATACTCCATGACTGTAAACAACACACTCCACTTGTTTGTCTAGCCACTTCCTATTTTCAACGCCTCCGACCAAGACCCCCTACTGGCCACCGTTATTCCGGTGATTCTTTTTTCTTGCTGTCAGATTTTACCATAGTCGGTAAGGTTCTTTTTTATCAGCCGCCGCCAGGTATAAGAGCATTTATAATGCTAGAAAATACATAGCAGCATATATAATATTGTCCTCAAGGTACCGGTCTCATCCACGCTTCAACTATTCACTCAATGAGACCCTATTTCAACACACGAGATTCCAGGCCTCGCTCTGATGAACGAACCGCCACAATCGATGTGGTCTTCCATAAACCATTCGTCGAACCACATATAAATATTTGCCTTCAGTGTCGCTTATTCTCGCCTCCTTGCTTTTTGGTAATTCTCACTAAGCCTCACAATAATTAGTCGCTAGTACCGGTCTTCTTCGCTTTCCGTATGTTGTTTAATCCAAAAAACCAGACCTCAACGTCACGATCACCCATTTCTGTTACTGGCATGATTTTGGTGTTCTGCCTTTCTCCCCTAACCCACAGCTGGTAGAATTGCCAGACTGCAGCCTTCTCCGTTTTGTTTTCAGAACCTGCACCCTAAGGACGATTGTCTCCTTCTCCATCCCAGGAATAACTTGGAACCTCTCTCGCTGGACAGAACAAACGAGATTCACACACGACTCCATTTTCGCCCGTCTCACGATCGCTTTCCCCAAGATTCTCACCATCAGACTTCTTGAACCTGGACTACTCGATCTCACTGCATTCATACAACTCATTTTAATCCCATATGTCATTATGCCCGTTCCGTGTTAGAACCCGCTAATACTGTTCAAACACTGGCATATTTATTGTCACTGTTCATTGCTTCATCGGTCGCCAAAATATACGTCCGGAGCTGACATATCTTTCAGTAGTCCTCCAGTGGGCAGCGAAGTAATTAGTAATTACCTGCACTCTTCATCGGTCCATCCGATCGCATCCGCAATGCTGTTGCATCCAGTGTTCGGGCTCTGCAGATCACTGCGTTCCCTTCACGAATGAACGTCTCCAATACATTTCCCATGCTGCATCGCCGCTCCGTTCCCATCATTTGTTACACCTGTCAAACTGGTCATTAGAAATGTAACACTCACCGTCTACTTACTATACTATCACCGTTATCGACACCTTTGATCTTCCAGATGTTGCATTCGTGTTATATTACCGAAACTGACCCCGTATCCAGCCTCTAAATCACACCACTATATGCACCGTCTGATACATTTTATTTCTATGTTCGTTGATCCGCTGCCGCTTTCCGCGATATACCTGGGCAGTTTTATTGATCTGTCATTTTTGCATGGTACGCTCCATACAGCGTTCATCTATTGACATACACTTACCTGTGAATTACTCTACCTTCCTTCCCACAGAACTGAACATCTGTATAATGGATGTAACCACACCGTCAATATTTATTAGTCCTCTACTTTCGCTTTGACATTTCGTACCAACCCTACATAAAGCTAACAATTTGCCGCACGCTCACCTGTTTTCCTCCGGCCGTTCCCTGCCACCATCACTCTGGTAGTCTCCCTCCCAAGAAATACGCAATTATTTGCCACATATATGATTCCTCCATTATACAGCCACCACTTTATATACTACCATCTTTGCAGACCGATATATTTCCATGTTAATACTTCTTGACATACCTGTCGTTAAGTGAATAATTCACCGAACGCTTCGACGAGATTTCTATCCATATGCCCCTCATATTCTGTAGCGCAACAAAAACGTATCCTTTGAATATATTCGAATTTCTACTAGTGGTAATTATTTCATATACCACTTATGCATGTACCCCAGACCTTCAGCCGGCATCATTCGACTCTGACCTTCGAATTTGCCGGGCATTACTGCAGTTTTAGTTCACTGTAACACCCTCTTTAATACTCTGCATGCACGTGTTGTACCCTTTTGTGAATTGTCATTCCAGCATCATTATAATCATCTGATCATGCATTCTAGCATGCTTCGGGCGCATCCAAAATATACAACTATTATTATTATTATTATCTTTTTTATGATTATCTTTGCCAAAATACTCCTCTTCCCCCCATCATCACCATCATCATCATCCACGTAATCAACATTACAGGCATCTTCGCTATTATCATGATCCACATCGCCGTCATCCTTGCCTTCTTCATCACATTCACCATACTCATCACCATTAAACCCCCTGTTATCCTTATCCATATCGTGATACTAGTTATCATCGTCATCCCCAAAATTATCTACGTCCCCATGCCAAATATGATTGCAACCACCATCATCATCTTCACAGCCAACCACGCCACTGTCATCCTCACCTTTGGCACGCACTTCAGTATCATCCTCGTCATTCTTATCATCATCTTGTCCATCACTTTCAACATCATCCCCACTCTCATCGTCATCCTTGGCATCCTAATCGTCATCGACGCCATTCCGAACATCACCATCTCCATCTTCTTCAAATACTGCACATTACCGTTAACATCACAGTTGTCACTTTCATCTTCGTCGTCATCTCCCTCACAGTTATTACCAAAACTTTCACAATCCTCACCGTCCTCACCAACTTTCCCCTCCTCTCCCTCCTCATCATTTTTATCCTCATGAAGATCCCCACTTTCGCACTCTTTTCGTCCCCATCACCACCATCCTTGCCATAATCACGATGATCACCATGATCACCATTATCAGCATGATCAACTTCTTTATCAGCGTCCTCATTCTCATCCTCCAACTATCCTTGCCCTCCTGACCATGGTCACCATCCTCATAGACCTAATCATTGCCTTAACAATCATTTTCATCTCCACCACCTCTATCATCTTCCTCCCCCTCCTCTCCATCATAATCATCATAACAATCTCCATCGTCTTCACCCACGTAGTCATCGTCGTTTTTATCGTCCTCCTCCTCATCAACTGGCTTACTCCTCTCCCGACGTGGAAAGATGAGAAGAGCACTTTAAAACAGACTGCTGTTCCCTTTACACAGTAAGTGCCCCAGCCGAGGAATTCTACCAAGCCGAATAAGCTGTTATAAAATGTCCTCTGAACTGCTACCCTAGTCTCTATTTCTCACCTTAGCTTTGCCTACTTGGTCTCTCCACCCAGTCTTAGTGATACTATGTAGATATCGAGTCTGTCTCAAGCTGTGCACTTGTTTTCACAGGTGCTCCAAATGCTTGCTGCAAAGGTGACCAAAATGCCATAAGATTTTCGATCGGCAAGATCCTGAATTCCGGCTTAATCTTAGAGCCTTATCAATGCACGTCGGTGGATCCCGGCTGGAATCTAGCGTGTTGATTCACCAACAGTATTAAAACGCAAGCTAAAGCTCGAGTCCTGGAGTGGGCTGTCTGTAATTATAGTGGGGAATGCCGTAGCTGCGGGAAGGCGCCAGTATTAAACCCACCAGGTCAAACAATTGGTATCTGCCGACCAAAAAATGAGATGGTGAATACGTAGGAGGCATCCTGCTTCGGACATAGTGGGACACGGACTAGTAGGTGAGACCCAGTGGGACCTATGCAACTAGGGAAACAGCCCATGTGCAAGGGTGCCGATTAAGCCATCAACCGGAACGATCAGACAGACCGAAATGATATGCCGTTCAAACGAATGAAGTTGACGGTTGCATGCAGCTGGCCGGAGAGGAGCCGAAATATTTTTATTATAATGCTCAGCGCTGCACGAACACGCTGACTGGAACGGTATTCTCCGCTACCCGTGTGAACGAGAAGACAATCTGAGGAGGAAGTAGTGGGCATGCATTTGAGGGCGTGCGCGAGAGCAGTGGTCAAATAGCTACCAAGCTCGCCGGTCAGTTTTCATCCTACTAAGGACGTGTTAAAAGAATAACCGTAGGTTACCCTCCGCAATGGAGTAAAATCGATATGATATTTTCGAATACGGAATAGTCAATAAATTTTGGACTTCTTAGTAGTAAAACAGACATTATTATTTTTGTCCCATTATTCATTTTTTTACAGTTGAGTGGTACCTGGACGTTTTGTTAAATTTGAGGCTGCACAAAATCCATAGATGGCAATTGCTTGGTAGGGTATGGCTGGCAGGATTAGCATGCGTAACCAGCCGATAAGGGAACACTGTTAGGGACGAGGTGAAGCCCAGCTTGTCTACGGGTAGCTTTGCCAGGGCGAAACCAGTCCAGGAACCGGTCGTCTACCTATTGCGAACCTGGTCCAAGTGCGGCCCTAGACCGTTTGTAGACCTTCCGTGTGTGATACTTGGTTGTGAGTACTTGAAGTGGAGGCCGAGGGTTAATATGGGAAACTTTTGTGGTAGCAAGGTGTTTTTTCAGTTCAGCCAGAGTTCATCTTGCGGGAAGCATGGGCCACAAGTTTTTCTGTTCAATCGGGAAACTCTTGGAGGATGGTGGCACCAAAAACACATTGGGAAGCACGAGCTTCCACAAAGATCAGTGGTTTAGGAGGGCAATCTGTTGGCGAGGGATCCAATGTTTGGCGTCTGTTTAGGTTGATCGAATAATGAACGACACCGCTGCAACCAACCAAAGGATAGTCCTCCAGAGAGCTCCAAGTAAGCGGTGCCAGCAAGCGATTTAATGCTGACAGAAAAGCAAAGCAATAACTTAGGGATCCAAAAATGCCCACTGAGTTGGGGGTTTCTTAGGTTCGCAGATGGCTACTCGTCTTAAACGCCTCTCTAAGGTTTCTGAATGACGGCGCGTCTATCATAGCCTCTGCTGAGGAAGTCTTACTCACAGCCTTCCTGCGTCCCAGGGGTTTTCACAAAAGTATGAGAGCGAAGGCGAAAGTCCAGCGCTCCTCACTGGGTTGGCTGGCAAACAGCAGTCTAGAGAACTTGGCTAAGCCCTGGTTCAAAACCATCCATGGATGGTCTATGAAGCGGACACTTTGCTCACCGACATCTGTGGCGGAGAGGTGTACCGGGCTTCCTGGATGTTTAGCTTCGTCCGAAGTGCGTATGAACTGAACAAAGTCATTGGCTCCCAGAAGCTCCCGGAAAAGACAGGCGGACTGCATATTCGGTCAGTCTTCAACCTGCACCAAAGCTGCTGCCTTCCTGGACTAGCCTGGTCGCGAAGAGGCCAGATGCACATCCCCGAGTGGAAATGCCTGCAGTGGGCCAGGCGGCTGGTTGGTACGATAGCCTACAACGCCAAAACAAAGCATTCGCTGGATATATTACAGCTCGATCGTCATGCCTGTCAAACATGTTTGCACTGATTCCCCCACACCACAAGCAAACATCGATTTCTCTAGTTGCCGCGTTTTCTGTGGGAAAGCTGATGCTTATATGGCAACAGACTGGAGACACGTGCCATCGACGAAAGTCATTGATGAGTCCTGCATTTAAGGCTCCATTTCGGTTGTTCGATAGTTGCCTCCGTCTAGTCCTTCTGTAAAGTTTCCCCAGTCTTTGTCTGGGGACTATGAGGCTGCAGCTGCTGATCTTGCCGGCGCGGGTATAGCCCTTAGTGAGAAGGCTGGTGCCGCGCTGCTTGACTAGATCACAATTGAGAGTCGGTCGTGCTCACTGAGACCTGGAGGTTCGCGCCAGGTAATCAAACGCCGTGCAGGAAGACGCAAACATTTTGTAATCTCCACTTATGACCCTACAGATTGCAGCTCAGATTCGGTCAAAGATATCATCTGTATTTAGGTCAACGCCTGTGTCCCCCCAGCACTGACTTCGGTACGCTTCATGGCGCCCGCACTCTTCAAGTCGGAAAAGGACCAAGAAACATCACGTCACAGCTTGCCACTGGTGGTAGAGCCGTGTAGAAGGCTGCCGGTTGCACTGGAGCACCTCTGTAATAATGGTAATGAACTAAATTGATGGTCCGTATTGAAAATGCTTCCACCCAGAACTAAGCAAACTGAAGTAGCAAGAAGTACAAGGCAGTGAAATGGCACGTTAGTTGTACTGTCGAGTGGAGTTGTATTAGTATGTTTATACAGAGAATTTAATTGACGGACCCAAAGATGGCCAAACACAGGAAGCTTTTGTCGGAATTGATCGCGGTGATCCTTATCCTCTGAGGCTCGTCCGTGCAAGCTGTTACGAAGCTGTACCTGGCCGTATCACGCGTGGCGGTTGATGAATCACCACAACCTCCTTGGTTCCGACCACTCTTTGGTCTGCAAAAGTCTGTGCATGTGCTTCGGTAAACATGCTAAACGTAAGATGCAGCAACCTTTAGAGAGATACATGCAGTCTGATCCTTCTTGCTTTCTAGTTTTCTGAAATGTTCTACCTGAAAATCTGAAACCAAAGCCATCAGATATCACCCGCCTGCACAGCTCACCTAATATGGATGCTTTTTTCTGCTGGTAGGGTGAGTTGTGGACTGACCCGCCTTGTTGTTGCTCCCTGGACTTCTGCTGAGTCCCTACCTCTTCTTGATGCGCCGGCCCATCTCTACTAGTAGTGAGCAAAAAGCAGCACAGCTGTGGTGATTCATCAGCTGTCCTAAGCAATACGGCCAGGCATAGCTTCGTAACCACGTACGCAGACGAGCTTCAAAGAATAAGGATCACCGAGATCGATTCCGACAAAAGCTCCCCGTGATTGGTCATCTTTGGTTCTGTCAATTAAATTATCTGTATAACATACTTGTACAACTCCGCTCTGCGGTACAACTAACGCGCCATTTCACGGCCGTGTTCTTCTTGCCACTTCCGTTCGCTCATTCTGGGTGGGGGCAATTTCAGTACGGACAATCAATTCAGTTTGGTACAATTATTACAACTGCCCACAAGGAGACGTGAATACAAAGCAAATCGTTTTACGGGGCACGAAATCTGATGGTCTCAAAAAGCACCAAATGTAGAACATAATCCCGCTGCGGGAAATTCCCGCTAGCTATTTTATCTTATTCATTTTACGTGTAGGAAGCCGTTGGGTTACAGCAAAACTACCAGTAAACTTGATGGTTTGCCCGCTCACAGTCTGCAGCGACGTCTTGCACGCTCGGCAGAGCAGTATGAAGAACAGTTTAGCTGGTCTCCAGCGTCAGACCCTCCGGTAGGCACTCAGAAGCACACCCGTGGTCTGTTTCGAAAGATCCACCTCCTGGGGTGGAGGTACGCAAAGAGACCCAGGCCCTGGTATACTACAAAGCGCCGAACTTCTGTGATCTTCCCCAGCCTTATTTGAAGAAGGCGGGATGGAGCTTGTTGGGTAATTACAAGCTTTGTTCTCCGAAGTCTGGCACTCTAAGATGGTTCCCTTGTGGGAGGACTTGATCGTTGTCCCTATCTTGAAGAGGGTCCACCAATGACCGCGTCAGCAGCAGCGATATAAGCCTAATGCCTGTGGCATCCAAGCTGCTAGAGTCTGTTATTCTTCACAGATCGCATACAACGCCTAATGGGCGAACTCGCGGGGAACATGCCAGGTTTTGTACCGGTTGCTTGAGAACCGAGCAATTGTTTACCCTCTGACATTCGTCAGGGCACCATTACGCTTTCCAAAGGCGAACGATCATTGTGCTTCAAGACACTCACAAAGCCCCCAATGTCGTCGACAAGTCTGACAACAGCGTTGTTTGTCAGGGAATGCTTTGCCTGAGAAGCGTTTTCGTCGCCACAGAGTTGAACAATCATACCTCAAGTCGGAATAGGGCCTATGGTCAGTTTTCGCCGTCTCTGGTGGGGCACTACAAAGCTGCCATACAACACCGTTTCTTTTCAACTCCGCTACGGTGGATGCCCTACAGAATGCTCTATCTGGTCTTTTAAACCTTGGGGTTGAACTCCCTCCAGAAAACAGAGTTTTGACTCACAGTGCGCCAATGATGTTTCCTTGTTTAGTGACGATGAGCAGGCAGTTCAGCATGCACTGAACCACTTGGCTACTGAAGTGCCCACGTACGTCATATGCTTCGCGCTTTATGAAAGCAAGGTATTTCCTTGAGACTGGCTGGAACCTGTGCCTGCACTAACCTTCATTGGTAATCTGTTAGAGGTAGCAAATAGCTTTAGGCGCCTTAGAACCTGATCACAGCTGGCACTAGTCTTGGAGGAGGAAATCACATCACGAACTGCGGGAATGGAGGCAACCCCCGTGAACCAGCATCATCAGTGACTCCACCTTGATTTCGGGCTTTTCCTCAGGGATAGGGTGTACGTAGAGACGATTCGTAGTATTCTGTACTTCTGGGAGGCTTAAACCCTCTGCCTTTAGAATGCTCGGCGAACTTTTCCTACTAGATCAATGGTGTCTCCAAATCATCGCTCATGTCTGGTGGGAACATCGAGTGGGCAACGACGAGGTTCATCTTTGTGTGTGCAGTCCCAGATAGCGCGTCGCTCCGAATTTCGGATAAACGTGGAGCAATCCTCACGTTCGCCCCTGTGTTATTTGTCATGTGGTAGATGTGGAATTTAGCCATGAGGTTACCAGGATTATGGCCGACTTTACATAACTTGTCATTTTGAAGCACCTTCTTAAAAGCTTATTTTCATTTAACACATCCCTGCTCTATCTAGTGACGTCAGCCGGCCTGGCAACCAAGCTGCTGGCGAATGCTTGGGGATAGGGACAATGCAGTGCTAGAAACACTAAGAATAAATAAAGGATGGCCATGCTGGACCAAACAGAAACGGATCAGGCGAAGTCACTGAAATCGAGGGTGAAAATGTGCACCGACAGGCTGCAATTTGGAGGCTGAATGTAAGTAACCTCAAGGATTTCTTTGCCGGTCAGCTGCTATAAGGCAGTGGCTAACGGGTCACCTCTCGCTCGTCGCTTCGTGCTTGCCGATAGATACCCTTAAGGCTACGAGTCTTACAGGTAGTTAAACGTTAGCTGAACACAGAGTCCAGGGCTTTTGTTCAACCTTTCTCTGTTCCCTTTTATGCTTTTTACCTTCTCGGAAGAGGCACATCAAAAATGATTAAGATGCAAGGTTAGAAATCCACGGAATCCCATACATTTCCTTTCGACGCGGTTAGGTGTGCGAGAGACGTAGAGAGAGGAATAGGCTATGACGTTTGTGACAGTTGGTTTCATCAGAAAAGTGGTAAGCTCACTGCCAAGGCTTTTGAAATTTATCTTGACAACAGTGGGCTGGTCGGACTCTGCACCGAATGTGTCACTTCAGGCAGGGCTCAACGGACACGCCTTCAGCGATCTCAGGAAACCGCTGGCCCTTCTAATGAAATAGTTATTTGCACTAGCTCCAGAACAACAGAAACTAGTCCAAGGCTGGAGACAGTAGGGCTGGACTTGAGGGGGTGGAAAAACCGTGAATGAGGAAACCTCCCAACTTCGGCACCCAGTGGAAGCTCTTGCCAAAGAACTAACATCCCTAAAGAAGGAAGCCAACAGCTTAGCAAAACAGTTAAGTGAATTGGCCAGGGATACCAAGGTAGCCACTGGGAGACATCATAACGTGGCGAATAAAGAAGCCTCCGAGCCGTTATGTCGAGTAACCCGGTTGAGAAAGGAACATACCTCGCCATGTGGGGTATTTGCTAAGAACACCAGGCTCACCAGAGCGTGCCCTTAATCAAAGGATTTCCAGGCTGCTTAAGTGGAGCTTGAGACCGGAAACTTTGCAATATTCCACCCCCCTCCCCTCCCCCCTCAGGCCAGACCTAGTTAAATTTGGTAATCCAAGATATAGGGACGAGTAAAGCACCGCAAATGACAAGATAATGATTGATACGGCGGGGCAGATTTGCAAGGAACCAGATGACCCGGAAAAGGATAAATGATCACAGTGGCAACCCAAAGCACCTTTCATGGCGTCTGAGCCAGCTTTGGATCCATCACTGTGGGTAAGTGTCGCCCACTGTTAGCAGCCGGGAACAAAAATAACTATCTGAGAATGGCCAAATCAGACTGCAGCAGGCCAGGCGGAATCCCTTATACCTGATACTGACCTTTTCAACCTAGCTGCAGCGCAGCATGAAGCTTCAACTAGCTCGAACCCAGAAACTGAAGGCTCAGGCCAGTTAGAGGCACTAATCGTCTACATGGCAAATAAAGCCAACGGCACTCGGGCAAATTACCCGTGTGCAAGCAAATGAAATTGTTGCCAACTAAGGGACTTGAAACTGGGGCAGTGGACGTAAACGGCGAAATGACTATAGCACACACCAGCGGTCGTAGTATGGGGAAAAATGGAGGGAAATGACGGCTGAAGCTAACAACGTTGGTTGCGTGGCAATCACCGACACTGGGTTCATTACCGATGTAGCAAAAACAAGTATTCCCCCAGCAGGGTATTGCGTCTAGAGGGCGGACAGACTAAACAGAAGGAAGGAGAGGGTGCATGTGTGATTTTTTCGGGTGCGTACTAGCAAATAGCAAGGTAAGTAACGTTCACGCCAAACGCTCAGCGAGCCCCTTGTTACCTGAGTTCAGAGAACATGAAGGCAACCCTGAAGTGCGTCTACTGGTCTTCATCCCCGCCGCCAAATGATGCACTTTTACTAGGGCTTTCGGCTAGGATAGCCACCAATTCTGATATGTCGGTGACTGCCGGTGATTTTCAACTCACCAGAAGTAGAGCGGTGAGAATTGTGGGCACCGAGATTTGGATTCGACGGTCGGTTGATGGTGTGCAGATTCGTGCTGGTACATCACATAAGCCAAAAAGCCCGGTGGAGAATAAGAGGGGCCCTGGGTCCTGCAACTGGAACTCACTAAGTCCCTGGAGAAAGTCCACCACCAGGGGCTCACTTATCCTACGTGCGAGGTGGCTCATTGGGTGATCAGTTTCCTATCCGAAAGGGAACCCCTCAGAGGTCCTTCAAAAACTAAGAACGGACTTCCGAAAAGTTTATTGCCCGGCGCTGAGGATGGCTGCGGGGAGCACAAAGTGGCCAGCTTACAAACTCATTACAGAAAGAGTGGTTGCGCAAAGAAGACAAATTGATGCTACCCACTGACTAGTTCGCTTCAATGAGGAGGATAAGAAGGAAGGGTCGACCACCTTCGTGGGTCCGCGGGGTCGAAAAAGGGTAGGCGGGCAAGTAAGTGGTGTAACACGTTTGAGCAATGTGTGGACAAATGCGCAAAGGATCCCGAAATCAAAGGGAGATTATCCATGAAAAGCTTTGATATTAGATTATAGTATAGTATAGTATATTTCTTGACCGTGGTCAATACACACGCACAAGGCAAGATCAGAGTATACAGCAGTACATGTCAATGTAAGGTATTCACAAATTCTAAATTCATAAATCACAGCAACCGAAATACACCAGTAAAGACATGGGCGGATTATGATGTAACTGCGTTACACCGGGTGTCTACCGTTGTGCCTCGTGGAGATATATTGTCCTGTGATATTTGTGGCTTCTCAGCGGATTTATAAACATTTTGAGTTCAGTTACCTCTGAGGATCAATGTGCGTGTTTGGTGTGCAAGAAAAATATTGGCCCTCGGGTCAAAGCCCCGATGTGTGATTTTTGCGAGGGGTGGATTCACCTGAAGTGTACTAAAATCGACAAGGATAAGTATGAGTGGCTGAGTTCCTGCAGCTCCCCATTCCTTCAAATTCTATGCACAGATTGTACCACCTCAAATAAAAGAAAAAGAGATGAAGCTGATTCAGCGGCGAACCAGGCACCCGCGGTACCGTGTGCAACGAGCCCCAGGTCCCACGCAGAAGTAGCTTCAGGCGCTACGAACAACCCATTATGAGCAGTAAAGAAGCAACGCCGAAAGAAATCCGTAGTCACAGACAAAGCCGAAGTAGCTGTACACTCAAAAGACAAAACTAATGTTCCGGAAGTATCGAGTGCAGCCGGCGGAGACACAGGCCCCGATCCAGGGCAGACGGAAACCATGAGTCAATGGAAAACAGTAAAGCCACGTCAACGGATGGCGCCGCCACCTAGGACCCAATGCTTCCTAGTCGTGAATCTTTCGGAATCAACCGAATCGGAGCCTCAAAGTAGATTACAGCACGACGTGTCTCTACTACGGGACATATTTGCCAAAATATTCTCCACGAATGAGGAAAACCTGGCAAATAACTTAAAGGTCAAAGCCGTCTTTCCATTAGGGAAAATAAATGACAATGGAAACCCTCGTCCGCTCAAGGTGGTCTTGGGTTCCGATGAGGAATGCCGCTGGGTCCTACAGCGGTCCTACAGATTAAAAGGAGAAAAACAACGACTCCTTCGAGATCTTGACCCCGAGGAAAGGGAGAGGCACCGGCTAGCCTTGAGAGAGCTCCGCGAACGCCAGGCCAATGGTGAATCAGGTCTTTTTATCCGGGATTTTCGTGTTCAGCGGAGGCGTTTTCAACTGAGATGGGATCCGTTCAATCTCACCGGCATCATCAACCAGGCGGCCCCTGCGGTGGAAGTGCAATGAGGGTCGGTAAGAAGAGGGAAGACAGAAGAGGGCATGCACTTATCATGTCGTCTAATGTCAGGAGTCTGTTGAACAAGCGAGATGAGCTCGAAGCATGGGTGGTTCAGCACTCGCCAACATTGGTCGCCTTGACGGAGACGTGGCTTACCAGTGGGGTGCGGGACTCGGAAGTAGCTATCTCAGGATACACACTTTACCGTGCTGATAGGAGCCAAGCTAGGCGAGGAGGCGGCGTGGCGATGTACATTCGAGCTGACGTCCCTTCGCTACAGTTGGATCGCCTGATAGACCTGGAGGGCTTTGAAGAATCGCTTTGGTGTCGCGTGAAGTTGACACCCAGTAAATTTGAGTCCTTCGGAGTCATTTATCGGTCACCAGAAGCAGACCCACGGGAAGTACTGACTGGAGTAAGACGTTGGGCGGGCGATGGTCACTGTCTAATTTTGGGTGACTTCAACTCGCTGAATGTGGACTGGGAGAACTTGCGGTGCACTGCGGGAGCGGATTCACTTTCCCGCGAGCTTCTTTCAACGGTGCTGGAACTTTCCTTGTACCAACACGTCAGAAGGCCAACCCGAACCCAGGATCACCACACGTCTATCCTAGATCTGGTGATATCTCCAAGGCTGTCCGATGTTGATCAGATCGAGTACCTACCGCCACTAGGGTGCAGTGACCATGCAGTATTGACCATCAGCTGGAAGAGAGGAGCTACGTTTGTCCCCAGACCACAGGGCGGACTCAACGTCTGGCGAATGTCGTTCCAACGAGTCAGGGAGGTTGCATCCTCAGTGATGTGGTATCTGCCAGAACCGTGTGACATAGACCAGGCTTGGGAGGTTTTCCGAGATGAAATCCTTCAGTTATGCCAGACTTTTGCTCCACCATCCAGACAGCGGCCGCATGCAAAAGGCCCACCTTGGTTTGACTCGCAACTTAGGCGTCTTTTGAAGCGTCGGAACCGAGCATGGAAACAATGTCAAGCGACTGGAGAAGGATATGATCGATACCGCAACATCCGGAACCAGTGTGCCCAAATGAAACGAGAAAAGCGACGTATCTTTGAGGAGACGTTAGCAATGGACTCGGTACAAGCACTCAAACGACTGTTTGCATATCTGCGACGAGGAACGCGTACCACGACTGCAATCCCAGCCCTACGGGACGGACATTCGCTGGGAGTTGCAGATGAACACAAGGCAGAGATACTGGCGAGACAATACTTGTCAGTCTATGCTCCTGAACAGAGGCACAATCGTCCCTCACACATTGCCGGGGGAGCCCCCCAAATGTCTTGTCAAGAACTCACCGAGGAAGAAGTGGCGGCAACCATGCACACCACTAGAGTCAACCAATCCCCCGGACCTGATGGTGTTCATCCGTTGGTGGTAAAGGAACTGGCCGATGTGTTAACTCAACCAGTCACACGACTGTTCAACGCGTCTTTAGAAGCGGGAGAGCTCCCCCAAGAATGGAAGAAAGCGGTCGTCTTGCCACTGTACAAAGGTGGGGCAAAAGCTGAGGCTGTCAACTACCGACCTGTCAGTCTAACACCGGTGATAGGAAAGGTTATGGAGCGCCTGCTCGCAACGCGAATCCGGGACCATATTGGGGTATACGACCTACTTAGCCGACAACAAAATGGTTTTTGGAAAATTAGGTCGTGCCTAACAAACTTGGTAATCGCACGAGAACGCTGGACGATAGCCAAGGCCGAAGGACACCCTACGGAGGTTATCTTCGTGGATTTTAGCAAAGCTTTTGACAAAGTTCCGCATGACCGTCTATTAGGTAAGCTTAGGGCTCTTGGTGTAGTAGATCCCTTGATTCTGTGGATAGAGGACTTTCTAAAAGGCCGAACCTTTGCAGTACGAGTAGCACAGTCACTGTCAACTTGGCAACTGGCAGCTAGTGGTGTTACACAAGGATTGGTTCTGGGTCCGCTCCTCTTCCTGGCCTATATCAATGACCTACCACCAGTTTTTCAATCGCCGTGCCTCATTTACGCAGACGACCTAAAGATCTGGCGCACAATTACGTCATACGCTGACGAGCTCGTTCTTCAGGAGGACATCAGAGCCCTTGAGAGATGGTCAGGTCTGTGGTCACTACCAGTCAACACGGACAAGTGTGCGCATATGCGAGTAGGAGCACCGTTCAGCAGTGGGATGTACAATATGCACGGGACACCCCTCCGGCGCTCTGTCTGCGAAAAAGATCTGGGAGTGATGGTGGCCTCGTCACTAAAAACGAAACACAATACTGATAGAGTCTGTTCTTCAGCGTGGAGTATCCTGGGGCCGATAACTCGTTCATTCGGCCATCTCTCACTCAACGCCTCCAAGGTGCTGTATGCAACCCATGTGCGTCCCAGGCTGGAATACTGGGGGCCAGCAGTTTTCCCTTGTACGTTGGCAGAGGTGGCAAAGTTTGAAAGAGTACAGAGAGGCGCAACCCGCCTTATCGGAGGGCTACGTGGGGTCAGCTACGAAGAGCGGCTGAAGATCACAGGGCTGTTTCCAGTGGCCTATCGGAGAGTCCGGGGAGACCTGATCTTCACCAGGCGTGTCGTCAGAGGCGACTTCGGTCCTGAACTACGTACAGAGCTCCCTCTCCGCGGACATGGCCGTACGAGGGGACACCCGCTAACTCTAAAGAAACTGCACTCGGTGGGCCTCCCTCTGGTGTACCGTCTATCTCGGAGGGTGACCAATCTATGGAACTCGCTGCCAGCCGAAGTGGTGGAAGAGCCCAACGACACATTGTTCAAGCGACTTCTGGACGTATTTCTAAAGAGGTGGTGGGAGACACACATGAGTCTACATCACTGAGCTGTGGTGAGAAGGCTTACACGGGAGAGATACCCACTGCCTCTTTTATGAAGAATGAATGAATGAAGTCATGTAGTGTTTGAGTAAAAAAAAGTGGTAATGGTTGAGGCGGGAATTCTGAATCAGTTTGGAAATCGCTGGGAGTGGTGTGGATAGCTGGACCGTCGTGGGATTGCTGATATAAGCGACAAATGGACGGTCACTAATGAGTAACCGGGTGGAAGAGATGCCAAAGAACATTGTTAGAAGTAAAGCAAGCGTGGGGCTTTCAAAGTGCAGTCAGAGATACCAACGGAATATTGGACACTGATCCAGCATTGGGTAACTAATTGTGGAGGAAGCATGTGAAATGAAGGCAAGTGAGTCAAAGGTGATAATAAAACGGACCTTTTGTGCAGGTGATTACAGTGTCATATGGAAATTCAAATGAAGGCGAAAAGCATCGCAGTGACTTCAGTGAAATTTTGAAGAGCATGAATGGTGTATGGACATATAACGGACTTTTAAAGATAAGAAAAGCCGTCAATGAAACGGATTAAAGGAGACAAAACGTCAATGGTTCGGCCAGGCAGGAGTTGGAAGAGTGTAAAATGTTTTTTTGTATTTGATAGAAAACTGTTAATCAAATTATGGTTGGCTGCAGATGGCTGGTATTCTGTTCCGTAAAGACCTTGGTTACAGGTGGTGGCAGGTAGAATGTTGATTGAAACAGGTAAAAAAGGGCTGGTTTGACGAAGTTGACAGCTGCGAAGGCTGGGTTCCGGCCATTGGTTTCGTACTGCAATGCGGGAAGAATTGAACTGTTGGGTTGGATTATTTGGGAATAGACGTTGAGCGGATGTGTTCATGGTTGGTGTCAAGAATCATCTCTGCGATCCGGTGAGACTTTCATGAGGTTTTGTTAATCCGTGCACAGTGCCCCATGTAACGTCAGCAGGCGAGAGTATAGGTTTAAACCATCGATCAAATCGTCCAGTCCTTACGGTAATCCGGAATAAACGTCGATTTGGCCGATGGATACCCAAGTAACCAGTGCAATCTGGAAGAGATCAGGAGTGCGGCAGTCTGGAGAGTGTTCCAGCCGTGGGTTATGAATATCGTTTATATGGGAGCAAGAAAATGAACATTTTGTTATCCGAACAGTTAGTTATCGTTTGGCTAGTGGACAGGTCTATTACGGATCCCGAGACGGAGACTGGTAGCTTTCTAGGGTAGTTGGGTGATAGTAGAGATTTGGGGCGATATCAGGTAGGTGGTGGATGAGGAGAGTGTGTCCGTTTGGTAACCAGGAATAAAACAATAGTAAATGGTATGGTCTGGAAGAAGAATGAGAAAATAGGAAGATAACAGTCTGGTAAGTTCACCATCTGTGGTCGAGGACGGCAAACAGTAAGAAGGGAGAAAAACACTGAGTGTTAAAATGAGGATTTTTCATGTGGGGGCAAACGTGCTGGTATTCGGCAGGGGCATACGGATTCCGGTTGGAATGGGGTCTTAACTTACCATGAGCATATGCGCAGAGAAGTGGAGCCTAGTTACTAAGGAATGGTAATCCGTGTGGCAAGGCTTCAGTGTACGAGAAAGGCGCAAAAAAGCAGGATGGGACGGCTGAGTTCTAGCCTGAGCCAGGAATTAAGTGAGAGCGAGCACCCATCGCCAAAGGACGGAACGGTTTTATTTATATATACGCAAATTGTGTTGTAAAATGGCACAATCTAGTTAGGAAGGGGGACAAGTGAGTGAAGCATACCCAAGGTATGTATATATATACACAGATGTATACGTGGGTGCGATCATCGGGCGGGTCATGCAAAAGCGGTCGGACGCAAAAGACTATGGCAAGGAAAGTGAGATAGAGTGACGCAGCCGAGGATCAAGGGTTAACGGAAAGAAGAACGAAAATTAAGCACGGGCTCATCGGTGCGGCAGATCCCATAGGCACATTGAGGCCATGAAACGTGAGACTAAAAGGGAAACGCCTAAGTGTGGCTAGAACATTCAATGGGAAAGTTAGTATTTCGCCTAGAGTGGTCATTGAGCAGGGGTTAAGACCAAGTTCTGCGTGAAATTACAGAAGAACCTTAGCTGGGGGATAGGGTGGGAGCAGAAATGGTAACGTCATAACTGGGTGTTGAGTTCAGTTAGTGAGTCACGCTAAGTGCGATGAATCAGACTGGATTTTCCAGTTCGAAATCGCAGAGGTGGTGAGGGAAGTATGAGTGGTAGGACCTGGTGCGGAAGAGAGGCATTGTAAGCTAAGAGATATCGAGGAGCGTTGAGTTACTCACCATGATTATGTTATTAATTATAAGACAGTAGTGAGTATATATATATATATGTATATATATATATATATACATGTACATATATATATATTTGTATATACGAATATTATGTATATGTATATATATATATATATATATATATATATATATTATATATATATATTATATATATATATAAATCCAACCAGGGGTTGGATACTGAAACAGTTTTTATGACAATGTTGAGGTTGGTTTCAGGGCTACAGACGCAATATAACTTAATAAAGCTACTAAATCGTGGAGCGGGTGAGAGATATTGACAACCTGTTGGGAGTAATACGGTGGTCTCTATAGATGCGAGCGCATCTGAAAGGATTTATTTCAAAGTTGAATTGGCAGGCTCCCATAAGTTGGTATGGAAAAACAGTTAGTGGACGCAGACATGCTTACATATGTCGATGGCGAAGGCTAGGAGAAGCGGTCAAACAAAGCAATCAGAATTTTAAACGCGGTGAGGTTATTTTGGAAGGTAAGGTAAAGAGAGAAAGCAGAGCAATGGCTAAAAAGTCAAGGCCTATCTCATAAGCTTGACGTTCGGTTACGTGAACGTTGAATAAGCGCAAAACAGTTGGGACGGTAAGGAATTTATCAATAGCATGCGCGAATGCATACTTTGACCGAGAAGATCTGATGTGCAAGGGAAGTTTATTCCAGATTCTGGAGTACACGAAGAGAAAGAACTTAGAGCGTAGAACAGTCCTCGCGGAGGGTGTGGTAATGGTATACTGTCTATTTTGGAGTGAATATCCAGTATCCGGGGAGAAGCACAACTGGTTGGAGGAATAGGACTGCTTAGTCAATAGCTTATACAGAAATATCAAATTTAGCTTGATGCGACGGGGCCACAGTGGTTCGATTTTGAGAGATAAGCATCGTTCCCTGTAGTTTAAGTTGGACGACCAGCCGATAAGCTGTTTTGTGAATCTTCTTTGAATACATTCGATAATAATCCTGTTGGATTTTCTCATGCTAGTGAAGATTAGGGGACAATATTCGAGAAGGGGCCTGGCATGTACTTTGTACATGTAGAGAATGCTCTGCCTAAGCTGAAAGGATCTGAACAGAAGACCAAGACACTTTTTAGCCTTCGTCGTTTGGAGGACAGCATGTCCCGAGAAATTGAAAGAGCAAGAATAACTTAAGCCAAGGTCTCTTACTAAAGGCTGGCTGTCAATGGGTGAACCGCCAATGTATAAAGAACCAGGAGGAACCTGGCATTTGTAAGTAAGGAAAATACACTTGTCGGCGGAGAATTTCATCGCCCAGGTTGAGCACCATTCGTCAAGAGCGGCTCAATCAGCAGAAATTTTAGGGATAGTAGTACTGAGGTTGCCCGGCGAGAAAGTGTAGACTATCTTAATGTCGTCCGCGAACAAAAACGGCGTGCCATTAAGTATTGTCGGAAACATATCATTTATATATAGGAGGAAAAGCAGGGGGCCCGAAACACTGCCCTGAATAACACCGCTAGTAACAGGCTTAGGATTAGAGGTGTGCCCGTTAATTAAGACAACCTGTGAACGATGAGATAAGAAAGACGAGAACCAAGAAAGAAGTGGATCGACAATCCCAAGTGACCGTAGCTTTGTTAAAAGGTGGGGGTGAGGGACACGATCAAATGCCTTGGATAAATCAAGATAAAGAACAACAAGAGATTTCCCACTTTCAGCAGAGTCGATGACGAGATTCAGAAAATCATACTGACAAGTCATGCAGGACCGTGAACGGAGGAATCCATGTTGGTTGTGATTATTAAGACTGAGGCTTAATAAATAGTTAATAACATTATCTTTAACTATTTTTTCCATTATTCTGGATAAGATGGGGGTATGGTTTATAGGGCGATAATTGGATACCTCATGTAGAGGTCCCTTTTTATGAATGGGAACGATTACCGAGCGCTTCCAATTAGCAGGTGCGGTGCTACCATTAAGTGAAAGAGTGAAAAGGTTAAGCAACAACAGGGGGAGATCCGGTCCACCATTGACGAGTGCAATTGGTGGTAAGCCATCGGGGCCTAATCGAGGAGAGGGTTTGCTGTTGGATAGTAGCTTGGAGATACTCCTGGCATCAAAGGGTATCGTAGAAAGGACAGAGTCGGTAAGTTGTGAAGATGGGGGCGGGACAATGACAGTAGCTGGAGCCATGGCTGAAGCAAAGAATGCATTAAAGGCTTCGGCTTTACAAGGTGGGGAGGTGATAGATGAGTTATTATCCAGAATTAGAAGTTGGAAGTCGGCCTTAACATCAGCGTTTCTAGACTTATGCAACATAGAAAGAAGTTGCGACTTGTTAGGATGACTCAAAGCCTTAGCTTCTTGTTCACGAAGTCGCGTATTATCTTGTCGTTGAATAAGTGTGGAGAGGCGGTTTAGACGAATAAAAAGTGAAAAGTCGTTGGAATTATGTAGTTGTTTGAGAAGTTTATGGTACTTCTTATGGAGTGGCGAGACAGACGACCTCTTTTTAGGTACAGCCTGGGCAGTATTGGACAATTTTTCCAGACAATCGGAAAAGAAGGAGTAGAAAATATTCGCAGCATGCTGAGGGTCCTGGATGAGGAAATAATCACTCCAGTCTTTCTGCCGAATAAGCGTGACTAGCAAGGCCCAATTTCTGCATAGGAATGTATTGTTGGAGGGGTGTGCGGGATTAGGTGAGCCACTAAGGGGCAGACGGCAGATAACCATTCTATGGTCACTGCCGGGGACATTTTGTGTTACGGACACGTCCATGAGAGGTATGTTATGAGTAAACACCAGATCTAGTATGTTCCCATTTCTGGAAGGTTCGACAACATGTTGTGTCCAGCCACCAAGATGAATGTTAGTGATCAAGTCCATAAGATTAGGAGGGGCCGAGAGGGTAGGCAAACAAATGTGAGGGAGATTAAAGTCACCCGCAATAAGCTTGGTTCCAGAAGGAAGGAAAGAGAGGCATTCGAAGGACCTAACGAGAAGTGGAAACAAGGAACTGGGGGAACTTGGTGATCGATACACGCAGCCAATGTGAAGTACAGTGGTTTGGAGGTTCATAGTGAACCAGAGAGAATCAGGAATAGAATCGAGTGCCGTATGTAAAAGAGGGGTCGTGGTGTAGACTTCCTTGACGTAGGCTAGGCACCCACCACCACGCCGGTTCGGTCTATCGGTCCTTAGAAGGCAGTACCCTACCAAAGATACTTGATCATTGGAAGTGCTCTCAGAAAGCCAGGATTCCGTTATTAAGATAATGTCGTAATTATTTGTAAGGACAAGTTTTTTAAGGTGCTGGAGTTTGTCAAGAATAGAACGCGAGTTGAATAAGGCTAGAGATATACCATTTGTGGGAGGTGGTATAGGCACATCAAGGAGGTGGTGTAATTTGGAAGGAGGCGGGCTATCGCGATTAGAAGGAGCGGAGGTTAGGGTCAAAGGGGAATATGTTGATGTTGGGGCTAGTGGAGGTTCAGATGGGGTGGCTTCCAGCCAAGCTGGAGTAAATGTTGCAGTGAGAGGGACTGCTGAGGGGTAGAGAGACTGGGCATCAACGGAGGGGGAAACATCGGAGCAAACGGAAAAACCTGTTGGGTTTGGCGAGTCGATATCAGACAGGGGTGATCAGGAGCTGTCGAGAAATACCGGCCAGTAGGAATCGAGTATTGGCTGAGGGGGGGGGCGCAGAGGGCAGGGTTGAAAATGTGTGAGGAATAGGGGTGTAGGGTGGTAGGTTAAGCTGCACATTGTGGTAGAGGTAACTCAAGTTGGGTGGAACAAAGAATATGGAGCAGTTAGAAGCGGGAGCAGTGGAGATAGTTTTTAGGTGAGAAGTACGACGTGTGGCAGATTGGACAGCGTGTGGAGGCCGTATTTTGGTATTGAAAGGCAGTGAGCACGGTGCATTTGTAGGAATCACCGATGCATTGGAGCAAGGGGTATTTTCTAAGGTCGAAACCTTATTCGGTAAGTTAAGGCAAGTTGATTTAAGAGGAGAAAGTTGAATGAGGGAGGGGCTTGTGAGAAGAATGGGAAGACTGTTAGACCTATTCCTCTGGACGGCGAGTAGTTTATCACCGGAGTGAACAGAGCGCGAATTAGAGTTCGGGGTGTATCCAACAGGCAATAAGGTGGGAGAGCGAGGCAATAATTGGCGTCTCTTACTGGGTGGCAGTAAAAGGGGAGAAGCGGAAATGTCAAGATCAACAGTAATGGGATTAGATTTTAAAGAGTACAGTGCGGGAGCAGATGAGGAGGCAGTGGGCGGTTGTGAAGAGGCGGGAGACGCGTGTAAAGATAAAGCAGTGGGGACTTGAGAAGGAGCTGTGGAGCG
Organism: Fasciola hepatica; assembly: GCA_948099385.1. Classification (NCBI taxonomy): domain Eukaryota; kingdom Metazoa; phylum Platyhelminthes; class Trematoda; order Plagiorchiida; family Fasciolidae; genus Fasciola; species Fasciola hepatica. The sequence continues at coordinate 36,605,735 of CANUEZ040000043.1, forward strand.
ACCAGCCGTCTGTGTTGAAGGCTCAGAACTATCAGGCGTCGTTCTAGTGGGGAAAGTCGAAGGAGATCTGGTAATTTCCCTTTGAAGTGGGGTTTTATCTTCGGCTATTTTTATGTTTTTATAAAAAGAATTAGAAGCTATAGTGGAACGCATTTTTATGAACTCTTTGGCAGACAGATCATCTGCAAATCGCATAAGGATTGGACAGTTGAAGCATTGAACGCGCTTACGCAGCCTTGTTGTTTGACAAGGAAGGTGGGCCATACCACATGCATTCAACAGTGTGTGCTTGACATGCTCCAGAGGTATTCTCTCTGGGACATTAAACACGACTGCATTACTAGAGTTCCTCACTCTTATGAGAACTTCGGATGCAACAGAGTCGATAAAGCGGCCCGCAGCTGTCAGGTTTTATAAGGTGGAGTTTTCGATGCTTTCAGTGATGCACAGTAAGGGGGCGAGTTTAGATATCGCATCTTCCAAATTCAGAAGTCGAGACTTTATATCTGAAATACTTCGGTCTAGAACAGCTGTTCTTTCCGTCGTCAAGCCTACAAAGTCACAGAGGTCAACCGAACATTGTTTTAAGGCCATGGGAGTTTGAAGAAGATTATTTTTCCTAGTGACCGGGGTATGAGTGAACGGGGTAATATTGGAAGTCTTCTTTGCTACACGTGGCATTTTGAAATATCAAAAAGATGCTGTGAATGAGGTGGAAAAGTAACGGAAAATAGAGCTGGGTTAGAATTTACCACTGAGAAAAAATACCTGAATTTCTATGGGTTAACGGAATACTCTAAGAAAATATAAGTTTTAGTATTTCCCAAGACAGATGAATGAAAACTATATCGATAACAGCACGCAAAACGACCTGGTGTAGCGCAGCAGGCTGGGGGAATAATGATACGAAAGAGATACGAACATTAATCATGCAACCACAACGACTCAAATAACGAGAACCGAATTGTGGTGTGCGAGAAAGTAGCACGGGCGTCACGCAGGTCCAGAACAAAGATGTAACAGAGCAACGCGCTGGGCGCGAGAAAACAAGCGTTGGTCCGTAAAAACAAACAATGCATAAACAAGTCAATAGTGTAAATAAGTGAGTGATGTTAAGGAAACATGGAAGCTGCAGTGGTTTTTGGAGATTTTCCACGACCGGTCGTTACACCGCTCACCAAAATCCGCCCGAATCTTAGCATAGTCAGAGGTTTGGAATAAGAGTACTGATTCTTCCCACCTACCTAGACCCTGCTGTCGGCGCGCTTACCTAAAACTTCGACTTCAACGCCCTACCCACTTTTTCACTCGATGCGGTAACCACACCGAAACGAGGTTACCCTGCATCGTCCATGAAAAAGACTGGTCGATGGTGGGCATAAAGACGAGACGTGGGTGCTGTCCTCGGGTGAGCCGTTGCCCCTCGGCCGCGTGTGTGCGCGTGTGGGTGGGTGGGTGGGTGGTAGTGGGTGTCATGGGTGAGCACTCTGGTACATGGGCGAATAGTAGCGACCATCACTTACGGGGGAGATCTTCCATAATTTAAGTGATAAACGGGGATTATTCAGCCCTGCGGCGTGTTTTGATGGAGGTCAAGAAATATGAAAGTGCATTATATAAGTGTGATTTATGCGTGTCTGGGTATATGATAAGGTCACAGCTATTACTACATGTGCCCAAAGCCACCTGTAACGTCAACGAAAAACGACGAGCACTGCAACGGGTTTGACGGAGGTCATGAAGTACAGACGTGTATCATGTAAGTGGGTATGTGATACGGTGTATGATAGGTTAATACGTCAGTATGTCATGAACGCCCCCCACACATAGGACCCCTTTAACTACCTCGAGGACACATGAGGGATGGTTATTGGCTCCTCCGTCTTCACTCTCTAGGGGGCTGATACTGTGTGCTTCGCGGGTAAACGTGCCTTGGGCGGTCTTTACCTTCACAGTCCTTAGCATTTCGTCGAAGCTTTCAATGGTTTCCGTAACCATGTTCGAAGGCCAGGTGCTGAAATGCGCATGTTCGTTTGCGATCATCACTACATCCCAACCCCAAATTGTCTTGCTTTGACCCGCTAATTCTGTCGGGCCTGCAGAGCCGGTAGGTACTCCCGAAGCCATCGCTTCCAAAAATCCTCGGCAGGATAGTTGGCTTTCTTCCATCCATGGAGGTAGCTCCCGCGAAGGCTTATCGGCCCTTGGAAACCTTCGTTCGACCTTAACGTCAATAAGTCGTTCTGGGTGAGTGCCAGGTAGGTGGGGTCGCCGTTGGTTGCTGGAACCAGTGGGCGGTTGTTCAGAATTCTCTCTACCTTAGTCACGACGGTGCTCAGCGCCTCGTCGTCGGGTGGTTGTTGCTCAATGATCGACAGCAATATTTGCCTGGCAGACCGGATCAGGCGATTTAATAGGCCGCCGCGTCGACTGGCCTGTCGGGGAATGAAGTGCCGTCGTACTCCATAGGCCACGGTTTAATTTTGCAGTTCGTTCCTGTTCATGGTTTGTGCCAGCCTTGCAGTTCCCGTCGGGCGCCCACGAAGCTCGACCCATTGTCGGATTATATATCTGCCGGTACTCCTCTTCGGTTGATGAAGCGCTGAAAAACCCGTAGGGAAGAGTCGGTTGTCACTGAATGCGCAACTTCTAAGTGCACCGCACGTGACTTTATGCATGTCATGATACACCCGTATCGTTTTTACAGCCTCCTCCTACACTTGATCCACAAGGGCCCGAAATAGTCCAACCCGGCATCGCTGAACGGCAACCAGCCTAGTGTCACTCTGCATTCTGGCGGCGGAGCCATGTGTTGTTTGCTCGCTGCGGCATTACGTCTTCTACAATGTACGCAACGTCGAATTACGCGTTTTGCAGTCGCTGTCCCTCTCAGCAACCGAAAGCACCTTCGGATGATGCTCGTCACATGACCTTCCCCGGCCTGTCCTTCCACGGCGTGGACGCGTTGGATCCTAGCTTTATCACAGGTTGTCGAGTCGGCAGCAATATGGGGTATTTCGTGTCAAAGCTCAAGTGGGAGTTGGTCAGCCTGGCGTCTACCCGCAGTAGTCCGTTTACGAGTTTGGGTTTAAATGCTTCAAGTTGCCTGTCGGAGATGATATCCCCTGGCCGATTGGTCCCTCTTCTTCCGCCCTCTCGACTTCCCGGGTGAAAGCCCCACGTTGTACCATCTTGAATATATCGTGTTCTTCGGCTCGTGGTTCATCGGGACTTATCGGACCCACTAGCATCCGGCCGGAGGGGCGGACCCCTTTTATGACTAGCAGACGTCCCTCAAACTTGGCCAACCAAACTAATGAACGAAGTGTCTTCATCCAGGAAGAAAATCTGACCAACCGTGACAAAATGAATGATGCTTCGACCACTGTGGCCGTCATCACCGTGCCTTTGACCTCCAGCTCCAATTCCGGAGGGGGTTTAAGTCACACACAGGCCAGTCCTTTTCAGTCACTGCAGGAACTTCTGTCCTCCTGTCCACGTGTCGAGTTACCGGGAGTTGGTAGCACCCCGGGAGCACAGATCTGCTAGGTCATCGCCCGACCTGCCATGTTTTCACCGGTTCATGGGCGATTCATCGTGGATGATTGTGAGCAGGTTAGCCACGAAAGTACTAAAACGGCTCCTGACGCTGTTAATGTAGCACAAAACTATCGTCGAGTCCGTCCAGAAACTAGCCGGCCAAATGTAGAAGTCGAAGCATCGCTTTACCGTTTGCACCGCACCGACAGCTAACACGGCTGCGCTGAGTTCGAGGCGCGGGATCGAAACCGTCCTCAGTGGGGTAACGCTGGCTTTGACAAACAGGATCCTCGTCGCGTACTGGCCATATCCCGTGCACCATCGTCCGTATACCACGGCTCCTTAACCGACCTCGGATGCGTCAGAAAAGGCGTGCAGTTCTCCCGTCATTGTTGCATAACCAGGGGTCAAACATCGTGGAATATTTAAGTCCTCCAGCTTCTGCCCAGTGCAGCCGGTCTTCTCTGTCCAGTGGCTGGTCCCAACCGACTTTCTTACGGCAGAGCAGCTGAAGCGGGATTTTTCCTAGCAACAGCCAGGGAGAGACAAAACCAAGCGGACCGATCAAGCTAGAGACGGCAAAAAGCAGGCCACGACAGGTTGTTCCCCCACTGGACCATATAATATGCATCCCGGAGCTGTGCGTACGGGATGAGATGCCTAGCGGTTGTCCACTCTCTGGTCAAGTACCCAATATGCCTCTGACACGTCACATCCGATGACGAGGTCCACTTCGTTGTCTTCCAGTCTACAACGGTTATGTCCTGAAGTTGTGGCCACCTAGTCAAAATTACGTTCACCGACCGTGGTGCTCGCATGGGGAGATCAACCAGTGTAAATGCCTCCGTTGTCTCGACTTGCTTGTTGGAGTATAGAGAGATGAGCTGTAGCCTCAACCGGCCGGCAGTCATTACTTGCGTTTCGCCAACCGTGCTCACTGCTAACGACGTCGGACTTTTAGCGAGCCCGTGTTGGTCGGAAAACAGCTCCTTCACCAGGGTCGTGTCAGATCCACTGTCGACGAAAGCCAACGCTTTGACCACCCCAGTTGAGGTCATCACTCCCACGGCAACTACTCCTAAACGTACCGGTTTACTAGTAAACCGCGACATCGAACGAACTACACTGGGCTTGGTGTTCGTCTCTGATTTTGCTTCTCTCGTCTGGTGCAATAACCGATGGTGTTTGCCCGCGCAGCTCTCGTGGCCACATCTGATCTTTGTTCGGCAAGCTTCCGCCTGGTGCGTGGTGTTGAGGCATATAAAGCACGATTTTGTCGACCTCGACATCCCCCAACGTTCGTCTATTGTGACGATGATGAACCTGGGGCATTCCAGTAGCCCATGTCTAGCTTCGCAGGACCTGAAATTGGATGCTTTATAGCCCTTGCATGAAATACCGTGTGCATCGGTCCAAGGCTGGTATTTCGAATGTTCCCGTGAAGTGGTCTGAGCTTGGCCAGTGCTAGATTTGCTTACTCGGTTACTGTCCCGGATGAGTCGGCCAAATCCCCTGTCGGCTTTCTTGGTTTGCCTTTCCAAGTATTCGGTCAGGTCTTCGAAGTTAGCCTCACGGCCGTCTCGGCTTATAAGCTCCGCCTCTTCCGACCACTGATCCTGTGGTTCGGGGAAGATGGGTGACGGACTATACTCTCTAGGGTATGCATTGCATCGAGGTCAGCCCTGTAACCTAAATTGTCGAGGGCTATTGAACAGTTCTGCATTTTGGTCACCAGGTCGGTCATTGTATAGACGTTGCCTTGGTTCTTATCGCCTCTGCCATCACGGCCTCTATCAGGTTACGAGCTACCTTGAACGGCTGGCCGAACATGTCCCTCAAGACCTTCCTTGCTCGTGTGTAGCCCTGTTCCGGGTAGAGCGTGGTTCACCATAGATAGATTATTTTGCTCGGCCTCGACAGTAATGAGTCAGGTGGAGAAGCCTTTACCCAGGGTCGGTTATCTTGTTTTCGACGAAAGTTTCGAACTGCCTGATGAACTCGCAGTAGTGCTCAGATCGTCCGTCGAAAACTGCCAGTACTACTCTTGGCAGATCGATCGTTGGTAGCGTTGGTGTTTTAAATTCGAAGATAAGCACAGGGTTTCTGTCGGACAGGTAGTAGTGGCTGACCTTCTGCACACGCTCGTTCTGTCTATCCTTCGCTTCTGCTGCATGGGCCTGTTGTCTGGCTGATAACAGTTGTTGTTCCAGGTCTTATATTTTTAGCCTAAGTGGGTCGACATTCTTACAATCCATACTACTCACAGTAATACATGAGCTAGCACGGACAAGACTAGGCGACCCAGCACTGACTAAAGAACCAAAGGCGCCCAAAACCGCCTCAGTGACTTGCCGTATTATTCCTGTCCGCATTCCAATTGCATCGATCCATTTCTTGGCATGTTACGCATTTTTTCGTTCCAGGTTTATCAGTACAGTGTTGAAAAAACAAGTTTGGGCAATGCGTGGACAAACTCGCAAAGGATCCCGAAATCAAAAGGCGATTACATGTGAAATTCTACGACATTAGTTTATCAGATGAACAAAGGCACAAAACAGACGAAAACCTTAATTATGTAATCACAAGGACTCAAATAACGAGAACCGAATTGTGGTGTGAAAAAAGCACGGGCGTCACGCAGGTCCAGAACAAAGATATAACAGAGCAACGCGCTGGGCGCGAGCAAACAAGCGTTGGTCCGTAAAAACAAACAATGCATAAACAAGTCAATAGTGTAAATAAGTGAGTGATGTTAAGGGAACATGGAAGCTGCAGTGGTTTTGGGGGATTTTCCACGACCGGACGATACAAGTGCCATGCAGTCTCTTCCGCAAGGCAGGAGGACATCTTCGCCTTCTGCGGTTTCTGAGGGCACACAAACATGCTCTAAGAGTACAAAAGTCCTCTCAGATACAATGTGAGGCGAGATTGGTACAAGAGGCCAAGAAATGTTCCAAGGCATAGACTGTACATGTACAGTCTAAAGCGCAGCCGCGAGTAGCAGTAAAAAATGTTATGGATGGGCAAGGTAGGTATGCAAGCAACGCCGGTGAAAAGGCCTAAGTACTTAAGGCGTTCTTCAAGCTGGTATACACCGCAGATGCCGGGAACCATCCGCCATTACTAGAACCTTATAGCGTTCCCCAAATGGACGAAAATGTTATAGAACCCGTGGAAGTGGAACTAGCTATCATTCGGTCAAAGCGAGGCAAGGCGGCCGGTCCAGACGGGATTCACCCCGCCATCCTACGTCCGTTGGCAAGCGCGGTGTCCGGGGCGCTAGCACACTTGTTCACCAGGTCAATAACCTCGGCCAAGCTGCCTTCTGTCTGGCTTAATCCGAATTGAGGCCAAATCAAGGGGGCGAGTAGGGTTGCATCTAGCTGCTGCCCAGTTAACCTGCTGCCTTTGTTAGCATAGGTGCTTGTAAGCATTGTCAGAGATAGGATCACAATGCGTGTTGAATGCAGAAGGGTTATCGCAGTGAGGCAGCACGGATTTGTAAAGAGGAGATCGTATCTCACGAACCTCAGCAGTTCTAGATGAATTGACGGGCAGACTGGACGAAGAAGAGAGAGCTTAAGTGTTTTATCCGGATTTCCGGGAAGCACTCAACAGGTAAAACCACAGGATGCTGGCCACCAAAATGCCGGCATGAGGATTGCACAGTGGGGGATGAACAGGATTAGGGCGTACCCAGCTGGTAGGAATTTCCACCTTCGGGTTGAGAATGTCATGTCCAGCTAGGCAAGGGCATGTAGTGGGGTGCAGCAGGGGTCGGCGTGTGGCCCCGTTGTTCTTGATCTATATAAATGCCCTGGTGGATACCTTTGGTTTTCCTGGTTTCCCGCCCGCAGATGATCTCAAGATTGTGGGAACCCTCTTGCAACTGGGGGCAGAAAGAACTGACAAGAGTACGAGTGGACCAAAACACGGGGTTTCCTTTAAACAAAGGTAAACGCAGACGGCTCCTCCAGGGTGATGGAGCGGAAGGGACTCTGCACTTCGACAAAGAGTCACTTGGAATATTCGGGATCACTGAGACCAATAAAGACCTTGGAGTCCAAGTGCGCGAAACCTTTAGGCCCACTCAACAGTTCCTTTGGGGCAGCAAGAGAGGCAATGTCCAAGTTTCAACAGTGCCAGACTGTCAAGTCCCGGGACCCCACAACCGTATTACCACTTTACAAAACGCGTGTACACCCTCACCTGGAAAGCCGCTCTGAGGCCTGGGGCCGTAACCGGTCGGCGACAAATAGCTGTTGGAAACCGTCCAAAGAAGGTTTACTAAGAAAGTCAGAAGGCTGCGGGTCAAGGCTTACAAAGAAGGCCTCAAAGCACTCGACCTATTCTCGCTTAACAGGCTGCGCCTAAGGGGGGTCTGATAGAGACGTTCAAACAGCTCCTCCGGTTATCTGAAGGCGACAGGCCGTTGTTAGCTTTAGGTAACAACCAGGCACTTAGGGGACATGAACACATAATGACGAAACCCAGGGCCATCAGAAGCAATCGGGCACATTTCTTCTCTCGTTGTGCTTCGAACCCGTGGAAAACACTGCCACCCCAGGTAGTAACAGCGAACAAGGCCTTCATGCTCAAACGAGGGCTCGATGACCGGTGAGATGAGGTTCACTTAGACTGTGACTAGCCAAACGGGCATGCCCTCAGGTTACTCCTGTCCCTTCCCCTGCTTCCTTTCTGAGACACAACACACCTGTATCCCCGTCTCTCGGTAAAATACAACAGACTGCAGCCAACCCCTTCTTTATTTATTCAATTGTCCCCACGAGGGATTTTCGGGGGTAAGCATGGCAGCAAGGTAAAACGGTAGATCTGCCTACCCAGAGCGGCTGCCTGTTCTTCGAGGGCGAATCAGCTTTTCATTCTCTTTCTTGCTGTCCACCACTCCACAATCAAAACATTCGGACCACCTGGCAGTCGAAGCACCGCGGTAACATTGAACCCCTGGAATGCAAGAACCTAGACATACACCGGCCAAAGCCACGAGTCCTGAAACTCGTCAAAACCGCTGGGGAGCACAAAGCATCAATAGTTGCCGTTACGGAAGTGTGGCTTTCTGAAAAAACCATGACAGGCCTAATAAGTAGCTGTTTTGCGGTCCATAGGCAGGACGCGGAACACGATCGCCTCGGTGGAGGAGTAGCCATCTTCATTGGGCCAGGTACAAACCACCTTGAGTCTCAGACAAAGATGCGCATTCGCAAGGTCCAGTTGTGCGCCATTACGATCATCCCTCCAGGCAGAAGAGTTAACGTTGTCTGTGTCTACAGGGCACCAAACGCAAACCGCTAAGAGGATGTTTGTTTACTGTGGACTTTGACTGAACTAGTTAAGGACGCACAAAAGACCGTCATAGTGAGTGACTTCAATCTTCAGCACATCGACTGGACGGCTGAGATCTGCGTGCCGAGATTGGAGGAGCACACCTGCTTAGAGTGGCTGCATGCCAATGCGTTGCACCAGCATATTAGAGAAAATACCAAATGTGGGACTGGATACCTTCCATCCTTGCCGGACCTAGCAATAATGAACCTCCCCAACGATGTGTCTGGACTGCAATACTGCGCAACGCTGGGCAAGAGTTACCGTGATTTTGTCAAGATCACCCTTTGCATGCGGCAACCTAAGGTACCCTCAAGGCTCCTCAGACATTTCGGTAGTATGGACTTAGATAGGCTTTGCAATAGGGCGATGGGTTCGACCTGGGACACGATAGAGGGGTTACTGTCTAGGAGAGCTGGCAGGCCATAAATGGATCCCTGAGTGTCCTACAGGAAGAGTTCGCACCCATGAAACAAAGGAGCGTAGAGGGCAAACCCATGAGGTGGAAGACTGCAATAGCCAGGGCCATCAAACATATAAACTGCAGCTGGAACAGTAAAAAGCTTCCGACAGTCAGCTAGCCTGTAATCGCTATACGAAGCTGAGAAACTGCACAGTGAGCCTTCTGAGAGCTTCCAAGCGGGAATTTGAACCCAAACCGGCTCAGTGTGTGAGACAACAACAGAATGAATACCACTCTTATGTGCCGCCGAAAGGCTCAACAAAGAAGGCCCTAGGTCCGCCATCCACTGGAGACCAAGGTGCTTCACTGATGACCAGGGCAAAGCAGACGCCCTGGAGGAATAGTTTGATAGCGTACATGGAATAGATAGTGCAGTACGAGTAGACCTGGCTCTGGTGCATCCTGCTCCCCAGTTAAACAAGTTGAATCTCTCGGAGGAGAGCGTGAGTAAGTACCTACAGGAATTAAACAGCCACAAGTCAGCGGGCCAACATAGCATCCATCCAGCCACCATCAAGCTGTTGGCGGATATCACAGCACTATCGGTATGCAGGCTGTACAGTTCCACGTTGGACCAGAGTAGGCTTCCTCAGGACTGGAAAGTAGCCGCCGTCGTGACAATGCACAAGAGTGGACCTAAGTCGAATATGCAGAACTACAGGCCGGTAAGCCTAACTAGCATCCTATGTAAAGTCCTTGAGAAGATCATCCATCCCCACATCTACCAGCACTTACTGCAGCACTCCATGCTAAGTCCGGTGCAGCATGGATTACTGAAAAATAGATCTTGCCTGACCAATCTCCTGTGCTTCTTAGATGAAGTAACTCGACGACTCGACGAAGGTAAGCAAGTTGAGGTGAGCTACCTCGACTTTAGCAAGGCGTTCGACTCCTTTATTCATCGTCTTTTGCTATGCAAGTTGGAGGCTTTCGGGAGAGGTGGGCCAGTATATAGGTGGATGGCGGACTTCCTCTCCCAAAGAATGTTTTACATCAAAGTGGGGGACAGGTGCTCCAGTTTGGTGAACGTCATCAGTGATGTGCCTCAGAGATCCGTCTCAGGCCCGGTCCTATTCTTGTTACTCATTAATGACCTAGCATCCACTCTTCAATCGCCGGGCTTTATTTTTGCGGATGATGTGAAGATCGTTGGATCTGAGGGTAGGATGGGCTTGGGCAGGGATATAGGTACCGTCCTGGACTGGGCATACAAACGGAACTTACCTCTGAAAGTTGAAAAAGCCATTTGTTGTTAAGGTCAACAGAGAGCCTAACTGTCGCTTATGACCAAAGGCTGTTCCACATAGAAGCAGTCAGTAGGGTTAAATACCTTGGGGTCATCATGAACAGTGACTTTAAATGGTCAGAGAAGTACAACGCTGCCGCACAAAAGGCTTGTGAGGAGCTCTTTAGACTGTGATCAGCTTTGTTTTGCCGGCTGCCGGAGGTATTCGTACCTATTCACATGGCTAAGGTACAACTTCACTTAGTATGTAGCTCGCAGGCTTGGTCACACTTCTACAAAAAGGACGCCGCCTGCCTGGAGAAAGCTCGGCTTCTCGCCACGCGAATGGTTGAAGGGCAGAGGGGTGAGACGTACGAGCAGAGTCTCTGTGGTTTGAATCTCTTCTCGTTGGAAAGGATGAGAGGTCGAGGTGATCTCGTGGAAACGTTCAAGGCAATGAAGGGCTTTTCTGGCTTAGACCAGATAGTCTATTCCAAGTGACCGTAGATTCCAGAACAAGGGGAGATGTAAAGAAGCTGATAAAAGCCAGATCTAGGTTGATGGCTAGATCGCACTTGTTCAGCAACAGTGTTGTGAACAGTTGGAACGGTCTGCCTGGTGGGATGATAGATCTGCGGACAGTCCGGTCCTTCAAAGTTACCCTGGATCACGAGTGGTACGAGATATTTCTTTGCAGTTAGCCTTGAGTAGCTCAACTATATGGATGACGGGTAGCGCTGTGGCCCTTCTGAAGTATGTTTTAATGGACTTTTTCGCTCACTGCTTAGAGTCTCAGTGGACGCCCGCTGTGCATAGTGTCTCCCGCAGTTGATGTGCGACGAGGTTTTCCGTTTCGGCGGGACACCACTGGTGCCGTGGTCTCCTTCGTTGAGTGTAGCTGTTTTTGAAATTTCCAGAATACGCATCTCGTCCCTTCCATTTAATTTATTCTTTGTCTGTACTGACTGGATCCTAAATAACGTCAGATTCCCCCAACATTGATAAAACAACTTGCTCAGACCAGGCTACTTTCCCCATGAGGCAATTTGATTCCCCCTCTGTGGACAATATCTCATTTCCAGTCCGGATGAAACGGTCCTTCATACTGCTCTGGCAACCAATGCACTAAAATGTGCAGGGATAGCTGAGTTAATGGCTACTGTCCGCACAGTTAAGGATGATTTGACCAGCCTGAGGAGCCTGGTTATCAAATCCCTCCCGGTGTCCCAGGCAGCCGATCAGGGGTGTAGAGTATCTGAGCAGCAAATTCTTGATGCTGCCAGGATTTCACAAGACAATGAGAATAGCTCCCAGCGAGTCATCCTTTGGGGTCGCTTCATCAACTCAGATCACCCTCATGACACTTATGCCCAGGTGTTTAACTGCCTTAAGCCCATTTTGCCACTTAAAGGTCGGTCCACTTGGTTGGTAACCAAAAGCACCAACCGGATACAAGGCATTCTCATTGAAATGGGCTCCACACAGGCAGCCAAAAGAATTGCTTCCTCTGCCGCAAAGCTCAAGGAGGAAAGTAAAGGTCTCAAGGGAGTATCCACTGACAAGCCGCTTCATCTAAGGCTCCACAGTGAGAAGGCTAATCCAGCAACTCCAAAAAGGCCGATCCTGAGCTCAGAGTGCTGCCAGTCGTCCAGGTAACTCGCCTTGAGGATCGAGATCCATGCCCACCATCCGTCGCTTCCCTGCTCACTCCATCTCCCGTCGCGGAGAGTACTCCCGGTAGCAGGCCCAGTGCCACTAAACATCTGAAGCCTACGAAAAGTATCCCAGACCCCAACATAGCCAATAAGACTATATCAACGGACGAGACTCACTAGTCCTTGAGCCCAGACATAAACCTGAAACCTGTTTCTGCTGAGAGTTGCAATGAGGAGGTTTACGCACCAGGAAGTATATCTGGTGCGGTCATGCAAAACAAGATCACTAACAAGAAAGCTCAAAACAGGGCATCGCGCAGTGTGCAGAAATGCAAACCACAGAAAGCAGCCCACCCTTTTCGGAGACCGAAGGAAGCAACCGTCCGCCTGGCATGATACCCCCCAGGTCACTAGGCGCCAAAGCCTACCGCCCTCCCCCAACAGTCTGCCTACTCTCTAGCCCCCTAATATCTTCAGCCCCCGACTTCCCCAGGACCTCCTTTCCACCCCCAAATGTCCTCTTTCCTACTCCTTTAACCAAAAATCAATTGTCTCTTGCGATTCTGCAACAACTCCTGAGCATGTGCTCAAGTGTTTTTTACAGCTATTGTCTGAGTGTGTTGAATAAGATCCCGGAGCTTGGACAGCTTGCAGTGGATAAGAAGCCTCAGATCATAGCCCTCACAGAAACCTGGCTCACCCCTGACATACGTGATGCCGAAATATCTATTCTGGGATACTTCACAGTAAGGCGGGACTCCAGTGGAGGTCGTGCCGACGGGGTCATCATATACTACGATAATTCTATCCCTCCTCCCACCATACCGATAGCCCATAGCTTTTCATGTATTGATTGTTTGTGGGCTGCGTTCGCCCCCTCTAGGACAGACTACTTACTGCTTTGTGTTGTCTATCGTACTTTCGCATGCAATTTAACTGGTAGCTTAAGTCTCATGGACTTATTAGGCTCCCTGAAAAGCTACACAGACTTCACCCAGCTGTTAGTCACTGGTAACGCCAACTCACCCAGTGCCGACTGGCGAAGAGCTGATGCCTCTGATATCACCTTTGGTAAATCCCTCCTAGATCTCGTACTGAAGAAATCATGGAGCAGAACGTAAGAGATCAGACCGGATATCGCACAAGACAGCGCCGTCCCTACTAGACCTGGTCATCACCAATGGTTGGATCCAAGTAGATGTGGTGCACTACTTATCGCTCCTCGGCAAAAGTGATCACATTCTCATTGAGTTCGATTATATTGTGAAATGGCCTTCTCTGCCCTCAGAAACCAAAATTTTGAGATCCTTCGAAAGGACCAATTTCGACCAAGTCCATGCACTTATTCACTCCCAGCTGAATTCAGCTGACCCGGGTAACTCTGCTGATGAAATGGCAGAGAATCTCAGAGAGTTAATCTCCTCAGCTGACAAGCTATTTGTCCCCAGAATTCTTCGTCCACAGACCGCCAAGCGACCCCTCCCTCGCCCAGTTAGGTGCATTCTAGACGAACGTGCACGCCGCTTTGCTAGATATAAGGCCACAGGCCTTGCCCGTGATGCGGAAGATTTCAGGATCATGCAAAACGTAAGCAAAGATAAGATTAGGTCCCATCAGAACGCAGTCCAACAATCTGTACTTGATCGTGCACGGACCAATAAGGCGTCTTCCTTTCATTACATTCACCGTCTAAGGGGCACAGCTCTGACACCACCAGCTCTCAAAGATAGCGCCGGATCTCCTATCACTTCCCCTAGCCAAGTAGCCGAGGCCTACAGCTCCTACTTTCGTACAGATTTTAGCTCCATACCCATATCATCCCACCATCCCATGCACCCGATATTTCTGGCCACTACCTTTAACCGCCTCACTATTCCCATTGGTGCAGTCGCACAAGGTTTCCGACGGCTCAACCAATACTGCTTTATAGGTCCTAACCCACCCCCGTATTCTCAAGGAAGCCGCGGATACATTAGCTGCTCCTTATGCCTCTCTCTTTCAGCGATGTGTTGACGATGGAGTTTTCCCCAGTAGCTGGAAGAAAGCAGTCATCGCACCCATCTATAAGAAGGGCAGTAGACATGTTGCTCCCAGTTACAGACCCATAAGTCTAACTAGCATCACCAACAAAATTTTGGAGCGAGTTCTTAAGAGTGAGGTTCTTTCCCATCTGCATAGAAATAGGACCCTCTCCTCGTCCCAACTTGGGTTTCTTCCTGGCAAGTCATGCATCACCAATATCCTTACTGTCGTGGATAGTCTGACGAAAGCCTACGATGATGGCCAGCTCTCGCACGCTGTATTCCTCGATTTTGCTAGGGCCTTCGACAAGGTCCCTCATGCCCCTCTCCTATATAATCTGTAGGCATACGGGATTACAGGCTTCATGTTGGTTATCTTACACAGCCTCCTTACCAACCGCACCTTTGTGGTTAAGGAGGGGAATTTTTTGTCTCACCCCTCCCCAGTAACGACTTGGGTCTCCCAAGGGTCGGTCTCAGGCTCTCTTCTTTTCTTGATCTACACAAACGATCTTCCGACAGCTATTCCTGCGAACATTGCCATGCAGGCAGACGATGCAACCCTCTGGAGTTCAAGCGTTGAGAACCTGCAAATTGCAGCTGATGGAAGAAAGGGCTGGTTAGAGGGTTGGAACCACCCAGATAATGGCAACAAATGTGTGAGCATGTCTCTCGGCCGAGAGGATGGTCACAGGTTTTCCACTAACGGAGCAACCATACTGCCTAGGGTTGACCAACACAAGGTGCTCGGTTTCTGGTTAAATTGTAACTTGTCCTCCTCTCATCATCACCAACTTGCGAGCTAGTCTGCCTTTCGAGTCCTAAATATGATTCGGAGGTCTTTCCTGCGCATCTTTGGGGATGATTTTCTCATAATTTTCGGCACGTATATCCGACCTCTGCTAAAGTGCGGTAGTTAGATGGCGCGCTCTGTCCGTGACCATGAGATCCTGTAAAGAGTTTGGAGGGCTTCTATCAGAGTATTATGGGGTCTGTCCCATCAAACTTATCCTGTCCGCCTCTCACTCATCAATCTCTGCCGCTCGACTCAAGACGCGTAAGAGGTGATCTGTTTTGATGTTGAAGCTTTTTGACTCAGGTCAAAGCGATTGCTTCTCCTCCGTCTGTCCAGCCTCTTGTCTCCGTGGTCACAGCAGAAAGGTTTTCAAGCCCAGGCCACAAACTTCACTAGGGATCAACTCCTCCAGCTATGGGGTTATTACTCTGTAAAAAGCACTTCTGGAAGTTGTTGCATTAACGGTCAGATATCAGACCCCCACCCAGTAAACCGCGGGGTTATCCAAGGTAGTCTTCTAGGACCACTGCTGTTCTTACTATATCTAAACGATATTTGCAATGTCATCACCTATGGCGAAATTTCCTTGTTTGCCGATGATATGAAGATAGTCTACGATTTCGAACGAGGAAACCTAACTGTAGCACTGAATAACATCCTGGTCGACGTACAGTCCTTATCCTCCCGGTGTGATCGCTGGAAAATGGAATTTTCAGTGAACAAAAGCAGTTATCTCTCGCTAAACTGCAATATTCCTTATGATACGCTTAAGATTGGCGGTGTCTCACTCCCATATTCCCCAACAATTAGAGACCTTGGACTGCAATATTCTTACACTTTCAATTTCTCTGAACACACTTCCTACATAACTGCACGGGCAAATAAGTCCCTTGGCTTGTTGCAGAGAAATTTTCTTCTCACGAACAGTAAGTTGGAGATATACAAAACTCATGTTTGCCCAACCCTAGAGTACTGTACACTTGTGTTCTCAAATATGCGTAAACGTGACATTATCGACACTGAGAATGTACAGCGTCGATTTACCAAAAAACTGTTTGGGCCTTCTACGACCCTGACCTACAGACAGCGGTGTACACTCCTGCGGCTTGACCCCCTATGGCTTGGGAGAACAAAACTCAACCTCGCATTTTTGTTTACTTTGCTCCACAAACAAGCTGTATCCTCCAGCCAAGTTCAGTTCAGTATACACTCGACACATCAGCTGCGTAATAGGGAACACCGTATAACGATCCCTACTTCTCGGAAATCCTTAAGGCAACACTTCTTCCTCCTGAAATATGCAACTCTGTGGAATAAACTCCCAGCTGATGTACGTTCCGTAGATTCCCTAATTATGTTTAAGTCTAAACATGTAGCTCTGGACATCCAAAAACTGATAGCTCTTACGAATCCTTATATGTCTTTTGACAGAGCTTATGAGGAAAGCGTTGGATACTAACCCGAACCCTTGATAATCTAGGATGTGCCACACCATACGCCGTCATTGCCAACATCTAAGCGTGAACCTACCAGTTTGCAATGCCTAAACCTAATAACTCTCATGACTGTGGCCAGCGCTTCAGAAGTCGTATTTGATTATATGAAATACCACTGGAAGCATGGAAGATAGTCTTTGAACATTTCCAGTGCTGATTATTATTAGGTTTTTGCCTCTGTCTCTAACTCAAGACGCGGCACCTGTCACACTCCTCAACCGCCATCCAGTAGTCACCATTAGACATTCACAGCTCACATTCTGTCCCTATCACAGAACTCTAGCATCCTCCACGATTGGCCGATACAACATTTGATACTTAGCCAGCAAAACTACTAACCATCTGTGGATCGTACCGACGAATCACGTTGTTAGTGCTGCAAGTTGTACCCCATCTTTGTGCAGACTGGCGTTGTGTTGAACATAAACCCCATCGAATAGTCGCAGGCTGTGGTTGACCCTACCTCCCCCTGCATTTTTTGTCCCATGTAAACGGCCTGGGTGTTCTGACTTCACGTATTAGGCGAGTGTTAGCGCGGCACTTCTGCAAACATTCCTGGCCGTGATGGTCTCCCTGCACAGAGTTGATCACCAATAAGACATGAACACCAAAAAGTAAGAGATTGACACAAAAAAGTGAGAAGAAAAATACCCCACTGTTTTGTCTTCCAGGCACACCAGCCTTGTCACGTGTGACCCATGTCTCTGGGTTGTAGTGTCGCTACGGATTGACTGGTGTGGTTGACCTATTCCCAACGCGGCTTGTTACATGCGGTCCATGTTTCGGCCGGGGCGTGGGAGCTGTGGTCGCCCACCAAAAGCAGCTCCGCCTTCTCTGACAGTCAGATACCTGACTGTGAAAACCATTAAAAAATGACAAAAACGTCTAAAAAGTGTGGATCATTCTTGGAGCGCCACGTGCTGGATGCCAGTAGTTGTGTATCGTGCTACCTCCCTACCTAAAGCTGGCCTTTGTGCAGCCTACCATGAGCACCGAATGTAGACCGTTCGAGTTTGCTTCCCTGACGAAAATTCGCACCCACCTATCACGGTTCCCCAAACCAGTCCTCACATCGGTGTAGTCCTGCTTTGCAGTACGATAACTACGAAAAAGATACCACGGTAACCATGCAATCATATCCGCATCAGATCTCCTTGCTCACAATGGAGCTAAATCTCAGTACGATAGCACTATCGAGGAAGAGCATAGATGAACTCGCGTCAATGTTCCAAGGCAAGTGACCATTTACCTCTAATGTATCACTACTGTCACCCCAATAGTTCCTTCTACTTTCACTCCTCAGAAAGTACTCAGTATAGAATAACCACTATACCGAAAGAGACAGTAACAGCGTAGTGCCACGCAAACAGTATGTTAGTCCTACTCGCTCAGTCTGTTATTTCGAACCTATCCTATCGCCTCGTTGCCAAACTACGTTCTGCGTAAGCAAACGGTATCGAGGGTTATCATTACTAACCACTCTTAACTGTGAAGCCTTAGGTCTTTTATTAGTATCCCATCGATGCCATGCTCACGGGCAAATCACAAATCCTTTGAAATGCATACACAGTTACCAAGCCAGTGTACGCAACTTCGTC
The DNA here is from genome assembly GCA_948099385.1 of Fasciola hepatica. Lineage (NCBI taxonomy): Eukaryota > Metazoa > Platyhelminthes > Trematoda > Plagiorchiida > Fasciolidae > Fasciola > Fasciola hepatica. The sequence goes on from CANUEZ040000043.1 coordinate 36,623,872, forward strand.
GGCCTGCAGCAGTATAGCTCAAATCCACTGCGAGTCTATTTTACCCATGCCCCACTCACATAGACCTAACCAATCCATAGTTTATTGTCTTCATATATTATTATAACCCACAGCTGGAACCACGTCCAGACTGCAATCCCTCTTTATTTCAGGTTCGTTGTCTCTCACCATCTCAGTCGCCAAACTGGCTAACCAAGGATGCCGCTTTGACTCGCACGGACAGAGACTCAAGTGGGACCTACCACACAACAGGAGATACCCCTAATTGCTTATCAGATCGTTCAGCATTTTCTAACGCAAAGAACACGAATTCCAGTTCACGCGCATGCCGCTAATATACAGCCACACTCAGCTGATTGACCGACACATACTTTGCCCTGCCAGACGAAACTTACGCATTCGATGCCGTACATTACCAGAAATGACGCTGAATAACACTGAAGGCAAATGCGCCAACACATACATATATATTTTTCAGTGAAACAGCATATTAACGCCGAAGTCCATGCGGAGATTTTCCCATTTTATTATCCGTTACCACGGGTTATCCTTCCTTCGAACCGTAGCCGGCTGGAAATTGACTCTCCACTTCTCGAGGACCCTCCAGTTGCGCCTTCTTATTTCTGAATAGTACATGTTATCGGCCTTGAATCTAAACTAACTGTTTCATGGACTGCTGTTTCTCTCACATCCACCGGTTCACTTTCACGAAATTGGCTTCATGTCCCCTTGATTCAAAACTCATTCCGTTTATCGAAATCCGGCAAATCCGTCATTCAGTGTCTGCATTGTCTTCATGGATCGCTATCCTCTTCGCATGCGTCGATTTCCCCCCTTTTCTTCTTGTTCAAAATTTACTCCATCTGCAGAACCTTAGTTGGCCTCCGGTTTCCTTGGCTTGCATCATTCTTGTTCATAATGCCTCCTCAGCACTGCTTCAACGATTTCTTCTACATCTCCACCGCGCACCACTGCCTAGCCCGGATTCGAAACTGGTTCAAAACTGCCGCGCAAACCATTATCAGAACGATCCATTCAAACTGTTGCTGTCTATGTTTTTCCATCTCTGATACCCTCGACTTTCATGCTTAGAATTTTGTGAATATTTCATCTTATTGAGTAACGTGTTACACCATGATCATGCGTTAGCGCATACGTCTCGACTATGGCCGAGAAATATAACAATATTATATTATATTCTCTCGCAGAACAAAACTATCTTCAAGAAAAAGCTAGACCTCTATCTGGATCTCTCCCATTAATTCCTTGTCAAAAAAGCGAAATAGATGTCTTTTATTGCATACGTGTTCATGAATATCGTACCCCCACTCTGCTTAAGTCATTGTCCACGGTAAAACACTGTATGATGTTATGTGTAGTTTGTTTTCACCGCCATTCTATTAGGATTCTCCTCAGTGAAATCAAGACCTGCTCCCTTATAGGGTCTATAGCCCCTGGTCTTCGCTTTGTGACACGATGGCGGATATACTCGGCGGCGCGCAAAGCAGAACTCAGAACGCTGGAGCGGGACAACGTGTGTATTGGAGGGGCGCAGACGACGTACAGAGGCGGAGCAAGTGGCGCCACCAAAAACGGTAATTGTTTAAATAAACAAATTTGTTGGTCCTTGTCATCGAATGCTTTATTGGTAGCATTACAGGGGTCTCCCCCTAGAAGGCCGACGCAGTTGGGCTTCGACCCGTGATGGGTACGTCGGCTTTGGTGGCGAGACATATTTTCCATGCCTCCTGCCGCTGTCGAACACAACAGCGAAGCCAGCACAAGCCGTTCTCCATGACTCACGCTGGTCGCTGTGCGTCGATCGCAAAATTGCATCCTCCTTAAAATTTCATCCGACCGGGGTAGATCCTGCTTTTGACCTGGCAGTGGTGATTGCGTTGTAGGGTTTGTCGTCGTCGGCATATCCCAAAGTTCCGCTTCCCCGTGGTTGTTATTGCCTTCGTAAACGAGCCAGCGTCCGGCGTCAAATGAGTCCAGTCGAGATCCATCGAGCTTTGCGTTGGAGCCATGAGAGATCCTGGAATTCCATATTGTTCTGTCCGACGGAAAGAGCTGGAGGGCAAGAAACGCAATAAAGCTGCGTCTCGAGGCGCGATCGGATATTCGACTGAGGGGGACATACCGGCACAATACAGGCTGCCGCCACCCTTGTCGTGATCACCACGTGGTCGTGCATTCATGCATAATAGGACTATGTACAAGCTGAATATGAAGGACAAAGTTAAATATATACAAGTGTTACGTATTCAGAAAACCTCGTCGGCTGTCGCAGCTCGCGGCCGCGTCGATTTTTCCTGTTGACGGGTGCAGCTGTGTCTTCCGTGGAGTTTGGTGTTGCAACAGGTAACGAGGGGTCGTTAGTGGGAGTAACAGGGGCCGACTCGTAATGACTAACCGAATGTTGCGAGCAGATGGAGACACTGGGCGGGTTGTCCGGGATGGGTTCTGCCTCGATGAAGGCTGGTTTGAGGCGGTCTATGCTGATGGTCTCTTTCCTGCCCTCGACGTCCACCACGTACTTCTTTTCCTTTCGCTGTACTAGGTGGAACGGGCCAGAGTAAGCCGCCTGCAGTGGTGATCGCACTGCATCTACTCGAATAAACATATGGCTGGCGGTCGCTAGAGTGGTAGGTATGTAGTTGCTGAGGGTTTGTTCTCGTGGTGGGGTGGGCTTCATCACCCGCGTTTGGTGTGACAACCATTTCGCGTAATCCCCGTAATTAAAACTCACAGGTGGTAATGTAGAACCCAATTCACCCGGAAGTCGCAGTTTGCAACCGTAAACCAGTTCCGCCGCCGTAACACCCATATCGGCTTTAACGGTGTTACTCAGTCCTAAGAGAACGATCGGCAAAACTTCACTCCATAATGGGTTATCACCAGCACGAAGGGCAGCTTTCAGCTGGCGATGTGATCGCTCCACAATGCCATTGGCCTTAGGATGATAGGCCGTCGTCTTGTTGTGTCGGCAACCGAAAGCTTTCAGTAGCTCGTGGAAGGCGCCTTCAAAATGAGAACCGCGGTCAGTGGTCACGATAGCAAGGCAACCGAACTGACTCACCCAACCAGTTGGAAATGCTTTTGTCCTCTGAGGTTGGACGAGGAATAGGCACGACCTGTGGCCAGCGAGTGAAACGATCTACACAAGTGAGGAAGCAGACTCAACAGCTGGATGGCGGAAGTGGCCCCACGAGATCCACATGCAAATGACGGAAGCATGCGTCCGGCTCGCAGAATGTGCCTAACGTAGATCTAGTGTGACGATGTATTTTAACTCGTTGGCAATGATGACAAGCACTGGCCCAAAGACGTACGTCACGTTTGACGCAATGCCAGACGAATCTCTCGGTGACTAGTTTCACTGAGGCGGTTTCTCCAGGGTGCGATAAGTTGTGGAGGCTGATAAACACTTGTCGGCGAAAACTGGCAGGATCTAGTGGTCGGGTTCGACCCTGTGACACATGGCAAATGATAGTTACGTCCGAAGTTGGAAGGGCCACTGGCACTAGGTGCACGGAGATGCTGTTTTTGAGTTGCTCTACCTCAGGATCTGTTGTTCGGGCTGCGGCGATTGCTTCTAGGTCTGTGCCCATGGGTAGTGGGTAGTCGATATTGTGGACACGTGAGAGTGCGTCTGCTACCGGATTGTGTGCCCCAGAGACGTGACGAATGTCCGTAGTAAACTGCGAAAGATAGTCTTAGTGACGAACCTCGCCTGCCGAATATCGGTCAGAAGCTGACTGGAGGGCGTACACTGGTGGTTCATGAACTGTGAACACCATGAAGGTTTTGCCGTCGAGTGTGTGCCGGAAGTGTCGGATACCCAAATAGATTGACATTAGTTCTCTGCCGAACGTACTTTATCGGGATTCCGCCAGCTGGAGAAGCTTGGAGAAGGAAGCTATTGGTTGCCATGAATTGTTGACGAGTTCCTGCGACACTGCTCCAACAGCCTTATCCGAAGCATCTGCTCTTAATGCCAGGGGATCAGGAGGATCGAGATGTGAAAGGAGTGCTATGTTGGCGATAGCTTCCTCGATCAAAGTAAACGCTGCCTGCGCCGTGTCGGGAAAAAATGAGTTTCCGCTTACCTCCACGTAAAAGGTCTTAGAGGCTGCATTATTTCGGCGCAATGTGGGATGAACCGGCGATAAAAGTTAACCAGGCCAGAAAATTGGCGCAATTGTCGGCATGAGTGAGGCTCGGGATAGTCGCGAATTGCAGCCACCTTGTCAGGCAGGGGCCGTATGCCTGAAGCTGAGATTTCGTGACCTAGGAACGTAATGGTCTTCCTACCTAATTCGCACTTAGCAGGGTCAATGGTTACACCATGTTGGCTAAGGCGCTCAAAAAGAGCACGCAGGTGTGACACGTGCTCTTGTTTCGAAGAACTTGCCACTAAAATATCGTCTCAGTACATGTAGACATTCTTCAAACCGCGTGTTGCTTCATGCAACATGGCGCCACCAAAAACGGTAATTGTTCAAATAAACAAATTTGTTAGTCCTTTTGATCGAGTGCTTTATTGGTAGCGCTACATCCTCGCCTCCCTCCGCTTCTTTTTACGTTCGTTTCAGTTTGGTGAACCCAATAGAAGATCAAAGATTTCCTCGAGAACCGGGACACATAAACCCAAAGCCTTGAACCCGTGTAGTACTTCAAAACTCCAAGACTTTCCCTCTCATTTTAAGCGGGGATTCGACGAAATACAATCGGCAGTGGTGGGTGCATTACTGGTGTGCATTTCATCGAAGGAATTCTGGACGCTCGATTGGCCGTGGCTATTATCTGTCCTGTGCAAACCGAACTGAACTAAACTGAACTGAACTGAATTGAACCTGATCTGATCCGATCACTACCATGCCCGGTGAGTTGTCGCGTGGTTTGAATTTTCGAATTGCTCTCAGCGATAAGCATTTTTGCATAGTTTGGTGGAATAACACAAGTTATTTCGCCCAAACTAAGGTATCGTAATTAGTATTTTGGTACGCGTACTTTTTGAAGAGTTAACTCTCTTCCGAAGAGTTTATTCTCTTCAAAAACTGAATCTAATTTTTGGTGTCCCTTTTGGTGTTTTTTGTTGGTGTCAGTGCAACTGACGCCGGCTAACATCGTTTTGCGGCGCTTTTTCTAGTGTACCGTTTTTGTGGAAATATTGTAGTGTGCGAGTTTGCTGCGCTTGAATTAGTGTACCGTTTGTGTCTGTTCAAAAGGTTGCCTTATTGTTCCACTGGTGTTCGAGACGGTATTTTCAAACAAACTCGACCATCACTGCCGAAATGAACGGGAGAGAGGTTGATCCCATTGGTCAGGCAGTAAGCTGTGGGAGCAAGGAATGCACGGACCTGGAGCAAGATGAGGGAATTCAATGCGACCAGTGTTGCATTAGGTATCATCAAAAGTGCTCCAAGCTGGAAGAGAAAGACTTCGAGCTGCATATCAAGTACGCACCGCTCAAGTGGATATGCGCCCACTGCTGTGCTTTTGCAAGCGAGTGCTCGCGCATGATTCGAGGCGAACTAGGGAAAGGGGACACGAACATGAAGCTGGAACCAAGACTAGAGAGAGTCAGTTCGATCCATAGCCTAGAGAGAAAGGAAAACTGGGTGCCAGAGCACAAAAATAAAAAAGACAACCCAAGCCAAAGGGCAAAGAAAGCAAAGAGGTTGCAGGATTCACCAATGTTGAACTTCCTTTGACAATGATGCATGATTTTATGGTTGAGGTCGTCAAAACAAAAAATTCAGCAGTGGTCACGCGGTGAGTGAAAACAAAGGTCACCGGAGCGGAAGCAAAGTAAGAACGGAGAGAGAGAGAGAGACAACAGTCGTCGGAAGTGGAAACTGAATCTGTTCAATGATTAAAAAAACAGAAAAGGTACAGATAATACAACACAAAAGGGAATGGCGTATCCGTCCAGTCTTTCTCCAAACCAAATCGAACAGGCAGATCAAGGCATCGTGAGAATGGCGTTAGATTTAACCAAGCTCAGTCATTAGAATTATGAGCCAGAGATTCGGAATGAGTTGAAACTGAACGAATATGAAAGGGGTTTACATTAACGAGTTGATTGCGTCAACGATCTTCTTCCATTTTGACTCTGAATCCACAAACCCATCACCGCGCTTCTTGAGTGGAGTAGAGGACCGTTGACGACCTGCACTTCAAACCAACCAGTGACTTGTGGAGTACCTTCACTGGTGATTTTAAGTGGGCATGAGACCCGACGTTCCAGTTCCTTTTGGAAGGCCCGGAACTTCGAGTCGTAGCCTCATGCACCACAGTAGACAACGTGAATAGCAACGGGCGATTTGCCACCGTTCATGACGTAGTAGCAAAATAAGGCCATGCACTAATATACAGGGCAGAGAACCGTTAAGGTGGGGGAAAGCCTCCTGACGGGAGTGGAATTCCTCAGGGAGCATGTCAAACTCCTAGATGCTGAAGTGCAACGCATGAAGCTTGACATTGAGGTCATGGGAGACAGAAGTAGAAGACTGCTACTTCATAACCTTAGGGAGAACATGGTAAAAGACGGTAGAACCAGGAAGGAGGAAAACCGCCTGCATGTGACTGAGGTTCTTAGAATGGCTGGCCTACCTCCTACGACACCAATAGCCAAGTGTCATCGAATGGGACTATGACGTGGAGCACAACCAGCGCCGCCACGACCCCTGGTAGTTGTATTCCACAGCGTCTACTGGAGGGATATGCTGCTTTCCAGGGCGGGAGCAGTTGAGGGAAACACGCAGGGAATGGTTAGGGTTACACATGACAGCTCAGCATTTGTCAAACCGGGTAACGCCATAGTTCGCTGAGAACGGGCACACCTGATCTTAAGAGGCCGAAGCTACATATAGCGAAACTGAAGATGAACCCTCTTGGGAAGTCAACACCTAAGGCCCAAGGAGTAATCCGGGTACCAAAGGTGGCTTCAGGCGTCGGTAAACAAAAAGCCAAAGATCAGGAAGTTCGAAAGACCAAAAAGAATGGGACTCACAGGGCATTCAGTCCGGTTGGTGTTGAGAACGTGCAGCCAGCCAGCCCGGTTCTAAAGGAGACTCCCAAAAAGTCCTCTCTGGTGCAATCAGCGAAGTTGGAGGTATCAGAGGGGAAAGCCGAGGAAACCAGTTGGGCTGAGGTGGTCGCAATACCATCCCGGGCCATCGGTACGGCGACTCAAAAGGGGGTAACGTCCTTTGTGCATGTTGAGCCTGACACCGGGTCTATGGGTGGAAAAGAAAAAGCCACGAAACTCGGAGTTTCACTTGATATGCAAGATGCTGCACCGCCGACAACTTTAGAGGCAAAAAACGGGGCATCACCTCGGAGGTTGCGCCAGAGGGTACCCTAGCCCTATAATTAGCAATGAAGACAGTAACGAGGAACAGGGAACCGTCAGTATGATACACCAACACCTGCAGTCTCCTGAGAAAAAGAGGGGAGTTGACGGCTAGGGTCGCAGAGTCTGATGTCGTTGCGTTGACGGAAACTTGGATAAAGCCATATACTGACATGCGCCTCCAGGGATACGCTGCCTACAGAGAGGATAGAACAGATGGAAGGCAGGGGGGCGGATTGACACTTCTAATACGGACCGACATAGGCCATTGGGAGGCTCCGTTCAACTTGGTCTCCGGTAATGTACAGGCCAGTTCCTGCTTCACCAGGATCGAGGCGCGAACGGTATACCTTATCTGTATCTACAGGGTACCGCTAGCGGCAGATGGGGAAGACGTTGAGCCGTTGCAAATGCTGGATGCAGTGCTGGCACAGACAAAGGAGTCTATCTTATTAGGGGATCTTAGCCTACCCTAAATTAACTGGGAAAGCGGGATCGCACCAAGAGGATCAACGGGCGACAAGTTTCTGCAGTGGGTCCAGTTACATGCACTTACGCAGCATGTGACACAGGCCACTAGACACAGAGGTGGACGACACCCGTCTCTCCTTGACTTAATCATAACGCGGCACCATCAGGACGTTAAGGAAGTTAAGTGGGAAGAGCCACTTGGAAAACGTGATCGTGTAGTCCTGAGGGTCGCACTAAGACTAAGCAAGGCGCCGAAGGAAATCGTGTTACGTCGGCGCTATGGGAGAATCAACATAGGTGAACTAAAGAGGGCGGCGGAAGAAATTCAGTGGACACCGAGACACACAAACGCCTCCGTAGAGGAACGTTCGGAGATCATCAGGATGGGGCTACTCGAACTTACAGATGAGTTCGCACCCCTGAGGGTGGCTAGCAGTAGAAATCAACCCCCATGGTGGAAGTCAAAAGTCCGCAAGACCATAGTTATTCGTAGGCAACGATTGTCGGCGTACAAGCTGTACAGAGCTCAAGGGGCATGAAATAGCTATAAGGTGGCTAGGACCAGAGCTCAAGTGGTCCAAGGAGTGGAGAAATACGCCTTCCAGCGTCGGTTAGCTGCGTCGGTCCGCACAAACCCAAAGCGATTCTACGCCTACGTGCAATCTCACAAACGTATGAGAGAGAGTGTGTGTAGCAACTTTGGGAGAAGCACATGGACGACTAGCTCTTAACGACGAAAACAAGGCTGATATGCTCCTGGCATTCTTCAAGAGCATATATCGACCAGAAAATAGTTTAAAGGAAAGAATGGAGGGCCCGCAGGCGCCTCCAGTACCCGAACTTACTGTAGGAGAAGAAGAAGTGTACGCGGAGTTGCAAACGTTGAATAGAAATAAGGCAGCAGGTCCAGACGGGATTCATCCAGCAATCGTTCAGCCTCTGGCCGAGGTCCTGGAGGCTCCGATAACGAAGCTGTATGAAACGTCACTTAGAGAGGGAATTGTGCCGGGAGACTGGAGGAGAGCAACAGTGGTAGGCATTTACAAGAGTTGACCCCTGCAAAAGGCCGAAAGTTACCGGCCGGTTAGCTTGACTTCAGTACTGTGTAAGTGCTTGGAGCGAATAGTCAGGAAACAGATCTCTAGGCATTTGGTTCAACAAAACCTCATATCAAATGTTCAGCATGGGTTTGTGGCAGGGCGATCCTGTCTGACGAATCTCCTGCTGTTCCTCGATGAGGTAACCAAGCGTCTGGACGAAGGGCAACCGATTGCGGCCTGCTACTTGGACTTCAGCAAGGCGTTTGATTCTGCGAACCACAGATTTCTGGGCGTCAAACTGCAGTCTATGGGAATTGTTGGAAAGGCAAGACAATGGATAAGTAGTTTCTTAGCAGGGCGAACCTTTAGTGTTAAGGTGGGGAGTCGTGTTTCAAAACCGGAAGGCGTAACAAGTGGGGTGCCACAGGGCTCGGTGCTCGGCCCTCTGCTCTTCCTCATCTTCATCAACGACCTAGCACGTGGGCTTACAAACCCCATCTTTATGCTTGCCGGTGACGTCAAGATAGCTGGAGTGGATATGGAACTTGAAATGTTAGCAGTACAAAACTGGCAACGCGAATGAGACCTTCCACTTAACCTCACCAAGTGTCAATGCTTGACCACAAATACAGGGGCTAGTGGGATTGGCGTGGGTTCGTTGCAAGTGGTCTCGCAGGTCAAAGACTTGGGCGTTATAATGGACAACAGCTTCAAGCCGTCAAAGCAGTACACCTCAGCAGCCAATACGGCCAGGAGAGAACTCTTTGGAGTTATATCCATTATGTCGTGTAGAGATCCGGAGATTTTCGTTCCGATATATCAGGCCACAGTTAGGCCACATATGGAGTACTGCGTGGAGGCCTGTGCACCGTACTACCGGAAAGATATCGACCGTCTGAAGAAAGTGCTAGGGCTCGCCACTAGAATCGTGGCCGGGCAAATGGGGTTGAACTACACAGAGCGTCTCCGTGCCCTAGACTTGTTCTCGATGGAAAGACGGCATATTTGCGGGGACTTGATGGAAACCTTCAGGGTAATGAAAGCACTGTCAAGAACATGACGAGAAGACCTTTTCTCTCTGATCCCCGAGAGAGGTACAAAGGGGCATATCTTTAGATTACAAAGGAAGCATTCGAGGCTCCAAATTGGGGCGAAGTACTTCTCAAATAGAGTGGTACCCTATTGGGGTAAGCTCCCGGAAGAGGTCATAAATACCACAACAGTAGGGGTTTTTAAGAGAGCAGTAGACCTATGTTGGGTGGCAGTATACCCCGAGTTATGTTAGGCAGCTTTTAGGGTCAGACGCAATTTACTTATTGTTTCCACCTTACTATGCCAGGGCTGATACTGCACAAAATTTCTGCCTTTCAGAAAAAGAAAATCACGCAGTGTTGGGAGCTACGGAAACGCGCAGACAACACAACTATCTGGACACACGATTGGCTCTAGCCACACTAAGTCCTGTGCAAGCTGAACTGAACTGAACTGGATTGAACTGGGCCCAGGTCGGATGTGCAGAGCTAAAGGCCGGTAAGCCTAACTAGCATCCTATGTAAAGTCCTTGAGAAGATCATCCGTCCCCACATCTACCAGCACTTACTGCAGCACTCCATGCTAAGTCCGGTGCAGCATGGATTCCTGAAAAATAGATCTTGCCTGACCAATCTCCTGTGCTTCTTAGATGAAGTAACTCGACGACTCGACGAAGGTAAGCAAGTTGAGGTGAGCTACCTCGACTTTAGCAAGGCGTTCGACTCCTTTATTCATCGTCTTTTGCTATGCAAGTTGGAGGCTTTCGGGAGAGGTGGGCCAGTATATAGGTGGATGGCGGACTTCCTCTCCCAAAGAATGTTTTACATCAAAGTGGGGGACAGGTGCTCCAGTTTGGTGAACGTCATCAGTGATGTGCCTCAGAGATCCGTCTTAGGCCCGGTCCTATTCTTGTTACTCATTAATGACCTAGCATCCACTCTTCAATCGCCGGGCTTTATTTTTGCGTGTGATGTGAAGATTGTTGGATCTGAGGGTAGGATGGGCTTGGGCAGGGATATAGGTACCGTCCTGGACTGGGCATACAAACGGAACTTACCTCTGAAAGTTGAAAAAGCCATTTGTTGTTAAGGTCAACAGAGAGCCTAACTGTCGCTTATGACCAAAGGCTGTTCCACATAGAAGCAGTCAGTAGGGTTAAATACCTTGGGGTCATCATGAACAGTGACTTTAAATGGTCAGAGAAGTACAACGCTGCCGCACAAAAGGCTTGTGAGGAGCTCTTTAGACTGTGATCAGCTTTGTTTTGCCGGCTGCCGGAGGTATTCGTACCTATTCACATGGCTAAGGTACAACTTCACTTAGTATGTAGCTCGCAGGCTTGGTCACACTTCTACAAAAAGGACGCCGCCTGCCTGGAGAAAGCTCGGCTTCTCGCCACGCGAATGGTTGAAGGGCAGAGGGGTGAGACGTACGAGCAGAGTCTCTGTGGTTTGAATCTCTTCTCGTTGGAAAGGATGAGAGGTCGAGGTGATCTCGTGGAAACGTTCAAGGCAATGAAGGGCTTTTCTGGCTTAGACCAGATAGTCTATTCCAAGTGACCGTAGATTCCAGAACAAGGGGAGATGTAAAGAAGCTGATAAAAGCCAGATCTAGGTTGATGGCTAGATCGCACTTGTTCAGCAACAGTGTTGTGAACAGTTGGAACGGTCTGCCTGGTGGGATGATAGATCTGCGGACAGTCCAATTGCATAGTCCAGTCACCGGCACGTTCGAGCGACGCGTAGCAAACCAATTTCGACACAATTCAAAACAAAGTCGATTCCAAATAGCTACAGTACTATATACAACAAATTGGTTAATTTTACAATAATCAAACCTCAATAGTATTCCTTCTGGGCTCTTTCGCTCCAAATTGGACAACAAGTCAACAACTGCAGCTGGGTTACAGCAAAAGGTTAGATGCAGAAGATGAAATTACCAAATACAGTCACAAGGAAATTCAAGCTGAGCGACCCTCGCTCGAGGCAACGGTAGGAGTCCGGTTTGTGACAAAGATTTAGAGAAATAAAACAAACAATCGGAATTCCAGCAAAGATAATTCATACGAATGATAAATGTCGTTTGTAATATGGGTGCTAATTCACGGAACGTGGTTTCCTAAACTCCTTTACACCGGCCTCCATAATCCGACCCGGATTTTTCCCGTGCACCTCTGGATGTGGTCGGCCTCATGCATCAGCTCGCCCTACGGTTCCCCAATACTTAAAACTTATCACCGTCAATAGCAGCTTCCAGTCGGACAAGTGGATCAACTCACAGTGGTCCCTCCCCGTTCGGCAGATCTGAAGACCCGCCTCTCACTCGAGGAGAGTTGGCCTCTGGACTTACACCACCAGTGTCCGGTTCGCCTTCAATAAGACAAATCTTTCTAATGTCACGGAGCACTCATCCTTCATTAGTTCGCCCTGTTGCCGTTCGCACCAAACCATCGTCCGAAACTGAGGTGCTTTCGATGACTCCTGTCGGCCACCGGCCACGCGGCAAAGCCTCCGAAACTAGTAGCACCACATCACCCGATATAATGTTGCGTTCTCGAGTTACCCACTTCTGCCGCTGTTGTAACAGTGGAAGATATTCCCTGATCCATCTCTTCCAAAACACAGATGTTAGGTAGTTTGCCTGCCTCCACTGACGAACCAGTCTATCGCGCAACGAATCCGTCGGAATATCTCGTGGGTTCGCCCTCAGGATAAGTAGGTCATTGGGCGTGAGTACTGGCAGATCACGACAGTTCGAGGTCAAAGGCACTAGCGGTCGTCCGTTTACTATCCGCTCACCTTCCATAAGGAATGTCAACAATATTTCGTCAGTCGTCGGCTGATCGTCACAAACTAAAAGAAGTACTCTTCCAGCCGAGCGCACTATGATCTCCCATATGCCACCACGGTGACTAGCATGTGGGGGATTGCAGTGCCGCTGCACACTCCTTTGCAACAATCTATTGGCAATCTTATTACTAGACCAGTTTTCCATTAGGTTCTTCAATTCCCTTTGAGCCCCAACAAAGTTTGTACCGTTATCAATAAAAATCTCGGACGGTGACCCTCTTCTCGACATGAAACGCAGCGATGTCATCATGGATGAATCCGTGCTTACAGAATAAGAAACTTCAATACGTACCGCAAGCATCTGGAGGCAGGTGAAGATGCATCCATATCGCTTCTCTATGCTGCGCCCATGTTTGACCGCAAATGGGCCAAAATAATCTTTTTCGACGTATTTGAACGGAAACCAACCTTGTTTGACTCTAATGGCTGGTAGAGGAGCCATCATCTGCTTGCCTACGACCGCCAAATGCTTCCGGCATTTCCAACATCCTCCAAGTACTGGCTTGACGGCAGCTTCCCCCTGTACAATCCAAAATCTTTTGCAAAGTTCCGCGAGTAACTGCGAAGGTCCTGTGTGTCCTTCCATCGCGTGATACCATCGGATTATTGAGCCTGTAATCGAATGAGTCTTGGGTAGTATCACCGGATGTTTCACACCCTGAAGCTGACTGGAGTAGTTCGGTCGTCCTCCAACACAAATAATTCCATTTAATAAAATTCGATCGAGTTTTAATAGGGTCCTGCTCATCGGAGATTTGTTAGTGCATAGGCTATTGTTCCTGTCTCGTAGCCATTTTAACTCTTCGACATAGACCTTAGCTTGTACAATCAGAATGACACTTTCCTCCACTTTAGCAATGTCGTTTAGCTTCAAGGGCCCAGTTGTCAATCCTATATCCGTGCGCCCGCCTCTCATGACTGCAATGTACCTTTTAAAACGGGTTACCCACGCTACCGACTTCAGCAAGTGAGACCAACTGGAGTGCCTAGCTAGAAATGCGTCCGTCCATGCATCCTGCAACACTGTGAGAACTGTACTTGGAGGCTGCTTCAACCCAACGTTTGATGGTGCTGCAGACACCGTAGGACTGGTCGGCCGTGGAGTTTCGTCGTTCATCAGGAATTTAGGACCTTTGAACCAGCAGCTGATATCACTCGGTGATGTTGTGCCTCTTGATGCCAAGTCTGCAGGGTTAGCCTCCGATCTGACATGACGCCACTGCCAGGGTTCCGACCACTGATGGATTTCAGCCAAACGGTTCGCAACGTACGTACTGAATCTCGTTTTAGTGTTGTTTATGTAGTGCAAAACTATAGCAGAGTCCGTCCAGTAGTAGATCTTACCAAACTTGATTCCAGTTTCTTCCATAAGAATCCGAGAAACTCTAACGGCCAGTCTTGCTGCGGCTAACTCCAATCGAGGGATCGTTACGGTCTTCAGAGGAGCTACCCTTGACTTAGAGAACAGTACGGCACAGTAGGGGGCTATGTCCCTTGAAACCATTCTGGAATACGCCACCACCCCATAGCCAACTTCAGAAGCGTCACAAAATACATGAAGCTGTACACCTTCGTTCAGTGAGTCACCTCTAATAATAGAACGCAGAATTTTGAATGCGCATAGTTGTTCCATAATTCTTGACCACTCGTTCCAGCATCGTAGGGGTTCTTCTCCAATTGGGTCGTCCCAACCAAGCTTCAAGCTACACAGTGATTGCAATAACACCTTGCCTGGCAGAATGAAAGGTGAAACCAACCCTAGTGGGTCGAACACGGATGATACTGTAGACAACAAGCCGCGCCTTGTTTGAGGTTTTTCGCGTGTTGCGAATGAAAACTGGAACGTGTCTTCCATTGCATTCCATTCTCACCCCAACGTCCTCTCCGGCACAGGCGCGCAATCATCTATTTCCAAAGTGGGATGAGCCAGCTCAGATTTTGGTAAAATATCCAGCACCTCCTTACGATTACACACCCACTTATGTAGCCGGAATCCACCTCGTGATAGTAACTCACTCATCTGGATAGCAAAAACTCTTGCATTCTCCGGTGTAGGCAAAGAAACAAGACAGTCGTCTACATAGCAGTTGTTATACACGGCCCTGGAGACGTAATCCTCATACTATCCTCTCCAATCGTCCGCCGTGCGACGTAACGCGAAATTCGCACAAAATGGGGAGGAGGTGGCGCCAAATGGGTGGGCATTCGTTTGGTATTCAACAAGATTACCACATAGTTGATCATTTTACCACCAAAGGAACCTCAGTGCTCCTTTGTCTATCGTCGGCACTCGAACCTGCATGAACATTTCTTCAATATCCGCAGCCAACGCGACAGATTCCTTTCGAAAACGAAGCAACACTCCAACTAAGCTTGTTGTCGTATCCGGTCCCTGTAGCAAGTAATCATTCACGGAGCGTCCCCGGAATGCAGCCGCACAGTCAAATACCACCCCCAACTTGCTAGGCATTTTAGGGTTTGTAACTGCGTGATGTGGTAAGTACCACTTTGGCTCAAAACCCATTTTTAGCTGTACATCGGGCACTAACTGGGCGTGGCCCTTGCTCACATAACCCTCTATTATTGTAGAGCATTTGTCAAAGAATTCCGGGTCACGCGCAAATCTTTTTCTCAAGCCAATCAATCTCTCTTTGGCCAAAATATATAGTTATTTGGAAGTCTTACGTCAGGATTCCTCCATGGAAGTGCAACTTCATAGTGTCCGTCCAAACAGGTTGTGGCATTGGAAACCATATCAACGGCTTGTTTGTCTTCTAATGAAGGAGAGTTTTCCGATGCACACCCATCGCAGAAATCGGCGTTGTATAGTCAATCGATCTGTTCTGCTAAGGGGTCGATTCCCCTCTCAGTGTGGTTTACTGTCCTCACAAAGCGTGGTTCCTGGTTTATCGGACCAGGAACAATCCATCCTAAAATCGTCCGCACAAAGTAGGGTTGTTTCCTTTTGCCGCATCTTTGCTCTAATGCCCTATGTGCCTCTGGGACGTCGGCACCTATCAGGATTTGCACTCTCGAATCTTCCAGATTCTGTCTTTGGACGCAATGTAGGTGGGGCCAGGATAAAATGTCCGCATCTGTGCAGTACTGGACTGCTTGGATTAGTAGCCTATCAACACAAAAAGCTCTCTTTACATTCACGAAATCATTCTCTGACAATGAGTTCAGTCGCAGCTCCGTTATTCCCGAATTCCAAGTGGTAGTCCCATTTACGGTCGAAATCGAAAGTGAGGTCGGGGATGCTTTCAGGCCCACCAGCTCCATAATGTCTTTTTTATTAGAGTCACACCGGACCCGCTGTCCAGCAGAGCGTAGGTCTCCACAGAGCCCCCCGGTCCATCTACTCGCACTGGCAGTACACCCAAACTGACCCGACATTCTTGCCTAAGAGTAGCCGCACAATTATTGGTCCGCTGCCCAGGCTTTTTTGCACTGTCCGTACCCAGCTTATCCAGCTGCAGCCTTTGTGTTGTATCTTGCGTGACTCGATCGGTGCATTGCGTTTGTGCAACATGCAGTAGAGGGTGGTGCCGTTTCGGACAGCCTGAATATGAACATGGTTTGGAAACAGAACATTTGCAAGACAGATGTCCATACTTGAGACACAAAAAACAAGCTTTGATTTCTTTGATCAATGCCCAAAGACCGGGTATATCACGAGACAGGAATCACTGACATTCCTCTAGTGAGTGTATTCCATTACATACGGAGCACCCATTAGCTGCGACCAACAAAGTACTGTCCTGAATAGAATGAACCGTGTCGCTTCTGGATGCGGGTTTTGTGCATAATTCCTCCAACTGGATGACCGCGAATACCCCTGGGCCTTGCTACTGGCAGCCAGTTTGCCAAATCTACTTCGAGCAATCCGTGACTCACGGGATACTAGGTGCTGCAGATCTTGGAACCTCGGTTCGTCTCCTCTTCCCAAGATATCATCAACGGTCCTAGCCCACAAATCCTGGAGACGCGTTGGTAGCACTCGAGTGATACGTTCCATAGTCTGCAATGAGTTGACATGCAAATCACCTGCGTGAGGGCAACTTCACAGTTCAGCATTTTTAACGACAACTTGGTCAGGTCATCCGAATCTTCCACCAGAGGCTTCAAACCTTGCAGTAAGCCGTCAATCAGTGGACGAGCCACTACATGATCTTGTCCATACAGATCTTTTAGGATTTCCCTAGCCCTATTGTATGCCAGTGTTGGAGGCAACAAAACACATTCGGCAATCGCATCCCTTGCTCGTCCCTTGCAGTAATGCATCAAATTAAGTAGGCGCTGGCCATCGTCTCGAACTTGTAGAGTACTACTCTGTCTATATAGTACAATAAATTATTGTCAACAATATCTAAGACGACACTAGCAAACTAAGATGGGCGGAGGAGCGTGCGGCGATGAAAAGGCCAAAAGGGTATTTACATTGAGAATGAAAATGAAACAAAAGGTGTGACTCATACTTACAGTTGTTCAGTGTTCTTGTGATTAGGAAATGAACGTCGAAGAGCCAATATCCACCAATGTCTTCAGTTCAGTTCGGTCTGACAGCCATCCGTTGAACAGAACAGGATGGTATCGAGCGAAGTGCCAAGAGACGCCGTTGAAGCTTCTAAAATGTTTGTTTCACTTAGTTAGTTCCGACCGACACGGTTCCAAGACACTCCAAACCAGAAGATGAGACCGAGCCAGAATGAAAGATTTATCTACAGCCTTTTTGTATTGCGAGGTGTTGACGACCAAAAGGCGTGTGTTTTACATTAAAACGTCGGTACAACAAAGGAGTGTCGCACCAAGGGACATTGAAAATCATGGAAAAAGTCAGAAATGTACAGGTAAAAACAAACTCTACCTTCGACGTAATATTCGAACTGTTTCACAAACCTCCAGTACGTTGACGAGCAGCCCGCAAATGACTCCAGTTCCACTCTGGGTAAGTCCAAACGATAATCCACTGCAGGTTCCGCCACTGGAAACAAGCTTGTTGTTTGTGGTGCATCGTTCTGCATGTGGCAATCACCTAGGTAACGAGAAAGATGTTCACTGACCATTACTCCACCCTTGACTTCATCTCTGTTGACTAGATCTTCTTCTTCCTCAGCGAGTGCCAAACGCAGTTTCGCCGTTTCCGTCTCATTCCTTACCTGGAGCAGCTTACGTTGCTTATCTAACTCTAATTGGTAGGCAACCTGCTTCTCCTTCAACTCAGCTAACAATAGATCAGCTCTAGCTCTATGGGAAACTGAGCTAACCCTAGAACAACCTGATATACTAGAGCCTGAGCAAGAAACATGACCAACACCTACGGGCAAAGGAAAGTCAAGGATCGAACTACCACAAATGAAACGGTAATATCAGCTGAAATGGACATTTTGTGATGAGATAAATTACGTATAAAAGAACGTGAAATAAATTCTGTTGGGTGTAACCAGAGGCAAAGAATATTACAAAATATTGTTTATATCATCAAATTTACACTGGTATATAAGGCCTAGCGCTACAAAATGTCAGCACCCATCTCGCTCGCTACCCACGTGAACGACCATGACCGTTGACAATTCCAATACGTTTTCCCGATTGATAAAAGACTTTTACGAAGGTCTGGACGAATTCGCGACCGATTTTCGAGAGTTCCAGCGATGCACAAGTACCAGCTTTTACAATTACAATGCCCGAACATGGAAACAGGCCAAAAAGCGTCGGCTAACAATTAGCGACGGAATGAAATATTATTTCGTGAAATATTGTTGTGTCCATCAGCGTCGAAAAGGTGGAGGTGGTTCAAGGTTAGAATAATTGTTTGTTAATGTTTGACTTCATTGTAGATACAAAAACCTGGATTGCGGAGAATTCGTCACTTTGGTCGCCCAAGGAACTGGATATCGTGTCGCAAAGTGGTGCATGGTCCATAGTCATAGGTTCCAAGTAGGGAATCCTAGTTTATATGTAGCTAACCGAAGGCTGACAGCTTTTCAAGAGTCGGTGGGGTTTAACTTGATGGATACGTTCCATAATACTGCTGAACTAAGGGAATATACTAGTCGGATGTTCAATAGGCGTCTAAATAGCATGGACTTTCGTTCTATACGTGTCCGTCACAGTCACGATGCTCGTGGTAACGTAATTAGGGTTAAAGAATTGCTGGAAGGTAAAGGCATTAGCCAGGTAATACACGAGGAGAATATAGTTAGGTTCCTGTTCTTCATACCCATGGAGGTGATTCCGGTTGCTCGCAGATGCAGCCAGGTGATTCTAGCTGACGCTACTCACCAAATGAAATGCGGCGGCTACGTTTTATGGCACGTAATGATAGTGGATGAAACAGGCTTGGGCCGTAGCATTCTGTATGCTTTGCTGCCCAATGAAAGCACTGCAAGCTACAGACAAGCCGTGGGTTTTCTGCGTGAATACCTGCCCGCAACTAGGTGGTAGATCGTAGTCTCGCTCAGTTAAACGGGTTCAAGACTCACTATCCTGAAGCCCAGATAGTGTTCTGCCGGTTTCACGTGTTGCAAGATATGCGGAAACGGTGCAACCATCTAGTTGCAGCAACGACTCTAGAAAAGGATCGTGTTTTCCAGTGGATGCGTAACATGGTGTTCGCAAGCAGCGAGTCCGCATTCGAACGATTTCGGGCTGCTATTCAGGCCCGCAGCTCTGAGGCAATGGGTTGCTTAGTAAGAACGTGGATGCCGTTTAAGGATTACTGGGCGGGTTACAAGGTAGGGCAGGCATTAACTTTGGGTAATTTAACAACCAATAGAGTGGAAACCGAAAATAGGCATCTTAAGACGGGACTGTCACCTAGGTCAACCTTGTTGCAGGTCTGTGACAGAATTCTGAAGCGGGTAGCATCTTTAAGAGAATTCTCGCAGGGTAGACTTGGTAAGGATCAAATGTCCATATGCAAGTTCCGTAATGTGCTACATTGGTTGAAACCCGTGTTCGGCAAGCTAACCGTAGTCGCCCGTGGCGTTCTCCTTCGCCACCTGCATACAGTGACGATCACTGGCATATCTTATGTAAAACGCAAGTGGCTTGTAACAAACAGTAGAGGGTCCTCCGTTAGGGTTACCGGCGGCAATGTGCCACACTGCAACTGTCCTTTCAGTCGCCAGTGGATGCTGCATTGCGTTCACGTGTTGCACGTTGCTCGTGCCACTAATGTTGACCTTTCTACGCTAGCCAATAATCGCCGGTCAGTAGATTGTATGGAGGTGATAACCCTAGCCGGTGGAGACACCATCATCTCGCAAGCGTCGACCTCTACAATAACCGCCAAGGCGCAGAAGCTGCGGGAGAGCGAAGATATCGGTAGAGATATTGTCGCAGCATTGGCAAATCTTGAGGAGAAAAACTACGGAACGGCTAAAGCCCAGCTAAGGTTGTTACCAGACGTAATAGGCTTGTGGCCAAACGTTAGACTGTGCTACGAGCATCCAGAAAAAGAAGGCGTAGAACGAATATCACACCGGTCGGATATCGCCACCATGTTCGGCCGAGAGAAAGAGACCCGAGAAATATTAGAATGTCCCACAACTTCCAGTACAGCTGACGAGTATGTCCTACGGTCGGAACCGCCGATAGGAGATTTAACCGTAAAACAGGGAACAACGTCTAGAAGGAAACCGTTATTGGAAGTTCGGTTTACCGACGAGAGCGATATTCAGGTTATAGGAAACCCTTTGCAGCGTATCCAGTTCCGCCAACATCGGACAACTACGGCCAACCAATTCCGGATAGCGAACAAGAAACGAAAACTGGACAGGCCGGCGTCACCAATCAACAAGGACGTTTGCAGCGTTTGCCGGCGAGAGGATCCAACGGTCGACCTGGACGAGGACGTTCAATGGGTTCAATGCCAAACGTGTGGCCGATGGGCACATTATCAGTGCGCAGGTTTCACCAATGAGGACGACTACACTTGTGTGCATTGTCTTGCGAGGTGAACGTGATCCAAAGAGATTGACAAAAGGCCCTATCCAGGGCCGCCGCATTATGATTCCTGCCATATTGGCATTTGTCTTCCTTATTGATTTTTTATTTGGGCTAGCACAACTAGGTCGTTATGGCACGTGTTCACTTCGTGAGTCTTCTTGCGCGCTAGTGAATACTGGATGGTAGATTATATATATATATATATATATATATATATATATATATATTAGTGTACGTATGTATATATACACCCCCGTCCTATTGGAACTACGTCGAGCGATGGCCGGGAACGTTACCATTTAAGTATACATATAAATGTCCTACTGTATAATATTCAAGGTACCAGACTTGTATTGTTCCCGGCGAACCACATCTACGAAGGACCGTTTGACATTTCTTTGCATTCCCAATTTATGTCGTTCCAAAAAGGTATCCATTTTGCAAAACAAATGAACATTCTGGCAGATACATAAGAAACAGTCGGCAGACCAATTTCATAATTTTTTTTACGACATATTATGCCTTACGGCATTAACCGTAAATTGCTATTTTTGCGGTTCCAAAGGGGTATAAATTTTGGAACAAGACGCAACATTTAGGCAGATATGAGCGGAATTGGCGGCAGACTAAAACCGCCATGACCTCATTCAAATTTAGCGGGGTGATGTGTTCGGTGGCCTTGCTCACCGGCGCCCGTTCAAGTCCCAGTGTGGTAGTTTCATTCATCGTTACCAATGTGGTTGGTTAGCAGTGAAACTACCGCGCAAACCTACGTTCGGAGTGAGTGAACGCTTGCAGCAAGTCCTTACGATTTACTCATTGGCCGCGACTAATTCGTTGATTGACTGACCGAGGCGGCCTGTAGTTCAGAGTTGTATAATGCATACCTGTGTCGACGTCTACGAAGGAGGATGTTCCGCGTATCCTGCCGGCCACGAAACATAATCGGCTGTGTGCGAAAATGCCAGACACGGTTGTCGCCTGCACCTCCCGGCTTACGCGTTTTGCTGTCATTCAGATTAGCCGTTTCAAGACTTGATGCTTTATCTTGCGATGTCACCAGGGCTGCGGTTGCACCAGCACAGGCCGGGGCTTGTGAGGCTACGTCGCAGTGACCCATTACAGCCGTTTTCTCTGCGAAATACGGAATTTTGGTCGCTAAGCGTCTAGAGCACTAACCTGGAAAAACGGCAGCTCCATACACTTGGCAAAACCCTACGTGGTGTTACCATGGTCCACTTCAGGGTCCCTAACTAAGTGCTGCTTATGGGGTGAGACATGTGCTTGTACTTGATCAGGGGCCTCAGCTAATTCATCTCACGTCGACTTATTCCCGATAGCCGCTACGACAGGTTGAATGTTGTCGGGACGCTCCGGCACACAAAGAATGCACAACGTTGTATCATCCACTTCGAGGGTGGAGGCCTACCCCAGCACAAAACACGGAAGTTTTGTTGGTGTTTGGGTGCCATGGGTGCATAGCCCGCTGCCGGACACCAGTTTTCATAGCCGATACTCTCCTGACATAACGAATCTTCCCAGAATGGTGACCCTCAATTTACGGTATTGCTCTCTTCGGTCGGGATACACGCAACACCCCTAACCACCGGCGCCAGGGTAGGTGGAACCCCCCCCCCAGATACGTAAACTCAGCAGATTGACTGGTTATGCCGACCATCCGAAATAGTACTTCTACGTGAATCGACAAAAACTCTGGATCTGCGGTTAGGGCTGGGGAACCCTCGAGTGTATTGAGGATCTGCCGGATTATCCCTAATCCCCCACATACTCAACACCTAATATCAACTTCCGCAAATTAGCCGTTTCCAGCAAAGAACTAAGCTGAATTCAATATGAAGTTCTTTTTCAAAAAACACGCCAGTCCATCAAGTCAGCTCTAAAATCCTTTTGTCATATAAAACGGTTAAAAACCAGATGAAAATAGGATAATAAAAGGGACTCACCTCAAAGACAAAACCCAAACGGGAAGTTCAAAAGTGGGGTCGGCTGGCTGTGATCACGTATGCCCCAAGGAATTGGCTCGCAGGGTTAACGAGACCAGTGGCAAACGTCCAAGCAGCACGGCCCTTAACTTAACTTCACCTGAATGTCACATAAGTTTCCCTTTTTAAGAAGAAAAGGACACTCAGGTGACCGTCAGTAAAACTGATTACAACGGACTCCTTTTCCTTCTATCAGTTTTAACAACTGACGTGGACTTGATACGAATGAATACTCGAATCTTTTCCAATTAATACACTATTAGTCTACTGTATAATTGGAATAAGCCCCGATGTGACCACCATCTTAACCACAATTTGACACACTCCATTTAGCGGGATAATTCTCAATGTGCTCGCAGAAGCCCGATACCTTAAAATATTTAATACACCAAGAAAAATAAGCATATGCGAAGGTATTTTACGGAAAACTGTTATATTTAGCAAAATTTACGCTCGCACGTACACTGCGATTTTCGAATTATAACTATATTTCGCTCGTGTTACTGCGGTGCGTTTTGCAAATTCGGGAACAAGCAAAATGATAGATTTTTGTTAAAGCGTGGTAGTATAAAATGTCATGAGAATTTTCACCTTTACTAATGGACTCAACGAATGGTTAGGTAAAAGATAAGAAATTACCACTGGTCGAATCATAGCTGTCCTGAAAGCCTCCAGTTTGTACGGCGCCGTCTTAAAACGGTGAATCGGTGCTCATAATCTCATTGGGGCTACACAGCTGGGTACAACGTTATAGATTTCTTTGACGAATAGGATCGCCGCCCCGGGAAGATTGTTTTAGGTAGACCACCTTTCAATGCAGAATGAGATAACAGAAAGCCACACTCATTGACGAATAATCTGCCATCTTTTGTATCTTCAAAGAGTGTGCAAAGGCGCGGTGAGTAACCAAATAACCCTCGGTATCCTTTTGCCTACGTTGCCTATTTTCCATTTCAAGTCCTACCGCATACACTTCCATCACTACCTCTGCGATTTCGAACTGGAAAATCCAGTCTCGTTTCTGGCAGTTGAAGAGGCAAAATAACTGAACTCAGCTTTCAGTTATGGCGGCACCGATTCCGCCCCACATTACATCCCAGCTGAGTTTCTTTAGTAATTCAACGCGGAAATGTCTTCCCTTCCACTGAATGACTAACCTAGGTCAAATAATAACCTCTTCACCGAACCTCAAACCCCTACTTATCCGTTTCTTTTCAGTCTTACTTGCCATGGCCTTAATTTGTCTAACGGATCCGTTGCTTTGTTAACCCCGTGCTTCACTTTTGTTCTTCTGTCCGTTTACCGTTGATCCTCAGCTGGGCCATGCCCAGACTGCGCTCCTCTATCTCGTTTCTCCTTCCAGTAATCCGCAATGCCGGTCAACCACCTAGGGCACTATACTGATTGTCTTCCTGGCTGGCGCACCTAGATAAAAATTCTGTATGGCCGTCTACCACTATCTATTCCCGTTGGCTCTGATCCCCAAGTTCTCACAACCTGACTAAGTGATCCTGGATCGTACACCCTCACCGTGGTTGTTCTGTCCTCTGTACAATCATCGGTGATCACTCACGTCAATCCCGATGGTGAGGGGCGCTGTCAAACCTTCCGCTTTGGCCGGCGCGCATCGGGCGTGCGGACCGTCTGCAACGATGTGCGGGCGCAATTAGGCTGGTGGATCACACCTCCTGTGTTCACTTCACGAAGTGTTTTTCAGGTTGAGTATCCAGCGCACGATCAGCCTCACCCACTAGCGCCAGTTGCGGATTGCACGCTACAAGTCTTCTCGCCCTACCGCCCTTATCACTGCCCGTTGCGGACGGCGTGCTCCTACCATTCTTCCGCCACGTTTCACTCATCTATCCTTCTTCTCAGCACTTTTATCACTTCCCTTAAGTGTCGTTCTACCTCTATAGGCACACCAGTCCCTTTTAACTTTGCTCCTACCATGTTTCACAATGACAACTCTCACTGCGTTCAGTTCAGTTCAGTTCAGTTCGGTTTGCACAGGACAGGTAATGGCCACGGCCAATCGTGCGTCCAGAATTCCTTCGATGGTATGCACACCAGTTATGCACCCACCACTGCCGAGTGTATTTCGTCGAATCCCAGCTTATTTCTCGGTCTCCATCCTGTGTTGCAAGCAGCAAAACGATCTGACCGGTCATTTCTTGCCTGGCTTTCTTTGGTCAGTACTCTAAGTTATTTCGCATATTGCTCGCCACGGGCATCTTCAGTGTGCCTTTCAGGCTGCGCTGCATTTCCATACTCTACCTAACGTAAAGTCATCACTACGTCATTAGTTTCTCGTACAGTTTCAAACCGTGTGATGTGCCATTATCCGATTCTTCTGATCCCTCACTTCCTCATTTCTCTCCTATGCTATTCTCTGTTACAACTGTTACATCACTGCATCACAGTTCGTCTTACTCCGAAGTCATTTTTTCTCCACGGATCTGTTATGCTAACATAACCACTCCGTATTTCCACTCACTCTGCGTTCTGCAGCCATGTTCACGGCCATTTTTCTGCAGCACGAAGTACGTCCATTCATTACCGGTTCACCCACTTTCGACGTTCACTACTTATTGCGCCTGCACTAATCATATTGTTGGGTTCAATCTTACGTGTTTTCTTCGATCCTCTCCCTCATATTCCCACGTTTACCAACTTCTGCTCACAGCCATCACTTCCGTTCTTCCAAAGTCGTTTTTCTTTCTCTTTTGATCCCCTATGTTCACCTGTCATAAGCAAATCCACCAGGATTCTCGTAAGTTAATTCTGTTTCATTTGATCTAACCCTACCTGTCTCTTCCGAGCACTGCCACTTCCGTGTTCTACCACTTCACTGCTATTTGTTCCTGCTCTTGAATATATATATATATTTATATATACATATATATATGTAAGTTTACATATATTTATATATATGTACACATATTTCCTCTGCATCCTCCAGCTCTTTGCCCGCCAGCTCTCTTGTAACCATGCCACCGCCCCTCATGATATGCTTCCTTTTTTTCTATATCTTCGCCCCACTTTTACCGTATTGCGACCCTCCCGAACCATTGCCGCTATCTGACCCACTCGTTACTTTTTTCGTTGCTCGCTCTCTGTTTTCAAATTGACATCGTCCATTTGTTGCAAAGAGGCATATTTCGTGGCTACCTATTCCCTTGCAGTTCAACTCAATACATTGTACTTCATTTCTTCCCTTCCTTTTTCTTTTTTCTTTGTCGTTTCTCTTTGCTATGATTTTTCATGCCGATTTTCAGTCCTCCTCATGTAAAACCCCCAGGCCTCGATATCCTACACCTGGCTCAGGCAGCTCGTCCATCTGACACTGACTTCCAAATTCCCCGGGCACATACCTGAATCCATCCCCGGGTTCACCTGAAATCCCTCCGTTGTTCCTTGGTGTTCATACAATTACCTTTTTCTAAGCCTATCTTTTCGTCGTTTTTCAAGCACATCTCCAAACTTGTCACCAGTTTTGTCTGTCCGTTTTGCCGCTCGTGAAAATGTGATCGTGCGTAAGACTTGCTTCGGGCGTCTCCGAAATAAACTATTTTCATTACTATAAGCACCCCGCCAATTTAATTTTAGCAGAAGACAATCCGTAATCCAAGCTTGCACAATATGAAGCACATATGCATCGACATTTCTAGTTTAAGTGGCAATCAATTGTCGTAGCTGAAAACCTCAGAATGGTAAAAATAGAAGTTACCTTTTCTTAGTAAAGGGTTCCACTCTCAAAGTTTTCTTTCAGTCTGTTGAACTTCTATGTATTCCGCACGGGAAAAATACGATACAGCTGCTGCAGCGATGCGTTTGCATGGTTCAGAGTTGCAGATTAGAGGTAAAAAACCTTTAGCTTCTTTTGTATCTCCAAACACGAGCTGCGATCTTTCAACAAAGCAGCAAACACTGAACTCAACATTCAAATTCGAACATACAAAACTAAAATTTGCCAGTAAGCATCGTGTTTGGAAACTCGGTCTTTTACATTTGTTATCTTGTACCACACCAAAGGCATCCGAACTGGGTTCGCTTCGGGGAATAATTGCTCGCCAAAGACGGATCAATCGTCACATAATTCCGAGACCAACACGGTAATTTGCCAGTATGGTGCATACCACGGCGATTATCTCGAAAACTGATGTCATTGTGTGTCTTTCTGGTGGTCGACGGGGAAATTAGCCAGCGTTGCTTGCAGAAGTCGACTTGTGTGCAATTGTGACGGCTGTATAACCTGTAAAGGTACTTCCTTTGCCTGAGCCCGAAAAGTACGCATCCGTCAGTGCTAACGTTTTTATTTTAAACCCTCCTTAGTGTCCCCAGCAATGACTTCGGACCCGCGGCAAAAGAAGCTTTTATTGTCTAAGAGCTTGTATTAAGATCCCCACGTCAGTCATGGGTGAGTGCATTTGCTTAGGAGCTTGTCTCAACAGCTGTGGCCGAAAGAAAAACCGGAAAAATACACTGACAAACCCAGTTATCTTCCACAAGCTTGCTTGTCACTTCGCTGGGTGTTTTAAATTTACCTGTTCTAGCCCTGAATGATACTTCTGTGGTATACATTGTTGATTACCATGAAGCTTACTGTCCGAGGAAGTGGTGGCAGCCAAGCTGTTTGATGCCGATTCCTTGCTTTGAACGTACGCCGTATTCCCTAACAAGTTCTTACAAATATCTACACTTAAATTTCAAGTAAGCGTTACCTTACAGCGGTACAGGTAGAAGCGACTATGAGTTGTTGCTGCACAAC
The DNA here is from genome assembly GCA_948099385.1 of Fasciola hepatica. Classification (NCBI taxonomy): domain Eukaryota; kingdom Metazoa; phylum Platyhelminthes; class Trematoda; order Plagiorchiida; family Fasciolidae; genus Fasciola; species Fasciola hepatica. The sequence continues at coordinate 36,651,351 of CANUEZ040000043.1, forward strand.
GGCTGCAGGTGAGCTTTCCGTTGCTTCAGCAACTTCGAAGTCACTAAATAAATTATCTGGTTCAATACTTGTTGAGCCGAAGCCATGGCTTGAAACTTTTTAACAAACTTTATAGAAGCTAAGTTTGTACATAATCGTTCCGTATGAGGGCTGAGTTGAAATCGACCATATTAACTTTATGGACTTTAATCTGCTTCCTGCGTCGCCATATTATGGTTCTGGAGTAGCCACGCAATTTAGGGTGCTTCTTCATTGATAGGTGGGCAAATAAGTGAGAATGAATTGCAGACATCCACCAAAGAACTACAAAAATTGACTAAGCACAGAGCAGAGTAAAGCAGTGCCACCGAAGCAGTGACAAGAAAGAACCTCTGCCAAACACTGGTGGCTGTAATTAAGATGTGTTAGGGCAAAAAAATATCTAAATTCAGAGCACACAGTTAACTGAACAATAAATGTCAATATTCATTACTACTGCGGTTTTTATGCACAAAAATTCAGCTTCAGAATTCTTATACGTCAGCGATGAAAGGGATTTCATGTCTAAAGTCGGTCGGCGTCAAGCTGTTATATATTCCGTTGTGTGGTTTAACGGTTGCTGTCGTTGAAAAGCTGTTGCATTTATGACAGATTCCCCGGTATATCCACGGATTTTGATTGTTTTTGGGACTATTGCACTGACTCTTTGCGACTTCCCCTTAAGGGACGTTCAGGCTACTGTCGAATGTCCCCTCGTGCTGCCTGGAGGACGCGGTAGATTGCTAAAATCAGGGACCGAATCCTGCTTTTCTAAACGTCAGGAGAGTTTCTGCGGGCCCGCAGGGCAAATGGTATCCAACGAGCAATGATCAGGAAGGACTCACAAGGGTGCCCGCCATATTGGCAGTCGGACCAGGAACAGCTTATTTCGGAGTGGTTAAGCGAAGTTTATACATGGGATGGCAATAAAGGTGCTGCTTGTTAGAGACAAAAGCAGTGTCACTGCAATGGCTTTTAGTGGTTTCCCTTGTTTTATGCTTTCTCACCGGAAGTTCGGTATCAATAAAGTCTCTCAGCTGATGAACGATAAAGTTCTACTTTTCCTTTTCACTTTTAGCAGGGCCCCTAAGAAATACTGTGTGCTGTTGTGGGTGCGTATTTTGTGTGCACCCCATCGAAGGAAATCTGGAGGCCGGATTTGCCGCGGCCGTTACCTGCAGTAAAGGTTATTCCGAATGTGAGCAACACGTATCCAAGTCAAAACGAATCCCAAAACCAGGACATGATTGATTCGTACTTTCTACGGTGCTGGATTGTCAAGTTATACGCATATAAATACGTACAAACCTCAACTGTGCGGCCACAACATCTAACGACGAGGACCAGAGTTCAAAGAACGCCAATGTCAGATACCACCGTCACGGCAGTCCGATAGTGTCTAAATATACGGGCTTTAATGTAGCCCGACTGAACTTGTGGGACCGTTATATGTGAAACAGTTGGAACAGATAAGTCGGTGCCCATAGGGAATGAGATTGACGTGAAATATTATGGTGCGACGATTGTTTGAATGCGTGCCACAAGAGTATAAAACCGTTGTGATCAAGGTTACCGCCGCCATTGAAGGCGATGGCTGTTGGTGCTGCGGGCGCGGCTTCGCTTGATGGTTCTGCGGTATTTTATTGCTAAGGTCGCAATACGTAGATCATTTTTTAGATTTTGAAAATGATTTTCGGGTTATTCAAGGCGAAACTTCAACCTCTTTCTATATTCATGATGGTGTAGTTACCGTTGGCTGTATAATTCACCAAACTGAGTATCTGTTATGGCGCATGTTTGAAATATGCGCCAAAAGTAGCGATTTTCCGCGCCCGGATGCTTGGTTTATATCAGGCAGCCCAAGTTTGAATCAAAATTATGCCACTTCAGGTGAGCAAAATATAAAAGATGTTGAAGTGTAGTGATTGATGCTTGTTGTACTTATTCCAGGGTCAATAAACTAGGGAGCATAGTCTCAACAATACATGTATACGACAACGGCTAGGGAGGATTTCCACGCATGTACTTTACACCTGCTCTACCGTGCTTCACCAGAGAATTCCTCAGGGTGAGATTTGGGATTGTATTTTCTGTGGTTTATTCAATCTGTAAAGCACTACGCCTCACAAAATAGCCAGGAATGTTGCTCCTATACGTCCGGTTTCTGCAAAGGTCGCTGTTCCCCTCGACAAATCCTCTCGGCATGAAAGTTGTGATGGTTGAATCAGCCTCGAGTGCTCAGAATTGAACAATGACCTATACAAAGCCCTGGATAAATTCCATATGGAGTTGCTCAAAGTGCTGTGCATGGAATGCTCTGAGCTATCGACAGCTGTGTGGCCACAAAGTAGTCACTGATGACGGCGCTTTCCAACGCAGATAAAACTGATTCATCACCGTCATTATTAATCTCGTCGTTGATACCACCATCCACTTTCTCGTCGACATCAATAGCTGCAGGGCTAGCAGCAACAGCATCATCGTCGTAAGCAACTTCACCAGTGTCATCATTGCCATCTTCATCGCCTTCAGAAGGGAGAACTCTCGCGGAGGCTGTGGCTTCCAATAGCATGGTACTTGCCAGTCCACAAGCCCCTCCTTCTGTTTCCGCTGGACCTAATGTTGGGGAAGTTATGGTTTCGGGGACGAAAAATGGCAGTCTTGGTAGGGCCAGCAACAAGAAGGGGAAATTACCACGAAGATCACTGCTACAACACCGGCAGCCGTCCCTCCATAGGTCTCTGAGTTAATGACACTGCCTGATCACAGAGATCCTCGGGTCCAGTGCATACTGGTCAAAAGAAACCGCCCCCTTCGGGTTCGGTGCTTGTTGGTAGTTGGAACTCCGGAAGTATCGATATCTGTCCCCAAGCAGCGCCTCGACCACGACCTTCTTCAATTAAGGAGAATATTTAAAATCTGTTCTGTGCGGGTGAAGAGGAGTTGACGGGGTCTATACAGGTAAATACGGCACTTCCTTTAGGGAAGATACACGAAACTGGGGATCCTCGACCTGTGAAGGTTATTCTTGCTTCTCGCAGGCGGGCACAACGGATTTTACGGCGACCGCCACATCTAAGAGGCAAGGTCGCTGGACTATTGCCTGACTTGGTACCAGAGGATCGCCAGAAATTTAAGCAAGCTCTCACGGAACTCCGGGAGCGCACGCAAACGGTGGGGACAGTCTTTACCTGCGGGATTTTCGGGTAGTGAAGAGGAGACTGCGAATTACATGGCCACTGCTAACTGCAGTGAAGTTACCAGCTCCAGCCCAGGGAGAGGCCCTATCGTGAACCTCTATCAGTGTGTCGTGAATGGACGGACAGCAGATGTGGATCTGGGCAATGTTATGGGACTGTTGAACAAGCACAGGAAGCTGGAAGTGTTTTCTATAGCCCACAGACCTGCGGTTATTGGGCTGAATGAGACTTGGTTGCATGTCGAGGTTCTAGACACCGAGGTTGATCTGCATGGGTACCACATATTTTGTTCTGACCGAACTCGGTTCAGAGGTGGTGGCGGTGTAATAGTTTTTATTAGAGATGGCGCATCTGCTCATCTGCTTGATCACTGTTTCGATCCCCAAGAGCTTGGAGAGGCACTTTGGTGTAAGGTGAAAATAATTAGAAGTGGATCCGTGGTTCGGGGACTTTTCAATAGGGTGCCTGCTGCAGAGCCGCTGAACACTCTGAAGTCCATGATGCGATGGTGATCTGACGGTCACCGTCCCATCCTAGGTGACCTCAGTGTGCCCCACATCGACTAGGCTGCATCCTGCTTTCCTGCAGCAGCTGATAACTTTTCCCGAAATCTGTTTGTCACGGTGTGTGATTTACGCTTCACCAAAACGTATCCCAATCATCTCGCTTCCAAGGTGAGCGGTTGTCCATTTTTTCGAACTTGTTCTCACTCCACGGATGTCGGACTTCTCTAAGACTGATATCCTACCTCCTGTAGGTTCAGGTGACCATGCTGTTCTGTGGCGTTCAAACATCGATTAGTCCATTCTGCGGACCAAATGTTTGAAGTATATAGTTTGAATATATGAGAGAGGTGGCGCGGACAATGGTATGGGAGCACGAGGATCCAGACAAAGTGAATACAGGCTGGAGTAGTATCCGCGGAGGGTTCCCTCAGTTGGTTGCTCGCCTTGACCCACCCCACCGCCAGCTTCCTCATGCACATGGTTCTCCGTGGTTTGATAGAGAACTTTGATGCTCGCTTCGTAAGAGAAATGGGGCATGACAAACTTATCGGGGGACCGGCGGCGACTGTAGTGTGTAGAGACAGGTGCGGAATCATGGTTCAGCCACAAAGACAATCAAACGAAGCAGGTTTTGGGAGGGGCTGGCGGCCGACTGTGTCAAGCAGCCTAAACGGTTGTACGCGTGTCTCAAAAGCCGCACGAGAGCGACGCCGGGCATACAAACCTTGGTTCAGACTGGGATCATCGCCTAATCTGACGAGGCTAAGGCTGATATCCTGGTACAGCATCATGCGTCAGTGTGTGCAACGGATCCCGCAACAACCCCTTCACCTGGTTCGCCCTTTTCGGAACCAGCTTACGTACCCTGGTATTTTATGTGGACGAAATTACTTCACAGCGATCTCTCAAGTCTCACCAAACATCCGGCCCCGATGGAGTTCACCTTCTGGTGTTATACCAACATGTCGACATCATTGTCCCACCAATTGCCAGGTTGTTCAACACCTCGCTGGCAGCAGGGCAACCACTGGATGACTGGACAGCCGCTATTACTGTTCCGCTGTTCAGAGGTGGCGACAAAACTGCGGCTGTTAATACCGCCCTGTGAAGCTAACTTGTGCTGTCCGCAAGCTCAAGGAAAGCCTCATAGCCAAAAAGGTGCAGGAATACATAAAGAACCATCGCTCTTTCAGTTCCCAAAAACATGGCTTACGGAAGTCCCGATCCTGCTTGTAGAATCTTCTGCTTGCTCGTGAGTACTGGGTTGAAGCGAAGGCCGAGGTATATTCCGCTGAAGTCACTTTCGTGAACCTCAGCAAAGCCTCTGAAAAGGTTCCGTATGACCCTCTCCTTCGGAACCCCGGATTATTGAAAATAGCTGCTCCCTTGCTGAGAGGGTGGAAAATTTCCTAGGAGGGCTGCCGTTTGCTTTCAGGGTCCCAACAACCGTCTCCTGGTGGCACTCAGCGACCAGCAGTGTTCCCTACTTGTCTGTTCTTGGACCTTTACTGTTTCTCATTTACGTAAACGACCTTCCCTCGGTTTTCTCATCCTCTTATCTCCCGTATGTGGATAATTTGAAACTTTGGCGCTAACCTCGTTCGGATTGAGATAGCTATATTCCACCGAAAGTCCTAATTACTCTTTGGCGCTGGTTCTCTGGGTTGAAGCTGCCCCTAAATCTCCCGAAGTGTGTTCGTGTGCTTGTAGGTCGCTCTCAGCTGACAGTGAGTTACCACCTGTCTGAGAGCCTGCTCAGTGTGAATCACGTTTGGACAACGCGTAGCAAAATTTGCAACGGATCCCGAAATCAAAAGGCGATTATGCGTGAAATTCTACGATATTAGATTATCGGATGAACAATGGCACGAAACAGATACGAACCTTGATTATGTAATCAAAAGGACTCAAATAACGAGAACCGAATTGTGGTGTGCGAGAAAGGAGCACTTGCGTCACGCAGGTCCAGAACAAGGATATGACACAGCAATGCTCTGGGCGCGAACAAACAAGCTTTGGCCCGTAAAAACAAACACTTTGGAAGAATCACCGTGTGATTCTCAAAATAGACTTCCCTTCCACGCAAGATTCATTCGATTCAAATGAGGTTACAGCTGTAAACAGTGCATAAAATAAGTCAGTAGTGTAAATAGGTGAGTGATGTTAAGAAAACATGCAAACCGTGGTGGTTTTTGGTGGACTTTTTCGACCGGTCGTTACAGTCTCATAGACTTACTAGGTCCCCTGAAAACCTGCGCGGACTTCACCCATCTGTTAATCACTGGCGACTCCAACTCACCCAGTATCGACTTGCAAAGAGTTAATGCACCTGACATCACCTTTGGTAAATCCCTCCCAAATCTGGCACTCAAAACCTCATGGATGCAAAACGTGAAAGATCCGACTAGATATCGCAGAGGACATGCCCCGTCCCTACTAGACCTGGTCATCACCAATGATTGGTTCCAAATATACGTGGTGCACCAATTGCCACTCCTCGGTAAAAGTGATCACATTCTCACTGGGTTCGACTATATTGTGAAATGGCCTTCTCTGCCCTCAGAAACCAAAATTTTGAGATCCTTCGAAAGGACCAATTTCGACCAAGTCCATGCACTTATTCACTCCCAGCTGAATTCAGCTGACCCGGGTAACTCTGCTGATGAAATGGCAGAGAATCTCAGAGAGTTAATCTCCTCAGCTGACAAGCTATTTGTCCCCAGAATTTTTCGTCCACAGACCGCCAAGCGACCCCTCCCTCGCCCAGTTAGGTGCATTCTAGACGAACGTGCACGCCGCTTTGCTAGATATAAGGCCACAGGCCTTGCCCGTGATGCGGAAGATTTCAGGATCATGCAAAACGTAAGCAAAGATAAGATTAGGTCCCATCAGAACGCAGTCCAACGATCTGTACTTGATCGTGCACGGACCAATAAGGCGTCTTCCTTTCATTACATTCACCGTCTAAGGACCACAGCTCCGACGCCACTAGCTCTCAAAGATAGCGCCGGATCTCCTATCACTTCCCCTAGCCAAGTAGCCGAGGCCTACAGCTCCTACTTTCGTACAGACTTTAGCTCCATACCCATATCATCCCACCATCCCATGCACCCGATATTTCTGGCCACTACCTTTAACCGCGTCAATATTCCCATTGGTGCAGTCGCACAAGGTTTCCGACGGCTCAACCAATACTGCTTTATAGGTCCTAACCCACCCCCGTATTCTCAAGGAAGCCGCGGACACATTAGCTGCTCCTTATGCCTCTCTCTTTCAGCGATGTGTTGACGATGGAGTTTTCCCCAGTAGCTGGAAGAAAGCAGTCATCGCACCCATCTATAAGAAGGGCAGTAGACATGTTGCTCCCAGTTACAGACCCATAAGTCTAACTAGCATCACCAACAAAATTTTGGAGCGAGTTCTTAAGAGTGAGGTTCTTTCCCATCTGCATAGAAATAGGACCCTCTCCCCGTCCCAACTTGGGTTTCTTCCTGGCAAGTCATGCATCACCAATATCCTTACTGTCGTGGATAGTCTGACGAAAGCCTACGATGATGGCCAGCTCTCGCACGCTGTATTCCTCGATTTTGCTAGGGCCTTCGACAAGGTCCCTCATGCCCCTCTCCTATATAATCTGTAGGCATACGGGATTACAGGCTTCATGTTGGTTATCTTACACAGCCTCCTTACCAACCGCACCTTTGTGGTTAAGGAGGGGAATTTTTTGTCCCACCCCTCCCCAGTAACGACTTGGGTCTCCCAAGGGTCGGTCTCAGGCCCTCTTCTTTTCTTGATCTACACAAACGATCTTCCGACAGCCATTCCTGCGAACATTGCCATGCAGGCAGACGATGTAACCCTCTGGAGTTCAAGCGTTGAGAACCTGCAAATTGCAGCTGATGGAACAAAGTGCTGGTTAGAGGGTTGGAACCACCCAGATAATGGCAACAAATGTGTGAGCATGTCTCTCGGCCGAGAGGATGGTCACAGGTTTTCCACTAACGGAGCAACCATACTGCCTAGGGTTGACCAACACAAGGTGCTCGGTTTCTGGTTAGATTGTAACTTGTCCTCCTCTCATCATCACCAACTTGCGAGCTAGTCTGCCTTTCGAGTCCTAAATATGATTCGGAGGTCTTTCCTGCGCATCTTTGGGGATGATTTTCCCATAATTTTCGGCACGTATATCCGACCTCTGCTAAAGTGCGGTAGTTAGATGGCGCGCTCTGTCCGTGACCATGAGATCCTGTAAAGAGTTTGGAGGGCTTCTATCAGAGTATTATGGGGTCTGTCCCATCAAACTTATCCTGTCAGCCTCTCACTCATCAATCTCTGCCGCTTGACTCAAGACGCGTAAGAGGTGATCTGTTTTGATGTTTCAGCATTTTGACTCAGGTCAAAGCGATTGCTCTTTCTCCATCTGTCCAGCCCCTTCTCCTCGTGGTCACAGCAGAACGACTTTAAAACCGAGACCAAGCAATTCACTACCAATTAACTTTTTTAGCTATAGGTTTATTACTCTGTGGAATGCACTTCTGGAAGATATTGTTCTCTCACAAAACAAAACTATCTTCAAGAAAAAGTCAGACCTCTACCTGGGTCCCCCAGTAATTTCTCGTCCAAAAAAGTGAGATAGACGTTTTTTATTGCATTTCCATTCCACTGTGTTCATGACCTCACTTAGAAGGTAGCAGGACCTCACCTAGAAGGTAGAGCGCAGGTTTGTTCACCCTTCTACAAAAAGGACGCCGCCTGCCTACAGAAAGTTCGGCTTCTCGCCACGCGAATGGTTGAAGGGCAGAGGGGTGAGACGTACGAGCAGAGTCTCTGTGGTTTGAATCTTTTCTCGTTGGAAAGGATGAGAGGTCGAGGTGATCTCGTGGAAACGTTCAAGGCAATGAAGGGCTTTTCTGGCTTAGACCAGATAGTCTATTCCAAGTGACCGTAGATTCCAGAACAAGGGGAGATGAAAAGAGGCTGATAAAAGCCAGATCTAGGTTGATGGCTAGATCGCACTTGTTCAGCAACAGGGTTGTGAACAGTTGGAACGGTCTGCCTGGTGGAGTGGTAGATCTGCAGACCGTCCAGTCCTCCAAAGGTACCCTGGATCTCGAGTGGTACGAGGTATTTTCTTGTAGTTAGCCTTGAGTAGCTCAACTATATGGATGACGGGTAGCACTGTGGTCCTTCTGGAGTATGTTTTAATAGACTTTTTCCCTCACTGCATACTGTCTTAGTGAAAGCTCACGATGCACAAAGTCTCTCGCATTTGATGTGCGATGAGGTTTTCCGCTTCCCTCTCATTTTTAGCGGGGATTCGACGAAATACACTCGGCAGTGGTGGGTGCATAACTGGTGTGCATACCATCGAAGGAATTCTGGACGCTCGATTGGCCGTGGCTATTATCTGTCCTGTGCAAACCGAATTGAACTGAACTGAACTGAATGAACATCGCATCCCCTTTCCGTTCAATGCACTGTCCACAGTTAGACACTGCATGATGTTGTGTATTTTGTTTTGGTTGCCGCCCCAGCCCCGCCCCCTCCCCCGCTGCATTTTACTCTCGTTTCACCTCGGTGAATCCGATAGAGGATCAAAGATTTCCTAGGGGACCGAGACAATTGGGTTCAAAGCCTCGAACCCGTGTAGTTCTTCAAGTCATTCCATCTAGACCTATTCTCGATGGAAAGACGGCGCATTCGCGGGGATTTGATAGAAACCTTCAAGGTAATGAAAGGACTGTCAGGAATAAGTCGAGAAGGCCTTTTTTCTCTGATCCCCGAGAGAGGCACAAGGGGGCATAGCCTTAGATTACAAAGGAAACATTCGAGGCTCCAAATTAGGGCGAAGTACTTCTCAAATAGAGTGGTACCCTATTGGAATAAGCTCCCGGAAGAGGTCATAAATACCACAACCGTGAAGGCTTCTAAGAAAGCAGTAGACCTATGTTGGGTGGCAGTATACCCCGAGTTATGTTAAGCAGCTTTTAGGGTCAGATGCAATTTACTTATTGTTTCCACCTTACTCTGCCAGGGCTGATACTGCACAAAATTTTTGCCTTTCAGTGTTAGGAGCTACGGAAACGCGCCGACAACACAACTATCTGGACACACGGTTGGTTCTAGCCACACCAAGTCCTGCGCAAACTAAACTGAACTGAACTGAACTGACTTTAACCCGAGACTGCATTTCGGACGTATTCCGTTGCGCGGGACTGGGTGTGGTACTTGGACGATCAGGCGTATATATATATATATATATACATATATATATATATATATTCAGTGGTGAAAACAAGATGTCATTCTAGCATCGGGTGCTCAAGATGTAATTCATTCAATGAATACTGTATAGAAGTTTTTTATCTACGTAATTTATGCACCTGTGGCGGCTCGATAAAAATGGAAGACGGGAGTTAATTATGTTAACAAATGCTAAAGTAAAAAAATAAGGCGCAACCGAAGTAAACAAGCGGCTTAGAGAGTTCACAATGTTCAGCAAATGGACACTAAATCGGTCGCACAAAAATCGCTTCTCAAGTTTGGTTCGACGAAGCTTTCGGTTCAGTTCGGTTTGCACAGAATGGGTTATGGCCACAGCCGGTCAAGCGTCCAGAATTCATTTGGTGGTATACACCATAGCTAGGCACCCACTTCTGAGGTTTTCCTGAACCTTCCCATCTCAACTGCAAGGCCTCACGGCCCAAAGTTCTCACTGTTCAACGTTCGACTGGTTTCCCATGACGGAGTCGTTTGCGCTACTCAAGCTGAACGGGATGCCGGAAAACCGAACCCACTTCCACCGTCTAGTGGCCTATCTTCCAGCTCACCGGTAACAAGACGCAAGACGCAGTCAGGACTAGTATGCTGAACCTTTTCGCGTTGTCCAGTGGTCTACCTTCCAGTTCACGGGCAATACCAGATGGAAGATACTGCTAAGGTTTATATTTTTAATCCCATCTTTTTCCATCTCTCTATTATCCAGGGAACTATCTTCCAGATCAGCGGTGACATTCCGACAACAATATAATCATAGGGTCCGGGATCATTTGCGTTTCAGCCTCAAACCCAACTTCAAGATAACCATGGACCCCTCGACTTCAGCCGACTTGAAAGAAGACCGATAGAGTTTGAGGTGTATTGTCAGTCAAATTGAACTGACAGATTCGGGGAGGCTGGCCAGCTGGAGTCGAACCAGTGAATCGGTGGTGCGCCACAATTCCAGGGCGAGCGGACAGAGATCTGGGCGCGGGCCCCAGCTGGAAAATCGTGGATTCACCTGAACAAACATCACTTAAACAGTTAATCCCTTACTTAAGGTCGATGTAATTAAAGTAGTGTGTGTGTGCAATCAGAGATCGGTTTTAATTGATTCGTGACTTGAGTTACATCGTGACTAATGAAAGTCGCTCAAGCAAGTTCGGCATTCGGTGAAGAAACTGCCTGTGACTTAATAGTGCTGATGGATGATTTGCGCAAGGTTCTATGCTGCTTCTGAAATCAGGTAACCTAGTGATCCTAGTTGTGACGAGGTCGTAGATGCTACTGGTAGCTGATAACCTGATGCTGAATCCAGATGAGCTCCGGGAGGGCATCCGTATTTCACATACGATCTAAGCTCTCTGACTGGAAATGATAACTTGACAATTTCGATTCTTGTGTCTCCGAAGAGCCGCTATACCTCCGCTGCGCCGTTTATTCCGTCGAATTCCTTCTTTGAATAGGAGGGCTGCGTAAATTCTCATCGCTTATCAACCGCGAGAGACAGTTTGCATCGTGAGCGTTTACTGAGTTATTATGCAACAAAAGGAAGCGAGCAATGACGAATCACATCAGATGGATCCTAGTGTTCACGTGTCTAGCTAGTGGCACGCTCACAGTTCACTGTCAGGAGTGTTCTCATTACAATTACGATATAGGGCCTCTTTGAAAGCTTGAATGGTCTCAAGTTCTATTGCCTCTTCTGGCAGTCTTTCCCAGTAGTTCACCTCATATATATATATATATATATATATATATATATATATATATATATATATATATATATATATATATAATCACGTCTGGTTTCAGACTGTATGCCAAGCAAAACATGGTACAATCGAGGGAAATGGGGTAGACAATCCGAGTCCGTGGTTTTTTCGTTGGGCCGATACTGCCAGCTTGCCCCAAGCCAAAGCACGTGGTTTTCCTAGGGATCCACAACCGGAGCCTTTAGCTATCTAAAGCTTAACTCGCAAGGCAGTTGGACGAGACTTCATCTCGAAGCTTCAGACATCCACTCCATGCCGAGACATTTGGAGGCATCACCCCTTCGCCAATGAAGTGAGATCTAGCTATGAACCTAGGTCGGACTTTCGCCAGCTTCATCCCGTCATCCCTCCGAGACAAGCGATGAACTGGAGGCAAACCAGCAGAGTGCACCTTCACCACCGTCATTCGATGTCCGCACACAAGGTATGGTCCGCGAAGCGGGGGTCCACCCGTTGCTCAGGTCCTGAATCACTCCGAATGATAAGACCGATGTAGACGAGATCGCGCATCCGCCGACGGGCTTTTGAAAACGAACCAGTTGCTTTGAGGCGTCCTTCATAGCTAACCCCATGTAGTCCATAGATGAGACGAGCGGTGGACCTATGCACTCCGTACAACTTGGTTGATTGTGCAGCTGTAAATGGATATGCAACTTTTTCAAAGTATTCAAGACAAGAACAAACATGGGGAGTACGCAGCGTGCGGAGCGCATCGCACGGCAGTTCCTCAGGCGATTGGCGAATTGTGCTAAGTATACTCCTGGCAGAAGCACACTCTGTCCGTGTAATCTTTGGCTTTCTGCGAAGTAGTATATTTGCGTAACTCTCTCGACACTGGAGCGGCAGGTGACATGAAATAACACTGTTCAGCTGCGGCGAATCGCGGGAATCTTGATATAAAATCAGCATGCGGAATTGTTTTACCAGGCCGATATAGAATATCGTAATTACAGTCAGCAAGGGCAGTACTCCACCGTTGCATCATGGCGGCTGTGGTCTTGGCAACCGACTTATTCAGGTCGAATAGAAACTGTAGCGCTTTGTGGTCCATGACAATTCTGTACTTTAACCCAAACAGGTACTTATAAAGACGTACTGCCCAGAATACTGCTAGTGCTTTCAATGTCTGAGAGTAGCCTCTCTCAGCACCGTTCAGAAGTCGAAGAATACGGATGGTCGGGCATCCACTTTGTTGCACCGATTTCAACCTCAGACGCGTCCCTGATCAGCACTGCATGTTTGAGTGGTGCGAATGGGTATAACCTTGGACGTTCAACTAGGCTGTTATAGAGTTCTCGCAGGACTCTCTCGCATTGGTCCGTCCACAGCCACCCATTGGATGACTGGGCGAGGAACAAAGGCTGCACTTTCGTAGCGAAATTCGGTATGAACCTGGAATAGTACTGCAGACAACCAAGGATCGACTCCAAGTCTGCTTGATTCTTTGGTGACTCCATTTCGACAATAGGTTTGAAACGATCCGGGTCTGGCTGGTATCCACTGGCGTTTACCGTGAACCCAAGGAAACTCAATTCTCGGACAGCGAACTTGCATTTTGAGCACTTGGTTAGAACCTTCTTGGCTACGAATCGTTCCAGGGTCTGCTTCAACCGATGGTCATGTTCCTCTTTCGACGCACCAAAGACTATTACATCATCCTGATATGGCATTACTCCAGTCAATAGCAGCTTGAAAAATGCCGGATGAAACGTGCAATCTAAAGGGTAGAAAGTTGTATTGAAACTTGCCCCAAGGGATGTTGATAGTGGTAAGCGGTCTCGATTCTGAAAGCTGCGGAATTTGTAGGTATGCGTCAGCAAGATCAGTCTTCGAAAAAAATGTACTGCCGAGAACGGATTTCGTAAAATCTTCCGGTTCCATAGTAGTCACCGCACATCTTCGTAATCGTGGATTCAAAGTGAGTCAGTAGTCCCCACAAATACGTGGCGTTTTCCCATCGTTTTTCACTGCCACAATTATCGGAGTCGCCCCAGAAGACGAACTGACTGGAGTGATCACGGCGTTTTGCTCCATTTGCCTCAGTGCTTTCAGAACACCTCTTTGACTGTACGACAGCACTCTTTGTTTGATGAACACCGGATGACTATCGACTTCCAACTTCACCGGCTCCACCGCCATTCCGCCACGATTGTTGGAGCTTTGTGTCACTAGCTGTTGAAGAATCACAGAATCAACGGGAGTGGCCAACGCTGTGTGAAATGAAAGTGAGTGGTTCACGGCTCGTAATGCGTTCAATCCGAGGATAGACGGGCTATCAACTGAAATCAGAAACGGACTAAAATATACGTGTGTTGCTTGGATTGTACCATCAGGGTCGTCTCACCCAACAGCGTGAGGTGTTGGCCGATTACACTCTGAACGCGTATATCAGTACGTTTTATGGTTGCCCGGGGAGAAATTATCTTCAGCGCCTTCTCCGGAATGATGGACTCACAACTTCCCGTATCCACAATGAACTCATGTTGAAATCCGCATTCAGATGACACCAGTTTGTACAGGAATTAGTCGTTCTGACCGGTGGTCTTCAGTGTGTAGATGGGTTTGGTATCTTCGAGTTTATTTGTTCCGGTCACCTCTATCATGTTGCACTTGGATCCCCGGCATACTTTTCTTGTGTGACCAGTTTTGCCATATGCATGGCATACGGCATGACGGAATCAACATGTCGAACGCAAATGGAAATCTCCGCATGACATGCATCTGTTCACCGGTTTGGGAGACACGGCAGCATGGGAATGGCGTGACTGGTTGGTGTGTGCTTGGTGGTCACGGCGCGGGTACGTTGGGTTGGACGTCTTTTGTTAAAACAAAATTGTGGTCTCGGTTGTGGTGGCGGATTGCACGTCATCAAATTGCTCACAAATTCTGCGAGTCTTTGAAAATTTCAAGCTCTTCTGTTCCAGTAAGCTCCGCCGTAGCGTGATGTTGTTGATTCCGGCAATTAGTCGATCAAAAAGCATCTCTTCCAACCGATCTCCATAATTTCAGCGGGCAGCCTGCTGATTCAGTTGCAGAATGAATCCGCGGCAAGACACACTTTGTCCTCGCACGAGTGAATGGAATTTTGCGCCTTCGGTGGCCTGAAAATTGATTGACGTAACATGGTTCAGCAGAAGTTCTTTCAGTTTCCCAAACGGTAGTTTTTCGGGCGCGTCGGGGTATGCCAAGTTCTTCAACAACGACTACAAATCACGGCCACCCGCACTGAGAAATAAAGCCGACTGGTCTTGCTTAGCTCTTTTACGAATATTGTACCAGAGCTCGAATCGTTCAATCCATTCTTCGATTCGGGATGGATTACTGTGCGAGTTGAAATGGTCAGTGACTCCATGCCGCGACGCCAATTATGGGGATCGCATCTAACCGGCCAATTGTACGTAATGAAATAACCTAAACCCGGATTACGTGCGCTGGATGGACGACTAGACCAGACAAGAAGAGCAAAAATGTATTCTCTCCAATTTCGGCAGCGTCTTCAGATTGGCTGAGGCGATAGCACTCTTTACAGTACGTACCAAATTTCCCGCAGCACCGTTAGAACATTGGTGGCGAGGTGCTGTTCGAAGATGTCGACAGCCTATGCTATCCAACCAACATTTCAACTCAGATGCACAGAGCTAGAAACTATTATCAGTGACGAGCACTTGCGGGATACCTTCCTCGTTGAAGCATTTTCTTGGAGCCTAGATCACGAACGACGTGGTTGGTGTTGATGTTAAAAATACTTCAGGCCATTTTGAGTATGAATCGATCAGTACGTGGGCATGATATCTGTTCAGGAATGGACCGCAGAAATTGGCGTGTATGCTTTGCTATGGTATGTGGCTGTCGAGTCACGGGTTCCAGTTGTTCGGTTTCGACTTCGCTTTATGTAGACGCATCACAGTTCTTGGCTGTTGTACGTATGTCCGCATCCACCTTAGGCCACCAACACATTTGCCGAGCAAGAGACTTCATCTCCACCCCCAAGTGACCTTTATGCAGATCTAGAACCGGTTTGCGAATTACAGACGGTGAAATGTTCAACTATCAGTGATTCCATAAGACTGCTTCTATATCTGTTGTATTTATCCGACCTTAAGACTATAACCAGTGAATACATGTTATGGATAAAACCAGCTGTCTATCGACTAATTCAAGGCTGCATAATCAATCTTGTCCACTGAAGTCCATCAGTTTGTTCTCCTGTAATATTCACTGTACATGTGAAACAAAAATTCAGATTTCTTTTGGGCAGTCGTGTTTCGTAAACCCGAACGTGATTGATAATGCAAGTACTCAAAGTGAACTACGATGATGTAGTGATTCGACTATCTCCACACGCGGTCCAGTGCGTTATGGCTTCATTTCCAGTATCCAGCCAATTGGGTAAAGCCGAGCCGTAACTGTTAAATCGTCTAGATACAGCGAAGTCGTCTTGCGATTGGTCAGGACGTTATCTGCCAGTGAATACATGCCTATTTCTGTATATAAAAACGAGTGAGCATCAACCAAGTGCAACAGAAAACATTCTTGCTCTTGTCTGGTCTTGTCGTCCTTCCAGTGCACGTAGTCCGGGTCCAGGTTATTTCATTACGTACGATTGGCCAGTTAGATATGATTCCTACAGATAGTCTAGAGAAACGTCAGTGAATAATGTGGCATGTTTTCGGTTAAAACATGGATTCCTAACCATCTAATAATTTGCTTTATACCCGTGACCTGACATTTTACATTCACCATAAGCTAAGGTCTGCTGCATGTACAAGAACGGCGCTCTCTTAATTTCACACTTATTGCAACTTTGGTTAACACTTTCAAACCCAACATCATTACGTCGCTCTTATTGTTCTAGCGGTGTCTTAATAACAAGTGCCTCAATGTGTGCATCATCAGCATTTTTTGTCTAACATTAGCGTCTATAATAGAATGCTTGATATTTACCTATTGACTATTGGATAACCCGAAGTTGTTAGCTGATATCCCTTGTTCTTCGCGGCACCTAATATGGGGTTAGATTAATTATACGATATACATGCATATATACACATGCACATATTTCGTATCTTCCATCATACGCAATTGGTGATTTTACGAGTAGTTTTCCATTACCACGTTTACCAATAATTTCCGATGGATTGAATTACTATTTAGCATATTCTGCAGATTTTTACCCGCTGCAGTTGCAGCACTTTAATGTACCCGTTTATCGCCAACGTATTAAGTATAGTTTATATTTATGCGTTCAACAGTGTAACCTAGATTCGTCTTGTATCGTCGCATTTCACCATAAACAACTTGTGATTATTCGTATTGTAAAAAAAAGTCACGATTATGAGCATTTTGTGAATGCTGATTGACCATTGAAGACAGATAATGTGATAATGTCAATTGCCGATTATGTCTACTTTTTTCTTTAGAAAATCTAGCATGGTGCTTTAAGAATCTTTCTGAATAACGTAAAATATTTTCCTGAGATTCATTCTTGAGTGGATTTCCAACGATTAACAAAACAAGAGCGTCATTTAGCAGTGGCTATAACTATGATGGAAAATCCAATCGCATTTTTCACATCCGACTCATGGCGTTGGACTTTTGGATGTGAAAAATGCGAGTGGATTTTTTATCATATGATAATCGGGCTCCTCGTGCCAATAAAGCAGTCTATGGGGATATGACTGTATTGACAATCTACCATCAACGGAGAAAATTATTTCCACCAAAAATTCAATCCTACAAGTTCGTTTTTTCTGGGTGGTCCGTTGACATCTGTAATAGAAAACAAGCAATTGTCATTCGGAGCTATAACAATGCAAGATATGAACAGAATATCCACAAACTTTTGGACATCACAGAGCAGCTATTGCTTTATACAAGTACGGTGTGGGAGGTCGAATTTCGAAACTTACCACTCGAAACCGTGTTAGTAGACAAAAGAAGGTATATACCACGAAGTAAATAATGAAGCCAGTTACAAAGGAGTACTCGAAAATTGGATGATAGGGAAGCAAATTAGTGGACTTGACTGGTATTTAATGTCAAATAATGGCTCCAGGCTCCACATAAAACTTAAGCGAAGGTTTCATAGGTGGTATATTCCTTCTCAATATGTGGGGTACTAATGAAGTTGAAGTGTGATACGGTCAGTGGTCCAGACAGGTTTTCGCCAAGGGTACAAACTGAATTTGCCCTCATTTCATACTCCGCGTTAACATGTTCATACAGCCAACTTTTTCCGTGGAAATACCCTGGATTATGCTAGAGTGGCATTCATAGTGCGAGAGCGTTCACTACCTGGAAAATATATCGTGTAATCTAATACTCTGGAGTTGTGTGTTCAAAGACCTGTTGCATCGAACGTCCTCTGAGATAAGGAAACCTGGTCCGGTCAGCTTGATTATTGTCACTTGAGTATCCTATTTGATGTCGATGTCATACACTATTTCGTTTCCTATTCTACAGAATATGTAAAACCGCTAGTATTTGTAGTCCGAACTGTAATGATGCATTCAAATGTGTAACGAGAAATAAATTTCCAAATATATTAGGTGAAGATATTAGCCCGCTGGCTACCGGTGGTTATTCATCCAACCCCTTTAACAATCGCAAATTATTATCACTTTGTAATGTCGCTAAACCTTACCTCTCAGTTTCCTTCTTAAACGCGTTCTTCGGTCCTTCGTACTACATCTGCCACCTGCACGTTAATCTTAGGCTCGGCACTGTACGAATACGTTAACCAGAACGGTATTCTCCACGACCCGTGGGAACGAGAAAGCGAATGGGAGAGATACTGATTAGCGTGTATTTGAGAGTATGCCCAACAGAAACGGTCATATGGCAACCGCGCTTGGCAGTCAGCGTTCAGTTACACAATAAACGTGTTGAAAGCAAGAACGAAAAATACTTTCGCCAAAACGTGGTCGAGATCACAACATCCTAACTGCTTTCAACGACAGAAGTTCTTCAGGGTATCATTCTACCATTGTTTCTATCCCACGTATATTACTATCTTTATAGTCCGTTTTTAGACTTCATTGAATAACTTATCGACTGGTCTGTTTTTCTCCATCATTTAGTTGTAATTCGCCATCTAAAACTTACATGTCCGAATCATTTACACAATACGTTGACCTTTCACGTGGTTCACCTTAAGGCATTTCTCATCATGCCTAAATATGCGGGATCCGCAGCGTCCAACAAGTGTGACTGACAGTTTACGCCACGATCGTCATGGGATTTACAGTGCATTCCTTCAGCCTAAATGTAGACTTTCGAGGAAGTAAGTCTAATCTCCCATTGGACACAAATAGTTTCTACGGTGCAACAGATGTAACAGGCTGCCGTCAGGGTACTGGTAAAGAGACTAGCACTACTAAGGAGTGACTAATAAATGAAACAGGACCGCGAAACAACAGTTGTGAGAGGTCTATGACGAAGGACAAATTATTGCCTGAGGAGTTAGTGTTTTGGCACTACGTATGTTTCTTAGGTAGATGATGAGTATATCCTCAGTCTCCCTAGTAGGAGAGAATGATCCAAATCCACGCCGTGCTTCCTGTTACAGCAGGTGGTCATTGCTAAACATTCATCCTGCACCGTGCCCACACGGGCACTCGTGAAATCTCTGTATCGACCCCACGTTTCGACGACGTAAACTATGGTAGATCAAAATTACCACCACCCTATGTGGTCAAGCAATCACCGCTTTACACAATCACCTTTTTTACATGGTGGCGGGCATAGACAATGCTGAATGATCGCAGTGCATTGTGCGCCCCGTCGACCTCGTCCAGGTAAGCGAAGCAGTCGCATCAGTCAACTTTAGGCCACCGTACACACTCTGAAGCACGAATGGTATTCTAGCCATACACATTCACATTTTCTGGTGCACCAAAACCTTTCGAGAACTGGGTTCACCCGGCTATCCCCAAGACTATCTCACCGCTGTCTATGTGTTGTAGTCAGCTCACACATTCATACACCAGCAAATACACACCAAAATGTGTGTTGTCTGTATGTGCGTGTAGTATGTCGTACATGTGGCTAAACATGGGGGGTAGCCGGATGAACCCAGTCCTTGGAAGAGTTTCGTGCACCGGAAAGTATGAGTGTATGACCAGGAAACCAATTGTGTTTAAATATTGTAGGCATTACCATACCCATGAATCCAGTTATGCGATCAGTTGGAGTGGATTTTTTCATCTGGGCTCGATTTGCGCTGCCTAATGCATCACTGTCAAAAACATGCAATTGGCTGAACGCTACTCAATGTGCTAGCATTCATAGCGTCTGTCGACACCGTGCGTGCATTGTATGCCTTCTTCACATGTTTTGGTCTGCCTGAAAGATGGTCGGGGAGAAAATTACGACGTAGAAATGTGGCAGTCTGGGTCGCACATGATTCATGTGGATCCGCATCACGGTTGAACTGATTACGGCTGCTGTGACGGATAAACTAAGCCGTTGTTCCTCCGCTCCTTTAAGACAACATATGCACTGAGATGACTGCGTACCTGCGGGACGAAAACCTAGGGCCGGATCAAAAAGGTCAAAAAAGTGAAAAGATTACTTGGATGCACTACAGTAACTGCTTTTCGTTGTGACTATCACTCAATAAACTCCTTGACTGAAGGTTGAGGAAAATGAAAATAATGGATCTGTGGTGAAACAATATGCTGGTCCCCTTGGGGCAGCGCAATGGATATATGGCATCATGCCAGAATAAACTGGAGGTTGAGAAGTGCAAAAATGATGATAGTCTAGCTGAGAATGGTGGTTAACCCAATAGATCTTTATTTAATAAAGGAGGTTGCGATTACGGGACCATAAACTAGTGCGTATCACGAGAACTAAAACTTTATTCATTTACTTCGATCTTTCTCTCCGTGTTTCGAACGACTGTATGAGGGGGTTATGGCAACTTACGTTGACCGTTTATGTGTTGCTCCAAGTTTGTGAATACTGGCTGATCAACTAGCTGGTTATTTCAGTTAGGATTGTTTTTTTGTGTCTCGTGCTACTACCGATATGGTCGAATTAAAGAATAAAATAACGTTTTCATTCAGAAATGTAGGTGACTACGCGGTTCACTAGAACTGCGTGCGCTTAACACAAACAGATTACCACCTTCCAATTTCCCAAGTTAAATCAAATTGTTGTATTGCTCCAAGGTTTGTCATGCGAATCAACGTGCATCACTGTTAGAAAAATGATTAGGTTAGGGCGAGAGATGCCACTGGAGCGTGATATAACTTTAATGAACGTTTGCAAAATGGCAGTCTTTCACTAGAAGACCGACAAAAGTGATGAGAGAAGAGTAAAGCCAAATTGAGTTCGCCGACCTGTCCAAGATTCTCTAAAGTTACCTAATATGCTTTACCATAACTATCGCAGAACTGTTCAATTATTAGATCGTATCGGGCTTCCATAGTGGGTTACATAACGACGAGATTCATCCAATCAGTGGTCGTATGCAGGAAGATGTGACTACATGACACGAGAAGTGACACTTATATTTGCATAACCTAACAGTCAAAATGACACTGTTATTTATAGTTTTCAACCTACTTTTCAATCCTGATGATTGTTTTAATATTCGAGTTAGATTGCTGCTATGAAGTAGAAATCAATGAACCCCCGTAACCATTGATCTGTTAATGGTTGTTATAATGGGATGAGATACGCCAAATTCTCTCAAAATAAAGAGACCAATGTGAATGTATACGATTGAGCCAGAAACAGGCTAGCGGTAAATACTGTGCCAATGGATGATATGCTGTCGAGCGAATACCACCTGAATTGTGATTCTACCCGAATTTTCTATTGAAGGCGCTTCAAATTTGGCAAGCGTGATGAGTTTATTCACAATGGGCTTGCCCATATTGGTTGATATATCACTGACAGTGTGATAGGAGTGCGTCGGTAGTTTTGTGCGATCAATTCACGATAAAATGAGCCATTTTCGAACCCTCCTTAGCCAAACTCGTTATCGGTCATCTTCGTCGCAAGCGGTCAATCAAACGCATTTTTTCGCCGGATGTTAAAACCTAACTGCTGCTGTCGTTTTCAGAAGCATATACAAAAATTCCACCCTCTCGGGGGTGGATCCACTTCCAGTGAACACTGTATGAACATGTTAACGCGGAGTATGAAATGAGGGCAAATTCAGTTTGTACCCTTGGCGAAAACCTGTCTGGACCACTGACCTTATCACACTTCAACTTCATTAGTACCCCACATATTGAGAAGGAATATACCACCTATGAAACCTTCGCTTAAGTTTTATGTGGAGCCTGGAGCCATTATTTGACATTAAATACCAGTCAAGTCCACTAATTTGCTTCCCTATCATCCAATTTTCGAGTACTCCTTTGTAACTGGCTTCATTATTTACTTCGTGGTATATACCTTCTTTTGTCTACTAACACGGTTTCGAGTGGTAAGTTTCGAAATTCGACCTCCCCAGAGTGTATACACATTTTTGTCCACACTGTACATGCCTTGCAATGAATAAACAATGTATTTATCCACTTACAGTTGATAATTATGTATGTGACTAGCAAATACTAGTGCATTGGGTTGCAAAATTTGACTTTCATGGGCGTCATCGAAATGTTCTTTTCTTCAGCTTCAGACAAGTGTATCAAATTATACAGAAAGGGAAATTAGTTTTTATTTTATTTACTTCTATTACATGAGCGCGGTGAAAGAAATATACCCTTTGGTCACAAGGGCCCACTGCACTATCAGGGATGACCAGCAACCGGATACTGAAACTTGGAGTATAAATTCACCTAAAGTCCCAATGGGTCGCGTGTGGTAACGAGCTGGACGACGGTAGATTACTGTCTACCGCCAAAGTAACCGGTGATGGCGAGATCCTAACTTCTGACCTCTGAGTTAGTAAGCGAACCCTCTGAATCACTTGACCACCACAGCGATAGTCAGCAGTCTCCCTAGTTATTGTTATTTGTATTTGACCAGACTTTTGCGTAGACACGTCCGCATTTCACCCAGAAAAGATTTACAGTTCCTTCAGAACAATCTAATTGACGTATCAGGAGTCTGATTGCAAACTCCTATTTGGAGAGACCACTGAGGAACCACAACGGTGGTTCACTGGTAGTTCAATGTGGATTAGACGCAGCTAACTTCAAGAACGACAACACTGGTCGCGAGTTGACATGACTAGTTCGCTTTCATTGAGGACGTGCATGAAGCCGGCTCATCCTCTCGCACGGGCTAGCCGCATAAAATTGAAGCGAGTGAGGTCTGCATGTACGTTTCGGAGACACAGCATACATCTACTTTGAAAGTGTCATGAGTTTTGGTGAGGACAGCCTGTTGCCCTATCTGACATAGTGCGCGGATGTTAAAGGCAGCCGAGTGAAGTGAACATTTAGGCTTAAGAAGTGCTTTCGGTTTATACTCAACTCCTTTACTACTGCTTTCTTCAGATCCGCAGTAACCCGTGGCGTTTTGTATCGATCTTGAATTAAGTGAGGAAAAGTTGGTAAGACCCTTTACAGGAAAGATACTGGATGTTTCTGGACACATCATACTTCGCTGCTGCCCGCACCTCTGAAAGGATTCTTTTTGGGAACCCTAACCAGAGCGTGTGACTCAAAAGTCTGACCCACAGGGCGGTGGGGCGTTAACCCAGCACGGGGACGTGACCAAAGCATCCGTGAAGGAACTTCTGGTTTGTCACGTGAGACTTGACTATTGCAAGTATGTTTGTCTCGTCTTCGCTGGTGCTTTCTTATCGATCCAGTTTTCGGTTTCAGTCCTCAGCTCCATGCACCCAGTGGAGCAAGTGGAATGTGAACGGGGCAACATCCTTTGAGCTGGGAGCTGCCCATCTTAGGCTGGCGATAGCTTCCCGATAGAGTGCGATGACTGCTCTCACCGTCGAGAGAAACCCCAGGTACTCCACTCCTACGTCCATCTAATCGAGGTTTTTAGACTGATAAACTGTTTCTTTCCGTGTTTATTCGCTGGAGTGTCCTCTCCAAAGGCACAGTGGTTAGAACCAGATGTTGCCCTTCAACCGGTTCAGAGAATGGACTTCGTCTGGCCTCTACCCATTGACCTATCAGGCGTGCTTGCATCTCCGGCTTAAGGAAGCCATCCTGCATAGCTCTTTGGGTTCTGAAGGCACGCTAATTTGCAGTCTCGCCGTGATGGCCCAAAGCCCCAGAGCACCCCGTGGTTTTCAGCAATGCATTCGACAAGGTACCGCATGGACGACTGTCGCAGAAACGCTGGGCTCTTGGTGTTGAGGCTACATTAATTCACTGGGCTGGAGGTTTCTTGAACGAAAGAACGGCACACCCATACTGAATAAGGTTAAATCACGTGTGAGTTATCGCTGCCAGATACGGGACTTGTTAGGCTCACGCGAGTTACCAGGTTGAATACGTATGTTCTGCAAAGGAAAATCTCTGATTACCCGATAAAAATATCACCGAAGAAAATTAGGTTTTCAAATCGGAATGTTTTTTCGAGAATTCAATAAATGTAAAATTATGTCTGTCAAATGCAGCGCATGTAACGGGCGAAGTCCGATCTATTGTTTGTTTGCATAACTGTGCCAACATCCCGAACCCATGTTCTTTGATGGGTTAATCTTCCAGAATGCTGTGAACCATGGCTCCCTTTTCTTGTAGAAGTGATTTAACAGTTCCTTTAAACATAGTATTCATAATATAGCATAGTCATCGCAGAACAACAAGCAATAACATTGGGGCTTGCGCCATTGTTTGACGGCAAAGTCTTGATGCTCGTTTTGCTCTTCATTGATCACCCTTATTCCCGCGAGCTTCATATGCTGTAATTGGTCTCATCCATGTAAAAACGTGAGATGGAGCCACCATAATTCTGTAACCATATTGTGCATTGAGCTCGTCTCTCTCTCTTTGACGTCAGTTCTCTGTCGCTCGATCGGATGAACACACAGTTTCTTCGTGTTGTAAACTGATCGATAGATTCGGGTGTATCAGTTCCATCTTTTTCTTCATCCCATTCAAAGTGACTGTAGGATTGTCCCCTACCAATGAGCACAGTTCCATTACGGATTCATCGAGAAATTTACGTTTTGCGAGTCCTCTTTTCATGCTAGATTCAATGTCGCGTTTGGTCATGATTCTGCAGGTTTTCGTGTTAATTCAGAAATAGTAGGAAAGTTTTAGATCTTCATCTTTCCTTGCACACTGTGCAGTTCTTCTGCGGTCTTGATCACTGATTTTTTTCCGCTTACGACGCGAATCTGCACTCATTTGTTCTCTTAAGTCGATTGTCTCAGTTTCCTCCACCGGGATTTCTGCGGATGTTGATGCACTCATTCTGCTGGTGACTTGAAAAGTGATCGTGATCAAATGTGCATCCGGCGCCCAGCCGCTCACGTGATTCACAAAAGGCCACCAAGCCCCCTGACTGGGAACGATAATTTGATTTGACCTTATTCGGTATGGATGTGTTGGGAAGGTTTGGTTACTGTACCCTAGGCTGTGGTCGCTAAATAACACAGCGGCTGTTTAGCGATTGTCAAAGGCTACTAAACGATCATCAGAAGCTACTAAATGGCAGACAAACCCGTAGTTCTTTTTTTCATCGTTTCAAAGCAATTTGTGACGCACGTGGATATTGGTGATGTGTGGTCTTCGACTAGTGAATTCACTTTATCCCATAATTGAGAAATCCATTGGAGTAATATGCAAACATTTCAACTAGCCTTTCTTGGGCTCTGATTTCGAGGATGGGTAACTTCCTAAGCGAACAGCCTGTCCTGTTCCGGTCCTAGGAGGTCTTGTGAGACTTCTCGACCTAAGATTTTTCTTTTTCTTACGGAGATGATACTTTCATCTTCACTGAACATTAGACCGTATTTCCTCAATACTTCCAAAAACCGATCCAGATTCCCTTCGTGTTCTTCGGGGTTAGAACCGCAGGTAATTACACTGTGCACACAAGCGAAGGCTCCGGATAACTCATCTTTATTGATTATCACATCCGTAGTTCTCTGGAAGCACGCGATGCCGTTAGTGACATCAAACGGGATGCGGCAAAAGCGGTACAAATCCTCAAACACCTCGAAAGTCTTATTGTTTCTTTCCTCATTCTTGATCGTAACCTGATGGTAGGTACTCTTTAGTTGCAGTGTACTGAACACCTTGAACCGTGAGATTTTCCCGACGATTGTATCGACTTATCGTCTGACTGGTCAGTGATCATGCGTTTCTTATGGCGTTCACTGGAGGTCAATTACTCTCGCATGCGGCAGTTTCCGAATCTCGGATTAAATAAACGATTCTTCTTGTGCTGGTGACGCCGGGATTTTGTGGCCGTGTCGATAGTCAGAGCCCAAGTGCTTGAATAGACTGCTATTCCACTTAAGCCACGGAAAGCCCATAAATGGCGAAGGTGGGTTTGCTTCCTTCTGAAAGTAGTTCTAATCTTTTGTGTTGTCGAAGGAAGTCGTGTCCGACTAGTATGTAAGCACATAAAATTGTCATCACCGACAGTTTGACATTTTCATAGGAAGTACCTTAATATCTAATGACAATAGCAATGTCCTCGAGTGACAGCAGTTGAAGTAGAAGTCATCGTAATTCGGCTCTGGGTTGGCCCTCTTTTACAGGTGGGAAGTAGAGCAAGATGCGTATGTGACTGTATTTTGATAGGACAAAGCTTGATTCTGCGCACCATCTAGTCGTTGGGCTAATTCGACAGTTTGCTTTTCGAGAGGCATTTGACGAATACGGTTGAACTGTATTCCCGTATGAATGCATCCCGGACTAATTCTTCGCGGTTAAGATGGGTTTACAACCAAAATCTTTAACAATATCTGTCAGTAATTTCAGGAACCAATCAAGACTTGATCCATCTTGTAGCACTGTTGTGGGCAGAATAAGTGAGGCGAAGATCTTGCTTTTCCGTTTGATCTAACGCCGCTTGGAAAGATGAATGGCCTCTTCGAATGGAGAACACTATCTGATGTATTTGTAAACAAATGGACTGACATTTAATCAAGGCATCCAGTTTGTTGGGATTCAGAGCTTCGATCGTAGACAAAAAGTTGTTAGATATTCGATACCAGTGAATGCAGTGGTCTCCAGCGTCCGGAGGGTTGGGATTAGAATCGAACCGCCCAACCGGAAATGCTTGTCCATTGTTGAGAATTGGCCGATTAAATTGCCGTAATTCAGCCGTCTGTCAGCAGATGAAAGAAAAAAACGAAGCCGTTTTGCTGGCTTTTATCGACTGATTAATTGGACATGCGGTACTTCTTTGTCTCATATCTTCAAGAAAAACAATAAGTTTTCTCCAAATCCCATTTGTGATTTCTACATGTATTGAGAAATTATGTAATTTCCTGGCCAGACTAGCTGCTGTGATCAGTAACGTAATGCAAACTCGTACAGCATCGTGTATGTAATGTTGTTCGCTTGAAGGTGCTCACGAATCTAGCTCGAAAAAGCATTTACTCGTCCCTTACGCACCTAAGTTCGTCCGTTAAGTTCGAATCAAGGATTTTTTTACCATCAAAAACGGAATTCGGCATTTAGTCACCAACAATGAACGTAATCAGATCTTCAGATGCGAAACATTTCCGGATTCAGTTAGAGTCGGCTAACGTAATTCTGCTTGTTTGACGCTTTCCTCATGAAACAGGTCAAGCGCGGGTATCATGAATATGTGAAAACGAATCTTTATTTTAGTGCTCAGTCTTGAAGTTCATGAAGTCGCAGCTGGACGCGTTGAAATTACTGAACTCGCAACTAGTCGATTGTCTAAGTTGACCGTATCAGTAAAATGTTTGATTCTTACAGCAACGCAAGTCCCTCTCATGTCTGGAAATGCCATCCCAAGAACTTTGCTGCAGTTCGTGGGATCTTGTGGCGCCTCAAGACCTGTTCCTCAGCTGCAAAGAGTTACCCTGAAATTCTGCAAATCCAAACCACAAAGCCTGGGTATTCGGTAATGAAACACCATAACCTCGCTTAATTTTTAGAGAGTATATTGAAAAATACCTGGTAGATTTCGCTAGGAGAAACCCAGCCACTGTCGTATATGTGAAGCCTCGGAGACACAGACCACCATTAATTGTGGCAGAGTACCGTAAGTATTATCAATTTTGTTATCCTACGATTAGTTTGTGGAAACTGGCACTATGTTAAACCTGCTGGCATGAATTGCGAAGAAATAAACAACTGGATGGAATTCCTTCGAAATCGTTCTGGAGCGGACATACTGCCAATCTATAAAAAATGGTCCACAAAGTCGCCTTCCATACAGGGAATGTGGCATCCCTTTTCGGAGGAATTCAAAAATAACACTCCCCTTATGTCACCCGAAGAGATCCTAGAAAACTTGGACCGGTTATCCAAATGCGACTGTGCAACGGAAAGTGCCGAAGAAAAGCTTACGAGAATCGCACACCGTCAGAATCTGCGACTGTAGTGCGTACTAATTTTGTACGTGAACGAATATTATACGTAGAATTAATAAACCAGATATTTGATGCACATCCTGGTTCCTGTTTTTTCAAAGGGGAGTCCTATTCGGGTTAATTGTTTTAAGGTAACCTATTGATGGCAGCGCTTATTTTCGAGGTTGCTGGCAATTACATCTAAGGGTTCATACACGGGGTTCCGATGGGGAGCCGTTGAATCTCGTTGGCAAATATTTGAGTGAATGTCATTGCTAGTGACACTGTTGTAAACCTATCTTATTATCTGCATCATAAGGACTAAAAGGCTTCGTAAAACACAGTCTAACTCAATAAATGCCAAGAAGAGGTAAGCTTAACTTGAGGGAAAACGAACCATGCAGAGTTTGAGCCGAAAAAATGAAACAATACTCTGCGTATGTGCGATAACATTTAATTCTTCAACTGACCGCCTGCTCAGATGCAGCAACTTAGGTTATAAAACCTGTCTACTGGTCTCTATCGCTCTTGCAAGGACAAGATTTCGGGTCAGACCAACCCAATATTGCGACACAAATTTACACACAGGGACGGAATATTTCGCATTTGCGTTGCTTCCAGTGTGCCGAGCAACTCCATATCTAGCGCTCTTGGCAGAGCGTTCGTACTATGACACTAGATTTGTCATTCCCAGAAGAGTAAAGCTCTATACTACTGGCTGCGTCCTTGGATCCCGGATAGTGGAATAGCCACATTTCCGCGGTTAATCGTGACTCATCGAATAAGCAGTCATGGACGATAAGCGGTGATGCTATTGGATTTTCCGCTTAGTTAGCGTTCTCCACTCTAAAACGCCTCATAGATCTGCCGACCAGTGACGTGGCGAGTTTGGCCCACCACCATGGCTCCTTGTCGTATTCCACTTACCGGACAAGATTTTCCGGAATCGACGAATGAACCACACAGTTGGCTGCGGCTCATCTGAACTTGTTCCATATTGCCTGTCGTCCTCCAATTGAAAGTTATGATCATGCGGTTTCAAAAGTTTCCCCAATGATTTGCTCTAAGAGTAGATACAATTTTGACTCAAAGCCGTGACTTCAAAATATACAGTCGCCATTTTACACCCAGAAAACCTCGCGCGACTTAGGTATATGGTGGACGATTCTGACCTAGGCATGTTTTCTGACTCCGATACCTCGTTGTTTGTGAACATTCAACAGCGTTCCTTAACTACTGCTTCAATATTTGCTGCCCCTTAAAATATTGTACATCCGACCCGACCGTTGCTCTTCCCCTCGTACGAAACGATTGCGTCGTATGAAAGAGCGCGCCTTCAAGGCCAAGGACGACGGTGAGAACTATCAAAATCCATCAAAACTGAGCTTCAAATACTGAACGCTCTGTACGTTTAATCACTAACAATCAGCAGCAATTTCAGGGAGACACGGAAGACGATCATACACCTAAGCGGTGTTAATTCTCGTTTGGTAGACGTTGATAAACTCAATCGTCGCTTCACCGCTACCTCATACCCACCAGTCATCTCAAACTACGACGCTCACTTCCACCAGAACCTGCCACGGAAAGCATCACCTCATTGGACGTATACAAGGAGTTCATTCATCTCCATGCAAACAAGGCAAGCGGCCCAGACTGCTTACAACGGATCCTGTTGAAGGAATGCGCAAGTACTTTATCCCCCGTATTTTTGGTCTATTTGACCTATGTTCAAATCGTAATGTTATTCCCGACTGCTGGGAAGTGACTTCTGTCACCCCCAGCACCAAAAAGGGTACATCCAAACTACGCCCAGTAGCTTGCACATCGGTTGCTCTCAAGATATTTGAAAAGGTTATACTGAAGAGACTGTCTGCCCGGATCAATGTATTGGACTCTAAGCAATTCGCATATTGCCAATCACGATCAACCCTCGATGCCCTGGCTTCTCTCATCCACTCTGTTTTATCATCTGTTGATCGCAAAAGCCAAGCAGCTAGGGTCTGTTTCTTTGGTTATAGTGACGCCTTTAATTGTGTTGATAGATCAAAATTACTCTACGTGTTTGCTGACTCGGGCGTCAACACCTCCAGCACTAATCTTCTGTGCAACTACTTTTCCAATCAAGCAACTGTTTACACGACATTATGGCCGAACTTCCGTGCTTCCCTCTACACAAGGCGTTCTCGAGAGCGCTGTTCTATCACCGTTTTCGTTTTATGCTTACATGTCATCCACGCCCGTTTATGACGTCTGTCTCCTTACTAAATATGCCAGTAATGTTTTTTGGAATGCCCAACTCTAACAGCTCCACATTTCCCCTTGTACAACTAAGAGTAACTGTGCTGGCCAACTGGTCTTCAGATTCAAATCTAAGGACGAATCCCGCATTGTGCTCTGACATTCTGTTGTCTCTGTAAAACCCTTAACTCGCTGCGTTAAACATACTTTTTTCCTATTGCTGTTTTTACTGGTGGTTTTTTCAGTGCAGTGGTCATATAGCAGCTGAATGTTCACCCTCGGGCACATAAAGCATACACTTGATTTGGATCAACACTGCTACATAAAGGTTCAAAGCGCATCTTCGAATAAAAGCGCCTACTGTGCGCCGGGTGACTGAGTAATATAACAGCCCACAACGTATAAAACCGTGGGAGATATATTTAATAAAGTGCTGCACACACTGGACAACGCTCACAGCATGCACAAACTAGTTTCTCATCTCCAGTGCCTTCCTACATTTTCTTTCTCCACACCCGACGGGAAATTCGGTCGCCCCACTGGAAGTCCTGACTATACACTTTCTTATCCTTCTTCGACTGGTTTTCAAATCGCACCGAACCCGCTACCACCAACTGATGCCCTCCTTCGTCCTCGATGCCCACATAAACTAGCCGTGCACAACCCTGAACCATGATGCGTATAACCTGTATGCTTGAGTCCTCTGCCATCGACGTGGATTTCACCGAACACGTTTCCTCATTCAGTTGATGCCCCGCATCTTATCGTTCTATGAAGTTTCACCCACGTCATTGTGGGGATGCTAAGGCTACGGCTTCTGATCTTGCTCTCAGTGAAAGGGCTGAAGCGGCGCTAATAAACTGGTTATGTGCGGTGAGACTTACGGGTTCGTGCAAAGTGAGCAGTCGCCGTCCCGTTAGACGCGATTCGTTTGTTTTTTCGACGTAAGCATCCACCGATTTTCATTAAAGGCGACTTCTGCCAAAACATACACGATCTATTATGTAAGACAAGCCGGGCCGATATTGTGATTTTAGTAAGATACATCAATGCTAGAGCCGGTCGACTGGCATCGACCGCGGCGCATTTAGGAAGCCCTTTTGGTCTGGGTTACTGTCGTTCAGAAAACGGTAGACAGTTTTTGGCCCTGTGCTGCGACCACCGCCTGTTCCTTGTACGAACTTCAGACGCTCTAGTCGCCGGCGCGCCACGTGGCGTCCGCCTTCGAATCAACAGTGGGCTCAGATTTACCATATCGCAATAAACAATAAATCGCTGAGCTTTATGCAAGGCCGTTCGCACTGAAGTATCCTTCTAAACTCCAACCACGCAATAGGTTGCGCCAAGCTGTCCGTGTGCTTCGGTGGGCAATACAAATGCATTTCGTAACCTTGGTTGAACTGCGACCAGCGGTCCCAACCTGCCCACCTATCTGTCTTTTAAAAAGCGCTGTAGCCACACTAGTGAGTTGTGGCGTATCTTGTCGCACTGTGAGACCTTGGATTTACGATCAATCCTTGCGCCTTCTTTATTGACGCCAGTCGATCTCGGCTGGAAGAGAGAATAATCAAATACGACTTGCAACGAGACTTATACATAACGCAAAATCTGATGGTCGCAACGTGCACCGGCAATGAGGGAGGGGTATTGTCGCCATAGGAAATTCCAGCAACCTGTTTTATCCCATTTGAATCCCCGGTAGGAAGCCACCAGGTTTGAGTAAAACTATCTGTGAAGTTGACGACTCGTCCATTCGCAACTAGCAGCGGTATCTCTAACGCTGTGTGGAGAACCCATAGACAGTTTAACTAGCCCTCTGCGAGCCTCACCTATTACTCTTCTGGCATGTCGCATGGTCTGTTTCTACAGATTCACCTACTAAGACGGAGATCCACGGGAAAACACAGACCTCAATGCGTCACAGTGCCAGGATCCAATGGCTTTTCCCCAGCCCTGTTTAAAGATGGTGGAGTACAGAACGTTGGAGAAATTCGTATTTTGCTCTCGAAGGTTTGTAATCCAGAATAAGTCTCTTCCTTCTGGGGGGAGTTGACTGTTGTCTCAG
Source organism: Fasciola hepatica (assembly GCA_948099385.1). Taxonomy (NCBI): domain Eukaryota; kingdom Metazoa; phylum Platyhelminthes; class Trematoda; order Plagiorchiida; family Fasciolidae; genus Fasciola; species Fasciola hepatica. The sequence goes on from CANUEZ040000043.1 coordinate 36,683,846, forward strand.
GGTTTATAAAGGGCTCGCGCAGTGACTGTGTCAACTATAGAGGTGTAAGCCTTATCCCACTATCGTCGATGGCGCTTGGACATCGTCATACCCTTCAGGGATCAACGATCATTGTGTTCCTAGGCGTTCGTGCGGCCTTCTACTGTCGATAGGACCGCACTATGAGACTGTTTGTTGAGAAACGGAGTAGCTGAGAAAAGAGTTACACCGTCGCACTTCGAGCTGTCCTATGTATTCGCTTCTTTTCAGTTTTACTACAGAGGATGTTCTACAGATTGCCTTGTCTGGTCTTCCAAAAAGTGGATTTGAGCTTTTTCCAGGGAATACCTTTTGACTTGAAATATGCCAGTGACGTTGCTTTGCTAAGTGGTAATACGGAGGCAGTACAATGCGTTTTGAATCGCTTTTGGATTGAGGTACCCCAACAGGTGGGATGTTGCATCGAAGAATTCTGGGTAGGGGTCCACGAGACCCACTTACCGCATGGTTGAAGACATTGTGGTACGTCTAGCTGTCGTGTCCAGTGGCCCCCAAGTGCCTCAGTATGGTCGAGGGCGGATGTCTCAGGCTCCGAAATGTCTACTCGTCCTGAACGCCTCTTGAAATGCTCGCAAATAACCGTGTGTCTGTCACAGACCTTGCTGAGGAAGCTCTGTTTATTGCCTCCTCGTGGCGGAGTTGTTTTCACAAAAGTGAGATGAAGAAAGTGAATACTCGGCTCTCTTTAAGGAACGGGTGGACAGTGTCGTCGTTCGTAGCGTTTTAATTCACGGTTGAAAGACCTGGCCGCTGGGTGGCTTTCCGTGTTTGACCACCGATTTCTCCAAACTATTGCTCGCGTCTGTTGGGAACATCGCGAGAGCAATGACGAGCTTCGCCACTGTTAGATGCGAACTGTCGCTTTGTGACCGAGATAATCGCTCTACACCGCTTCTGATAACTCGACCATGTTTTACGCATGCCTATCCACCGCCTACCCTTCTGTGCTGTGTTCACACATGCTGGAGGAACCGACGAAGCGGTCAGGCCGTGACTTGGCGTAGACGTATGGAGAAGCTAGCATCAACATTGGTTTCGGTTAGTGCCTCGAGCTCTCTTGGTCGGCGTTCAATGAAAGAGATATGATTCAGAACAGTAGTCAGTGGCGCGAATGTTGCAGGTGAAGAAAATTTCTGGAGGAACCATTTTCAATGGTTTCGAGGTCACGAAATACATCACACCAGTTGATGTAGGCTGAATTACACCACAATTAACGTTGTTGGCGAGGCGTTATAAAAGGTACCGTGGACACCGCAGAATTCACAGTTTCCAGTCCATCATAACAGAGATTACCACAGGAAAACTGTCTTACTGTAAAATGATGCACCAGGTCATGTCGCAAACGGGGCCGTACATCTTAGAGGCTTAGACACACCTATTGGTTTGCTATAAACTTCTACAGCAGCAAAAACACTGGAAATATCATTCACAATTTCCTACGAAAAGTCACGACTCAAATGCGACTGGGTTTTTCCCTTATGTTTAAAGCAGGAGTTATTGAAAACTCCCCATATAACCCAGGAAATTTACCGACGGCGAAACCTTGTATGTTCGAGATCAACCACTTCGAAAAGCTAAAGTTTACGGAATTTCGAAAATACCCGTACATTGGCTACTCTCCACTGCTGTTTCCTTTGTCCTTTCGCATAGGATTGTTGAGCGAGCTAGTAATCAAAATGTGGGGACTCAAATGCAACGTTAACTAGCTCATTGTTACTACACACTTGCCAATGGGTGTTATAGGAGGGGTACATCCCATACCCGTTATGCTCGTGCTTCGGAACGGAACACGTAATAAATGAACTCTATACACACGAACAGGGACTGGACCTACACGGGTGGGAAAAGGAAAGAATGCCCTAGTAGCCAACACACGGAATACACAGTCTAACTGTACAAACGCACATCGATCAATCATTCTGATTCGATAGAAAGTGACAACACGATCGCCGCTGTTCACGGTTCACTGCCATATCCTTCAGTGTCTCCAGCCAACCGGTAGACGGATCTTTTGGACCCCAACCACGAAGACGTGAAGTACCTAATTTTCCTAAGTTTGCTGTACATTTTATCACTCCTCGGTGCCACGTCATTTGTTGACCTCCACGTGGTTTTTCCACTCCTGAGGAGGAACGGAAAATAGGACACGGTACGGTAGACGTGTGTTTGCCATACGTAACACGTGCTCCAACCAACGAAGTCTACTAAGTTGGATACGCTGTGACAGAACGTTCTCCGAATTAATACCCAATACTTTCTTCCTGACCTCATCGTTGCTCACTCGGCTATTCCACCCAATCCTAGCGATACTACGCAAAAATGGACGGTCAAATACCTCAAGACGACGAATGTCTCTCGCAAACAGACTCCAAGTCTCTCAACAATACAACAAAACCGAACGCACTGTGGCACAGTATACACGACCTTCAACCTCAGTGAAGTGTCAGCTCGGCGCCGCAAGTGCTTCAGTCCAGCGTACGCTGCTCGAGCCTTGGATATCCGCGTACTAACCTCCACTAATGTGCACCCATCCGTCGTCAGGCTGCTGCCGAGGTAGGTGAAGTGGTCGACAACTGCCAGCACCTCCTTATCGAGCATCAAGCTCGGAATCGTTGATGTCCAGTCTTGTTACACCACCTTACACTTTGAGGGTGCAAAGCGAATGCCGAATGGAGCTGCAGCTCTTGAGAGTCTATCTAGTGCATGTTGAGCATGTTCCGTGGGTTCGAACAAGCAGACAAGGCCGTCCGCGTAATCTAGGTCACACAGCTTTCCACTATTTCCTTGTTCGATGCGTACATCCTGAAGATTTTGCAGCGCGCTCTCCATTTTTCGTCCATGACGAATTTGAACAAGGATGGAGACATAGGACATCCCTGTCGAACACCAGTGATCGTTTCGAACCGACCGGATAGTTTACCGTAAACCCTAACGCGGCCAGAAGTATGAGAATACAATGATCTCAGTAGATTTACAAACTTCTGGGGCATACCTTTTCGATAAAGAGCACTGAAAAGCGCTGCTCGATCAACTGAATCGAAAGCGCCTTTCAAGTCTAAACAAAATCATTATTGTCGGTCGGCGATGCGTGTGACGCGTTTCAAGTAGTCGGCGAAGAGTAAAAACCTGGTCGATGCATCCTCGACCTGGGCGGAATCCAGCCTGATGTTCGCGGGCATTCCTCTCGCGAGCCGGTGTAAGATGGTGCAGTAGAATTGAGTCTAATACTTTGGTGACTATCGGAATTAAGCTAATCCCACGATGATTACTAGTCATTGCGTACTCCTTTCTTGAAGATGGGAACAATCAACGACTCACTCCATATTAACGGAGTACGCTCTGCGTTCCAAATGTCACGGAGCAAAGCGGTAAGTGATTTTTATCAAAGCATCTCCACCCAGTTTGAAAAGAGCTGGGGGAAGTTCGTCGCTTTCCCTCGCTTTAGTGATCGAATGCATGACTCCACTTCTACTTCCGATGAGGGCTCAAGTGATACCACTCAAGGAGTGGCAGTTGTTGACACAGGATTAACGACACTAGCGTGCGGCCAGCTAAACTGTTCCTTGAAGTATTCGGCCCAACGGTCAAGCCTCTGCTGTTTGCTATGAATGGGCTCTCCATTTCTATCGCAAATCGTTTCACTGACCTGGGTTCGCCGTCCACCGGTATCACGAATAAGTTTGAACAGTCTTTGACTGTAACCTGGAACAGTTGCTACTTCCATTTCTTCAGCTACCTTCACCCACCAATTTTCGCGACCATTCTTAAGACTTTTCGTAATTTGCCTCTGTAAATTTCTCCGCATCTTATTCATCTCCTTACAATTCGAGATCTAACGCTTTTGCTCCATTATACTCAGCGACTCTTGCGAGATCCAGTGTCATTCATGGACATCGCATCTAGGACCACAGGCAAAACCTGCTGCCACGTGCATCGCCTGTTTGATATGAGCCCAATGCTCATCTACATTACTGTTCGACGTAGACCCTAGCTCATGTGCTAACTTCTTCTCACATACGTTGCACACCTAATCGGGTTTGCGGTTTGCGACGATGACCATGGAGCTGGAGAGATGATCGCATTAAAACTAATGCATGGTCTGACTCTACGCGCGTGGACCAGTAAGACCGCAGTTCTGAACAGAACTGTGCCACCGGTAGCTTACTGCGATATGATCAATCTGGTTTAGAGTATCTGTAGAGTTAGAGCGCCATGTTGCTGTGCGACGCGAGCTGTGTCGAAAATTGGTGCTAGACAAGAACAATCGATTGTCTGCACAAAACTGGAGAAGTCTATCTCCGTTATCTGTACGCTCAGAGGGTAAAGCACAACGCCCACCTAAACAGGCTTCTGACACACTAAGTTTGCCAACGTGTGCATTGAAGTCACCAGCTAGGAGTACAGCGTCAGAACCTTTACTGCTGCGAACGAGGGTGGGGAAAAGAGAGGTGGTTGGGGACAGAAGACAGGTTGAGTAAAAGAGAACTCTGAGCAGTAGCCCACTTATCACTACCCACCCCGCTCGATTCAATGGGCAGTGCGGTCCTGATTATCCTGCGCGACGACCGATGCAGTACGGAATTCTTTCTATTCGCGCAGTTCATGGGAGATGTTGGGCGGGCATTGCTAGGGTGTCCAGCCACAAAGCAGGAGAACCATTAGGAATCTCAACCGAAGCCTTTAGTTCTACGAAGAACCTGCCTGCAAGGCAGCGGGGTTGCTGAGTCGAAGCCTATTTGCTTGGATCAATTATTCTTCCATTGATTTTGCCGATTGAGCTGCCAGCTCAAATCGACCCCAACCTGGAGGACCAGGAGACTGGACTTTGTCTGACCTCTACCCATTGACCTGTCAGATATGATTGCATCTCCGGCTTAAAGAAGCCATCCTATATAGCTCTATGGGTCATAGAGGCGCGCAAGCCATCACACCACGTCAAGGTGCAGTCTCGTCGTATGAACGTATTGTACAGTACTGAAAACTTTAGCAAGTTAACAAACTCAAATTTCATCCAGATCGAAGGGAGCTGATCATTGACACTTTGAAATAAGCATGGAAACAAATACTGTAGAAATAAAGCTGGCGCAGCGACCGAGGTTCGTGCGAATTTCCTTCGTGACTTTCATCTTGCCAACCAGAACACGTGCTAAGCAGGGCACCGTAGAGTTGCGGAAAACGTTTATGCGTGTGGGGATAAGTCTAAATGCGGAGAGTGTGGAGGGATGCGAGCGGCATGCAGATGTCAGTACAAGGGATGGATGGAGTCTGCAAGAATCTTGGCAAATTCTTCACAGGCTATAAAGTGCAAATCGCAAACCTTGGAAATAAAAGAGCCGATGGAAATCAGAGAGATGTGACTGATTATGAGAATCCGCGGCGTAGTGTGGTATAGTCTTCCTTAAGTAGACCGGGAAAAATTACGGGAGAGCAGTAGAGTAAGACTGGGAGAAAACACTGATGGACAACAAATAAGATGGCTTGTGTTGTGCCAAATTGCATTAGCTTACGAATTTACAAAGGTAGTCTACGTAATTTTTTAATACAATCAAGATTATCAGAGGACCACTGTAAACTGGTGTTGATTGTACCGCCTAAGTATCTGACCGAGTCAGTTATGTAGATGGGGACACTACTGATGACTGATTGTTCATTGGAGTAAGAGGAACGAGAAGGGGAGAAAGAAAATCCAAAACATCTGGAAGTGTTGAGACGTAGTCTAGAATGGGACGAAAAATTCTGAATACTGTATAAGTTTTCGGAGAAAGAGTTCAAGTCTTAATGGTTGGAGACAGATCGACAGAGCACGACGCCATCACTTAGGAGTGGTGATAATGTTGTTTTGACGTTTCGCTGGCCATTACTTTTGAGCACCACTTTAAACGCACCCAGCTCGTTGTATTTGTAGCACCAGCAGATTACCCAGAATTTAGCATGTTACTTCCATTTACTACTTACTTTCGATAGTCCCACTGATAATAAGCGTCTTTAAATCCGTGGGTAACTAGATTCCTTGACCTAAACTACAAACAGCGAATCGCTTCCCGATTCTTCCACAAAACGATTTACCCAGACCGGAAAGTAGAATTATCCTTCATCATCCGGAAAACTTTATTCAAAGAACTCGTAAACCCTGGAAAAGCAAACATCAGCAGCTAGTTACTCTTAGAAGCATCAAGAGCTTTCGTGAGTTCATCCAAGGAAAGAATCTCGGCTTTCAGTAGACCCAATATGAGTTGGAGTTTGGCATTTCCAGCAAACCTGTTGTTGAAAAATGTTGGAAGTCCTTTGAATCCGTCATCCATTGTGTAGCATGGTACGCGAATTATTCCCAGGGTCTGCAAAGTGGTTACAATGAAAATTCACACAGTACCTCTTTCCCGTATTCCCTAGCATTCAGAACACATCGTTCCAGGAATCCGTATTCTTCGGGTGGGACGCGTTTCACGTAAAAGTACAGCAAATAATTGGTACTTTTTGACAAGTGCTTGAAAGCAAAATCATTGCGAGAAAAGAATAATGCGGGCGAGCTAGCTCCCATCTCTTCCGTGATCTCACGGTTTAAGCCATCTTCTATACTATTATCTTCAGGGTCGACTAAACCACCAGGAAAGCCCAAACACCCGTCAAACCGCATCTGCATCTAACCACTTTGACACAGATTTGAAAATAAGCATCAAACTACCATCACTTGTGCTCTGCATTCATACTGGTTAAGAAAAAGACCATCGGTAAGAGTGTAATACATGCCGTGGGCTGCTATCTTCGTTGCGCAATCGGGGACACTTTCAAAAGATCCTTCGACTGACTGGTAGATAGGGAAGCGTGACCCCCTAGAGAAAATCATTAATCGACAAAGTAGCGACTTACAATTGTTTCATAGCATTCGCAAGCATCTAAAAATAAATAAGACACGATTATTACACACTGGTATTTTCATTCTGCTTTTCTCGCAAGTATTGGTGATAAGTACGAGTTGCTGAAGCAGTTGGCGCATTTGCTCGCTAGCTTCTGAATAGTATTTACAGTCGTGCAAAGGAAATGACGGTGACGGGTTGTATTAGCAAGCTTTGAACGCTCTGCTCGGGTAATGGGAGACTTGTCCTAGACCTAAATCGACAGTGCATCATCATCATCATCGTACAGCGTCAAACAGTAGGGCAAGCCCCACTGACCACTGCCTTTCTCACCATGTTGCACGTTGAATTAAAAAGTATGAATATACAAGATGGACAGGGAGTGGACCTATATGGGTGGGAAAAGAAAAGAATGCCCTAGTAGCCAACACACGGAATACACAGTCTAACTGTACAAACGTACACCGATCAAACATTCTGATTCGATAGAAAGTGACAACACGATCTCCACTGTTTGCGGTTCGCAGCCATATCCTTCAGTGTCTCCAGCCAACTGGTAGACGGATCTTTTGGACCCCAACCACGAAGACGTGAAGCACCTACTTTTCCTAAGTCTGCTGTACATTTTCTCATTCCTCGCTGCCACGTCATCTGTTGACCTCCACGTGGTCTCTTCCACTTCCTGGGAGGGGCGGAGAATAGGACACGGTACGGTAGACGTGTTTGCCATACGTAACACGTGTCCCAACCAACGAAGTCTACTAAGTTGGATACGTTGTGACAAAACGTTCTCTGAATTAGTACCCAATACTCGCTTTCTTACCTCATCGTTGCTTACTCGGCTATTCCACCCAATCCTAGCGATACTACGTAAACATCGATGGTCGAAAACCTCAAGACGACGAATATCTTCAGCACGCAGACTCCAAGTTTCGCAACCATACAACAAAACTGAACGCACTGTGGCACAGTATACACGACCTTTCAACTTCAGTGACATATCGGATCGGCGCCACAAGTGCTTCAGTCCAGCGTACGCCGCTCGAGCTTTGGATATCCGCGTACTCACCTCTACTACTGTGCTCCCATCCGTCGTCACGCAGCTACCGAGGTAGGTGAAGTGATCGACAACTGCCAGCACCTCCCCATCGAGCATCAAGCTCGGAATCGTTGACGTCCAGTCTTGTAACATCACCTTGCACTTTGAAGGTGCAAAACACATGCCGAATGGAGCTACAGCTCTTGCGAGATTATCTAGTGCACGCTGAGCATGTTCCGTGGATTCGAACAAGCAGACAACGTCGTCTGCGTAATCCAGGTCACATAGCTTTTCACTATCTCCTAGTTCGACGCCTACATCCTGAAGATTTTGCAAAGCACTCTCCATTATTCCGTCCATGACGAAGTTAAAAAGGAATGGAGACAAAGGGCATCCCTGCCGAACACCACTGGTCGTTTCGAACCGACCGGATAGTTCACCGTAAACCCTTACGCGGCCAGAAGTATGAGAATACAATGATCTCAGTAGGTTCATGAACTTCTGGGGCATACCTTTTCGATGAAGAGTACTGAAAAGCGATGTTCGATCAACTGAATCGAAGGCGCCTTTCAGGTCTAAGAAAAGCATTATTGTTGGTCGGCGGTGCGTGTGACGCGTTTCAAGTAGTCGGCGAAGAGTAAAAATCTGGTCGATGCATCCTCGACCTGGGCGGAATCCAGCCTGATGTTCGCGGGCATTCCTCTCGCGAGCCGGTGTAAGATGGTGCAGCAAAATCGAAGCTAATACTTTGGCGACTATCGGGATTAAGCTAATCCCACGATGATTACTGCAGTCATTGCGTATTCCCTTCTTGAAGATGGGAACAATCAATGACTCGCTCCATATTAACGGAATACGCTCCGCGTTCCAAATGTCACGGAGCAAGGCGGTTAGTGATTTTATCAATGCCTCACCACCCAGTTTGAAAAGAACTGGAGGAAGTTCGTCGGGACCTGCCGCTTTCCCCCGCCTTAGTAATCGAATACATGACTCTACTTCTACTTCTGATGGGGGCTCAAGTGATACCACCCAAGAAGTCACAGTTGTTGACACGGGAGTAACTACACTAGCGTGCGGCCAGCTAAACTGTTCCTTGAAGTACTCGGCCCATCGGTCAAGCCTTTGCTGTTTGTTATGGATGGGTTCTCCATTCCTACTGCAAACCGCTTCACTGACCTGAGTTCGCCGTCCACTGGTGTCACGAATAAGTTTGAACAGTCTTTGACTGTTACCTGAAGCAGCTGCCACTTCCATTTCTTCGGCTACATTGACCCACCAATTTTCGCGATCCTTCTTAAGGCTTCGCGTAACTTGTCTTTGCAGCTTTCTCCGCATCTTATTCATCTCCTTACGGTTCGAAAGCTGACGCTTTTGCTCCACTGTTTTCAGCGACTCCTGCGAGATCCAGTGTCTTTGATGGACAACGGATCCAGGACCACAGGCAAAACCTGCTGCAACGTGCATCGCCTGTTTGATATGAAACCAATGCTCATCTACATTACTGTTCTCCGTGGATCCTAGCTCATGTGCTAACTTCTGCTCATAACGGGTGCAAACGTCTGGATCACACAAACGTTGCACGGCTAATCGGGTTTGCGACGATGGCCATGGAGCTGGAGAGATAATCGCATTAAAACTAAGGCATGGTCCGACTCTACGTACGTGGACCAGTAAGATCTACAGTTCTGAACAGAACTGCGCCACCGGTAGCTTACGGCGATATGGTCAATTTGACTAAAAGTACCTGTAGAGTTAGAGCGCCATGTCGCTGTGCGACGCGAGCTGTGTCGGAAATTTGTGCTAGACAAGAACAATCGATTGTCTGCACAAAATTGGAGAAGCCTATCCCCGTTATCTGTGCGCTCAGCGGGTAAAGCACAACGCCCACCTAAACAGGCTTCTGACACACTGAGTTTGCCAACTTGTGCATTGAAGTCACCAGCTAGCACTACAATGTCGGAACCTTTACTGCTGCGAACGAGAGTGGCGAGGGCATCATAGAACTCATCTTTCTGCAAGTCTGAGCTGCAGTCCGTTGGGGAGTACGCCGAGATCACGAACAAATTACGTTTAACACAACTATCCTTTCGAACGCCGACTGACCCTTGGAGTCTCACAGCACATAAACGACTGTTAACAGGGATCCAGTCTAATAGGGCAGCCTCAGCCTTGTCAGTCAAGACAATTCCTACACCACGTTGACCCACAGCTCTAGCTGCTTCGTCTCCTGAGGTGCGCAGAATATACCTCGATGAGATACCTGGAGCAGTTAGCTGAATTACATTGCTCGAATCCTGGATACGCGTTTCGCTTAAGCAGCAAACATCAATCTTCAGAGAGTTCATTGTGAGGGCTAGGCACGCCTGCTGACCGGCCTGCATGAGTGTACGCACGTTGAAGGAGCCGAGATTAAGAGGCTGACGGGGCTTGAGAAAATGTGAGTTACAAGACAGAGGATTATTCCCGACACTATTTGACAGTGAATCGTTGCAAGTATCGACCGTGTTATCAATGGGAGCATTATGGGTGGATAGATGGGGCAAATAGGGATGGTTAGGGACAGAAGACAAAGGTTGAATAACAGAGAGGGAACTCTGAGTAGTAGCACACTTATCACTACCCACCCCGCTCGATGCAATGGGCAGCGCGGTCCTGATTAGCCTGCGCGACGACCGATGCAGTATGGAATTCTTTGTAGTCGTGCAGTTCATGGGAGACAGTGCACATTTGACAAGTTCCAAATGGGACCCGGATATATATATATATATATATATATATATATATATATATATATATATATATATATATATATCATGCCTGTCTGGTTTCAGACTGTGTGCCAAACAAAATGTGCTACAATCGGAGGGAGGGGGAAGGGGTAGATAGTCCGAGTCCATGAACTGTTTGTGGGCGCAATACTGAAAACTTGCCCAAGCCGAAGCAGGGATCCGCAACCGGAGCCTCTAGCTGTCCAAAGCTTAACCCGGAAGACACCGGGACGGGACGTGGGATCCGTAACCCACTGGGGGCCGGAGACTGATTCCTCGGTTTATTCGCCCTTCGGATGAGACCAAACATCCTGGGTGCCCAGTGCACCTCTCAGCCACAGATGCCCGTGAGCATACCGTTGCACGCCTTATAGGCCATCCACGGTTGGTTTGGAATCAGAGTTTAGTCATTTCCCTTAGGTTGACTATTAGTCAGTCAACCCGGTGGAGCGCCGGACATGCGTGTTCGTCCTCTCACTTCAGTGGAAACACCTCCGCCACGAGAAGGCACTGAGTAGGACTTCCTCAGCAGAGACTGTGTTGGACGCACGGCCATTTGGGAGAATTTCGAGAGGCATTCAGGACGAGTAGCCATCTCGGAACCTGAGACACCCACCCCCGACCATACTGAGGCACTGGGACCCGAAACCTGTACGTAAAAACGTAAGTCTCATGTGCTGTTCTTTTGGCCATTCAGAAAAGCTCTCACAAAATTGCTTCACCTCCACGGTACACAACTCAACACACACATCGGTCGACTCTGATGATGGACATCCACAAGAAAGGTAACTGGTATTTCATGTATATGCATGAGTACAACGGAGGGGTTATTTAGGTAACCAAAGTAGCCCTCTAAACTCTCAAGAACAGAAAAAATGAAATGGAGAGTCGTATGAATTTCCAATAGATTGGGCGTTTTAACGATCCGGGCAACAAAAGAGTGTGGCATATCACCGAAGGTGACCGGCGATAGCTTTGTCCGAAGCCTTAACTCGCACTTTACAGTTACAAAATTTGTACCGCTTGACAACTACCGGTTGTGATCACTCCATGAAGTCTGACCATGATGTAAGTCGGATCGTCAGTAAACTGAGTAATCCCACAATAATTTGAAATCATTGTTACTGAAACTGGTAAGTTTCCCTCACACAAGAGCTCTTCACCGCCTAACATTGGGTGACAGCACACTCCTTGAACCCAAAGGCAGCTTTGGATGGAACGAGATTGTCACAATCAAAATGCTGGAGGATAAAAGCCATACAGTGATATTCCTCTACATATTGTCACCAGGAAGCGTTGCCTTGCACTTGACATCTTGATCAGCAGAAGTGATAGAGTACCTGGCACCAGTAAGCGGCTTATACACGAAATCGGCCATATTATATATATATATATATATATATATATATATATATATATATATATATATATATATAGTGCAAATGCTGCAACAACCAAAACTGGAGGAATAAAGAACAAAGTGAGTGGTTATTAAAAAGGACAATTTTCCACAGCATTCTTTGTTCGTTTGCCAGACGGTTTATAATTACGGAACACGGAGATTCAACGAACAGTGTCCATCACTGGATCACAAAGTCTTACTTATGAGAAACACTGTATCAGCAATGCTAAGACTAGGTTTCGCGTACTGGGCACACGAAACAAACCAGTAAATTAAACATTGAAGCTCAGCAGGCTAAAGTGGTTGTGCGTGCACCTGGGATTCCTCGGTGTGCCATATTCGCCGGGGCAGATACTGATTGAAAGATGAGCTAAAGTGGCCAATCCACGCCAGGGAAGAAAGGTATGGAAAGTTTGATCGGTGGACTGGGTCATACAGTGTTAAATTCTGTGGACGGGGACCAAAAGATCCATCCAATTCGTAGTTAGATGTATTGGGGGATACGGCTAGCTATCGCGATCAGTGATGCTCTTTTATTCAGCCACTTCCTATAACAAATTGATACAACTATTGTAGCCCTTCCTTCATACTCTATTTTTCGACTGAGCTTCCCGCTGAGAGATAGTAACCGCGCACGATGCACAGTCGATGATGGCTAGAACAGAGGCGAGACTTACGAGGAAACCTGTGTTCTGACCACAGATTGTTTCTGGCGAGTACGAACTTCTGTCATAAAGAGCGGCATGGACTGACATGCCCTCCCTCTACGTCATCTCAACATTAGACTCAGATTGGCTATATTGTCACTGGTCACCGCTGGCGTGGATCAATTGAAGATCATCCTTCATTTTGGTGTATGCCTATGGACTCAGATCACGCTTTGATACGTTCTCGACTCCGTTTACGTCTCGTCCGTGGTCGTGTAGTGCTACCGATACTACACACGATTACAAAGACTAACAGCTTTGTTTATTTGAACAACTACCGAATTTGGTGGCGCCACTTGCTCCGCCTGTGTACACCGTCGTCACGCCGTTGCGTTCCTCCAATACACACGTTTTCCCGCTCCAGCGTTTTGACTTCTGCTCTTTTGCGCGCTGTCGAGTATATCCACTAACGTGTCACGAACCGAGGACCAGGAGCTATAGACTCTATACGGGAGCAGGTCCTGACTTAACTTAGAAGAATCCTAAAGTCGCACCAACGTAAATGCCACCCATCCGGCACAGTTACTTCTAGACGATAACCGACGACCTCCTTTAGAGGCGGAGCTGTCTACACGACTATCTGTGCTGCCGGATGTCCATGACCCAGATGGACGCTGGCAACAAATCAAGGAAGCCTTGTATGCCGCGTCTAATGTTACACAGGACTCTGGTTCCAGAAGGCCTCACAAATGATGGATACCTTTGACATCAGTTGCTCTGCTGGATGCTCGTAGATCCGTCCCTCCGGATGCCACATTCAATGAATCGCGGAAATCCTTGAGATGCCAACTAACTTGGGACCTGGGAAATGACCGCAAGCAGTGGTGGATTGCGAAATGTGGGGAAATGGGGAAGGTCGTGTTTATTGGCAATACTTGCAACCTTTTGTGAGAGTATGATCTGACGCATCCATCGATAGACAGTTTAGTCTCCTTGGCAGACGGTGCATCAGCACCGGCCCCTACCGAGCCCACGAAACCACGTGCGACAAGACAGCTGATCGATGGCGTGAATCGATAGTCGAGAGACGAATCCTACCACCGGCATTTAGGCCTCAACGCGTGGTCACCCACACCAGTCGAACCAGTGCGCTGTGTGCGACAAGTGGGTACAGGGACTGACTAATTACATATTCCTTGTCTTTTACAAATACAACGAGACAGTTCGCAGGCAGAACTGAGTTCTCGCTAGTTAGTGGGATGGTTTAAAAACGCTTTTACCGTTTGATTAGAAGCACCGGTCCACGGAAGCCCGGGGTCAGCTAGTTAATGAGGGAATCCGACGACTCACTGATTCACTCTCAGGGACGTCGTCTGGATCGTTGGGCGCAGAAGTTTAGGGAACAATTCAGTTACCTCACTTCTGCAGTGGATCTCCCGAATACACCTGCCAGAGAAACGATGCAGCTGGATACTACCCCTCCATCAGAAATGGGCATTATGCGGGAGATACATTACCTGAAAACGTACAAAACCGATAGACCAGATGGGTTGTTTCTATCTTTCTTCAAGGATGGGAGTTGACAAAACTCCGGGTAATCTGGGATAGTAAGCAGGTTCCCACGGAATGGTGTTAATCGATGATTATGCCGATTTACAAGAAAGGTGACAGATCCTCTCGCGGAAACCACAGAGGAATTCTCTTGATAAGTATAGCGTCTAAACTGCTCACCGGGCTCATTCTCCACTAATTATCCAGTGCCCGCGAAATGTATACGCGTTTCGGACCTGGTAGGGATTGCATCGACCATATCTTTACTCTTCGGCAAACCTTACAGCACAGACACATCTTCCGTAGACCCACAATTTCTGTCCTTCTTGATCTGAAAGCAGCGTTCGATTCAGTTGACCGCCCAGTTCTCTGGGGCTGCCTTTCATTGAAGGGTGTGCCAGAGAAATTTATTTCGCCTTTCCAATACTTGTATGCAAACAGCCGATACCGAGTTCGCGCTTACGGCGATCTTTCTCCCGAGTTCACTACGGAAAGTGGTGTTTGTCAGGGTTGCCCTCTTTTACCCTTCCTCTTCAATCTTGCAGTTGAATCGATTCTTGATGTAGTCCTATCCTCGTGTGAGAACAGCGGCGTCGATCTTTGCTCAGGCAGTAAACTGTCTGAGTTGGAATACGAGCGAAATTCCAGGTAAGTTGCAAGCTTTCTTAGATAGCCTAAATAACAGTATAGAAATGTTTAAAATGCGTTTTGCACATTCAAAGCGTAAAATGGTGCTGCAGGACAGGGTTGGCTTTATGCCAGATCTTTTGTTGGCAAGGGAAGCTTTAGCTGAAGTCGATAAGTATTGTTACTTGGGCAGTTATATTTCATCAGGTGGACAGACATCAGATAAAGTGTCATCGCGTATACAGGAAGCGCATTTGGCCTTTCCCAACCTCCGTCATCTGTGGCGTCGGCGTGACTTCCGATTGTCTGTTAAGGGTCGAGTGTACAGTGCGGCGGTTGGGTCCCTTCTTTTATACGGCTCAGGGACTTGGCCGCTGAGGGCAGAAGACAGACGAAGACTATCGGTGTTTGAGTATCGATGTCCCCGTAGCATTGCCCGAATATGGTGAGAACACCGTATTAGCAATGCTGAGGTTAGACCTAAGGTGTTGGGAACCAGAAGTTGGTCTGTGGATCAAGAACTGAATCTAAACAGGTTAAGGTGGTTGGGACATTTGTTACGCATATCCACCGATAGTCTTCCTCGGCATACGCTTTTACCCCAGGCAGGCAATGGTTGGAAGGTAGGTCGAGGTGGTCAGTCCATGACATGGGGAAAAAGTATGAAAACCTTGACCTGTGGCCTCAGTCAAGTAGGACGCGTTAGACTTCCAGGTTGGGGTCCACGTGATCCGCCTACCAAATGGTTGGAGACGTTAATTGATATGACTAGGTGTCACGGCAAGTGGCGTAGTTGCATTTGAACTCTTCCCTTGTCTTCGTGATTTCCGCTCATCACTTCGATTTTTGGATCTTTTTCACTTGATGCTTCTATGCTTTCTGCCCTTCCGTGGACGATGCTAGAAGGTAGCAGCCGAAACCAGAGCTCAGAAGTGCGAGGTTGGTGGTTGTATAATTTGAACTCAGCTGAACTAAGTTACGCGTCCATCCTGTTGAGCTTAAACAGCACCAGCTATTTTCAACGTGCGATGAACACGTTAGTTGAGTGGAAAGGAACGGCTGCATGTTCAAATGACAGTCTTTTGATCGGACGTCCCGCAGACGAACTAAACAGCCGCTTGAAGCAGGTCTTACAACGCATCCGAAGATTCGGGTTTCGGTTACGTCAAGAGAAATGCCAATTGTTTCTTGGAAACGATCGAATATCTAGGGTTTGTTTTTGGTGCCCACGCTTGCCATCCGTACCGAAGAAATCTGTTAGCAAAACAACGAATGCCAGTGTTGAACGACGTTCCGCCGCTCTGATTACCCGATATTATATATATATATATATATATATATATATATATATATATATATATATATATATATGTGTGTGTGTGTGTGTGTGTGTGCACATGCATATATAATTTTACACCGGCACGGTGTCAACGCAACAACAGAGAAAAAACCACAAAGTCGAGGGGCGGGGGATTAAGAGCCAACATGAAGATTACAAGTGAAAGAGTTTTCAAGTATTTTGACAGTACATGATTTGAAAATTTTTTGTCCGTTTTTCAACTGTTTATGGAAAACGAGAATTCAAAAGACATGTAGTTTGCGAGACATCATCCTCGTCATCACACACCATATAACGGCAGGGCATGCCTCACTGACCAACGCCTTTCTCGCCATGTTGTAGGCGGAAACAGAAAGAATGAATATACAAGATGGACAGGGACTGGACCTACAGGGGTGAGAAAAAAGAAGAGGCCCCTAGTAGCTAACACACCAAATACACAGTCTAACCATACGAACGCACACTGATCAATCATTCCGATTCGACATAAAATGACAACACGATCGCCGCTGTTCACGGTTCGCTGCCATATCCTTCAGTGTATCCAGCCAACCGGTTGAGGAATCTTTTGAACCCCAACCACGATGACGTGAGGCGCTTCCTTTTCCTGAGTTCCATGTGCATTTTCTCATTTCCCGTTGCTGCGACACCTTTTGACCTCCACGCGGTTTCTTTCAATCCCTAGGAGGAACGGAAACCAGGGCACGGTGTAACGACAGCCATCTTCGTTCTTGCTTTTAACACGTTTATTGTTTAACTGAACGCTGACTACCAAGCACGGTTACCATTTAACCGTTGCTCTCATGCACGCTCCCAAATACACGCTAACCACTATCTCTCCCAATCGCCTTCACGTTCTTACGGGTCCTGAAGAGTACCGTTTTGGTTAACATACGTACAGTGCCGAGCATTAGAGTAACGTGCAAGTGGTCCACGCAGCACAAAGGACCGAATAACGCATTTAATAAGGAAACCGCGAAGTAAGGCTTAGCGACCTTGCAATTCGTGAGCACGACGTGATCCCTAGGTCACGTGAATTTCCTTGTTTTCCACCGTCTGCGTACGTTTTTGAGTGTTTTATAGTTTCCCTTTCTGTTGACGTTTCGGTCGGTTTTTCAAATCGTTTTTTCATACATTTTTTGGTGTCTAGTTCGCTGTGATTATTTTCTTAGACTGCATTGCCACATTGGTCGTTGATTTCTTTTCCCGTCTTTATCCGATAAAGTAATCACTGTCTGCTGAGCGGAAACCTTGCCCAGACCCGACCGTTGGGGCGATCACGCTGCACATATCGGCATTCACGCCTGCTGATCCAGAACTCTGGTTCACGCTGATCGAGTTACAATTCGAAAACTGTCGTATAATCAGTGACGCCAGCCGTTCCAGGTGGGTAGCAGGCCACCTCCCGCCGGAGGTAACGATGCAAGTAAGGGACGTAACAATGTCCTCCCGAAGCTACGAGGCTTTGAAGGAGGCCGTCATTGCCCGCGTGACCCCAACGCAGGGCCAACGCATGCAACAACTTCAAAACGCTGAGCTTGGAAGCAGGAAGCCCTCTGAACTGCTGCGTGAGATGCAGCGCTTGAGAGGACCGACAGTAGGCGAGGACCCACTTTAATTGGAACATCGGCTGCAGCGTTTTCCGCGCGACATTCCAGTTTTACTAAGTGTCAAGCGTAAATGCTCGCTAGAGGGAAACGCAACGATAGCTGATGACATTATGTCACGATACAACCCCGCTGTTGCTGGAGTAACCAGGTCCCCCGTCACAACAGTGCCTGCCCTAACAACATCTAATGATCTCGTTCTAGTTTTGTCTAGAACTGGCGCGGGCCTGCAGCGCGTAGCAGTGAGTAGAACTGGGTCGCAAGAGCGGTACCGGGCACGCTCGCCTAGGCGCCTTAGTCCGTCACTGCGACGACGTTTTGGCCCTTCAAAAGAAGGATACTGTAAATACCACAGTCGCTTCCGTGAGGGAGCCAAACGATGCGAACCAGGGTGTACGTTTCCCGGCGCTCATCGGGGAAACTAAACCCCTGGCCCGTGGTGGCGACTGACGAAGCCGGGTCATAGACCAACAGTCGCCTTTTCAGCGTAGGGGACATCGTTTCAAATAATCTATTTCTTGTAGACACGGGTGCCGAAGTTAGTGTCATCTCCCGACCGAAAGGCAACAATAGAACACCGCAAGCCCAAACACTACGTGCTGCCAATGGCACGGCCATCCCAACGTTCGGGAGGCGGTCCATCACCTTAAACCTAGGTTTAAAGCGTTACTTTCGTTGGGTATTCATCATCGCCGACGTCCCGTACCCAATTCGGAGCACTGATTTCCTGAAACACTTTGACTTGTTAGTTGACGCACGGCGCCGCGGGGTGGTGGATCGTCAGACCCCTCTCGCTGTTGCTGGTTATAATTCGCGGGTGAATCACATCACGCCTTTCTACGTTCAATCACAGTCACACCAACCTTATGACGAACTCATCGCCTCCTATCCGGCCATGTTTCGGCAGACCAGACCCCTCCCGGCAGTGACCACCAATGTCACTCACCATATCGATACTAAGGGACCCCCAGTGTTCAGTAGGCCACGCCGGTTAGCACCAGACAAGCTTCGTGTTGCACAGGCCGAATCGGAACACATGCTAGAACTCGGTATAATACGCCCTTCTAGTAGCCCTTGGACTTCCCCCCTCCATATGGTCCCTAAGTCTAGCGGCGATTGGCGACCCTGTGGTGATTACAAAGCACTTAACAAAGTCACCGTCCCTGACAGATACCCGCTTCCCCATATACAGGAACTTACTTCGTCTTTGTCAAGTTGCTCCGTCTTCATTAGTATCTATTTAGTTCGTGCGCACAACCATATCCCTGTAGCAGAGGCCGATATCCTTGAAACTGCCATCACTATGCCTTTTGGGCTGTTCGAATTTCTGAGCATACCGTTTGGACTCAGCAATGCAGCCCAGACCTTTCAACGGTTTATACACGAGGCAACCCGTGGTTTATAAAATGTCTCCGTATACTTGCGTGATATTTTGGTGGCTAGTTCTTCAGAGCAAGAGCATGCCGCACACTTACGGGCACTTTTCGAACGCCTTAGCCAGTACAGCGTTACGATTAATATCGCAAAATGCGAATTAGGCCAGTCTGATATCACCTTCATAGGACATTCCATTTCATCCTCGGGTATCCACCCTTTGCCAGATAAAGTTTCCGCTATTCGTGTCTACCCTGAACCCCAATCTTTTCGCCAACTGCGTCGATTTGCCGGCCTGGTGAATTTATACCACCGGTTTATTCCTCTTTGTGCGGAAATGATGCAACCCATCACCGACCTGTTGCATGGAGGCAAGCGGAATTTGGTCTTTCCCGACACGGCACAAGTCGCGTTTGCCTTGGTCAAGGATGCTGTCGTCAACATAGCACTTCTTACTCACCCCGACCCTTTGGCTCCTATTTCGGTAGCGACTGATGCCTCGGACATAGCGGCTGGAGCGGTACTGCAACAGTTCATAGACGATTCTTGGCAACCTCTAGCATTCTTCTCTAAGCGCCCACAACCTGCTGAATCTGGGTACAGCACATTCGGTAGAGTTATTAGCCATCTACTTGGAAACCTGCCATTTTCGAAATGCACTCGAGGACCGTTTGTTCTCGGTGTTTACAGAACACAAGCCTTTGGTTTACGCACTGAAGTCAACTTCCGATCGATACTCACCACACGAGATTCGGCAATTAGACTTTGTCTCACAATTGACTGTGGACATACGACACGTCTCTTGGGGTACTTAATCCCGTCGCCGACGCTTTATCACGCGTACGTTAACTTAGTCTGTCACCGACGCTTTATCACGCGTACGTTAACTTAGTCTGTCACCGACGCCTAACATCAACTTAGACGCAATGGCGCATGCCCAAACTACGAACCCTGACATCGAAAAACTTCGACAAAACGGTTTTTTGAGCTTCACGACAGTACCTATCCCAACTTCCCAGAATATCATCGTATGCGATGTGTCACAAGGCCGGTGATTCCTGCTGCCCATCGTTATTTTACTTTCCTGACACTCCATAACCTGACTTATCCAGGTGTGACTGCCTCGGTGAAACTGATAACCGAGCGTTTTGTTTGGCACAATGTCAGACGAGATGTCCGTCAATGGGTTGATGCTTGCCTGCAGTGTCAACGTGTTAAGACCCATAGGCACACTATGACGGCGTTAGCCGGGTTCCCGGAACCTGAAACACGTTTTCATTATGTGCACGTCGACCTCGTAGGACCACTTCCACCTTCGTTTGGGTACGTCTACATACATGTGTGGATCGTTTTACTCGCTGGCCGCAGGCCATTCCTATCCCTCGTCCAACGTCGGGAGAGGCCGCAAAAGCTGTTGACTGGTTGGGTTAGACAGTTCCATTGCCCGGCAATAGTGACAACCGATCGTGGTCCACACTTTGATGGCGCTTTTTGCAGTCTACTCGCTACGCTCGGTTGCCAACACATTAAGACGACAGCCTACCACTCTCAGACCAATGATATGGTTGAGCGTTTCCACCGACAGTTAAAATCCGCCCTTCGAGCAAACGGTAACCCCCTTTAAAGTGAAACACTACAATTAGCACTCTTAAGCCTGCACAGTACCGTTAAGGAAGAATTACACACTACATCGGCCGTACTGGTATATGGCTGTACACCTCGGCTGCCTGGAGAGTTGGTAGCCCCCTCACCAACCGTGACTTTCGACTACGGCGACTATGGTCAGCGCCTTACGCAGCACACGCGAGTGCTCAAGGCCAGTCCGCCGCGCGAACAACAGTCTACAGGTTATGTTCCAGCTGTATTAGAAACCACTACTCATGTATTCCTTCGCGTCGATGGTGTTCGATCACCACTACAACCGCCATACACTGACCCGTTTCGGGTGATAAAACGTAGGGCAAAAACACTTATCATAGACATCAGCGGGCAATACGACACCATATCTATCGACCGCCTCAAACCTGTCGTCATGGAGTGCGAGCCGCCCGGCCAATGCACACCTGCTCAAGCCGGTCAGTCACCCGCACCGAGCGAGTCATTACTCGAACCACCGACAATTACGCCTAGTGAGAACCCGGAAGTTAGTCCGTCAGAATCTCCAACCGTACCCGCAACGCGAAGTAGCCGTTGCGGTAGCCAACTACGAAATCCCGCCCATTTAGCCGATTTCGTGACGATTTTTACAATCGACTGGTAGCACTAAGTTGGGAAGTTCGCCATGGATGCACCAATCAACAGGCTCGGGAAATTACAATCGGTAGTTATAATTTTATCTCCTTCTGGTCTCCTAGCGACTACAACAACACCGAACATCGTTCGTGTGTTGTTATTACGGTCTAACATCAGCCGGTGCCCTCAGGCGTTATTTTGTTCCGATTTGTTTTGCCCTCTCTCAGACGGATTCACACAGTCATATCGGCTTCATCCGTGTCCTCGCTGGTTCCTGTGCACGTTCAAGGAGCCAACCATTCACTAGACAACGAGACGATTGGTCGGCGTGGCACTGGAGACAACAACTGGACGCCCTTTGGATGGATCTGACACGGCACCCTCAGGTTCGCAGGCGTGAGACCCGTGGGCGCCAAAACACCGTTAGACCGACGTACATCGGACCTCGAGAGTGCAGGCGCCGTCAAACTCACCAGCAGTCGTTCGACGCCACCAACAGTATAACGAGCAAGCTACGAGGAATTCCCGAACTATTATTACTCCCGGCCCACCGCCACGATCGAAGCCCAACTCCGTCGGACTTCTGGGAGGCCCCTGTAGCGACAGTCATCTTCCTTCTTGCTTCTAACACGTTTATTGTTTAACTGAACGCTGACTGCCAAGCACGGTTACCATTTAACTATTGCTCTCTTGCACGCTCCCAAATACACGCTAACTACTATCTCTCACAATCGCCTTCACATTCTCACAGGTAGTTGAGAGTACCGTTCTGATTAACATATACGTACAGTGCCGAGCATTAGAGTAACGTGCAAGTGGCCCACGCAGCACAAAGGACCGAAGAACGCGTTTAATAAGGAAACCGTAAGGTAAGGTTTAGCGACCCTACAATGGTACGGCAGATGTGTGTTAGCCATACAAAACACGTGACCCGAGAAACGAAGTCTACCAATCGGGATGCGCTGTGACAGAACTCAACTAGTACGCAGTACTCGATTTCTGACCCCAGCATTGCTTACTCGGTCGTTTCATCCAATCCTGGCGACACTATGCAAAAATCAATGGTCAAAAACCTGAAGACAACGATTATCTTCCGCAAGCAGACCCCAAGTCTCGCAACCATACAACAAAACCGAACGCACCGTCGCACAGTACACACGACCTTTCAACTTCAGCGAAATATCAAGTCGGCGCCACAAGTGCTTCAGTCCAGCGTACGCTGCTCGAGCCTTGGATATCCGCGTACTCACCCCCACTATCGTGCTTCCATCCGTCGCCATGATGCTTCGGAGGAAGGTGAAGTATTAGACAGTTGTCAGTTCCTCATCAAACTCGGAATCGATGATGTCCAGTCTTGCAACATTACTTTACATTTCGAAAATCGAAAGCGCATGCCGAATGGACCCACAGTTCTCCCATGTCTATCTAGTGCACGTTGCGCTTGTTCCGTGCATTCGAACAAGCAGACAAGGTCGTCCGTGTAATCTAGGTCTCACAGCTGTTCACTATTTCCTAGTTCGACGCCCACATCCTGAAGATTTCGAAAGACATTCTCCATTATCTCGTTCACGACGAAGTTGAACAGGAATGGAGACGAGACATCTCTGACGAACACCGCTGGTCATTTCGAATGGACTGGATAGTTCGCCGTAAACTCTAACGCGGCCAGAAGTATGAGAGTATAATGATCTCAGTAGATTCACAAACTTCTGGGGCATACCTTTCCGGTGAAGAGCACTGAATAGCGGTCTTCGGTCAAATGAATCGAAGGCGCCGGTGTGGGTGTAACGCACATCTAGCAACTGACGAAGAGTAAAAATCTGGCCGATGGGTTCTCAAAATGGGCGAAATCCGTCCTGTTTTTCGCAGGTGTCCCTCACGCGAGCCGGAGTCAGACGACGCAACAAAATCGAGGCCAATATATTGGTGACTATCGGGATTAAGCTAATCCCACGATGGTTACTACAGTTATTGCGTATTTCCTTCTTGAAGATGGGTACAATCAATGACTCGCTCCATAATAACGGAATACGTTCCTCCTTTCAAACGCCACGGAGCAAGGTGGTGAGTGATTTTATCAATGCATCAACACCCAGTTTGAAAAGAACTGGAAGGAGTTCGTCGGGAGCAGCAACTTTTCCTTGTTTAGTAATCGAATGATTGACCTCCCGATGGGAGCTTACGTGATACTCCCCAAGAAATCGCAGTTGTTGATACAGCAGTAACTACACTAGCGTGCGGCCAGCTAGATTGCTTCTTGAAGTATTCGGCCAAACGGTCCAGCCTTTTCTCTTTGCCATGAATAGGCTCTTCATTTCTATCGCATATCGTTTCACTGACCGAGGTTCGCTGTCCACCGGTGTCGCGAGTAAGTTTAAACAGTCTTTGACTGTAACCTGGAGCAGCTGCTATTTCCATTTCTTCGGCTACCTTGACCCACCAGTTTCCGTGGCCCTTCTCAAGGCTTTTCCTAACTTCCTTCTGTAGATTTCTTCATACCTTATTCACTCCCCTACATTACGAAAGCCGACGCTTTTGCTTTACTAGACTGGTCGACTCTTGCAAAATTCTGCGTCTTTGATGGACATCGGATCTAGGACCACAGAGGAAACCTGCTGCCACGCGCACTGCCTGCTGCATATGGACCCAATGCTCATCTACATTACCGTTCGTCGTAGATCCTAGCTCATGTGCCAATTTCTCCTCATAACGGGTGCGGACTTCTGTACCAGACAAACGTCGTACGGTTAGCAGGGTTTGCGGTGCGTATCGAGTACCACGAAGCTGGAGTGGTAATCACATTAAAACTAATACATGGTCAGACTCTACGTAGCTGTATCCGTAGGATCCATCACGACGAGACTGCACCTTGACGTGGTGTGATGGCTTGCGCGCCTCTATGACCCATAGAGCTATATAGGATGGCTTCTTTAAGCCGGAGATGTAATCATATCTGACAGGTCAATGGGTAGAGGACAGACAAAGTCCAGTCTCTTGGTCCTCCAGGTTGGGGGTCGATTTGAGCTGGCAGCTCAATCGGCAAAATCAATGGAAGAATAATTGATCCAAGCAAATAGGCTTCGACTCAGCAACCCCGCTGCCTTGCAGGCAGGTTCTTCGTAGAACTAAAGGCTTCGGTTGAGATTCCTAATGGTTCTCCTGCTTTGTGACCGGACACCCTAGCAATTCCCGCCCAACATCTCCCATGAACTGCACGAATAGAAAGAATTCCGTACTGCATCGGTCGTCGCGCAGGATAATCAGGACCGCACTGCCCATTGAATCGAGCGGGGTGGGTAGTGATAAGTGGGCTACTGCTCAGAGTTCTCTTTTACTCAACCTGTCTTCTGTCCCCAACCACCTCTCTTTTCCCCACCCTCGTTCGCAGCAGTAAAGGTTCTGACGCTGTACTCCTAGCTGGTGACTTCAATGCACACGTTGGCAAACTTAGTGTGTCAGAAGCCTGTTTAGGTGGGCGTTGTGCTTTACCCTCTGAGCGTACAGATAACGGAGATAGACTTCTCCAGTTTTGTGCAGACAATCGATTGTTCTTGTCTAGCACCAATTTTCGACACAGCTCGCGTCGCACAGCAACATGGCGCTCTAACTCTACAGATACTCTAAACCAGATTGATCATATCGCAGTAAGCTACCGGTGGCACAGTTCTGTTCAGAACTGCGGTCTTACTGGTCCACGCGCGTAGAGTCAGACCATGCATTAGTTTTAATGCGATCATCTCTCCAGCTCCATGGTCATCGTCGCAAACCGCAAACCCGATTAGGTGTGCAACGTATGTGAGAAGAAGTTAGCACATGAGCTAGGGTCTACGTCGAACAGTAATGTAGATGAGCATTGGGCTCATATCAAACAGGCGATGCACGTGGCAGCAGGTTTTGCCTGTGGTCCTAGATGCGATGTCCATGAATGACACTGGATCTCGCAAGAGTCGCTGAGTATAATGGAGCAAAAGCGTTAGATCTCGAATTGTAAGGAGATGAATAAGATGCGGAGAAATTTACAGAGGCAAATTACGAAAAGTCTTAAGAATGGTCGCGAAAATTGGTGGGTGAAGGTAGCTGAAGAAATGGAAGTAGCAACTGTTCCAGGTTACAGTCAAAGACTGTTCAAACTTATTCGTGATACCGGTGGACGGCGAACCCAGGTCAGTGAAACGATTTGCGATAGAAATGGAGAGCCCATTCATAGCAAACAGCAGAGGCTTGACCGTTGGGCCGAATACTTCAAGGAACAGTTTAGCTGGCCGCACGCTAGTGTCGTTAATCCTGTGTCAACAACTGCCACTCCTTGAGTGGTATCACTTGAGCCCTCATCGGAAGTAGAAGTGGAGTCATGCATTCGATCACTAAAGCGAGGGAAAGCGACGAACTTCCCCCAGCTCTTTTC
Source organism: Fasciola hepatica (assembly GCA_948099385.1). Taxonomy (NCBI): domain Eukaryota; kingdom Metazoa; phylum Platyhelminthes; class Trematoda; order Plagiorchiida; family Fasciolidae; genus Fasciola; species Fasciola hepatica. The sequence continues at coordinate 36,709,730 of CANUEZ040000043.1, forward strand.
AAACTGGGTGGAGATGCTTTGATAAAAATCACTTACCGCTTTGCTCCGTGACATTTGGAACGCAGAGCGTACTCCGTTAATATGGAGTGAGTCGTTGATTGTTCCCATCTTCAAGAAAGGAGTACGCAATGACTAGTAATCATCGTGGGATTAGCTTAATTCCGATAGTCACCAAAGTATTAGACTCAATTCTACTGCACCATCTTACACCGGCTCGCGAGAGGAATGCCCGCGAACATCAGGCTGGATTCCGCCCAGGTCGAGGATGCATCGACCAGGTTTTTACTCTTCGCCGACTACTTGAAACGCGTCACACGCATCGCCGACCGACAATAATGATTTTGTTTAGACTTGAAAGGCGCTTTCGATTCAGTTGATCGAGCAGCGCTTTTCAGTGCTCTTTATCGAAAAGGTATGCCCCAGAAGTTTGTGAATCTACTGAGATCATTGTATTCTCATACTTCTGGCCGCGTTAGGGTTTACGGTAAACTATCCGGTCGGTTCGAAACGATCACTGGTGTTCGACAGGGATGTCCTATGTCTCCATCCTTGTTCAAATTCGTCATGGACGAAAAATGGAGAGCGCGCTGCAAAATCTTCAGGATGTACGCATCGAACAAGGAAATAGTGGAAAGCTGTGTGACCTAGATTACGCGGACGGCCTTGTCTGCTTGTTCGAACCCACGGAACATGCTCAACATGCACTAGATAGACTCTCAAGAGCTGCAGCTCCATTCGGCATTCGCTTTGCACCCTCAAAGTGTAAGGTGGTGTAACAAGACTGGACATCAACGATTCCGAGCTTGATGCTCGATAAGGAGGTGCTGGCAGTTGTCGACCACTTCACCTACCTCGGCAGCAGCCTGACGACGGATGGGTGCACATTAGTGGAGGTTAGTACGCGGATATCCAAGGCTCGAGCAGCGTACGCTGGACTGAAGCACTTGCGGCGCCGAGCTGACACTTCACTGAGGTTGAAGGTCGTGTATACTGTGCCACAGTGCGTTCGGTTTTGTTGTATTGTTGAGAGACTTGGAGTCTGTTTGCGAGAGACATTCGTCGTCTTGAGGTATTTGACCGTCCATTTTTGCGTAGTATCGCTAGGATTGGGTGGAATAGCCGAGTGAGCAACGATGAGGTCAGGAAGAAAGTATTGGGTATTAATTCGGAGAACGTTCTGTCACAGCGTATCCAACTTAGTAAACTTTGTTGGTTGGAGCACGTGTTACGTATGGCAAACACACGTCTACCGTACCGTGTCCTATTTTCCGTTCCTCCTCAGGAGTGGAAAAACCACGTGGAGGTCAACAAATGACGTGGCACCGAGGAGTGATAAAATGTACAGCAAACTTAGGAAAATTAGGTACTTCACGTCTTCGTGGTTGGGGTCCAAAAGATCCGTCTACCGGTTGGCTGGAGACACTGAAGGATATGGCAGTGAACCGTGAACAGCGGCGATCGTGTTGTCACTTTCTATCGAATCAGAATGATTGATCGATGTGCGTTTGTACAGTTAGACTGTGTATCCCGTGTGTTGGCTACTAGGGCATTCTTTCCTTTTCCCCCCCTTGTAGGTCCAGTCCCTGTCCATCTTGTATATTCATACTTTCTAATTCAACGTGAAACATGGTGAGAAAGGCAGTGGTCAGTGAGGCTTTCCCTACGGTTTAAAGCTGTACGATGATGATGATTATGATGATCTACAGTTCTGAACAGAACTGCGCCACTCATAGCCCGCTACCATATGATTGATCTGGCTCAGAGTAACTGTAGGGTTGGAGCGCTATGTCGCCGTGCAACGCGAGCTGTGTCGAAAATTTGTACTAGACAGGAATAACCGATTGCCTAAAAAAACTTCAGAAGCCTATCCCTGTTATCCGTGCCCCGAGCGGGTAAGGCACAACAACCACCTAAACAAGCTTCAGACGCACCAAGTTTACCAACTTGTGCATCATAATCACCTGCTAGAACCACAATGTCAGAGCCTCTACTCCTGCAAACGAGAGTGGTGAGTTTATCATAGAACTCATCCTTCTGCAAGTCAAAGTTGCAGTCTGTTGTGGCGTATTCTGAAGTCACAAACAAACTGCGCTTAACACAGCTATCCTTTGGAACACCAACTGACCCCTCGAGTCTTACAGCACATAAACGACTATTAACCGACATCCAGTCTAAAAGGGCAGTCTCAGCCTTGTCAGTCAAGACTATTCCTACACAGTCTCCTGAAGTACGCAGAAAATATCTCGATGAGATACCAACAGCAGTTAGTTTGACCACACTGCTCGAATCTTGGATACACGTTTCACTTAGGCAGCATACACCAATCACCAGAACCAACTGCACGCGACAGGCACGCCTGCTGACCGGCCTGCGTGAGTACGCACGTTAAAGGAGCCGAGATTCAAGCTGACGAAGCTTGAGAAAATGACAGTTCCAAGACAGGATTAATCCTGACACTATTTGACAACGAACCATAGCGAGTGTCGGGAGTGTTATCAGTGGCAGAATTATGGGTGGGTAAAGAGGGCAAAGAGATATGGTTTGGGAACAGAAGACAAAGGTTGAGTAAAAGAGGGGACTCGGAGCATTGGCGCGCTTATCACTACCCACCCCGCTCGATTCAGTGGGCGGTGCGGTCCTGATTATCCTGCGCGACGACCGATGCAGTATGGAATTCTTTCTATTCGCGCAGTTCATGAGAGATGTTGGGCGGGAATTGCTAGGGTGTCCGGTCACAAAGCAGGAGAACCATTAGGAATCTCAACCGAAGCCTTTAGTTCTATGAAGAACCTGCCCGTAAGGCAGCGGGGTGGCTGAGTCGAAGCCTACTTGCTTGGATCAATTATTCTTCCACTGATTTTACCGACTGAGTCGCCAGCTCAGATCGATCCTCAACCTAGAGGACCAGGATTCTGGACTCCGTTTGGCCTCTGTTCATTGACCTTCTAGGCGCGATTGCATCTCCGGCTTAAGGAAGTCATCCCGTATAGCTCTTTGGGTCATAGAGGCACGCAAGCCATCACACCACGTCAAGGCGAGGTCTCGTCGTGACAAGACCAATGTCTTCCGTGGCGGTTGCAAGTGTGCAATCTGCAAAACACAAATAGAGAAACTCCATGAGCCGAAGCCCAGTGTTTGCATCACAGGATTCTACACCCACGTTAATTGAACAACAAAATGGTCGTCTTCAACCTGCTCACCACAAACAGGCCGTACGGTATTTGCGCCACCGGATTCGGTTCTGAGCAGTATCTCTCAGCGTCCCTACCCAACGGAAATCCTCGCCCCTTAGGCCCCAACCAAGGAGGCGGGAAGCACCAACCGAAGCCGAAGCTAACTTTTTCATGCCCGTGCGCAAAGGCATAGCCAGACCGCTGCGCCGTTTTTTCTAGCCTTACCCATCACGTGCAACAAGAGAACGAGGTGAATGATGGACAGGCATGCGTAAAACATGCTTAAGCCATCGGAGGCGCCGAGCAGCGATTGTCTCGGTCGGAGGGCGACTATCAGCATCCCAAGCTTGCACGCACGGCGTAAAGCTTAATCAAGCAAACACGGGTCTATCCTCGAACTTCGTAATCCATTAACCTGCCACCCCATGGAATACCACTGTACTGTTTATTTTCAATTTAGGGGTTTGCATACGCATCCAACATAAAAATATCTATCGGACTTCGGACTGATTACTGAAGGTGGTGTCTGTGAAACGAAAATTTTTTGTACATTTACTACATCTGTGTTGTGTACAACTTTGCAATAATCCTTCCAAGTACATTTTCGTCCAACCGCGATTCCGATTTTGTGCCCGCGGTATCTGCAGGAATGAAAATGAAAAAGTAAACTGTCGCATATAAGAGGCAACATGATACTTTCCACTGATTAGTTTGCTCCAATGAGGAGGATAAGAAGGAAGGGCCGACCACCTTCGTGGGTCCGCGGGGCCGAAAAAGCGTAAGCAGGCAAGCAAGTGGCATTCAGACGCTTCCGCAGCGCAGGGGGACATCTTCGCCTTCTGCGGTTTCTGAGGGCACACAAACATGCTCTAAGAGTACAAAAGTCCTCTCAGATACAATGTGAGGCGAGATTGGTACAAGAGGCCAAGAAATGTTCCAAGGCATAGACTGTACATGTACAGTCTAAAGCGCAGCCGCGAGTAGCAGTAAAAAATGTTATGGATGGGCAAGGTAGGTATGCAAGCAACGCCGGTGAAAAGGCCTAAGTACTTGAGGCGTTCTTCAAGCTGGTATACACCGCAGATGCCGGGAACCATCCGCCATTACTAGAACCTTATAGCGTTCCCCAAATGGACGAAAATGTTATAGAACCCGTGGAAGTGGAACTAGCTATCATTCGGTCAAAGCGAGGCAAGGCGGCCGGTCCAGACGGGATTCACCCCGCCATCCTACGTCCGTTGGCAAGCGCGGTGTCCGGGGCGCTAGCACACTTGTTCACCAGGTCAATAACCTCGGCCAAGCTGCCTTCTGACTGGCTAATAGCCGACGTGGTGTAAGTGAATGCGGCTGAAGCCAGATGGTTTTTTAAACACATTAGCTGTTGACATGGAAACCCATTGATGGTTATTACTAACCATCTAAGCCAAGTAATTACTTGGTTTATGAGTTCAGTTCAGCTCAGTTCAGTTTGCACAGGACAGATCATGGCCACGGCCAATTGAGCGTCCAGAATTCCTTCGATGTCATGCACATTAGGGAGGCACTCACCACTGTGGTTTATTTCTTCGATTCCCCGCTAAAAATAGGAGGGAAACGTAAAACCTCATATATTTGCGACATCGCACATCAACTGCGAGTTATTGTTATGTATCGTGAGTGTTCACTAGCCATCTTGTTTATTGCTGCAAATTCGGTTTACATCACAGAAACCGCACCAACGACTGCGTGTAGAATGAAACAGTAGTTCGTATGGGAATAACAATCTATATTAGGCGGCACTGTTTAGACTTTCAACGGTTGTTCGGAATGTTCGTCCACAAGAGCGGATTACAATTCTGTAATAGAACGGAAGGAACCGATAGTCAGGCACATACGCGTAGGTGTCTTGAGAGAATCAATAAGTCGAACTAGTTGGTCACCACTACGGCCAATCGAGCGTCCAGAATTCCTTCGATGGTATGCACACCAGTAATGCACCCACCACTGCCGATTGTATTTCGTCGAATCCCCGCTAAAAATGAGGGAAACGGAAAACCTCATCGCACATCAACTGCGAGAGACACTATGCATCGTGAGCGTTCACTGAGACAGTATGCACTGAGGAAAAAAGTCTAATAAAACATACTCCAGAAGGACCACAGTGCTACCCGACATCCATATAATTGATATACTCAAGGCTAACTACAAGGAAAGATCACGAACCACTTGCGATATAGGGCACCTTTGAAGGATTGGTGTGAAGGAGTTCAGGAAAACCCGTTCCATGCATTAGCATCCATATTACAAACGACATTTATCATTCGTATGAACTATCTTTGCTGGAATTCCGATTGTTTGTTTTTATTTCTCTAAATCTTTGTCACAAACCGGACTCCTACCGTTGCCTCGAGCGAGAGTCGCTCAGCTTGAATTTCGTTGTGACTGTATTTGGTAATTTCATCTTCTGCATCTAACCTTTTGCTGTAACCCAGCTGCAGTTGTTGATTTGTTGTCCAATTTGGAGCGAAAGAGCCCAGAAGGAATACTTTGAGGTTTGATTATTGTAAAATTAACCAATTTGTTGTATATAGTACCGTAGCTATTTGGAATCGACTTTGTTTTGAATTGTGTCGAAATTGGTTGCTACGCGTCGCTCGAACGTTCCGGTGGCTGGACTATACAGTACTCAATAATCTTGGCAATTGCCGAGACATGAAATTACGCAGCAAGTCGGCAAACCGTTCGGAATCAAAGGACAATACCCTGCAGGTGAACCCAACTCCTTTGCCCGGGTAACGATGAATGAAACTACCACAATGGGACTTGAACGGGCGCCGGTGAGCAAGGCCACCGAACACATCACCCCGCTAAATTTGAATGAGGTCATGGCGGTTTTAGTCTGCCGCCAATTCCGCTCATATCTGCCTAAATGTTGCGTCTTGTTCCAAAATTTATACCCCTTTGGAACCGCAAAAATAGCAATTTACGGTTAATGCCGTAAGGCGTAATATGTCGTAAAAAAAATTATGAAATTGGTCTGCCGACTGTTTCTTATGTATCTGCCAGAATGTTCATTTGTATTGCAAAATGGATACCTTTTTGGAACGACATAAATTGGGAATGCAAAGAAATGTCAAACGGTCCTTCGTAGATGTGGTTCGCCGGGAACAATACAAGTCTGGTACCTTGAATATTATACAGTAGGACATTTATATGTATACTTAAATGGTAACGTTCCCGGCCATCGCTCGACGTAGTTCCAATAGGACGGGGGTGTATATATACATACGTACACTAATATATATATATATATATATATATATATATATAATCTACCATCCAGTATTCACTAGCGCGCAAGAAGACTCACGAAGTGAACACGTGCCATAACGACCTAGTTGTGCTAGCCCAAATAAAAAATCAATAAGGAAGACAAATGCCAATATGGCAGGAATCATAATGCGGCGGCCCTGGATAGGGCCTTTTGTCAATCTCTTTGGATCACGTTCACCTCGCAAGACAATGCACACAAGTGTAGTCGTCCTCATTGGTGAAACCTGCGCACTGATAATGTGCCCATCGGCCACACGTTTGGCATTGAACCCATTGAACGTCCTCGTCCAGGCCGACCGTTGGATCCTCTCGCCGGCAAACGCTGCAAACGTCCTTGTTGATTGGTGACGCCGGCCTGTCCAGTTTTCGTTTCTTGTTTGCTATCCGGAATTGGTTGGCCGTAGTTGTCCGATGTTGGCGGAACTGGATACGCTGCAAAGGGTTTCCTATAACCTGAATATCGCTCTCGTCGGTAAACCGAACTTCCAATAACGGTTTCCTTCTAGACGTTGTTCCCTGTTTTACGGTTAAATCTCCTATCGGCGGTTCCGACCGTAGGACATACTCGTCAGCTGTACTGGAAGTTGTGGGACATTCTAATATTTCTCGGGTCTCTTTCTCTCGGCCGAACATGGTGGCGATATCCGACCGGTGTGATATTCGTTCTACGCCTTCTTTTTCTGGATGCTCGTAGCACAGTCTAACGTTTGGCCACAAGCCTATTACGTCTGGTAACAACCTTAGCTGGGCTTTAGCCGTTCCGTAGTTTTTCTCCCCAAGATTTGCCAATGCTGCGACAATATCTCTACCGATATCTTCGCTCTCCCGCAGCTTCTGTGCCTTGGTGGTTATTGTAGAGGTCGACGCTTGCGAGATGATGGTGTCTCCACCGGCTAGGGTTATCACCTCCATACAATCTACTGACCGGCGATTATTGGCTAGCGTAGAAAGGTCAACATTAGTGGCACGAGCAACGTGCAACACGTGAACGCAATGCAGCATCCACTGGCGACTGAAAGGACAGTTGCAGTGTGGCACACTGCCGCCGGTAACCCTAACGGAGGACCCTCTACTGTTTGTTACAAGCCACTTGCGTTTTACATAAGATATGCCAGTGATCGTCACTGTATGCAGGTGGCGAAGGAGAACGCCACGGGCGACTACGGTTAGCTTGCCGAACACGGGTTTCAACCAATGTAGCACATTACGGAACTTGCATATGGACATTTGATCCTTACCAAGTCTACCCTGCGAGAATTCTCTTAAAGATGCTACCCGCTTCAGAATTCTGTCACAGACCTGCAACAAGGTTGACCTAGGTGACAGTCCCGTCTTAAGATGCCTATTTTCGGTTTCCACTCTATTGGTTGTTAAATTACCCAAAGTTAATGCCTGCCCTACCTTGTAACCCGCCCAGTAATCCTTAAACGGCATCCACGTTCTTACTAAGCAACCCATTGCCTCAGAGCTGCGGGCCTGAATAGCAGCCCGAAATCGTTCGAATGCGGACTCGCTGCTTGCGAACACCATGTTACGCATCCACTGGAAAACACGATCCTTTTCTAGAGTCGTTGCTGCAACTAGATGGTTGCACCGTTTCCGCATATCTTGCAACACGTGAAACCGGCAGAACACTATCTGGGCTTCAGGATAGTGAGTCTTGAACCCGTTTAACTGAGCGAGACTACGATCTACCACCTTTGTTTTACATTCCCTAGTTGCGGGCAGGTATTCACGCAGAAAACCCACGGCTTGTCTGTAGCTTGCAGTGCGGATGAGAGGGGGCAGGAACGCAAAATTGGCGAAAAATTTGAAGAAGGATAAATAACATTTGGTGATGAATGGTGGTTGCCGGAATAGGGTTCCAGATTTAAATGCTGGGACGAACTAAGAAAGGAGTAATGACACCGGTATGGACCCAGCAAAGGGATATTAGTGTGATGTATATGGGAGAAGGGAATCGGGACTGAGTTTCCTCCAACAAAGAGCCTGGTAAATAGGACGGAAAAGGAGGCAGCTCTGGGCCTAGGGGTTTAGTCGCCATATTGAATGAATGACATCAAGGTGGAGGATTACTACAGAAAATTATGGAATAAATGAACCTGAATGATAGTCGATAAGTAAGCTCATACTAACTGTGCTTAGGCTATGGTAAGTGAGACGTAAAGGTTGGACGATGAGACTTTGGAGAAGTAAGAGCTATGAAATACACAGATAGGTTGAGACGGCTATTTCGAGTACCCACTCTCTAGAATAAAAACAAAATTCTGGGTAAAAAGGTGGGACGCGATTAACCGGAGCATGCTGCGTGGGAACAAATTGAACAACGTCGAAAATGGAGGTAGAATCCCGTCTACGAGCGGCTTCAAGTAAAGGAAATCAGACTGAGTTTTCTCCAACTACGAACCTAGTACATGGGATGGTCAAGAAGGGAGCTCTGAGCCCAGGGATATAGTTGTTCTTTTGAGTTGATGTCTTATTGGTGGAAAAGTTGGCCTGGAGATACAGCAGGCTGCACATGAAACATAAGTAGGACCTGAGTGAAATACTGCTTGGAGATCCACGACATATTGTGTCGCACGTGGGTCTCTTGGCCTGTGACTCAGAACCGCGTTACAGTAACCCAAACCAACCTCCTACCCTCGCTCCTCCGAGGTGTGCGGTGCATTGTTGAATACGGTAAGTCAAGGAATTTGTTTAACCTCTCTTTAGATCCCGGTAAGTGGACTATTGCCAGGACGGTTGGTGGAAGCTTATACCATATATATATATACCAAATGAATTTGGAACTTAGGGTGGTCCTCTAGGACGGCACCAGGACCGGATGACTGCTGTGTCGTAAAGAATACACGAGGCTTATTTGGCCTCGTACCACAGCGCAGGCCTTGCAAGATCTGTTTTTATTAATGAGTGGAAAGGGACAACATTCGCTTTATTCGTCGCAGTAAAGGAGGTCCGAGATATAACAAGTCACAGAGCTGTTCATAGTTGAGACTAGGCGTATAACCAACTATTTGTTTGGTAAAGGTGCTCTAAACATTTTCAGTGGCAATCCTCCCACACTGGAGCATGTTATAACCAACCACTGCACTATAGTCTGGCAAAGGCCCAATATGGGCTGAAAAAAACGCTGAGTTTACACTCACGCAAACAGAATGTCTTGTCAACCAGCCCCATTACCTGTTCAACCTAGTCGCTTGAGCCTCTGTCTGCTCCGAGAATTTGAACGAACAAGGGTATTATATGGCCAAGTCACCTACTAAGGACGTGATGAAGATCAAATGGCCACCTTTACTGAAACGTTCGGGAGGCACGTGACACTAGTATGTAACAACGCAGTCTTATCCACCAAGAATTTCATTAGCTAATCGCTTCTTTACAACTTGAGCGTTCAAAGTCCTCTGATGTTTTTGCTACTAAGTTACCCGATGGCGGAAGTCTCTCTGTCTCTTTCCTAAGCTTCTTATAACGAGCCTAATCAAGCTAGCTGCCGTATTCTCTGTGAAGTTTCCGGCTGCTGCTCGTCTATTTGATGGCCTTGGCCATCGCAACCTTCCATCACATCAGATTCCGCTCCCCGCTCCCTCTTTTCATGGGTGCAAACTCGTTATGGAATGCATTCTGGGATCCTTCCATTGCATCTCGGCCTTCGTCGACCGTAGTCTCCTCTGCCATGTCCCTATTCACCTCGATGGCCCTAAAGCGAATTTTTTCTATATCCATGCCATCGAAAATCCTAGCCAGTTCAGTGGCCACCTTGAGCAGCCCCAGGCATTGGGCGACGGTAAAGCACACATGTGACTACCCTTGCACAACTATTCGTAGCTATGCCCTTGTGAGGGGGTCTGTATTACTAGATCAGGCAAGGTTGGTACGCGTCCAGACTCATCCATGGTATCTCCAACACATTGGTGCAACACATTTGTCCGAAGCCCTTATAAGTAGCGCCCCTCTTTTTCTCCTGAAGAGTGGACCTCGACGGCCCAGTCAGTGGGCGGTAAGCCGGAGTGACCCACTTAGAGCTGCAACCTGCTCTGCCTGCAGCTGCTTACGTATTCCTACGGACAACAATATCCTGACCACCTCTGCCCGTCTAGGCCTACCGCTGAACACCTAGATAAGAAATGTTAAACACGGAAAACCATGGTCGTCCTCCCGGTTCAACCTTTCTAAAAGCTCTAACTTAGCTAATTCCCACCCCTAATATCTCGGTCACTCCTCAGTGCCGGGAACCCTACTGAGATGGCAACCAATGACTGCTCAACGAATTTATCGTAGGTCCCAGTAGAAATAGTCCTCGGGGAACATTGAACAATACTCTGCCGTGTTGAATGTCTAAGCTTGTCATAAAACATCCATCCGTAGAAGAGAGAAAGCTTCTTCTAAACTGGTACACTCTTCCTCTGTAATTAATTACCAATAAAATCCCGTTGTGTCCATTATCGAGGGGTCTTCTCAGTATATCCGTTACTGGCTACTTTGTGTATACCCACGCCCATTTTGCCACATCATCCGCAGCAACACATAGTTATCCGATCCTAATTGGGATTTTTTCTGATCCCCTCCCTTCCCATTCTGACCTCTCGAAATGGACCCTTTCCTGGCCTGCCACCTACCAGCTTTAACAATTTCCACTATGGGCCGATCGTACTTACGCCGCAGCCGTGGGGACAGTTATCTAGTCCATGCCTATTATTATATCCCTGAGCACCATCATCAGTCGATGACATTAAAAACTACCACAATGCCTCCGCGTGTCAATCCTGCATAGCTCCGCATATCGGGCCCCAGTTAGCAAAATTGTAATTGTGGTTGATTTCTGTTGAAACCTCGATTGCAACCCTCAGCTTGAACATCCACGAGACTGCCAAACCTCCGACCTCTTTCGGGTCTAGCTGGTTACTTGGACAGCCACTGGCCCATTAAGCTTTACTCACTGATAACAGCATGAATTAAAAGAGTCCACCGACCAGACGGGATCTTTTACCACGCTGGGCGGCCGCGGCTTTATCTTACACTCATGTTGGCTGGAGCTATATTGGAGCATCTCAATTCGCTCGCTACTGTGATGACCATCCTGCTGCCCGGCATAAAAGTCACTACAGTAATTTCACTGGATTGCCTGGTGGATTCTCGATACCATATGACATCGTGCCTCGCTTCAACGGCGACTTTCCGTATGGCCTTCGAACGGTTCTGCTCACACTGCTTTGTAGTACTGAAAAGCTTGACCGGAATCCAGCCGTCTCCACTGCCGTCTCTACTTACTATCCCCCGTTTGGTCAAACAGTGCAATCTTGGTCCATTCCTGCCTGCTGCTCTAAGCATTTTCCTTATTCTGCTCACTTGCGCAAGGGGGCAGTCAAAAATGATGAGCCCACCCTCCTGCGTTTTCTAGCTCGGGCCCCAATTCCCATGCCGCTACATCAGTGGCAAACAAACTTAATGAAAATAAAATCAACTACTCGCTGCTGGCCACCAGTTGCTGTATATCCACTTTTCGTGTTATGGAAACATTCGTTCTTGCATCTAAATAATAACTGTTGTCGCCTCGGACCTGGTTTCCTGTAAACCACTGCGATAGTGCTTCTTGTGCTCAGGTTTCATCATTTCACATCATCTTTACATATTTTGCTTGAACTCATCTGCTAAATGTGTTTACCTCAACTGACTGTTTCTTCAGTGATTCTATTTAGAAGTCCACTGCTAAACATCCAATTACAATCCATGATGTAGCACCAGCAAAATAAAATTCTTGTACAGAGTTCGTTTTCTTGTCCATCTTCGCATGAAGTGTCGCCCTCTGCATGCCTACCTGGGGATCATCTGTCCAAAAGAGACAAAAATAATAAAATTATCCGACTCATTCGGAAAATTTTCTCAGAATCCCTATTGGCTCCACCATTGAGTACTTTAACCACCGACCACTGACTCGGTGATTTATCTAAATGACAGGTAAAGGTAAGCTGATCTGAAGGCCGCTAACATGGCTGACTGCACCCTGATAAACCCCTGTTGGTTTTGTTATCCACAGTGACTCGTTACCCGTCAGGGAAGTTACTCCTCCGGTTTTTAGGCCTCGATCTTTAAGACATCCAGTTATTTCCTCCACGAGTTCCCCTCTTTACATCTCGATTCTACTTTGACATGTCCTACATTCCTCCATTAGCACTTTCTCGTTTTCATTTTAAACGACCGCACATCGTATTCCCTGGACGGACATGGGACCACTTTTGACCACCAGACCCGTCGAAGCTAATTTTCGGCACTTCGTTGGAGCACTCTCAGCTGTACTAAAGCAATGGCCTACCTGTTTATGCCGTGATATCCGCCGCTAGTTGGAAGACTGATTCTTGAGGACACCATAATCTCAAAGAAAGCGATTTTTCCTGCCTGGCTGTCTGCTCCGGTTGTTGAACCTGAGTAAACGTCCGTCATCCATTGCTTGCATCGCGTCTGTATACATTGCATCCTCCGTATTCTATAACAGCGCACTTATCAACATGTCTATGCTTGGCCAACATTTCATCACTTCTGGAACCAGAAGTCGAAATTGATTCCGATTTACTGCGTGAACCGTTATCATATAATTCAAGCCAATATCTGCCCGACTTCGCTTTACGTCTTCTGAAAGTTGTCACCCTTACCTTTAAAATATACGAATACCTCATCTTCTTGGTTGACTGTGATCATGTGTTGACGCGCGCCCCTAGGCCGCGATCGAGAAATCAGCTACTATTATTATTATTTTCTGTGCCAGCCTAAATGGTTCAGTTAAGGCTCATTAAGCAGACACCATTGTAGCGGTTTGCACATGGTGCACTGTAGACGGAGACGAAGTTGCCTCTTCGGCCTGGAAGGAAGAACGTAATTGCACAGAGCTGGACGGTACAGGCGCATATCTTGGTGTGGACCTCAGGATGGTTCCTATCTGACCCACCCCGACTGAGTCATTCGTGTTCTCTATCCTGCCTACAGAAGGCGAAATCATTATTTGGTAATCCAGGAACAAAGTTCTTTCTCTCAAGGCGGTCGTGTCCTTTATTCTTCATTTGGACTGTGAAATCGCCAACTGTTAATCCTGGTACATGGCCACAACTCTAAATCTATGTGTTTATAAAGACAGTTATTGACACTCAGTGTTCCCAGACAGATTTAAAGAGTTTAGTCTATTTGTTTCGAAAGACACACGTGTTAGTACAACATCATTGCTTTCCCCCCGTCGCCAAATTATCTGGAACTGCTTAGTCCTGCTTGGGTCCTCGGCACAACTCCAAAGACGAGGAGAAGAAATTGGTCCCATCGTCTCTACTGGGGTGCATGAGAAGGTTGGTGATACAGGACTTCCTACAACTCATTCTATACCAGTGGGAGTTACCGTGACACTGAAATTGGCAAGGATCACACCTTCCTCCGCCTGCGGACAGTACTGACAGTAGTCACCTTCTGACACATCTGAGTTACAATTTCCGACCACACAAGTGGCTTCTTTGCTATCGTCAAGGTAGCCCAAGAGTTGAGTGTGGCATTCTGCTCTCCTTTGGAGCCTCTCATCAGTGCCCTGGCACTGTCAGCCGGGTCTCCACTCATTGCTAGACCACCTAACCTTACTCTCTGACCGTCAAATGCAATCTGATATCTGCTTTTGTTAGCTGAGTCCCCACTGCTGCCACCGCCAGCAGTATATCTCGGAAGGACTGATCGGCTGACTCAGTTAGTATTGGTCTCGCTTTCTGTACACCTCCTTTCGCAAGTGATGACCTCCAAGTCTTCACTCTGTACACTCCTCTTAGATCGGCTGTGCAAGGAACACCTACTATTCTTAGTGCCATGGAACCCTGTTCCCATCTGTGTTTCACCAAGCCCTTGGTTCCACTTTGTAAAGCTCCTGAATTGGGATTAGAAGCTTGTAGCTTGAGACTCTTCTCGCGGGTGAGATCTGCCTTTGCATACACTTCCTTCGACTTCCTGCCATTAGGAGCCCGGAACTTCCCGCCTCGGTTGGTCTGTCTGCCGCAATCTTGAGCTGCCTCCTCCTTTTGAGCCAAAGTGCCCATCTAGGCTTCAGCTCACTGCTGCTATTGTCTGCTCCAAAGGAGCTGAGGCAACGATGACAAGGCAAACACTGGGAATTCGCATACTCTCTGCAACAAAAGTCAACCCAGGCTTGTCTACCACCTTCGGAGACGGCATAATACTGTCTTCCTGCGGTATCTTGGGACCCTTGGTGGTGGGAGTACTTTATGGAATTTGATCTATTTCCTAAGTCTACAGTTTGAAGGCCAGGCTGGCAGCCCTTTGCAAAAAGCACAAACCCACTCAGCCTATCGGTCTTTTCTGTAAAGGTGATGGGTGTCTATTGCTATTCCCAAACTTCCTGGGTGAACCCATCTATTGTTCGCCTTGCTCTTCATAAAGTTCACAACAGGTTTTTTGCAAGTGAGTGAGAGACATGGGTCAGAAAAGCATGCCAAATAAGGCAAAACTAGCTCAAGTGCTGTATGACCAAAAGCAAAGAAACTTTGACACTTGCTAATATAACCCTTATAAGCAAATGCACTGAATACTCTAGGCAAGAAAAGATGGCTTCATAAAACACCGAATACTGCTCGGTAATACTACTAGAACAGTGAAAATATTCCCCCAAAAGCGCATCTAAAAGGCAGTGCTGTTGTGCTGAGCATTGTGGAATAATCTGGGTCATTTCTTGGAACCTTTCAAAAATGGGAATGAAAGCTGGGAGCTTCAAGATTTTAAACCACAATGTTCACCAATACAAAACAGCTCACTTCGGTTTACATAGGAAAGATAATTACCATCGTAAATCTGGCCCCTGGAGGTCTTTTGATGGGAAGCGCACAAAACATGCACTCACGACTGCACAATGTATTTCGCCGAAGCCCTACTAAAAGTGAGAGAGAAACACAAAACCCCAGTGTACGCCAACTGCTGTTGATATTGCGCATGGTGTACGTTTACTGCGAAACTGGGCAACAAAAGAAAACTTCAATTACAATAAGCCTCAGTGCTATCCTTCATCCATCCAGAGAATGCACTCGAAACCAGCATCTAATCAACGTTGGTCGGCTCGGCTTTCTAGAGTACAGATCATTTGTGAACAGCATCACGGGTTTACCCAACCCAGACACGGGGTTCGCCATAATGGCAAATCGGCGATCGTGATATTTCTGGGCATGACTTAATTCTTCGATGGAGTATTCTAAGTCAGTTTATTAACAAAAATCAAAAAATTATATTATGTACCACTTGCTTGCCTGTTTTTCGTCATATTTAAAGGCTTAGGATCATACGGTGAATATAAGAGACACTTTTTCCAAACCCTGACTAGTAACGCGTAGTGCGACATGAGGTGGTTTTCTTTGCTTACCACTTACCTTAATGTAAGTAATCAATGTGTTTAGCGTCATCCAACAAAGGTCTCCTTCTCGTACGCACGGAGTAATAAAATCTTTTACACTTTTTACCTTTGGCTTCAGCCTCCACTTTAGGAGATATAACAGGAGGGTCAATTTCCTTCAGGTCGTGGAGTAGCGGTCGGAGTATTAGATTCTCCGCCAAAAGGGAGTTATTCTGATGTGTTGTGTCCCCGTTGAAAAGTTCAGAACTAACCACCAGTTCATGACTTGCAAAGCTCAGGTACGTAACAGAAGCGTACAGGCATGTACGTTTTACCTTTCGGAGAGCGCATCCATCCAAGCAGGTAAAGCCCGCAGGATGGCTCGGCTCATACGTCAAACCATCATTGTAACGGAAACTAAACTAATCATTTTTGAGTCCCAAGTCAGACCTCTTTGGAGCGATGCTCATTGATTAACTCCAGGGCAAGACAGTAGGATCTGGTAGCACCATAAAAAGCACAACGTTATTTTAGTAAGTAGGCATTCGGTTTCTCCTCCTAAATCACATGGAAGTTTGGGATCTGCTATGACTACCCCGCCCGAGAGGTGATCTTCTCGTTCTTCATATTATCTTGAAAGGCATGTTATGCGGTTCATCACCGCAGGTGGAAACCCTTTTTAACTATTCTCCATGTAAAGAAACGCTATTGGTTTCCCTTCGCTTGCCAAATACAAATAAAGTTTCTTCATCAAAAGGTATAATCCAAATTGGAACAATTTGTCTTGGAAGATTCGGGCATTGTCATTATCATCTATGGCGTTCAAACACGAGATAAGCTCAGCCCCAAATGACTATGATGTTCATTCATTATACTTTGAGTGCTCGTGAACCTGAAAAAGAACTGGAGTACCAGGTTGTTCCCGGTGGAGATGGGAGCGAGCAAACGGGTTGGAAGCAGCCGAAGAGGGTCGAAAGCTGGCTCTGGATAAGCTTGGGATGGGTTGTCAAGCGACGTCCAGTCGATTGTGACGGCCCCGATGGGGCGAACTGGGCCGTAAGCCGGCCAGAAGCTGGCGGGGCTCTGGCCGGATCGGCAGCGGGCCGGGGAGGGGTTCCCTTATAATTCAGCCACGCACAATACTTTTGCCCACAACACTTACTGACTCCGTATTGGCTTCAATCGATTGAAAAGCTGAAGTTCCACTCCACTCTCACGGAAAACGAGGAAAGCGGCACAAAAGAGATAACACCTCTTTTGTGAATAATAAAAGCACAAATTATCGACGGTTAGATGTGAGCAAATGCCACATAAGATTTTGTCATCACGACAAAATCTTTTTTTTCTGGAAGAGAAGAAAGGGAGGCAAGTGGTTTTGTATACCATGTAGACAGTTGAATGTAAGTGAAACAACTTGGTGTGATCAATCATCTTGTATACAAGAACGGGGATGGCAAAAGGCAGAGAAGCCATAGTGTTAAACTCGTTTTCACAGTTCATAACAATATTCATGATTCAGGAATTTCTTAGCTGTGAAGCAGTGAACATAATGCACATGTTAGCTTCGGGGTTATAAGGCGGTCAGAAATAAGAAAACTGTGGGGCAGAAGCATGCGCGCAAAACAACCTGGAGATTATTTTGAAACCATCTTGGGAAACCTACCTCTAGTGACTTTTAGCTCCTGAGATATATTTTGCTTCGGCAAACCAACCCTCAATATGCCTCACCCTGTTGGTCTCCTTATCTAGTGGACTGAGTGACTGCTTTTGCAACGTCGAAAACCAAACTTGTAATGAGAAGAACCACTTTTCGCTGAGATTCATCGCAGAATGGACACGAAAACCCCCTCTAAGTTTCTCAGTTCAATGCCAAATCACCTAAGATCGATGTTGCACAACTGAAGAATAATAATTCCCTACTTCAAAAATACATTCATATCAATATTGACAGCGCAGTAAATTTCGGTAGACCGCGGCAAACATCCTTCGCCAGAGAGCAGTCGTCCTTCGTCTTTGCTGACATTTGCTGGTAAGCTTTTATCGATGACAACAGATAAATGTAAACAGACAAATTACGTTCAACGTCGAGTTCGTCATTTGTTGGGCATTGCCGGATGCGTTCTCAGGCGGTAAACTCCGAGCAGAATGAGGAGTTTCATATCTAGGAGTACTTCCAGCTTGAGGCAGTAACCCATTCAATAGGACTTCAGTGACAACGCCCCGCCCCTACTGTTGAAGTAATATAGTTTAAACCACGAAACTAAATAATGCTTTTAGCTGAGGGATTGCATTTATTCGGAATTGCAAACCCTGATGGGATTAAGTCTGTTGGACAGAAATTATCAACATTACTCCTTATAAGAGGATTTCTGATGCCTCAGAAATACGGACTACCGAAATTAAAGAAAATAGGTATTCTATTGCGACACATCCTTTTCATGACTAACTCATTGGAAACTTGTTTGGCCAAATAATTGATAGAACCATTCATCGCGGTCAAAAATGAAATCAGCCAGTGAAACCAAAAATAGCTCCGAATGGTGCCAACTGCTAGAAAGCGGAAATATCGGGAACCAGCAACTATTCACCCTTGTTATATTGCACGAAACTATCGATATGACATGCCGCATTATGAACCAGCACGACCTTCAAGTAGCACTGCCCTGCAGTAAACTAACCAGATAGCTGCCGGTGTGTACATCAAGTGTGAAATATACCCCCGCGGTCAAAGTGGCCAGCAACCGGTCGACATGGCAATGAGAAGTCCATTTGGATCTATCCCAGAAGACGTATTTGTTGCCGATCTCGAACAAAAGGTGACAGACTAAATTAAAGTCTGACCCTCTGCCGTCTTTACGTAGATGACATATTTGTGAGTGCTAATACGAATCGTGACGAACGGCAACTATTAAACAAACTCGATTTAATTCATCCGAAAGTAACATTGACTTTACTGTGGAAGAAGAAAATGAAGTTGGCGCCTTGGACACTAGAACCATTCGTCGAACAGATGGATCAATTGACAGGTCAGTTCTTCGGAAAAAGGCATGGTCTACGCAGTATATGAATTTCACCGAGTTTGTTCCCATTGCTCCTAATCCAGACGTTATTACATGTGCGCTTGAAATTTGCACGGATGATGCACTGGGAGACAAGGAAGCAGTCACAAGGGAGAAACAGGAAGCAAGTGGGTACCCACTTTATCTAGTTCGCAAATGCGCCAAACCGACAGCGGAGAAAGAAGAGAGTGTTAGATATGCCGAATAGGTGAGCTTTCTTAGAACCAATAGTTAAAAGTGATGGCGTTAGTCAGCTGATTATAAGGCACCTGAGCCCTGCCATCAGAAGCTCTAAGTACGCGGCCAAACCGGTTATATTTTATAAAACTACTCGAATTCCTGCACCACCGGCCAAACAGCTACTGTACCCTGTGCAAGACCAAATCGTATTCATTGTTCCAGGCGTGGATGTTTAGCTGTCTGCATAAGCTTACCAGGGGAAGTTGCATCACAGAATAGCCGAACATACACCAAAGTGTAGACGGAAAACATCGTGTAACAGCCTCACGGCAGTGACATCAACAAAGGAACGAAAATGTCCCAGATCGTTATTCTCGCAATAACTTTCCAAGGAGAAGCATTGCACCATTCCGCAAGACGCATCTGAGGTCAGGTACCCGAGCAACAACCGACGATCCCTCATTCTTGCGGAAGCGTTAGCCATTCGCATTCTAAGCTCCAAAATATCTAGGCACTGTGAAAAGTCTATCTCCCTGGCTCTGACTTGGTAACAATCATTTGTAAATTGATGGCAGTTTCGTCACCTACTTATCAATTTTCTAGAATTATTAAACAAATGCCGTGAAGGTATTAAGTGCTTCGTGAAGAAGCAGCGAAACAATCTTCGATACTTTGTACGAAACAGAATTTTTTGCTTCTCTATTCAGAGTTGTCTGGTTAAACAAGCATCTTCAACTTCCCGCATATAGTATTTAAATAAATGCATGCATATATATACATATGCGTACATGTATAAAAGTATGGAGTTACATTTTTACACCAGTAAGCTTCCTATCCACCAGTTAACCCTTTAAGGGGCCCTTTGATCTCCCCTAATTCTGAAACACATAAGAAGAAAAATACCAACAGAGAGGAAAATACCAATACTGGTTTTGTCCTTATCGAATGGTTAAGAAATCCACACTTTTTATCAACAAAATAAGCAAAAGAAGTACCCGTAAAGAATCCATTGCCTAACCTAGCCGGGGTCAAGCCGTTCTGCAAACGGGGTTAACCCCCTCAAAACTCGGCCTGTTTCCCGTTGCGAATCCGATCCCACACCAGACACAGCTCGACTTTAACCCACTTGAAGCCCGCTCTGAACCTGGTTCAAGCTGGGCTGGCTAACTAATAGCGCATAAACCTTAAGCCAAGGCTCTTAGGTTACCCAAAACAACATATGGTATAAAATCACAGCTTTTTCTATCGGGTAGTGGTACAAATATACAGACTGCTTAGGTGTACGTGGCCAAACAGCCCACTTGCATGACGAAGGGCAACCGCCGATTCAAGCAACCACTTTTGATAATGTGGCGCAAATTGTGAAAGTAAAAATAGGGAGCATTTACGTTTCATTTCTTTAGGAGAAGTTATAACGATTTGTGCAATTTTCCAACTTTAAAATCGCCGAGTAACGAACCCGTCCCAAAACCTGTCCAAGAGCGTACCATCCAGCGACTGTGGAGAGTGGGGCAAGTTCTGGCCTGTCTTAGTGTAGTGCAGACATCAGACGGCTAACAGAAAAACTTTTCAATTAAAATGGAACAAAAATGTCCTAAAAGTTTGCGTATTGGGAGTGACTTGTATAAAGTTATATTCTTCATTTTTGGCAAATCTTGGTTTTCTTGGTCAAATCTCGGCAGTTAGCTCTCCAGTCATTGGCTTAGCCGTTGCTGATTGTTGATTGGGTTAGTGGTCATATATAATCTGCTGCACGGGTCCGGTTTTCACTTGTCGTTCCCTTCAAAACAGTGGTCGGTTTTTCGGTATGCAATGGAGCCTCGCCGGTGATTCAGCCCAGTCTCCAAATTCGTGTTCGATTTCCGGGACTTCCAACCAACCAGTTTTCATGTATACGATTCACGAGCAAGGGGAATGACACCATTGGAAAAGGAAAGCAAATGTGCACTAGTGGATTCAGTGGCTTTACCGATTCAGGAGGAATGCTTACACTGTCTGCCTCGATGACGAAGGTGGAGGACTATGCGACTGGTAAAATGGTCCCTATGGGGCCACCACATTTTGATCACCTTGTTGCTTCCATGAGGCCATTTTTGGTTGCCCTATTGAGTCTTATTCCACTTGTACCAGCAGTAATTGTTTGCGCCTAACTTTGTTGGATGAGATCGTCTGTGTTGTCGTGTCTACGTCAGGCCACAGTAAAATCCTTGTCTTAAGGTTTACGTTACCCAGTTATCCTCTTTCCGTAGCAACTCCACCAGTGACACGTTTTTCACGCAAAATAAGGATTTCTGAACAATGGGATGTAAGGACCGTCTTTCCAAAATAATAAGTAGAAGATAATTTAACGTTCTCAAACATTTCACATATTTTCCGCTATTATCAGACACGAACTGCCATCGTATTTCAACTTCATTGTCCCGTATGCATAAACCGGTACTACTTGGTTGATCAAAATATTTTCAACAAGGAAAAATCGTCCATTTTTTGCCATTATAAATATAACAGGCAAGTCAGAAGGAATCAGCAAGTAACTTTTACTTCAAAATAACCCTAGCTTATTTTGGGTGGGCCCAAAGCAGGTTCCGAAACACTTTCGGGCCACAAAAGTGATGTCGTTATCAAGGTTCACTGGAGGGGTAAATAAGTGAGCACGATGGATCATGGTTGAAAGTTGAAATGGACGAGAATGACAACAGTGCCCGGAAAATTTAAAAAGCTAGTTCAGAAGGTCAGTTTAGCTTTCGCCGAGTGAAGTTGGTTTACGATTTTGAGCACGTACTTAAATAATGCTAAAAATAATGAAGGTGGTTTGAAACCGGAACACTTTCGGAGGATACTTTATTTATCTTAAAAAAGACATTTGTGAAGTGAAAAGTGGAGAGTCAATTGCGCACTGTAGGGTGTGAAAGGTATATGGAAAGCAAACCCGGTAATGTACTGGAACTAACCGTCAAATTTCAGTTTCAGGAATTTTTACCCTTACAACAAGCTTGTCAAGAGGTGTCAACATGGAAAAGGAAATATTATGATAAATGGATCCGAAATGCACGACAGGGCTACTGCGAAAACAATAGCTTGTAAAGGTGGCCATGTAGTAGGGGATTATTAGGCATACTGACTAGCATTTTCACAGGATGACCACACAATAATAGCAACAAGACAGCCGCAGGGCCAGTGGGTTTGGGAAGACAAACAAGAATGTAATATCTGCCCCAGAATAATATATATCAGTCAGTAGAGATAGTGGTATAAACTGCTGGCTGCTTACTGGCGGGCTCAGATGCATGGCAATTAGGTGACACATCTCCAGGAGGAAAGAGACTGTCAGAGTGGTGATGAGAAAGGAAGGCCGGAAGGAAGCAGGTAAGTCTATGGTAAACTGGTAACTTTATATAAAGTTGGTTGAGAAATGTCAAAGCAGGAGGAGATGGGAAATAATTATTGGTTGCGCAAGTGTAACGATTACATGGCTGTCCAGTTTTTGCGAGAGAGGCGATAGAGCAGATGACACATAAGGGTACATCTACAAGTGAGCCCTCGTAAACCGCACGGCGCGAAAACTACGGATGAATAAAACTGCACAAACTTTAGTATGTGAGGAGGCGTTGGAAAGACAGCTGTAGAACGGAATATATCATCCAGTGAAGACGAGGGTGGAGCTTAGAAGCTGGGCGCGGAGTCATTCCGAGTTATAAAACGTACGAATGACCCATCTTTAGGGAGAGAGATAGACTTACAGAGTTAAAATGAAGGAAAGCTGATGATGAGATAAGGGAACGATTAGTTCACATCTTTTAACGACCTTTCTGACAGGTGATATGCGATGGCGACCAAACGGCCAACCTGTATGGGAAAGATATCTGAGGATTACATATATAGAGAAGACATGGTGATCCGCGAAGTTGGGATAAAGAATTGGGATAGCACCTTGGAGGCAGTCGGATGGACTGACGCAGGGGGCAGATGATCACCAACCACCTCACTGGCTACTGAAGGACCATGGAAAGATATTTCAGAGCGGCACCCCGCTCGCTGATAGTGATGAGGGAATAAACCGCGACAATGAAAATGTCAAGAATTGAGTAGCGTGAACGCTTCCTAACGAGCGGAACGGACATGAGTAATAGTGGATGCAGAGGAGTAGACTAACATGCAACCCATTGAAGGTAAACGTCGAAGTATATGCCAAGGGAGCTGATTATTTATGTGGTCAACCATTGTGTGCGAAGAAAAGGATGGGCGTTTAATGGAGGTGAAAGGTGTCCACCGTTCGGTGCCTAGGAAGATACACTTTGCCGGGAGAGAATAGGGAAGGTCATAAAGCAGGAAGCAGGATCAAGCCTGAGGGGGAACCTATGATAAATGGAGAGGATCAGTTAACACTAACCGAAGGAAAGAAATTCACTGAATATGTCCAATCAATCGTGCACAAACAAGTGGATCAGAAACAAAACACACTGATGGAACGTACCGAAAGATCAAAACCTGTAGGTGAGTTTCGATCAAATCCTGGAAGATTTGTACACAACCTATCCAACATTGAGCTAGACAAAGTTTTGCTAGAAGTATTATCCTTGGGACATTAGTTTTGCTGCCCAGCGAACGAGATCACACAGCTGGATACCGGAGTGGAATTCGAGAATCTCTATGTCCAATTGAGTGATCTACTTCCATCATCACAAACCGGACTAGAAAATCTCAAATCTAGCTTAGTGAATACAAGTTACTAGTACAATGAGGCCAAACCAACAGTGAGAGGCATACTGACAATAGATCGTATTAGAAAGCTAAGAGAGTTACAAAAGAACAGAGAAGTGATTATAACAAGACCTGACAAGGGGGCGGGTATAGTGCTTCTTAAAAAGTCGGACTACTTTGAAAAGATGGAGGCCATACTTAACGATGGTTCCAAATTCTTGAAGACGGAAACCGAGAAAGACAGAATTAAGTAGATAGAAACGTCCTTGGCTAACAGGTTAAGGCATCTTAAAAAAGGTGCTATTGACCGCGTCACATTTGAAAGAATTCGGCCCACAGGAACTATCATCCCAAGACTGTATGGATTGCCAAAATATCATAAGACAGTAGTTCCACTAAGGCTCATTTTAGACATGTGCAACTCACCGTATCATGCCGTAGTTAAGTGGTTGACACATCTCTTGGAGCCAGCTAGAGTGGTAATGACAAAACACTGTCTAAAAGACACTTTTGAACTTGTGAATGTGTGGGTGATCTCAATGTGGAGGGACAATATATGATCACATTGGACGTCACGTCACTATTCACTAACAGCCCAATCAAGGAAACCATTGACTATCTTTGTGGCTTCATACAAGCTAATGAGATTGAAACAGGTGTGCCATTGGACGACCTGCGACAGTTACTCTTTGTGTGCACGTAGAATATTCAATTTAAGTTTAACGAGCAGATTTACCGCCAAAAAGACGGTATAGCAATGGGGTCTCCACTCGGGCCACTATTTGTTGATATCTTCATGGCAAAATTGGAAAACGGCCCGTTACAATCATCGATTCGCGGACTTCGGTTTTACAAGCGATATATTTATAACGGACCAATTTCTCCACAGAGAACAATTACTAAACAGCTTCAACTCAGCACATCCGAACTTGCGATTTACACTAGAATCAGAATCAGACAACTCACTAGCCTTCTTAGACGTATGTTTGACCCGCCGAGAAGATGGCTCAATACGGCGGTCGGTGCACAAAAAATCAACATGGAATGGACAGTATATCCAATTCCATAGTTTTGTACCGCTTAAATTGAAAACAATGCTAGTTAAGTGCCTATCAAACAGAGCAAGAAAGATCTGCACCGAAGATATCACAAAAGAAGAGCTTGTTACGGTGCGCAATATTTTTATTCAGAACGGATACCCGGAACGCTTAATCGGCCGGATAATGCGGTTGGATAAATAAATCCCAAGGAAAATGGTAGTTGAAATGAAATCAGTATACATCTCTCCGCCATTTAAAGGCGATACTCTGGCAGACGTAATTCACCGAAGATTGGAGAGCGTCGTCAACAAAACATTTTACGCTGCTAAACTGCGTGTTTTGTTCACCTCTAAGCCACCGGTGTGTTTGCGGATAAAAGACAATGAGCCCGTTTCTGCAGCCTCATTTTGTGTGTATTCTTCCACTTGTTCCTGTGGAACAACGTATATCGGCCGCACGACCAGACGCTTGTCTGGAAGCATCCGTGAGCATCATCCAGCGTGGTTGAGGACTGGAACAATAAGGTCAATTACCAGCGCAGTCGTTTCACACCTAGCTGAAACTAATCACATAGTGAACGTGGATCAAGCATTCCGCCCCCTGTATAAGGTTCGAGGTCGGCTTTCAAGATCGGTGAGAAGTCGCGTCTTGGCCACAGCAAAAGCGGTCGGAATTCGCCTCCACAACCTTCCTTTGTGTGCTCAGAAGAAATTTGTGCATGCACTCAATCTATCCTGGCCCACTCGCCACCCAACGTCAGGTTCAGGAACGTCCGGAAGCTTACATGTTGAGGATGTGTTAGTCCATTCACACCTAGTTTCCGGATAATCCTGTACCACACTAGGTGTGAACGATGATCCCTGACGCGACTTTTGTTGACTGTGTCCCTTATGCATCTAGTCCTATATATTGTGTTGTATCGGCATGATTAAGAATCACTGAAAACGAGCTTTTTCGCCAACCCCTGTTTTCCAAATGGTATCTGTAACATTAGTAATGGCGTTGAAACCGATCTTTTTAACCCACATGCGTAACCAGTGGATGCGACAGACCGTGCACTGGGCGCCCAACCTGAAAACCATTCGTGAAGGCAGGAGGTACGATCCACTAGTCTGACGGGACCTGCACTTCGTCGCAGAAGTTCTGCTTGCCCTTGGGCGTCGGCCAAAGCGGCGAACCTAATCGATTCAGGCACCTTTTGGATTAAAATGATTTGCCATAATGAGGTGGGGTCAAGTAGTCCAGGTTGTGGTAACCAG
This sequence comes from Fasciola hepatica, assembly GCA_948099385.1. Lineage (NCBI taxonomy): Eukaryota > Metazoa > Platyhelminthes > Trematoda > Plagiorchiida > Fasciolidae > Fasciola > Fasciola hepatica. The sequence continues at coordinate 36,735,812 of CANUEZ040000043.1, forward strand.
CTTATGGAGATCCTGATAAGTAAAGCCGGCAGGAAGGCAGTGGTGTGACGGAAGAAGATCAGGTCTTATGAAAAATCTGCTTGTTCCATCCATCGAGGAGATTCCAATTTATTATCCATAGAACATTCCAGCACCCGATGAAATGTCACGTAAGCGATGAAATCTGAGAGATAGAGACAACAATTAGAGTTGTGAGAATTGGGGCCAATTGACACTTGTCGTAGAGACAAGAAAGGTGGGAATCGCGTGGAGAAGTATGACTAGACAACAGATGTTAAGCGGGTGGGGAAGCCAAGGTTATAGTCAGCATGAACATTAGTGATGGCAATGCATGGAGGAAAGCATTTAGGTTGGTTAATGCAAAATAAAATAGAGATGGAGGGCATGGGACCTGGATTAAACCAGTTCACCGGAGTTACTTGATATAGCGAGCTGAATTATTTTGTTTAGGTTCAGCAAGTCTTCGCTCTTTGCACCTATGTAAAATGAAGCTTCTAGCACCGTTCAAACCCGTGAGGTCCTGACTGAGCCTCTCCTTCGATAATACTCAAGGCCCGATCGGTGATAAACTAGACGCACAGTGCTTTCTATGGTGCTTACCGGTGATTGTCACTTCGCTTTATTAAGTGGGCCATGGTTGTGTTGTACTGTCCCACTGAAGGCGTCGCTGTGTTAGGTTACTTGTCCTCCAGGAAAAATGGATCAAACTGGTATAGTCAAGGCAGCCCATTCTGAGTTAGGGATGGTGGCGTTGCTTCTTGGTCTGAGCATTCCATTTTAAATAGAATAGACTTTTCTGCTCGGCTGGGCATCGGAACCGAGCATCATGAGATTCTGACTGGTTGTGCTTACCATCCGTCATCCCAAATGCTTATGACATCCCAAATATTAATGGCCCTGATCTTTTCAAACATCTCTCGATGAGACCCTGATTCGTAGCTGTTGACCTTGATGCGCCGAAGTTTTGTCAGTCCGCATTTACTTCTCCACAAAACTTAATCGATTTTGTGGGTTATACAGACGTTAGTGGATTGACATCAACATGCCTCTTTCTCAGCGAGAATGAATGACGTTCTATGATTTATCTTTACCCTATGTGTTACTCATGCGCCCAACCTAGCCCAAAATAATTTCGCTGGGAGCGACCACTCTTCAGCTACCCGTAGGTTAACCATTTCAACGGGGGTGAACAAATAGACAACAGGAGCAAAATGCTTTGAGAAACCCAAAAAGAATATGAACTTTAGACGATTTACTGAGACACAGAAACACTCAGTCTTCTTCAATTATTCGTCCTCTTCTACAATGTTGTTTATGTACACAAAGCGCAAGACATATCAGAGGGTCTCAGAGCCGTTTTTAAGCTCACGATAATAAGCGGTCCTTCCCCACCCATTCAGTTTTTTACTTTCGATCTCTTGGAAGATCTGTCTACAGTTTTCTTTCAATCAAGTGACACATTACCTCCGTTGTCAGGCCTATGATTGTCCTATCGCCCTAAACTGGATGCGTTGCCTACTGCCACTTTTAGCTTAGGTAGACCCGACTTGCAGTTCTGTTGTCAAACAAACTTAACCTGCCCACGAGGTATACCAGGTACCTCAGGCAATGATAAACCTCAGTAATTATTCTTTTTCCTATAAAGGGGCTGAAAAAAGGCACAGAGAGCTAGAGGACCGATAATCACAACTCAGCTCTCTACACGATTGCGTAGCAGCTGGATAAACCTAAACCGTTTTACTTCTGCAGATTCCGCAAGCAGCTCATTTGATGGCGAACCGTTTCATCAGTCCTCTGCAATCAACTCCGTCCGCTACTCCCAGTACCGGCGGTAGATGGCAATTTTTGCGGTTTACAAGCCAGTATTCGGTGCCATTTGAAAAGCTTTGAACTGTTATTCTCCTTGCGGAGTTGGCCAGCTGTTTCGTACCCTGACTTTCTTCCAATATTGGTCGTATATTCGACATGAATGATGTCGTTCTCTCTCATACCGCCTTCTGTACTGGTCATCAGTTTAGAGAGCTAGGCGCATGCTGGTCAGAGCCCTCGGTTTTTATGAAAATCCACAAATTTGGTCCCCAGGTGCTCTCTTTGCTTCTTCTGCCATTGGCTGGCAACATTTTCTGCTACGCTGGCTTAGACAACCGAGGGCAGGCCTTTTTTTCTTTCACTTCGTTTTTACTTTTCCGGTGTGTTTCATGAACTATCTTGTCCTGGTAGCAAAGCACCAGAAAAACTAAGCCACCCCAAGCATTTTAGCCCAATGTGGACAGCCACGTTCTTCTGAGGGTGTGCAACTCCGCTGCTCGTCAGCCAGCCACCGTTAAAAAACAAACTATCAGCCCAGCCGGATACTTCGCGACTTCGGTGCTCTTGGGTCCCTTATCATCTTCGGGAGTTGCGACCTATTTTCTCACTAGTGAGTTGTTCAACTCTTTAGCCTAAGGCCGTGCCCTTTTTGAAAGTATCCGCGAAACTGTCGTCGCTGCTCTCATGAAAAGCTGGATTTCCCGTTTTCGCTGTCCAACCACGTCCGCCACAGATCGAGGAGCTCAGTTCGATCCTGTCGATTTTGACGATCTTCTCCAAGTGACCGGCAATATTTTAGTTCATATCACAAATTATCACGCACAAGCCATAGGTTTGGCCACACGCCTTTATCAGCACATCAAAGCATCCCTCGGTGCCCCCAAAACCCTCAGCGGACGAGCACCTTACCACTGGCATGATAGGGCTCCCGAAATACGCACGCAGGGACAAGCCATATGCACCAGGGTCAGGGGCTTTCGGCACCACTTCTGGTCTTCTCAGCGAATTCATGGCATCCAGTGTGAGAGAGCCTGCCTCGAGGCTTAAAGATTATGCTTACCATCCTGCGGTTTACATGGATCAGAGAACTGATATTCCCGTTCATCCCACAGCCCGACCATCGTTCATTTTCAACAAGCTTTGTACATGTACACGCGTGTTCTGAGCGCCTGGGGCCGAGGCCCAATATTTTCAGCTTACTACGGCCCGCACAAATTGTTTATCATTGATGTCAGTGGCCGTCAGGTAACCATCGTCATTCAACGCCCCAAACCGGCAACGGCTGAACCGGAACCCTACTCCGCGGCGACTCTCGCCGATGACCAAGACCTCGGATTGTGAACCTACTCCAACGGATTTTAGTTCCAAAATACTTGGGTCACAAGTCGACCCTATTCTACCTTCTCCAAGAGCTGCCAGGCTTGTTTTTTGCCCTACTAGCGTTAATGATTTTATTGTTCCGGCCTGGATTGTTCATGTTTTATACCTAGTACATCCACCAGTTTTATCGACCTTCTTCCCGTTCAGTCGATTCACCTGGGATGGACCTCGAGCTTCAGCACAGGGGACATGTGTCATTTCATGAAAGTTATAATTTTTTTGTTTTGTTTGCTTGCCTTTATTTTACATAATTTCGGCGTGTTCCTGTTTCCGTTTATTGTTTCTAGGTATAAGGAGCTGAGATAGTGGCTCAGTGGTTCTTTCCGGAGGAACTTCACAGCGATAGCTCTATCCAGCGGTCCCTAGATCATCTCAGATGTGCTGGGTAAAACATCTTTTCCAACTAAAGCTACCCAGCTGGTTTTCGGCTCGTATTACGACATTCAGCCAAATCGAAGTCCTCCTACCAGGTAGTCATTCCAGAGTGACCGGTGTAGCAGCTGTTCTTAGGCAACAAGCTGAAAAAGCAGCTGCTAGCCCAGACTCCGGGTGCCCCGATTTGGCAGATAGGCGTCAGTAGTAGATTCTGCCGTTGGAAGCGTAGCCACCTCTCAGCTGCTCATCCAAATCCGGCCTCAGGTCCTTTACCAGCCATTGGCAGTTTTACTTTTGAACTCGGATAGCTTTTTCAGTATTATAAAGTGGATTGTAGCCAGGTCCAGTTTTACTTCAAAGAGCTTACATCTACAACATATAGGTCTGCTTTAGAATCCCTTTGTACCAGTCAATTGACTCCGGTCAGCCGTCAATTGGGACACAACTAATCAATAAAATGTTGATAAGCCTCTAGAAAATTGGGGATCCAGGTCAGCTACGAAGCCTCCAGTCAGAAGGTTTTTTGTTGCCTGTTTGTTAAGCTAAACCTGAAGCCTTTCTAGATCGGCCCACTGCCATTTCTTTTCAAGAGGTCCTGAAGAATGGGCACACTCTGGCTCATCGAATCCAATAGTCAGCTCTTTTAGCAGCCCATCTATGGTCACCACGGTGAAACAACCAATTTAAATAAAGATCGATCACGAGCTGTCATCTTTTCTAATTTTATTCTTTGCACGGGAATCTCGTCGGTAGATATCGCTGGCGCACCCAAAATATCGGTCTGATATTCCATGTTCCTAAGTTACTTGGGTGAGTGAGTCTTAAAGCTTTTTTGGGTGCCCCAGAGAGCCAGCTCCCCTTTGAAGACGCTGAGTTTGACTTAGACCACGGATATCTTCAGAAAGACTAGTTACTCTTATGAATAGGTATGATTCATGATTTATGAGAAAGCCTTTGCATTTCAAAATATTTTCGGCAGAAGGTGGAGATTTTCGAGACTTCTCGAATGGAGCTGCAAACAGCTGGACTGAGATGAAAAAGACCGTTGCTCATTATGAGGCGGAAGATATCATCGGCCTTTCGTTTGTCATTCGTGACAAAAGCTGTTCCGTTCTAGATTTTGAGTTAACTTAAACGGAGGTCTTTATTTGAAGAGAACTACTGGTGCTCGTCAAACCAGTTTAAGGGGGAAATTATCCGTCACCACTTTGGGGTACCTGTCGGAAAGTAATACAGAAAGGGGACCGGAAAGCCTGAAATTCTAAAGAGGAAATTAAGCTCGGGATGCTGGGGTCTCCAACGGGGGCCTAGCAGGTGGCTTCCTTTCTGCTATGTGAGCGTAAGAAAGAACTCTCAGTGGGTTGGCAGGTGCTGTGGGCGCAGGCCAAGATATTTTAGGTGAGTCGAAATCACCGGCCTTAGTCTTCGATGAAGTAAGCAACATTGCGGGTAATCCTGTGCGGTAGTCAGAACAAAAAGGCCAGTTGATGGGGAAGGGGTGGGAGATGGATACAAACCTCGAGTGCGATATCCGCTGATATTTTCACAGTAAACACTCAATAATCCAAGGTTGAATTAAATAAGCTTCGCATGAACGGAGGGCGAACGAAGTATGTGTAGTGTCAACAAGGCATCCGCCTCCACGTCTACTAAACGTATTAGCTCTGAATAACGTATACTTCAGATGATATTTCATTTGCAACGGTGAATTCGGCAAGTCAGGCCCTACCTATTAGGGCGATGTCAGGACTGAGCCCGTCAAAAAGATGTACCTCAGGTGGTAAAGTTTGATGAGAACAGACTGGTTACTGTATAAAACCAGCCATAACCCGTCAATGTGGGTGAGGAGTTCATGTTTGGTGACTTAGAAAAAAAGAAAATATGGTGTCCGTAAGCCGTTCGGATGTTTTGATCCCAGCTTTTCTCTGGTCATCATGTTCAGCCCTTAGATAAGGATAATCATAAGTAAATACTTACTTGTCATTTAAATACTCATCTCCTTTGCAAACCGTGTTCTGCGACTATCATGGATACGCACCACAAATTGATTTGTCACACAGTTCCCATTTCCATTTTGGTGCATCACATTCCACCTTTCTGAAAGTAAACAATCTGCTCAACAATTACTGGTTTAACTCCGGCCACTTCTTTCACTATCTCCTTGGCAATCTCTCTCCACAACTGAGTCCTTCACTGGGTACTTAACTGACTCAGCCGATATTCGGCCGTTAGACTTTACAAGTTTGATCTTTGAAAGATTTTTCTTGTTCTTTGTCCGCCAATTCATTCCCTTCATCGTCTGATTTTCAGTCCTAAGCCGTTCCATTCTCCGGGGAGTGCAATAGCCGGTTCACATCTTCCCTGGAAACTCCTTTTTCCTCAAGGTGAACAAAACGTCCGTCAATTCTGTTTGATTCTCATGTTGCGCAGTCCCTCTTTTTGTTATATTTCAGTGAGAGTCTATCACCTCCGGCCAGCTCCACCCTGACTTGGCCGGATTGGCCGCCCGACCTTGGGTTGAAATTTGCCGGGCGCCGCCTTGAAGAGTAACTTAAATACTTTCTCCTGTGAAATATTGAGTGCACATGCCTGAATCATCCTCTTGAATTCAGACTCCCAGTCCAATTGCACCGCCTGATCTTGCTTTGCAGCATGCCTCGAAGTTATCCAAAATAAACCATTATCATTGTCATTATCACTAACGGAGATCATGTTAGAGGTCCTCCGTAAACAGATTAGGTGTTCATGGCTTTTAGGTTGACAGATAGAGGTGGTCCAGTTTTGTGGTTATATAATTGACCGTTTGGATCAGATAAGGTGGAGATTATCAGCGATTGAAAGATAGGGCGTGATGAAGTGCATTACTGCGATTTGCGTCAATAGCGGGGGTTGGGTGAGGCACAGGAATAAGGGGTACTGATGGAAAAATTGGCCGAGGTAATGCGACTATTGCCGATATTTGTTTAGGGGTCAATGGTGGACAACTAGGTTCGTTAGGTGGAAAATTATCCATGTGTACAGGACTACATGGGATGCCGTGCGAGTGTGAGGAATCAGTAGTGATAACTGTGCTGCTTGTGCTGATAGCATCATGGTACTGTTGTCTGCAGTGATAGTGAGAGGCTCTGTTCCTGAGAGTACCTACAACGTAATTCTCGTAGTGATTAGGAAGACTACCCATTGAAAAGTCATAGGTTAGGCCGAGGGAAGAATTGAAAACGGTGGGTATCAGCTTTGAGAGAGATTTGTGCGGGATGGATAGGTTGTCAAACGGCCAAAACATTGGTCTACGTGGGAAGGTTGTGGGAACTATGGAGTTAGGTTTTTGGAAAATCAGTGAAAATTAAGGTGCAGGGCCGGACATGGAAATGAAGGATGAGTTTGATGCAGGGTTTAGATCAGGGCAATTTGCGTCGAATATTGACTGAGGGTTTTGGAGGCCAGCGGGATAATACTGTGACAAGAGATTTAAATTTCATAAGACCACAGAAGGTGGCTCATAACGACGGACCTTAGACGACAACAGGTGGGATGCTGTTCGAGGGGCTTCAGGGCTTCTCCGAATCTCACAGTTGAGAGGGTGTGCACTGGAGTGACAGTTTTAACCATATGAGTTGATGACAATATCGCTGCGATCCACTCAGAAGGACTACCGATGTGAATGGACATTTTAGGATATCCGGCCATTTGTTTTGGATAAGGCACAAGGGTGTCTGAGTGACAGTTTTTGGCGCGAATTGATCTCCGTATCTAGAACTATTATTTGCGGAGTACCCTGCAATTGTTGTTCTAGGAGTAGTTGGGTGTTATCAAACTGATTGGCGATGAACATATTATTCTTTTTGTTGATCGGTCATTGTCAGAATGCAACGGCGAGTTTGATTGTAGTCTCGATATTGGTGATCGATGACTGCCTGTCCTAGTCAACTTGTACGGTACAGCACTCTATTGCATCGGAGACTTTAGCGAGTGAACTTGCATTGCTCCATGACCCTGTGAACGGTTGATGCGCCGCTTGGAGATTCTAGGCCGCTTACTGCCTCGGCGAAATTTACTGAGCTCAATGAAGGAGGGTTGAGAGATGAAAGGGGTTGAACTACTGAGGTACCCCCTCAAGTTTTCCGGGTGGTTTTCGGCTATTTATGGCTCGCTGTTATGTTATGACTGTAAACGAAGTTCTAAGTTTTGGCAAAAGGTCCAGCTTGGGAGGAAACCTGGGAACTGCCCGGGTCAACGGTCAAAATTTGTTCCCTCTCAACTTATGTAGCTGATTCGGGCTCAGTTGTAGGAGACTGCCCGGTTAGTGAGGTACCGCAACTGGTGAAGTTAATGGATATGAAAATTTGGCCCCGGCTTCCTTAGGCCTCCCGTAGTGTTCGTGTTTTGTTATATATGTTTTAAAGAATACGAACTAAAGGCATTAAGGGTTCTGCCACCTAGCCCTTAGGCATCTCAACAAAATGCCTTCCCACACTCGTCGTACTACTCCACATTCGAACCTGAAACCGTTTACCGTCCATACTCAGTAGCATCTGTTTTTTCAGCTTCGGTGCTATTCCAAAGACTCTCATTTCGTGAGCCCGTGGGCTAAGGTTTCCCGGATCAATGGCTTTCGAAAACTCGGATGGCACACTTTCGGTCATCCTCTTCTATACAGTCTTCTCAGCTACAGGTCATCCTCAGGAACTTGTTCTTTGAGGTGCAATTTGTGGCATCCTCCTGAGAAACAATCTGGAAGGCTAAAAACTCGGCCATTAAAGGTTGTACTCTCCTCTCAGGAGGGAGCTGAGAAGTAGTTTGTCGTTTCTGGCTTTTTATGGTCCAGAACGTGAGACTGTTTTCACATTCAACTCTGGAGGGTCTTTGGAAACAAGCGAGCCTTGATAGAGCCGCAAGAGTGCCGCAAAATTGTGAAGTCAAACTGCTTATTCGAGCCTCTCGTGTGATGGAGAACGCTGTAAACAGCGTAGCCGCCTCTAGTACCAACCACCTCGTCAGCCTCAGACCCGATGATCTTGTGCTAAGCAGCCCAGCAAGCTCATAATTGTCCAGGAGCAGGAGCCTTCTCGGTGAATTTCCGAGTAAATTGGCAAACCTGGCGAAATAAAACGTTTGCAACGGCTAGGAGATCTGGAACCGCAGCCCTAACCGAACCTGATTGCCTAAAGGTTTTTGGTTGTAGAATTTTCTCCACTGGGCTAGTCTGCTTAGCCCAAATGAAACTGATCCCAGGGTTGCTGACGATGCACTGATATACCTAGGATACAGTATCCTAACAAAACTCCTTGATCTTCGCCGAACATCAAGTTTTGGGCAAGGCTCAGCTGCTTAAACCTGATCTCATGAAATGTAGATGAGCGGTGCTTCGTATTCTCTACTGGAACCCAACTTTATAGCCCTTGATTGTATCGGAGTCTTTGCAGTGCTAGATGACTAACAAACACTGCTCGGTCTTGGATGACTTTGAAGCACACAATATTCGGCTGCCGTTCAACAGCTATTCGGCCGCAGCGGAAAACCTTTCTCGCCTGAAGCATGCAACTGCATGTGATCCGACGATACACCAAAACATGTGCGATCAAACTAGCTTTCAGGATGGGAAGTAATAAACTTTGAAAATATCTGCACCCCCCGATTATCGTTTGCTTCCGGTGGGGCTTTCACTTTTCTTCCGGTACCAGCAATCGCTCAGTCCTCAATTTACCCAGAAGTGGTGCCCAAATCTCATAGATACCTCATCGTAGTCGGAACATCCGGAGTACTCCTTCGAGGACATGAGAAAAAAACTGAGTGCATGGAGTGGAAGCTTGGTGGTTGGAACGATACAAATTTCGTCTGGTATCTCATCCGGGTAAGGGGCAATTAACCACCTAATAACACTGATAACGTTTCAGTTCTGAGACGATCTGAAGCACGCCGGGTACATGGTAAATAGTCCAAACAATGAAGCCGCAGATGTAGTGCTAGTGTGGACAACTGTGTGGCAGTAGTAATTCGTAATCATGAAAAATGAACGCACAAGATTGGTTAAGGAACAGAATTCAAATAGACACATTGGGGGAACCAGACGAAGTGCTCGGCGAGCTTGACCACAAGTGTGACATAAAGAAATCTGACCAAACCAAGTGAAGATGGCTGTAAATGGCGGAATATGAAGGAAAGAGACTTAAAGTGTTTTGAAAAGGCTGGGCTAAAGAAAACCGGCAATAAATAAGTTATTTTCATTTCAGGGGAACAGGTAGACGATGAGGATCAGATGAAGCAGTGGAAGGTGTTGATTTGTGCGAGATGCTCCATATAGAAGAGAAAAAGGGCACGAAAGGTGGGTAAAGTTAAACCTTTTGACAGCACTTGCTGGGAAAATTGGTTTAGAGCAGCTGGGGCACACAGATATGTCGGAAATGGAAGCAAATAACGAGACGGGCCGCAGAATGGTTACGAAGGAAGTGGCTGGTGAGAAGATGAGACTGCAAAGCGGATGGTCTCTACATAGACGATAGAAAGTAGACCACTAGGCAGAGGAGAGAGTGGACAACGTAATGGACTGGGGGTAAAAGTAAGGCGATAACAGTTTCTGGCGGAGCTAAAAAGACGAATATAGGAATGACCAGAGGCGACAGGAAAGAATGGACCTGATGGATTATAAAACAGGAAAATCCTGTACCGGTAACTCTCAAACAGGTGGAATTCGATGGATGAGTCAGGAAGAAGCAGAGAAAATGAATAACCCGCGAAGCTTCGGGATGCAAACGGCTACGAGGAGTAGCGTATCAGTCAAGTAAGATGGAGGAAATGATGAAGAAAATTAGGTACCAGTACGTCAACTACAACAATAGTGTAAAGGCATTACTCAACGAAGGTCGGAAAGGAGGGGAACTTTAAGGAATGGTGGTACATTTGGAGGGAAGCTGCAGAATGACGGCGAAGAAAATGACTAATAAAAGCTGCAGAGAGCATAGTGAATACTTCTTCTGTAGAGTCGATGAAGTATTGAAGTTCGATGAGGAAAAGCCACCGGGAAGTGAGATGGGCTGGGGTCCAAAAACCCGGCGATAGTAAGGTTGACGATTGTTGGAGATAAATGAGTATTGTCGTAATCAGGGTAGGTAGAAAAGAGTCGACCGTAAAAATTTTAATTACGCGAGAAATTTGCCATGTATCTTTCCTTTTATGACGGATGAAGCTTGCTGGATCATAGTAAAAAGAACTGAGGGTCAAAGAAACTGACGAAGCTGAGAAACCATCCCAGATACTCTGAACCGTATACTCCGTGGTGGTTAAAGGAAATGATCAGAAGGTAGGCCGTAGGGCTTTGCTCCATCTCAATGACAATGACCCCTTGCCAAGGTTTTTCCCTGGTTTAACTTACAGCTGCAATGTCTGCCCCTTAAAAGGAGCTGAACCTGGCCATAAGACCGAGCAACTGATTCAGGTTAAGACGCGTACGAACAGATCCTAAGTTAGTCTGTTTATTGAAGGCAACAAAACAGTACATACTTGAAGACAGGTAGGCAACTCAGTGTGTCACTGTATCCAGGAGGTTGTCTGCCTATCTGAAAAGGTGCACGAGGGCCACACCCGGCATTTCCGAGCCGCAGGATAGTGAGGTAATTGTTGATCCCAAAAGAGCTAAGACGGATGCTTTGGGATATTGCTATAAACAGATATAAGCACATGTTGTGCCTTGCGCTCCCTTTTAAAGGTATTTCATTCCAATGTCAAGCTTCATCATCTTGAGCCCCGTGGGGTTGTGAAATAAGGGCTATCTCCGAGGCAGCGTCGACTTCCTGGCCCAGAAGCATTTCAGCAAGTAGTAATACACAAACTTACCAAAGTGCTCCCACCCGTAATAATCAAATTTTCCAAATATTCTTTAGCACTGGGGTGATCAGATGAGTAAAGGCAAGCGGCTTTCATACAGATGCTTAATGATAGAGATAAAACAGCTGCATTCGGTTAATCCTGGTGAGCCTAATCCATATGATCCGCAAGGTACTGAGGCGGCCTTTAGCCCAAGGGCTTCAAGATCACATGGATAGGCGTGACCGGAGAGTACTTCTTAGCATGACCTTCGGAGAAGCTTTTTCTGCCTCTCCTAGCCCACACTGGCTCTTGAGCATTGAGTAGAAGAAAGGGACTGAAATTCTCTCGAATGCCTACCTAGAGGACTCCTTATGGCCTTTGACAGGGCACCATATGTCCAGCTTTTACAGGAGCCGCGGTTTAATGGTTTTTGTAGGGTTCGAAAACTCGTCGTTGCATGCCCAGCTGATATATCACTGCGAAGTTGTCCTGGCAAAGCAGGCCAAACAGAATAACTTAAAAATGGACCCTCTTATTTTGTTCTGTGGCCTACCACACAGAGCAGCAGCAATGCAGGACACAGGTATTGTCGAGGCCAGCGTCCCGAAGACTTGCCTATTTTCCCATTCTCCCACTATATAGCAAACTTCCTTCCGCTTTGCTGCAAATATTCAAAGAACAAAATAAACACAAAATTCCGGCTGAAGCCCCGTACCCATGTATTCTCCAAGACTCCAGGCTGCTACGATGGGTGGTGGGCTTCCTTTGTAGGCGAGAGTCCGCAATCAAACTCTCCAGTACACCGTTCAGCTTCCACCCGTTTTTCAGTGTACTTCCGCGAGGATCGGCACTCGGATCATGCCATTCCCGGTGTATTTCAATGAGCTTTTGGTCCTTTTGAATTGACGTTGACTTCTGTAAATGTAGGACCCAAAAATGCGGTGCGTACTCTTTTCTGATCTGGTCAGGCAATCGCCATAAAGCGTTCTTGGTACCCTAATACTTTTGTCCAGTACCTGGACTCTGCCAGCAAATCTAGGTGCGCAACGGCACTTGAACTGAGTTCACCTGATTCAAGGCTAATCGCTGTCTGGAACAATTTCAGGAACAAAATTTTCTGATTCGGGTCTGGGTGCAGAGGCACCTACTTCGCTCTAAACCAAAGATCAAGTCGTCACGGCCCCTGTCTCTTTCCGGAGCATCCTGAGTCATGTTTGATGGTCAATGGGGGAAATGTCGTTTGGTAACCGTCGTAAATTGTAAACTGCGCACGTAGGCTCGCGGTTGGAGTACGGAAGCATGGTTGTATACTTATGTACCCTCTCTAAGTGGGTCAAGTTAGAGAGAATATAGAAGGTCACAACTCGTCAAATAGCAGGACCAGTTGAGTTCGGTTGCTCAGGTCACTGAGAAGCTGCCGGTCTTCCGGAAAACTACCTGGAGATACAAAGAAATCGAGTCTACTTTCGTCCAACCATCAGTGGTGCTTAATGTCCTGAATTGCAGGCTTTGCTTCAGTTCCGAAGACCACATCCCGTTTACGGGCACCTGATGACGTTGTCAAAGATGCACTCTCCTGGTTTACTGAGAATATGTCACCCATCCCGGAGAACTATAAATTTTACGTTTTCCTCCTTGTCGACTTGGTAAAAGACGTTGATAACCGCATCCCATCAATGAGTTAGTAGCCCTGGATGTCGCACCTTCCGCTATGGAATGGATGGCCGATTAACTTCGAGACTGCCATTTCGGTGTCAACGTAGAAAACCGCTTCCTTCAATGTGCATGCATGCAGTGGGGTTCCACAGGATTCTGCGCAGGGGCCGCTGTTTTTGCCATCATCATAAACAACAGCTACTGTTTTGCGGATGGCCTCCAAAAAGACGGTAATATAGCTGATAAAGAAGCCTTTCAGGAAAGTTCGAAAATAACGGACTTACCTCCCATTTTTGATAAACGTACTCGACTTCCATCGAGATGGGCGCTGGCCCCGCAACCCTGGGACCTAGAAAAACCCGGAGATCCTCGACGAGTTATAGAAGCAAAGGTTTCTAGGATACTGATATACGATTCCATCAAAGCATCGTCCCAATATGCTGCCGTAGCTGTCAGAGCGCACAGAGCACAGCATCTAAGCCGGAGGACAGCCTACTTCAAAAATTCGCGTACCCTACACCGTCTTTCACAGCCACGCTCCGGGCTGACCTGTGATGTACCCTAAGGTTTAGGTTCTTCTGCCAGTTAAGGACTAGCAGCTTCTAGAGAATGTGTAGCCAAGGTCTTCTAAGAACATCCGAGGGCTCAGAACACTACCATAAGCGGTGAGGTTTAAAAAAAGAATGCTTTTTCCACTTGACCGAACACCTATGAAGAAGGGACATGAATAAAAATGTAAGCAACTGAAAGGATTATCGGCAACCACTTATCCCTCTATGAACTCCTCTGGCACTCTGGACCCGAAAGGCCGGCCTTAATATGAAGGAGCGAAGGCACTGCGAAGTGCCCTGGCTGTTTTCCTCAGTTTGAGGTTGGTTCATGAGTGGAATAAACTTCTGGGTGGGGCAGTGTTCACCCTACCTGCTACACAGCTTGAAGCTAGTTTGCCTAAGGGCTAGCCATAGGTGTTTCAAACCATGCGTTAAATCCTAGTATCATCGAAATTCCTCAAAAGAGTCTCACTTACACCATATCACCAATCACTTTAAATTAATCAATTCAGTTTACACGGGGAACGGTGTAGCTGAAGGAAATCTCAGGTCCAGGCAGTTCACTATCGGCGCTTTCTAATGACTTCCAGGACTGCCTTATCCAGAGGGGAGCAGGTGCCCACCTTTCTAGATCTAGACACCCTAGGTGTGTATTAAAAATCTCAGATTGCGCTTTGAACCATGACAGTGCAGCTTTCGGACCGCGAGCAAGGTTTCAAAGTGAGCTCTTTAGCCATTGCCCTGTTGACTTTCTGATCTTGTAAGCTCTCACATGCGCTATAGCTTGTTTTCTAGGGTCAAACATTGTTCAGCTTGACTTATCCTTGTGTGTCCTGGATTTCAGCTAGTCCAGGCATCGGTATCAAGCCTCTTCCAGCATAGAATCCGATTCAGCCCGCAACTTGAATAATCAATTCAAAGAAATACCTTCACACTTGAAGACCAGCGAAAGTCTGGGGTCCAATGGCTCATTTATCTGGACTTCAGCTGGATCAGCTGACATTCCTATGATCAGACATAATAATAACAATAATTTACTTTGGATGAACCAAAAGAGTGTGTGATCAGAGGATTCAACAGATGTCAAAATGGAGTTTTCGAAAAGGTGGGACAAACATACGCAAAGGTTTAGGTGCGGATTTGGGAGTGGACCAAAATGATGAAATCACCTTCAGGAGGAATCTGGGTGATTTTCTGGCGATGCTGTAGCGCCCCACCCAAAAGTAAGTCGAGGCCGATAAGTGGACTGTGATGGAGCTCGCTCTGGCGGAGTCCCTCCTGCTTCCATTGACGAAGAATGAACGAAAGAATGTAAAACTGAACGGAAAACATTTCTCCTTGTCAGCTTACCTATCTTCCAGAACAACTGGAGTACAAGAAGAAAAGTGCAGAGAAAACCAATATCCTGAACAACTTACCGAGGTCCAGTGGTTCACCTTTTAGAACACCAGCAATATGCAGGAACGACGATATGTGGATAATCTAGGAGTACCAGGGCTTTAGGCAGGTACCCGAGTACAAATACAAAACTTCAGGACTAAGCAGACAGGAAAAACCTACAACGTTTGAAAGGAACGCCGATGACCCCGGTGCATACTGCCGAAAATATTTGGAGGTCGGTTGGATTCAGCCCCCAGCCCGTGGTTCAAAACTCTCCCGGAGCGACTGTTGCTAGTTCAAAAGCCGCAAGATGGAAGCCCCTCCGGCTGTTGTTCAAACAACCTGCAATACAAAACGTAAGATATAGTCACAGCCAGCCTCGTGAACCATTTTCCGTTGTCAAGTGGTCACCGGCATTGTTCAGATATCAGGGGAAGTATATGATTCGCAGTCACATGAGGTTCTCCCTCACACCCACTTATTACTCCAAGACCTCAAGACTACTGTGATTCATTGACGAGGTACCCAGGAGGCTAGTTTGGGGTAAGCGAAATCGTCAAGTGTTTGAATTGTGACAACTTGACCTAGGCAAAGCATTTATAGTCTATATTATAAGATTTTGCTGCGCAGAATAGAGTATCTAAGTAAGGAAGCAGGGCTTATTGGACTTATCTAACTGAAAGATGGGGGCCCCAAATTGGTGGGGTCGGCGGTATCCGGTTTAGTGTTCCAATGGTGGGCACTGGGCCCAGTGGACTTCTAACAATATGCGAACGATCTGCTGAGCGCACTTCGGTATCTTTTTCTGTTCGTGAATGAATTAAAACATTCTGCACTCCCTTGAATCTGCCAGGATTCAGGAGAATCTAGGTGCATCATCAAATTGACGGAAGCCTCAGATCTATCTGTGAACTTGGATGAATGTACGCGACCGTTGGCAGGGAGGTCTGGGATTACCCTCTACCTAAACCCGGACAAACTTGAACCCATAGAAGAAAAAATAGAGTTCGAGATCCTGGTTCTGTTTGTAACATGCAACTTGAAGTGGTCTGTGCAGTATTTATAAGCAGCCGGCGGAGTAAAACAGGCTACGAGCGAGCTAGGCCAAACAGGGACCTCAGAGGACTCAGTAATAATGCAATCTCCTTAAGGGTGCCCAGGAGATGGCACCATGATTACATAATCCATGCATGGACCCAATTTAGTAAGGAACGCCCAGGTAATGGAAAGGGTAAAGATGAGATTCACAAAGACGGACCCCTATCCAACGTCAGTGAAATACGAGGACAGGCCTCCATTGCCAAATTCGTTCTCAATGAAACGCGGACTCCCCAGTGGATACTCGGTAGAAACGAAGAAGGATAAAATGGCCGTCGACCAAGAATAATTTATTGTTTGTGAGTGGTGGATAGTACAACCTCGAGGGCGTGGGGTGAAGATTGCTGAGCAAAGAGCAAACGATAATGTCAAAACTAAGTTCTTTTCGTGAAAAGCAACAGGAGACTGGGACATGATTTATGCAGATTTAGTGTCTGCAAACAATATGACCCTTTTCGAAAAGTCGCATCTGGCTCGAACAGTTTTTCGGCGGTCGCTCGTAAAACGGATGAGGGAGCTCAGAGGATGCTGAACCCTGCTTTATTTCCTTTTATTTGATTTTTCACCCACGACTTCCTCGGTTTTCTCAGACCCCCTACAACTCTTTTACGGGAGCTGACATCTAGTTGACCAAACCTTCGCATTGCCAGTAAACTTGCTTGTTACAAAGACTTTATTTAATCAGTGTGTGACTCATGTTGATCTCTTTTCCGGCAACACTGACATTTCTTCGGCTTTCAGTTAAAGAAAGATAAGAAACGGCCCCGAAAGGTCAAAATTGGTCAGGTGCTTAGGATAATGTGAGGCAGAAACTGAAATTCCATTCGCACTTACGGACGGTTCTATGGTTTGATCTCATCTAAAAATTACCATTTGCGTCCGGAAGGGGCTTTTTAAGACACAGGTATCAAACTTCTGCGGTCCAGTGGCGGGCTAATCAAAACTCGCCGTAAAGTTAGGTGGATGCGCAATAACCGATGTAACGACCGGTCTTGAAAAATCCCCCCAGAAACATGGCAACTTCATGTTTCCTTGACATCGCTCACTCGTTTACACTACTGGCTTACCCTTATGCACTGTAGGTTTTCATAAACCAACGTTTGTTTGCTCGTGTCCAGCGCGCTACTCCGTCATATTTTATTCTGGACTGGCGCGATACACGCACATTTCTCACATGCAGCAATTCGGTTCTCGTTTTCTGGGTCTCTGTGATCGCACAATTGAGGTTCGTTTCTGTTTACCGTCATTGTTTATTTGATAATCTAATATCGTAGAATTTCACAGATAATCACGTTCTGTCTTCGGGATCCGTATCAAATTTGGCTACGTATTGCTGTAAGGCATCTTACAATACTCAAATAATCAATTTAGAACGATACAGTACGCAAATTGCCAAGAAAAAGGTCGAAGAAATTAGAATCTGGGCAGGAATTAATACGGCAAGTCACTGGGGAAAAATGGGGTACTTTTGATTCTTCAGTAATTTCTAGGTCACCTAGTACTGTCAGTTCTATCTCACGTATTACAAAGGGTGGTATGGATTGCATAAATGTCTGTCCATTTTATTATTGGTATTAGACCTAGAAAGGCAATTGTATTTGGCTGAGCAACCGGCTTAGAAAGCAGGAGAGAAGTGTAGGCGGAACGAGCGTGAGCAGAAGACCAACGAATTTGACGTTTTCGACAGGTCTGGACAAGTTACAGTTGGGAATTCTGTGCCAGTCGTCGAATATAAAACATCAAAGCAACCAGCGATCGATCCACCACGAGTGAAACTGACGGTTTTCGAAGGACTATTTGAAGACTACGACAAGTTCATCAGATAGTTCAAATTTTCCGTCGAGAACAAGATAATCGACCACGGACAAAGGCTCCTCTATCTGACTCATTCCATTTGAGGTGAAACAAGAAAATCTATCGATGAATGTACCATGCTCGACCCGGAACAAGACTACACGCGGACAAGCGAAATCTCGAAGGACCTGTTCGGCCAGCCTTTCAGGGTAGCCCGTAATCTAATAGAGGGCGCAAAGCTATAGGCCAAAATGACATACGGCGAAATCCATGCAATGGCCGACCTAGTAGTCAGAATGCATCACTGTTCAATAGCCCTCGACCATTTAGGTTACAGGGCTGACCACGATCCGATGCACACCCTAGAGGGCATAGTCCGTCACCTCTCTCTCTCTCTCTCGAGCTACAGGGTCTGTGGGCGGAAGGAGCGGAGCTTATAAGCCTAGGCGACCTTGAGGCTAACTTCCATGACTTGACGGAATACTAGGACAGGCAAACCAAGATAGCCGACAGTAGATTCGGCCGACTCATCGGGAACAGTAACCGGATGAACAAATCTAGCACTAGCCAGGCTCAAACCACTACACGGGGACATCTGGAATATTAACCTTGGATCGATGCACGCATCATTTTTTAGGCGAGGCTATAGCGCGTTCAACTTGCAGGCCTTCTGACGCTGGCCATGAGCTACTAGACAGCCCCAAGTTCATCAGTGCCACGATAGACGAACTTTGGGGTAAGGCTAGGACGACAGGAGCGTGCCTTGTAAGCCTCAACACCACAAGCCGGGCGGAAGCCTGTCGGACAAGGACCAGATGTGGTCACGAGATCTGCGCGGGCAAACACCATCGATTATTACACCAGACGAGAGAAGCAAAATCAGAGAAGAACACCAAACCCAGAGATTTTTGTTCAACGTCGCGGTCTAACAGTGAACCAGTCACACCATGATCATGCGCTAGCGCGTGCGTCTCGACCATGGCCGAGAAATATACCATTACCATTACCATTACCAGTGCGTTTAGGAGTGGTTGCCGTGGGAGTGATGACATCAACTGTGGTGGTCTAAGCGTTGGCCATTGTCGACAGCGGATCAGACACAGCCCTGATAAAGGGAAGATTTTCCTGCGAACACGGGCTTGCTAAAAGTACGAAGTCATTAGCGGTGAGCACGGTGGACGGAACACGTGTAATTACTGCCGGCCGGTTGAGGTTACAGCTCATCTCCTAAGACACTAATAAGGGAACAGAATCAACGAAAGCATCTACATTAGCTGTTCTCTCCATGCCAGCGCCACGGTCGTTGAACGCAACTTTAACTAGCTGGTCCAACCTAAAAGAAGTCCCCTTCGTAGACTGGGAAGACGACGAATTTGACCTCCTCATCGGCTGCGACGTGCCAGAGGAACATTGGATATTGACCATGGATTGGGCAACCACCAGGCATCTTTTGCCGTAAGCACAGAACTAGGAAGGCTGGTGTGTGGCCCAGTAGGGGGACGTGCTTTCGCAAATTACGCATCCACCGAAACAGACCGCCTGGAGTATCTGTAAAGTCCAGCCACCGGAACGTTCGAACGATGCTTAGCAACCAGTTTCGACACAATTCAAAACAAAGCCGATTCCAAATAGCTACCGTACTATATACAATAAATTAATTAATTTTACAATAATCAAACCTCAATAGTGTTCCTTCTAGGCTCTTTCGCTCCAAATTGGACAACAAATCAATAACTGCAGCTGGGTTACAGCAAAAGGTTATATACAGAAGATGAGGTTACCGAATACAGTCACAGCAAAGTTCAAGCTGAGCGACTCTCGCTCGAGGCAACGATATGAGTCCGGTTTGTGACAAAGATTTAGAGAAATACAACAAACGGTCGGAATTCCGGCAAAGGTGGTTCATACGAATGATTAATGTCGTTTGTAACATGGATGCTAATGCATGGAACGTGGTTTCCTGAACTCTTTTTCACCAGTCCCCAAAATCCGACCCGGATTTTTCCCGTGCACCGCTAGATGTGGTCGGCTTCATGCATCGGCTCGCCCTACGGTCCCCAATACCTAAAACGTATCACCGTCAATAGCAGCTCCCAGTCGGACAAGTGGATCAACTCACAGTGGTCCCTCCCCGTTCGGCAGATCTGAAGACCCGCCTCTCACTTGAGGAGAGTTGGCCTCTGGACTTACACCACCAGTGTCCGGTTCGCCTTCAATAAGACAAATCTTTCTAATGTCACGGAGCACTAATCCTTCATTAGTTCGCACTGTTGCCGTTCGTACCAAGCCATCGTCCGAAACTGAGGTGCTTTCGATGACTCCTGTCGGCCACCGGCCACGCGGCAAAGCCTCCGAAACTAGTAGCACCACGTCACCCGATATAATGTTGCGTTCTCGAGTTACCCACTTCTGCCGCTGTTGTAACAGTGGAAGATATTCCCTGATCCATCTCTTCCAAAACACGGATGTTAGGTATTTTGCCTGCCTCCACTGACGAACCAGTCTATCGCGCAACGAATCCGTCGGAATATCTCGTGGGTTCGTCCTCAGGATAGGTGGGCATGGATACTGGCCGATCACAACAGTCCGAGGTCAAAGGCACTAGCGGTTGTCCGTTTACTATCCGCTCACCTTCCATAAGGAATGTCAACAATATTTCGTCAGTCATCGGCCGATCGTCACAAACTAAAAGAAGTACTCTTCCAGCCGAGCGCACCATGATCTCCCATATGCTACCACGGTGACTAGCATGTGGGGGATTGAAGTGCCGCTGCACACTCCTTTGCAACAATCTATTGGCAATCTTATTACTAGACCAGTTTTCCATTAGGTTCTTCAATTCCCTTTGAGCCCCAACAAAGTTTGTACCGTTATCAATAAAAATCTCGGACGGTGACCCTCTTCTCGACATGAAACGCAGCGATGTCATCATGGATGAATCCGTGCTTACAGAATAAGAAACTTCAATACGTACCGCAAGCATCTGGAGGCAGGTGAAGATGCATCCATAGCGCTTCTCTATGCTGCGCCCATGTTTGACCGCAAATGGGCCAAAATAATCTTTTTCGACGTATTTGAACGGGAACCAACCTTGTTTGACTCTAATGGCTGGTAGAGGAGCCATCATCTGCTTGCCTACGACCGCCAAATGCTTCCGGCATTTCCAACATCCTCCAAGTACTGGCTTGACGGCAGCTTCCCCCTGTACAATCCAAAATCTTTTGCAAAGTTCCGCGAGTAACTGCGAAGGTCCTGTGTGTCCTTCCATCGCGTGATACCATCGGATTATTGAGCCTGTAATCGAATGAGTCTTGGGTAGTATCACCGGATGTTTCACACCCTGAAGCTGACTGGAGTAGTTCGGTCGTCCTCCAACACAAATAATTCCATTTAATAAAATTCGATCGAGTTTTAATAGGGTCCTGCTCATCGGAGATTTGTTAGTGCATAGGCTATTGTTCCTGTCTCGTAGCCATTTTAACTCTTCGACATAGACCTTAGCTTGTACAATCAGAATGACACTTTCCTCCACTTTAGCAATGTCGTTTAGCTTCAAGGGCCCAGTTGTCAATCCTATATCCGTGCGCCCGCCTCTCATGACTGCAATGTACATTTTAAAACGACTTCAGCAAGTGAGACCAACTGGAGTGCCTAGCTAGAAATGCGTCCGTCCATGCATCATGCAACAATGTGAGAACTGTACTTGGAGAGAGACTCTAACGGCCGGCCTTGCTGCGGCTAACTTCGATCGAGGGATCGTTGCCGTCTTCAGAGGAGCTACCCTTGACTTAGAGAACAGTAGGGCACAGTAGGGGGCTATGTCCCTTGAAACCATTCTGGAGTACGCCGCCACCCCATAGCCAACTTCAGGAGCATCACGGAATACATAAAACTGTACATTTTCGTTCAGTGAATTTTGAACTCGCAAAGCTGTTTCGTACTTTTTAGCCATTCATTCCAGCATAGTTGCGGCTTTTTCTCTAATTGGGTCGCCCCAACCAAGCTTCTAGCAACGAAGTGATTGCAATAACACATTGCCTGACAGAATGGAAGGTGAAACCAACCCTAGTGGTTCGAACATGGGTAATACTATAGACAACAAGCCACACCTTGTAGGAGGTTCTTCGTGTATTGCGAACGAAGACTAGAACTTGTCTTCTATTGCTTTCCATTCTAACCCCGAGGTCCTCTCCGGCTCAAGCGCGTAATCATCTTTTTCCGAAAAGGGATGAGCCAGCTCAGATTTTGGTAAAATATCCAGCAACTCCTTACGATTACACACCCACTTATGAAGCCGGAATCCGCCTCGTGATAGCAACTCACTCATCTGGATGGCAAAAACTTTTGCATTCTCTGGTGTGGGCAGGGAAAGAAGACAGTCGTCTGCACAGAAGTTGTTCTACACGGCCCTGGAGACGTAATCCTCAAACTGTCCTCTTCAATCGTCTGCCGTGCGACGTAACGCGAAATTCGCACAAAATGGAGAGGAAGTGGCACCAAATAGGTGGGCATTTATTTGATATTCCACAAGATTACCACTTAGTCGATCATTTTCCCACCAGAGGAACCTCAGTGCCCCTCTGTCTCCCATCGGCACTAGAACCTGCATGAACATTTCTTCAATATCAGCAGCCAATGTGACAGATTACTTTCGAAAACAAAGCAACTCTCCAACTAAGCTTGTTGTCGTGTCCAGTCCCTGTAGCAAGTAATCATTCAAGGAGCCTCCCTGGAATGCAGCCGCACAGCCAAACACCACACTCAACTTGCTAGGCTTTTTAGGGTTTGTAACTGCGTGATGTGCTAAGTATCACTTTGACTCAAAACCCATTTTTAGCTGTACATCGGGCACTAACTGGGCGTGGCCCTTGCTCATATAACTCTTTGTTATTGTGGAGTATTTGTCAAAGAATTCGGGGTCAAGCGTTAAAATTTTCCTCGAGTAGTTCAATCTCTCTTTGCCCAAAATATATAGTTATTTGGAAGTCTCACTTCAGGATTCCTCCATGGAAGTGCAACTTCATAGTGTCCGTTCAACCAGGTAATGGCATTGGAAACCATATCAACGTCCTGTTTGTCTTTTAATTCAAGAGGGTTTTCCGATGCGCACCCATCGCAAAAACCGGCTATGATTAGTCGATCGATCTGTTCGGTGAGAGAGATCGATTCCCCCCTCAACGTGGTTTACTGTCCTCACAAAGCGTGGCTGCTGGTTAATTGGACCAGGAACAATCTATCCTGAAATCCTCTGCACAGTATAGGGCTGTTTTTCTCTTACCGCATCTTTGCTCTAATGGCCAATGTGCTTTTGAGACGTCGGCTCCTATCAGGATTTGCACTCTCGAATCTTCCAAATTTTGTCTCTGGACGCAATGTAGGTGAGGCAAGGATAAAATGTCCGCAACTGTGCAATACTGGACTCCTTGGATTAGTAGCCTATCAACACAAAAGACTCTCTCTATATTCAGAAAATCATTCTCTGACAATGAGTTCAGTCGCAGCTCCGTTATTCCCGAATTCCAAGTGGTAGTCCCATTTACGGTCGAAATCGAAAGTGAGGTCGGGGATGCCTTTAGGCCCACCAGCTCCATAATGTCTTTTGTATTAGAGCCGCATCAGACCCGCTGTCCAGCAGAGCGTAGGTCTCCACAGAGCCCCCCGGTCCGTCTACTCGCACTGGCAGTCTACCCAAACTGACCCGACATTCTTGCCTAAGAGTAGCCGCACAATTATTGGTCCGCTGCCCAGGCTTTTTTGCACTGTCCGTACCCAGCTTATCCAGCTGCAGCCTTTGTGTTGTATCTTGCGTGACTCGATCGGTGCATTGCGTTTGTGCAACATGCAGTAGAGGGTGGTGCCGTTTCGGACAGCCTGAATATGAACATGGTTTGGAAACAGAACATTTGCAAGACAGATGTCCATACTTGAGACACAAAAAACAAGCTTTGATTTCTTTGATCAATGCCCAAAGACCGGGTATATCACGAGACAGGAATCACTGACATTCCTCTAGTGAGTGTATTCCATTACATACGGAGCACTATTAGTTGCGACCAACAAAGTACTGCCCTGAATAGAATGAACCGTGTCGCATCTGGATGCGGGTTTTGTGCATAATTCCGCCAACCGGATGGCTGCGAATACCCTTGAGCCTTGCTATTGGCGGCCAGTTTGCAAAATCTACTTCGAGCAATCCGTGACTCACAGGACTCTAAGTGCCGCAGATCTTGGAACCTGGGTTCATCTCCTCTTCCCAAGATATCATCAACGGTCCTAGCCTACAAATCCTGGAGACGCGTTGGTAGAACTCGACCAATAAGTTCCATAGCCTGCAGTGATTTGAGGTCTAACATGCAATTCATCTGCTTGGGGGCAACTTCACGGTTCAGCGTTATCAACGACAATTTGGTCAGGGCATCCGAACCTTCCACCAGAGGCTTCAAACCTTGCAGTAGGCCGTCAATCAGTGAACAAGCCACTACATGATGTTGTCCATACAGATCGTTTAAGATTTCCCTAGCCCTATTGTACGCCAGTGTTGGAGACGACATAACACATTCGACAATCGCATCTCTTGCTTATCCCTTGCAGTAATGCGTCAAAAACGTAAGAGCTGGCCATCCTCTTGAACTTTTTCTTCGACGTAATATCCGAACTGTTTCACAAACCTGCATTACGTTGACCAGCTGCCAACAAATTACTCCAGTTTCACCCTGGGTAAGTCTAAACGATAATCCACTGCAGGTTCAGCCACTGTAACCAAGCTTGTTGTTCGTGGTGCGTAGTTCTGCAAGTAACAATCACCTAAGTAACAAGAGGGATGTTCAATGACCATTACTCTACTATTTAATTCATCTCTGTTGACTAGATTTTCTTCTTCCTCAGCGAGTGCCAAAAGCAGTTTCGCCATTTACGTCTCATTCCTTGCCTGGAGCAGCTTATGTTGCTTATCCAGCTCTAATTGTTCCGCAACCTGCTTCTTCTTAAACTCAGCTAACAACGAATCACCTCTAACTCTATGGGAAACGGAGCTAACCCTAGAACAACCTGATATACTAGAGCCTGAGCAAGACACATGACCAACACCTACGGGCAAAACGGTTTGGTTCACCTGCAGGGTATTGTCCTTTGATTCGGAACGGTTTGTCAGCTTGCTGCCTAATTTCATGTCTCAGCAATTGCCAAGGATATTGAGTATTGTAGATTCCAGTCACCGGAACGTTCGAACGATGCTTAGCAACCAGTTTCGACACAATTCAAAACAAAGCCGATTCCAAATAGCTACCGTACTATATACAATAAATTAATTAATTTTACAATAATCAAACCTCAATAGTGTTCCTTCTAGGCTCTTTCGCTCCAAATTGGACAACAAATCAATAACTGCAGCTGGGTTACAGCAAAAGGTTATATACAGAAGATGAGGTTACCGAATACAGTCACAGCAAAGTTCAAGCTGAGCGACTCTCGCTCGAGGCAACGGTATGAGTCCGGTTTGTGACAAAGATTTAGAGAAATACAACAAACGGTCGGAATTCCGGCAAAGGTGGTTCATACGAATGATTAATGTCGTTTGTAACATGGATGCTAATGCATGGAACGTGGTTTCCTGAACTCCTTTACAGTATCAGTTGAAGCAGCTGTATGAAAATGAGTTTCTCGACATTGGAGACAAAAGGCTATCACTTTCTCAAGAGGTTCACTTCGCTCTGCAAGCAGTGCGGCAAGGAACTGGAGGCCTTGGAAGGCAGTTCGAGGTTTCCTCCGCCCACGGGGCACTCCAGGTGACCCTTGTGTTGATAACAAAATCTACGCTCTGCAAAGACTACTACGACTGAAAAAATTCTTCGTTCGAGACCTGGATCTGTGGGAACGATAAGCAGAAATAATGAAGCGAAACGAAGTTCTCGGCTCCTTTGAAAGGATGCCTGCTAATACCAACGGCCGGAAGGGGATCTGGTATCTACCTCACAGCCCGGTTATGAACCCCAAGAAACTCGAAAAACTGCGAGTGGCTACCGAATGTGCAGCCAAGTTCCAGGGCAAGTCGTTAAACGGTAGCCCGCTGCATTGGGCTGAATGAATCACTCCACTGATGGAATATTTGTGCAGCTTCAGATTGGGTAAAGTGGCCCTGTTAGCCAATATCAGGGAAATGATTTTTCCAAGTGAAGGTACCGGTAAATGAGTGGGATGTGTTGCGTTTCCTATGGTGGGAAGGGAACCACCAGCACAAAGCAGTGATGAATTATGTGATGACCGTCCACGCCATTTGGGCCATATCATCATCGTTTTGTGCGAACTACGCCATTCGAGAAGCAGCGAACAAACATGGAGATTTGGTCCGCCCGTCGGTGGTAGATAGTTCAAGCAGAAACTTCCACGTCGACGATTAACTTGGGCCATTCGATGGTGTAGACTCGGCCATAGCGCAATTAGGGGCCTAAGAAGATTACTAGAAGAGGGCGACTTCCATCTGACGAAATGGCTATCGAACGCCCCGTAAATGCTCGAAGTCATTCCCTACCAGGAGAATACTGGAAGGGTTCGGGATCTGGGAGGCCCTTCACTCCTTCCGAAAGCACTCAAAGAATACAATGGAATGCGGGAACGGACGACTTTGTTTTCGAGCTAGAAATCCCCGAGTAATCAGTAACTCTTCGTGGTACACTACGTGCAGTCCCTAATTGTTCGCTCCGCTCGGAATTGTCTACCCGTGGCTGTTACTCGGAAAGATCCCGCTGCAGCTGCTCAGAACGCCCATTGATAGCTTCTTTAAACCTGCCGTTCTGTTAAATCCCTCCTCATGCCCAATGCCATGATGCATCAATCGCACCCGCACTCATGACCAATCTGCATATTAGAACTTGCCGCTCCAAACTTCGCATCTTTTACAGTCGTATTTATTATCTAATCACCAACACCATATCTTCCTTACTTGGCTCCGCGATTCCTCTGTGGTTCTTTCCAGTGTCCTGATTAGTATCCACCAGTTCAATTGTCTGCCGGCACACAGCTCTCCAGCTTCATTGCCCCAACTCCGTTGCGCATTCATTTTATGTGGCCTTTTTGTTCTATTACTGGTTCACTTATCTCGGGGCTTCCCACTTCCTTGTCCGCCTCCTTCGTGTTTTATCTGCAGTAAAATGATCTGATTGGTGATTTCTTACCTGTCTCTTCGGTCATTGCTTTCATCCCTTGATCTGTTTATTGCTCGCTGCAGGCATTTTTCTGTACCTTCCAGTGTGGTCCGCTTTTTCCATGTTCCACCACTGTAATAACAACGTTACGTCACGGTGTTCTTTTACAGTTCCAAATCGTTTGACCTGTCACCACCCGATTCCTCTGGTCTGTCACCACATCTCGCACCTGCATTGATCAAATAATTAGACCCATTCTTGCCTGTTTTCCTTGATCCTGTCTTTCATCTTCACTCTTCCATGAACTGCTCCTCACAGTCTTCATCACTTCTGTGCTTCCGCATTCTATTTTTCTCTCCGTTGGGCTGCCATGTGCACTTGTCATGAAGTTATTCCACCACAAAATTTCAAAGTTAATTCTAAAACCAACTGATCTAACATTACCCACTCCTCCTAATGACTGACAATCTCTCTCTAGGACCCCATTGTTATTGCTCCTGCTTCTCTTATACCTATATATATATGTACATACGTATATATATATATATATATATATATATATATATAATAAATATACATATATATATATATATAAACTTACGCATATATATCCATGTGCACGCCCTCTGCATCTTGCAGTTCCTCACCGGCCATTTCCCTTGCTATCATCTCAACGACCGTCATCATAGGCATCCATCAACTCTACATCTGTGCCTCTCATCTACTGTATCCAATCCTTCGAAATCGTTTCTATCATCGTTTCATCCCTCTACGTCTTGCATTGCTTGCTGCCTGTTTTACGGTGAGTTTTGTGTCCTGTCCGCCGACAATCCACTGCAAATTACCAATGCCTCATTGATATCTAATCCATTGCAGCACGCCTCACCTTTTTCTCCATTTTTCCTCGCTACTGCAGTTCCTTATACCGATTTCCAGTCTTTCCCATGTTTACCAGTCGGCCTTTTTATGTAAACGCCCGGACCAGCCATTCAGTCCATCTGACCTTGACTTTCAAACTCACCGGGTGTCCATTCAAATCCGCTCCTGAGCTCATTTAAACTACACACAATCTGTATGGTGTGCATACGTTTATCCTATTTTCATCCTACTTTATTCCCCCTTCTGAGCCTTTTTATCCAATATTTTTCTGAGAGTTTCCATATTTCCATGAATTATATCTGTCCATTCCATCACTTGTATCAACAAGATCATGCACAAAGCATGCTTCGGGCGTTTCCGAAATAAACCATTTATTATTATTATTATTATTATTATTATAAAGTCGATTGGAACCAGCCACTGGACCTGGAAAGCCGGTTGGACTAGGAGGAATTCCTGAACACCTTAAAAAACTAAAGGGCAAGAGGATTCTCTGATGTTTGCCCCCTGGTTACACAACACAGACAGGAGAACTACGCGCCTTTTCTGACGTGTCCAAAGCCGGTTACGAAGCCGTGGTAGGCGGACGATGGTGCAGGGGAGATGAAAGATATGCTACCAAGATTCTGTTTGCCAAAGCCCGCGTTGCCCCGCTGAAATCGGTTCCAACCCTGCGCCTTGAACTCAGTGCAGCTGTGTTAGCAGTCAGGGCGGTACGAGCGGCAAAGAGATGCTTCGACTCCCACATTTGTTCGGCTAGTTTTTGAAAGGACTCGATATTACTGTACTACATTACCAGCGTCAGGAGCCGTTTTAGTACTTTCGTTCCTAACCGGCTAGCGATGACCCAGCTGATAAGTGCTCTCGAGGTACGAACAACTTCCGGCAAACAAATACGTGAAAGAGAGGACCAAAATGCTTTCAACTGCCTAAAATAGAGCCGCCCATGCAGTTGGAACTGGAGATCAAAGGCGCAGTGATGACATTCATTTTGTCACTGTTGGTCGGGCTTTCCTCCTGCATGAAGAGGCTTCGGCCACTAATTTGGTTGGCCAAGTTCAACAGATATTTGCTGATCACGAAGGGGATGCACCCCTCTAGCTGGATATGATTGGGTCCGACAATCCATGATGAACTACGAGCAGCAGAACACGATTTATTTAAGATGATGCAACGAGAAGCTTTCACCCGAGAACTTGACAGAGCCGAGGAAGCGGGACCAATTTACGAGGAAACATCATCTCCGAAAGGTAACTTGAACCATTTAAACCCCAAGCTCAATACTGGATTACTACGGGTAGATGGTAGGCTGGCCAACTCCCACCTGAGCTTTGACACGAAATACCCCAAACCACCACCGGCTCAACAACCAATGATAGAGCTAATGATCGAGTATGACCACACCGTCAAGGGACATGCCGGGGAAAGTCACGTGGCAAGCGTCATCCGGAGGCATCTTTCGTTGGTGAGAGGAAGTGCAAATGTAAAACTCGTAATCCAACTTTGTATACATTGTGGGAGACGCAAAGCCGCGGCGGGAAAACAATACTTGGTTCGGCTGCCACGGTGTAGAGTGACTTCGGGTTGGTGACCGTTCAGTGACACCGGGCCGGAATATTTCGGGCCTTTTTGAATAAAGTGAGGGAAGAGGCAGGAAAACTATACCTGCGTATTATGGCGTGAATGTAGTCACGCACGGTGTATTTGGAAGCTACACCTTCGATGACGGTCGGCTCCTTCCTCGGGGCCTTGAAAAGCCTCGTCAACCGAGGAGGCAAACCGGCAGATGTATATTCCAACAACGGGTCGAAATTAGTGGGCGCTCATCGGGGACTGCAGAGTTGGCACAAAAATATGAATAGGGAAGAGCCACAGAGTCAAGCCGTGGCCTATGGCATACGATAGCACTTCAATCCTCCGCGGGCCAGTCATTGTGGCGGAGTAATGGAAAGCCCGATCCGGCCCACCAGGCGAATATTGCTGTCGATCATAGTGACGTATTGAAGTAGACCATCACTCGGACACACACGTACACGATACACGTCCATACTTCATGACCTCCGTCGACAACGTTTAAGTGGTCACCGTTCTTCGTTAACCACACTGAGGGCTTTTCCGATATGTGGTAGTAATTGTGGTTCCATCAAACACCCAGACTCACACTAATCACACACTAAATTGATACACGTTTTGGCTTCATGACCTCCATCAAACACGCGGCAAGGTTGGCTGTTCCTTGTTTATCACTGGCATTATGGAAGATACCTCCGTGGGTGGTAGCTGTTACCTTTGCCCATATGCCAGAGTGCGACCGTACCCGCGACACCCACTCGCACACACACACGCACAAGCACAAGCAGCTGATGCGCGACGGCCGTCCCGAGGTCAGCACCTGTGTTCCCCCTTCAAACCCGCCATCAGTCAGCCGTCCTCAAAGACGACGCAGAGTAAAATCATCCAGGAGTGGCCGCCGGACCAAGCGCGATCGTGAGTAGAACGCTGAGGACGGAAATATTAGGCACGCGCTCTGAAAGCAGGGTTGAGGCAGGTAGGAAGACTCAGAAACCTCATTCCAAATCTTTGTCTCTGCTAAGATTCGGGAGGATTTTGCTGGGCGATGAAACGACTGGTCTTGAAAAATCCCCCCAGAAACATGGCAACTTCATGTTTCCTTGACATCGCTCACTCGTTTACACTACTGGCTTACCCTTATGCACTGTAGGTTTTCATAAACCAACGTTTGTTTGCTCGTGTCCAGCGCGCTACTCCGTCATATTTTATTCTGGACTGGCGCGAAACACGCACATTTCTCGCATGCAGCAATTCGGTTCTCGTTTTCTGGGTCTCTGTGATCGCACAATTGAGGTTCGTTTCTGTTTACCGTCATTGTTTATTTGATAATCTAATATCGTAGAATTTCACAGATAATCACGTTCTGTCTTCGGGATCCGTATCAAATTTGGCCACGTACTGATCTGAGGCTTCTTACGACCGGTACTCTTGTTGAGGAGCTGTACAGATAAATAGCTAATGAAGCTGCTGTTGCTGAATTGTTGTTATACTAAAAATCATTCCGCGTGTGTATCACGTACTTCGTATACGAGCAGGAATGCTTTACCAAATCCACTTCAATAATCCTGGTACTTCTTGAGGGCAACGAAAATAGACAAATACTCCCGGCTTCTCAGTGAGTGAAAAGAAAACTGGTCAAAAGTATTGAATTTTTAATCTAAAGCATAAATTTGAATTATCTAGGCAATCTTATTTAGATAAAGTTTTCTCACAAGTCATTATTCATCCCTCTTATCCGTGGTTTCGGAGCACGTGGCATGGTAATATTGAAGACTTGGAGCATTCCCCGGGTGCAAGGCCTGATCTCAAACATTCCCGGTTCAAGTAGGTACTTTCCTCTGGTGCTACCGAGCTGGAATGAAAAAAGGTTCCTTCTGCAGGTATCATGATAATATCGTCAACTAGAAGGATCTTTTGTTCCGTGAACTCTGCTGCCGTTCCTGGGATCTGGTTCAAAATTATAGCAAAGCACACGGCTGTTGAGACATGTCAGATACTTTTGCAATCCGGTAGAGGCCCAGGGGCAGTAGAGTATACTCCTAACAGCACAAAGCATGACGTTGTGGTCCACGCCAATAGGTTCCCTGAGAGGCTAAAAGTACGCAAAGCTGGTGGACCATAAGCCGACCACCCAACCATCTTTAGTTCACTGTCTAACGTTAATTTTGCGCTGTTGACAGGACCGCCTAAGACGTCTTTGTGAAAGTGGTCATTTCCGAGAGAATAGAACCTTGCGGCGGTCATCTCCATCCAAAATGTGGGTCAAAACTGTGATAAACTACAACCCAGTGAGTCTCCCATCCATATCGTTTAAGGTTCTTGGAGAAGGGATTAGGCAGAGTATAAAGTAGTCAGCATGCTGTCGACATCCACATTGGTGTTCGAATGAAAGGAGTGTAACATCTTGTTGAGAGGTTCACTGGGCCTTCGGCTAATGAGGTTCTGATTCCCTTGTATTTTGCAGATTGAACAAAAGCATCCCTCGCTGAAGTACGCTGATTTATTGCACATTACAGTATCCAGGTACTTTCCAGAAAACCAGATCATCGCACCTAGACGGCGTGGTTTTCTCGGACGTCCCCATGCAAACCAAATCTCCTGACATTTCTAGATGAAAAGGTCCCTCGACTTGGTAGGTATGAAAGTATCGAGGCGCTCTACTGGGTCTTCCGGGAGTCCTTTGACTCCATGAACCAGGAATTGCTGCCTCTGGAGATGGAACGGCTTAAGATTATATAGAAGACTTTCGAGAGCGGCTGGTGAACGTGTCTCCTATTGGGTCAAACAGCAAAATATCAACGATATCCCCTCTATCGGACGAATAGAGAAGACGCGAGTCGGTTTACAGGTGCGAGGTGTATTCTATACATCGTGGCACCAAAACAGTACCGATACGAGAGGTACACCGAACGGAAAACGAAACGAAACGCAACGGCTATGCAGAAAGCGAACCGCGAGCGTGTACAACCGGCGAGCTACTGAAAGTGAAAGTGATTTAAAACGAGGTCGACGGAAACCTCGGAAAAATCAGCCCAGTAAAACGTACGCAACCGGAGAACACTGAGGTCAATGTCAAACGTCATAAAAGATAGTGGAGAAATAAGATCCAAAATGGTGTCCAGAAAATAGTCATTTCCTCAAAACGATCGAGGTCACTACAGCAGCCTCCGCTAGAAAGCACGGAAAAAGTTTGAAAAATGTCAAGGAAGAGAAGGCATAAAAACGATATTCGTGCGCGTGAATACGTGCAAAAACATGAATGTAGCTGTGCTGTAGGATGCTGACGGGCAAAATCCGTGGTATCCAGTAACCGTAGGATGATGGTCGAGCGTAAACCAGATTCATTGTCAGTGACATCCGTTGCGTAAATCGTCATCCAGGTATGCCACACCAATAACTTCCAGCGTCGGGTAACTGTTAACCAATAGGATATACGGAACCCAAATGGGTAGGTTCGTCAAAGAGAGGGAAGGAAAACGATAGAGCCGATCCAGAATCCAAACGTTGGTGCCAAAATTCTCCAGATTTCGTGGGACCAGCAAAGCGTACCATATGGCGAGGTTCCATGAAACGTAAAGAAACGAAAAACTGGTGTAGCAACCGCAATGGACTTGACTAGAATACAGTAATAACTAATGAAGTATGTTAAATCGTGTCGAAACGATAAACACAAAAGTTATTACTGCGAAGTGCAATGGTTAAGATCGTGTTTGACCTAGTCGCAAAAACGTGCTGGGCAAACGATCGTGAGACGGGAGCTTCATTCACGGACGGGTGCGTAGGCGTGCTCTGCTGACTTGAACGTGGGACAGTATTCTCATTCGAGGACGTAGCAGGGCCAACTGGCTGCTGACGTGAACGTGAGACGGTAGCCTCATTCGAATTCGTAGCAGGCAACGCTAACAGCAGACCTTGACGTGACACGGAAGTGTCGTCAACAGGCAGTGCAGGGTTAACATCGAATCTCATGTCAGCGGGCGACACGCTGTCATCAACTTACGCGGCTTTGAGACGATTGCTGCTAATGGTGTCGACACGACCCTGTCGACCAACCTTAAAGGTCTTATCGTGACGAGAAATCACGCAAAATGGACCTTCGTAAGGCCGTTGTAATGGTTTCCGTACCGAATCAACACGAATGAATACATACGAACAAGTTTCGAGTTCGGTCGGAGCGAAAACTTGTCGTCGCTGTATTCGAGTCTGCGCCGGAGCGAGATTTTGCATGAACGTAGACAAACGGTGAACGTAAGTCTGTACGGCAAGTGAGTCTGTACTCCGCGGCGTAAAGATTTCCCCGGGCAGTCGTAATGTCGTGCCGTATACAAGTTCTGCGGCGGAACATTGGACATCTGCCTTTATGCAAGTCCTGATAACAAACAGAACTAGCGGTACCTTTTCGTACCAGTCGGGGCTCTCGCGTGCTTTAAGAGCCGCTGTGAGTTGGCGATGAAAAAGTTCGACTAAACCATTCGATGCCGGATGGTACGCGGTTGTGAGAATGCTTTTCGTACCCAGCATGTGAGTTAATGAATAGAATAGATGGGACTCAAATTGTTGCCCTCGATCGGCAGTGATTGTGGAAGGACAACCATATAAAGCTATCCATCGTTCTATCAGACGTCGATCCACTGATTCATCCGTGACGACAGAGATGGGAATAGCCTCAGGCCACCTAGTAAATCTATCGATGCACGTTAGTAAATAGGTATACCCGTGTGATAGGGTCAATGGACCCACAATGTCTACGTGAGTGTGATCGAAGCGAGTATCAGGCGTAGCAAAAGTACCGATAGGCGAAGCTACGTGCCCATCCACATTAGATCGTTGACATTGTAGACACTGTTTTGCCCACATACGAACATCTTTATTCATGGACGGCCAGACGTATCGTGCAGCTGCTAATCGGAGACTAGCTGCAATACCTGGATGTGAGAGTCCATGTAGGGTATCGAACACGAGACGTCGATATGTAGAGGGTAAGACTGGTCGAGGTATGCCAGTGGACATGTCGCAGAGTATAGTCCCGGCACTGTTGGCCAGAGGTACGGACTGATACTGTAGCGACGATGACTGAGCTGCTTCCATACATGAAGAATCCTGCGCCTGTGCTGCAGCCATTGCAGGGATGTCTAGAACCGGAGATTTAATAGCATCAAGAGAAATACGCAACAAAGCATCTTCAACGCAGTTCGACTAACCTTCAACGTGTCGTAGGTCAGTCGTGAACTGAGAAATATAGTCTAAATGTCTGACTTCTCGTGGAGAAAAACGGTCAGACTTAGTATGCAGTACATACGTCAAACGCTTATGGTCTGTGAAGAGGATGAAATATCGACCCTCGACTGCATGGCGGGAGTGTGTAACGGCATTATATGCAACCAGCAGTTCGCGACCAAAAGCACTATATTTGGTTTCCGTAGGACTGAGGCGTCAAGAGAAAAACTCTAATGGCTGCCAGATCCCAGAAACAGACTGTTGCAGGACCGCTCCGACGGCAAAGTCGGATGCATCCCCAGCTATGCCTAGCGTGGCGGACGGAACTGGTCGCGTTAGGAGTGTGGTCTGAGCTAACGGCGCTTTAATCTTCGAGAAAGTTACTCGCGCGGCATCCGTAAGCGACAACTTACGTGGATTGCCACGGAGTAGGTCAGTTAATGGAAGCAAACGTTCAGCAGCGTGGGGCATGAAACGACGATAAAAGTTAACTAACCCCAAAAATGCTTTGAACTCCTTGATTGAGAACGGTACGGCGTAGTCTAGAATAGCGCGCACTTTATCCTCGCAAGGCCCAATACCCTCTCGAGTGATCTTGCGGCCGAGGAACACAAGTTCCTGCTTGCCAAGTTCACACTTATCAGCATTGACTATTATTCGATGTTCGGACAAACGTTGAAATAGTAGCGTCAAATGTTGGAAATGTTCATCTATGCTCGACGATGCGATTAGCAAGTCATCGATATAGACGTGAACAAATTCCAAGTCCCGTGTAATGCTATCGATAAACCTCTGGAATGTCTGAGCAGCATTTCGCAAACCAAAAGGCATAAGTGGGAACTCAAGCAAAGCAAAAGGAGTCTTGACAGCGGTTTTCTCGACATCTTCAGCGGCGACTGGGATCTGGTGATGAGCTTGTAACAAATCCATCTTAGAAAATACAGTCTCGCCGTGAAGTGGTGCCGCGATGTCGTGTATGTGAGGTATTGGGTAGCTATCCTAACGGGTCACCGAATTAAGTGCGCGAAGGTCGCCACCTGGTCGCCAGCTGATGCCATCTTTCTTAAGAACCATTTGTAGAGGTGAGGCCCATGGACTGTGAGAATAACAAACAATACCTTAACAAAGTAGTGTCAAATCACGTTTGGCGAAAGCCAATTTGTCCGGTGCCAGTCGGCGAGGTCGTGCCATGGCTGGTGGTCCGTTAGCGACAATGTGGTGTGCCACACGATCGGTCACTGTCTCTATATCTTCAAATGGTTTGGTCAATATGGAGAATTCAATAAACAAAGACTGAAAATCGTGAGGGATGTTAGAAAACGAACCCGATTCGGTTTGCATCTGTCTGAGCTGCGAGAGCCGTAAATTTGGTATTCGACGAAGGATCGATAAGCTGCAGCCTACGTGAATCAACAAGTAATTCATAGTGCCGCAGAAAATCGATTCTCAGTATGCCTGTGGGAATAAACGTCCACAGATGCAGTCGTCGTGGTCTAAGGTTGACCGCAGCCTGTCTCGTGCCGTAGGTAGGAATCGAAGAACCATTCGCCGCTGACAGACGAAGCAAAGAAGCTCGTGGCATGTCATTACCAACCGGCAAGTCAGAAACTTGGGCTTCAGTATCGACCAGGAACCCGGCATTGGTGCACGAATCATGCACGTAAAATAAACGGCCAACCTGAGACTGATTGTCGGCGAGTACGGCCGCTTCTACTCGCCGGCAGTGGCGTTTCCTGCCACGTACGAACACGGCTGTCTGCACTTGCGGGCGGCTGGTCCGAAAACGCGGTGGAACCAACAAAAGCCGCTAGTAGGGTGGTCTGATTTGGAGGAGGCAGTTGAGGCGGATTCACGGCGGACGTGGGCAGTGGAGGGCGCCCTTCCGAGCTGTTAATTACGTGGGCTACTGCGATGGGTCAGTATTATGACTCTGTCCTTGAAGGACAGGCGGCGCTGGATGGTTCAAGAGTGCCGAGGCCTCTCCGGCGATTCATCCAGATCAACACCCCGAGGATTGCGCGATGTTGTGGCGACGGGGGGATTAGTCCCACTGCCGACACGTGCGACAATCTTTTCAGCCACGGCGGCTGCTCGTTCCAAGGGAGAGTCCTCGAGGAGAGCAGTTACGGTGGTATAAATATGAAAGGGTAATGAGTTCAACCACATTTCCTTAACTATCTCCGAATCCTTATCAGCGGGCCCTGCCAAGGACCGGAGTTGAGATAGGTGGCGGCTGGGTTTCGTATCCCTTACGGGATGACGTGCCAGTAGCTGACGTAACCGTTCCTCCCGAGAAGGGAGGAAATGTTGCGGCATGGTCTCCTTAAGCCGAAGGTTCGGCTGCTCTTGAAGAGGTTTTAATAATAAATCTCTCACTGAGGCGATAACATCGCCCAGGACTGCCTCTAAAACATAGGAAAATCGTTGGCGTTGGCCGATAATCCTACGTGCTTCAAACTGCAGCTCTGAGGCTGCAAACCAAACCCCAGGATTATGTGGGATAAACTTCAACGGTTTAAAAGCAACCGCAAGCAAAATGAGGTCTGTGTCGAGCTGCATCTTATCCTCTGACATCGTTATATTGCGATTATATACCGTAAAAAAATATATATCGTGCAAAAAAAAGAGGACATGAAACAGCGAACAATCACAGACTCACCGGGCAGGAGAATAATCCGGGAGGTTCTGGAAGTTTCGAGCTCACCAATATAGAAGACGTTCGAGAGCGGCTGGTGAACGTGTCTCCTATTGGGTCAAACAGCAAAATATCAACGATATCCCCTCTATCGGACGAATAGAGAAGACGCGAGTCGGTTTACAGGTGCGAGGTGTATTCTATACATCGTGGCACCAAAACAGTACCGATACGAGAGGTACACCGAACGGAAAACGAAACGAAACGCAACGGCTATGCAGAAAGCGAACCGCGAGCGTGTACAACCGGCGAGCTACTGAAAGTGAAAGTGATTTAAAACGAGGTCGACGGAAACCTCGGAAAAATCAGCCCAGTAAAACGTACGCAACCGGAGAACACTGAGGTCAATGTCAAACGTCATAAAAGATAGTGGAGAAATAAGATCCAGGATGATAAAGCGAACACAAACGGTGGCCCACTCTCATTGTAAAAGCTCGACAGAGGCACTGGAAAAAGACAGAAAACACTGCAAAAGTACATATTATTCTTTTTGCCGGCGCATCCTAGCGTATTGCAGGGGATATACCCTTCTTTCTTGCATTACCTAGCTTCTCGCGAACACGGTGTTCCGCTTGCTGATTGTACCCTCCTGGAACCCCATAATTCCTCCACCAACTGCGAATTCCTGGCATTAGATGATACTTGTCGCTTCTTGTGAAAAGTATTTCACCTTCTCAGGCGGCAACATTCCTTATCATATCCACAGATGCATGAAATTTGTTATTCCTCTGCGTACCATCATGAAATTCATACAAGCCTCCTGGCCTTGCCACGAATCACCTTTCTCAGTGAATTTGAGTATGCAGCAGGGACCATTTTCTTGCATTATCCCTGTGAATGTTGTATTTTATGCCTTCTGAGACGGTATTTATCTCAAAATTCTTACATTCGGCGGATTCCCAACTAGTTCCTCCATTGACTCGAAATTGAATCATATATGCATTTTAGTCCGTTGTCCCTTAACTTTATTTAAACTCTAGCTAG
Organism: Fasciola hepatica; assembly: GCA_948099385.1. Lineage (NCBI taxonomy): Eukaryota > Metazoa > Platyhelminthes > Trematoda > Plagiorchiida > Fasciolidae > Fasciola > Fasciola hepatica. The sequence continues at coordinate 36,774,145 of CANUEZ040000043.1, forward strand.
TTTCAATCCTCTGTTGCTATAATGTGAAATTCCCTCCTAAATATTTGGGAGTTTTCGTCTGAATGAGTGACTTAGCAAACTCTGATCATGCTTTCATGCATGCCCCACGACCATGGTCGAGAAATACACCATGAATGTTGTTTTCGCAACGGATACAAGCTGTCGAGGTCATTGTGTGCGAACTAGAAGCATGCCGGGGAAAGGAAACGCTGTTATTTCACGGCTTCTAGCCGCGAGTCCTGTGATTCAACTTAATCTGGCCTGACCAGTCACTGGATGGTAACAGAAAATAAGCTAAGCATTTATGACCCCTTTTACTAATCTGTACGAGCCCACCGTAAACTCATACAGAAAAACCCATTTTACTCATTTCGAGCACAACGTCCCACTGAAAAAAGAGCAAGATGTTTTGAGCGGAGGTGCCATTAGCAGCGCGTGGTGTTCGGATGCACAGTATGCAGTGTCATCCTATGGTCGGGAGATAACGCTCTCTTTTCGCACCGGAGTCTAAAGGGGATGGATCATTTGGAATGATGTTACTTACAATTAAATAGCGGCTGTTGGCCTGATACCCCACCTTGCTAGTCGCTGTCAGGGGCAAGCGGATTACGTTTTTTACTCTCTCGAAGAAATTACACTCTAGTTCCCGTCGTTTGACTTCCTCACCGAAGCTGCTGTGATATTCCTAATATCCTTTGTTGAAGGGCCTAAAGGTTGTCGCAGCGACGTGCTCCAGCTCTTAGATGAAGGTATGCGGTACCTTTCCTATGACCTGGCTCTACTCACTGCAAGACTTTGCAGGCTGAAATCAATTCTGGGCAAAAGCCGAGGCAAACGTTTTGGACGTTGGCTAGGAAGGCACCTTGGTTCTTGAAGACCAGGTTAAGCTGGTGACGGCGCGAATGTCTTGAAATCTCCAAGTGATCCAAGGGTTTGAGGTTCGAGTCTGAATGTTCCCGATTTCTGGATGTACCTTCTTTCCTGTGGTGTTATCCAGCTTAAAATGTAAGCTCAACAACAATGAGTCGACTATTTTTTGAAAGCTCCATTGGCATGAAAGCTGACGCTTCGGATGTAATGCGTGAGTCCGAATGTCTGAAATTGCATAAGTCAATGAATCACTGCGAGCTTTGTTGTCTTCATAAATTATACATTAAAATGGCGTGGGAATATATTGGTTCAAAAGTAAAAAATTGAAAAATCTCTATTAGAATGAATACATCTTTAGGTTTATATGAATAAGGAAGGTAAGCATACCAGAGAAACTATTCTACTGTTGGGGACTTAGAGAAAGGGGTGGACTTGAGGGTGGCCATAGGCAGTTTTCTGATCTGGCACTGGAAGCTTTCTTGAAAGGCTTCTACAAAGATATTATCTGGAACTCACAGAGATATAACCTGCTGAAGGCTCGTAGATGGGGCTCAGAATGCTTCATCGTGTTCTTACAATCATCAAATCTGGAAGAGTGAAAACCTGACCCACTAAGCCCGATGAGTCAGGATAAACATCAAGGCGGGTTTCTTCCAATGTGACGAGCCCCGAGTAAATGTAGATTGAGTAATGTTAGACGAACGGAGCAGGGGGTAAATTAAAAGCCATTGCAGCTTTCGGTAGCCTTCCATTGATTCCGCTCCGAAAATTCCCGGCCTCTGACAAGTCCAGTGTGTGCTGTATGGCTTCCTCATTCTGATAGAGTTCAAAAACAAGTTCGATAAAAAAGAAAGTTGAAAGAGATATTTGTTACCTTTTCCTTGACAGGTGGAGCAACAGAGTTGACTACCTGGCTGGAGGGCAAAGACCTTGTGCTGATCCATTCTCTTGATTAGCTGTCTTAATGATCTCAGAAAGGTGATCCGGAGCATTAACAAATGACACGCTGTTGCATTTTTTTGTCATTTATAATGGGGCTCCATTCAGTTGACCGGCGTTTGACCATGGCAGTGGCTAACCGTATGTGATTTACTTTTTTATCACGGACTGTGACGTTGTTTGCGTAAATCCCCATGATGAAAAATGTAGAATTAGAGAAGTTATTGATCAAATGAGAGGTTGTATTTGGCTAGGGATACTGCTATGAGAAACATCCATTTTGATTGGTGAAGGTTGAAATCGAAGAGCACTGAAGCCAACAGAAAGGGACCGATCATTCAGAATGCTCACGATTAAGGGGAACGCAAGACCACAGATGCTTTAGATGATAAACTGGCGGGGAAGCGGAATAGGCGGGAGATTATTGAGGGCTTTGGCAGAGCCAGTATATGCAGCTTGAATGTATTGCCACCATGGCGGGCCCCTGTGAGTCCTTCCACAGCTTTCAGCACATTGATGACGCGTGATCTGCCAGTAAGTAAGTCATTTTGCCCTAGAAATAAGAAGCTATCTTCGTGCACGTGCCTCAAAGATAGAGATTCTTGATGCCGTCGAGAACTTCTTGGGGTCGCTGATGGGGTTTGTTGTCCGACGGCCCATGGAGTGTTGATCTTCTTCCTTTTAGATTAAAATACTTGAAAGATGATTCCTTGAAAGTGGAAACGTTCTCTGCCTATGAGTTGTTCAACAGCGAGCACAAACTTGCGGCACGGGTGGAGACAGTTTGTTCAGGCATACGAGGACGAACTTCGTCCAATCCCGTCGAAGTGACATGTTCAAGTTCGTTGGGTATTCTTTCACATTTTCAGGAGCCGCAGTGAATCGTACTCACGGGGTGGCGGACGGTTTAGATGAACAGTAGAAAGTCCACGCGCAAGCAAAAATGGTGTGCTGTGGATTGGCATGAGATGGATTTTTGAATCTTCGGCTACCTCAGAGGGGGAGATGGCGTAGAGCCATCAAGGGTTCACAACAAGCAAAGGGAAGCCAAATTCGCAACTGCATCCCAGGTGATTGTAAGATAAACAAAGGTCTAATACTCGTTTCTGCTGTTGTTTTTTTGTGCTCCGTGGTTTGGAATTACCAACGTTCTGGGCGAATATGGGAGCTTTAGAGTCTGTCGTAAAGACTTAACCTGGTATCCTGGAAGTGAATGAGGGGGTCTCCCAAGAAGTGGTCTGACTGATGGCTGCAGACTTGGCCTACCTTTTGGTTTCTGACGGGGTATAGGCATGTGCAGAACATTTTACTTCCTCATACGCTGTTCCGGTAGCTCGATGCGTTCATCGAAGCCTGTTGTCCTTATTGTCACCCAGGTAATTTTTGATCAGAGATAGCACTCCCTGGAATTCTCGCTACTTGAACGAAGGAAAAGTCTCTTTGAGGAGGCCATGGATGGATGTTCCATTTTTTAGTCCAAAGAGAGAACCGCACATTCGCTTCTTTCGAGAGGAGGTAGAAGTTTCAAAAAGTCGACGCTGTACTTGAAATTGGCGAAAATCAGGTGCGGAAGTGAAAGTTTGTACTTGCTCTGAATTGGTCGTTCAGACCAGGTTCTATGTCCAGGAATGTTTGGTCAATTATTCCATCAGTGCCTAAGAAAACTGCCCTAGATGTCACGATGTTTCCAGTCTACTTCAGGGGAGATGAAGGCCTCCTCGACAGTAAGATTGCCGGGAGGCTGTTTATAGAATTTTACAGAATCTCTTCAGTCGAAAGTAAGTCTACCTATGATGCAAAATGTGACCGGTAACTCAGGTACAAAAGTAAAATAGTGACGGTCAGAAATGGAGAGTTGACCAAAAATTCAATCACAGCTAAGAAAGTTTACCAAGGAGAGGCGGACGGCAGTAGATTGGCACAGATGCTGGAAGCCACCCCAAAAGCAAGTCCTGTTTATGTATCATAACCCTGTAGGGCAAAGCCCACTAAGATTACTTCGCAGATTTGAAAGTCTGAAGTATCCAAAAAAACCGTGTAATGTGGGGCTTGCGTGATTTGCATTGGCTTGGAGAGGATGAGAAAATTTATAGGCGGACGCATGAACACTCAAATAATGGAAAAAAACTCGAAGGAATCAGGTCACATTAAAAAGGAATGAATAATCACGAAATGCTCCGAAAAACCCATGATACGATCCCCAGTATTTCCGGCGACTGAGAAAGCTGACAACCTGCCTTGTGAGCCTCTCTTTGCTGCAACCTCCTCGGAATCACTGTTGGAACCCCGGTCAGCCTGCCTATGCCCAATGCAGTAGTCAGTACGCGGCTTTCAAAGCTAAATCGTGAAACTGGCTCCGACAACATCACGCATTACTGCACCTAGGGTTCACAACTATGGTCCAAACCCCGCCTGTGCTTGGTTCCAAGAAGTAATAATATGAACATCTCATATTCGTAACTTATTGCTCGCATTTTTACTCACCTGTGTCCTCAAGCTCACGCGCCAATGGAGTGTTGTCCTAGGTCAGCTGTGGAATGCCTGCCACCGTATTGGATAAACAGCGCATACAAGATTTTTCGTGACACAAGCCTTCCCTTCAGACACCGCGCTTTCATTCATGGTAGATGTGCTTTTATACAATTTCCACCGGTATACCTGCTTTGCTCCAACTTGCTGTATTGAGAGATCCCGAGTGGGCATCCGCCGACAATTTTTCTGCATCAGCGTTGTGTATGATATATCTTCCACGTTTGAAAACAACGTTCGGTTCAGCAATTCCATGTCTGCCCAATTATTCATATTGCTATAGCTCAATTCAAAACCGACTGGTGTTCCTGGTGGAAGTCGTTTTCATTTTTCTCTGTTCAAACTCTGTCCAGCCTTATTGAGTTGTTGCTGAGATATGAGACCCTTATTCCATAGTTTGTGAATGTCTCCATGTGTTGATTACTATTGTTCACTCTGATCACGCTCTTACGTGTGAATCCCCATCGTGACCCAGAAATATATCGACAATATTTTTATTGTTATTAATATTACTATTATTGTTGTCGTCTCGTTTTCGTTTTCCTCCTTCATCAAGCCGCTACAGTAGAGAACCTCGGGTTAGCAGCATCTTTAATCCTCAGTCTTCAATATTAAGAATCGGAAGCCGTGGCGCAATGTTCCGTACGAGCCTCGCGCAGCACCGGGGGTCCGTAATCAGGCCTAATTTTCTTGTCACCGCCTCTGCAGAAAGATGTCTAAATGTGGCTTGAAATTCCGCAAATTCTTCTGATTCGCATTCCGCTTGCAAAACACTCCATGGAATCGTCACACTCCTAAGTGGCACACCAGCGGTGGACCCACTAATATTTTATCCTCATTCTTAAGCAAATGCGTCTTATTTGGAAGTAAGCCGGCTCCATTGATATCATGTACCACGGCAGACCACGCGTGGTGTTTGGAAGGGAGCTCGGGGCAGATTACGATCCGGTTTTTCTTCATTGGCGGGCACCACAGACCGACGGTAAGCCCGGGTGCCTTACATCCCTCTTGACGGTGTTGCCCCAAGTTTTCAGCTGGGCACTAAGGCGACAGCGCCATTCAGGGCAGAGTTTGTGACAAAATATTTCTTTAGTTACATTTCGGGTCACCGTAAGATACGACCCAGTTACTGCAGTCGAGGACATTGGAGTAAGTTTCAGAGTATTTTACTTTCAAAGCATCTCCTTCTTACTTCATTTTCCAGTACTTCTAAGCAGCAACTTGCTTTTGAGGTACTCTGTAGGCACCAGTGATCCAGCACTTACAGCTACCTGGTATCCTCGGCTTTCAGTGGCCAGGTTTGGCAGCCGTGTCTGAGTACCAGATTTATGGCGGCACGGAAGATACACACCCCAGTCTGATGGATGATTTCGCTGCTGGTCCACAACGTTCTACTAGGCAGAAAACTGCTTTCATGATATTTTCTGTCCAAAGCAATACTTCATTTTTCTCCTGACTCTTTGAAAGAGGCAAAGAGCATAGATACCCGAACGGTGGAGTGCGTTTGACCATGTGATAACTGACAGGCAATTGTTGAGCGGAGGGCTCCGTGCAAGCGGATATATTTCAGTTTTCGTGGTGCTTACCCCTAGCTCGACGGACCGTGAGAAAACGCCGATTCAACCAAGGACCTGTTAATTTGTGACAGGGAGTTCGACAACAAGAATGCCATTCACGAACTCTAGGTTCGAGGCGAGCTAAGTCAAGTTAAGTTTAAGCGGTGTAAAAGATGGGGAAAGGGCCTTTGGCATACTTGCAGATAATCCCGAATGGACGAAACAGGTTTCCAGCAAACAGACACAAAGGAAGACTGTTCAATCCACCTTAACCTGTGTTCCGGAAGGGACGAATGAGCCCCAAAATCGGCCCCGGTTCATCTAAAACAACTTCACAGTCCTTAGGGCTGCATTTCGATGGACAAAGGCTAGAGGTGCTACCTTCAACAATAAAGCCAGGTAAGATACCGTCAACTTACGTCCCACTTCAAACCTGGCCTCCTAGTCCGAACGGTGCTCAGAGCAAAGCTTCGGGGTAGATTCCCCAGGAACACCAAGAATAATCTTCAAAAAGTCCGACATGAATACGCGACGGCATGCCCGACCAGCAACACACCCTTTGCTCCTTCAGTGGAGTAGCCCAGCTGGAAAACCCAACTCCAAGGAAAAGGTTCATATAGATTGTTAGAATACGCGAACACTACTAAAAGTATGCGGCCGAGGCCTCCAGTGTGGGTCCTCCAATATTGTTTGCATTGAATTGTTCTGTATATGCTGAATATTCATTTCCATGCGCATGAACAGTCACTTGATTTGAAATGACTCGACTCAGCGCGACTACAGCATCAGCACAACTTGGCGATTTGATGCAAGAGCACCTAATTGTAGCCTTTGATGCGCAAGCATCATGGGCGGGGAGGTAGGTTGCTGGCCTCAGTGGCCGGTCATGAAGACAGCCGCGAATAACAAAGCGTCGCAACAAATCTTCAGAGATAAGTTCGACAGCCCACAGTCGGCGTGGAAACAGATTTTCGAAGGAAGTGTTCTGCAGCATTCCAGAAGCTCCCCGAAGAACCTGATGAAATTCGGGCTCTATGCCGCGACTAACTTATCCGACAGCAAGCCAAAGAAGTCTGCAGAATATTCGAAGAAATGAGCGAAGAGCCCTGAACTCTAAACAATATCCCGCCTCATTTCAATGGGATGAATAGGCAATGCAAGTATTGGTCACTCTCGCAAGACGATGTCGACCAGCCTACACCTGGGCAGAAAAAATTCAACATTAGGCAGAGTGCTTCTGTCGGCTTAAAAATCGACCCTGCGAGCACCAATAATTACAGCTCCATACGATGCCAATTCCAATCCGATGAATACAGCTGAACTTGCCTGTCTCAAACTGCTGAAAAAGACAAAGCAGCTGGAGGATACAGCATACCAACAGAAGTCATACAGTTACTGCTTTTTGTCATTACCTGTCTGACTGCGCACTCCATTTTGCTCAGTATTGCCGGGAGAGGACTTTCCATCTGAAGACGTTGCGACCAACCTGTTTCACAATCAAAAATAAGGAGATTACTCACCCCCAAAAACCTGTAAGAAGAGCAGCCTGATAAACTGCAAAGATTCTCTGCTCGCTGCTACTCAACCTTTTCCCTATCGCGAAAGAGCACCGCACCGGGCCAAACCAAAGAGTTTACCGCCGTGGTAGCGGCCACACAGATAAACGTTTTCGCACTTCGTCCAACACTGGAGCACCGCCAAAAGTTCTGGCAGTCAACAGGTGTGCGTTTCATCAACTTCCGCGTCACCTCCGATCTGCTTAACCGGTCGATAGTGGGATCAGACGGGATGCCCGGTAGGCTCGCAAGGCACCTGAGAGGATACTGTTAATCCACTAGGGCTCGCATTTCCATGTGTGTATCCCCGGAGTTCACACTCACTACTGACGTCCGACGGGATTGTTGTTTTACACCGGATTTGACTAACTATGCGATCGGCTGGACAATGAGACAGGCGCTGATTGACTTTCGTGGTGCCTGGCTGATTATTAGGACGCACATCTCGAACCTAGAGTTCGTGAATGGCATTCTTGTTGTCGAACTCCCTGTCACAAATTAACAGGTCCTTGGTTGAATCGGCGTTTTCTCACGGTCCGTCGAGCTAGGGGTAAGCACCACGAAAACTGAAATATATCCGCTTGCACGGAGCCCTCCGCTCAACAATTGCCTGTCAGTTATCACATGGTCAAACGCACTCCACCGTTCGGGTATCTATGCTCTTTGCCTCTTTCAAAGAGTCAGGAGAAAAATGAAGTATTGCTTTGGACAGAAAATATCATGAAAGCAGTTTTCTGCCTAGTAGAACGTTGTGGACCAGCAGCGAAATCATCCATCAGACTGGGGTGTGTATCTTCCGTGCCGCCATAAATCTGGTACTCAGACACGGCTGCCAAACCTGGCCACTGAAAGCCGAGGATACCAGGTAGCTGTAAGTGCTGGATCACTGGTGCCTACAGAGTACCTCAAAAGCAAGTTGCTGCTTAGAAGTACTGGAAAATGAAGTAAGAAGGAGATGCTTTGAAAGTAAAATACTCTGAAACTTACTCCAATGTCCTCGACTGCAGTAACTGGGTCGTATCTTACGGTGACCCGAAATGTAACTAAAGAAATATTTTGTCACAAACTCTGCCCTGAATGGCGCTGTCGCCTTAGTGCCCAGCTGAAAACTTGGGGCAACACCGTCAAGAGGGATGTAAGGCACCCGGGCTTACCGTCGGTCTGTGGTGCCCGCCAATGAAGAAAAACCGGATCGTAATCTGCCCCGAGCTCCCTTCCAAACACCACGCGTGGTCTGCCGTGGTACATGATATCAATGGAGCCGGCTTACTTCCAAATAAGACGCATTTGCTTAAGAATGAGGATAAAATATTAGTGGGTCCACCGCTGGTGTGCCACTTAGGAGTGTGACGATTCCATGGAGTGTTTTGCAAGCGGAATGCGAATCAGAAGAATTTGCGGAATTTCAAGCCACATTTAGACATCTTTCTGCAGAGGCGGTGACAAGAAAATTAGGCCTGATTACGGACCCCCGGTGCTGCGCGAGGCTCGTACGGAACATTGCGCCACGGCTTCCGATTCTTAATATTGAAGACTGAGGATTAAAGATGCTGCTAACCCGAGGTTCTCTACTGTAGCGGCTTGATGAAGGAGGAAAACGAAAACGAGACGACAACAATAATAGTAATATTAATAACAATAAAAATATTGTCGATATATTTCTGGGTCACGATGGGGATTCACACGTAAGAGCGTGATCAGAGTGAACAATAGTAATCAACACATGGAGACATTCACAAACTATGGAATAAGGGTCTCATATCTCAGCAACAACTCAATAAGGCTGGACAGAGTTTGAACAGAGAAAAATGAAAACGACTTCCACCAGGAACACCAGTCGGTTTTGAATTGAGCTATAGCAATATGAATAATTGGGCAGACATGGAATTGCTGAACCGAACGTTGTTTTCAAACGTGGAAGATATATCATACACAACGCTGATGCAGAAAAATTGTCGGCGGATGCCCACTCGGGATCTCTCAATACAGCAAGTTGGAGCAAAGCAGGTATACCGGTGGAAATTGTATAAAAGCACATCTACCATGAATGAAAGCGCGGTGTCTGAAGGGAAGGCTTGTGTCACGAAAAATCTTGTATGCGCTGTTTATCCAATACGGTGGCAGGCATTCCACAGCTGACCTAGGACAACACTCCATTGGCGCGTGAGCTTGAGGACACAGGTGAGTAAAAATGCGAGCAATAAGTTACGAATATGAGATGTTCATATTATTACTTCTTGGAACCAAGCACAGGCGGGGTTTGGACCATAGTTGTGAACCCTAGGTGCAGTAATGCGTGATGTTGTCGGAGCCAGTTTCACGATTTAGCTTTGAAAGCCGCGTACTGACTACTGCATTGGGCATAGGCAGGCTGACCGGGGTTCCAACAGTGATTCCGAGGAGGTTGCAGCAAAGAGAGGCTCACAAGGCAGGTTGCTAACCTGCTAAAGTGCAAAAAGTTAACTCAGTTCTGAAACATTTTTAATAGTTCTTCTGATATATATTTGCGTCTAATCTGTTATATTCAATTTATTCGCTGCTGATGGGAGCTTTGAGACTCATCCCTTCTCTTTCTCTGCCAGATTTATGTTGTTCGATTTTGTGTAACTTTTGAACAGGGGGGCAGTTTCACCAATTTGGTTTCACCCCCCGTTTCACGTGCGTCCTCCTTTTCCATACCTTGCCGATGCCCTCCACAACTGTTGGGTTTTCTACTCCCCGGTTATGGGATTTTCACAGGGATAATACCGAGATGGTCACAACTGTTAATAAATGGAATTACAGCTTAACCGGAGTAGAACTGTGATGCAGAATTCGTTCGTAACATTCAGAGAATCAACAATAAACCAGCCACACACAATTGCTTTCTGAATTTGCTTCAAATGTAGTCTTCGAACAATAGACCCTACATCGTTCAGGCATATCCTAATAGCCGTGTTTCTGGCTGCGTATTCGTTGTAGATACGATAAAAACAGCGCTTGAATCAGTAATATTCTGTTCTTTATTGCCAAAGGTCTCAGACAGCTTACGTGCAACGCAGAGAAGACAATCCACGGTAACCACTTGCGGGTGCCTTGAAAATGACCTTTAATTAGCTGAAACGAAAGAACGTTATATACGATGCAACAGGAATACTATATTGGGCATGCGAGATGTACAACGTTCTACACCTTTGCTGCCCCTAAATACGGCACATCTCCCATCGGGTTCTTTCTGGAACCTTTCTGGGCCCATTTAGAGCCGTTGATTTGCTTGGGCTTTTACATCTGGCGGAAGTTGGTCTGGTACGCCAACCTCATGCCAAGATGAGAGGATTCACTTGGTTTATGACCTTTATTCACGGTTTTTAAAGTAGGCTAATTCGATGAATTTAGGTGGGAGGCCTTTGAGAACAACTGCACGCGCTTTTAAAAATCGAAAGGTAGCTAAATTTTGTACCCTGGTGTCTTGGCTACTGACAAGGAGAACTATTCCCAAATTTCATTTGCCTCCCCTGCGAAACTATTAAAGAGCAAGTAATTCGGAACTACGGCGCACCTCCCGGCCACTAACAGTTTTTAGGAGCAACCGAAGGCTGTCCTAGCAGCTCATGCAAACCCGGTACAGCAGAAAACATTTTATCTACTTCGGTGGCAATCAACCAGCATTCAAACCCAGTACAGTCATTTTTAGTCCAATACGGTTTCCGGAATAACCCTGCTTGCCCTGAACTTAACTTAGTAAATATTCTGACCACAAGCGATACCAAAAGGATTAGATTTGCTATCCAGCTTATGCGTGACATATTCGACCATGAACTTCGTATAACACAAAATAGACTGCATCTGCAGGAGTAAAGCCTAAGCTTCAGAAATTTACGCCAAAGGATGTTTGTGAGAAGCTTTTGCACCACTATCAATTCGTTGCCTCCGTTCTTGAAATGAGATTAGTTTTGGGGGACGAATATGGATGGTCCAGCTTCCAAGATGACTCGACCTTCAAAAGACTCAAAGTAAGGAACCCAAAAGTGTGCCGTTCAGACTAGTGAAATAAACGGAACCATAACTGAATAAAAAACTGCCTATGCGCGGGTGTTTTCTTAAGTAGGTAAGGTACCATTATCAGGCTCCCCGTTCAAGGGAGCGTCGAGCTTGATGGCCGAATGCTGCTACGTCGTAGAAATTAGCCTCAAAATAGAAACAGCGAAAGTTTTGACAAGCTCACCAAATTTTGTGGGGACTCCCGTCGGCATGCTCGCGGTAGACAGTCCTCCGCAGTGGTTAAGCATACTCGGCTTCAGGCGGAACAACATTACCTGCGCTAATACCGGCAGAAATTGGCGAACTATTTATTAGCCGTTCAGACGTCCAGATGCATCATTTCGAACATCCTTCTGCCCTCTCTGACACTGCTGACAATCGGGCAGTTCTGCGATTCATTGTTTTCATTTTCATACTTTTTCTAACCAAATGGCGCTTTGTCCACGAGAGAACAAGGTTTTCACAGTCCTTACTTCAGCTGGCCTGCTACTGCAAAGGGGTTTGCAAGAGGTAGTTTAGTCAAAAAGGCACAAAGCCGGCGGATCCGGTGTGTCTTCTCCTTCCTATTCAGTGGTGGAGGTCTCGGTAGTGAAGTAAGCGAAACCGCTACTGGGTAGTCAGGAATGGCGAGCTGATTCCTAGTGATTGCTGTAGATCAGTAATTACGCCTACTCATGGACAGGGTAAGAGGTCCTCTTGTGAAAACCACAAAATAAAAACATAGGCTCTTATCCCCATGAAATTTATTGGAGATTTATAAATGTATGGCTAATGTATCCACACCTGTCGGTTGCCAAGACTTGCCAAACGAAATACGGTGAAACTGTTTAGGGAGGTTTTCGAGGGGGCAAAGTGAAAAAACTGAGAAAAAGGGAAAGCTTTCGTATTAGGCTCCATCTACGTTTTGCGTTCTTTGTCGTGTTCTATGAGCACAACACACAAAATACTATTTTTGTCAGTAACCTCGGTTTTAAATAGTCAATTTTTGAGATGAGCCAGCTTTCTTATGGGCTCCTCTAGCCCAGTATAGCAGTCGAGACTGCCCTTTCCATGACAGATCGTCCGATAAGTTCCTTATTACCTTGCTCCGAGTTACTGCTTTTCTTCAAAGTTTCCTTACAGTTATTGCCAGAAAAATCAAACAAAGCTCTAAGCGGCAGCTGCTCAGTAGACATCTCCAAGTCATGACCTAACCAGCAGATAGGCAGTTGTGCTCCAATCTAGGAGGGAGTCCGTTTTTCCAAACACTGGATGGCTCACTTGATCACCTCTGACGCGTAGCTTTTACCAAGCGCGGACAAATCTACTTAGGCAGCTAGCATTGGGCGTAGCCGGAGGCGGATATCTTAAACCCAGAACGGCCACGTTTCACAGCCGTACAGCACTATGAAGCGCAAAACGTTACTGCCATTTCAGACGTTCAGTAGAAGACTAATGTTAAGGTTCAAAACCTGTGGTCCTGCCTTTTAAATGCACAGAGATATTTCCTCCTCCAAATTTCTCAGGTAAAATGATTTCGGATGTCTCAGGTCTTCCCTTACCCCAGAGTAAAGCGCGGTTACACGTTGTCGCCAATCCTTAGTGAGCACTTCGCACTTTGTTAGTGTGAAGCGCATTCCTTATCGATCCGCTACAGCTGTCATGCGGTGGAGCAGAAATGGAGTTGCCGGGATGTTGAATCCGAGCAGAACGGTGTAGTTGGCTTACCCAAGATCAGTAATTCAGTTCCCCGAGGGGAGTTCAACATCTTCACCTGCGGGGCTCTTGGCCAATTTTTTAAAGGGTTTTACAGTCTCAAAACTCGAAGGAAACCAGTGAAATCGGATTACGCCATTTGGCTCCAAAGTGAATGAAGAGGAGTGAAGCTTACCACAGATTCTTATACATTCTGCCGTAGGGCAGTAGAGGGTTTGAATATGGGTACTTATTTTTCCAGTGTGCAGTTTCACGACAACCATTACCACAGACGTTTTCCGTAAACTCTAAAAAAGACTGTTCTGATATCAAGGGGCATCTTGGCGGTAGGTCCATGGTAGTTGTGTTGGCTCCCCGGCAGCCCATGGCGCGTGAACATCTGATCAATTCAGCCTCGGTCCAAAGGAACCTTGCCCGATCCTCACGGATTTCGCTAGCCCTGTGTGATGGCAGGCAACAAAGAACGAAGGAAGTCAAAATCCCTTCAGTGCAGCTTGGGTTAAGCTAATTCTCCTATGATTGCCGCTGACAGCTCGTGATCCTTTCGTAAAGATGCTGGTCACGATCGATTCCGTCCAGTAAAAACCAACTTTCTCCTGTTCCCATACGATATTGGGCACATGCCCCAGCCCCCTAAATTATCGTACCCTGCATCTCCGAATACAGCAGGTGCATGCTGCCTGAGTCTGGATCATTTTGAGGCTTGAGGGGTTCAAGCAAACCACAAATTTATGTTTTTCCGGGTGGATCTAAGACACGGGCCACCAGATGCTGCATCCATCTATTTTTTTGATATTCGGATAAGCAGGCTGATTGATGTGCAGGCGGAAATGTTCGTCTCATCTATCCAGTGCCAAGAAAAGTCCGGGAATAAGCGTCCTGTTGGCTTTAGAGGCGGTCACTCCGTACTGATGATAAGGATAACGTGAAACAGTTTCCGAAGGTTCTCAGGTGCCGCAAGTGGTTCCTCCTAAGTGGCTCCCTGTGACAACGGTTTCTCGTAGTCTTTTTATGCCGACGGGCTGTGTTGGCAACTGATTCCCCGGGGGTCGAAATGCTGACATCCAAAAGTCGGAGTGATTTGGCCGCCTTCCAATCTTCGTCCGGCCTGAATGTATCGGAGGCAGTGCGGACTTGGATCCCCCTTAGCACGTGATCTCTCCTGTTTATATCTCTTCCCAGGTCGCCACAATCAGCTTCTACAGGTCGGCAGACTAACCTGTCTCCTCCTTCAAACTACTCAGTGATGAAGCCTGGGTAGCTCACTTCTATTGCTTTTTTCGTTCTCCAGTCCAACGCAAGCCACTGTGCAGGTGCATTTCTCATAGAATCTAAGTGTTTATTGTGCGCTACATTCATTGAAAGATTGCAAAATTCTGCTTTTGTTTTGTAAGAAACAACATATTTGGCGACGGTAACATTGATTCGTGGGGAAAATGGATTCACTGAAGACCCAGCTGCAAATGATGAAGGCAAAGATGCTTTTGCGAGAACTTAACCCTTTGTGGCTGGCAAACTTGAAACCGCCCACGACTGCTTGTCTGTGCATGATCGATCAAAGTCTACGCACCCTTTTCAGTTATCTGCACAATCCACTGGCAGGAATCACACTTGAATCATGGTATACGCTGTATGAGGATACATTTACCGTGTAACCCGCTGCTCACAGTGTGGAAGCCAGTTCGTTCATTGCAGCGCAGGCTTGACCCTGCTGAAGACTTCAGATGTATTAATCACATCCTTCTTGGTAGGCCTCGAATCTCAGCTTTTAAAAAAGGGCACCAACTTTGAAGCAAACATTCGAGTGGGCTGCCTCCTGATTCACTGACCGACCTTTATAACTCCACCAGATAAGGAAAAGTTAGCTTGGCTTTGTGACCTGTGGTAGTTCCGTTAGCACACAGTGTAAACGGTTCCTTTTTGGGTCTCTCACAGTTACCTTTGGTTGCTCCGTTTCTATCTGAAATCCTTGAGTAGCAAAAGGCGGGAAGGCTGGAACCAGTCGCGTTACTAAAATCAACGAAGAACCTCAAGTTCAGCTCCTAGAATTGATTGATAAGCAAGAGCACATGTTCAGCTCGAAGCAAGGCGAAAATGGTCCATCAGTGGGAACGCCTCCCAAGCTCTTCTTGCATCCACTTGAGGTGAGAAATCTTCATCGTGGTATACACCGTCCCCGCCTCGTATTGATAGCTACTCTTCTTCATGACTGCATCTTATAAATTGGCATTCCAATCGATCATGTCACTCTCTTCTTCTCAACTGTTCGCCGTGTAAAAGAAGCGGCCAAAAGAAACGAATGTTGCTGACTCACACCGATGCCAACCAACCTAATTCATTACTCCGTTGGGACTGTCCTTTAGGAAGTAGATCATCTGGTCACTTGTAAAGCTTCATAGCTCACTTCCGAAGGTAATACGCGGTTCCTCGAAAGTTCTTTACTGCACTAATGGGAGGTCCTCCCAGCCAGGGTCAGCTTGGCACAGCCCCAGGCTTCACCGTCATATCCAAACGGTCATAGCTCCAAGTCAGTCACCTTCGCCCTACAAGATTTTGAACAGTCATTTGGGCTTTCTTTGTGACAGTGGAACCTGTCGCTTACTTTTGGTCCTCCGAGACGCCCCGGGGTGAAGGATAGCCTCATCTTTCCAACACATCCCTTGATCGTCGTGATATGGATTGGGTTTCCATCTACGTCTTTTTTAATTAGCTTTGCGGGGCATATGCGTCTACCCTCAAGGTAGCCCCTGGAAACCTGGTCCATGATGTTCTGATCGCTGTGCTTGTCGATTAGATCGCTGACGTTTCATCACCAGTCGAGGTGTCATCTTCGGTGCGCATATCACCGGTGATATCACCTCGACCAATGATGGAACTTTTGCAATCCTAAAGCCAAGCTCAGCGATCGCAACGTCGTGGCAGCCGGCAACCTGGGCTACAACTAACACAAATATTCGAAATTACTAAAATCTGGTTCATCATCTGCTGTTGTGAATCAATTTTCCGATGTTACTGAAAAGTGTCACGGGTTACGTACCCCGGCAACAGCGAAAATGCACCTTATACGAAGAGAAAGCCTCGTCCTCATCCCCCGATTCCAGGGCCATTTACCATACCGACACCTGTAGAACAGGAACTGCAGGGCTTGGAAAGACTGGACTTCATGGTAAACGCGACTTGTTCTAGATGAACTTCAGGAAGAGCGGTCTGTGCCATGTTCAGTGGTGGTCTCCGGACTTGAGCAGAAACTTCCGCCGATCTGAGCAAAATTTTATGGCCGCCTTTCCATCCACCGCCCCTAACGGAAGACATCATCACCGTCTTGAATAGCGGCCTTTGCTTTTCTAAACACGACCTAACTGAAGCCCAACTTGAAAGTCCTGTGACACTGGAATCCCAGGAGCTCTTCAATGCCAACGCACATCGAGGCTCATTCAGGCACAATAGCCCATGTTTTGGCTTCAAGGCATCCTGCGCCGTTTTCAGCAAATGATGGGCTTCGTGATCCCCGGCTTTGCAGGTACCCCTGTGTACCTTGACGACTGTCGTCATTAGTCGGTCCCCGGAATAACTGAAGCCATGTATGACCGAGTCCTGCGATTATGGGTTCAGGCTGCAGCAAGAGCAGAGCGGATTCTAAGTGCGTCGCATTGGGTATCTCGGTGGTTTCGACTCGCATGACCGTCATCCGGACCCTGTAGAAGTCCGAGAAATCCATAAAGTGCCGCTTCCAAAAGGTTTAGCAGACTTGCGGTCATTTTTGGGCACGATAATCTATAACGGCTCTTTTTACCAGCGTTATCTTATGCTGGCGCTTCTCTCAGCCATCTTTCGAAGAAAGGTTTGTCAGGTTCGAATCAGAAAACCTTTCAGAACCCTAGTTACGCTCACTTCCTAGCTACTCTTGCACTACTTTGATCCAAGCATCCCGAATGTACCGCTGTCCGTGCTTTGATTCACGAGACGACTAAGGACATATTTCGTATGTAGCCAAAAGGGACTGTAAGACCCATTGCACATGAGACTTGCACCCTGACCCCAGCAGAAAACTATAGTGGAACCTGATGGGAAAGTCTTGCCTTCAACCTAGCCAACAAAATGTTTAAACTTTCACTTCTGGGCCTAAATTCAACCTCTTCTGGCGGTTTTTGAACCAAAGAAGAGTACCCTTGTATGTTCGATCATTATCACCTTTGACTGCAATTCCAGTGACGTATATCGAAGCACGCAGGATTTCCGTCAATTAGAGGCCTCTCAGTATTACAGGAACCACGTCCCATTCCCGCAGGGGATAAAAGGATTTTCGCAGTCACCACAAGGAAGGATACGTCCTCAGTCCTTTGTGCCACTATATGCGAGGCCAATGTCACTGTGGATGACATCGGGCAGGATTCCACCAAAGACTTTGTTATCTGTCGAACGAATCCATTGTCATGCTCCAAACAGCCAGGGGGCGCTCCAATAATTAGACAGAACCCGTTATTTAGCGGGCGCTATTATTCGCCACTTGTTGATTTTTGATGTTCTCAGACAGGATGATAGTCCCGGCGATCTTCCTACAAAGAGCCTCGGAACGATTTCCCACAGGTCACCCTGGCTTGGGCCAAATGAGGTCGCTGGCACGCACTTTTGCCTTTGGGCCATTTATGTGCAGTCATATCAAGCGTACAGCTGGGGAATATCCTGACTGTCAGGAACCAGTTAAATAACCTAGCCAAGCGCATCCTGCTACTCGACTTAAGCCACAGGGTCCTGGGGCTGGACTACACTGGCCACATTCGACCCATCAGTGAAGCACTCGACCCGGTTTTGGGTAGACTCAGTCTAGGCTGTCTGGCAAATATCTCGTGCTATGGTCAACGACTGAAAGCGCTGTGACTTATTTTCCGAGCGCCTTGACCCAAAACGGACTATCAGCTTTTTGCCTGACATTGGCTCACCGTTTGAAGTGACAAATTCTAGTGGTTTTTGAGGTAATAACCGAAGTCAACATCTTCGTTCTCCACCATATATTATCCACTTTTCAATAGCCGGGCAGAAAGGTCGTTGGTATGTTTGTGAAAGCACTCCTCAAGAACTGTGGTAGGAAATAGGTGGGAAGACCTTTCAAAAGTTTGTGTTAATGTAACGAGTGAGGCCAAATATCTGGATGCCCCCTGATCTGTCGTCTTCTAAAGCCCTGGTAGGAGGGAAGCTCCTTGCTGTCCACCAAGCCATGGTGAATTTTAAGGAGCCACAACTTCCACCGTCTGAACCAAGCAACATTGGTACCTTTGAATCACGTTCACAAGGTCATGAGCAAGATGCCGTGCCGGGGTTCAGTGTACCACTGAGCTCCGAATAGGTCATGTACTAAACTAAACCGGAGTCCAATGCAGAATCTGGATTCAACACAGGAGCCAATTACAGGCACAGCAAGGAGACTGGCCAAATCCACTTCAGGGGCACTCACTTCCACCGGATGTGTGACTGCCTACTTTACACATCCTAGCTACGGAAATTGAAACGGCAAACATCAGTGGTTGATTGTTGCCTTGTTGATGGCATTCTGAAAGGCCGGTTCCCAAACTCACACGTTTGCAAGGGCTCTCCATCCGGCACAGGCCACCTAAAATATTGGGAGTGTTGGGAAGACAGCACGGTTTCCCCAGTACTGAGGGTGGCTGTTGTTGTGCCTTTGGGGAGCAGAGTACAATTTTGATACATTTAACAAACTTTTTACTCTGATTTAGTCGAGCCATTCATTTATTTGCTAGCTCCAGTTTGTATCCAATCGCCTCGCGATTTACCGTTAACATTCATGTGGGTTCCCTTCGATGGATTTGTAGGTACACCTGCCCACCTATTCCTAAGTTCGGCCTGCTCATTCCTGGCAGTGTGGCACGAAAAACCGGTTTTCCTATGGTAGTGACAGAATGATGTAAACCATTGATTTTGGTAATACTAGTGAGTGTTCTCCTGACATTTAGTTCCTTCCGCTCTTTCACAAGTGACAATTGTCACTAGCCTTTGCAGATCGTCATTCGGAATGGCCATCGAGCCCCCAAACATTGATGCCAGTTACTTAGCCCCAACTGTGTGTTATGTCAAATGAAACCCTAAAAAGATTGGCTTTTTTAGATGGCCTTCTGTATCATTCTACAAATGGCTACGGCACCCTCGGACCATTATGCAATCAAACTTGAAATTCAAATCCACTTTGTAGCAGACCCTGTATCAGGCAATTGTCAGCCCAGCACAATTCAGGACTCCAAAGAATCCATCAGCAATGCCTGTTGTACTTGCGGCGCTAGCAGAACCTCTCACGCAAGCCATCTACCACCAAGCGAGCCAACAGAACAGGTGACCTTGGGGAGACCGCGTTTCTCTGACGTAGCAAATTTCCACCAGATGAAGATTGTCTCCAGTAGGGAGGCTAGGCTCAAAGGTGCCAGAAGGATTTTCTATTGGACTGCAGGCTGAACTGTTGCCCGACCTTTTCGAGATGAAATTATAAGGGATCCTGAGGGCTACCACTGTCGTAAATGACGCACTACCGGAGGCAACCTTTTTCAAGCTTCTGGAGATACTAGTAATCTGGGCTCATTATTGACAGAAAACGGGAGTCTCATAAAATCAGGTAAAAGACGAGGACTAGTTGTGTAATTCGCCACAGAACCGCGTCTTTTGGCCTGAAATGCCTTTTCACACTCGCAGGCCACCGAGTGGGAAAGTTGTACTTACTAGGGGCTGCGAGGGCGCAGGATCCCATCCACGATTTGCAAAGATTCATAACTTGGACAGCCCCATTATTGCAGGAAGCTCCCAAATTTGCAGCAAATTTGGAAGCACTATAAGTACACAATAAACCGAAAGGCTGATAGGTGACCAAACAGTTGACCCTGGACTACAACAAAGACCTGTTTGCAATTTTGGCTGTTGAAAAAAGTAGCTAATTGGTGCGGACCTTTTAGAAGAATTTTTGGCGGATACAAGCCTCTAGAGTGTGGTTTTCACTGAACTCCGGGGAAGGGATCAAAAAGGGCTATCTGCGATGTGCAAAACAATCCAAGTGAAGCTGGTCATACCTCTGTCATACTTAGCACAGCGGATAGTGAACCATATTCAGTGGTACAGGTGGTGTTGAACGACTCTAGTGCACACAATATGACTTTTACCGCCCCGGGGACTTTGTAAAGAAACAGAATCCAAATTTTCGACTTAAAGACAAACCGAGTGGCGTAAATGAATATTCCTAGGAGCTTCTGTTTCATTGACGGTTAGTGTACAATGATGAGGTGAGATAGCTCCAAGACTGCAGTAATTCCACGGACGGATCTTGACGTCACCATTATCATAGACCTGGGAGAGTTTCACTGAACACCTGATCTACACAACTGGGTCCTTCATAAGTGGTGGGGTAATATTCCACTCAAAAAGAACAGCATTCGTGAGTATTCACTTGTTTTACTTGCCGCATCTGGAAAAAGATGAAGCTATCGTTCCTTGAGACAATAAACGAGTGTCCCCGAGCTGTTGAATGAAGAGCTGGCATGGGATAAATCCTGCTTAAATCAACTTAACCGAGTGACAAGGAAACCCTAAATTCCGCTGCTGCATGTCAACGAGCTTTAAGAGTAAAAAGGAGGTTTGAAATGGTTCAGCACATGGAACAGCATTTGACTACCGGCACGTGGAAGCTCAGCAGCTTGATCAACAAAAGATGGCACTTGTTTGCTAGCATAGTCTTATGGATTTAAACGATGCCTTTCCGGTCGAAAAACGCTCCCGTAACCTTCTAACTTTGGACTCCTACCGCGCATGGTGGCCTGATACTTTAGTAATGTCTTGTGTGCCTGGACGACGTAACGTCAAAGACGGAACAATTGACAAACATTTGAGAAACTGGGCTGATATACTGGGAGAATTGCAAGAGCATGGTCTACAGCTCAAACCTAAAGACCGTATGTAACTACTTCAGGTGATTCTTCTGGGACAAGCAGTACCGAGTGCAGGGACCCAAACCGATCCATGAAAAACAAACAAGGGTAAACTTGGTCCGTTCGCTGCTATGTCGAAGAAGTGCGGGGTTTTCTTGGGTTGTTTCCTTATTACCGCAGGTATACTCTAGTTTTCGCAACAATCACAACCCCACTTACCACCTTTCGAAGTTCAACAAAAAGTACAACTAGCCAAGGAATCAGTGGCAATCGTTTAAAAAACTACGCCTTCTGTTATCAGATCACTATTTCAGAAAACCCGGCATATCGGAATCCGCCCTTCAGCTTATTCTGAACATTGATGCTTCAGAAGAGAGCAGTGAAGTAATCGTTTCTTAGAAAGGCAGGCGAGGTGTCGAGCAAGTAACTTCCTTTGGCTGCAGAACCTCGGGCATACGGGAGCTCGAATTACCGTACGAGGCGGAAAATTATGTTGGCTCTGGTCCACTAAGTTTTTCGTTGTCAAAATTTACCTCTGGGTCGTCATCTTCCCATTCAAAAGGAAAGCCACTCGTCGTAGTGCCGGATATATCTCAAATATCCTGGAGGGTGATTTGCGAGGAGGCAGTAATATCTGTGGCTACCTTCCAAGCGATTCTCATTGGGAGTGAAGAAGGCAAACGCAACTGGCCGCAGATGGATCCCACAGAATGTCCCGCCTGACCTTTTTAACTGGCTCTGGTTGTTGTCAACAAAGTGCACTAGATGAGGAGAATCCGGTTCGATGGCTCTGAACTATCGGTCGTATACCGAGGTTCAGAGGGCTACGGGGCAGGTCATTCAAGCGAAGATATTCCAGGGACCAGCTGTGAAGCTTGCTTTCCATGGTATCTATGGAATAGGGTCAGAGCGATCGACGGTCCGCTGCTCATAAAATATGATCCGGGATAAACGTGATGACCCTCAGTTCGGCGGTTACTAGCATGAGGCGAACTTAAACTTCCCCGACATGATTGCTGACACTGAGGTAAAACAAAATGCACGAGGTGTTACTTGTAAGAGATTGACGGCCAACTCATTGATGGCCTGGAGTTGGAATGAAACTAAAGGGCATGACAGTAGGTCCCTTGACGGAAAATTCAACTGGAAAAAATACAGTATTTTCATGGACGAAATTTTCACGAAGTGAACAGCTGTTTCTGTGCCGGCCAATGAGGTTGCATCTCTGGCTGGGGCCAACTTCGACAACTGGATTCGGTCAAAAGCCAGAGGGATTAATTGTGAAAAATATACGGTGTTAGAACCGTGCAAACAGCTGCGAGTCCATGAAACTTGCACGAGGTCTGGCCATGCCGAAGGCAGTGGGTTGGCCTAACAGACAGTTCGAAAGTTCAGAGCACTGATGAAAGCATTCTTGAAGGAGACCAAATGTCGAGAACATGAACGGAAAGTGTGCGCAATGTTGTACCGCCTCATTACTCCTCACCCCACTGGGCATGCTCTACACTTCCAGTGGACCGAGTGAGAGGTAGAAATACCCTGTGGTTTGCTCTCATTGCTTGCTAGTCCACCTCCCAAGGGACTCAGAAGTAAGTGTTCAGTTCAAAAGGAAATTTGGTTAGGCCTCATCGGTCCGAAAAACCCCGTGAAATACTCACCGATGACAGAAAGAATATTATTATCACTGGTTGTGAGAGGCTCCTTCGGGATGGTTGTTCTTTCAATTTGATACAGTGCCCACGGGAGATTTGAGTGGCTCCGTGTTATACATGACAAGTCTAAACTCAGACTGACATCCTCTGGACATTTTAAAAGACAGAAGCCCGTATAAGGCTTCAACACCACCGCTCAGCTCCAGGAGGGGGAGATCGTACAAGTGTTCGAAGCAAAAGTGGAGGTACTCCATCGTGGTGGCTTCTTCAGGCACTGGGGTTTTCTCCAACTAGAAGGAAAGTGTACGGCAAAAGCCGTTATTCCCATGGTAGTGACAGAATGGTTGGAACCTTTGGTCACATCAGCGTACCTGAGTAAATGTGCGCCCTAACACCGGATGCCTCCACGGTGTTTTAAGTGCGCGAGCGAAACCTGCGAATGGAATTATCTTCCAACATATAGAGTCAGAAGAACGACGGGCGCAGATGGACCTTTTGTTTATGTTAACTGACCTGTTGAGCTTTAAAGAAAAGAGAGGCTAAAAGAGCTGACGACTGGAGCTACCGAACTGAAGTACTCCAAGTATCCAGAATAGTGCAGAGAAAATGACGATAATCCAATGCAGGCTGGAATCGGGATGGCCTAAACAAGTGAGCTTCAGATAACCAGTCGATTGAAGTAGTTGGAAGTAATCTGCATTCTCAGCCTCCCAGAGAGACTTGCCAACGTTTGAGTGATCGTAACTGATGATTAATGATGATCTGAAAGAGACTTATTTGTCATGGATAAGGGCAGAACCTTGAGATTAATTTACGCCTAACTGCTGGTCACTCATTTTGACCGCTCAGAAAGGAGATTCGGGTAAAGATTTGAAGATGTACAACTGTCAGTAGCTAGTGGATGTTGTGCCAGAACTGGGTGATCTTCTGAAGCGCGGCTATTATTCCGATAGCACACATAATCAATTCGCGCAGAAGCTATAGGCTAGCAGCGACAAGCTGAGTAAGTTTGACGTCGCCAAATATTCGATTCACCTTCGAAACTGAGAACCGCTCAGCAATGTAATGTGTGTCTGCTTCAGGAAGCAATAAGAGTGTTCTTGTAAAACGCTTGAAAATGAGGATGGTAAAGACCAAAATTCACCAAAAAAAGATGCAAACTAAGCTGTATGTCCCAAGAAACAAGTAATTGTAAAGGTTCAAGCTGAAAGGAAAAAAGAAAATAGATAGGAAGCAAGAGCAATTCAAGCTGCGCAATACCAAAAGCTGCCAGGCGGACATTGAGGTAAGGTTGCTAAAAAATGACTTGTAACATGTCGCTCGAAGGATTACAAATAAAGCCGCGGAATTTTGCTCGAAATGTGATGACGAAAGTCTCACTATATTTATTGTTATATATCTGCATAATAAAAATGCTATACTTTGTTTTACTGAATGCCCCCGGGATCAAGCAGTGCCAAGTTGGTTTTCTCAGTCCTTTGTTCTTAGGATACACCCATTTCTTCCACCATAATGAAGAAGGTTTACCTCTAACAGAGATAAATATTGAGCATTTTTACATTTTTATGCAAACTCTAGCTCGTCGCTATCTTCATGTATATAACTGAATACACATGCATGAGTATACATTTATGAACGCGTACTCTTCCTTGGACTTGGGGCGGAAATTTGTATTGTTTTTTGTGAAATTATCACTATACGGCTTACCATTCGCTACGTAAAGTTGGTAATTCACCTTCATATTATGGGACTCAGATTACTTTATTGTGCCGGATAAAAAGCAAAAAAAAGCACTGGAGGCGCGTGAAGGTCCTCGGTGGGGAGAAATCCCTCGTTTTTGGGGAGAACTTGCCATGAGGGCACCGGAATTTGTGTCCGTCATTACAGTCAGCAGGCGTGCTTGGAAAAACCGATTGTATTCATAAATTGACTTGATCCTAATGTTTGAATGGCGCGGGTATCCCTGATGTTCTTTTTATTGAAGCAGAGCTACAAGAGTCAGGGCCTGCCGCGGAATTCGGGTCCGTGGATTTCAGGCAGCACTCTACTTACTACCTGCACATCTGAGTCGATCATCAGTACAGGTTAGTATATCTGCGTATCTCCTTAAGTTTTCAAGTCCGGTCGAGAAAAACAGCCGAATGTGCCGAAATCAACGTGGATGCTTTTTTACAGCCCTTGTCCAATGGGTCCACAACACGAGGCCGCTTCGCGAAATGCTGCATGCATCGAGCTACCCCTCGCCATGTGTTCCGCGTTGCCTGAGAATAATATCCCGCATATTAGAGTTGTGAGATGCGGCCACCAGTTTCCCCTATGAATGGTATCTGGTAAAGCTCAGTTGTCCATCAAGGATCCTACAAAACCGGAAGAATAGTCACATAAAAACTCATGAAGCCAGCAACATGCGTTCTGAAAGAAAAGTAATGTTGCTTTAAACGATATTTCCGTTTCCTTTTTATGCCTCTAGAGTTCAAAGTCTGTCCCGCGTGCCTTTCAAGCGGATGTGCGATCAGATAAAACCATAGCCATCAGCAACCCCTCCCCCCCCCGGAAGAAGCTGTGGGTTAATTGATAAAGTACATTTCATTGGTTTAATTTTGGACATGTTTTCATACGGTCTGTTAGCAAACCCCCCAGTCGTGGATGGCCTACTACCGGACATGTAATGCTTTCATTCGCAAAATGTCATACACTGTTATCGCTCCCCAATAAATCCAATAACCCTCTTGTTCCAGAGGCACGTAGGCTTAAGAAATTTGCACTTGTCTTTGTGTTTGACCGTAGACGGCACCCACTAGGCACGGAGAAGCACTGGATTCCTGTCCAGAAGTGAGCAAAGAGACGCGGTTCAGAAACAGATAAATTGTTGCCGTGAATGTAAATCTATTACAGTCAATCTCTGAACAAACCCCAAGCCCCGCAAGTTCCATCCAAAGCCTCTTGAAAGAAGAAAAATAGCCGGCCTTTGGGCGACACAAGGCATCGGTTTATCAATGTTGGAATTTGAAGCCATGCAAGATAAGAAAGCAGGTGCCTCAGTTATCACTTCCTTCA
Source organism: Fasciola hepatica (assembly GCA_948099385.1). NCBI lineage: Eukaryota > Metazoa > Platyhelminthes > Trematoda > Plagiorchiida > Fasciolidae > Fasciola > Fasciola hepatica. The sequence continues at coordinate 36,799,938 of CANUEZ040000043.1, forward strand.
AGATAAACCTCAAGCCACTTTTTGTTCCGCAATTGTTTTATTCATTTATGCAATCAACAGGCAATATGATGATTGACATTTTATCGCAAATTACAACTATGAGTGCTTCTCAGGTTCCGCCGAAAGCTTATTTGTAGAAGTGGCAATAATAGTTTATTGCCGCACAGCCTGTGATGAGGTTGATACATCAGTTGTATATCACTGTTCCATTTTCCAAAGAATATGCATCCACGCCATCTAAAGTACCATCTCCTAATTTTTCAGGTTTTTCATATTCGACTTAATGCTTTGATACATATAATATACCCCATTCTGCCGAAGACAACTCTCGACCAAACTATTTTTGAAATTCGCGAGCAAACATTTTTATAGTCCAACGTTTCCCTGTGTGCTACTGTCTCAGCTTTCTGTACCATATTTCATATCAGGTGACCACGTGGTACAACAAAGCCAAACACCGTCTTGCGATTCCGACTGAGGCAGGAATGGATCTGCAAATTTCTACAAAACATTCAGTGCAAATTTTTTATAATGAATTCACTGGTTTTCACGGGCAGCCTCTTTTGATAATAAACAAGCGATTTTGATTGAAAAGCTGGATATCGGGCAAGTAGACTAAAAAACGAGCAACTGATATGGCTTACGTAAAAATAAGACCCTTCTATCGAGCGACATTTTACTATCTGATCATGGCTTAGAGCACTTTGAATTCAAAGCAGGTAGTGCTGATCAACTTTCCTGACTACTTAGCCCAACAACGACCTGACCTTAGCCCTAAATAGCCTGATCGCCCCCAAAATAAACAAAATAATTTTCGGCGTGCTACTTGGGAATCAGTAAACCAAAAAACTTTGACAGGCTGAACGAAGGCACAACAAACTGAACCAAACTGCCGCAGAGTACAGTAAACACAGGCGATTGCATAATAATTTCAGAAAATGTAACAGTTTGCCCAAGGTTTGGTGCCCTTCAGGAGCTAGCTGCGTCACTTTAGTCTGTACTCTGACCCATACCTTTTTGTTCCGGCCGAGCAGGGCCTATACTTGCCGGGATAGTGATTCTCACTTCTTTCATGAAACACTTGATAAAACTTAAAGTTCCTATTTAGGCATAAATGGCACCTCCTCCCCCCAGATCAAGGGCGGCAAGCGTGTGGAGGCGTACTGCTTGTAGAGTCCGTGGATGCTGGTGCCATATGCAATACCTGTGCCAGGTGTTACTAGCAAAATTGTGGCAGCCTATCAAGCGAGACCTTAGTTCTATACAATGAACACAAATTTATCCAGTAGACATGAAGCAGCTCTCTGAGTGTGGGAGGAAAGTATCCAAAAGTAAGACGGAACACAACCAAACTACAAATATTTTGAAGTCTGGAATCCCTTCATCCAAAAGGCAGCGTGCAGTTAGGGGAGGGAAATCCAAGCGCCTCAAAGTCGCAGAAGACCGGGAGTGGCCTCTTAGTAACACCAAACGAGAGCCAAACTGGGAGGACTTTCTTGCCTCTGGATGAGCAAGAAACGGAGCTTGCCAGCAAGAGACTCCAATAAAAATTCCTACCGGGTCTGAAGAAAAACTAACCACTGCTTCGGATATCGCCCAAAAGAAACGCGAAAAGGTGGTTTTCAAGGGTATTTGTAATCTGCATGCCTAAAAGCTCGAATTCGGGATAGGGAAGCAAGGTCAGCAATTTATAACCCACTGAAGATAGTTGAATCATCAGGGTAATAGAGGCTGGCAAGGATTTTCGGGCCGGATGATTTCACGGAACCGGTTATTTCTCCAGGGCATATGAGCCGATTCTGGTAAAATTCACAGGCCCGGAACTCGAGGATAAATTCTCGGCGGCTCCAATAGAAATAAGCCCTAGAACTGGTGTGAAGTGGTGTTTGGGCCTGACGATACGTGCAAAGCCAGAGTCGGGGTTAGTAACACCAAAATTCTGGGAGCCATCAAAATTCAGAGAGGACTGAAGGCCAAGCTTCCCAAGATAACACCGATGGAAACACTTTTTAAGGGCTCGATTTACGTGCCTGCTGTCTCATCCGTAACTGGGACTACAATCTCTTCACGGTCCCTTTGTTTCCTCTGTGGGGACAAGAACGGGATGGGCACTCGGCCGTTACTGCCGAGTGCGACTGCGCAAGCAGTAAAGGCCAGAACGGATAGTGCTAAGCACCAAGGCTTGCTGCATGATAGACAAATCGGAGGACGTTTTACCTGGGGAGCACAACATGAGTAGGATAGCTGTGACGGAAACCTGGCCAAATCTTCTTGGTAAAGTAGCACTGATTGCGCCTCGGGGCTTCTGTATTCATCGGGAGGGCAGTGAGGATAAGCGGGATGGAAGAGGACCGCTGCTGCTCATTGCGAAGAAGTACGAGCACCTGGAGGACGAACCCTTCTTACCGAACAACGTTTAAAAAGCTTCTGGTAGGAGTTAAAGTTGTTCTGTTACCGGTCAGAGAGCATTGTTCCGTGAAGAATTGATTGCGCTTGTTGAAGCTATCCTCTTTTTGGACTATATCGTGACACGTTTTGACAGGGGCGCTCCGGTCGGACTTTGTTACCTAGACTTTCACGAGGCCCCCTGCCATGTAAATTGTCCACTTTTTATTCCAATTAGAGGGCATGGACGTGTCCCCAGAATTTCAGTGTGTTTTGGAGACCTACCTGGATGTTAGGTGGTTCCTCTTTCGGATGGAAGATGGTAAACAAAACCTGACCAAGAATTGTAGTGGGGCACCACGGGGCTTGGCGCGAGGGCCACTGCTTCTTCTTACCTGCACAAACGATTTAACCCTGGGAACTACGAGCCCCAGTATTTTGTTCGCATACTACTTGAAACTTGTGGGCGTTACTTCGGACCCTAGTAATTGAGGGGATCCACTACGCATTCACGAGCGGAGTGGCACCTACTTACAAATGCGGGGAGTGCAAGGAAGTATCATCAGCCGCCGCACAGTTATGGGCGGCGGGTAGAGACGCTTGGGTGCAACAATCCAGAGGATGGAGTAGGCAGTAGGTATGGGGGCAGAAGTACACGAAAAACTGGAAGCCTGGCCTGCAGTGCACATCAACCAAGGAAAGAGCACCTCGTGCATTTTGCCGACCAGCCAGGAGCGTTTGCTTCAGGGATCTTGCAGTACTGTTGCCTATGTTTAAGTTGATAATTCAACCACGCTTAAGGAATTATGTCAAAGCTTGGCCTCTGTCACTCGCATGCGGCAAGCAGACACTAAAATGTGCGCCAGTCTTTTACAAGCCTCGACAAGGGGCCCAAGGAACAGTCATATTCAACTGGTCCGAAAGAGATGAACCCGCTCTAGCTGGAACAGATTCGTCGGAGAGGAGATACCATCGAGGCACTAGAACACTAACAGGGCTATTACAAACAAGCTCACCGCTTCTGACCCTTATCCGCAACGCGACTGTACTGGAGCGTGAGATGAGGCTGGTCATACGGCGAACATGTCGTAGAATCATGTTACAGTACTTTGCTCGCCTGGTGATGAACGGCTGGAGTCAACTCCCAGGAGATGTGGCGGCCACCCGAACTATGGCGAAGCTTAAGGCTCACCCAAGCCGTTACTGGTCAGGAACCTTCTCTGACTAGTTCTGACATCCCATAAAATATTCCTTCCTGGTAGCTTTTGACCGAGAGTCTCTACCAGTTTTGGGTCAATATCAACCTCCTGTTGAACGGGTGTTGGGCCTAGTCACATTTCTCCCCCTTCTTCCGTTACCTTATGTTACCTTTTCACCGTGCCTCCCCCTCCAGCTGTCTAACGAGCGAAAGGCCATCTGCTGGGATAGGTACTTGGGGATCACGATCACGTGAGCAAGTCTCAAGACTGTCAGTTCTGCTGACACCAAGCCTGATTTTCGCTCTATTGCCACGGTTGAACCACTTACTAACCCACAAGATTACTACCGGAGCACTAATTGTGGCAGCACAGCGGGATTCATCTGAGGCTGCCAGGTGGGGGACTTAGAGTTTTCAATTAGCCCAAACTCGCAAGTCCTGTGACAAGACCCGATCATACCTGAGGCGAAAGTTGTCATCCGCCTCTTTGGGAGAACATTCCGAGAAGCCGTTTAGCCTCCGACTAGTAAAATCTGCCGTTCCTCTCCTAATGATTGTCATATCATGTGTCGTCTAATATAGATTGGAGTTTTAAGAAGGACCCCTGCCTTGAGTCTGTACATAGTTTATACAAGCAGCGGAGTTCAGAGTCCCCTGAACCTCATGATTTGGGTTCCAAAGGAAGCAGTGGACTCCCGCTAGTAGAAAAATAGACCTTTACTATCAATAAAGCCAGCAGATGGCCTAGAGACCACGGTAAGTTCGTATTCGGTTCCATTCTCCCTGTTCCTCTTTTAAGGCAGTAATTCTTGATAATGCAATGAATGCCATGGGTCTTTATCTGTGACCTGTCTTCAGACCATTTAGTGATACCACTACATGGTCAGGTGAATTTTCAGGATTTCTCTATTCGCTAGACCCCTTTTTTCGCAAGTGAGGCTTTCTTCCACCTTTTTGAGTACATTTCGCGTTTTTGTGTGCCATCCTAATATCACTGTGCACAGTGTATCCAGCTCGTACTTGTCAGAGCTCTGCGGACAGCATGCGCGAAACGGACTTGCCTTCTATGTTTTCGCGAGATTGGCGCATTCAAGCTTCCCGGCCATTGAAAAAGGTACTACTTTGTGTACACCCAGAATGTTTGGATCGAACGGGAGTGAAACCTACCTAAGTCTGCCGCAAAGCAGGCCAACTAATCCAGCTTTACTAGAAGACCGTTGTGAAGCATAAGTAAGTTTGTGAGACCGCACTTCAGTCTCAGATTTGGGGCAAAAACTGAGGCGGCAAACTCAGTAATGCCTAAATGATAAGGAAACCACGTGGAAGATGGGGGAGATTAAACCAAACACGGAGACCGGGTAGCCAATGAAAGTATATCCCTGGGTATCAACACCAAAGGGGAGAACGATTGTCAAGAGTTTCCCACCACGGCAAAAAGGGAGGATTGGAGCGAAGCTGGCGAGCAGCACAGACGGAGTATGTAAGGTACAATTGGTGGGCTTCTAGAAAAATGGGAGAGGTCGCATCGAACCTACAACAACCAAAGTCGAAAAAAGACTCAGTCCACCTTAGGCAAAAAAGCTCACTCGTGATTACCGGTAAAGGCTACTGGTAAGAGAGGCCAAAAGAGGCTGGATTTGTACAGAAGGAGAGTCAGGGATCTCTTTGTGATGGAGGGAATACACTATGCGAGAGGGTTGGGGCTCTTTCACCTAGTGAGAGTTTGGAGGCAACCGAGGCCAGGGCAGGATATTCTCCCACCCCGGCCAACTTCAGTAAAGTTTATAGGGTACAACAGTGGGGATCAGCTTCTAGCACGAGCAGATGACGCCTTCCATCTCATGGGGGTCAGGTACCGCATCGTACTTGATGTCTCAAGGACGGGATTATTGGAGCGGGTAGGTTTAGAATAAAACAAGGAACAAACGCAGGCAATTAGTGAAACCAGAGTTTTGAGTGCAATTATATGGTCCAATACTGAGCCGCTACCTCAGAGCAGGTATAACCAGGCAGCAGTCTTATTTGAAGATATGGTGGAGGATGATGTATGGAAAATCTGTTCACTGGGGGGTAATAGCGATCCCAAGCAGCATTTTGTAGGGCAGCTGAAACAGGCTATGATAAAAAACAAAACTGAAGCTGATAGAACACACACGAGAAGCCAAGCTGCGAGAGCAAAAGGTCGTGCAGACAAGCCAGAACACTGTGACTTCTAGCATATCGGATCAAAAACTGTGCACTTACTCTAGCGCTCCGCCCGAGGCAGGGCACAAATTTAAGAGCAACGAAGACGTTACACCAGAAAGGGCCACGGTAATGTGATGCTCTGATGTCTGTAGAGTTGGAAGCGCACGGGTGGAATCGATATAGACAGCTGAAAGATGCAGTGCTGAATTAGTAGCATTATCAGGGGAATGGTTGTCCAAAAATGACCGTTTTCCGCAGGAAGTCGAAAAATACCACTTGGTCTATCGACAGCACAGATATGGTGACACGGTGGGCAGCGGAGTGTTCCTTCTCATTATAGACGGCTTTGCTTGCGTGTAGTTGAAATAGGGGTTCTGCACTGCGAACAATCATGTGCTGTCATTGTCAAAATATCAGCCAGATTAACTGCCATTTCACGTGCTACACAAATCCAAACTCGGAAACGAAGGAGAATTCAGTACTCAACCAGGCACTAGAACAGTTACAGGCAGGAGCGAATGCAACACCGTATGTTGGGGAAACTAACCGACCAGTAGAGAAATGAGATACGGAGGGCTGTAATCGCGGTAGAGCGGAGAAGTATGTCATCTAGTGGCTCCATGGGTGGACCTTATTTTCAGCACTTGGAGGAGACCACCAAATACAGGACTGGGAACCAACCATCCATTCTGGGGCCGGTAGGCACCATATATGAAAGCTACGTGCATGGGCCCGAAACTAGCCCACCGCTAGGCAACAGTGATCACGCGTAGATCGGGTTTACGTTCCGCCTCAAGAATTCCAGGGTCACAGAAGCGTGTAGGAATTTCAGTAAGCTGAATGCTGCTGAACTTAATACAGAGGCAGCAAAACTGGACTGGGGAGTGAACGATGAAAAAGCTGCAGTGGAAAAAAGGTGGCAGACAATTAGGCAAACACTACCGGTGCCGCCTAAAAGGTTTGATCCACAGCGAAGAAACAAGCAAAAAACTTGCTTGAGGGATTGACGATAGCGATAAGGTAATCTATCCGAAAACGGGATAGAAGTTGGCGGAATCTTAAGGATCTCAGGGCTGAGGCGGCATGGCTACAACGCACCTAATACAGAAACTGAGCTGTAAAGTTACTAAGAAGCACAAAGAGGAATTTTAGGCCATCTTTGGAAAAGCAACTAAGCAAAAGCCCTAAAGTTATTTCAGATATGCTCAGTCAGGATGCATCTAAAGGAATTGACCTAGAACACTAAGATCAGGCGATGAATGCAAAGCCTGCGAAGATCAGATCAAAGCAGAGGTGCTCAACAAGTACCTTGAAGTGTGCATCAAACGAATGGGGCTTCAAAGTGCGCCAGAAAGCTCATTAAAATTGCCTGGTATGCCACATATATCTAAAACCGTGAAGGGGATGGGAATGACACAGGAAGAAGTGGACACAAACGGGTCAGCAGGGGAAGATGGCAAACATTCAACTATCATAAAACCACTCGCTGCTGAAATGAGTGAATTTGTCTGTGGGCTTTTTCCCACAATTGCTAGGCAGGGTTTACTGCCGGATGACTGGAAGACAGTGACGGTAGAGCTATCCACCAAGGTGGATCGCGCTCAAGGGAGCAAAACTGCAGATCCCTCAGCCCTACTCGCATCCTTTGAAAATACCTAGAGAAACTATTAATGGAACACGACTGAAAGCATTTGGGGAACACAAGCCACCGAGTGAAGCAAAGAAATGTATTTCAAACAGTAAACCACGTTTCTTTAGACTGCCACATTGCCGATCGATTACAATTTATGATGGTTACTTGGGCAGCCATCGGTCCACTAAAAGTTACTCTCTGACCACCACACGGATCTACCGAATTGATTGATCAGATCGGGCTGCTCTTCACGCCGGGCGGCCATGGCTTGAACATACATTCTCGCTGACAAGTCCTATATAGAATCCCGTACATCGATCGCCACGGTGATCAAAGTCCTACTACCCAGGTCGCAAGCCGCCAAAATACTTTCACCGGTCCGACGCCAAATGTCCCAACGCACGGTCTCGACAATTACTCCCCATAAACTATGTAGATGGTCTCGCTTATACGGCATCGTGGTACTCATGACCGGAATCGAACTATTGCTTTTACATTCTAAACCTGTCATCCTCCACTTGGAAAACCAATGCCATCTTAGCCCATTTAGATGGCCACTTCAAACTTTTCCCATGAAAAGTCAGTCGCGTCTTGTGAGCCCACCCCTGCTCAGGCTTCGATTCGTGGCCTTCCTTCAGTGGCTACCATAATTATAATGAAATGAAATACCGTCACCTCGCACTTGGCTGAAAGGTGGCCGTACTTCCTTTTATTGTAGTCATAAAAACACTTCTTCTCACGCAAAATAACATCCTTTTTCGCCTCGGGTCGTGTTCTCTGCAGGTTGCAGCAACAGGCCTTCGAGCTCTAATTAATTTCACCCATTGATTCCTCTACGCCTGCTTTAAAGAATCTGCTCCATCTTCCAACTTCAGTTGTCTGTCTTTTCAACGATTCCATTTTTATTCCGCAGCTGAGCGTCGGAATACCATTCATGCTGCCACAACAGCACATAGAAATCTACGTGAATTATATATCTACCTGCAACCTTCAGGTGAAACGCCGTTCGTTTCAAAAGAACTATCATCTTTAACTTGTCTAACTCACTAGCATTTATCCGACAGGTTGCCTCCTTCACTAGGCATATAAATCCCTCTTTCTCCTGGCCTGGTGATTTGTCCAAGTAAATCTCTGTGGGTAAACTTATCCAGGCTCCACCGATATCATTGTTTGTGCTTTGAAAACCCGGTGGTGGTTCTATTCTCTGCCACGACCCTGCACTAGCTTGTGAGTCTCTCCCCCCCCCCAGTTTCGATATGGACCCTGTATATATCCAGTGGATAAGTCCGCCTGGTTTTTGCACGTCTCCAATTTTCTTTGATTTCTCCAGAAATAATCGTCTACACAATTATCATTTGTACTGCGTTTTCCACACACTTGTAGTGACCTCGACTATCCTGGGAAAATGACCGTTTTCGGATATTACTTTGGATCTATTTTCTCTACGATCTTTCCTGACGTTTGACATTGACCTCATCGTATTTTTCGCTTGCGTGCTTTTCACTGAACTGACTTTTCCGGGGTTTCCGTCGACCTCGTTTTGAATCATTTTCATTTTTGTTCTTTCGCCGATTGTGCTCGCCCATGGTTCGCTTTTTGCACAGCCATCGGGTTCACTTCCGTTCGGTGTATCCCTCGTAGCGATACTTCCTCCGGGCCACGAAAAGTATAATACACCCTGCATCGATAAACCGACTTGCGTCTTCTCTATTCGTCCGATATAGAGGATGGAGTTGCTATTTCGCCACCAGACAGCATAGAAGGTGCTTTCAATAGCCGCCCTCTAACGTCTTGTATACACTTTGGTGATGCTTTCTCAGCAATTTCACTTGTGGCTGACTCTTCGCAACGCCAGTTCCCAAAATGGAAACAACTTCCCAATAACCGGGTCAACTGTTACCAGTTTAGCTCATTCAAACTCTGCCCAGCTTCATTGTGCTGTTACTAACTTGTGTGAATCTTACTTTCGAACCTTTTAAATGTTCCACGCTGCTCTGAAATGTTGTACTCATTGATCATGTCTTGCGCATGTGTCTTAATCATGGTCAAGAAATATACCGTTATTATCATCGTTACCCAGACGTCATCCGCTTTTTCAGTGTAGCTTACTTCATGTCTATCTAACCCCTCGTAGTGCACTCAAATTTTCTTCTTTGTCGTCTCTCATACCGACTTCTGGTCTTCCACAAGTGAGGTTGACAGTTTTCCATCATCTCCACTCTGCCTTGTCAGGTCCTCCATCTGACTTTGACTCTGAAAATCACAGTGCATCCGTTTAAATCCGTAGATCGGTTCACTTAAACTTCCTCCATTTTAAGGTCAAAGCTATTTTAGCTTCTAAATCGGTTTTTCTCGTCATTTTGGCCCTATTTCCGTTGTCCAGGTGTAGTGTTTATTTTATATTAGTAAGTGTGATCTCGCAACTGAATGCAGTGGCCCAATAGGGTAAAAGAACAGTCTCATCACTCAGAAATTGGTATTTGTTAACGCAAATTACTGTCATGCTTTTGTAAGCTCTTATCCCTAAAAACACTAGGAAACTCCCCCTACTACTTACCTCAATAAACTTCTCTGTTCTCCGTCCCGATCTCACATAACAAGTGGTCCTCGTCACCCACATACTAGATACTCCACTTATCGATTACTGGAGGTAAACTGACTCACCTCAGTGCACCCAACTGCCACCCATGCCGTACATCCGATTATGTTCCCACGGCGAACCTACGCTAAAACCCGGTACACCCGAAATATCAAAGTCAGTAACCCAGGCCCGCTCAGTCCTACCCAAGAACAGATTCCTGCCGGTATCCCTCTTTGACATAGTCAACCTTTCACCTGGTAAATATGATGGCCCCGGAAAGAGCACTGCAGAAATTAACAGCAAGCCACAATTTATCGATGAAACCCTACCCAAGACTTCCCCCTAGTAACCCTCGTTGAACCCGGAGCAACGGCGCCCCCACAGACTGGTGTCTGCGGGGAACCTTCTTGGCTTCATCAAAACCGAAGCCTATCGCCACATTTCCAACTCCGAAAGTGCCGTGTTCTTTAATTCCCCTGAACACCTTGCCCATATCACCGGTCAGACAAAACCTATTAGATGCACGCAATCTGGCTCCTCCCGGACTACTTAGCTCCATGCCACGCAAAAACTCCTCGAAGTCTCAGCTGTCTTCTATTTTCCAGTTCATAAAAGATCTAACGGCCAGAGAGTTTATCACCAACGACCTGACCATTGCCACTTGTTCGCTCTATGAGTGTATCAAAAAATGTCACGATAAAACGTCTCTTCAAAAGGAAATGTCTTGACCACTTAAAAGTAACACCGCTTAACCCACCCATGCCGGTCCAGCTGGCCTTGGAACAAAATCCGGTCGAGGCCTCACAGACGAGGAGCCACCAACGAGCCCCATATCCTCCGTTCTCTACCCTCTCACTGTTGATCTAGACTCGACTTGATCCCCACCATCGGTCTTACCTCTGATCAAACACCATCATACATCTTCCCCACCAGTAGCTTCCACCTCCGGCTGCTTTGGCCCTCCGATCACTTGCTCTAAAGGTCACTACTTCAGCATCAACCCCTTGCTCCCCGTATGTAGCCACGAAGCAGAAAATTGATACTGGCTCAAATCCCAACCTCTGAAGTATCCGTTCCTCTTGGAAACCCGGCCTCTACTACGTGTAACTAACACTTGCTCTCCCTCTGACAACACTGCCCACTGCTCACCTTGTACGCATACCGATCCGCTAAGCTCAAGAGCCTCCTACCAGGCTTCTTCAAAAACTCCTGTCAATGTGCCGGAAACCCCGTCTAGGTCTGCTTCCGGCCAACTACTCACTTCATCTATCCATCTTCACTCCCCATTGAAGCTTCTTGAAATGCCGCCCTCCTCACTCAGAAGGAAAGCTGTTGCACTATCCTGCCACTCAATCTGACTCCATGGAACCGGACTGCCTCAATGGCCGTCCTAGCTATTCTCATGCCACTCAGCTCTCTACTTCCCTTTTCTTACCCTTGCCTACCCCTCCACTTCTGAATGTGTGCAACGTCCAAACTGCCCACCTATCTTGCTATAAACTGCCCCTTCTTCCACCTGACCATAAATCCCTACTCAGCAGTCTATATATGTCCCACTCACCTCCACGGACCTTTCGCCACCTCCCGCCTCTTATCGAACAGCAATACAAACGATCTAATATAATGAGCAGCCGACCACAGCCTATCTGTCGCTTGTTTGATTGTACTTTCCGAGACGCGGCAACCGCAAGCTCTTCTCTCGACACACTTCCTCGGCACACGCAGGCGTACAGTCTCTGTACTCATGCTTTGTGAGAATACACGCGGTTGGCACTCCACGGTCTTTTCTTGCACGCTTCCTCGACGAAAGAGGTCGTAGAAGCCGAGGTAGTGTGCCCTCCAATTATTGGCGAGCCCGTCTCAGTAAACTTTTGTTGAACATAAACCCCATCGAATAATCTCAGGCTGCGGTTAACTCTACCTCCCCCTGCATTTTTCGTCCCATGTAAACGGCATGGGGGTTCTGACTTCACGGATACGGCGAGTGTTAGCTCGGCACTTCTGCAAACATTCCTGGCCGTGATGGTCTCCCTACAGAGAGTTGACCACCAGTAAGACATGAACACCAAAATGTAAGAGGTTGGCACAAAAAAGTGAGAAAAAATACCCCACCGTTTTGTCTTCCAGGGAAACCAGCCTTGACACATGTGACCCATGTCTCCGGGTTGTAATGTTGCTACTGACTGACTGGTGTAATTGACCTATTCCCAACGTTTAAGAAAGTGTGGATCATTCTTGGAGCGCCACGTGCTGGACGCCAGTGGTCGTGTATCGTGCTACGTCCCCACATGAAGCTGGCCCTTGTGTCGCCTGCCATGAACACCGAATGTAGACAGTTAGAGTTTGCTTCCCTGACGGAAATTCGGACCCATCTCATTCCCACCTCTCACGGTTCCCCAAACCAGTCCTCACACCGTCGTTGTCCTGCTTTGCAATAAGATAACGAGGAAGAAGTTACCACGATAACCATGCCATCACATCCACATCAGATTTCCTTGTTCACACTCGAGCTTAGTCTCAGTACGATAGCACTATCGAGTAAGAGCATAGATGAACTCACGTTACTGTTCCAAGACACGTGACCAATTGCCTCTGACGTATCACCTCTGTCACCCCAGTAGTTCCTTCTGCTTTAAGACTCCTCAGAAACTACTCAGTATAGAATAACCACTATACCGAAAGAGACAGTAACAGCGTAGCGCTACGCAAACAGTGTTTTAGTCCCACTCGCTCATAGTCTGTTATTTCAAACCTATCTTATCGCCTAGTTGCCAAACTGCGTTCCGCGTAAGCAAACGGCTTTGGGGGTTATCATTTCTAACCACTCCTAACCATGAAGCTCTAGGTCTTTTTTAGTATCTGAGCGATGTCCTGCTCACGGGCAAACCATAAATCCTTTGGAATGCATATACAGCTACCAAACCAGTGTACGCAAATTCATTAGCATGTAGCAGTATAGTTCAAATCCATTGCGAGCCTTTTTTACCTAGAACGTGGAGTAGGTGCCACTGACTGCTCAAATAAAACTTCACCCATGCCCTACTCACATAGACCTAACCAGTCCATTATTTATTGTATTTATATACTATCATAACCCACAGCTGGAGCTACGTCCAGGCTGCAATCCCCCTTTACTTCAGGTTCGTTGTCTCCCACTATCTCAGTCGCAAAACTGGCTAACCAAGGATGCCATTTTGACTCGTACGGACAGAAACTCAAGTGGAACCTACCATAGCAACTGGGATAAAAATCAAACCGCTTACCAGGAAATATTCCTAATTGCTTATCAGATCGTTCAGCGTTTTCTAACGCAACCAACACGAACTCCAGTTCACGCGCATGTCGCTAATATACAGCCACACTCGGCCGACTGACCGACACATACTTTGTCCTGCCAGACTAACCTTCGGCATTCGACGTCGTACGTTACCAGAAATGACGCTGAATAACACTGAAGACAAATGCGTCAGCACATACATATATTTTTGTCAGTGAAACAGCATAATAACGCTGAAGTCCATGCGGAGATTTCCCACTTTATCATCCGTTACCACTGTTTATCTTTCCTCCGAACCGTAGCCGGCTGGAAACTGACTCTTCACTTCTCGAGGACCCTCGAGTTGCGCTTTCTCTTTTCTGAATAGTACATGCCACTGATCCTGAATCTAAACTCACCTATTGATGGTCTGCTGTTTCTTTCACATCCACCAGTGTTCACTTTCACGAAATTGGTCTCATGTCCCCCCGCTTCCAAACTCATTCAGTTTATTGAACTCCTGTAAATCCGTCATCCAGGGTCTGCATTGTCCTCATGATCGTTATCCTCTTTACATGCGTTGATTTTCCAGAATATACTTCATTACAATTTCCGCCCCCCCCCTTTCTTCTTGTTCAATATTTACTCCATCTGCGGAACCTCAGGGGGGCCTCCGGTTTCCTTGGCTTGCACCATTCTCGTTCGTAATGCCTCCTTGGCACTGCGTTACCGATTTTTCGACATCTCCACCACGCACCACCGCCCAGCCCGGATTCGAAACTGGTTCAAAACTGCCGCGCAAACCATTACTAGAAAGATCCATTCAAACTGTTGCTGGCTCTGTTTTTCGATCTCTGATTCTCTCGACTTTCATACTCAGAATTTGTAAATATTTCATCTTATTGAGTAACGTGTTACACCACGATCATGAGCTGGAGCGTGCATCTCGACCGTGGCCGAGAAATATACCAATATTATTATTATTATTATTATTATTATTATTATTATTATTATTATTATTCCACCGAGGTGAACCAGCTAGGTCACGTCATAATAATTTTTTCCTGCCCATCAACGGCCATATAGCCAGCCTAACATCAGCTGGGTTTTCTTTCTTTATCGAGCATACATATCCTCATTGAAAATTTACGACCGCTTTCTTTTTTTGAAAGGCACGATCACCTTCTCCCCTTTCTGATTGTCACTACTCACCGGCTAGTTTTCAATCCTGCCTATTCTAAGACTTTGCATATCTGGAGTTCCCAGCATTTTTGGAATCCCAATCTAGTCCATTTCCATAGAGCGCCTATTTCACAGTGAGCAGGGAACCTAAGCCTGATTTGTTCCGTGCCACTAGCTCTAGCGAGAAATTAGTTCCGCTTTACCAGCACAGAATACATTGTTTACATAAGATACGCTCTCGTCACAAAAAAACCTTGCATTAAAGCTCGCTGGTCTACGAATAGACCGAAACGACCAATCTGGCTGGTTTATCTGGCAGCTCCCGCATTGGTTGACTTGACTATGGTCAAGAGTTACCGGTGACTGATCCACTGATCGGCGATTCTGTTAAGCCGATCACGTGCCGTCTACTTTATTGAACCCGGCCGTCTATAAGCAACGAGCTGGGCGCACTCTCTTACGAAGCTCGAGTATGAACAGAAGTGGTATGCGGCGCACGTGAAAATATCAGAAGATCTAGGGCTTTCATAGCCATCTTCGAGTCACGGTTTCGAGAGGCTCTCACATTTAGTCCTCATTCCGAATATAATAAATTGTTCTCAGCAACCCCAGCTAGTATGATCCCACAAATACGAGATGTCATTATTAACCCCCCGGATCACAAACCGTACGACACACTCCGGGAAGCTGAGATTAAGCTCGTGGCAGAGTCAGAGGAGAAGCGCATCAAACGAGTTCTCCCAGAAATCCAGCTGAGAGACATAATGCCATCGCAGTTGCTATGGAAAGTATGTTCTCCAGTTGGTACGGCCTCCATGGACGACGTGGTCTTACGTCAACTATGGATGTAGTGGTTTCTACCACTTTCTCGGGGCGTAGTTGCCGTTCTAATACAAGGCCGGACCTTGTGAAGGTGCAACGAGGCAGCAGACAAAGCCCTCTAGCAGGTATCTGCTTTTGCTCCACAGTCCCCCACATTCACCAAAACCGTTGTAACTCCGCCAGATCCCGTTGTCAACCCCGCGTCGACAACCGCCCAGCCCAAGGCATTCGGTATCAACTCTGACATTTGGCTGTTATACCAGGGGGTCTGCCATTTATTGCGTGTGGTCAAATAGCATGGGGCCACCATCAATAGCTTGAGTCTACGAAACCAAAGCCGTTGCTGCTCCACCCCGAGGGACTCAAAAGCAAACACAATCCGGCGAGTGCTATTATCATCGCCGTTTCGGATCCCAGGCTCGTAAATGCAAACGGCTTTGTATTTAACGCCCCGAGTGCCCCTGCTCCTGGTTGTTTCACTTACGTGGAAGACAAGACTACCCGTATGCTTTTCCTAATCTACACGGGAGAGCAGGTCAGTAAAATACCGGTAACACTGCAGACTGCCGGCCGCATCCCAGTCATGACACACGGCAGTCAACTTCTCACATTAGAACTTGGCTTGCGTCGCCCTTTCCCGTAGGCTTTCGTCCCCGCCCAAATACACCGGGCCATTCTAGGCTTAGATTTTTTAGAAAGTCACTACTAGTAGTCTATCTCGGTAATCAACAGCAAACATATCAGGTTACTTGTTTCCTCAACCGAAGCTCAGCTACCAGCAATCCTCACGCCAGTTCCCACTTCCGAAATAAAATTTGGTAGTTTATTCGGGAAGTACCCTAATCTTGTCCGCCAAAACAACAATCTGCTTCCAATCACCACCGATGTGGCCCCTCACGTCGTCACACGGGGCCCCCAGTCTTCACCCGACCCCACAGGTTGGCCCCAGATGAGCACAGTGTGGCCTGCTCCGAGTTTCAGCATATGATCAACTTTGGAATTATCCGGCCTTCCAACAGTCCATGGGCAACACCCTTATATATGGTCCCGAGTAAGTCGTCTGACGACTGGAGACCTTGCAGGGATTATCGCTCACTCAACCGAGTGACTACGCCCAACCGATATCCTATTCCGCACACCACGGATGTCGCGGCATTTTTGGCGGGTAAGATAATTTATAGTCGAATGGATTGAGTGCGGGCATATAACCAAAGACCAGTAGCTGGGGCAGATATCCACAAAACAGCCGTCAGGACCCCCTTCTGTCTCTTCGAGTTTCTACGAATGCACTTTGGGCGTAGCAACTCCGAGCGAATTTTCCAAACTTTCATCGACGTACTACGCAGTGGTTTGGATTTCGCGTTCGCCTAACTTGACGACGTCCTGATTGCCAGCTCGTCTGTGACAGGACATTTAGCACACCTGCGCAGGCTTTCTGACCACCCGCCTCAACACGGGGTCACGGTCAACGCGAATGTGCGAAGTTGACGTCGACGCCATAAAGTTCCCAGGCCGCAGGGTTACTCCCACAGAGGTCCCACCATTGCAGTATAAGGTGCAGGCAATCCTAGGCTACCAAGAACCTACGTCATCCAAGCAACTACGGCGTTTCGACGGTTTAACGAACTCCTATCGGCGTTCCATTCAACAGTGCGTTCAGCTAGTGCAGTCTCTGACAGATCTGCTAAAAGTCAAGGCAAAACAGCTGGTTTTCATAGAAAACGCACGACACGCATTTGCAGTGCTGAAGCAGGCTATCAGCAACATAGTCTTGCTGTCACACCTGAGACAAACTTCTCCGATTGCCTTACTCACCGGCACATCTGGCAAAGCCGTAGTCGCAGTACGGTGACAATGCTCAGCCGACATTTAGCAACCCGTTGCATTCTACTCCAAAATCTACAGCAGGCTGAATCCAAGTATAGCTTCCCTGGCAGCGAAATTCTCACCATCTACCTACACATCAGTCACGTTAAAGGCGTCTTACAGAGACGCAAATCCATGGTCTGCACCGGCCACAAAACCTGTCATCCAGGCATAGCAATCCACCGTGCACAGATACTCTTCCAGAGAGTCGGGCACCTGTCGGCTCACTTTTTTAACACGTGCATGTTAACCTACTGGGGCATTTGCGTCCGTCAAAAAGTAGCATTTATCTTCTTACTTATAAAGTTCTTTCCACCAGGTGGCCTTGGCTATATTTTGCACAAAGCAGCTACGGTAGCAGTGGCCCAAGCTTTCTCAGAACGCTGGGCAGCTGCATTTGATTACCCAGCCGCGGTTACCACAGACGGCGGCTCGCTTTTTGAAGGGACCTTCTGTAGTTCTCTTACACGTTTAAGCACTCTTCGCCTTCATACCACTGCCCACCAACTGTCAGCAAACGGATTGGTAGAATGTTTTCATTCGCAATTCCAGGCAGCCTTATCAGCTCAAAGAATCCAGACTGGTGGAAATCACTATTACGGGTACTTTTAGGTTACCACAATGCTTTAAAGGCCGACATAAAACCCACTTCCAGTGGTGTGTTTCAGCTTCCTGGTGACATGGTAGCCCCAAAGTCTATCGTCACTTTTGACTACGCGGATTACGCCGCCAGGTTACCGCGCCGGATGCCTAAGTCGCACCTACCCGCGGCTAGCGAACAAGACACGGAGGTTTGCACACACCCACACCTCCAAGACTGCACGCAAGTTTCCTTTGGGACAAGGACACCTGCTCTTCTACAACCTGCTTGGTCCGGCCCCCGCAGGGGCCTGCGCTGCTTAAAAAAAAGTTCATCGCCGAGCACAACGGCGGAAGTGATACGTCTGCTCTAAACAGATTCAGGCCGGCAATTTAGGCCGAATCCTATCCGCCAATCTTTATCCTATTAAGTTCTTCAGGACTAGCACCCACGCCCCCGTCGCCCCATATGCCATCCAAAGCCGGTGACCCAAATGCCCGACCGTCCGGAACAAAACAGAGCCACCCCGCCGCGTTCAAATTTCGGACTGGTGATCTAGAAATCAGCTTTTTTGGCAGATACGGTACATTAGATCCCTAGAGTTAAAAATAAAACTGAGAAAGATAAAGATAAAAACTTTTACCCACTTTTCTGCCTGCTCATTCGGGTTTTTTTCAAGACTGAAGAAAACCACCGTTTCTTTTTTTTCGCTAAACATCCTTGTTGATTTTCCTCCCATCCATAACCTCCGAACATCATCACCGAAAGCCTGCAGTTTTGGAGGGAACACGCACTGCTTCGAAAATGCCCGTTCGCTGACCACAGGAACCCACTACCCTTCGATACCCATTCGCGGGATACATGAACTACCGGAGAGACCGACTACAACACCACTTTACCAAGCCGAACCTCCAATGGGTCATTAGAAGGAGTGAGCGGATAGAAAGTTCACCGTAAGCACCGAACAATCTTACCTCCCGCTTTGAACGTACGAGGTTTTCGGGTTAGGTGGCTAGTTACGGTGGCCCTCCCCAGCGTCTCACTTTGAGTACCGACCTCCACATTCAACAGCATGCAGCTATCCATCTCTCCTTTGCCTTTTTTCTTGTCCTCCTTGAGGGATAGATGACGTCAACTCATTTTATTCAAAATAGAATGCTTTCAATCGGTTGGTTATTTTTGTCCTCAAAATAATTCATTCCTTTTGGAGTAATCTTACACGTTCCTTTAGTCTTCATGTTTGTTCTGCTCGTCAGGTGACCGGATGTCATCCACAGGCAATACCATCGGATCCGAGGACTTTGGAGCTTCAGCATGTGATCACAAACAGTTTCAAAGTCACAAGGAACTGCAATATTCATTTACTTCACTGGTGTGATCGCATGTAACAAACTCGTTCGCTTGCCAGACTCCTGAATCGAAGCCCTTATTGCGGGCGGTCTTCCAGGAGGGAGCCTCTATTGTGATCAACCGATCACACCCTGCCTATCACTTGTTTGACTGTACTTTCCGCGACGCGGCAACCGCAAGCTCTGCTCTCGACACACTTCCTCGGCACACGCAGGCGTACAGTCTCTGTACTCATGCCCTGTGAGAATACACGCGGTTGGCACTTCACTGTCCTTTCTTGCAGGCTTCCTCGACGAAAGAGATAGTAGAAGCTGAGGTGGTGGGCCCTTCAACACTACAAATAATTCCATGTTCAGACGTATATCTTGTCCATTCGCGCCTCGTATACCTCCACCTTGCATCAAGCCTCTTTTACTCCTCATGAGCATCCAGCCCTTTCCACGTATGTTCACTGATATCCTAGCCCCTAATTCCCATCGTTCTCACTCATCTCGCCTACATCCCTTCAACCCTTTGCCCCCCTACTCCTCCTGTACTGGCCTTGCCCAACAGGTACATTACCCGCTGTCCCACAACCATTTATTTCCCTATCAAACCCCATTGCACCTCTGGCCCTGTGGCTATCCACCCTCCTGCCAACATCAGCAGTTTCTTGCATACCCACATTTTCGGTCACCACAACCATCAGTGGAGCCTCACTCTGACGCTTATCCTATATATGATCACTCCCCCCCCCCCGAAGTCGCTAACCTTCCCAATTCTGATGACGCTCCATTCTTACCGGTACCTAGTTCCTATCGCCAAGGCAATCCCAACAGTCATGCACCTACAATCAGCGCGCTGCGTACGCCGACACTGACTTCTTTTCTACTAGTTCTTATAAACACTGTCACTAATTAGGAAAACGTCACATTTGCGATCCCCAACAATTGCCCAGAACCCTGACATAATAGTAGCTGAACCAAGACTCTCCGAAAAAAACCCACTTTGTCTTTTTCATGTGGCTGGGTATAAATGATTCTCAAACTCTCAACGGGCTGGGGCTGGTGGTAGCCACCTGGTCCTTGTCGAATACATCATCTACGCCAGATCTATTAAGCACCCCTCTCTTCTGCCTATGGGAGATTCACTATGGCTATCTATTGACTGCTCCGGCCAGAACATCTGTATGGGCTGCATCTACTTCTCTCCTGGTCCGGAGCCCTTCGTATTAGACCCTATCGTAGATTACTTTATTGCTGCACTTGACTATCCTACTAAAGCAAAATTAATTTTGGGTGATCCTAACCCTACTCTGATTTTGTTATCTTCTTATGCTAGCTCCCTCCCTCCAGCACTCTTCACCTTTCTTTTCCCGTGTCCATCTTCGAGAGTGGACCCAACGTCTCCAGCCCTACACGGAACAAAATCGCTGTGGACACAGTATTCTTCATCGGTATTTCCGATATCAAATCTCAGGCCACTGACAACTTCCCAGGTAGTGACCACGGCATTGTCTCATGCGAGCCCAGTTGTTTTGGCCGATCCCATCCGAATCAATCTCCTCCTCCTGTCCCAACTTTCTGCTGTTCATAAAACTGGCCTCTCACAACAACAATCATCCGTTCCCTCATTCAGGAGGCTTTTTTTCTTCCCTGGTCCTCTCATCGTTGAAAACTCTCTCTATCCCAAACTTTCACACTGCTTGAAAGCGGCTAACACGTGTCGGTCCACTCCCCATGCCTTCATCTTCCCTCTGTCAATTTTACAGCATATTCTGGCTAAGCTGAAACTTATAATCGGTGGATCACCCGAATTTGCAAATCTTCCGCGCATCAGTTACTTGCAACCGAAGCTGTGTTGTATGGTCGAATCGCATCTAGGAGGAGAAGAGGTCACAGCTTGAGCACACCTGAAAAAAGTCTGCTACTTGTCTACCCTGCACAGCAAAAGTTCCAGTAGCTTCTTTTGCCTCTCCCAAACTCTTAGTCTGCGGCCCTTTCAAGGCTAATACCCCAGCGTCTATTTCTTAGGCCTTCAAATATCGCTCCTATGTCTCCTACCCCTGCCCTGGTGTCTTTAGACCTTCCATTAATTCCAGCAACCAAGCCCCCTTCATCGATTCTGTTCGCCTATCTAGAGATGGGCAAATTAGGCTCCTTTACTAAACCTTTCACAAAACCGAGCCCAGATGATCTCCCACCGGCCCCCCTCCGTTTTGGCGGCCCCGATCTTTCTAAACTGTTACTTAATAGATACACAACCTCTATGCCTCTTACTCTCGTCCTACCTCAACGAAAAACCTCTGTTATCACTCCGCGCTTCAAAAGGGGCACATTACATGACCCGGATAACTGTCGGCCCATCAGCCACACCCAAGTAATCTGTAAAATCATGGAAAGAATTGCCAGAGCACATTGTTTGATATCTCTTATATAACAACCTACAGAACCCTGGTCAGCACGGTTTTATGAACTCTAGCTCTTGCTTGTCCTATCGGCCGGACTTCCTTGATTTTCTACCTTCTGACACTGACGCCGGCCTTTCTGCTATTGTCCTAGACTTTGATATCTCTCAGGCTTTCTACCATGTTCCCCATGTGCACCTGATAGTCAAAATCCGATCTCTTAGGGAAATCCATTCTCTCCTCTCTTGGTTGTCCTTATATCTTCCTCTTAAGAAGCAGAAGCTGTGTTCGTTGACGGTCTCTTACCTCCTGCCAAAGCCATCAACAGTGGCATCATCCAAGGCAGTGCTTAGGCCTATTACTTTCCTCACATAGGCCGACTACATATTCTCTCCTATCTGCCACGGTACCCCATTATTCTTTGCTGATTACGTAAAAACAGCTTACTCCTTCCGCCCTCATGACCTTTTTGCGACCTTGTACCACATGTTAGGGAACTCATCCTAACTCCAAACCTGGAGCACTTTGCAATTCATGAGATTCTGTGCAGAGAAAAGCTTCCTGCTACCTCATAAATGCAACGTACCGCCCGGTCAAATTAACCTGGATGGCCTCTGCTTATCCACGCACCCCACAGTTATTCATCTTGGCATAGGCTATTCCCTTTCCTTTAACTTCTCGGAACAGGCATCGTTCTAAATCTCTAAAACTAAGCAAGCCTTAGGCCTGCTAAATCGATTTAACTTACTACCCGCAGTTCATCTCTTCATATATATCTCACATAGGAGACCACTTCTAGAATACTGCCCGATTACCTCCAGCCACTGGCCACGTTCGTTTATTATATCTCCTGAGAATACTAGGCGTATCTTCGCCAAAAAGACCATGAGCTTATAAGTAACCCTGACATACGGCCTACACCTTGGGCTTCTACAAGTTGAGCCTCTGTTGATTCGTAGCTTGTGGCCTAACTTAGTCTTTCTCCTTAGGCTAATCCAGAACCAAGTAAACACTTCCAACCATATTTCATCAGCTGACCCCTTCTCCCATCCCTTTTGTCGCCGTGCCCCTTCTGTCCGTATCTGTCAATCTGATCCCGATTTGAGATCCAGATCCTTCCCGCCAGCCCATTCAAAGCCTGGAATAAGCCTCCCTTCAGTGTGTGCAGCTCATCTTCTCTGTGCGCTTCTAAGCTTGCATGTTTTATCTACTTAGCTGTCCACAGTGATTTATTGCAAGCCAGTGAAAACATCTCTAACGGTTTGGCCTTTAAAAGAGGCTCCAAACTGTAACCTTCGGGCCTGTGAGCTTCAAGCCAATACCTATATTCCATGTCTAGCCCTTTTCTTCTGCTCAGTGCCATAAACTATGATGTTTGCCATCCCTGATCTGCAGCTGATTTATCTTCTGCTTTCGGTGCGATAACTCTACTCCCAACCCACATTTTTCTTTGTATCCACCCTAACTCCAACCATCTCCCTCCATCTTGCGGTGATAAGTAGACCTCGGCACAGTTCCCGCTGCCTGTACCCATGCTAACGAAACAGGTTGTAGATATTCGCACCTATTATTTCTCAACGAGACCCGGGGGCCCGTTGCATCACTGAGCCCTTGTTCCACTCCTTTTTTCTTTTTTTTCTCTCCGTTATCCGCTGATTCGCAGCGCGGGCTAACCCAGACCGTGTTTTCCTATTTCATTTCTCTTTCCGGCCATCCTCGATGACGGCCAATCTCATCGGGCACTGTACTAATCAATTCTATGGCAGACACGTGGTCAGTAAAGCTATTTGGTCATCCACCAATCACTGTTCCCGTCGGTTATGCAGCTCAAGGTCTCTCCCAACCTGGCCAATCGGTCCTGGATCGTATGCCCTTACCTTGGCTACTCTGCTAACCGCACAACCATCAATGCTCAATGATGCCAATCCCAAAGGGGCGGGAAATGGTCAGATCCCCCTCTTTGGTCGGCGCACTCTGGGCTTGCGAGTCGTCTGCAATGGTGCTCGTGCGCAGTTAGGTTGGCGGATCGCACCCCGTCATCAAAAATGGTTTCCAGGTTGGGTGTCCATCTCACGGCCAGTCCCATCCACTATCACTGTTTGTGGATTAGAGAACATATTTTTTAAGCCCGTATCGCTACTGCTAACATGTCGTTTGCCCTGTTTTTTCCAACAATTGTTTTTCTTCCTTCGGGTTCGCTATCAATATTAAAGCAGTACCTTACATTTTGATGCTCGGCAAAATTAATCGTGCTTTTGCATGCTAAATAGCATGTAGCTATCATCCCCACCCACCAACCTCTCTCTCATCAGACACACTGGGATTGTCCATGTAAATACTCACCTGCCTTGACAAGCCCTCCGATGCCTACACCACCTGCGTTTCACATCTGATCACTCTCCTGCCCTTTTCGTGAAACTGGGCATTTGCCATGTAAGGACCCACCGTCATTACTGATTCACTGGCACATTCACTATCATTTTCCTTTTCCCCACCACAATCACCAAACTACGCAACTCGCTTAAATATATTCCGCAGTCTTCCGGCAGTCAGTAAAGTGATTACTGACTGGTTGCTCTCTACATCGGTTCGGCTGTTCGCCTCTACACTGCCGTTTCATTGCTTTGCCTGATCTTGCGGGGCACCGAAACTCCTCTACATTTGTATTTCCAGGGTATATTCAAAGTGCAGCTCTGCCGCTGTCACTATTTAAAGGAAACTGTAAAAGTGCTCATTAAAAGTTATTCACTTGCAGTCCACCCACTATGAAGTCACCCATGCGTGCTATCCACGTACGCATTTGCTCTTTAAAGCATTACAAAGAGATTTATCACCCAGCTATAACCTTCGTTTTGATATCTAGTCAACCACCAGTTTTACATTGAAATACCAGCTGAGCGCTTAGCCGTCCTTCGCCCGCCTTCCTTCCGTCACCTTGGCACTCTCTCTCCCCCTCATGTTGTGAGGCACGTTTGACTAGAATAACGTATAAGTAGCTCCGTAGGTAGCCAGCATCCATGTTGTTCCACTATCTCCGAAGCTTGAATCATTTTGTGCTGCAGCCGTCTCTACAACGCCGTCTTCCCAGTTACGTGTCACGCAGCTTAATTTGCCAGTCATTATCACACGGTACACTCGTTGCAATGTTCATAACTGCTGCGCATTCACCAATCCTCCACTTCCTCATCACTCCTGTGAACTATCGAACTCTGTAATTGCTGTGGCTATGAGCGTCCCATATTGGTTTATCTTCCATTTTCAATCTGATGCTCCTCGACCAACCCAGAATGAAGAAGCAGCTCGCTTCACGCTACCACTTTCCCCTCGACCTTTCCTTCACCATCACTGGTGGTCTCCTCATAACTCCAGAGGTGTCACTCGTTCGCCAAACAACTGTCTCCATCAGTATCCAAAGGTCAATCTGTACTGCCATCTCCGCTGACTGTCAAATTTTATTCCAAGTCCGATGTCCCTTCCCGTTTTTGCTATAAGACTCGCTGGTCCCGTAGATGTCTCTTTACCGCTATGATGTGATCAGCCTTTCAGAAAGGTCATCAGGTCATTTATCTAGCCTCTACTCCATCACAGCTTCTGCATGGTATTTCCCTCTGCAATCGCCATACAATGCACCTAAAATTGGTTAACTGCCGAGATTCCATATTCTTCACGATACTTCGTGACATATCTATAAAAATGTAAATAATTAGCTGTCCCCTCACCGACTTTCCCCTGGCCATTTCTTCAACCTCCAATCTTGAAAACTCCTCATCTCTCCATTGGGTTTGCTGTTCTCCTTCCTTGCGAATGACTCCGTTGGCATCTGGTCACCAAACGTTTACCACTGTATTGGCCGTTGACACATTGCTTTTTATCTCTGAAGATCCATTATTTTACCTGGTCGAGTTATCTATCCTTATACTATCCACACCCGGCAGAGTGCGAGTGGGTCGCTGAATTCCCCATGGTAAATTCTTCTTTTTAAAAGAACTTACGAAAAGTACTTTGACTTTGCTGGAATTCCCAAATTTGTGGTCTTCTGCGGTACTGTTTACGCATACACTCCCCTTTTTTAGCTGAATCCAACCCCCTGTTAGCCGGATCGAACATTTGACGCTGACCTTCAAATATGCCGGGCAGTGTCATCTTTTTGGCTCGCTTAAACATTCTTTCTCATTCTCTCCGCACAAATATCTACACTTTTGGAAAAGAAGATCCTGACATCACTCGAATCATTTGATCATGCACACTATCAAGCTTCGGGCCCATCCAAAATATCTCAGCATTATCATTCTTTGGTGTGCATATATTTACCCCCCCCATCTTCCTTCTAAGTCTACCTACTCTAGGATTGCCAAGCATATTTACAATTTTTTAAGAAGTATTTTCGTCCATTTCATCCCTTGTATAACCCGGTCATGCTTCTGGCATGGCTCGGGCTTCTCCGAACTGAACCGCTATTATATGTTACTAAGTTTCACAAGGTGATTCCTTAGGCTAGAAGTCTTTGCTCACTAGCAGAGGCCTGAGGCATTGAACTTGTTCTAGCTAGATTGGGGGAGGGGTATACCCCGTAAACTAGAGGCTTTTAAAATCGTGAATGGCTATGTTGATCTCCGAAGTTTTGCAACGGAGCTGCTGCCCCTTAGCGGTGGTGGGGCCACCAGGGGGCATCCATTTACGTTGATGAGGGAGAGAGTTTTCAGTCGCCTGAGAGGAAAGTTTTCCATCTTCACTGATGTGAGCGACAAAAACCGACTCCCGATGGAAGTAGTAACCGTTGAAACGGAGACCGAGATTAAGCATCGCCAAGACCGCTACGGAGACTGTGCATTTGCCGATAACAGCTGTCAAGTAGCAACCGGATCTACCATTCTTTTAGTTTCTCATGTCCTTGTTACAGTTTTCACTACTGTACTTCCTCAACCAATCTTCGCCGTCGGTCCTTTATTCCTTCCTACCTTTCCGTCCTCAAACATCACTACCTAATCCATTCCTGAGGTAGATGGGGCGCTACCTCGGGCCCTTCTAGGGACAATGATATTGTGAGGCTCTTCAGATGGGGGCAAAGCAGTGAAAGGATTTTGGTACTCCGGATACCAGGCACTGACTAGATCCTGAGATCGGTTTATGGGACGGGCGAAAAGCCAAAAGTTCCGAAGCATGCCAAAAGACGGTCAAAGTCAGTTCAGTTCGGTTCAGTCCAGTTTGCACAGGACAGGTAATGGCCACGGCCAATCGAACGCCCAGAATTCCTTCGATGGTATGCACACCAGTTATGCACCCACCACTGCCGAGTGTATTTCGTCGAATCCCCGCTAAAAATGAGAGGGGAGCGGAAAACCTCATCGCACATCAAATGCGAGAGACATTGTACATCGTGAGCTTTCACTGAGACAGTGTGCAATGAGGGAAATAGTGTGTTAAAACATAGTCCAGAAGGACCACAGTGCAACCCTTCATCCATATAGTTGACCTACTCAGGGCTCACTACAAGGAAAGATCTCGTACCACTTGCGATCTAGGGCACCTTTGAAGGATTGGACTGTCCGCAGATCTACCATTCCACCAGGCAGCACGTTCCAACTGTTCACAACCCTGTCGCTGAAGAAGTGCGATCTAGCCATCAACCTAGATCGGGCTTTTATCAACTTCTTTTCATGTTCCCTTGTTCTGGAATCTACGGCCACTTGGAATAGACTATTTGGTCTAAGGTCAGAAAGGCCCTTCATTAACTTGAGCGTTTCTATGAGATCCCTCGACGTCTCCTCCTTTCCAACGAGAAAATATTCAGGTCACAGAGTCTCTGCTCTTACGTCTTACCCCCCCCCCTGCCCTTCAACCATCCGTGTACAGGTGTAGGACGCCTTGTATTGGAACAATGTCGTTTACATTTACGTTTGGGAGTGGCACGGATGCGACACTGGCTAAGGGAGCTAACGGTTTAACCATCCGCAAGCAGGTCAGTAAAAGTGTGTTCTTTCAATTGACGGAAACCAACTGTCCTCACAGCAAGCAGACAAGCAACCCACAGCCCTGTGGCCTCGCACAACATGCAAACTGCTTAGAGCTCAGCGCTAACTGGTTATGTTTGTCCAAAGTTATTTTTGGTCATCAATTTACACATTCAAACACAGTCGTCTTCGGGTCGTTAAGACAACTCACCCCCCCCCCCTACAAGAGCGCTGTTGAAAAGACCCGTGAGTCTTATTGGGAGCGCACCGCGAGCAGGTCTCTTTTAGCATCACAAGTCTCATGTGTCATCGGTCGTCCAGGGGACCGTGCTAAGCGGCCACAATCCGCTTTTGCCGCCAGTACGGTATTCATTGAATGCGCGCGGGCCTAGTGGTCATTTATGAGGCCCTCACCTAAGTGCTGCTCAAAAGATACAAAGGCACACCGTGAAAAGTAGTCCAACACGACTTTCTGGGGGTTCTTCCATCCACCGTGCCCGTACATGCAATGGAAGTGCTAAATGAAATACCTGAGAAAAAGGCAATGAGTAGAAAAATAATGAAGGAGACTTACCCCGATAGGTCGGTACAATGAGAATATTTTAAACGGCATGAAATTTTCCCTCGTTTTCAAATGCTTTTATGAGACATCAGACTGTGTACACAGCTTTAGGCAGTTGTAGAAGTTGCATCTAACCGGCCAATCGTGCATAATGAAATAACCTGGGCTCCAGTTATGCGCACCGGAAGAACGACTAATCCAGACAAGAGTAGCAAGAATGTAGTCTGTCAAATATGGTCAGTGCTTACCCGTTTACGTATAAGAAAAGGCTTGTACTCACAAACGGATAAAACCTGATCAATCACAAAGCAAACTGGCTGTATCTACGCGGTCTAACAGTTGCCGTCTGGCTTCACCCCATTGGCCGGATTCTGCAAATGAAGCTTAGGAGCATTAAAACTCGTGTGGAGACAGTCGGATCACTACAGTGGGATTGAAATATTGAATGCTACCTACGAAAAGTTTTAACCAGTGCGCATGCCGGCCAGATTGCGCCGTCCGCTGTGGCTCCATGTTTCGGGTGGCGCTGTTTGAGATTTGAAGGCGGAATCTATGATGGGCAAAGATACTATTAATGCAATTTTGCTTAGCAGTGTTTGAACCACGTTTTGGGGGCAGTAATTGTCCGAATTCGGACGAATCGCAAGATAAAAACACAACTGTTCCTCAAATTTCACGACTCTGGGTAATCAAATAAACAACGACATAAAGCGTATAAAAACGTCAAATACTGGATCACATGGACTCAGGAAACGGGAACCAAGTTTACGGAGCGCGAGAAACAAGCGTGTGCGTCAAGCAGATCCAAGGTGGGATGTGATAACGTGGCGAGTTGGACGCGAAAACACAAAGGTTGATCCAAAGAAACACAAAGTGTACGAGAGCACGCAGGTAGTGCATGTGAGAAAGTGACATCATGGAAGCATGAAATTAGAGTGTCCTTGAAGGATTTTCCTCAGTCGTTCGTTACAGGGTCTCCCTTTCTAGACTACTGTCAAGGTGCGTAACCTTGAGACGACCGACATATGTAGTTTCTTGTTTATCGTTTCGGTCAGTGAGGAAAACTCGGTCGTGTCACTCGAACACCTTACATGGACCTCATAGGACCGCTGTACCGGGGTTCTAACGCTATCCACGCATGTGAAAAGTAGACGCAAGTGGACAGTTCGGCTGGAGTGTAGGTCAATCAGGACTGCGACTGCGGAGAATGCGTTTGCAAACGGCGCATTTGTGCAGCCAGCCGTTGAGCTTTTGAAGCACTATGGTCGCCACTCACGCGACCCCTGGGGCAATAACCCCCGGGTGACCGAAGGGTTTGGCCAAAAGCCGAGTCCGCAGCTGATGCTTTATTACCAATTTCATAGGCAGAGAGCAGTTCTATTAATCGTTCGCGTACAACCTTGTGTTTTGCAAAGTCGAACCATCCACCAAGTAGTTCCACTTCCTAGATACTATCATTTCTCTGTACCACTGACCGTTGATCCCCAGCTGGGAGCAGCCCAGACGGCGTTTTTCTGTTTTTATTTTTCCAGACAACCACTGATGTTTACCTTCCTTTCCATGGCTGGGCATAATACCTGATCTACATTTTTCGACTAAAAATTCGATACCTGCCCGTCATTTCGTCACTACCACATTGGCCCTGCTCTCTAGGATCCCTCGCAACCTGGTCGCAGGCTCCTGGACTATCCGATCTCTACAGCTATATGACAACGCCAATATCACTGAAGCGAAACCAACCGGTGCGGAGCGCGGTCAGATCCACAGCTTTGGCCGGAGCACATCGGGCGTGCAGGACGTCTGCAACGATGAGCGGGCGCAGCTAGGATGGCGGATTGCACCTCCTATCACCAAAAGTGGTTTTCATGTTGGGTGTCCAGAGCACGGTCAGCCCCACCCACCGGCACCGGTTGCTGCAAAATAAACATTTATACACCCGAAAAGCTGTAAAATATGCCACTGTCACCCCCAGTCATCGCCTATTTCTCATTGTACTCGTCTCCATCCTCGCCATCTTACCATACCGCTTCTTACGCCTAGCATAATCTGCTTTTCTTAGCGCATAATTATCGCGGGGCTAAAAGATCGTTACAGCGATCGGCTTAAAGTGCATGATCCACTTTCCCCAGGATTCGTGCCAAACCGCCCGCTTGTCCAATTAGCAAACTTAACCAAGCCCCAAGATATAACTCTCTCTTTTTTATCACATTTACCGATACATTTGAAAAGGGTCACGTTCAGTGTTGCCATACACTTCCGTCCCACAATGTCCAAACAGTATGTTTCACTGAGGAATATTTGTCCCCAGAGCATCCCAGTAGTCGACGATATTGACACAGTTCGCTCTCTCTATCAGCCCTTCCGTTAGCCCACACGGCTGTAGCTTTGCAACACCCTCACCTTGCAAAGATTCATGCTCCCCCCCATATTCGCAACTGAGAGACATCTCTATCGCAGCGTTTTGACCCCTCGTCATAACATGGTTCACTTTTTACAAAGAAAACCAACGCGTAGCATTTAACCTGTCAAGTAATTCATCGCCCAACTTCGCAAACGTATTTGTCGGTTATTTGGTGCTTTTTCATATTCAGTATTCTATATTGGTAAGTCCTCTCAGACAAATTTGATCCTTGAAACTCTCTGGTCATCATGTTCAGCTCTTAGATAAGGATAGTCATGGGTAAATACTCACTTGTCATTTAATTACTCACCTCCTTTGCAAACCGTTTATCTGCGACTATCATGGCTACGCACCACAAATTGATTTGTCGCCCGGATTCCCATTTCCATTTTTGTGCACCACGTTCCACCTTAATAAAAGTAAACAATCTGCCTAAAGATTACTTGTTTAATTCCGGCCACTTCTTTCACCATCTCTTAGGCACTCTCTCTCCAAAAATGAGTCCTTCACAGGGTACTTAACTGACTCAGCCGATATTCGGCCGTTAGACTTTACAAGGTTGATCTTCGAAAGATTTTTCTTGTTCTTTGTCCGCCAATTCATTCCCCTCATCGTCTGATTTCCAGTCCTAAGCCGTTCCATACTCCGCGGAGTGCAAAAGCTGGTTCACGTCTCCCCTGGAAGCTTCTCTTTCCTCAAGGTGAAAAAAGCTTCTGTCGATTCTGTTTGATTTTCTCGTTGCACAGCCCATCTTTTTGTAATATTTGAGTAAGAGCCTACTACTTCCGACCACCTCCATCCTGACTCGGCAGGCTTGGCCACCCGACCATGAGTTCAAACTTTCCGGGCGCCGCCTTAAAGAGTAACTTAAATACTTTTTGCTGTACAATATCCAGAGCACCTACCTGAAACACCCTCTTGGATTTCGGACTCCGCGTCCAATTGTACCGTTTGATCCTGCGTTACAGCATGCCTCGGGGTGATCCGAAATAAACCAATAACTACGAGAACGACTGTGAGCGTCTGCCCCCAGTTGGAGCTGTCAGCTGTGGTGCGCAAAGCCCTGGGCCGTTGACAAAAACGCTCAAGCGTACCGCTGGCTGCTGGGTGATATCCTGTAGTACGAGAACAGTGACAGTCTGGCACGAGCAACTTTTTTTCTAAACAAACGTAACTCAAACTGTGGGCCGCCCTCAGTAGCTGCCGTTGCAGAGCAGCCATGTAGCAAAACCCAACGTTCCAGAACAGCAGTTTATTAGAAACTACAGAGAAATCGTGCACGTATGGTGGATAGAAGTAATGGATTTTCTCTGCCGTTTCAGTTGGCAGTACCAGCATTGCACAAGCAAGAGAAAACCGGAATAAGGTGGAGCAACCGCCAGTCTGTAGGGCGATGCAGCAATACAATAGGACTGATTCAATGATAACGGTAAGTTTCTCAACCGAAGCCGAGAAGCAAGCTTGAGAGCATGACCAAGAAACACTTTGTCCTTCAATGAAACAAAATAATAACCACAAACTTTAACAAGAGGCGTCGACCACTTTATCATTCGAGAGAATAAAACTGTATGGAGTTTAAGTGAAATGTAGTGACAGCGGTTTACGCGATAATTACCATTTAACTTCGACTTCATCATCAGCAAAAGTGAAGAACCGGCGGGACATGAAATTCTGGAAAAGAAAGTTGTCTCAGGATGTAGAAGGTACAGTTTATGCAGAAATGAAGCAGAAATGATGAACGATGCTTTTTCAAGTCCACTGAGCGAAGTGAAGAGGGTAAAACTGCAAAGCGATAATCGAGAGAACATTTATGAATATGAAATGAGCCAGGGCACGGTAAACCGGGTGAGATGAAAAACAAAGAAGTATCATTCTGTGAAGTAAATCACTGCTGGTGGGGGAAGGATGGGGTACCAAGATATTGAGAATGAATTGCAAAGCGGGATGCCGTCCAAGGGAAACAAAATACCGAAAAGGGGAAGAAGGTCAATAAGTGCTTCCGAACTAGGCCCGACTACTCTCGCAATTATAAATACATTACTTTATCCAGCCCCCTGGGGCTTTTCTGCCCCTCAAACTGGCATCATATATGAGAATGGCTTGAGGTATTTTGTGTGATCTCTCTACCGAGATAGGTTTCGTTGTGCGGTTTTTGGCTACCCGAAATTGAAAAAGTGAGGTTTTGGCCAGGTATAGTATATCAGCGAGTGGCTGAGATAGGTAATGCGTATTATCGTGTAAGCATGGTAGTCTCTCGGTTTGGGAGATGTGTTTCTAGTGCAGTAATAGTTGGAGTGCGGTCTGAAGATGCAAAGGTTCGGATTGAGACATCAGAAGGAGAGGATCTATCAGGGAATCCAGCCAGTCTAACAGAAAGTCGCCGGAAGAACTCCTGTACCTTTCGGCTGGATCGCAAACAAGCTGGCCAGCGGATGAAGGGCTTCAGTAGAAGCACGGCCGGCACGAGTCAGATCGTACATCTTGGCCATGAGGTATGAAAATTGTCATGTATTTTTACATCAGTAACAGTGTGCCACGTTTTTTAAACAAACCTCTACCTTAGTAAGTTCTGTCTTTTCGCCCCCTACCGGCTGTTACATAATTGGTGCCTCAACCCGGGACGAGGGATGCTGAAAAATCCAGCTGAATCTGATATCGGAAAGAGGCTATAGCCCACTTGCCACCGAAGAACTACCTGGGGAGTCTATCGGTCCCCGAACTTTCGCGCGCGCTGACCGAGAGCAAAATAATCAGAACTCAACGGGTGCCAACCACGAGGGCGCCCGAGAAATTTTGCTCTAACGGGAACTTTAACCGATTGGAGAATCAGGTGCGGCAATAACTTCGACGGTTCGCCGAAGAGCGACTAGAAGACGTTTTCATGGGACAGCTGGCAGGAGAATCTTGTGATGTCGTCAATGAAGAGGACGTTTTTGAAAGCGGTGACCCAGATTCTGCCCCCAAGCCGATCCGGAGACTTTCGAATGCCCCCAGATACCCCTCTCAGTGCCGGCAGTGGTTTCACTGAATAAAGCAGCTGCCGGATGAGAAAGTACGGTTCTTTGGTCTTGCGCTTCATCAGATGAAATAGCGGGCTTTTCCGGATTACGCCAAGGAGGGGCGGGAAAGCCGGGTGGTAGAACAGTTAAATGACGGCTTCTTGAACCCAGCTGTGAAGTGGGCGCTGCTGGGTGGGAAGTTCGCGAAATTAGCACGGGCGTTGTCTGCGGGGGAAGCAGGGGATTGCGTCGAACGAGCAGTCGAGGGGATGCCAGCTGGAGACCAGTGTTGCAATTTAAGCGAATAATGAACGAGGACTCAACAGCCGGCCCGTAGTCCCACTAATTGGAGACGAAACTGGCGTCGTGGAAGGCACAATGAAACATTTCGCTATTTTTATAGCAAGATCAAAGGCTTCTGCGCCAATCAGTGGTGTATTGGCCCCCGCAACAGCCCTTCCACACCATCCTATCCACGGCCAGTCGGGGGCGGTCTACCCCTGTACGAGTGAGACCACAAACTCAGAAACAGAGTAGGTCCACAGTTCCTGCCGTTTCGATATGTTCCACTAGTACTGAATCATTGTGTTCGAGTGAAAGTTAATGGAACCGTTCTATGTTGGCTGATTGACACTGGAGCCAAGTATAGCTTTATCAGTAAAAAATTGATGGCATTATTCGGAAACGCTGAGTCAGTCTCTTGCAGTATAGCCCTAACGGCTGTTAGCTGGGAGAAGTCAAACGTTAGAGGGATGATTACTCGGAATCTGGAAGTGGGCGGCTTTGTTAAGAAGTAGCCCTTACTAGTAATCGGAGGGATTCCCTACGAAGTGATCATCGAAAAAGATGTCCCGGTGAGTTTTGGATGCGTAATCGATATCCCGCAGAAGAGGTTATATCTGAGGAATGGAAACGGTGAAGACTTCAGTCGGCACAAGATCAGCATTAACAGTTGTGCAAAGATACCGGCAAAAGAAGACCACATAACACAATTTGATGCCCTCCTCGATGACAATAAAAAGTGTAATTATAATTATAATTATATTTGTAATAGCTATGATAATAACAATAGTCTATTTCGGGGACTCCCGAAGAGTACCTGACTGCATGGTTATATGATAAAATGAGGTTCCAAAAAGTATTCTTAGATATTCAACAGAGTGTTTGCAGCACAAAAGTGTATAGGTTTTAGTGGTCGCATGAATGAATGTCCGGCAAATTTGAGTTTGAAGGTCAGGTGGACACACCGCCCAGTAGTGGGTGTAGTGGGCTCCGCGGTCGAGGTACACAATGAAGTAAAGCGGGGATGGAGTAGAAGCGATTAGTATTTCGGGTAGCATCGATGTAAAGTTGCAAGGGTGAGTGAACTGACAAAAAATGCCTTTGAAAAAGCCCCGACGAAAAATTGAAAAATTCTTGGTGATGACGGACAAGCTCTTAAACCAATAACTCAAATGACCCGGAAAATAGTGGAAATATAATATCAAAGACGTTGTAGTGTTCTCTGGGCAGGGTAATTGTGTACATGAAACAAAGCTCGATTTACCGCTGAACTAGTACTTACTATTCATCAAGAGGTCGTGGAAGACGCACTCATAAACGGGTGTAGGTAGATGCCCAAGCCTGTAAATTTGGTGGAGCAGAGTGACGAAAGTTGACCGGTGAGTGAAATCTGATACGAATGAACAGTTCGTTTTACATTAATTAGTGGACGCAAGTTGACAACAAGGTAGACAGAGGAGTTGATATACGATGATCTTATGAGGTTGTATGGAGTCGGTGCATAAACGATACTGGAAAAACATGTCGAGGGTCGCTTAACGGGATATGCTGGTAAGAGTCCGACATGGGGCACTTGGGAAACAACCACAAGGTCAATGACTTGGCGTACGTATGGTTTATTTTCAGCAAAGATTTAAGGAAACTGCATTCGGAGTGGTCATTGGAACAGATGTCCAATCGAGAAAGACTGATGGGAAAATGTCAATAGGTAATAGGTGGATCAAATGGCGTTCAACTATTGGCTTATTGGTGGTGACTCCAAAACTGACAGATGAGGAATACAAGTTTACAACGAAAAAGGCATACTGGTGGTTCGTGTGTGTTATCTGATGGAAACAACTGGAAGTGGCATATCACTGGAACCTTCAGAAAGCGCAGATAACTGTGTGACTGGGTACTTTGAGGAAAGTCCAACCCCAGAATTTGGAGGGGGGACAAGCAGGTTAACGGCAGCCCAAACAACGGACAGTTGATTTTCAGCTAAAGATGTAGAAAATGCACTCTATGGATGGTGCTGCAGGTGGCTGACCAGGACATCTTGGTGGAATGGCGGCAGTGGTTCATAGATGAGTGAAAGGTGACACAATTATGGATTTGTCTGCGTTCGTCTATAAGTGGCATAAGAGCGTCTAAAGTTGGTAACAAAGTGGATGCGGGAGGTGGACATATAGTGAACTGACAGAGTCGTATAAAAGTAGTATACATGGACAGCTCTCAGGGAGTGCAAATGATTGCATGGCTGGATACGCTGAAGTCTGACATGAAAAGCTAAGGAGGCAATCGAACTATTTATGTCCTGGATTGTGGATGCTTCATTGCCAAAGCACCTGTTATGAAATGCAAACTGCTGAATGAGAGGAGATGCAACGGAAGGGTACAATGGAACAGAGGGCTGGTGTCATGCAGATGAAGCGCTGGAAGTAGGACCATTTCGTGTTTTGCGGTATTTTTGGCAGGTGAAAAACAAATCTTCAAGTGATGGTTTTGTCTAGATAAACGGATTGATGACATAAAAATTACCAAGCGGACGAATGGTCTCTTCAAGTGCATATCAGGAATTGTGATGTTCATAATAAAGATATCTGAACAGTGAAACCGTTTCGTGTTTCGTGGTACATAATCCGGCAAATGGACGAGGTAGAATGGGGGTAAACATGGGAACGGTTCCAACAAGTAGGAGGCAAGTCGATGGGGATAAATGTCAGCAATAGCAAATAGCAGGGTACATTTCTGAGCCAAGCGAGTTTATGTGCATATGTTGATTTGGAACTCGGCCTAGTGTATTGTAAACCTTGTTCAGGAACTTTGGAAAAGTTAATGCGTGGCAGCAAGGCGATACGGGGGACGTTGTTTCTCAATCCGCAACTTGTGCTAGTGGGTAAGGCTGGCCGTGCGCTGGACACCTAACCTGAAAACCACTTCTGGTGACGGGAAGTGCGATTCACCAGCCTAGATGCGGAGCACATGGTTTCAGACGTCCAGCACGCCTGGTGTGCGCCGACAAAATCGGTGGATCTGACCGCGCCCCGCACCGTTGGGATCGACGTGAGTTTTCTTGATGAGGCCGAACGGCCGTAGGTATCAGGTAGTCCGAGATCAGGCACCAGGATATCCCGAGACTTAGCCAGGTGAGCATCGCTCGGGTTGGTTACGAATAGCTGACGGTTAGATAGATGCATCGGCCAGGTTAGTGACCGGTGTGGTATCCGGAGTAATAAATGTCACCGAGAGAAACGTACGCACGAAAGAGTGTCTGGAAATAGAGAAGGAGTAGAGGAGCGCAGTTTCGGATGCGGCCAGCTAAGGATAGACGGGAATCAATACAAAAAGGCCAGAAACAATAAACTGTTGTTGGAACCCTTGAGAAGTTTTCCGACGCGCTCTCAAGAGAGGGCGGGAGATTGGACCGGACGGATTTAGTAAGAAACCGAATTGACACGGGAGACACAAAACCCAATAAAGTGGCCTCGAGGTGGATACCAATTTATTATCAACTTATTATCCAACAATCAGACACCCCCTGGTCATCTCCGGTGATCTTATTTAGGAAGAGGGACGGAAAACTTCACTCTTGCGTGGGCTACAAGAAACCTAATGCAGTCACCAAGAGGGACTCATTTCTACTGCCTGTCATAGACAAGGTATTCAGTACTTCAGAACCCTAGACTTGGCATCTGGGTATCGGCAAGTTGAACTTGCAGCAGAAGATTGGCAGAAGCCACAGTTTGCTGTTCCCACCGGGCATTATGGGTTTCAGACCACGCCTTTTGTGCTAGCTAACGCACCAGCTACCTTCTAACGTTTGATGAACCGTATTTTTGAGGCAATGTTTCCCTCCAAACGCGTTTTATACATCGATGAAGTATCATTCATGGGAGAACGAAGGAGGAACATTTAAGAAACCAGGAGCTAGTTCTGGGAAGAATTAGAGAGGCTAGACTTAGGCTGGAGCCATTCAAGTGTAAATACCTATCCAAGCAAGCGACGTTTTTGGGCCCTATTGCCTTGGGTCAGGGAATAAGAACTGACACAGGAAAAGCCAAACAAGTTCTTAATTGGCCAACTCTTGACAGAGCTGAGGAATTGAGGAGTTTCTTAGGGCTGGCTTTGTATTATCGCCTTTCCATCGGAGGTTTTCGGAATGGACGGCACCATTGGATGCTCTTCTGCACTGAGACGACAGCTTCAGTTTGGACAAGCGACCTGAGCAGTCCTTTGAGTAATTGCTTCCAGCTCTTTGTTCGGCTTCCGCGCTGGCACTGCTTGACCTGGCTGAAGGAGCCAGTGAGTTCATTCCAGACACAGACACGAGTGACGGGGCCATTGAGGCCGTGATATCACAGATCGGATGAGATGGATTAGAGCATGTCAACGCCTAAGGCAGCAAAGTTATATGTAGACGGGAGAAAAATTATTGCACGACAAGAAAATAAGTGCTAGCTCTGATAACCTTTGCAAAAATTTTAGACAGTACATAATCGGCCGAGGATTTCAAATTCACGCGGAACACCAGACCCTTCTGTGGTTACAAAGCTTCAAAGACCCCCAAGGATAGACAGCCTGGTGGCAGGAGCAGTCGCAGGAGTTTGAATACATGACTGAACACCGTTTGGGTGGTCGACACTCTGATGAGGAAGCATCAGCGAGGAAGCCCCTGTGAAACCACGAAGATTGCCCTTCCTGCACCGTCAGTTATTTGGCACAGATCATTCTACAGTAGGACTCAGGGAAACAGTGGGGCTCAATCCAGTCCAGCCATGGAAACACAAGCTCCATCTATGCTGAGATGAGGGCAGGAAAATAGAAGCCTGGTCAGCCAAAGATGGCAGGGTATGGTCTACGGATCAAACATCTCCGGAGCCTCTGGAATCATTTGAGCATTGTGGATAATGTTTTAGTCTTCCGGTCTTGTTCAACTCATCTAACCAAAGCCATCGTCTATTGGTCAGTGGTACAAAAGGTTCCCATGACATTGCACATGGAGCTAGGTCATGCTGGAGCCAACTAGCTGGAGCAAGCTGCAAGGACCCGGTTCTGGTGGCCTTACCCACGAAGAGAGGTATTAGATTTCTGCAGAAAATGCGAACATTGTGGCTGATTTGGGGATCCCAGAAATGCCTCATGTGCTCCTTTACAACCCACAGTAGTGAGATTTCCCAAAGAAATAGCTGGTTCGGATTTAGTCGGACCCCTACCACTTATGCAACATGGAAGTAAATACTTGCTGGTTCTGGTCGACCATTTTACTAAATGGTGCGAAGCGGTATCTCCGAGCTCCGAAGAGGCCAAAACCGTTGCAGACGCGATTCTTACGCACCGGAGTTGTCAGGAGGTTGCACCGGGCCAACTGCACTCTGATAAGGGTACGAATTTCGGAAGCTGTCTCATACAGGAGCTTCGAAGGTCCCTAGGTTTTGACAAAACACGCACTACCTCTTACCACCTGCAAGGGAAAGAATAAGTTGAGCTTACTAATCGGACACTTGTCAACCTCCTCAAAGCCTTTTTCGAGCACGGTATCGATTGGGACACTAAAATACACTTCTTCCTGCCGGCCTATTGCCTTTCGGTGCGTACCTCAACAAACCAGGCTCCAAACTTTCTTTGGACAGGAAGGGAGATCCAGCTTCCGTCGGATTTGCGATTACCCACAATCACGACCGAAATACTACGGTGGCGGAGTACCTCAGCAAGCTGCGGGACAAAATGAGGAGTGATGAAGGCCTTACTCGAGATATCTCCGGACAGCACATAGGCAACAAAAAGAGTATTATGAGAGAAAGGTGTTTGGCCCTCCGTCACAATCTGGATATTTTGTGTGGCTTCGTATGCCAATACCTACCGGGGAGCTCCAGGCAAACTTCCGGGTGTTGAAAGGGGCCCTTCTGTATTGAAGGGGTAGTGTGAGGTGCGGCCTGTGTCATCCGAGACACGTCGCCGAATAATGGTAAGCCATCATTCGTTATTCATCTCGACAAGCTTAAGGCCTTCGGGCATATAGCTCAGGAAACCAATCCAGCCAGTGGGATTTTTCCGCTTGAAGACTGAGGCGCAGTGCAGCCAGTACAGTTAAAGCTACAGGTGCCCATAGAAGGGGGAAGAGCTGTGGCTCCGAGGAAGGGGCCTTCTGGGAAGGAGAGCTGTCTAAAAGAAACTCCGAGAAGGTCGTGCACGTAAGTCGAATAGAGGTAATGAAATTTTTCTTCCGTTTCAGTTGGTTGTATCAGCCTTGCAAAAGCAAGCGGAAACTGGAAGAAAGTGGGGCAACCGCCAGTCTGGAGGGCGGTGCTACAATCCAAGAGGACTGATTCGTTGTGTTTATATTTTGTATTTTTTACGTCAATATCAGTGTGTCACACTTCTTCAGATAGACCACCAAATTGCTAAGTTCCGCCTTTTCGCCTTCGGCTGACCAGTACGGCAGCTAAAACGGTTTCTGCTTCTATATCGGCAATGGGCGAAGCTTCTGGCCAACGAGTGAAACAGTCGAACATGGTAAAATGTAACGGAACCCTTTGCCGGGGCTGAGATGACCAACAATATCCATGTGGACGTGGGAAAACCGTGAGGATACACCTCGGAAGTGGCTTAAAGGGGCCATTGTACATATGCTTACCTTCGATCACTGGCACTGAAAGCATGGTTAGCCCGGATTACGAATATTCTTTTGTGTGTCATACAAGAAGCGCCTATCTGAAACCGGCTTGGTGAGGGCTCAGATGCGAGGACGGGCTAAATTACGTATAACAGCGAAAATTGTGAGGTGCCAAGAAGCGGGTGCGGCGGAAAGTGGGTGTGGCTAGGCTTTGTCACACACTATCGAACCCGAGGAAGTGGCTAATGGAAACTCCGAAGGTTTAAATGATGAGGTCTGCTTTGGATCTGTAAAGCCCAATTTCGAAAAGTAGGCTGCAGTCAAAGCTTCGAGGTCTGTGGCCCTTGACTGACTAGAAATGGCGTCTACTTGAGAAAGAGCATCAGCTTTACCGTTTTAGAGCCGAAAGGTGAGGAACATCACTGGAAAACTGCGCCACGAAGTCTAAATGACGCAAATGACGTAGTGAGCGGTCAGCAGTTCGACTGCAAAACGCATGCGTAATTGGCCTACGACAGGTCAAGCTGATGAATTGCCTGCCTTCTAGGACATGTCGGAAATGTCTCACAGCACTGCAAGTAGCAAGTGGTTGCTGACTAAACACAGAATACCCAGTTCCAGTTGGCAGGAGACCACGGTAGAAAAAGGCCAGTGGTTTCCATTGTGATGCGGACCACAGCTGTGACACTCCGCCCTTGGCATCGGTGACTATACTCAATTGAGCTCCATCGTCGAAAACAACCAGCAAAGTAGCAGAAGCCAAAGCATCCTCAACCATACTGAGAGCAGTTTTAACCTCCTCGGATAACT
Organism: Fasciola hepatica; assembly: GCA_948099385.1. NCBI lineage: Eukaryota > Metazoa > Platyhelminthes > Trematoda > Plagiorchiida > Fasciolidae > Fasciola > Fasciola hepatica. The sequence goes on from CANUEZ040000043.1 coordinate 36,840,964, forward strand.
CTACGTAACCATCTTCAGAGCCATTATGTAAATCTGGTAAGGGATGCATCAGGTGAGCACAGTTTGAGACAAAAGGCTGATAGTAGCCTACCATCCCATGGAAACGACGAACGGTGGCTTGTGACGTAGGTGGAGGAAAGTCATGAAAGGCTTGTAACTTCTCTTCCAAGGGAATAATTCCACGTTCTTCGGTCATGTGGCTTAAAAGCTCAAATGCACTTTGGCCAAAAACACTTTTGTCTGCATTGACGTTTATACAATGTGAGGCCAAACTCCCAGACAGATGAAGTAGGTGTTGCCCATGTGGGTCTTCAGATTCACAGATTACTGACGGGTCGTTTTTGTAGGTGAAAACCAAATCTAAACATCTGATCACTTGGTCATTAAGACTCTGAAAAGTTTGTGCAGAGCTGCATAGACCAAACGATATTCGTGGGAATTCGGCAAGGCCAAATGATATTGTTACCGCGGTCCTCATCCGCCATAGAAATCTGGTGATGAGAACGTACCATATCTGTTTTGGAAAACATACCAGCACCTATGATGTTGGTCATGATAACCTGGGTATATCAGATGGGATACCTATCTGGAACAGTGGCATTATTGTGGGCTCTATAACCTCCAAGTGGCCGCCAATAGCCAGATTTTTCGGGAAAACATGAAGAGGTGAAGCTCAGGGACTATTTATTGCACGCATAACTTCTCTTTCAAGCATGTGCTCTAACTGAGCTCACGGGAGTTTAGGCGCGTCGGATGCAAGCTGACATGCCCTAGCGACATTGGAGGGCCTGATGTACTAAAGTGATGATCCACAGGGCTGGTCACAGAGGGGAGTACTGACAGTTGGTGCAAAACTTTCGACTATGCATCTGACACGTCACTGAACAAATGCAAAACAGTCGTTTTCAGTAGAAGTTGACTGATCGGGTTAGAATCAATCACAATCCCGTTCACGGATAGATGGGTGACACGATCTACAGGACGCTTGCGGTGGGATTCCACAAGAGGCCGAAACGATGCAACAAATCGATACCAAGTATGGCGTTCCGAACCTCTACAATCAAGAAAGCCTAAAGAAAAGTGCGTCGAAGGCCAAAATCTAAGTTCTTCAAAGTCCTTCCATAGGCCAGTATAGACACACCATTAGCGGGAGGCAAGTAAGAGAAGGGGCACCTACCCAAAGTTTGACTCGAAGGTGGGGCACACTAACTTTGGCACCTGGGTCTGCGAAATAGAGTGTCCCCGAATTATGATCGACTACGTAGAGTAGGCGACTACACTGGCCAGTAGCGACCGTCGCACATACGCACTGGAGTCCTCGTTTCCCTGACTGACTGGTGCCATGGCATGGGGGGAGTGCAATAACGCTCCTTAGAATGATACATGAGATGATATCAGCAAACAGCTCTGGGCTGCGATGGCTAAACCCGGTATCTTATACGACTGCTGCTGGAAGATCTGTTGAAGAGACACTGTCTGCTAGGTGATGCCTGTGTAGGGCGTCCAACCGACAACACAATGAGAGCCTCGGCCTTTTTGACGAGATCGAGCACAGTGGCTGTGAAAGCGGCAATAAAGGACCCAGTTTGTGAGGAAATCACTGGAGTGAATACTGATCCGTGGGTTTTCCCAATTTTGTTGGCCCTCTCGGCAAGCTTTCCGAGACTTTACTCAGTGAGCACGCAAAGAATCTTCTGCATGTCGCTGGGAAGACTTTGGAGGCACGTCTCGTCCAGGAAGCGAACATCGATCTTAGTAGTTCCTAAAAGAGTCCACATGTGCCGAAGCGATTGCGAAAGGAACGGCAAATGCACTCACGTCAGCGTCAAAATAATTAGCGTCGCTCACATTGCAAATGGTATAATAAATTGAAATTATTCAGAAGATGAAAAAAGAACCAGTGCAATGTGAAAAATGTTAAAGAAGGGGTATAAATATTGAGTTGGTTTCGACCAAAATTGGAAAATGATACACAAAAAATGGAAAAGATGAAGGGCCCATCAATTTAGTACTCCGGATACCAGGCACTGACTAGATCCTGAGATCGGTTTATGGGACGGGCGAAAAGCCAAAAGTTCCGAAGCATGCCAAAAGACGGTCAAAGTCAGTTCAGTTCGGTTCAGTCCAGTTTGCACAGGACAGGTAATGGCCACGGCCAATCGAACGCCCAGAATTCCTTCGATGGTATGCACACCAGTTATGCACCCACCACTGCCGAGTGTATTTCGTCGAATCCCCGCTAAAAATGAGAGGGGAGCGGAAAACCTCATCGCACATCAAATGCGAGAGACATTGTACATCGTGAGCTTTCACTGAGACAGTGTGCAATGAGGGAAATAGTGTGTTAAAACATAGTCCAGAAGGACCACAGTGCAACCCTTCATCCATATAGTTGACCTACTCAGGGCTCACTACAAGGAAAGATCTCGTACCACTTGCGATCTAGGGCACCTTTGAAGGATTGGACTGTCCGCAGATCTACCATTCCACCAGGCAGCACGTTCCAACTGTTCACAACCCTGTCGCTGAAGAAGTGCGATCTAGCCATCAACCTAGATCGGGCTTTTATCAACTTCTTTTCATGTTCCCTTGTTCTGGAATCTACGGCCACTTGGAATAGACTATTTGGTCTAAGGTCAGAAAGGCCCTTCATTAACTTGAGCGTTTCTATGAGATCCCTCGACGTCTCCTCCTTTCCAACGAGAAAATATTCAGGTCACAGAGTCTCTGCTCTTACGTCTTACCCCCCCCCCTGCCCTTCAACCATCCGTGTACAGGTGTAGGACGCCTTGTATTGGAACAATGTCGTTTACATTTACGTTTGGGAGTGGCACGGATGCGACACTGGCTAAGGGAGCTAACGGTTTAACCATCCGCAAGCAGGTCAGTAAAAGTGTGTTCTTTCAATTGACGGAAACCAACTGTCCTCACAGCAAGCAGACAAGCAACCCACAGCCCTGTGGCCTCGCACAACATGCGAACTGCTTAGAGCTCAGCGCTAACTGGTTATGTTTGTCCAAAGTTATTTTTGGTCATCAACTTACGCATTCAAACTCAGTCATCTCAAGTTCTCCACAGGTCTCCTCTTCTGTTTCATCTTCCTACGTCTCCGAAGAATGCTCTATTTCTTCCACTTGTTGCAACACTGGATGGTTCAAGGAGCTCACGGTGAAAGAACCTGGCCAAGCTGAGCACTTCTCCGTTTGCTTCCGGTGACCCGATTTCAGCAACAGGGTAGTGACCAGTAGTAACTGTCTGCCCGGTGGAATGATAGACCTGCAGACCGTCCAGCACTTCTGAGGTGCCCTAGAGAGTGAGCGATACGAGATATTTTCTTGAAGGAGGCGTTGAGTATGTCTACTAGATGGATGGCGCTAGCAATGTGGTCCTCCTGGAGTGTTTTTTATCGAATTTTTCGTCCATTTCATGCTATCTCAGTGAATGCTTACGATGAATGTTGTCTCTCGCAGTTGACGACCGATGAGGGCTTCCGTTTCCATCTCACTGTTAGTGGGTTTCGACAAAATACTACGCGCAGTTGTGGGTGCATATCTAGAGTGCATACCGTCGAAGGAATTCTGGACGCTGGATTGACCGTGGTCATTACCGGTCCTGTGCAAACTGATCTTGTGAGTTGCCGCGCGGTTCGAATTTTTGAAGTACCCTGTTCCGCCCTCATTTGTGTGCCCTGGCAGTGCAGTAACAACAGTTATTTCAACAAAACTGTGTACAGCAATTTTTACTGGAGTACGCTTTTTATTCGGAGGACGTTTCAATCCGGTTGGTTTGTTTTTGGTAAAGCTCTGTCCTTTTGGCAGAGAGTTTTATTCGTTTTGCACTTGATAATTGGTTTCGTTCACACAAGTATCAACCGCCTAGAGTATTTCGTATAATCTGTTACCTCTTATTCCTGATTTACACCTCTTCGATCCCTTTGATGGCATGCCGATAATCCGCAGCTAAAATTCATGTGGGGTTAGCATTTGCTAACAGTATGTTGGGCAGGTATACAGTGTGAACGACACGATGACTGGTACCACCAGAGCTGTCTAGCCCTGTCCAAGAAAAACTGAGCTGCTCAGGGAACACGAACCTTTGAAATGGATATGTGTTCGTTATGTTGCTCTGGCAGAGGAATGCTCACATTCACTGTGGGGATCGCTAGATAGGAAAAACGGGACGGCAGCGGGAAGCATCGGGAAAGGATTACAACAGAGCCCGGTAATGACAAGGCGCACAGTTAATAGGAAAAACAAGCGGCAGGCAAAGAAGGGCAAAGTGGACAGTAACAAGACAGAGAACAAACCCAGGGAAGCGGTAGAGGTGAATGTGAATAAACAGACGATAGAGAGATTCGAAGAAAAGCTCAAGAAATGAAAGTCATCGCCAAGGGAGCAGTTGGGAAGAAAAAGAGTCTTCTCCTGCAGAGCTGTCCAGAACCGGTGAATAAGGAGTCGCGGATCAGAAGGGAATCCAAACACGGGCACTCTGTATGTGTATGGAGAATGGCCGGGCTACACACCGACCCAGATTATGCAAAGTGCCATAGGAGGTAGCTCTGGAAGGCAAACGATGCACTAAAGCTGGGTTCCCTGCACGTCGTCCTTGACAGAACATACAGAAGGGACCTACAGCCAGGCCCGGCATCAAGAGTTCATCGCTCCACCGGAGGGCACATAAGGTTCATTCGGACACTCCTCTCAGTGGAAAGGTGGCACCAACACAAAATCCGCCGCACCCACTGAACACCAAAACTCAAGAAACCGGTTCCCATGATAGCTAAAGCCAGCGTCACAACTCTAAGCAAATCTACTCGTAAGGCCGCAATCATTAGCAGCAGCCGAGCTGGACAGCCAACAGTGAACTTGTCAGCTAAGAAAACGAGGCGAGCGGGGCTGTAGGTACAAATGTACACGCAGAGGGTATAAAGTAAGTAGAAGCTCAGCGACTGCTCACCAAAAAGAGAGGGGGTGTGACCGAAGTGGAAAAGGAATGCCTCTAATACGGATGGAAGCTGGGCAACAGTCGGTGCACGAACACCCATGCATTTGAGCAGGAGTAGGACCCAGGCGCCCTAGAGGGGCAGCAGAATGCCAGGCACTGGAACAAGAGAAGCCTTAGGTGTTTCCTTCGACAGCATCACAATTACTGTGGCCTTGTATGTTCAGGAAACTGCGGGCCTGGTTACTGTTATTGAAAAAATGGGTTGTCTCTTCCGGAATTGTCCCCTAGGGTGCAACGGCTCAAAAAGGGATTAATCAAAACCGATGACCTGGCAGAAGATACCTCCATAAGGCACACAAATGCCTATGGCTTAGGAGGTAAGTGAAGGGAACCACTGACTAGAACGAACAAATCAGTGAATATGGCTATAACGGAGACATGGCTGAAGAAGGGCCAGAGTGTCCTAAAACCTCTTGTCCACCCTGCCCACAGATAAGACCGAATAGACGGTGGGCTGGGTGGAGGGTTACTGCTTCTAGTGGGAGTTGATTATAATCACCCAACATACAAGCCACCGCATATTGCCTTCGCCTAGGCCAATGGCCACTGGGGATAATCTGTATTTGTAGAGCCCAGCTAGCAGCACATGCTGGGTAGGTCAAAGCGCTCCATAGTGTTGGGAGACATGGACCTCCCACAAATAAATTGGGACAGTGAATATGCCCCCAGGGGAACCACCGGAAAAGCCCTGATGATTTGTTTCACAACCACGCCCCCACACAACACGTAAGGGCAGCAAAGCCCTTCCGCGATGGACAAAGTTCATCCACACTGGATCCCCTTGTGACCAGGTATTGATCTGATATCACCTCTTTGGTGATAGAGGAGCCACTGAGGAACAGCGATCACAGGGTAGTGCGTGCGATGTTCACTGTAAAGCACAACAAACTGGGATATAGGTTGGCCCTGAACTACGCTAGAGTGGATGAAAATCAGCTGAGGGTAGGGGCACGAAGCATACGTTGGTGCCCGGAAGTCCCGAAGCCCTCCGTGGAGAATAGATGGAGGGCAATAAAAAAAGGGTAAAGAAGCTTGACAGACGAGTCTGCACAGTTACCACAAAGAAGAAATAGGGGCCCGCCGCCTTAGTGGAAGCCCGGGACTACGGCCGCATTAGCAAACCGTAGAAGAGTGTAGGCCCACTACAAACTTCATAGTATGCACCATGCATGGGCGGCTTATAAGACGGCCTGAATCATGGCACAAGCCCTGCAACGAGAAGCAAAGCACGAGTATGAGAAGAAACTAGCAAACAATGTGAAGGAAGACCCAATAATGTTCTCCGCTCACATGCGGTCCAAGAAAACGACTCGTGAGAGGGTAGGTACCTCGGAGACTTCCGACGGAAGCATTGCCCTCGATGATTGAGACAACGAAGAGATCTTACTTGCGCTCTTAAGGAACGTGTATCGTCAGGACCATATGCTTATTGCGGTGGAATCAGATATAGGGAGTAGGCCAGTGCCTCAGGGGCTCATTGCAAGTGAGGACGAGGTGTGCCACGAACTCAGATCTTTGTGCAGGCACAAACAGCCGGACCGGATCCAATCCATCCGGAGATTGTCCAGCCTCTTTCTGATATCTCATCAGGGGCTATTACTCAGCTGTAGGAAGCGTCTCTAAGGGAGGGTGGGGTGCCAGGGGATTTGAGCAAGGCCATTGCCTCGGCAATTCATGAGGCAAGACCTAGGCAGAAGGCGGAGAATTATCGACCGGTCAGTCCAACATCGGTGTTGTGCAAGTGTTTGGAGCGTATAACCATAAAGCAACTGTGCCTGCACCTGGGTAATAACGACCTACTGATACCTGCAAACAATGGGTTTGTTGAAAAAAAGCGTGTTTGTCAAACCTATTGCTGTCCTTGGACGAGACCACAAGACGAATAGGTGAGAGGAAGAGAGCGGAGGTTTTCATTTAGATTTCAGTAAGGCCTTAGACTCTGTAAGTCATCGCCTTCTGAACTATAAATTGCAGACCTTTGGGATAAGAGGGCAAGAAAGAGATTGGGTAGCACACTTTCTAAGGGATCTTAGCCTCTGTGTCAAGGAAGGCGATTGTTTGTCGAGACCGGAGAGGGCTACCAGTGGGGTGCAGCTGGCTTCAGTACTAGGGTTTCTGCTTTTCCTCTTGCATACGGATGTCCTAGTGGAAGAATTGGGCAACCCGTGTTTCATCTTTGCGGATGATGTGAAGATGGGGAACAGCGATTTTGCACGGGAAACAAAAGCGGTCCTCACATGGGCAGGAGGATTAGATTTACCGCTGAACCTTGCCAAACGTCATGTCCTGACCACTGACATGGACGAAACGAGCAGTATTTCGTTGAAACGTGTCGGAGGTAAAAGACCTAGTTGTGATATTCACATAGGACTTCAAGCCTTCCAGGCAGTGCAAAAGGGCTGGCAGTATGGCCAGAGGGGTATTACCAAGGGTGGGTAATATTATCACTTGCTAAAAGCCGGAAGCCTTCATTCCGTTTTGCAAGGTCTTGGTGCGAACCCTCCCTGAGTGCCGTGTGCATGTATGGGCTCACTAAGGTGTGCTTGGGGGGGGGGGGTGCAGCAACTTGCAACTAGAAGGGTCATCGGTCAGAGGGGAAAATCTTATGCTCGGCACCTAGAAGATCCTAATCTTTCCTATTTAGAGCGGCTTAGAGGGCTGAGTGACGTAAAAGAGAAGTTGAAGATCATAAAAGGTCTGTCGGGTATAGACATGGGTAATTGGTTGGTTTCTGCCCCGAGTGCTGCACCAGGGAACAGTCTTAAGCTACGGAGGGCACGCTCAAGGCTGGACATACGAGCTAATTTTTTTACAAACGGGGTTGTGCTTATGTGGGACAGACTGTCAGAGGATGCTGTTAAATGCAGCAACGTACCATCTTTCGAGAAAGCCCTGGACTCGCTCTGGAACGCAGCCTTCCCAGAGCTAGCCGCGTGATTGAGGGATGAAGTAATGAGCCCCTGGGGATTTTGTTAAAGAACGAAGGTGATAATACCTTACAAATTCTGCCTTTCAGGACAAACATTCAAAGCGCAGTGTTGGGAGCCAAGGTCACTCTTCTACGACACAACGATCCGGACGCACGGTTGGTCCCGGCCGCTGGACTGCGCTACACCGGCGGTGCGGTTGACCCCCTCGGTGAGTGTAGCCGTTTTTACATTTTTAGAACATACAGCTCGTCCCTCCCACTTAGGCCGATCTTTATTTGTACTGATTTGATCCTGAATAATGTCAGCTTCCCCCACCATTGATATAACCACTTCCTCGGACGAAGCTACTTTCCCCATGAGTCAATATGGCCAATGTCTCATTCCTCAATCCGGAAGAGACGGTCCTTCATAATGCGCTGCCAACGGATGCAATAAAATCTGCAGTCCGAAGTCAGGCCGCGGAGATAGTTGAGCCGAAGGCCACAGTCGGCACCCTTAGGGATGAAATGACCAGCTTGAGGAGCTTCAGTCTTCAGTCAGTCTTCAGTCTTCAGGTAAAGGGCAGTGGGAAGTCATCCCGTATGAGCCCCATCACATCGTACTCTATTGACTCGGCTGGATGTCGGTGCTCCGCCAATAAACCTTCAGGGTCTGGTCCAATTTCCTCTTGAATAGTGTCTCGGTTTCCTCTTCCACCACTTCGGTCGGTAGAGCGTTCCAGAGATTGGTCACCCTCCTTGAAAATCGATAGATGGCCGGTAAGCCGGTGGAATGCACCTTACGAAGCGTCAAGTTGTGTCCTCTGGTACGATTATTATTCCTGAGCGGGAATTCCGCCTGTAGTTCCCGGCCCAACTCACCGCGGATTATGCGCCTGGCATAGATGAGGTCGCCTCGAAGCCGCCGATAGGCAATGGGAAACAACTCGGTGACTTTTAGGCGTTCCTCATAGCTGAACCCACGCAGTCCGGCCACGAGGCGTGTGGCAGCACGTTGCACCCGTTCCAGTTTGGCTACTTCCGCCGCCGTGCACGGGTAGACAGCTGGACCGCCATATTCCAAACGAGGACGTACATGTGAGACATAAAGCAGTCGGAAAGTGTCCCGGGGTAGAGGCCCAAATGAACGGCGGATGGGACCAAGTATCTTCCACGCTGAGGAGCACGCTCTCTCAGTGTGTGCTCTTGTCTTCAGATTGCTGGTGACAACAACTCCAAGATCCTTTTCCTCCTGCGTGTGACGGAGTACGATACTCCCAAGGCAGTAGCCGGAAGTATCGTTGGGGCCACCAATCCTCATGCTCGCGCACTTGTCCACGTTTATCGGTAGACCCCAGGTGGTCGACCAATTGACGAGGGCCTGCAGATCCTCCTGTAGTATCTCGCGATCCTCTGCCGATCGAATGGTGCGCCAGATCTTGAGATCATCGGCGTAGATAAGGCATTTGGATCGAATGGTCTGTGGTAGGTCGTTTACAAACACTAAAAACAACAGGGGTCCTAGCACGGAGCCTTGCGGCACGCCACTGCCAACTGGATACCACGCGGACTGGGACTGTGCAACTCTCACGGAAAAGGTTCTCCCGACCAAGAAATCCTCAATCCAGTGAAGCATGGGCCCTGAGATGCCCATGGCCCGGAGTTTCAGCAACAGCCCATTGTGAGGAACTTTGTCAAACGCCTTACTAAAGTCCACGAAGATGACGTCCGTGACATATCCCTCGGCCTTGGAGTTCGACCAACTTTCACGGGCGGTCAACAGGTTTGACAGACATGATCTGTTCCGCCGAAAACCGTGCTGCTCTGCGCATAGCAGTTGACAGCGCTCCAGATGTTCACGTATACGAACAGCCACCAGCCTTTCCATGACCTTTCCAACCACGGAAGTGAGGCTAACTGGGCGGTAGTTGGCCGAGGTGGATTTTGTCCCACCCTTTTACAGCGGAACAACAACTGCTTTTTTCCACTCCTGAAGTAGACTTCCAGTGGCCAACGACAAATTGAACAACCGCGTTAGTGGTGTAGTTAGCTGGTCCGCCAACTCCTTCAACATCAGCGGATGCACGTCGTCCGGTCCCGGTGACTTATGGGTTTTGATGGACTTGAGCATCTTGTTCACTTCCGGCTCCCCAAAATCATACATAATGAACAGCGGCGAGCTATCCACCATCGGGATTGGCGCACCTTCCTCCACAGAATAAACTGACAGATAATGTTTGGCTAGTGTCTCAGCCTTTCCGTCATCTGTTGCAACCATTTCGTCGTTGTTCATCAGCGCGGGGATACCCACCTTCGCTCTGGTGCGGCGCTTTAAGTATGCAAACAGGCGCTTGGGTGCTCGCACCGCATCGACCGCAAGGGCCTCCTCGAATGCCATCCGCTTTATTCGTTTTTGTTCGGTACACTGGTTACGAATCCTGCGATAGAGATCATAACCCTCACCTGTGGATCGGAACCGCTGCCAGGCCCGATTTCGTCGTTTGAGCAGGCGTCTGAGCTCCAGATCAAACCACGGCGGTCCCTTAACCCGAGGTCTACGCCGGTTGAGGGGGCAGTAGGTATTCATAAGGTACAAGATACCGTCACGAATAAACGCCCAAGCTTCGTTCACATCGCGGTGGACATCTGAATCCGTGGGAAACCAGTTGACGTCTAACGCCGCTCTCCGGACATCTTCGAATGAAGTGCGCCAAACATTACGTCCCATGTGTGGTCTAGGGGATGGACAAGAACCAGTGCGCCAGTGAATTTCTAGCACCATATGGTCACTGCTTCCCAGTGGAGGGAGATGTTCAACCTTATCGACGTCCGAGCTCCTGGGAGAAATCACCAGATCCAGAATGGAACCGCGGCCGGATTGCCTCCGGGTCGATTCCTGAACATGTTGGTGTAGTGCCAGTTCTTGGACCGTTGTCAGTAATTTCCGAGAGAAAGGATCAGCCCCGGCCGCTGTCCTGCTTGACGTCCAATCAATATGCGGAGCATTGAAGTCGCCCAGGACGAGGCAGTGGCCGTTGCACGCCCATCTCCTCAATAAGTTTATCATATCTGGAGGAGTGACCGCAGGTGTCCGATAAATGACTCCAACTGTCCTAAAGCCCCCGGCGGTTAGCTTGACGCGGCACCAGATGGCTTCACCGAATCCTTGCGGGTCTGCGAATGCCTCTAACTGCACGGTTGGGATGTCTGATCGTACGAACAATGCTACGTCTCCACCAGCTCTGATAGAGTTCCTATCGACTCGGAATAGGGTGTAGCCAGGGAGGGACACCTCAGAGTCTAGAACATTGTTACTCAGCCACGTCTCCGTCAATGCTATCATAGTAGGTGAGCTGGACTGCAGCAGGTGTTCCAGGTCATCCCTCTTGTTCAGCAGACCACGGACGTTAGACAACAGGATGACGACACTGTCTCGGCCTGCTACCACATCCGTTTGTTCAGGGCGTCCTAGCTTGGGGGGGCTGACAGGGACACTAGCGTCAGCGGCCTCCACCGGAAGTGAGGGCGCCGTTTCTGCACCCGAAAATCCCGAATGATCAAGTCCCTTTCCCCTTGTTCCATTCGTTCACGTCGTTCAATCAAAGCATTTCTATACTTCTCACGATCCGCAGGGTCTAGATCTCGGTGCAGCCGCACTTGCTCGCCTTTTAGCCGGTGGGATCTTCCTAACACAGAAGTCGCGGATTCCTCAGAGTCCAGCACTACTTTCAGTGGACGGGGGCGTTCAGCGTCACTAGCTTTGCCAATTCGGAATGCTGATTTCACCCGCAACTTCTCCGCGGTCTCCTCCTCCCCGGGGACAAAGAGTTTTGTTAGTATACTCCGGAGACTCGCAATATCGTGGTCCAGACGTGCCTGTGCCGTGGTCTCCTTTGTCTCAGGCAAGTTCACTATTAGGAAACACTGTTTCCTCGACGGTGGCGCTCTTCGTGGACGATCCGCAGTTGTTATCCAGGCCGGTCTACTTTCATCCGCGGTGGTGCTCTGACGGCTGGGTTTTGTTCCTATAATATCGTCTAGTGCTTGCGTGGCCACATCAGTGCCAACTGGGTCCGCATTATGGCAGGCAGACTTAGGTAGCTTCTGGCGTTGGCGGCGCTTTGTTCCGATTGGCCCAGTGACCGATGTTGAAGCCACTTCTGCATACGTAGCACAGTCGGGAATAGATACCTCGGCGGAATTTTCCCCTTCTGACGGCAATGATGACGGTGAGAGTGATGTTGGCGGAGAAGAAGACGATGACGACGCCGCTGATTTTGCTGCTATTGATGGCGATGAACTGATGACGACGACGAAGTTGATGACGCTGCTGTATCTGTGACAGGAAGAGCCATTTCCGCCGACTGCTTTGCGGGCCACACAGGTGTTGATAGCTCGGTGCATTTGATGCACAGCACCTTGAGCAACTTTGCACGGCATTTGTCCAGGGCTTCGTAAAGATCAATACTCATTTCAGAACACTCAAGATGGACCCAACCATCACAACCATCACACTGAAGAGATTTGTCGCGTGAGCGAACAACTTTCGAACAAACTAGGCACTTGGATGCAATATTTTTGACTCTTTTTGGAGGCATTGTGGGCAAATTATAGTCCACAGAATGACACAACCACAGAAAATATGATTCCACGTATCACGTCAGAAGACTGGCCGGTGTAGCGACGTCCGGTTTATGCTTGGTTATCAAATCCCTCCCGGTGTCCCAGGCAGAGTATCTGAGCAGCAAAATCTTGATGTCGTCAAGATTTTGCAGGAGGCCTCGGAATGCTCCCAGCGAGTCATCCTTTGAGGTCGGATCACCCTCATGACACGCATGCCCAAGTGTTTAACTGCCTTAAGCTCCCTCTCCCACTTGAAAGTTGGTCAACTTGGCTGGTAACCAAAGGCACCAGCCGGGTACACGGCATTTTAATTGAAGTTGGCTCCACAGAGGCAGCCCAACGAATTGTTTCCTCAGCCGCAAAGCTCAAGGAGGAAATAAAAGAGCTTAAGGGAATATCCATTGACAAGCCACTTCATCTAAGGCTCCACAGTGAGAAGGCTAAGCCAGCAACCCCACAAAAAGCCGATTCCAAGCTCCGATTGCTGCCTGTCGTGCAGGTAACTCGCATTGAGGATCAAGCCTCATGTCCCCCATTCGTTGTTTCCCTGCTCATTCCATCTTCTGTACCCCCAGCAGTAGACCTAGTGCTACTAAATATCCGACGCCTACAAAAATTATCTCAGACCCCAGCATTGCTGATAAGACTGTATTAACGGACGAGACTCACCCATCCTTGAGCCGAGACGCAAACCTGCAACTTATTTCTTCTGGAAGCTGCAGCGAGGTGGTTAACGCGTCAGAAAAGTTCTCTGGTGCAGTTATGCAAAGCAGAATCACGAACAAGCAAACTCAGCGCTGCGATTCATGCAGTACGCACAAAGGTAAACCACAAAAAGCGGTCCGCCCTTTGCGGAGACTGAAGGATATCGACCGCCCGCCTGGTATGATACCCTTCAGGTTACTAGGCGTCAAAACTTACCAGCCCCCCCCCCGCCAACAGACTTCTAGCCCTTCAATATCGTCATCTCCAGACTCCCCCAGGACTTCCTCTCCATCCCCAAATCCCCCTCTTTCCCACTCCTTAAATCCAAAATCAGTTGCCTCTGGCGATTCTGCAACAACTCCTAGGCATGTGCTCAAGTGTTTTTACAGCAATTGCCTGAGTGTGCTGAAAAAGATTCCCGGAGCTTCGGCAGCTTGCAGGGGATAAGGAGCCTCAAATCACAGGAACTTGGCTTGCTCCTGACATACTTGATGCCGAAATATCCATTCCGGGATACTTCACAGTAAGGCAGGACTCCAGTGGAGGTCGTGTCGGCGGGGTCATCATATATTACGATAATTCTATCCCTCCTCCCACTATACTAACAACCCCCATCTTTGCTTGCATTGACTGTTTGTGAGCTGTGTTTACCCTCTCTAGGACAGACACCCTACAGCTTGGCGTTGTCTATCGTCCTTTCGCATACAATTTAACCGATAGCCTAGGTCTCATAGACCTACTAGGTTCCCTGAAAAGCTACACAGACTTCACCCATCTGTCAGTCACTGGTGACTCCAACTCACCCAGTACCGACTGGCAAAGAGCTGATGCCTCTGATATCACCTTTGGTGAACCCCTCCTAGATCTCGTACTGAAGAACTCATGGGTGCAGAACGTAAAAGATCCGACTAGATATCGCACAGGACATGCCCCGTCCCTACTAGACCTGGTCATCACCAATGAATGGCTCCAAATAGACGTGGTGCACCACTTGCCACGGCGAAAGTGACCACGTTCTCATTGGGTTCGATTATATTATGAAATGGCCTCCCCTTCCCTCGGAAATCGAAATTTTGAGATCCTTCAAAAGAATCAATTTGGACCAAGTCGGTGTATCTATTCGCTCCCAGCTAAATTCGGCCAATCTACGTAACTCTTTTGATGAAATGGCAGAGAACCACAGACAGCTGATCTCCTTAGCTGATAGGCTATTTGTCCCCAGGATTCGTCTTCCGCAGACCGGTAAGCGGCCCCTCCCCTGCCCCATTAGGCGCATTTTACACGAACGCGCACGCCGCTTCGCTAGACATAAAGCCACAGGCCTTGCCCGCGATGCAGGAAATTTCAGGATTACACGCAACATATGCAAAAAACAAGGTTAGGTCTCATGACAATGCAGTCCAACGATCTGTACTTGATCGAGCAAGGAACAACAAGGCATTTTTCTTTCCGTACATTCGCCGTCTAAGGGGCACAGCTCCGACGCCACTTGCTCTCAAAGATAGTGCCGGATCCCCAATCACTTCCCCCAGCCAAGCAGCCGAGGCCTTCAGTTCCTACTTTCGTACAGCTTTTAGCTCCATACCCATATCATCTCACCATACCATGCACCCGATATCTCTGGTCACTACACTTCACCACATCACTATTCCCATTGGCACAGTCGCACAAAGTTTCCGATGGCTCAACCAATGCTGCTCCATGGGTCCTGGCCTAATCCATCCCCGCATTCTCAAGGAAGCCGCGAACACATTGGCTGCTCCTTATGCCTCTCTTTTTCAGTGATGGAGTTTTCCCTAGCAGCTGGAAAAAGCAGTCATCGCACCCATCTATAAGAAGGGTGGTAGACATTTTGCTTCTAGTTACAGACCCATAAGTCTAACTAGCATCACCAGCAAAATTCTGGAACGAGTTCTTAAGAGTGCAGATCTTTCCCATCTGCATAGAAATAGGATCCTCTCCCCGTCCCAACATGGGTTTCTTCCTGGCAGGTCATGCATCACCAATATCCATACTGTCGTGGATAGTCTGACGAAAGCCTACGATGATGGCCAGCTCTCGCACGCTGTACCCATCGATTTTGCTAAGGCCTTCGACAAGGTCCCCCATGCCCCTCTCCTTTATAAGCTGTAAGCATACGGGATTACAGGCTTCATGTTGGTTATCTTACACAGCCTCCTTACCAACCGCACCTTTGTGGTTAAGGTGGGGAATGTTTTGTCCCACCCCTCCCCAGTAAAAACTTGGGTCTCCCAAGGGTCGGTCTTAGGTCCTCTTCTTTTCTCGATCTATATAAACGGTCTTCCGACAGCCTTTCCTGCGAACATTGCCATGCAGGCAGACGATGTAACCCTCTGGAGTTCAAGCTTTGAGAACCTGCAAATTGCAGTTGATGAAACAAAAAGCTGGCTAGAGGATTGGAACCACCCAGATAATGGCAACAAATGTGTGAGCACGTCTTTCGGCAGTGAGACTGGTCATAGGCTTTCTATTAACGGAGCAACCTCACTGCCCAGGGTTGGCCGGCACATGGTGCTCGGTTTCTGGTTAGGTTGTGACCTGTCCTTCTCTCATCATCACCAACTTGCGAGCTAGTCTGCCTTTCGAGTCCTAAATATGATTCGGAGGTCTTTCCTGCGCATCTTTAAGGATGATTTTCCCATAATTTTCGGCACGTATATCCGACCTCTGCCGGAGTACGGTAGTCAGATAGTGCACTCTGGTCTTGTCCGTGACTGCGAGATCCTAGAAACAGTTCAGAGGGCCTCTACCAAAGCAGTATGGAGTCTATCCCACCTATCTTATCCCGCCCGCTTCTCACCCCTCGATCTCTATCCCCTAGACTTAAGACGCGTAAGGTGTGATCTGTTTTGATGTTTCAGATTTTTGAATCCGGTCAAGACGATTGCTTATTCTCCGTCTGTCCAGCCTCTTCTCTCCGTGATCACAGCAGAACGGTTTTTAAACCGAGACCAAGCACCTCACTACGAATTAACTTTTTTAGCTGTAGGGTTGTTACTCTGTGGAACGCACTTCTGGAAGATATTGTTCTCTCGCAGAACAAAACTATCTTCAAGAAAAAGTTAGACCTTTACCTGGGTCTCTCCCAGTAATTCCTTGTCCAAAAAGTGAAATAGATATCTATTACTGCATGTTCGTTCCGCTATATCTTCATGAATTTCGCACCCGCATTGCGCTTAAGGCACTGTCCATAGTGAGACACTGCATGCTGTTGTGTATTTTGTTTTTGTTGCCGCCCCCGCCCCGCCCCCTCCCACGCTTCTTTTTACTCTCGTTTCAGCTTGATGAATCCGACAGACGAATAAAGATTTCCTCGAGAGCCAGGACAATTAGGCTCAAAGCCTCGAACCTGTGTAATACTTCAAGATTTCAGGGCTTTGTCCTGTGGAAACCGAACTAAACTGAACTGAACTGATTCAGTGGCCCGTTGCCAAGGCCGAAGGACATGACACGGACGTTATCTTTGTAAACGCTTGTACGGCTTTTGATAATGCACGTCATGGGCAGCTACTGTCGAAACTCGGGTCTCGGTATCTTTCTGTCCACTCTTTACTGAGTTAAGGATTGTAGGTATCTCTGCATTTCTGAGTTTTTGCGTGATTTTCGACTTCCCCCGGCACGGCAGTGTCATCATTTTCGTCGTCATCATCGGCAGAACCATCAATCAGTTCATCACCATAAATAGCAGCAGAATCAGCGGCATCACCATCGTCTTCTTTTCCGCCAATGTTATCATTCTTACCGTCATCATCGCCGTTAGAAGGGAAAAACTCCGCCGAGGTATCTATTCCTGAATGTGCTACATATGCGGAGATGGCATCAACATTTGTCACTGAGCCAACCGGAACAAAAGGCCCCCAGCGCCAAAAGCTACCTAAGCCTGCCCACCACAGTGCGGACCCCTTTGACACTGATGTGGCCCCTCAAGCACAGGATGGCGTCATAGTATCAATACCTAGCCAAAGGAGCACCGCCATGGATGAAAAAAGACGGGACTTAATAACAACGGCGGGTCGTCCACGAGGAGCGCCACCTTCGAGGAAGCAGTGTTTCCTAATAGTGAACTTGCCTGAAGCAAAGGAAACCACGGGGCAGGCACGTCTGGGCCACGATATCGCGAGTCTCCGGGGTATACTAAAAAAACTTTGTCCCCGGGGATGATGAGACTGTGAAGTAGTTGCTGGTGAAATCAGAGTTCCGAATTGGCAAGGCCAGTGAGGCTGAAAGCCCTCATTCACCGAAAGTAGTGCTAGACTCTGAGGAAGCCGCGACTTCTGTGTTAAGCAGATCCTGTCGGCTAAAGGGCGGGTAAGTGCGGCTGCACCGAGATCTAGACGTTGCGGATCGTGAGAAATATAGAAATGCGTTAATTGAACGGCGTGAAGGTATAGAAGAAATGGGTACAGACTTGATTGTTCAGGATTTTCAGGTGCAGAAACGGCGCCCTTACTTCCGGTGGAGACCGCTGACTCTAGTGACCCTGTCAGTCCCCCAAGCTAAGACGTCGTTAACAAACGGAGTTGGTAGCAGGCCTAGACAGCGCTGTCATCCTGTTGTCTAACGTCCGTTGTCTGCTGAACAAGAGAGATGACCTGGAAAGCTGGCTGCAGTCCAGCTCACCTACTATGATAGCATTGACGGAGACGTGGCTGAGTAACAATGTCCTAGGCTCTGAGGTGTCCCTCCCTAGCTACACTCTATTCCGAGTTGATAGGAACTCTATCAGAGCTGGTGGAGGCGTAGCATTATTCGTCCGATAAGACATTCCAACAGCGCAGTTAAAGAAGTTCGCTGATCCACAAGGATTCGTTGAATCTATTTGGTGCCTCGTCAGAAGTTATCTATGGGACTCCTGCGGTCACCCCTCCAGATATGATGAATTTATCGGGAAGATGGGCATGCGACGGCCACTGCCTCATCCTGGGGGACTTCACTTTACCGCATTTTGACTGGACATCAGGCAGGACAGCGGTCGGGGTAGATCTTTTCCCTCGGGACTTACTGACAACGGTCCAAGGACTGGCATTACACCAACAAGTTCAGGAATCAACCCGGAGGCAGTCCAGTCACGGATCCATCCCAGATCTGGCGATTCATCCCAGTAGCTCGGACGTCGAAAAGGTTGAACATCTCCGTCCTCTCGAAAGCAGTGACCACATGGTGCTAGAAATTCACTGGCGCAGTGGTTCTTGTCCATCTCCTAGACCACACGTTGGAAGTAACGTTTGGCGCACACAATTCGAGGATGTCCGAAGAGTGGCTATAGACGTCAACTGGTTTCCCGTGGATTCAGATGTCTACCGCGACGTGAAAGATGCTTGGGCATTTATTCGCGACGGTATCTTTTACCTTATGAATACCTATTCCCCCCTCAACCGACGCAGACCCCGGGCGAGGGGCCCGCGGTGGTTTGATCTGGAGCTCAGATACCTACTCAAACGACGAAGTCGGACCTGGTAGCTGTTCTGATCTACATGTGAGGGTTATGGTCTCTATCACAGGATTCGTAACCTGTGTACCGAACAAAAACGGGTAGAGCGGTTGGTGTTTGAGGAGCCCCTTGCAGTTGACGCAGTGCGAGCACCCAGGTGCCTGTTTGCATACCTAAAGCGCCGCACCAGAACGAAGATAGGTATCCCGGCGCTGATGGACAACGAAAAAATGGTTGCAACAGATGAAGGAAAGACTGAGATATTAGCCCAGCCTTATCTGTCAGTGTATTCTGTGGAGGAAGGTGCACCAATCCCTACGGCGAATGACTCGCAGCTGTTTATTATGCATGATTTTGGGGAACCGGAAGTGAATAACATGCTCAAATCCATCAAAACCCATAAGTCACAGGGACCGGTCGACGTGCGTCCGTTGATGTTGAAGGAGTTGGCGGACCAACTAACTACACCACTGACTCGGTTGTTCAGTTTATCTTTGGTCTCTGGCAGTCTGCCTAGTACAGTTAGATTGTGTATCCCGCGTGTTGGTTACTAGGGCGTTCTCTCCTTCTCCCACCCGTGTAGGTCCAGTCCCTGTCCATCTTGTAAATTCATACTTTCTAATACAACGTACAATATGGTGAGAAAGGCAGTGGTCAGTGGGGCTTGTCCTACTGTTTACCACTGTACGATAATGATGATGATGACCTCGAGAGTGGAAAAAAGCAGTAGTTGTTCCGCTGTACAAGGTGTAACATAAGTTTGAGAAATGCGTAGCCAAATTCGCAACGGATCCCGAAATCAAAAGGCAATTATCCGTGATATTCTACGATACTAGGTCATTGAGTGAACAATGACACCAAAAAGATACAAACCTCAATAATGAGATCACAAGGACTCAACAAACGAGAAACCGAATTGCAGCGTTCGAGCAAGGAGCACGTACGTCACGCAGGTCCAGAACAAGGATATGACAAAGTAGCGCTCTGGACGCGAACAAACAACGATTGGTCCTTAAAAACAAGCAGTTCGTAAAGACACGTCAATAGTGTAGGCAAGTGAGTGATGTTAAGAAAAACACTGAATCGCAAAGGTTTTGGGGGGATTTTCCATGACCGGTCGTTATACCGCCCACCAAAATCCTCCCGAATCCTTAGCAGAGTCAAAGGTTTGGTATAAAGGTACTGATTCTCCCTACCTACCTAGGCCCTGCTGTCAGTGCGCGTGCCTAATGCTTGTCGTCAAAGTTCTACTCATGGTCGCACCTAACCGTTGGCCATACAGACGCGAGGCTATTCTCCATCTTCCACGAGAACAGCTGACCGATGGCGAGTGTGAAGGGGAAACATAGATGCTGTCCTTGGAAGGGCCGTCCTGCCCTGGCTGTATGTGCTTGCGTGAGTGTGTCTGTATGACGTAATCGCCGCTACCTCCACATATGCAAAAGACATTTCAGTAACGTCAACAAAAGCAAATTGCGAACACTGTCACGTGTTTGATAGGGGTTGCGTGACAGCATGAATCGGGTACGTGCGTATGTGTCTGGATGTACAATGGAATCACAAGTATCATCACACATCAAAAGAGGGCTTTCTGCCAAGTTAACGAAAGACTGTGAGCACTGTAACGTGTTTGACGGGGACTGGGTGGCATAAACGAGTATAATGTAGGCATGTGTGCGTGACCTAAGCTCCGCTACTTCTACATATGCAAAAGGCATTCGGTTACGTCAACAAAAAACAAACGACGAACACTGTCACATGTTTGATAGAGGTTACGGGGTATAGCGTGCATCGGATATGTGTGTATGTGTCTGGATGTATAATGGAATCACAAGTGTCATCACACATCAAAAGAGGGCTTTCTGCAAAGTCAGCGAAAGACTGTGAGCGCGGTAACGTGTTTGACGGAGACCATGTGGTATAACGAGTACAATGTAGGGGAGTGTGCGTCGGCGTGTATGATGGTTCGATACGTCAGTGTGTCGGGATTGCTTCCATATATGGTGTTTCTTTACCCACCTCGATGACTAGTGCGAAATAGTCTACTGGGCCTCAGAGTTATCAGCTTCTCCGCCTTCGCTCTCAAGTAGGCTAACACTGCGTATGTCACGAATGAGCACTCCGTTAGCTCTCTTCACCTTCACCGTTCTTATCATTCCGTCAGTGCTTTTGATGGTTTCCATAACTACTCCCAAGGACCAGATGTTTAAATGTGCGCGTTCGTCTGCGATCATCACCACATCTCCAACCTTGAATGGTCTTGTTTTGACCAACCACTTCTGTCGAGTCTGCAGAGCCGGTAGGTACTCCCGAAGCCAATACCTCCAGAAGACCTTGGTAAGATAGTTCGCCTGCTTCTATCCGTGGAGGTAGCTCTCACGAAGGTTTACCGGCCCTTGGAAACCCTCGTTCGACCTTAACGTCAATAAGTCGCTCGGGGTGAGCGCCAGGTGGGTGGGGTCGCCGTTCATTACTGGAATCAGGGGGCGGTTGTTCAGAATTCTCTCTACCTTAGTCATGATGGTGTTCAGCGTCTCGTAGTCGGGCGGCTGTTGCTTCATAATTGACAGCAATATCCGTCTGGCGGACCGGATCGAGGTTGAGAATCGCCACCTAAAGGAAGGGCTATCCGCCAGATCGTCTCTAGTAGATGTTTTCATTTTGCATGTGACTGACAAAATAGGATACGGATTCCATAGACTACCAGTAGGTCGATGGGCTGTAGACGTTCGACTACCGTCGTCGGTTGGAATGCCAACAAGGTTGTTGGCGAAAATAGACGAAACTCCACCCCAGTACAACCCTAGTCTTAAGTTGTCCGTCAGCGAAGACGTCGGGAAAGATATATCGGTTGCCTTGGGTAACGAAAAATGGTTACGTTATGTTTGTCAGCTGAAGAACTTAGCCACAGTCATAGGGTCCGGACGAGATTTTGACATAACCTGCAGTGACAAAGCTACTAATACCGCGGTAGATTTGGGAGACCATCACACTGTTAATAGGTACCTGGGTAAATTAAGTGGCACGAGACGTACCTCTACGGTTAGGCAGATACCCAGCACGTCACATGTACCGGTCGTTCCTACTTCCTCGAAACGTAAGGCGACAGTAGTGCTTAGAAACACGCATGAACAAGACATTCAGCTGATAAGACATCCATTGCAGCTGGTACAGTTCCGACGTTTGCATACTACAGCCTCCGTACAATACCGGATTCAGGAGAAAAGGCGCCGTCTGGAAAGGCCGCATTCACCGATCGTCTGACAGATGATGATGGCTGTCCTATTTCGGCGTCGATTGTGAACGCAGCAAAATTTAACCCGGTAGTATGGAAACTGTTTTGGCAGTGCACCCGGATGCGTACGAAGCCAGTTCTTAGCACTCACACTCTCATAAACGTAAAACGAGGTGCAAGACTGCTGCTGAAATAACCGAAAGTCTTCCTTGAACCTTGAGAACAATTTATAGGTATCTTTTATATATTTTGAGAAAATCTCAGAGTCATCAACGAAAACACGTGCAACGGCCATGACAGTCAACAGGTTTGAGCGGTAACAGCCTTGCACAACCATTATATACTACGTAGTGGCTAACTTAAACAAAAGTCGCTACAAAAGTAAGAACATCATTCTTATTTTCCGCGAAAATGACTTCATCAACTCGAACCATTTTCTTCAGTATTCACGAATAACGCCAATTCGGCCATCATTAAGGTTGAACCACAAGACACTATCCATGTTCAACGTGCACTAGATAGACTTGGGAGAGTTGTAGCTCTATTCGGCATGCGCTTTGCACCTTCAAAGTGTAAGGTGATGTTACAAGACTGGACGTCAACGATTCCGAACTTGATGCTCAACGGGGAGGTGCTGTAGGTTTTTGATCACTTCACCTACCTCGGCAACAGCGTGACGACGGATGGGAGCACATTAGTAGAGGGGAGTACGCGGATATCGAAGGCTCGATCGGCGTATGCTGGACTGAAGCACTTGTGGCGCCGACCTGATATTCTGCTGAAGTTGAAAGGTCGTGTATACTGTTCTGCAGTGCGTTCAGTTTTGTTGTGTGGTTGCGAAACTTGGAGTCTGCGTGCTGAAGATATTCGTCGCCTTGAGATTTTCGACCACCGATGTTTGCGTAGTATCGCTGATTATAATCAATGGGAAGTCCCGTTTACACTGGTAGCACCCAACATGCAAGCCACCGTGAGTTTCCTTCGCCTAGGCTGGTTGCCAATAGGGATAGTCTGTCTATAAAGCACCACAAACAGGAGGAAAAGAATTATGAACTTTCTCAACTTCTACAGGTGTTGAGTAGGTCGCGGCGCTTTGTAATATTAGAAGACATGAATCTTCCAGAGATAAAGTGGAACAGTGAGTGTGCCCCCAGGACTCACTTGATTTTACTTTCACGCGACTATCTCCTCCGAGGGGATATGTCGGCTCCATGGATATCACGGACCATTGCTGACCACGTTCCGCGGTCGGAGGCGTGCTCTGTACAGATGCTAATCCAGCCCTCGCCGGGCTCCATAGACCGACCGAAGACCTAGAAGCTCTACGTATTTCTCTATTGTACTGGTCAACTATTTGAGCTGCCCACCAAGGCGACAACGCCAACCAGGGCAGGGAGTGGGGCAGTGTTTGCTTGGTTATCTTTGACTCGGGTCGCCGAAGCGTATGGCTGAACCGCTTAAGTTGTCGACGTTAGAGAAGGACGGAGAGCGCATCGATATCAGAGCATCGTCTCCTTACCTCGTCGCAGGACACCGTGTCGCACCACTTGACTTTGAGGATTTGCCGCATGCACCAGTGGTTGAAAATTTCTAGCCTTTTGCTATCCTCAGCTCGTAATGGCCAGGTTTCGTAGCCATAGATAAGTACGGGCCGGATGACGGTACGGCAAACGCGAACTTTGATTCTTAATCTGATTTCACTGCGAGTCCACAGCGTTCGTCTTAGCTGAAGAAAGGCTCTCCCGGCGCTGTCGATCCGTAATACCACTTTATCTCTTGCCTGGCCGTTCGGAAGCAGAGTTGAGCCTAGGTATTTAAATTGAGGGACGTATTCGACTGGTTGGTCATTGATCGACAGTTGTTGAATTGTCTGGCCTAGATGGGTTGTGAAAGCTTTCGTTTTGGTCGAATGAACTTAGAATCCGATGGACCTCGCGAAGAAAGTGACTCGGTCGAGGATTGGTTGTTGCTTAGTGGGGCAGTCTCCTAGCACGACAATATCGTCCGCGAACTCCAGGTCCGAGAGGTATATTTCCTGGCTAAGCCGAACGCCAGGGTGGTTATGTAGTGCCTGTCGCATTGTCCAATCAATGGCGTAGTTGAACAGCACCGGTGAGAGGCGATAGCCCTGTCTAACTCCGGTAGTGAGTGCGAACTCGCGGGACTCTTCACTGTAAATACGAACCCTAGCTCCAGTTGTCGAGTAGTACCCCCTCAAAAGCCTTAAAAGCTTATCGGGCATCCCATCGCAATGGATTATGGTCCAAAGAGACTCGCGGTTCATCGAATCAAAGGCTGCCCGGAAGTCGATGAAACAAGCTACCGTCGGCTGCTGGAACTTTTAGCGGTGCCTTAGTATTCGGCGCAGTGTGAAGATTTGATCCATACAGCCTCTGCCGCGGCGGAAACCCTCTTGGTTCGAGCGAGTGTGCCGGTCTCTTGCCTCGGAGGAACGGGTTAGTAACAACGCACCAAAGATATTTGCGGCCACACCAATCAGGCTGATCCCTCGATAGTTCTCACATGCCGATTTATCACCACCACGACGAGACCGCACCTTGACCTGGTGTGATGGCTTGCGCGCCTCTATGACCCAAAGAGCTATACAGGGTGGCTTCCTTAAGCCGGAGATGCAATCATGCCTGACAGGTCAATGGGTAGAGGTCAGACAAAGTCCAGTCTCCTGGTCCTCCAAGTTAGGGGTTGATTTGAGCTGGCAACTCAATCGGCAAAATCAGTGGAAGAATAATTGATCCAAGCAAATGGGCTTCCACTAAGCCATCCCGCTGCCTTGCAGATAGGTTCTTGTTAGAACTAAAGGCTTTGGATGAGGACCCTAATCGTTCTCCTGCTTTGTGGCTGAACACCCTAGCAGTACCCGTCCAACATCTTTCATGAACTGCACGAATACAAAGAATTCCATACTGCATCGGTCGTCGCGCAGGATAATCAGGACCGCACTGCCCATTGCATCGAGCGGGGTGGGTAGTGATAAGTGGGCTACTGCTCAGAGTTCCCTCTCTTTTATTCAACCTTTGTTTTCTATCCCCAACCACCCCTCTTTGCCCCCTCTATCCACCCATAATGCTCTCACTGATAACACGGTCGATACTCGCAACGATTCACTGTCAGATAGTATCGGGAATAATCCTCTGTCTGGTAACTCACATTTTCTCAAGCCTCGTCAGCCTCTGAATCTCGACTCCTTCAACGTGCGTACACTCATGCAGGCCGGTCAGCAGGCGTGCCTAGCCCTCACAATGGATTCTCTGAAGATTGATGTTTGCTGCTTAAGTGAAACGCGTATCCAGGATTCGAGCAGTGTGATTCAACTAACTGCTCCTGGTATCTCATAAAGATATTTTCTGCGCACTTCAGGAGACGAAGTAGCTCGAGCTTCGGGTCAACGTGGTGTAGGAATAGTCTTGACTGACGAGGCTGAGACTTCCCTTTTAAAGTGGATCCCTGTTAACGGTCGTTTATGTGCTCTAAGAATCCAAGGGTCAGTTGGCGTTCGAAAGGATAGTTGTGTTAAACGCAATTTGTTTGTGATCTCGGCGTACGCCCCAACAGACTGCAGCTTAGACGCGCAGAAAGATGAGTTCTATGATGAACTCGCCACTCTCGTTCGCAGCAGTAAAGGTTCCGACATTGTAGTGCTAGCTGTTGACTTCAATGCACAAGTTGGCAAACTTAGTGTGTCAGAAGCCTGTTTAGGTGGGCGTTGTGCTTTACCTGCTGAGCGTACAGATAACGGGGATAAGCTTCTGCAGTTTGTGCAAAAAATCGATTGTTCTTGTCTAGCACCAATTTTTGACACAGCTCGCGTCGCACAGCGACATGGCGCTCTAACTCTACAGGTACTTTTAGTCAAGTTGACCATATCGCCGTAAGCTACCGGTGGCGCAGTTCTGTTCAGAACTGCAGATCTTACTGGTCCACGTACGTAGAAGCAGACCATGCATTAGTTTTAATGCGATTATCTCTCCAGCTCCATGGTCATCGTCGCAAACCGCAAACCGGATTAGCCGTGCAACATTTGTTTGATCCATAAGAACGCACCCGTTACGAGCAGAAGTTAGCACATGAGCCAGGATCTACGATGAACAGTAATGTAGATGAGCATTGGGCTCATATCAAACAGGCGATGCAGGTTGTAGCAGGTTTCGCCTGTGGTCCTCGATCCGTTGTCCATCAAAGACACTGGATTTCGCAAGAGTCGCTTAATATAATGGAACAAAAGCGTCAGATCTCGAACTGTAAGGAGGTGAATAAGTAGGGAGAAAGCTGCAATGGCAAGTTACGGAAAGCCTTGAGAATGGTCTTGAAAACTGGCGGGCCAAGGTAGCCGAAGAAATGGAAATAGCAGCTGCTTCAGGTAACTGTCAGAGACTGTTCAGACTTATTCGTGACACCGGTGGATGGCGCATCCATGTCAGTGAAACGATTTGTGATAGGAATGGAGAACCCATTCACGACAAACAGCAAAGGCTCGACCGTTATGCTGAATACTTCAAGGAACAGTTTAGGTGACCGCACACTAGTGTAGTTACTCCTGTGTCAACAACTGCGACTCCTTGGGTGGTATCACTTGAGCCGCCATCGGAAGTGGCAGTGGAGTCGAGCATTCGATTACTAAAGCGAGGGAAAGCGACCGGTCCTGACGAAATTCTCCCAGTTCTTTTCAAACTGGGTGGAAATGTTTTGATAAAATCCCTTTCCATCTTGCTCCGTGACATTTGGAACGAGCAGCTTATTCCGTTTATATGAAACGAGTCGTTGATTGCTCCCATCTTCAAGAAGGGAATACACAATGACTGCAGTAATCATCGTGGGATTAGCTTAATCCCGATAGTCACCAAAGTATTAGCTTCGATTTTGCTGCATCGCGTTACAGCGGCTCGCCAGAGAAACACCCGCGAACAGCAAGCTGAATTCCGCCCAGGTCGAGGATGCATCGACCAGATTTTCACTGTTCGCCAACTACTACTTGCACTAGATAGACTTGGGAGAGCTGTAGCTCCATTCGGCATGCGCTTCGCCCCTTCAAAGTGTAAGGTTATGTTACAAGACTGGACGTAAACAATTCCGAGGTTGATTCTCAACGGGGAGGTGCTGGAAGTTTCCGACCACTTCACCTACCTCGGCAGCAGCGTGACGACCGATGGGAGCACAGTAGTAGAGGGGAGTACGCGGATATCGAAGGCTCGATCGGCGTATGCTGGACTGAAGCACTTGTGGCGCCGACCTGATATTTCACTGAAGTTGAAAGGTCGTGTATACTGTGCTGCAGTGCGTTCAGTTTTGTTGTATGGTTGCGAAACTTGGAGTCTGCGTGCTGAAAATATTCGTCGCCTTGAGATTTTCGACCACCGATGTTTGCGTAGTAGCGCTAGGATTGGGTGGAATAGCCGAGTGAGCAACGATGAGGTCAGAAATCGAGTATTTGGTACTAATTCGGAGAACGTTCTGTCACAGCGTATCCAACTTAGTAGACTTCGTTGGTTGAGGCACGTGTTACGTATGTCAAACACACGTCTACCATACCGTGTCCTATTCTCCGTTCCTCCTAGGGAGTGGAAGAGACCATGTGGAGGTCAACAGATGACGTGACAGCGAGGGATGATAAAATGTACAGCAAACTTAGGAAAAGTAGGTGCTTTACGTCTTCGTGGTTGGGGTCCAAAAGATCCGTCTACCAGTTGGCTGGAGACACTGAAGGATATGGCTGCAAACCGCGAGCAGTGGCGATCGTGTTGTCACTTTCTGTCGAATCGAAATGACTGATCGATGTGCGTTTGTACAGTTAGACTGTGTATTCCGTGTGTTGGCTACTAGGACATTCTTTCCTTTCCCCACCCGTGTAGGTCCAGTCCCTGTCAATCTTGTATATTCATACTTTCTAATTCAACGTGCAACATGGTGAGAAAGGCAGTGGTCAGTGGGGCTTGCCCTACTGTTTAACGCTGTGCGATGATGATGGTGCTGAATGGAACTCTCTGGGAAATTGTTCCACTCGGTCTGAAATCGAAGAAACTCCCCATCGAGAGCTTAGGACTTGTTTTGCTTGACGCTGTGCACTCCGTTTAATCGTTATTGTGCAATGCAGCCAATGACACATCTCATGAACGGTTATTCTTCTATAATCGGAGGTCCGCTCCAGGCACTACACTCACTACCTGGCTGTTGACACCTTCGAAAGTTCTTTGAATTGACCACAGAATGACAAACTATGCCCCCCTTGGGATAAAAGGTAGCACTGTTACATTGCAGTCCGCACTAAGCTCATGTTCTGTTTCATAATGGGAAAGAGGACACCGTTTCAGTTCGCCAACTGGCTCCTAAGATAAGCAACAACTAAAGTGGAAAACATGACAGCCAAATGTGAAATAAAACTGATATACCATCAACAATGGAATCGAACACGAACAATTTTGAAACTTCTGACCTTCAGCCTACCTCCAACCACTGCTCTGACACAAACGACAAAGAGAGTCTTGACAGACTCATTTGTCAGCGGAACCATATTCTCCCTTAATACCTAAGAAACCGAGAAGCTGAACAAAATGTTACATATATTATTCTTTTTGTTACACATCACACGCCCCAACATAAAGCTCAAAAGGACAGCGGGGGGAAATGACATTGTCTCTCGTTTCTATTATACAACTTTTTGTTTTCTCCTTCCAAACCTGGTACATGTGTTGTATGTTGAATAAAGCCTGAACTGTGAATCTTGTTCTCGGTTTACTCTCGAGTCTGGCCGTAGATTATGCACATCATCATCATCATCATCATCATCATCATCGTACAGCGTTAAACAGTAGGGCAAGCCCCACTGACCACTGTCTTTCTCACCATGTTGCACGTTGAATTAGAAAGTATGAATATACAAGATTGACAGGGACTGGACCTACACGGGTGGGGAAAGGAAAGAATGTCCTAGTAGCCAACACCCGGAATACACAGTGTAACTGTACAAACGCACATCGATCAATCATTCTGATTCGATAGAAAGTGACAACACGATCGCCACTGCTCGCGGTTCGCTGCCATATCCTTCAGTGTCTCCAGCCAACTGGTAGACGGATCTTTTGGACCCCAACCACGAAGACGTAAAGCACCTACTTTTCCTAAGTTTGCTGTACATTTTATCATCCCTCGCTGTCACGTCATCTGTTGACCTCCACATGGTCTCTTCCACTCCCTAGGAGGGGCGGAGAATAGGACACGGTATGGTAGACGTGTGTTTGCCATACGTAACACGTGTCCCAACCAATGAACTCTGCTAAGTTGGATACGCTGTGACAAAACGTTCTCCGAATTAGTACCAAATACTCGATTTCTGACCTCATCGTTGCTCACTCGGCTATTCCACCCAATCCTAGCGCTACTACGCAAACATCGGTGGTCGAAAATCTCAAGGCGACGAATATTTTCAGCACGCAGACTCCAAGTTTCGCAACCATACAACAAAACTGAACGCACTGCAGCACAGTATACACGACCTTTCAACTTCAGTGAAATATCAGGTCGGCGCCACAAGTGCTTCAGTCCAGCATACGCCGATCGAGCCTTCGATATCCGCGTACTCCCCTCTACTACTGTGCTCCCATCGGTCGTCACGCTGCTGCCGAGGTAGGTGAAGTGGTCGGAAACTTCCAGCACCTCCCCGTTGAGAATCAACCTCGGAATTGTTTACGTCCAGTCTTGTAACATCACCTTGCACTTTGAAGATGCAAAGCGCATGCCGAATGGAGCTACAGCTCTCCCAAGTCTATCTAGTGCACGCTGAGCATGTTCCATGGATTCGAACCAGCAGACAAGGTCGTCCGCGTAATCTAAGTCACATAGCTTTTCACTATTTCCTAGTTGGACGCCTACATCCTGAAGATTTTGCAGCGCACTCTCCGTTATTTCGTCCATGACGAAGGTGAACAGGAATGGAGACATAAGACATAACTGTCGAACACCGCCGGTCGTTTCGAACCGACTGGATAGTTCACCGTAAACTCTTACGGGGCCAAAAGTATGAGAATAGAATGATCTCATTAGGTTCATGAACTTCTGGGGCATACCTTTTCGATGAAGAGTACTGAAAAGCGATATTCAATCAACTGAATCGAAGGCGCCTTTCAGCTCTAAGAAAAGCATAATTATGCACGTAACAAGTCGGGAGAGGATGCGGCAGTTTCCTATCATCTTGGAAACCGCGAACAACTGAGGATAGAGACCTTGGTGTTGTGACTGGTAATCTGAAGACTCAGGCACACACCGACAAAGCCTGTGCTTTCGCGTGGATAATGTATGGCGCCATTCACCGTTCATTTGGACGCCTTCCCATGAAATCTTTTCAGTTGCTTTAGGCTTTTCACGTGCGTCCGCGATTGAAATATGGTTTTCCGCTGTCTACCAATGTACGGTTGCCGAAGTAGCCACGTCATATTACTGGACTACCCGTCATCAGCTGTGAGGGATGGCTGGATGCTACCGGGTTGTTCCCTATTGCTTACAAGTAGATTCGCGGTGACCTGGTCCGTGCAAAACGCATTATTCGGAGTGATATGAGTGCCGAATTGCAGTTAAAACTACCACTCCGGAATAATAGCAACATTGAATGACTCGCTCACACTGCGAAGGCTAAGTTCATCATCATCATCATCATCGTACAGCGTTAAACAGTAGGGCAAGCCCCACTGACCACTGCCTTTCTCACCATGTTGCACGTTGAATTAGAAAGTATAAATATACAAGATTGACAGGGACTGGACTTACACGGGTGGGGAAAGGAAAGAATGTCCTAGTAGCCAACACACGGAATACACAGTGTAACTGTACAAACGCACATCGATCAATCATTCTGATTCGATAGAAAGTGACAACACGATCGCCACTGCTCGCGGTTCGCTGCCATATCCTTCAGTGTCTCCAGCCAACTGGTAGACGGATCTTTTGGACCCCAACCACGAAGACGTAAAGCACCTACTTTTCCTAAGTTTGCTGTACATTTTATCATCCCTCGCTGTCACGTCATCTGTTGACCTCCACATGGTCTCTTCCACTCCCTAGGAGGAACGGAGAATAGGACACGGTATGGTAGACGTGTGTTTGACATACGTAACACGTGCCTCAACCAACGAAGTCTACTAAGTTGGATACGCTGTGACAGAACGTTCTCCGAATTAGTACCAAATACTCGATTTCTGACCTCATCGTTGCTCACTCGGCTATTCCACCCAATCCTAGCGCTACTACGCAAACATCGGTGGTCGAAAATCTCAAGGCGACGAATATTTTCAGCACGCAGACTCCAAGTTTCGCAACCATACAACAAAACTGAACGCACTGCAGCACAGTATACACGGTCTTTCAACTTCAGTGAAATATCAGGTCGGCGCCACAAGTGCTTCAGTCCAGCATACGCCGATCGAGCCTTCGATATCCGCGTACTCCCCTCTACTACTGTGCTCCCATCGGTCGTCACGCTGCTGCCGAGGTAGGTGAAGTGGTCGGAAACTTCCAGCACCTCCCCGTTGAGAATCAACCTCGGAATTGTTTACGTCCAGTCTTGTAACATCACCTTGCACTTTGAAGATGCAAAGCGCATGCCGAATGGAGCTACAGCTCTCCCAAGTCTATCTAGTGCACGCTGAGCATGTTCCATGGATTCGAACCAGCAGACAAGGTCGTCCGCGTAATCTAAGTCACATAGCTTTTCACTATTTCCTAGTTGGACGCCTACATCCTGAAGATTTTGCAGCGCACTCTCCGTTATTTCGTCCATGACGAAGGTGAACAGGAATGGAGACATAAGACATAACTGTCGAACACCGCCGGTCGTTTCGAACCGACTGGATAGTTCACCGTAAACTCTTACGGGGCCAAAAGTATGAGAATAGAATGATCTCATTAGGTTCATGAACTTCTGGGGCATACCTTTTCGATGAAGAGTACTGAAAAGCGATATTCAATCAACTGAATCGAAGGCGCCTTTCAGCTCTAAGAAAAGCATAATTATGCACGTAACAAGTCGGGAGAGGATGCGGCAGTTTCCTATCATCTTGGAAACCGCGAACAACTGAGGATAGAGACCTTGGTGTTGTGACTGGTAATCTGAAGACTCAGGCACACACCGACAAAGCCTGTGCTTTCGCGTGGATAATGTATGGCGCCATTCACCGTTCATTTGGACGCCTTCCCATGAAATCTTTTCAGTTGCTTTAGGCTTTTCACGTGCGTCCGCGATTGAAATATGGTTTTCCGCTGTCTACCAATGTACGGTTGCCGAAGTAGCCACGTCATATTACTGGACTACCCGTCATCAGCTGTGAGGGATGGCTGGATGCTACCGGGTTGTTCCCTATTGCTTACAAGTAGATGCGCGGTGACCTGGTCCGTGCAAAACGCATTATTCGGAGTGATATGAGTGCCGAATTGCAGTTAAAACTACCACTCCGGAATAATAGCAACATTGAATGACTCGCTCACACTGCGAAGGCTAAGTTCATCATCATCATCATCATCGTACAGCGTTAAACAGTAGGGCAAGCCCCACTGACCACTGCCTTTCTCACCATGTTGCACGTTGAATTAGAAAGTATAAATATACAAGATTGACAGGGACTGGACTTACACGGGTGGGGAAAGGAAAGAATGTCCTAGTAGCCAACACACGGAATACACAGTGTAACTGTACAAACGCACATCGATCAATCATTCTGATTCGATAGAAAGTGACAACACGATCGCCACTGCTCGCGGTTCGCTGCCATATCCTTCAGTGTCTCCAGCCAACTGGTAGACGGATCTTTTGGACCCCAACCACGAAGACGTAAAGCACCTACTTTTCCTAAGTTTGCTGTACATTTTATCATCCCTCGCTGTCACGTCATCTGTTGACCTCCACATGGTCTCTTCCACTCCCTAGGAGGAACGGAGAATAGGACACGGTATGGTAGACGTGTGTTTGACATACGTAACACGTGCCTCAACCAACGAAGTCTACTAAGTTGGATACGCTGTGACAGAACGTTCTCCGAATTAGTACCAAATACTCGATTTCTGACCTCATCGTTGCTCACTCGGCTATTCCACCCAATCCTAGCGCTACTACGCAAACATCGGTGGTCGAAAATCTCAAGGCGACGAATATTTTCAGCACGCAGACTCCAAGTTTCGCAACCATACAACAAAACTGAACGCACTGCAGCACAGTATACACGGTCTTTCAACTTCAGTGAAATATCAGGTCGGCGCCACAAGTGCTTCAGTCCAGCATACGCCGATCGAGCCTTCGATATCCGCGTACTCCCCTCTACTACTGTGCTCCCATCGGTCGTCACGCTGCTGCCGAGGTAGGTGAAGTGGTCGGAAACTTCCAGCACCTCCCCGTTGAGAATCAACCTCGGAATTGTTTACGTCCAGTCTTGTAACATCACCTTGCACTTTGAAGATGCAAAGCGCATGCCGAATGGAGCTACAGCTCTCCCAAGTCTATCTAGTGCACGCTGAGCATGTTCCATGGATTCGAACCAGCAGACAAGGTCGTCCGCGTAATCTAAGTCACATAGCTTTTCACTATTTCCTAGTTGGACGCCTACATCCTGAAGATTTTGCAGCGCACTCTCCGTTATTTCGTCCATGACGAAGGTGAACAGGAATGGAGACATAAGACATAACTGTCGAACACCGCCGGTCGTTTCGAACCGACTGGATAGTTCATCGTAAACTCTTACGGGGCCAAAAGTATGAGAATAGAATGATCTCATTAGGTTCATGAACTTCTGGGGCATACCTTTTCGATGAAGAGTACTGAAAAGCGATATTCAATCAACTGAATCGAAGGCGCCTTTCAGCTCTAAGAAAAGCATAATTATGCACGTAACAAGTCGGGAGAGGATGCGGCAGTTTCCTATCATCTTGGAAACCGCGAACAACTGAGGATAGAGACCTTGGTGTTGTGACTGGTAATCTGAAGACTCAGGCATACACCGACAAAGCCTGTGTTTTCGCGTGGATAATGTATGACGCCATTCACCGTTCATTTGGACGCCTTCCCATGAAATCTTTTCAGTTGCTTTAGGCTTTTCACGTGCGTCCGCGATTGAAATATGGTTTTCCGCTGTCTACCAATGTACGGTTGCCGAAGTAGCCACGTCATATTACTGGACTACCCGTCATCAGCTGTGAGGGATGGCTGGATGCTACCGGGTTGTTCCCTATTGCTTACAAGTAGATGCGCGGTGACCTGGTCCGTGCAAAACGCATTATTCGGAGTGATATGAGTGCCGAATTGCAGTTAAAACTACCACTCCGGAATAATAGCAACATTGAATGACTCGCTCACACTGCGAAGGCTAAGTTCATCATCATCATCATCATCGTACAGCGTTAAACAGTAGGGCAAGCCCCACTGACCACTGCCTTTCTCACCATGTTGCACGTTGAATTAGAAAGTATAAATATACAAGATTGACAGGGACTGGACTTACACGGGTGGGGAAAGGAAAGAATGTCCTAGTAGCCAACACACGGAATACACAGTGTAACTGTACAAACGCACATCGATCAATCATTCTGATTCGATAGAAAGTGACAACACGATCGCCACTGCTCGCGGTTCGCTGCCATATCCTTCAGTGTCTCCAGCCAACTGGTAGACGGATCTTTTGGACCCCAACCACGAAGACGTAAAGCACCTACTTTTCCTAAGTTTGCTGTACATTTTATCATCCCTCGCTGTCACGTCATCTGTTGACCTCCACATGGTCTCTTCCACTCCCTAGGAGGAACGGAGAATATGACACGGTATGGTAGACGTGTGTTTGACATACGTAACACGTGCCTCAACCAACGAAGTCTACTAAGTTGGATACGCTGTGACAGAACGTTCTCCGAATTAGTACCAAATACTCGATTTCTGACCTCATCGTTGCTCACTCGGCTATTCCACCCAATCCTAGCGCTACTACGCAAACATCGGTGGTCGAAAATCTCAAGGCGACGAATATTTTCAGCACGCAGACTCCAAGTTTCGCAACCATACAACAAAACTGAACGCACTGCAGCACAGTATACACGGTCTTTCAACTTCAGTGAAATATCAGGTCGGCGCCACAAGTGCTTCAGTCCAGCATACGCCGATCGAGCCTTCGATATCCGCGT
Organism: Fasciola hepatica; assembly: GCA_948099385.1. Taxonomy (NCBI): domain Eukaryota; kingdom Metazoa; phylum Platyhelminthes; class Trematoda; order Plagiorchiida; family Fasciolidae; genus Fasciola; species Fasciola hepatica. The sequence continues at coordinate 36,876,055 of CANUEZ040000043.1, forward strand.
ACTCCCCTCTACTACTGTGCTCCCATCGGTCGTCACGCTGCTGCCGAGGTAGGTGAAGTGGTCGGAAACTTCCAGCACCTCCCCGTTGAGAATCAACCTCGGAATTGTTTACGTCCAGTCTTGTAACATCACCTTGCACTTTGAAGATGCAAAGCGCATGCCGAATGGAGCTACAGCTCTCCCAAGTCTATCTAGTGCACGCTGAGCATGTTCCATGGATTCGAACCAGCAGACAAGGTCGTCCGCGTAATCTAAGTCACATAGCTTTTCACTATTTCCTAGTTGGACGCCTACATCCTGAAGATTTTGCAGCGCACTCTCCGTTATTTCGTCCATGACGAAGGTGAACAGGAATGGAGACATAAGACATAACTGTCGAACACCGCCGGTCGTTTCGAACCGACTGGATAGTTCATCGTAAACTCTTACGGGGCCAAAAGTATGAGAATAGAATGATCTCATTAGGTTCATGAACTTCTGGGGCATACCTTTTCGATGAAGAGTACTGAAAAGCGATATTCAATCAACTGAATCGAAGGCGCCTTTCAGCTCTAAGAAAAGCATAATTATGCACGTAACAAGTCGGGAGAGGATGCGGCAGTTTCCTATCATCTTGGAAACCGCGAACAACTGAGGATAGAGACCTTGGTGTTGTGACTGGTAATCTGAAGACTCAGGCATACACCGACAAAGCCTGTGTTTTCGCGTGGATAATGTATGACGCCATTCACCGTTCATTTGGACGCCTTCCCATGAAATCTTTTCAGTTGCTTTAGGCTTTTCACGTGCGTCCGCGATTGAAATATGGTTTTCCGCTGTCTACCAATGTACGGTTGCCGAAGTAGCCACGTCATATTACTGGACTACCCGTCATCAGCTGTGAGGGATGGCTGGATGCTACCGGGTTGTTCCCTATTGCTTACAAGTAGATTCGCGGTGACCTGGTCCGTGCAAAACGCATTATTCGGAGTGATATGAGTGCCGAATTGCAGTTAAAACTACCACTCCGGAATAATAGCAACATTGAATGACTCGCTCACACTGCGAAGGCTAAGTTCATCATCATCATCATCGTACAGCTTTAAACAGTAGGGCAAGCCCCACTGACCACTGCCTTTCTCACCATGTTGCACGTTGAATTAGAAAGTATAAATATACAAGATTGACAGGGACTGGACTTACACGGGTGGGGAAAGGAAAGAATGTCCTAGTAGCCAACACACGGAATACACAGTGTAACTGTACAAACGCACATCGATCAATCATTCTGATTCGATAGAAAGTGACAACACGATCGCCACTGCTCGCGGTTCGCTGCCATATCCTTCAGTGTCTCCAGCCAACTGGTAGACGGATCTTTTGGACCCCAACCACGAAGACGTAAAGCACCTACTTTTCCTAAGTTTGCTGTACATTTTATCATCCCTCGCTGTCACGTCATCTGTTGACCTCCACATGGTCTCTTCCACTCCCTAGGAGGAACGGAGAATAGGACACGGTATGGTAGACGTGTGTTTGACATACGTAACACGTGCCTCAACCAACGAAGTCTACTAAGTTGGATACGCTGTGACAGAACGTTCTCCGAATTAGTACCAAATACTCGATTTCTGACCTCATCGTTGCTCACTCGGCTATTCCACCCAATCCTAGCGCTACTACGCAAACATCGGTGGTCGAAAATCTCAAGGCGACGAATATTTTCAGCACGCAGACTCCAAGTTTCGCAACCATACAACAAAACTGAACGCACTGCAGCACAGTATACACGGTCTTTCAACTTCAGTGAAATATCAGGTCGGCGCCACAAGTGCTTCAGTCCAGCATACGCCGATCGAGCCTTCGATATCCGCGTACTCCCCTCTACTACTGTGCTCCCATCGGTCGTCACGCTGCTGCCGAGGTAGGTGAAGTGGTCGGAAACTTCCAGCACCTCCCCGTTGAGAATCAACCTCGGAATTGTTTACGTCCAGTCTTGTAACATCACCTTGCACTTTGAAGATGCAAAGCGCATGCCGAATGGAGCTACAGCTCTCCCAAGTCTATCTAGTGCACGCTGAGCATGTTCCATGGATTCGAACCAGCAGACAAGGTCGTCCGCGTAATCTAAGTCACATAGCTTTTCACTATTTCCTAGTTGGACGCCTACATCCTGAAGATTTTGCAGCGCACTCTCCGTTATTTCGTCCATGACGAAGGTGAACAGGAATGGAGACATAAGACATAACTGTCGAACACCGCCGGTCGTTTCGAACCGACTGGATAGTTCATCGTAAACTCTTACGGGGCCAAAAGTATGAGAATAGAATGATCTCATTAGGTTCATGAACTTCTGGGGCATACCTTTTCGATGAAGAGTACTGAAAAGCGATATTCAATCAACTGAATCGAAGGCGCCTTTCAGCTCTAAGAAAAGCATAATTATGCACGTAACAAGTCGGGAGAGGATGCGGCAGTTTCCTATCATCTTGGAAACCGCGAACAACTGAGGATAGAGACCTTGGTGTTGTGACTGGTAATCTGAAGACTCAGGCATACACCGACAAAGCCTGTGTTTTCGCGTGGATAATGTATGACGCCATTCACCGTTCATTTGGACGCCTTCCCATGAAATCTTTTCAGTTGCTTTAGGCTTTTCACGTGCGTCCGCGATTGAAATATGGTTTTCCGCTGTCTACCAATGTACGGTTGCCGAAGTAGCCACGTCATATTACTGGACTACCCGTCATCAGCTGTGAGGGATGGCTGGATGCTACCGGGTTGTTCCCTATTGCTTACAAGTAGATGCGCGGTGACCTGGTCCGTGCAAAACGCATTATTCGGAGTGATATGAGTGCCGAATTGCAGTTAAAACTACCACTCCGGAATAATAGCAACATTGAATGACTCGCTCACTGCGAAGGCTAAGTTCATCATCATCATCATCGTACAGCTTTAAACAGTAGGGCAAGCCCCACTGACCACTGCCTTTCTCACCATGTTGCACGTTGAATTAGAAAGTATAAATATACAAGATTGACAGGGACTGGACTTACACGGGTGGGGAAAGGAAAGAATGTCCTAGTAGCCAACACACGGAATACACAGTGTAACTGTACAAACGCACATCGATCAATCATTCTGATTCGATAGAAAGTGACAACACGATCGCCACTGCTCGCGGTTCGCTGCCATATCCTTCAGTGTCTCCAGCCAACTGGTAGACGGATCTTTTGGACCCCAACCACGAAGACGTAAAGCACCTACTTTTCCTAAGTTTGCTGTACATTTTATCATCCCTCGCTGTCACGTCATCTGTTGACCTCCACATGGTCTCTTCCACTCCCTAGGAGGAACGGAGAATAGGACACGGTATGGTAGACGTGTGTTTGACATACGTAACACGTGCCTCAACCAACGAAGTCTACTAAGTTGGATACGCTGTGACAGAACGTTCTCCGAATTAGTACCAAATACTCGATTTCTGACCTCATCGTTGCTCACTCGGCTATTCCACCCAATCCTAGCGCTACTACGCAAACATCGGTGGTCGAAAATCTCAAGGCGACGAATATTTTCAGCACGCAGACTCCAAGTTTCGCAACCATACAACAAAACTGAACGCACTGCAGCACAGTATACACGACCTTTCAACTTCAGTGAAATATCAGGTCGGCGCCACAAGTGCTTCAGTCCAGCATACGCCGATCGAGCCTTCGATATCCGCGTACTCCCCTCTACTACTGTGCTCCCATCGGTCGTCACGCTGCTGCCGAGGTAGGTGAAGTGGTCGGAAACTTCCAGCACCTCCCCGTTGAGAATCAACCTCGGAATTGTTTACGTCCAGTCTTGTAACATCACCTTGCACTTTGAAGATGCAAAGCGCATGCCGAATGGAGCTACAGCTCTCCCAAGTCTATCTAGTGCACGCTGAGCATGTTCCATGGATTCGAACCAGCAGACAAGGTCGTCCGCGTAATCTAAGTCACATAGCTTTTCACTATTTCCTAGTTGGACGCCTACATCCTGAAGATTTTGCAGCGCACTCTCCGTTATTTCGTCCATGACGAAGGTGAACAGGAATGGAGACATAAGACATAACTGTCGAACACCGCCGGTCGTTTCGAACCGACTGGATAGTTCACCGTAAACTCTTACGGGGCCAAAAGTATGAGAATAGAATGATCTCATTAGGTTCATGAACTTCTGGGGCATACCTTTTCGATGAAGAGTACTGAAAAGCGATATTCAATCAACTGAATCGAAGGCGCCTTTCAGCTCTAAGAAAAGCATAATTATGCACGTAACAAGTCGGGAGAGGATGCGGCAGTTTCCTATCATCTTGGAAACCGCGAACAACTGAGGATAGAGACCTTGGTGTTGTGACTGGTAATCTAAAGACTCAGGCACACACCGACAAAGCCTGTGCTTTCGCGTGGATAATGTATGGCGCCATTCACCGTTCATTTGGACGCCTTCCCATGAAATCTTTTCAGTTGCTTTAGGCTTTTCACGTGCGTCCGCGATTGAAATATGGTTTTCCGCTGTCTACCAATGTACGGTTGCCGAAGTAGCCACGTCATATTACTGGACTACCCGTCATCAGCTGTGAGGAATGGCTGGATGCTACCGGGTTGTTCCCTATTGCTTACAAGTAGATGCGCGGTGACCTGGTCCGTGCAAAACGCATTATTCGGAGTGATATGAGTGCCGAATTGCAGTTAAAACTACCACTCCGGAATAATAGCAACATTGAATGACTCGCTCACACTGCGAAGGCTAAGTTCATCATCATCATCATCGTACAGCTTTAAACAGTAGGGCAAGCCCCACTGACCACTGCCTTTCTCACCATGTTGCACGTTGAATTAGAAAGTATGAATATACAAGATTGACGGGGACTGGACTTACACGGGTGGGGAAAGGAAAGAATGTCCTAGTAGCCAACACACGGAATACACAGTGTAACTGTACAAACGCACATCGATCAATCATTCTGATTCGATAGAAAGTGACAACACGATCGCCACTGCTCGCGGTTCGCTGCCATATCCTTCAGTGTCTCCAGCCAACTGGTAGACGGATCTTTTGGACCCCAACCACGAAGACGTAAAGCACCTACTTTTCCTAAGTTTGCTGTACATTTTATCATCCCTCGCTGTCACGTCATCTGTTGACCTCCACATGGTCTCTTCCACTCCCTAGGAGGAACGGAGAATAGGACACGGTATGGTAGACGTGTGTTTGACATACGTAACACGTGCCTCAACCAACGAAGTCTACTAAGTTGGATACGCTGTGACAGAACGTTCTCCGAATTAGTACCAAATACTCGATTTCTGACCTCATCGTTGCTCACTCGGCTATTCCACCCAATCCTAGCGCTACTACGCAAACATCGGTGGTCGAAAATCTCAAGGCGACGAATATTTTCAGCACGCAGACTCCAAGTTTCGCAACCATACAACAAAACTGAACGCACTGCAGCACAGTATACACGGTCTTTCAACTTCAGTGAAATATCAGGTCGGCGCCACAAGTGCTTCAGTCCAGCATACGCCGATCGAGCCTTCGATATCCGCGTACTCCCCTCTACTACTGTGCTCCCATCGGTCGTCACGCTGCTGCCGAGGTAGGTGAAGTGGTCGGAAACTTCCAGCACCTCCCCGTTGAGAATCAACCTCGGAATTGTTTACGTCCAGTCTTGTAACATCACCTTGCACTTTGAAGATGCAAAGCGCATGCCGAATGGAGCTACAGCTCTCCCAAGTCTATCTAGTGCACGCTGAGCATGTTCCATGGATTCGAACCAGCAGACAAGGTCGTCCGCGTAATCTAAGTCACATAGCTTTTCACTATTTCCTAGTTGGACGCCTACGTCCTGAAGATTTTGCAGCGCACTCTCCGTTATTTCGTCCATGACGAAGGTGAACAGGAATGGAGACATAAGACATAACTGTCGAACACCGCCGGTCGTTTCGAACCGACTGGATAGTTCACCGTAAACCCTAACGCGACCAGATGTATGAGAATAGAATGATCTCATTAGGTTCATGAACTTCTGGGGCATACCTTTTCGATGAAGAACACTGAAAAGCGCTGCTCGATCAACTGAGTCGAAGGCGCCTTTCAAGTGAAAGAAAATCATTATTGTCGGTCGGCGGTGCGTGTGACGCGTTCCAAGTAGTTGGCAAAGAGAAAAAAATCTGGTCGATGCATCCTCGACCCGGGCGGAATCCAGCCTGCTGTTCGCGGACATTCCTCTGGCGAGCCGCTGTAACGCGATGCAGCAAAATCGAAGCTAATACTTTGGTGACTATCGGGATTAAGCTAATCCCACGATGATTACTGCAGTCATCGAGTATTCCCTTCTTGAAGATGGGAACAATGAACGACTCACTCCATATAAACGGAATACGCTGCTCGTTCCAAATGTCACGGAGCAAGGCGGTAAGTGATTTTATGAACGCCTCACCACCCATTTTGAAAAGAACTGGGAGAAGTTCGTCGGGACCTGCCGCTTTCCCTCTTTTTAGTAATCGAATGCTCGACCCCACTGCCACTTCCGATGGCGGCTCAAGTGATACCACCCAAGGAGTCGCAGTTGTTGACACAGGAGTAACTACACTAGCGTGCGGCTAGCTAAACTGTTACTTGAAGTACTCGGCACATCAGTCAAGCCTTTGCTGTTTGTTATGGATGGGTTCTCCATTTCTATTCCAAATCGTTTCACTGACATGGATGCGCCGTCCACCGGTGTCACGAATAAGTCTGAACAGTCTCTGACAGTTACCTGAAGCAGCTGCTATTTCCATTTCTTCGGCTACCTTGGCCCGCCAGTTTTCAAGACCATTCTCAAGGCTTTCCGTAACTTGCCATTGCAGCTTTCTCCCTACTTATTCACCTCCTTACAGTTCGAAATCTGACGCTTTTGTTCCATTATATTAAGCGACTCTTGCGAAATCCAGTGTCTTTGATGGACAACGGATCGAGGACCACAGGCGAAACCTGCTACAACCTGCATCGCCTGTTTGATATGAGCCCAATGCTCATCTACATTACTGTTCATCGTAGATCCTGGCTCATGTGCTAACTTCTGCTCGTAACGGGTGCGTTCTTATGGATCAAACAAATGTTGCACGGCTAATCCGGTTTGCGGTTTGCGACGATGACCATGGAGCTGGAGAGATAATCGCATTAAAACTAATGCATGGTCTGCTTCTACGTACGTGGACCAGTAAGATCTGCAGTTCTGAACAGAACTGCGCCACCGGTAGCTTACGGCGATATGGTCAACTTGACTAAAAGTACCTGTAGAGTTAGAGCGCCATGTCGCTGTGCGACGCGAGCTGTGTCAAAAATTGGTGCTAGACAAGAACAATCGATTTTTTGCACAAACTGCAGAAGCTTATCCCCGTTATCTGTACGCTCAGCAGGTAAAGCACAACGCCCACCTAAACAGGCTTCTGACACACTAAGTTTGCCAACTTGTGCATTGAAGTCAACAGCTAGCACTACAATGTCGGAACCTTTACTGCTGCGAACGAGAGTGGCGAGTTCATCATAGAACTCATCTTTCTGCGCGTCTAAGCTGCAGTCTGTTGGGGCGTACGCCGAGATCACAAACAAATTGCGTTTAACACAACTATCCTTTCGAACGCCAACTGACCCTTGGATTCTTAGAGCACATAAACGACCGTTAACAGGGATCCACTTTAAAAGGGAAGCCTCAGCCTCGTCAGTCAAGACTATTCCTACACCACGTTGACCCGAAGCTCGAGCTACTTCGTCTCCTGAAGTGCGCAGAAAATATCTTTATGAGATACCAGGAGCAGTTAGTTGAATCACACTGCTCGAATCCTGGATACGCGTTTCACTTAAGCAGCAGACATCAATCTTCAGAGAATCCATTGTGAGGGCTAGGCACGCCTGCTGACCGGCCTGCATGAGTGTACGCACGTTGAGGGAGTCGAGATTCAGAGGCTGACGAGGCTTGAGAAAATGTGAGTTACCAGACAGAGGATTATTCCCGATACTATCTGACAGTGAATCGTTGCGAGTATCGACCGTGTTATCAGTGAGAGCATTATGGGTGGATAGAGGGGGCAAAGAGGGGTGGTTGGGGATAGAAAACAAAGGTTGAATAAAAGAGAGGGAACTCTGAGCAGTAGCCCACTTATCACTACCCACCCCGCTCGATGCAATGGGCAGCGCGGTCCTGATTATCCTGCGCGACGACCGATGCAGTATGGAATTCTTTGTATTCGTGCAGTTCATGGGAGATGTAGGACGGGTACCGCTAGGGTGTTCAGCCACAAAGCAGGAGAACAATTAGGGTCCTCATCCAAAGCCTTTAGTTCTAACAAGAACCTATCTGCAAGGCAGCGGGATGGCTTAGTGGAAGCCCATTTGCTTGGATCAATTATTCTTCCACTGATTTTGCCGATTGAGTTGCCAGCTCAAATCAACCCCTAACTTGGAGGACCAGGAGACTGGACTTTGTCTGACCTCTACCCATTGACCTGTCAGGCATGATTGCATCTCCGGCTTGAGGAAGCCACCCTGTATAGCTCTTTGGGTCATAGAGGCGCGCAAGCCATCACACCAGGTCAAGGTGCGGTCTCGTCTTGATGGAGGCTAAGTTCCATCGGTCTGACATTGGTGTATCGTTTATCCGGGAGAGTCACCAACATCTGGTACTCTCTTCCTGCTAATACGATGGAAGAAGTCAACGACAGTATTTTCAAGCTGAAACTAGACACATTCCTGCAGGAGCATTGACAAGGTGCTAACATCTGGCCAAGTTAGTGGAGTTTCCCGTGATGAGCTCATTCGGGACTACCCCACTGCCTTTTAAAAGGAGACTGAAGACTGGAGACTGAAACACAGTGAACCACGAGTTACTCTGTAGGACACAGCACGGGTTTTTGAAAGACAAATCTTGTCTGTCGAACCCTATAGTATTCTTAGAAGAAGTCACTATCCAGTTGGATGAGGGCAGGATGGTCGAAGTTTGTTACCTAAACTTCAGCCAGGCTTTTAACTCAGTCAGCAGTCGCCTGTTGATGGAGAAACTGGAGACATTTGGGATAGAATGGCAGTTACACATGTATCAGCCTTCCTAATTAACAGGACGTTTCATGTTAGAGGAAGAACCTGTGGTTCAAGAGCAGTAGAGGTAACTAGCGGAGTATCTCAAGGGTCAGTTTGCGGCCCATTGCTTCTTCTCTACATAAATAATTTGGCGAAAGATTTACTCCTACCATGTGTCATTTTTTGAGACGATGTAAAGTTTGTAGGATCACGGGATCGTGATGAATTAGCAAGGGACGTGACGCAGGTAGTTAGCTTGGCAAACAAATGGGATGTGCCCTTAAACGAAAGCGAGTCACCTACCAACCAGGAATCCAGTGGGAGTGATGGTAACGGGACAAAATGAACCATTCACAGACGCGGCGATACAGTCAACAAGGGACCTGGTTGTCGAAATGACTGCAGACGTTGAGTGTGTTGGGCAGTCCAAGCTGGCTGTTCACAAGGCAGGATGTGAGCTCTTTTGGCTGCGCTCAGCACTTTCCTTCAGAACGGTAGAAGTGTTCATACCTATTTGAAAAGCAGTAGTGAAGCCTGTTTTAGAACACTGCGTTTAGGCTTGGGCACTTTTTCCGAAAAAAGGTGCAGCCTGCCTAGAAAATGTTCAGCGACTAGCCACTCAGTCGAGGGACAGCAAGGGAAATCATGTGAACGATGACCGCAGGATATGGGACTCTTCTCACTTAGGAGAAGGAGACTCAGAGGAGACCTTATTGATGGGCTTACAATCCTAAACGGGTTATCGGGAGTAAGTGCTGAGGATATATATTTGAACAGGCCACTGATCAGAGAATGAGAGGCAATAGCATAAAATTGCGAAAGCGATGCTCTAGGCTGAATGTGTGAGCGGACGTCTTTAGCAATAGAGTGGTGGAGATGTGGAATAGATTGAGTGAAGAAATGGTCAGCGTACAAAGTGTAAGGCACTTTAAAAGGATGCTGGATGCTAGGTGGAGCCAGTTATTCACAGGTAGAATGCTGGGAATCAGGGGGCAGTTGTAACCTACTCAAGGCTCACCGGTTATTCTGTGCCCGTGCCTACAATCTGGGGCACTAAATATGATGGAACGTACACGCCATGGTTATCTCTGGCCTGGATGGTGGGAAGAGTGTTTCTACTCCTTTATTTTTCAGCCAAACTGAAGGAACGAACCATTTCATGCAACAAAACTGTAAGGAATTAACAAAGTCGCAGTAGCGGGTGCCGATCCATGTGCATAACACTGAAAGAATTCTGGCCACTTGATTGGCCCCGGCCACTATCAGTCTTGTGCAGCCTGACCGAAACCGATCTGATCGTGCACGAGCACTCCCTACGAAAGACATTGCATCCAGCATAAGAAGTGCGAAGTTGGTCTGGCAGTTTTGAAGCTCCACGTGATCCAGCTTATGGGACGTATAAGGTAATATAATAAATATAAGTAAATCTAGGTGTCTGGAACCATTCATTCACCCTATTTAACACGATTAAGTGGTATGATTTTGTGAAATCAATGTCCATTACTCAAATATAAGCGTAAACGACTATGGGACATCGAGATCCTTATTTAATGGCACATCCGGCGCCAACAACACATGTTATCATTCCCCGTTATATCAGTTATTCTTTGCTAGGTACCTTTAACAGAAATAATTATCGGATTAGTTCCACGCTCTGCTAACGGTGGCACCTTTCAGGTGACTGCTAGACTGGTTCCGGGTTACCCTCCAGCATACTACACGCCTGACTGTTACCTTACAGTCTCCTGGGTGTCCCGTGACCGTACCATTGAGTGATCTCCAATGAAACAAAAAAGAACACTCAAGGGACTATCAGAAAACAAGCGTAAAAACGCACCCCAAGCAACGAATTAGGTAGGCATAGTAGGCAAGTGCATGAAACGACTGATCAGAGACAGCGTTGTTACACGTCACCGAGAATGGCACGCTGAATGATACGCATGGTTTTTTGATAGGCCGTCGCTGCCCCAGACCTAATATGCTTCCTGGACGACTTCATCCGTTTAGCCCGCAGGGCTAACGAGACGAATAGCGTACGGATGCGGTTGATAACTACAGTCACGAGTCAAATGATGCTTTGCCAAGAGTTGGGCAAGTTGAGCCACAGAGATGTTTATACGAACCTGTAGAGCGAAGAGTACAAAGCGAGAAATGACTTGATAGGACTCACAAGAGCGTGTCAAATTGGTAGTCAAACCACGAACAGCTTGGTTCGGAGTGATAAGACAAAGTTTATTCATAGGGTGACAATGAAGATGGTGATTGCCAGAAATAAATGCAGTGTTAGTATAAAACCTCCCCTCTAGAAGACCGAGGGAGATGTCTTCGAAATGTTAAGTTGTGACGATGTTCGTTTCTCCTGAACAGTGTCACCATTGAGAAAACGACAAATAATGATAGTAAGAAATAGGATGTGGGCAACCACTAGTTTGTCGTGTGTTGGAGGTGGAGGGAAAAAGTCGGGATGGCACATTTGTTCGTTTGCTTGATTGCTTTATGATTCGATAGTTGCCTCGATATTTATGGTAGGTAAGCAGGTTCTTCCTTGAGCCCGGTGTGCAAAGCCGTCGCAGCGGGTTGCCTGCCAGGGAAAGCTGGTCGGTGTTGCCAGAAGAATGGCTTGGCGCGCCAGAACCTTCACATGCGTACAGGCGGTGGGATGAGAGTAGCCCCTCTTCTGGATGGTACGCCGCAGTTTTCACTTGTTTGCTTCCCAATACATTCATCAAAGAAGCAAACAAACCTTGAAAATGGGTTCCTCGACCAGTGGTCACAATAACGGCGCAAACAAATGGGGCTTCCCATCGTTCTACGAAGCACGTACTGTTGTTTCGAATGAACAGTCGCTTGAGGGTATCGTCTCAGCCCATCTCAGCAAACGATCGATACACCCGCCACGTTGACGAAGGACTAGAGATCGGAGTCTGCTGCTTCGACTTCAGTAAAGCTTTCGATGCTGTAAGCCACAGACCGTTGGCAGCGGAACTGTCCGACTTTTGTGTCGGTGGCCCACTGAAATATTGGATCACTGACTTCACTGAAGGCAGAATCTTCCGAGTTATGGCTGGTAGCGATCAGTCCAGCCCGGGAAAAGTGCTGAGTATAGTTCCACAGGGATCCGTTCTAGACCCTTTTCTGTTTCTGCTATTCATCAACAACCTCCCAAATCACCTAAAAAAATCCATGTTACTTGCTGAAATATCCATCGCGGGATACTTCATAGTTAGGCAAGACTCCAGCAGAGGCCGTGCTGGTAGGGCTATTATATACTACGATAATCCCATCCATCCTCCTACCTTATTAAAAACTCCCCCCTTGTCATGTGTTCATTGTCTGTGGGGTGTGTTTACACTCTCCAGGACAGACACCCTGCTGTTTGTTGTAGTCTATTGCCCTCCCGCTCACAACTGTACTGAGAGCCTAGGACTCAGACTTACTAGACCCTCTCAAAAGCTACACAGACTCCACCCATCTGTCAGTCAGTAGTGACTCAACTCAGTGCCGACTGGCAAAGAGCTGACGGCCCTGATATCACCTGTCGTAAACCCCTTCTAGATCTCGTCCTCAATAACTCGTGGGTACAGAACGTAAAATATTCGAACAGATATCACACAGGGCATACTCCCTCCCTATTGGATTTGGTCGTCACTAATGAATGGTTCAAAATAGATGTGATGCGTTACTTGCCACCTCTCGGTAAAATTGATCACATTCTCATTGGGTTCGACTATATTGTAAAGTGGCTTCCCCACACGCTGTGACTAACACCCAATTGCTCTAAGCTATCATTCCAATTTCATTCGGTTGTAAAACCAGTCTCAAAAAGGTTACCCGTGGTGACCGAAACGTCGGCAACTTACCAACGATTTCGACCATGCTGTGTTATTGAGCAATGGAATTCTACCGTGGCTTCCGCTTCTCTCAGATATCAGAACTTCGAGATCCTTCAAACGGACCAATTTTGCGTAAGTGAGTGCATTCATTCGCTCCCAGCTAAACTCAGCTAACCTAGATAACTTTGCTGATGGGATGGCAGAGAATCTCAGAAAGTCGATCTCCTTAGGTGATAAGCTATTTGTCCCCAGACCGGTAAACGGCCATGTTGTCACTTTCTGTCGAATCAGAATGACTGATCGATGTGCGTTTGTACAGTTAGACTGTATTTCGTGTGTTAGCTACTAGGGCATTCTTTCCTTTTCCCACCCGTGTAAGTCCACTCCCTGTCCATCTTGTATATTCACACTTTCTAATTCAACGTGCAACCTGGTGAGAAAGGCAGAGGTCAGTGATGATGATGAAACGGCCCCTTCCTCGCCCCATCAGAGGCATTCTAGACGAATGCGTGCTCCTCTTTACCAGGTTTAAGCTCAGGATCTTGCACGTGATGCAGAAGACCTCATGGTTTTCCGTAGCTAATGCGAAGACGAGATTAGGCCCAATCAAAAAGCAGTACAACAGTTAGTGTTTGCTCGAGCGTGGACCAACGGGGTATTTTTCTTTCAGTACATGCGCTGTCTAAGGGGCGCATATTAAACACCACTCGCTGTAAAAGATCTTACCGGATCCCCAATTACATCTCCAAGCCAAGCGGCTGAGGCTTTCAGTTCCCACTTTCATACAGTTTTGTTTAGCTCGACCCCGATGTCACCCTACTCCACCTCGCATCCAGTATCTTTGATCTCCACCTTCAGTCATATCACCATTCCCATTTGTGCAGTTACACAAGATTTTCGTTCGCTCTATCAGTATGGCTTCATAGGTCCTGACCTAATCCACCCCCGCACCCTCAAGCAGACCGAGGACACATTAGCAGCTCCCTAAACATCTCTTTTTCAGCGATAAGTTGACAGCTGGTTTTTTCTAGCAGCTGGAAAAAAGCAGTTATCGCACCCATCCAGACGAAGGGTAGTAGACATCTTGCTTCTAGTTACCGACTCATAAGTCTGACTAACACCACCAGCAAAATTTTCGAGCGTATTCTCAAGAGTGCTGTTTTTTCCCATCTGCATACAAATAAGATTATCCCCTCTCCCCAACAGGAGTTTCTTCCTGGAAGATCATGCATCGTCAGTATGCTCATGAATAAGCTCAGCTCTGCTTCCAAACGGCCAGGAAAAACATGAGGCAGTGTTACGGATCGACAGCTAAGACGAACGCTGTGAACTCGCAACGAAATCTGCTCAAGGACCAAAGCTCATTTTTATCGTGCCGTCACCCTTCCTGTACTCATCTATGGCAGTGAAATCTGGCTACTGCGAGCTGAGGATACCTGAAGGCTGGACGTTTTCGACCACTAGCGCATGCGGCAAATCCTCAAAGCCAACTGACACGACAGGGTGCCCAACGAAGAAGTGAAAAAACGATGCTCATATATCAACGCACTCCCCGTCCTCATCCAACGTCGACGACTGCAGTGGCTCGATGATACCCTTCGGCGACCCGAGTCAGAGATAACCAAGCAAAAATTCTGCCCTGGTTGGCGTTGTCGTCTTGGTGGGCAGCTCAAAAAGTGGACAGCACAGTAGAAAAAGACGTAGAGCTTCTAGGTCTTCGCCCGGTCTATGGAATCCGGCGATGGAAAAAGGAGAAGGTCACGATTTGCACCAAGCTTACCTCTGACAAACGCGCGCGGTCAGCAATGGTCCGTGATATCCATGGAGCTGACTTATCCTCTCGGAGGAGATAGTTGTGTAAAAGTAAGTATGAATAGTCTGACAAAAGCGTGCGATGATGGTCAGCTCTCACACACCGTATTCATTGGTTTTAATAAGGCCTTCGACAAGGTCTCATATACTCCCCTTCTTTATAAGCTGAAAGCTTCGTGTTTGACATCTTACAGAGCTTCCTTACCAACCGCACCTTTGTAATTAAGATCGGAGATATTTTGTCTCAACCTTCTCCAGTAACAACTGGTGTCCCACAAGAATCGGTCTTAGGTCCCCTTTTATTCCTGATCAAGATAAACCTTCCGGTGAACACTGCCATACATGCGGACGATGTAACCCTCTGGAGTTCAGGCGTTGAGCGCTTGCAAATCGCAGATGATGAAGCAGAGCTCTGGTCTGAGGATAACAAATGCGTGAGCATATCATTCGGCAGAGCGACTGGTCACACGTTCTCCATTAATGGAGCTTCCACGCTGTCAAGGGGTGACCGACAGAAGGTTCTCGGTTTCTGGTTAAATTGTAACCTGTCCTTCTCCAGCCATCACCAACTTGCAAGCAGATCTTTCCCACCCATGTAGGTCCACTCCCTCTCCATCTTGTATATTCATACTTTTTAATTCAACGTGCAACATGGTGAGAAAGGCAGTGGTCAGTGGGGCTTGCCCTACTGTTTAACGCTGTACGATGATGATGATGATGCAAGCAGATCTGCAATTTGAGTCCCACATGTGATTCGAAAGTCGTTCCCGCGTATATCTAGAGATGATTTTCCCATAATTCCCGGTACGTACATCCGTTCTCTGCTGGAGTACGGCGGTGCTAAGGCACTATCCATAAGCGGAAACTGCCTGATGTTTTGTATTTTGTTTTTGGTTGCCGCCTCCGCTTCTATTCACTCTCGCTTCAGCTCGATAAATCTGACAGACGACAAGCTTTCATATAATCCCAAAGGTAAGTTCAACGTCACTTAATAAAACTGGAGTTGAATGTTCTTTTTGGTGACACTCAAGGGACGGTGGAGTGTCCCCCTGTGCAGTATCACCTACATGTATTTAAAATAGATGTATGCTTTGTTTCCGAAACGCGCATACAAACCCTCAATTCTGTGATCACTCTTCGCACTTCAGTTACAGCCCCAGTCTCTCACTTCACTCTTCGTGTGTCCGGTGATTCGGTGTCTAGTTCTCCTTGTCAGGCTGGCGTTGGGATTGCTTTGAGCATGAAAGCTCAGCGCGCACTACTAGACTGGATTCCAGTCAGCAGTCGTTTGTGTGCAGTTCGGTTGGACGGTTCTCTGCCTGTCAACAGCAATCAACTATATCGTCTATTCTTGTTAGTCGTGTCTGTGTATGCACCGACTGACTGCAGTTCCTCTGAAACCAAAGAGGAATTCTATCAGGATTTGTCTCAGCCACTTCGAAGTGCGCATTCAATGGACATGATGGTCATTACTGGGGATTTCAACGCCCAAGTTGGCCGTTTGGAAGATTCCGAAATGCACATCGGATACCCATTTGCTATCCCAGCAGATCGTACCGATAAGGGCGATCGTCTCATTCAGCTGTGCTTTGACCGCAGATTGTTTCTGGTATCTACGAACTTCTGTCATAAGAAGTGGCATAGATTGACATGGCGTCCCTCTTGGTCTTCACAATGTTGGACTCAGATTGACTTTATTGTGATTGGTCACCGCTGGCGCGGATCAACTGAAGATTGCCGTTCATTTTAGTTCACGCCCGTGGACTTAGATCACACCTAGGTACGTGCTCGCTTCTGTTTACGTCTCGTCCGTGGTCGCACCCACGACAAAGCCATCCGCTCCGTGCAGTTGCTTTTAAACGATAACGGACGATCTGCATTTCATGCAGAGCTGCGTACACCGTTATCGATGTAGCTGGATGTATACAAATCAGATGAACGCTGGCAACAGGTCAAGGGAGCCTTTTATGCCACGTTCAATGCCATACAGTACTCTTATTCAAGTCGGTCTCACAAACGATGGATATCTTCGACATCAATTGCTTTTTTGAAGTTCGCAAATCCCTGGAATAACAATCGACTAGGAGCCTGAGAAATGACCGTGAGCAGTGGTGGATTGCTAAATGTAGGGAAGTTGCAAAGGCTGCCTCCATTGGCAATGCTCGCAACCTTTTCCCTTTGATTTAAGGTACCGGTCCACGGAAGTCTGGTGTAAGTGAGTTAATCAATGAATCCGACCGCTCACTGACTCACTCTCAGAGTGGTCGTCTGGAGCGCTGGGCGGAGCTTTTTAAGGAGCAATTCAGTTGACAGACTTTAACGGTGGACCTTCCGATTATACGTGCCAGAGAAACGATGCAGGTAGATATCAGTCCTTCATCAGAGATGTAGATTATGCGGGAGATAGGTTACTTGAAAAGGTATAAATCCGCTGAACAGATGGGTTGTCTCCATCCTTTTTCAAGGATGAGGGAGAAGCTTTGGTTTCAGAGTTAACAAAACTCCCCCGGGTAATCTGGGTTAGCGAACAGATTCCCAGGGAATGGTGTGAATCGGTGATTGTGCCGATTTTCAAGAAAAATGGCAGATCCTCTTGTAGAAACCACAGAAGAATTAGCTTTGTAAGTTTCGCGTCTAAACTGCTCACCGGGTTCATTCTCCATCGATTATCCAGTGCCTGCGAGATGTGCACGCGTGAGAATCAAGCCGGTTTCAGACCCGGTCGTGATTGTATCGACCACAACTTTACTCTTCGGCAAACCTTACAGCACAAACACATCTTCCGTAGACCCACAATTTATATCTCTCTTGATCTGAAAGCAGCTTTCGACTAAGTGGACCGCACAGTTCTCTGGCGCCGCCTCTCATTGAAGGGTGTGCCAGACAAGTTTATTTCTCTTTTCCAATGTTTCTATGCAAACAGCCGAAGCCGAGTTCAAGCTTATGGCGATCTTTCCCCTGAGTTCACCATGGAAAGGGGTGTTCGTTAGGGTTGTCCCCTTTTACCCTTCCTCTTCAATCTTGTAGTTGAATTGATTCCTGAGATAGCCCTATCCTCGTGTGAGACTGGCGGCGTCGATCCTTGCTCAGGCAGTAAACCGTGTGACCTGAAATACGAGGACGATATTGTTCTCATCAGTGAAGGTAAGTTTCAAGCTCTCTTAGATAGCCTTAACATCTGTGTAGGAATGCTTGGGACGCGTTTTGCACCTTCACAGTGTAAAATGCTGTTGCAGGACTGGGTTGGCTCAGCACCGAACCTTGTGATGGCAAAAGAAGCTCTAGCTGAAGTGGATAATTTTTGTTACCTAGGCAGTTACATCTCACCAAGTGGACAGATATCGGATAAAGTCTCATCGCGTATACAGAAGGCGCGTTTGGCTTTTGCCCACCTCCGTCATCTGTGGCGTCGGAGTTATGTTCGATTGTCTGTTAAGCGTACTTTTTGGTGGTTAAGTCCGTTCTTTTATACGGCTCAGAAGCATGGCCGCTAAGTGTAGAAGATAGGCGAAGATTGTCGGTGTTTTAGCACGGATGTCTCCGTAACGGCCCAAGTTCGGTGGGAACACCGTATCAGCAATGTTGAAGCTAGGCGTAGGGTGTTGGGAACCAGAGGTCAGTCTCTGGATCAAATACTGAATCCAAACAGGTTAAGGCGGTTGAGACATGTTTTACGCATACCCATGGGTGGAATTTCTCGGTGGACGCTGTCCTCTGAGGTGGGTAATGCTTGGAAGGAAGGACGAGGCGGTCAGTCTATGATATGGCTAAAAAGTGTGAAAGCCCTGGCCAGTGGACTTGGCCAAGTAGGATGTGTTATATTCCAGGTCGAGGTCCACGGGACCCACGTACCAAATGGTCGGAGACACTGAGTAGTATGACGAAGTATCGCTGTGAATGGCGTAGTTGCATTCGGACTCTTTCCTTGTGTTCGTGATTCCCACCTTCTACTTTGATTTTTTCGGATCTTTCAAATCTTACTTCTGTTCATTTTGCCTTTTAATGAACGATGCTGAGAGGCAGAAACCCAAACCAGAGCACAGAAGAGCGAGGTTAATGGCTGAATAAATTGAAGCTGAGGTGTGAAGTACCTGGGGTTTCTTCCAACGGCAGGAGAGGTCATCGGACTTCATTGGGCACCTGTCGCTCACTCGAACTGGGCAGCCCCTCAGCTCAAAGGATGATGCCCGCCCATGTTACACTTACTCGATTGGGTGCATGAGGCTAAGAACTGAATCCGAAAAGCCGATCAGTAACAAAGCACCAGCGAAGACAAGACAGTATGCGCATAACAAACAGGCTTCATGAGACAGATCAGAAAAAGTTCCTACACGAGCGCTTCTACCACGTTCTCTTTCTGAGTTAACGCTCCATTGCGATGTTTGTCAGAATTGTGAGTCAAAGGTTCAGGTTTGGGTTCTCAAAGAAAAACCCTTTCTGAGGTGTGGGCAACCGCGAAGTGCGATGTGTCCAGAAATCTGCAGCGTTCAATCGGGCAATATTTCTTATCTCTCAGCTCTACATCCTTTACGTTCCAGTTCTAAACGGGTATGAGAGAATACAGTGAATCGTAACCGTGAACTCCTAACACCCGATAAGAGTAGCGACTAAGAGGCAGGGAAATATAGAATCGATCCTCCGACCTAAGCATTTTCTCCACTTAACTGGTTTCGACGTCCGCACACTTTATCAAACGAAGCAAGAATTTTCTCCAGCTAGATTTGTTGAAATCTGTAACATAGGTGTGTTGTATCTCCGGAACACGTATGCAGGACCCCACTTTAGTGATAACACTTCGCTCCCCAGATACAAACTCGACTTCTCGTTTCATTCTTTGCGTGTCGAATGATTCGGTGTCCAGTGTTCGTGGTCAGACTGGCGTTGGCATCGCTCTGAGAGTTAAACCTGAGCATGCAGTGGTTGACTGGATCCCGGTCAGCAGTCGTCTGTGCAGTTCGGTTGAATGGTTCTGCGCACGTCAACAGCACTAGACTTAATCGTCGATGTCCGTTTGTCCTGTCTGTATACGCTGCAACTGACCGTAGCTCTCCTGAGGTTGAGGATAAATTCTACCAAGATTTGTCCCAACTGTTACGCAGCGTGCGTTTTACGGACATCATGGTTGTTGCTGGTCATTTCACTGCTCAACTTGGAAGCCTAGACTTCACGGAGAAATATATGAGGCCGATTTGGCATTCCATCCGGTCAAACGGATAACGATGACCCACTCATCCAACTATGTTGCGACCATGAACCATTCCTAGAGAGTACAAATTTCTCACACAAAAAGCAGCACCGACCAACCTGGCGCCCTCCTGCGCCAAGCAACTACCTGCCACATTGTCGATGTAGTCAAGTACCCGGGACCCAGATGAGCAATGAACAAAGACCAGGGAGGCTCTATTTGAGGATGCTAATGCTGCCCAATGCTCAAGAGCCAGACTCACAGAAAGATGCTGAATATTTGCAACCTCAGTTGCACTAATAGATGCTCGCAAGTGGTTCGTTAGAGTTCTAGATGCAGATATAAATCTACCGTCAGATGCGGAGGTTCTCTGTGAGATAGGCTTCCTTAAACGATATAAGGTTGCCGGACGGGATGGGTTGCTTCCGTCTGTTTTCAAAGACGGTGGCTCTGCCCTTTTACTGAAGTTGACGAAACTGCTCCGTTTGGCATTGCTTGCGGTGCTGTTTCTCTCGAGTTCACCACGGAAAGTGGCGTTTATCAGGGGTACGCCTTTTTCTCCTTAACTTTGTGACTGATATGGTTCCAGAGACCGCTTTTTATCATGTGGGGATAGTGGCATTGAAATTCTCCGGGATGGAAAGGTATCAAACCTGAAATGTGCGCATTGAGAAGGCTCGTTTGGCATTTGCCAACATGAGTCATCTATGGCGTCTGCATGACATCCGTTTATCCATCGAGGGTCGAGTGAGCGCTGCAGACGTCAGGCCCGTGCATCTGTATGGTTCGGAAACATGGCCAATATCGGTGGAGGATGTACGAAGATTGTCGGTATTTGGACACCGATGTCTTCGTAGTACTGCTCTAATCTGGTGGGATCACCTAATAAGCAATACTGAGGTTCGGCGAAGAGTTTTAGGTTCTCGAACCAAATCTTAAGATGAAGCGCTAAAGATCCTCAGGCTGAGATGGTTGATACATGTGTTACGCATGTCCTCTGACGGGATTCATCTGCGCACAATGCTTGCTGATGTGGGTAACGGTTGGGGGATGAGTAAGGTTAGTCAGTTCATGACAAGGAAGAAAGGTATGAAAGATCTAATCTGCGGACTTGGCCATGTAGAGCGTGTTAGACTTCCTAGGTGGGGTCCAAGAGACCTTCCCATCAGGTGGTTATATATATATACATATATATATATATATATATATATATATATATATATATATATATATATATATATATATATATATATATATATATATATATATATATATATATAATTCCGCGCCCTCCCTCAAAATTTCGCTAAAATCTTAAAATCGGTTCATGCTCCAGGATGCCACCCATTCCGCTTTACGTCTTAGTAGACTTCCTTGGTTGGAGCACGTGTTATGTATGGCAAACACACGTCTACCATACCGTGTCCTATTCTCCGTTCCTCCTAGGGAGTGGAAGAGACCACGTGGAGGTCAGCAGACGACCCGACAGGGAGGAATGAGAAAATGTACAGGAAACTTAGGAAAAGTAGGTGCTTGCCGTTTTCACGATTGGGGTCCAAAAGATCCGTCTACCAGTTGGCTGGAGACACTGAAGGATATGGCAGCGAACCGCGAGCAGTGGCGATCGTGTTGTCACTTTCTATCGAATCAGAATGATTGATCGATGTACGTTTGTACAGTCAGACTGTATTTCGTGTGTTGGCTACTAGGGCATTCTTTCCTTTTCCCACCCATGTAGGTCCACACCCTGTCCATCTTGTATGATCACACTTTCTATTTCTGCGTGCAAGATGGTGGTGGTAGTTATCGGTCATGTTGTTAAACGGTGTACGATGATGATGTTGACAGATTTGAATGTTCCCTGTAGCGTCTATTTTGAGACAGTGACTCCGATCAGAGCTTACAACGTCGAAATAGATCATGTGGTATTGGGAAAATCTGCGGTCGTTCGATTTTGTTTTCGTTCTCCAACTAATCCGATTTTTTAGGCGTGCATTGCTCGTTGTATCCCAGTTACCGTCGTACTACCTTTCTCGATCAGACAAGATTCGGTGCGAGTTCAGTAAAACGTATGGCCATTAACTATCGTTCATGTTTGAATTGTTTTATCTTTCCATTTGTCAATAAAACTATATGAAGAAACGTTCGTTTTATAACTGAACTTTACCATTCACACAATTCCGAAGTTATGCTCTTTTAATTGACCGTGCAATCTTTTATATTTTGCAGATAACCATAATTTGTTGCTATGATGTGGAGTACGTCTGTACGAAGCAACAGTTTCATTTTAAGAAATTGCGTTTGTGGTCTTAAAACGACACCGGAAAACCATCGGCAAAAGATAAGCTATAAAACAAGGTACCATTGGTTTCTGGATCTACAGAAGAGTCGACAAAGAGCTCGATACCCGTGGATTCCCAGGTAGTTTTAAGTTTGATTATTATAAATGCCCGCTTTAGGGAGCCCGCAACTAGAGCAGAAATTGATGGTCAGCTCGTTGAGCTACCCGAAATGACGCTGGAATACATTGTTCCCAAGGGCCTGGCTCAGAGTGAACTAAAACCATACGTGGAATGGAGGGCTGAAACCCCGGTGACACCAGCCCTGACGGCAAGAAGACTTTTTGATCAAAAGTATTTTTCCAGTATTCAAGAAATGAGCGAACAAGGAGTGGGAACAGACGGGATCATTGGGAAGATCAAATCACAATAAGCAAAGTGGTGTTTTACGAACTCTGTTGATAGGCTCATCGAACTGGTTTTCCTGTGACATCCAGTTGTGTTTTTGTTTGCTTATAATCCGCTCTCAGTTGAATAAATCCCTGAAGCAGTTCGCGGGGGATACCTGACTGAAGGTAGTCTTGGGTAACTTGTTGGACGTTTTCTGGTTTTATCAACATAAGATTCATCAATTTCAGTAATACATCGAAGAGGCGGTCCACAACCGGACTTCCAAGGTGCTTAGCTACCTCGCGGTACGCGGTGACATCCTGCATTGCCACGAATCCACCTGTTTAAAGCGGGTAGTATACAATAAGAGAATGAATCAGTTTTTTGGCACACCGGTGTATCATTGGCTAGCATGACACTGGTTGGCATAAGACCTATTTTTCGGTCGAGACCGTAAAATATTATACCGGGTTGAACAAAGAAGACAAAAACTGACCGAAAATTGAAATGCATAGTGAAAAGTAAATCTAGTTATTAGACCCATTCTGCTTTCGTACGTCACTTACCGGTATCAGAGAAAGTAAATCCATAGAAGTGGTCTACCAGAGCTCGATTAACACGCACCCCCAGTTCCGCCAAAAAGTTTTTAAGGTTCTGTCCATCCAGATGCTGTCGTGCTTCATGAGTGACTTGGGTTAGATAGTTTACGATACGTTGGCAAGTCTAGGATTTACGGAACACAGAAACGCGAAAGAAACATTCAGCAGATTCATTTAAACTACCAAAGTATAGGATTTGTGCTATCATATATAATATATATGTATGCATATAATAATATAAATAGATCACAGGGGTTGGAGAAGCTGTTCTGGTCTAATTGAATACGACGGCGAAAAAGGGGTAGGATGGAAACTGTTGGAGAGTCAAAAACTTCAGCTTCCTCGTAACTCCAGCATCTTGACCCGCAAAAGTTACGAGAAAGCTGAAGTTTCTGACTCCGATAGCTTCCATTCTACTCCTTCTTCTTCGCCGTCGCCCAACCCCTGTGATCTATTTCGACTCTTTTCACATAACTGTCTTTCTAAGCTCAGTAACATGATTAAACATACGGCCTAGACGAACGTGTTATAGGATTTGAAAAAAGGGATCAATGGACTACTGACTAAGCCGTTCATGTTTTTGAGTCTCCGCCGGCGTTCATTTAGTGAGCGTTCAGTATTTTTATTTGCATTGGATACGCTTTTGTTTTTCCATATTGATGGTGTTTCCTTATCGGTTAGCAGAAGACGTTTGGCACATTCGAAGTCGAGCAATCTGATCAGCGCAAAAGGCTTTATAAACAACGGTGAATTAGGTCGTTGTAACGAAAAGCTGACTATTTTCCCTGAAGAACTGACTTTTAACATCAGTACCTGAACCATCTCCGTCGTAGCTGATGGGGCTCTGTACAACCCCTGACCTAGGCATGTTGGGTTTTCCTCATTTTCTGTTTTTCATCAACATTCTTATTACATCACTGATGACGAAGCAACCCCAGTAAAGTCTATTGCCATAGACAAAGTGGATCAATGAAAAGTTTCTGAAGATGTGTTGAAAAGTTTCCTTGGAAACTACTCAGCACAGCGGGTATTTATCACTCTTAGTGAACATCAAAACTCACATTAGACGGTGGCCCGCCTACCGGGATGCTTCCACCTTGACCGGACAGTTCCGGACGAAAGTCGGTCTTTCGTTGTTCCGTAGACAGTATATGTTGCACATGACCAACGATTAGATTCAAGCATCTATCCAACCCCAGCTGGAGTTTTGCTTCTAGTTCCATTTGAATGACTACACGTTTGCTCGACACATCCTGAGCGTAACTTGGACTTGTGCTATCATAAAAATTATGGGGATAAATGGTTTGATACTGAAAACACTCAATGTTGACTAAATCCGCAAGTTTGGGATAAAAATAAACAGAAAATATCGGCCAGCATTGGCCATCGAAGACATAATTTTCATCTGAGTGAAGATCTAGGTAACTTGTAAGTGTTTCTGGACTGCCTAAACAACAGTGTAACCTAGTTATCTTTGTTGATTTGAGCAATTTGAGAACCTCAGTCGTTAATATTTATTGTGAGAGAAAGCTCAAGCTAAAGTAGATTAGTTGTGTTACCTGGACAGTTACATCTCATTAGGTAGTCAGATAGCAGAAGAGGTATTGTCGCGTGTACATAAGACGCTTTCGGCTTTTTCCAACTGCAGAGATCTATGGCGCCACGTAACATCCGGTTGCCTACCGAGGTGTTTTTTAAACCGAGATTTTGTTTGCAAACTTGTGCATGTCCATTTAAACTGAGTTCCGCACCGAGCTACGTTTCAGCCTGTCAGTAGGCAAATTATTGAAAGACCTACCTAGTCTGTTAGCGTCCTTTCTGACTGCCCTGGCCAAACCATCACCATCAACCTCACTACAGTGGAAGTGTGTACTTTGTGTTTCGTCCTGTGATTGAGATAATTTCAATAAAAAGGCTTTACCAAACTGTCGAACAGAGGGATGATAATCGTTACACACGTGGTGGTTCTCCCTTCCAACCGTAGTAGAGTGACTGCGTTGGAAAAGAACAGAAAGTGGTATTCAGATCGTCTCCGTTTAGTACGCTGAATAATGAATCTTCTGTCTTCGTGAGACGTTGTTTGTTTGGATCTTCTCGGCTTGTTTGATTCAACCAATTCAATTGGGGTTTCACCATTCATCAAGTTTTCCATAATAAATGGTTTGTCAAATGGTGAACTACGGCGATGGACCTCAGCGATAACGCTGCCCATGTTGGCAAGCAGCAAGCCCCCAGGAAAGAACGGCAATGTTTCATTTAACACCCAGAAACTACAAAAGCGGCGGTTCTCCCCTCCAACGGTCTTAGAGTAGCTACCTTGAGAAATATCAAGAGGTAAACAATGGTGCTTCGATTCACGTTTTGTTGAAGCGACAAACTCGAAATATTGACACTTCTAAGAAACGCACAATTATTCGATGTAAGTGTTTATTGTTCGCTAATACAACGTCGTCACTTTCTTCTGTTTTTGTCTTCTTTTCAGAAAGATCGTTTCTTCTTGGGCTTTACTGAACGCAGTCAGCTAACCGGTCACGTTGCCTTAGGCACGCTGAAAGTCGAACGATCGGACTAACCCGCTTCCCACACACCGGCAGTCTGCATCGCATGCGAAGATCAAGTAAAGGGCCTTTTTCATCTGGAAGATCACTGCACTGTATAATGCATGACCTAAGCGTCTGTCAAAAACTTGATGCTCAACACTACTCAATGTGCTTGCTTTTAGCACAATTTGATTGCAACTTTTCTCAGTTTTGTCAAGATAACTCAAATTGTGATATTGCTGAGGAGCGCTCTCTTGTAAGGAATCTGAACAATATATCATTAGATCGTGATGTGATTTTAATGAACCTTCGCAGAATGACAAGATCTTTCACTAGAAGACCGTCGAATTGATAGAGGAATAATGAAGTAAATGGGATTTATTGGGAATGGAGTGAAACTGTCAAAACGCCACTTTAAATTCATCGCGCTACTGCGTGAAACGAGATACTTTGGAAACATTCGTGAATGTTTTTATCCATCAGAATTTCGCTGCGACGTGATTGGGTCACAAATTCAATCGGTACAATCAGGTGATCTAAAGAGGCTTGGCATTTGGTTATCAGCCTGTGTGAAAGCGGATCAGATAAAAAAACCGCTGAGAGTGTCCAAGCAAAAACCTTGTGTCATGGCTAGCGATCAGTGCTCTCCTAGGATGTCAACCGATTAACAGATTTCAGTGTCCCCATGGCATTAGCGAGGTTACAAAACCTGATCTGCTGCGTCCGTGGTAATGGAAAAAATTGTTCACATCAAGCATTTTTTACAACAGCATTTTACACACCTTCAGTTCGCTTATGCACCGCTGGCTTCATAATCTTGCAGACTTACGAAGAACTGAACACATGCTGACATTTATCCAATGATAGTCTTGATTTCTCGGTGTCAGTGTGCCAAACACTAGGTATAGACAATTAGGCCGGAATCAGGTCACGTCTTACGTACGTGCTCGCTTCCGTTTACTTCTCGTTCTTGGTTGCACGAACGTAAATGCCACACGTTCCACACAGTCGCTTTCAAACGATAACACGCAAAACAGTTTCCAGACGGAGCTGTCTGCGCAGTTATCGATGCAGCCAGATGTTCACGACCCAAATGAACGCTAGCAACAGATCAAGAAGCCTTGTATGCCGCTTCGAATGCCATCCAGGACTCTGGTTCAAGTCGGTCTTACAAACGATGGATATTTTCGACACCAGTTGCCCTGTTGGATGGTCGCAAATCCGTCCTTCCGGGTGCCACATTCAATGAAGTGCGCAAGCCCCTGAGACGCCAGCTGACTAGGAGCCTGAGAAATGACCGTGAGCAGTGGTGGATCGCGAAATGTAGGGAGACGGAAAAGGCTGCCTCAATTGGCAATGCTCGCAACCTTTTCCGTTTATCTAGAGGTCTCCATCCTTTTTCAAGGATGAGGGAGAAGCTTTGGTTTCAGAGTTAACAAAACTCCCCCGGGTAATCTGGGTTAGCGAACAGATTCCCAGGGAATGGTGTGAATCGGTGATTGTGCCGATTTTCAAGAAAAATGGCAGATCCTCTTGTAGAAACCACAGAAGAATTAGCTTTGTAAGTTTCGCGTCTAAACTACTCACCGGGTTCATTCTCCATCGATTATCCAGTGCCTGCGAGATGTGCACGCGTGAGAATCAAGCCGGTTTCAGACCCGGTTGTGATTGTATCGACCACATCTTTACTCTTCGGCAAAATATTCGTCGTCTTGAGATTTTCGACCACCGATGTTTGCGTAGTATCGCTAGGATTGAGTGGAATAGCCGAGTGAGCAACGATGAGGTCAGAAATTGAGTATTTGGCACTAATTCGGAAAACGTTCTGTCACAGCGTATCCAAGTAAGTAGACTTCGTTGGTTGGGACACGTGTTACGTATGTCAAACACACGTGTACCATACCGTGTCCTATTCTCCGTTCCTCCTAGGGAGTCGAAGAGACCATGTGGAGGTCAACAGATGACGTGACAGCGAGGGATGATAAAATGTACAGCAAACTTAGGAAAAGTAGGTGCTTTACGTCTTCGTGGTTGGGGTCCAAAAGATCCGTCCACCAGTTGGCTGGGGACACTGAAGGATATGGCAGCGAACCGCGAGCAGTGGCGATCGTGTTGTCACTTTCTATCGAATCAGAATGACTGAACGATGTGCGTTTGTACAGTTAGACTGTGTATTCCGTGTGTTGGCTACTAGGGCATTCTTTCCTTTTCCCACTCGTGTAAGTCCACTCCTTGTCCATCTTGTATATTCATACTTTCTAATGCAACGTGGAACATGGTGAGAAAGGCAGTGGTCAATGGGACTTGCCCTACTGTTTAACGCTGTACGATGATGATGATGATGCGTATACGGAAGGTGCGTCTGGTTTTTACCCATCTCCGTCATGTGTGACGTCGGCGTTATATTCGGTTGTCCGTCAAGCGTACTTTTTGATGATTAAATCCGTTCTTTTATACGGCTCAGAAGCATGGCCGCTAAGTGTAGAAGATAGGCGAAGATTGTCGGTGTTTTAGCACGGATGTCTCCGTAACGGCCCAAGTTCGGTGGGAACACCGTATCAGCAATGTTGAAGCTAGGCGTAGGGTGTTGGGAACCAGAGGTCAGTCTCTGGATCAAATACTGAATCCAAACTGGTTAAGGCGGTTGAGACATGTTTTACGCATACCCATGGGTGGAATTTCTCGGTGGACGCCGTCCTCTGAGGTGGGTAATGCTTGGAAGGAAGGACGAGGCGGTCAGTCTATGATATGGCTAAAAAGTGTGAAAGCCCTGGCCAGTGGACTTGGCCAAGTAGGACGAGTTAGACTTCCGGATTGTGGTTTACGCGACCCGCCTTCGAAATGGTTGCAGACATTAGGTGATATCGCTAGGTGTCTCGGCCAGTGACCTAGGTGTTTTCGTGCTTTTCCTTTGTCCTCTCTGTTTCCGCCTATTGCTTTGAATTTTTTACTTGACGGTTCTGTGGTCCCTACTTTCTATGGGAGGATGCTGGAAGATAGCAACCGAAAACCTTGCGCAGAAGTGCTAGGTTAGTGGTTATATGAACTGAACTGAAACATTCGTTCTGTCTCTTCATCGAGAACAAGCGGAATTCGGAGTAAACGAGAAAGATTTTTAATCGATAAAATTCGAAAAGAAAGTTGACAACTCTAGAAGGCATTCGAGAACACCAACAGCAAGGCATACGAGAACTAGCAAGCTGCTGTCATCAGCCGCGGTCTACCTTGGTCCGGATTCTACGAGAAAACAATTGGAAGCCGTTCAGGGAGCTTCGTCTGCAACGGTCATGGTTAGAAGATGCAGATCGTTGCCTTCAATTTTACACCAGGTACCTCAGTGGTGACATTGTACGGTGAATCGTGTTTAGTGACGTATGTGCAATGCGACCCAGCCGATTTATACTGGTCACAAGAGTATGCAGCGAGTTCGTCGCTGATCAATATTAGGATAGAAATCCTGGGGAAAGTTATTTGTATTTTTTCGATGGAAACATCACAGGTATTACCAGGTTTCAATTTACTGATTTTCAATAGGAAGTTCGTATCCAGATGTGCTTTAAAATTTTCTAGCTTCCATTTAGGAGGCAATGATACTAGTAGAACGATCTTGTGTATGGTCTCAACAAGATGGAGCACCTTCTCATTGCGCAGTACGTGTTCGACAGTACATCGATCTTTTTCAGACGCGTTGGAAGGAAGGAAGTGAAATGGTTGAATGACCCCCAGGTTTCCGGATCTCAATCTGTTAGAATTATTTTTGTGGTCCCAATTGGAAGGAAAAGCACACTAGGATAGGCTTGCAACCTTGGAGGACCTGAAAGTACGTATCATGTTCCAGTGCGGGAGAAGAAAGTGAAGACATCTTGCATTAGATGGATGATATTGTGCAGACAAACATCTAGACAACATTTTGAACACCAACCTTGAAATATATTTATTTTTTTCGTCTTTTGTCGATGAACATTTCAACAACACAGGACACACAAAACTATCGGCCAGTATACATTAGGTGAAGAATTTGGTATTTTTCCAGATATGATACTGATAATGAAGGTAACATATAAGGCGACTCTGAAGGATCTTGGACAAGTCAGCAGATCATATTTAGCCTCACTGTTCCTATCAATTCCGCCGGCTCTCTAGTGAAAGATTTTGGCATTTTGCGCAGATTCATTAAAGTCATATCACGAATCATTGGTATATCCCGCCTTAAAGTGATCCATTTTCTAGTAGAGAAGCACTTTGCTTCGCGTGAGAAGACCTTGCAGCAATACGGCAATTTGACTGAACTTGACAGCACTGAGAAAAGTTGTAATTAACTTGTGTTGAGTGCAATCAGTTTTAGTGAACTGCGTAGTCCCCTAAATTCGTGAATGACATCATTTCGTTTCTTCTAAATTCAACCATATCGGTAGCAGTACGGGATACAGAAATACATGGAACACATCTGCTAATAAGAACACTGATAGGGAGTCAAGAGACATTGTCGAACGAGGAACTGTTCACACTCATTCATCTCAATATATACGTGGGAGGGCAGTATTTTTGCCTATAAACCGCTAAATCAATCAGAAACGAAGCTATTTCAAAATTTAAGTGACTGGGAAGTGCGATCACAGATCAGGTGTGCGACAGTTGGTTCTTAGTTGTGATCATCCAATGTATTACAACTGTATGGGACAATAGCAGTAAAATTTCGGAGTCATTTTGGGAACAATGCATAGTTGTTGAAAGGATCATACAGGGAGAGTGGTCAGATGGTTTGAGTGGTTGATAAATACATTATTCAAGCTCGGAATATACGTTCACAACTTATCTGTATTAACCAGCTCTGGCAACTGAAGGTACTATTGACACGCGCACAAGTTCGTGGTTTCGCCACCGAACTCTTTGACTAGGCAGTGGCTTTCCTACGACTCGAGAAACGTATTCTTGCGCAACGCATCACGGAAAAGCTTGACTATATCTGGTGTCAAAGAAAACTACTCTCATTGGCGCTTTGATATTCACAGACTTCCTCCATCTTCTTGATGTTATTAATTGTAGTTTCATTCTTGACTGACGACTTACGACTAAAGTCTTTCCTAATAGACAACGGTCAAAGCCACTTTTTGTCATTTCGTGCTACCGCATGAGTGCAGTGCTTCAAAAGCCGGCAATCTGACCCTGGGACTTGGACTGAAGAGCCGCAGAAGGTCCAAGTAGGTCATGTGTGATAACGAGCCGGATGACAGTGCACGGTTAGTGGCTGTTCAAAGTAAACTGAACTAAACGTTCCTGTCCCAAGGTTGCGAACGAGTGCAACAGAGGAGGTACACTTGGCCACAACAGATCGTAGCACGGTACCGGAAATCGCCAACGGTGACGTTGAAAACTGCAGAAGATCTCACAAAGTCATGGGTAATACGGATCCGCTGGGAATAAGGAATGTACCATCATGAACGTTAGATTTCATCGACGAGTCAATAAGCGAGTAGTTACACAAACTGCACTTACCTGACAAGAGGCATGATGGACTCATCAACTGTCTTCCCAAAGAATTGAAAAATAGATGAGGCATCGTGAACAACGGAAAAGTAGACCAAATTTGCGGCCAAGTAACGCACATCGGCAACCTGAAGTCCTGAACGGGCAAAGTAAGTGTGTAAAGAAAATGATGAATACACCCAATACTTGACACCCGGACTCGCAGAACGGGTTATTTATATTCACCAAATGGAACACGTTGCGCCGTGGCTTGACGAGCAACCAGATATAACTCAGACAAAAGCGAAACCATAATCGAAAGACGGCAACACGCGCCGTGCAATGATCATGAAACTTGGTTTCTCTAGTTAGAGCACACAAATAACGGTCGAGTACTAATAGTCAAATGAAGTCAATAACAAGAAGGAAAAATGAATGATTTCCATGTAAAAGCCTCATTATGCACCGTCAACTGAGGTCCGGGCTAACCACTGGTCGTCTTCTTCAGTGAAGTGGGCTATAGAGAGCACCCCTTCCACTGCATTTCTAACCAAGCCCGAGAGGGACGACACAAGGGAGTAGCTAACTGATGAGGTCCCGATTGCACGTCTACCGATCGACGCGTGAATAATGTCACATCGGAATAGGGCATTATATGGTGGGATGGGAAAGGTTGAAAAAAGGTTTCACACGTCATACAGTTTAATTTCAACACCAAGAGCGAACGCGGCTAGTTTCATCAAACGATCTGAAATGTTCGGTGGTGCACATGGGCGATGCCGTAGGAACCGCCTAAAACACAAATCAGGGGGAAAAGGAAGTTCCCTTTGTTCACGAACACCCCGATCATTAAAGTGATTAGCTACGCGACTACATTCAGGAAAACAGCGTTGATGCAAGTCTTCTAGTGAATAAACCGAAACAACACTTCGTATGAACGTATAACATGCAGTTCGAATTAAACAGGGGAATTTACACTTAGAGAGACTATGTGGAAACGAGGTCATCCTTGAGACCACCATTCGCAAATTGTTTACTGTGTTCTCTAAACGCGTTTTGCCGGCCCGTGTAACAAGAGCAGTCCCCAAAATGTTCTCATCACTCTGAAAACGGAAGTGATTAACAGAGCAGACGCGTGCTTAAGTTGTTGAATTGACCCATTCGTTCAGTTATTGATGCACAGAGAAACAACATGAACAGGACACTCACTTTGCCAACTGTGCGCAGCTCACAACCCAGTAATAGGTAAATCGTTTCATGGTTAGTTTGCTTCAGTTCATAAGACCACTATCTTACACTCTTTGGCCCTGTTTTCGATGGCTACCTTCCAGGATCGTTCAGTAAAAGGCAAAGAGAACACAAACATGAAGTGAGAAAGAGCTTATGGAAAGTTAAGAAGCAAAAATTAGGAAGGCAGAAAAAGAGATCGAATGTAACTACGCCACTGACCGAGACACCTAGCCATATCACATAATGTCTGCAACCGTTTCAAAGATGAGTCACGTGGACTCCAACCTGAGAGTCAAACGTCCTATGTGGTCAAGGTTTTCTTGTCTTTCTGCCATGTCATGGATTGACCACCACGGCCTACCATCCCACCCACCTCGGAGAACAGCGTACCCCGAGAAGTCTATCGTTGGACATGCGTGTTCCTTAAAAAGATCCTCTCACCGATACAGACGACGTCCCTGAGAGGGCATCAATAAGCCGTCAGACTCCCCGAATAATTCACTAACACCGAGCTTTCGTGGACCGGCACCTCTATACCAACGGTAGAGATTACGAGTATTGCCAATTGAATCAGCTTTTTCATTTCTTTACATTTCAAAACCAACCACTGCTCACGGTCGTTTTCCAGGCTCCTCGTCAATTGGCGTTTCAGGGATTTACGCGCCTCGTTGAATGTGGCATCCGAAGGGACGGATCTGCGACCATCCAAGAAAGCAACTGATGTCGAAGATATCCATCGTTTGTGAGACCGACTTGAATAAGAGTACTGTATGGCATTGAACGTGGCATAAAAGGCTCCCTTGACCTGTTGCCAGCGTTCATCTGATTTGTATACATCCAGCTACATCGATAACGGTGTACGCAGCTCTGCATGAAATGCAGATCGTCCGTTATCGTTTAAAAGCAACTGCACGGAGCGGATGGCTTTGTCGTGGGTGCGACCACGGACGAGACGTAAACAGAAGCGAGCACGTACCTAGGTGTGATCTAAGTCCACGGGCGTGAACTAAAATGAACGACAATCTTCAGTTGATCCGCGCCAGCGGTGACCAATAACAATATAGTCAATCTGAGTCCAACGTTGTGAGGACGAAGAAGGACGCCATGTCACTCTATGCCGCTTTTTATGACAGAAGTTCGCAGGTACCAGAAACAATCTGCGGTCAAAGCACAGCTGAATGAGACGATCGCCCTTATCGGTACGATCTGCTGGGATAGCAAATGGGTATCCGATGTGCATTTCGGAATCTTCCAAACGGCCAACTTGGGCGTTGAAATCCCCAGTAATGACCATCATGTCCATTGAATGCGCACTTCGAAGTGGCTGAGACAAATCCTGATAGAATTCCTTTTTGGTTTCAGAGGAACTGCAGTCAGTCGGTGCATACACAGACACGACTAACAAGAATTGACGATATAGTTGATTGCTGTTGACAGGCAGAGAACCGTCCAACCGAACTGCACACAAACGACTGCTGACTGGAATCCAGTCTAGTAGTGCGCGCTGAGCTTTCATGCTCAAAGCAATCCCAACGCCAGCCTGACAAGGAGAACTAGACACCGAATCACCGGACACACGAAGAGTGAAGTGAGAGACTGGGGCTGTATCTGAAGTGCGAAGAGTGATCACAAAAATGAGGATGGTTTGTATGCGTGTTTCGTAAATGCAGCGTTCATGTTGAATGTCTCAAGAGTTCTAGCGAGGGTAGCCTGTTGCCCTATTTGCCATAGTGTGCTGACTTTACCGGCAGCCAAATAAAGTGAACATTTAGGCTTAAGCAGTTCGTTTGATTTACACCCAACTCCTGAACTACTGCTTTCACCAGAGCCGCATTTACCCGTGGTGCTTTGTATCGATTTTGAATTAAGTGAGCATACGTTGGTAAGGCCGTTTACAACAAATATGCCGGGGGCTTTTGGCGAATCATAATTCGCGGCTGCCTGCATCTTAGAAGGGGTTTTCGTACGAGAACTCTAACCGGAGCCTTTGACTTCAAAGTGTGACCCACAAGACATCGGGGCGTTAACCCAGTACGAGAACGTGTGACGGTACTTCTGCTGGTCTGTCACTTGAGATCGTTGCATGCATCGCGCTTGATCTTCGCTGGTGCTTTATCATCGATTTACCTCCGCTGAGGAAGTCCTACTCACTGCCTTCTCGTGGCGGAGGTGTTCCCACTAAAGTGAGAGAAAGAAAGCGAATACCCGGCGCTCCCACCGAGTTAATTCACCAACATTCAGTCTAAAGATGGCTAAACCCTTATCCCAAACTCCTAATGGGTGGTGTATGAGGCGCACAACGGTATGCTCACCGGCATCTGTGGCTGACAAGTGCACTGGGCACCCAGGATGTTTGGCCTCATCCAAAGGATATATAAACAAAGCATTCCGTCACCGGCCCATTGTGGGTTACGGATCCCATGTTTCGTCCAACTGCTAAAGGCTCTGGTTGTGGATCCCTAAGAAAACCACCTGCTTAGGCCAGGGCAACCTGGCAGTATCGCGGACACAAACAAATCATGGACTTGGACTGTCCACCCCTTCCCCCCGATTGCACCGTGTTTAGTTTGGCAAACATTCTGAAATCGGGCGGGTGTGAAAAATATACATACATATAAGGGAGATGAAACTGGTAAGGTTAGCAGGGCTCGGAAAACCGGTACTGAAGCCTTACTTGACATTCTCAGCAATGTACTGGCAAAAAAGACTACCTTGAACGGCTCACAGGTTTCCAGAACGAGGCGGCACACGTGTGCCTTTCATTGCGGACATTACAGCGGATAATACACAGATCAGGAGCATTCGATGGAACGACGAGATTGCACCTTGGCGTGATGTGATGGCTTGCGTGTCTTCTTCTCCCGAAGAGCTATGCAGGATGACTTCCCTACGCCGGAGATACAAACACGCCTGACAGATCGATGGGTAGAAGCCAGACGAAGTCCAATCTACAAACCAGTTGAAGGACAACATCTGATTCTAACCACCACGCCCCTGGAGAGGACACTCAAGCGAATAAGCACACAGAGAAACAGTTTATCGGTCTAAAAACCTCCACTAGATGGACGTACGAGTAGAGTACCTGAGGTTTCTCTCGACGGTGGGAGAAGTCATCGCACTTCATTGGGCAGCTATCGCCCGTCTAACCTGGGCAGCCCCCGGCCCAAAGGATGCTGCCCCGTCCACGTTTCGCTTGCTCCACTGGGTGCATGGGGCTGAGGACTGAATCCGAAAAGCGGATCGATAACAGAGCACCAGCAAAGACAAGACAGAACGTATGCAACAATCAGGTTTCACGTGACAGATCAGAAGTTCTGTCACGCGTTCTTCGGTCAAGTTCTCGTGCTGCGTTAACGCCCCATTGCCTTGTGGGGCACAGTTTTGAGTCAAAGGCTCCGGTTAGGGGTCCCATAAAAACCTTTCTGAGGTATGGGCAGTCGCGAACTATGGTGTGTCCAGAAATCTACAGCGGTTAATCGGGAACCCTTCGTTTTCTCTCTGCTCTTCATCCTTTACGTTATAATTCTCAATGCCTGCGAGTAGCCACAATGAGCCGTGACAGTGAACTTGAAGCTCTCGGAAAGGGTAGAAAATTAGAAGCAGGAGATAAAGGAGGATCCATTCTCCGACTATTCTGTTCACATTGCTGCTTTCAACGTCCGCACACTTTGCAAAACGGGGCAACAGGCTACCCTAGCTAGGAGTCTTGGGACCTTTAACACAAACGCATACAAGACCCCACTTCAGTGTTACCATATCGCTCCTCAGATAAAAGCTCGGCTTCTCGTTTCATTCTTCGAGTGTCAGGTGATTCGGTTTCCAGAGCTCGTGGTTAGGCTGGCGTTGGCATCGCACTGAGTGTGAAATCTGAGCGTGCACCGGTTGACTGGATCCCGGTCAGCAGCCGACAGTGTGCAGTTCTGTGCATGTCAACAGCACTAGATTGAAGCGCCAGTTCCTATTAGTCGCTTCTGTGTATGCCCCAACTGACTGCAGCTCTCCTAAAGCTAAAAACGAATTCTATCGGGACTTGTCCCAACTGCTGCGCAGAGTTCGCTCTACGGACATCATGGTTGGTGCTGGTCATTTCAAAACTCAAGTCAGAAGCCCAAACTTGACGGAGATGAATATGAGAGGCCGATATTGCGTTCCAGCCGATCGGACTGATAATGGTGATCGACTCATTCAACTATGTTCCGACCATGAACTATTTCTATCGAGTATAAATTTCCCGCACACCAAGCGACACCGGCTAACCTGGCGTCTTCCTGCGCCTTCACAGCATTGGACTCGGATCGACCATATTGCTGTCGGTTACCGCTGGCACGGACCAATTCAAGACTGTTGATCATTTTGGTCCACGTCTGTAGAGACTGATCACGTTCTGGTCCGCGCGCGTTTTGGACTGCGTCTAGTCGGTGGCCGAAATAACACCAAAGCCAACCGTCTCTCGCAGCTGCTACTGGACGATAACCAACGATCTGCCTTCCGAACAGTATTATCCACCAGATTATCGATGCAGTCGAATGCTCAGGACCCACGAAAGCGATGGACAGAGATCAAACAGGCTCCACGTGCGGCTGCTGATGCTACCCAAGGTCCAAAAACTAGGCGTAAACGATGTGCATCTGCATCCTCAGTTGCATTGTATGATGTGCGCAGAACGAATCCTCCAAATTCCAGATACGATGAGGCACGGAGATGCCTTAAACGCTAACTGATCCGTTACCTGAGAAATGACCGTAAGCAGCGGTGCATTGCATAGTGTAGAAAAGGAAAAAGTTGCAGCCGTTGGCAACAGCCACAACCTTTTCCGTCTGATTAGACAAACCGGTCCACGTAAATCAGGCGTTAGCGAATTGATCAAGTAGGCGAACGACTTACTGATTCAAAATCAGCAGCGTCGTCTACTTCACTGGGCGAAGCATTTCGAGATGCAGTTTAATTGGCCTTTATCCTTCTCAGGTTTCCTCAGTAGCGCAATGGGTACAGCTCTTGTTGTAGATACAAGTTCTCCGACAGAAGCGCAGGTTTTTAGTGAGATAAGCTATCTTCAACGACATAAGACTGCCGGACCAGATAGGTTGCCTCCGTCCATTTTCAAACACGGTGGTCCAGCACTTTTACTGGAGTTTGATATGGCAGAAGGAACGGGATTCAAAAAAGTGGTGTGAATCGGTGATCGTACCGATTTATAAGAAAGACGATAGGTCCTACTGTGAAAACCATAGGGGAATGAGTCTGGTTAACATCGCATCCAAACTGCTCGCTGGTATCATTCTCCGCCGCTTATCAGTCGATCGCGCACAGCACAGTCTTCGACTCAGTCGATCGAACAATTCTCTGGCGCTGCCTCTTGCTGAAGGGTTTATCAGAGAAATCCACTTTCATCGTAAAATCCCTTTACATTAATAGCCGAAACCGAGTTTGGGCTCACGGTGATCTTTCACCCGAGTTCACCACGAGAAGTGGTATACGTCAGGGTTGCCCTCTCTCTCCTTTTCTCTATAACTTTGTGGTTGATATGGTCCTAGATACCGCACTTTTTCAGGTGAAGATAGCGGCAGTGAACTTTCCCTGGGTGGAAACGTACCAGACCTCGAATATGCTGACGACATAGTTCTTCTCAGTGAAGATCCAGGTAAGTTGCAAGCTTCTCTAAACAGCTTGAGTAACTGTGTAGCAGTGTTTGGTATATGTCTTGCATCTTCAAAGTACAAGATGCTCTTGCAAGACTGAGTTAGTCCAACACCAAACTCTAGTGTCTGGGGAGACTATAAACGTCGTAGACAAGTTCTGTTATCTGGGCAGGTGCTTTTCGCCCGGAGGTCGGATATCGGATGGGGTGTCTCTGCGTATACAGAAGGCTCGTTTGGCATTTGCCAACCTGAGTCATCTGTGGCGTCGAAATGACATCCGTTTATCTATCAAGGGTCGAGTGTACGCTGCAGCAGTCAGGCCCGTGCTTCTGTATGGTTCAGTGAGATGGCCACTGTGGGTGAAGGACATACGAAGATTGTCGGTATTTGTGCATCGATTTCTTCGTAGCATTGCTGGAATCTGGTGGGAACACCGTATGAGCAATGCTGAGGTTCGCCGAAAAGTCGTAGGTTCAAGGATCAAATAATTAGATGAAACACTTAAACTCACCAGGCTAAGATGGTTGGGATATGTGTTGGGCATGCCGTGTGACAGGATTCCTTGGCGTGCTGTTTGCTCAGATGAGTACCGATTGGACGATGAGTACGGGTGGTCAGTCCATGACATGGAAGAAAAGTATGAAAGGCCTACCTGGTGGACTTGGCCATGCAGCGTGCGTTAGACTTCCTGGGTGGGGTCCAAGAGACCGTCCCACTCAATGGTTAGATACGTTGGCGGATATGCCTAGATGCCGCGAACAGTGGCGCTCTCGAATTCATAAACTTTCTTCATCCGCTGAGTTCCATTATTGTCGTTCTCCTCTTACTCCTTTCATACTCTTTTTTCGTTCATTATTTCTTCGAGGTTGCCGCTAGGAGATAGCAACCAACGCCGCCGCACCCAGTGCGCGGTCAATGGTTGTCTAAGCTGAACTGAACGGACTGTGTGGAGACGCTCCGAATTTTGTTCAGACCAAGCCAAATTTATGCTTGCGATTGAAGGATGGAGAGGAGGATTCTGCGTGTTAGCTCTGAGTTTACTTATCCATCTCTTCTTGTGGGACTGCGCACATTTGCCGCACGACCGAGGGCATATCTAACAGCGTCCTTAGCATTATCCGGTTTGATTGAACACTGGATTCATCCAAGTAATGATGAAAGCTTCGTTCACAAGTTGTTGATTCTAACCACTCCGTGAATGACTATCCCGCTCGAGCTGTAGTGGTCACACCGTCATCGTGGGCCTTCAACATTTTTGCCCCCGGGTTCTAATCCTGCTTCCGCCGCCGGTCATCGCAGTTGGCTGCATCTAACTGATCGCGACCCCCTTCTTGAAATGTACCATTATTACCTGATAAAAACAAGTAAGTAAAAAGAAGATATCAAAGTATCTCAGTGTCTCTGTGAGGGTATCGGTTGACACGTCGGTAGACGGCCCAGTTCAGCTAGCGGATAGCACGTGATCATCCCATTAAAAATGGTAACCATGCTCAGGCCAGCGAAATGGGTTGATGGCCGAATCAGTTGATGACAAAATGAAACGAAATCAACCAGTCAGCGGTCAAGCGTTGTTTTAAGTGGACGAAACGAGATTAAACAGTGAACTGACAACAGTCCTTTTATCTGTCAGAGACAAAATTAGCCAATCGGGTACGTAATCAAAAGTGCCAGTCAGAATAACCGGTTAGGAAAAGCGTTCTGAACCAGTGCGCTTCGCTTGTGGTCACTTGTTTTTCTAAATATAAACTGCTTGTATTCGTATATCAAAACGAGATGGTTCAAAGGCAGAAGTCTTCTTTTTAGAGCCATTGGGACGGGTTAGTAAAATGTCATTGCATGCGTTTAGTAGAATCTAGAAGTGCACAGATTCAAACTAATTAGAAAACAGTTAATTACGATCCACTTAAACGTCACAAACTGTGCGAAGTTTCACCGTCCTTGGATTAGGGTTGCCAGAACATTCGTCAAAATAAGTTCGTTTTGAGATAACAGCACTGCATTGTACGGGGCCTTCAAAATCGGCCGTGTTGTCCGTCTCATCTTTGGACGTCTATGCCACATATTCACCCCACAATGGTTTCATTTTTCGCGTTCGGTTTTTCCTCGTTCCCATAGAAATTGTTGTGCCACTGAGGTCACAGTAAATATCGTGCTTTGACGATAATTACAAATTGTGTAACATATACGAGGATTTCAATGGTATTTCGCAAATTCATTAGCTTTGTGGCGAAAAATTCATCAGGTGGATCTATATGGAAAAAAGTGAGAATAATCTTCGGGATATCTGAAGGCCACATGGAAAAGCATCGCGCCGGTTGGAAAGTCTCTTTACAAAGACATAAAGTATACCTACTATTATGAGTTGCAACATACGCTCGCTGCTGTGAAATTTATTTGATTTATCCCACACCGTTCGTAGCGTGGTATAAAAACAGCTCGGTGTACTTTTGATCCAAGAAAGTTGGCTGCACAATAACATCGAGGATGAAATCGCCAACATTGATTGTTTCGTACCTTTCCGGGTAGACTGTCCAGCCCCCCGCGGAAATCGCGGTGGTGAAGTCATAACCTGTGTCATAGATCGGTGGTGCAGGTTTTCCGGAAATGTGTTTACTCATTCCATAATACATATCAGTGACACTGTTCTTCAATGCAAACCTAAACATCTGAGCCATAACGGGTCCCTTGTTATCGCAACGTGTATATATCTCCTACATGTGCTACCAATGAACTTTTTGAATTCTTCGATACTTTTCCATGTTCCTTCTTATTCATTTAGATTCATCCCTTTGTAAAATCTGAGGTGACTTCAATAGGTTGGATGTTGGTTTTCTCACAAAAATTGGGCTGAAAATTATTGTTACCTTCCCAAACAGAATTGAAACCCATTTAGATCTCTGCTTTTGTGAACTGTTCCAAAGTGTTCCATACCGATTATCGTTCACCGGTGGGGAGTTCGGATCATATGATCATTGAATTCTCTCTTACTATTTACGGAAAGAATGATCGTCGACGGTGTACACAATATGGCGATCGGAAGAGTCGTAAACGCCAATGCACATCTGACAACCTCGCTAGACTAGCAGACATGATTGCAGGGACTGATCTCAATGTATTTTCTCACTAAGACTAATCTTTTTTCTGCGACAACCTGAAGAATTACCTAATTTTTTTGCTTTGATATATGTTGCCCGGTTAGGACTGTATATATTCGAGAAAACGGTTTTCATCCCGTCATATAAAATACCATGCATGCAAAGCTGAAACTGTCCCTTGTTTAACGTTGTATCGAAATTAATTAGAGTCGAACTACATATACTGCATCCCATCTATGTTCGGACGCCAATGACAAATAAAAATAGTCGCGCTACTTCGAAAGTCCTCACACAGTTGAGTGGTAAGAAAACGAAGAAACTCCCACCGGCGGTGGATATTAAAGGACTCAAACGGAACTTTATCGATGGCAGAGATACACCATTAGCCTCGAGTTTCGATGCCAACAGCCGTTTAGTGCCTTTCAGTCATTTCTTCAATCCCCACAGACTATACAAAAAATTGTCCAAATTTCAACTAGATAAACCATGCAGCCCAGATGTACTATCACCAAATGTGCTTGAGGAATGTGCAGGCGTATTATCCCCTATCGCATCCAGCCTCTTCAATCGCTGCACAACCCCTACGAAGATCCCGGACGGGTAAAAATTGACCTCAATTTCACTCGTACCCAAGAAGGGAACTGACAAGTTTGGCCCAGCAGCATGTTACCCTCAATTTGTTGGAACAATTACTACTACAGCGAATATCTCAGGTTTATGTATCCCCGACATCCTCGCTTCACTTACTCATTCTGTCTTGTCCTCACAGGATCAGAAATTTATAGAGGTTGGTGTCAGTTACTTCGATCACAGTGATGCATTTAACTGCGTGGAAAGACCGAAGCTACTACAAATCCTGACGGATGGCGAAATTCAGCCAAATGATGTATACATGCTGTCCAAATACTTTTCTGGTCGAAAACAGTTTATACAATTTTGTGGTGAAACCTCCTCCATGCTTCCGCACACGCGAGGTGTGCTAAAAGGAGCAATCCTATCTCCGTTTTTTCCCCACGTATCTTTCTTATATGGCTGTCCAAGACGGCTGCATGCCGACAAAATGTGCCCATGATGTGATTCTTGGTGTCCAATACCTTGGGCAGTCTACACAAGCTCTTCTACAGGACAGCATAACTGAGTTCGCTAATTGGTCCTCCACACGCAAACTATGAATGAATCCATCGAAATCTTCCGATATATTGTTTGATCTTCACAAGGGGACCAGGTGTTCTAATCTTTTGGAATCCACTCCCTCTTTGTTCATAAACGGTAACTGCATCGAGAGAAGTTCATCGGTGGAGTACCTCGATGTTACCGTCAACCGTGACTTTTCTTGGTCCGAACATGTAATCGCAGTCTTCCTGAAAGTAAGATGGCTATCGTTTCATGTTTCAAGACTCAAATTCTTGGATGCTCCACTTCATCTCATGCAAAAATTTGTGTACTCTCGAAAGTAACACGCTGCTAGGCAAAACTTATTAGTTCAATTCTTGGGTACGAGTTAAATGAAGTTCACAAGGTTATGAAGTTATTGGTCCAGATTACTTTCCGACAGTCTCATTGCATCGGACAATGAAAAATTCGGATCTGTCGCACTAGTGACAGAATGAAAAGTACGATCCGTGTGGTGCACAAAGTTCCTTGGAGGCATGCAAATATTATCGCAAAAGATCCCTGATGTGAACCATAATGAGTGTTACCACTCACACAGCAGATCAGACACTGCGACCTCTCTAACGTCATAATTTTCTTTCCAATACTCATTGGGAACCGTGTAGTATCATGGTGTTTTCAGTGGTAAGCTGATGGATTCAGCTTTAGCAAACTGCTAAACAGAGATGGATGATGATTACTTTGGTTCGTTCTGGTGAGATACAAAATAACTGGAATTACTGCGTGCACAATATAACACTAAGCATAATTCGCGTTACCAATTTACTAGCACTAGAACGCCAGGAGACTTCGAGAAGACACTTGATTTTCATAGCAATTT
Organism: Fasciola hepatica; assembly: GCA_948099385.1. Classification (NCBI taxonomy): domain Eukaryota; kingdom Metazoa; phylum Platyhelminthes; class Trematoda; order Plagiorchiida; family Fasciolidae; genus Fasciola; species Fasciola hepatica. The sequence goes on from CANUEZ040000043.1 coordinate 36,919,188, forward strand.
GTCGAAGTTTCGTGACTTTCCCTGACGATGAGTTTCATGCGTTTCCTCAAAGTTTCGCTTTCCAGGCCACAAAGACGAAGAATCCGTTTAGAAACCAGCGGTTGTTTGTGTTCTCCTATCCGTCCTCGTGCAGGCCAATAATTAAATCTAAAGCCTTTTTATGTCGCTCGATTGTACCGACTCAACTTGTGACCCAATGACGCTCGTGTACAATGTTAGTGGATGAAAACTATCACGAAAAGTGCCAAAGCACCTCACTTAGCGATGGATTTAAAGTGCTATTTCATAGCTGCATACCATTCCCTGATATCTTACATGTATTTGAAAAAACCTTACTGGCCTTCGAATTTGGTCCGATTAGTTTGTGTGTAGCATTTTTTTCTGGCGTTATAATGCAAGGCGTCTGTACGGACATGTCGCCGTACTGTCAAGGTTTTCCCCTTGTCTTTCCAGTATGTGGCAGCTTTTTGCTGGTTATGGTAAAGTAGCATATCAAGGTAATTGGATAATCTCGGACAAGTCGGCAAATTTTATTAGAATCCGTTGCTCCCTTATCATTTCTTCCGGTCTTCAAGTGAAAGATTTTGTCATTTTGGAAATGTCAATTGAAGTACTATCACGACTCAGAGTTATCTTTCACCTTAAATTAATCAGTTTCTTAACAGGGGAGCATTTTGATTTATGCGACAAACCGTGTAGAAATACCACAATTAGATTCGACTTGACAAAACTGGATAAGTTGCAACCTTTTTTAAATGATTTTCGTCCCGTATTTGAGTGACTCGCAGATAAACGAACCCAAAGTTCCTAGACAGAGAACACCGGCTCGCTTTGCTACACGTACCAAGGGACAGCCTGTCAGACAATACCAATAACGTATCTCAAATTGTGGACAAACCGACCACAGAACCAATACAGTAAAGAAAGGCTTCAAGACGCCTAAGCAACAACAGATAGGAAACGTTCGAGACAGTGAGACAGGAACGAGCCAAGTAGCTTACAATGTAGGTCCTTATTTATGGGGGCCTTTGAATAAAATATTGCAGTCAAACACAATACACACATTCCATCCGTAGTGGTGTTGATTTGCTTAATTGATAAAAGACTGATCTGAACGGAACACTGGTTGTGTCCAGTAGTCAGTAGTCGAATAAAAGCATGTACGTAAGAAGGAACGTGTATTCAAGTACGCCTCATGCTAAGCGGTAGTTTGGACTGCAACGACGTGTTGTATTGCAACTGGTTAACCGATGTCTGGTCGGGAGTGGGATATCGCTTGTCGCCGAAGTATGTAGGAATTTTTCTTGCTCGCATAACTGAATTCATTGGTTTATCAATTAACACATCACGGCATATTTACGGTTTCCGATCAGTAACAAAAAACAAACTATGGCGTTAGAGAAGTCACAACTTCTGATTCACTGTTTGAGTGGTAATACTCCCAGCGATTCACATCAGAGATCTTCTGAAATAAGATCACATGCCTTCAAGATATTTTATATGTACCATACGAATCGTATTTTTCATTCTTTTACAAGCTCTACGGGTTCGAGTTTTTATTTGTTTGATATAATCAAAAAGGGATTGGTATTAATAACAATAAACTGTTATCGCATACAATGCAACTGTCGGAAAGCAATCTGAACCACCAACTAATCTAACTCCTTGGAGAGCACCGGAAATCGACTACATGCTGACGTTTGCCTTTCAGTATTTTTGGTTTCACAGACGATTCTACGGGCGAAAATTTTCAGTGTTCAAAATATGTGGTCTAAGCACTCAGGCTGGCCCCTCTGAGCGCAAAACGATTTTCGGTAATTTGCCTACTGTGAAGCACAAAAGTAGTCCGATGCAGAACGTAGTTCAGGTGGGCTGGGACACACCAAAATTTCTTCCATGACTTAAAAAAAATTGTCCATGATAATCAAGATAGTGAAATATCTGTACCACGTGTTTTGGTTTGTTGTGAAGAATATAAGCAATCTGCGTCGTCGTACACATACCCAGCAACTTGATTGGGAACAAAAACTGAAGGGTGATAGCGGACTGAGCATCGTAGGAAGGAAAGCTGAGACCGCGTGCGTAGGTGCAATTTTGTAACACCACACAAAAACGCAGGTGTAGGCAGAGGGAAAACTGAACCGGGGTCCCCTCACAAGCCATTTACACATTGCAATTCGAATGTATAAAATACGGTATGAAACAAATCACGTTCTCCCCACTTTTCTTCCATAGATAATTGTGTGTATCCACCGGGGTACAAACAGAGTAGAAAATTGATAACGAGACAGATCAGATGACCGAAACGAAAAATATAGTAGTTATAAAATGGATAATATACTGGGAAAAACTAACCCTGCAGCGCCAGAGTCACACCATATTCAACGTGATCGACCATCAAAAAGTGATACAGGTGAGTGAAGATACGCTTCCCATTTTCGGCGAATTCAGAGGGTTGTGAGAGCTATTCAAGAGGGGTACAGGAAAAGACAGGTATTAATATGGAATGTCGAACCACAAGAATACGTACGAACCGAGCCTAAAGAAAATGACGCAGTGTCTATTGCCAGAAAATACTACTAGGTTATTCAATTATATTCATGCAAATGGGTTCGAGAACAGGTACGGTGCAAACGCCAGCATACCTTTTTGACGCTGTCTTGTTTGATTCAATGGTTTCGGTTAATGCTGATGCGGGGAATTCACAAAGCTCACTGCACAATATTCGCACCACCGATTGCAGTCCTGAGTCACTCCTGTGTCCCAACCGGAAAGTTGACGGGCACTGGTAGACCAGCGCTGAAACCACATTCTCTGACAACATCCGGCCTACAGTCAGTGGTAGTGTGCACTGTGACAACGAGCAGACATCGGTTGCTGTCGCGCCCTATTTTGGCCATGAACGAACCTTCCAAACGGATCACACACAGTCCACTGCTAACAGGAACCCAGTCACGCAAACCAAACTCTGCTCTAGCGTTCAAAGAGATTCACACACTCTCATGATCGGATACACAAGCCGCGGTATGCCCGGAGGAGCGTAAAGTGAATGCATGTCCAGTAAGCGAATTGAGTAGAAATACGCTGGTCGGATCTTGAATGCGTCTCGGACAAGAAGCACAAATCTATGGGTAGAGTCTCCAGGGTGCGCGCCAGATCTGCGTGCTGGCCTGTTGGCAATAGAGTACGTACGCTGAAAGGTGAAGGCTTCCGTGGTACAGGTGGCCTTAGTATTTAGTTTACCGAACCACACACTGGAAGGAAGTATCCCGCTTTTATAATCAGTATCTTCGTCAACGGTGGCCTGAGGAGCATAGAAAAGAGCATTGTTGACGTCTGTGTGTATAAAATGGTATGTGGGAAGGATTGGTTCGGTGAAAGCATGAAGAGGCGGTAAGACTTTCAGTAGCATGGGTAGGACGAGAACGACTGTGTATGTGTAACTAGTGATATTCATACAGAGCATATAGTTTGGTTACTACCCGGCTGCCCAAACCGAAGCAGGAGTTGGTCTTAGGAAGCTCCATCTGCAAAGCCTTTATCAGAGATCTAGCTAAAAACGCAGTGGGGCAAAACCAGAAAACCACGTCCGTTGAAAGTCGGCGACCAGAGGGATGGTTCACACGCCCTTCAGAGTGGATCCAGGGTTTCCAGAGTACCCATACATTCCAGAAAAAGAGATAGCAGAGCTAACACGTCTCAACATTGGTTGTGATGTCTTTGCTCTGCGACACAGAGTTATACCTTATTCTAAACTGACAGCTAAAAAATTTGGACGAATTTAAGGGATTCCCGCTATGTGTGCAAGTTAGTTACCGTAAATGCATATTACATCTATGTAGAATTTATCAATGAAACGAAGAGCCGGGATGATGTAACAGATGAAAAATCTACTTGGATTCCTTACAGAAAAAGTCCAGATCACGAATCTAAATCCAACCCACGACCATCCGCTCACCGGACAGTTGCTCTACCAGATGAGCTATCGCAATACGGCCACCAGGAAGCGAATAATGCAAAAGAATATCCAAATCGAACATCATATTCACTGAAACTTTGTACCGCATTATTTTCAGTTCCTCCGTTTTCGCTGACTCTCATTTGGCTCATAGGTATACTAGCCTGATTTTTGTAGTATGATGGTAAATAGGAGGTTGACCATGAAGCAGTCTGATTTTGAACGTTCGCGTTATGTACATCACATCCACGGAGAAATTACTATGTTGCATTCTAGACTCCAGTACCATCGTCCGATTGGCACACCCATAAAATTCTTCTGTTACGCTTTACTTTAATGCTCTTCCCTAAGCCCATTTTATATATGGTAGGGTATACCTTGTCAGGGAACTCCGTGTTCTGCTCTCTAAGATATGGAATTGTGGGTAGGTACACTCCCAGTGTGAAGAATTGATTGCTGTCCCCTTGTTCGAAAAGGGTTTACGTAGTGATTGAGCTAACCATAAGTATGTAAGCCTTATCCAAAAAGCGTCGAAGCTGCTTGCATCCGTCATGCTTCGCGGATTGCACCAAATGTGTCAAAAGCATGTTTGTGAGGAGCAGGCTGCCTTTCGCACTGCTCTTGGATGACTAGGCAAAACCTTTAACCTCCGACAACTGCTGGAGAATAGCCATACAGTCCAAAGACCAACGATCATCGTATTCCTGTACATTCGCACATCATTCGACTCTGTCAATATGACTGCACTAAAAGCATGTATTTTATTACATGCCTGCGCATGAGTGCCGTGGAAGCGATATACCTCACGGCCACAGAGGCCCACTACACTACCAAAAAGAAATGGAGTATTAAAGAAGTGTGTCCGTATAACAGAACCACCGTTACAGTTGAGGTCAAGTAATTCAACTGGTTGAGGGATCTTCTGGACCCACACCACGAAGAAGTGAGGTGCTTACTTTTCCTGAGTTAGACGTAGATTTCGTCATTTCCCACTGCCTCATCATCTGTTGGCCTCCATGTGATTTCTTCCACTCCAGAGAAGGAACGGAAAACAAGATACAGTACAGTAGACATGTTTCGCATACGCAACGCGTGCCAGAACCAACGAAGTCTACTGAGCTGGGTACACTATAACTGAACACTTTCTGGACTGCCATCAAATGTTTTCGATTTCCAACCTAAGCATTGCTCACCCGGTCATTCCATTCAACATCAGAGGAACTAGGCAAACATTATTGGTCGAAAACCACACGGAGACGAACATCTTCAGCACGCAGACTCCATGTCTCGCAACTACACAACAGAACTGAACGCACCACGGCACAGTACACAAGCCCTTTCAACATCAGCGAAATATCAGGTCGGAGCCACAAGCGTTTCAGTCCAACGTACGCCGCCCGTACCTTGGATATAAGCGCGCTCAATCGCATCATCGAACTCATCGTCACGCTGCTGCCAAGGTAAGTGAAGTGCGTGACAACTGCCAGCATCCCCAGCCCCATTGAATATTATGCTCAGAACCGTTGACGTCCAGTCTTGCAACATCACGTTACACTTTGAAGGTGCAAGCCACATGCCGAATGGAGCTACAGCTCTTGCGAGTCTATCGAGTGCACGTTCCGTGCATTCCAACGAGCAGACAAAGTCGTCCGGGTAATCCAAGTCACTCGGCTTCTCACCATTACCTAGTTCGACGCCTCTAACAAAATCATGCCTGGTAAGAATCACCGAATACCCAAAAATGTGAAAAAGAGGGGGTGACAAAAGTATAGGACTCCCTTTGGTGGGCCTAGATGGTTTCTACTTGAAGTCGTGTGTAACCGCCATTCTGTTTGAGGACCTCGATATATCTTCTGGTCATGTTTCATACAAGACCCGTGATTGTTCCTAGGTCAATATTCACTCACCTTCCTTTACGGGCGGTTTCCAATCCACTCTGACTGGAAAAATATAGAATAACTGTACACCTGGTGAGCAAGTATGCCCCATTCGTTATGAATCGGGTTTTAATTCGGGTTGCAGGCTGGTCACTGCATGAACTTAATTCAACGGAACAAGAGCCGATATCTTGTAGCGTATTATCAGTGACCAGAAGCATTGTCATGTTGGAATACGGCGCCACCTTGAAATCTGCTGGCCACTGGCGGAAGTAAAAGCTGTTCCAATATACGAGTATAACCTGTGGTATCCTGTATACCCTAAAGTATAAGTAGTCCTTTTTGGCGGTTGGCTGAGAAGGCTCGCCAAACCATCGCCCAACTAATGTCACTGTTTCTCTGACTAGAATGTTTCTGTTCAGTAATGATTGCAAGCACTTGGCCCATTCACATTATTTTTTTCGGTACTGAGGTGAGCATTTTCCGACTTTTCTGTCCACGCTGTGTTTCAGTCCATGATAAGCCTTGTTCCTTTGGCAGCGATGCGAGAGCAATACACTACTTTCTTCGTACTTCATCCCCGGCACAGAGTTGATCGTCCTTTTCAACGTTCGTTTTGAAACACTCACTCCGATCAAACCTTTTAACGTTGACAATGAGCATGTGTTATTGGAGAACAGACGAATTATTCTGCGTTCGTCCGATTTCGTTAGCTTTTTGGACGATTTATTCGCTTTTGAGGCGTCCATTGCTCATTATATTCCAGATACTGCCGTATGACGTTTCTCGACCAGACAAAATTTGGTGCGATTTCGGTGAGATGTATACGTCCAACCAACCAGAATGGTCACCTAGGATGCATTACTTGCTCCATTGCACATTAATCACGTGATTGCGGTTCTCATAGATTTGTCAGTTGTCAAATCCAAGGGCCGAACTGATCAGCTTGTTGCGAGGCTCAATGGCTTGTCTGGTTCTGCGAAATTCCCTATGGGACAACGCACCGGCATAGAGTCATGTAATCTTGTCACTCGTTTTTCACATTTTCTAAGTAAGAGGCAGTGCAGTTTTGTTGTGAAATTTGGTATGCCGTATAGTGCATTCAGTCGTACTGCACAGATATGGTTTCTTTACAGAATACAGAAGCGAAAAATGAGAGGAGTTCCATATTTCTGTCGCACAACGTATATATATATATATATATATATATATATATATATATATATATATATATATATATATATATATATATATATATATATATATATATATATATATATATATATATATATATATATATATATATGGCAGCAAAACGTGAATTCAATGGATCATCTACCGCAAGGTAAAATTCCATTTGAATACTCACCAACAGGCATCGCTTAGCGGCTTTTCGGACGTCTTCAATTATGTTCACTGCAACTTCCTCGGACAGGAGTGAACCCTCGTAATCACTCATATCCCGTTCTCCGGGGGCAATACGCAGCTTGGCCTTCAAATCACGTTTCAAGTCTGCGAGTCTGGCGCACGAAAATGAAAAGGATTAGCTTTATAAGTTAGAGTCGGATGTATTTTCAAGAGATATCAAACCAAGAATGCAATGAAACCTAATATCACCAGAAATGTGACTTTTTAGGGTAAAAATGGCCGTTCTTTAGGTCAACTCTAACGAAGAAATCAGCGGACTTACAATACACGTTGCTTGTGGGTGACTTATACGTGAGTCGAATTACAACGATAGAAACTCCTACCAGAAAAACGACTCCACAAAAGCGGCAGGACAAAGAAGAACTATGGAGTGACCGTTAGGAGTGACATCTCCGATTGGGAACCCCCAATCCATGATTTCTTTTAACACAGCCATGACTTCTGGTTCCAAGGAGCTGTTTCTCGAAACACCGCGCATACTGCGATACACTGCTCAATCGAGGGAACAAAACAGATACAGGATACCTGAGACCGTTCAATCTGGACAAAGTACCAATACGACGGACTAGCCAGAGGTGACAACCACGGAAGTCGAATGACCATAAAACGGTACTGTTATCAAGTCAACGATACCAAGCATCAGCAACTTTCAAGGTATGTTCATGCGCTGCACTTGATGGGGCTTACTCGAACAAAATCGCTGAGTAAGGCTAGTCATATTTCCACCCTAAAATGAGTCGATGAGAAATGAAAATGCTAAAAAATGGCTCGGCACTGTTAGTGGAATTGACAAAAGTTTTCGGTTTGATACGGGAGAAGGAACAGGCTTCAGAATATTGGCGTAAATCGGTGATCATACCGATTTATAAGGCGAGAACCACAGGTGAATAAGTCCGCTATGCATTACATGTAAACTGCTTGCTGGTATCGTTTATGTAACCCTCGCGTGAGAATCAAGCGATCTGCAAGCCTAGTCAAGGTTGTGCTGATCACATCTTCACTTTTCGACAAACCTTGGAACTCAGGCACAAATTCAATCCCTGTTTTTCATGATCTGAAAGCGGGATTCCACTCTGGCGCTACCTCTTGTTGAAGGGTGTACCAAAGAAATTCACTTCTGTCATAAAGCCCCTGTACTAGAATCCCTGAGGTCGAAGATGGGTTTAAGGTGATCTTTCATCCGAGCTTACAACGAGAAATGGTGTACGTTAAGGTAGCCCCAAGTCTTCTCTTCCCCTTAACTTAGTATCTGATAGTCATGTGAGAACAGTGGTGCTGAACCTCACCCAAATGGAAAAGTGTTGAGCTGTAAATATGCAGACGACATCGTTCTTTGCAGTGAAGATCCAGGGGAGTTGCAAGATTTCCGGGAGAGCTTGAACAACTGTGTTGCGATTTTCGGTATGTTTTGCACCTTCAAAGACCAAGATGCTGTTGTAGGACTAAATTGTTCCAACACTAAACGTTTTGGTGCATGGGGAGACTATAAATTCAGTAGATACGTTCTGTTTACTAGATATCTATATTTCACCTGGAGGTTTGATATCAGATGAAATGTCTTCGTGTACAGAGAAGGCGCGCGTGGTTTTTGTAACCTCAGTAATCTGTGGCGTCAACAAGACTTTCGTTTACCTATCAAGGGTCGAGTGTGCGTTGCAGTCGTCTGGCCCGCGCTTCTGTATGGTTCAGAAACATGGCCACTGTGGGTGGAGGATAAATGAAGATTTTCGGTATTCAATCATCCGTCTTCATGGGATTACCAGAACCTGGTGGGAACACCATATCAGCAGTGCTTAGGTTCGGCATCAAATAATCAAACTGTTAGATTAAACACTTAAACTAACTAGGTAAGGGTGGTTGTGACATGTGCTGCGCATGTCCCCTGACAGGATTCCTCGGCGAGCATCGTTCAGAGGTGAGTAATGGTCGGAAGATGAGTAAGGGCGGCCAGTCCGTGGCGTGGAAGAAAGGTATGTGAAGCCCAACGAATCAACCTCGCCATGTAGATGTTCTGGGCTTCCAGTGTGAGGTCCAGTGGTCAAGTACATTAGAGGATATGGTCGGGTTTCGCAATCAGCGGTGTTCTTTTATTCACAAACTTTCTTCATCGACTTGATGACGCAACTTTTTCTCTTCTTGCTCTTTTTATACTATTGCGCTTTTTACTGTCTTCGACTGAAGCTCTCTCTCTCTCATATATAGCAACGAAAAATGGCTGAACTTAGTGCATGGGTAATAGCTGAGTGAACTGAAAGGATACAGATCATATAATCAGACAACGCTGACAGAAAAACGTTGAAAAAGTATGAACAAAAATTTGCAGCTTTCTGAAACTTATGGCAGGCCTTCTATTTTCGTATTGACCGGTGAAAATAGGACTCAATACACGTCACAGATGTAGTGCGCTATTCGGACCAGAGTACTGCAGTCAATGGATGGATACAAAGACTAACCCTGACGTGCTCAGCGCACGTTTCTGATGACCGCGTGATTCGTAGAATTGGGTAAGATGTTTGTTCAGATGCCGTGAAAGCCATTCGGTTTCGCGTTGAATATAGTCAGTCAGGAAGCCAGAGAACAATTCTCGGAACAGCTTCGACAATTGCAATGGATCAGTGATGATTGTAAGCTCATCTGAAAGTTCTTTAAGTAATTTATCCATACTAAAATAAATAAAAAAACAATATTAACATATAAGTGATAAACGGAGTGGTTCGGGGGAAATCAGCGAAAATTATTTGGAAAAGTGTTCCGGGAGTCAGCGTTACCAACTTCGGTGGCCTGAGCAATTTGATAAACGATCTGTTGTGTTCGGAGCAGACAAAGCTGACGCACAGATTCGGTTTCACTTGAGAGATCACAAAACAGTTACATTTATATATATATATATATATATATATATATATATATATATATATATATATATATATATATATATATATAATATCCAGTTCAGATCAGATCACCATTATCCTTTGCTCGGTGCGGTCGCTTTGGTTGCTTTTTCCTGGCCGAAGTCTCAACCAGAAACAGTGAGAAAGAACGGGAATATTAGAGTACAATAAGAATATTGGTAGCGGGTCGATAAAGAAAGTTTGTGAATACAAGAGCGCCACTGGCCATTTCCTCTAACGTGCATACCCACAACCATAACTCGCGAACCTGCATCATCTGTGGCGGCGACATGACATCCGGCTGCATCTCAAGGGAAGGGTGTACAGCGCCACAGTTCGTAGTGTTCTTTATGGTTGCGAGACCTGGCCCCTCCGCACTGAGGATGCTCAGAGTCTCTCCGTTTTCGACCAGCGGTGTCTCCGAAGTATTGCGCGTGTCTGATGCGAACATCGAATGAGCACTGGCGAGGTTTGTCATCGTGCGTTTTATGCTGACAGAAATAATCATTCTAAACCGTCTCCGACGGCTCAGACACGATTTGCGTATGCCCACCAGTCGATTACTTTTTAGTGCTCTTTTTGCACGTGTTGGGCTACGCCTGCAGAGAAGACGTAGCGGTCAGGTTATGACTTGGCGTGGGAGCGTGAAGAGGATAGCTTCAGCTTCGGTTTTGGTTGGTACCTCCCGCTTACCTGGTCGGGGTCCAAGAGATGAGGAATACCGTTGGTTCGGGACGCTGAGATATATGAACCAGAACCCAATCCAGTGGCTCGAGTACTGTATGGCTGTCGACTTCCCGATCAACATAAACAAGTGAAAAACAGGCAAAACAGTCTACAAAACGTGTGGTGAAAATTAGAAAAAACATATACTTTCACCTGTTGTATTCTTCATACTACCCTTCCCCTATGTGGGAGGGTTGCTTTCACAACATCCAGGAAATATAACACGCCCAACGTAGCCAAGTCAGAAGGCTACGTTTTGTATACCTTTTTTCCATGTCATGGACTGACCACCCGTACCCATCGTCCAACCGGTACTCATCTGAGCAAACAGCACGCCAAGGAATCCTGTCACACGGCATGCGCAACACATATCCCAACCATCTTAGCCTGGTGAGTTTAAGTGTTTCATCTAATTATTTGATCCTTGAACCTACGACTTTTCGGCGAACCTCAGCATTGCTCACACGGTGTTCCCACCAGATTCCAGCAATGCTACGAAGAAATCGATGCACAAATACCGACAATCTTCGTATGTCCTTCACCCACAGTGGCCATCTCACCGAACCATACAGAAGCACGGGCCTGACTGCTGCAGCGTACACTCGACCCTTGATAGATAAACGGATGTCATTTCGACGCCACAGATGACTCAGGTTGGCAAATGCCAAACGAGCCTTCTGTATACGCAGAGACACCCCATCCGATATCCGACCTCCGGGCGAAAAGCACCTGCCCAGATAACAGAACTTGTCTACGACGTTTATAGTCTCCCCAGACACTAGAGTTTGGTGTTGGACTAACTCAGTCTTGCAAGAGCATCTTGTACTTTGAAGATGCAAGACATATACCAAACACTGCTACACAGTTACTCAAGCTGTTTAGAGAAGCTTGCAACTTACCTGGATCTTCACTGAGAAGAACTCTGTCGTCCGCATACTCAAGGTCTGACACTCCCACTAGGGAAAATTTCAATACAGTTACCACCACATGACAAAAGTGCAGTCCCTAGGACCATATCAACCATAAAGGAGAGTGAGGGCAACCCTGACGTACACCACTTTTCGTGGTGAACTCGGATGAAAGATCACCGTAAGCCCGAACTCGGCTTCGGCTATTAATGTAAAAGGATTTTACTATGGAAAAAATTTCTCTGGTAAACCCTTCAGCAAGAGGCAGCGCCAGAGAATTGTTCGATCAACTGAGTCGAAGGCCGCTTCAGGATCAACGAAAACGAAAATAGTGGGTCTATCGAAGACGTGGACGGCGAACTCAGGTCAGTGAATCGATTTGCGATGGATAACCCATCCATAGAAAACAGCAAAGGCTTGAACACTGGGCCGAATACTTCAAGGAACAGTTTAGCTGGCCGCACACTAGTGTAGTTACTCCTGTATCAACAACTGCGACTCCTTGGGTGGTATCACTTGAGCCCCCATCGGAAGCTGAAGTAGAGTCATGTATTCCATTACTAAGGCGGGGGAAAGCGGCAGGTCCCGAAGCACTTCCTCCAGTTCTTTTCAAACTGGGTGGCGAGGCGTTGATAAAATCAGTTACCGCTTTGCTCCGTGACATTTGGAACGAGGAGCGTATTCCGTTTATATGGAGTGAGTTGATGATTGTGCCCATCTTCAAGAAGTGAATACGCAGTGACTGCAGTAACCATCGTGGGATTAGCATAATTCCGATAGTCATCAAAGTATGAGCCTCAATTCTACTGCACCGTCTTATACCGGCTCGACTTCTTTAAGCCGGAGATGCAATCACGCTTAGAAGGTTAGTGGGTAGAGGCCAGTTGTTTGTAATTTCTTGGTGTACTATAGGGTTCGGGACAGGTCGACAAAAAGATTTTGTTGTTTTATCACAGTCGTTTTGTTTTTGGAGAATAACCTCCACTGATTCTTGTGCCTCAGTATGGCCATCACAACGAGACTGCACCTTGACGTGGTATGATGGCTTGCGCGCCTCTATGACCCAAAGAGCCATACAGGGTGACTTCTTTAAGCCGGAGATGCAATCACGCTTAGAAGGTCAGTGGGTAGAGGCCAGACAAAGTCCAATCTCCTGGTCCTCCAGGTTGCGGGGTAGATCTGAGCTGGAAACTCAGTCGGCAAAATCAACGAAAGAATAATTGATCCAAGCAAATGGGCTTCCACTAAGCCATCCCGCTGCCTTGCGGATAGGTTCTTGTTAGAACTAAAGGCTTTGGATGAGGACCCTAATCGTTCTCTTGCTTTGTGACTGGACACGCTAGAACCCGTCCAACATCTCCCATGAACTGCACGAATAGAAAGAATTCCATACTGCATCGGTCGTCGCGCAGGATAATCAGGACCGCGCTGCCCATTGCATCGAGCGGGGTGGGTAGTGATAAGTGTGCTACTGCTCAGAGTTCCCTCTCTTTTATTCAACCTTTGTCTTCTATGTGCTGTGAGACTCCACGGGTCAGTTGACGTTCGAAAGGATAGTTGTGTTAAACGCAATTTGTTTGTAATCTCGGCGTACGCCCCAACGGACTGCAGCTCAGACGCGTAGGAAGATGAGTTCTGTAATGAATTCGCCACCCTCGTTCTCATTAGTAAAGGTTCTGACATTGTTGTGCTAGCTGGTGACTTCAATGCACAAGTTGGCAAACTTAGTGTGTCGGAAGCTTGTTTAGGTGTGTGTTGTGCTTTACCCACTGAACATACAGATAACGGGGATAGGCTTCTCCAGTTTTGTGCAAACAATCGATTGTTCTTGTCTAGCACCATTTCCGACACAGCTCGCGTCGTACGATGACATGGCGCTCTGTTTATACGGGTACTCCAAACCAGATTGATCATATCGCCGTAAGCTACCGGTGGCGCAGTTCTGTTCAGAACTGTAGATCTTACTGGTCCACGTACGTAGAGTCGGACCATGCATTAGTTTTACTGCGATTATCTCTGCAGCTCCATAGCCAGCGACGCAAACCACAAACCCGGTTAGCCGTGCAACGTTTGTGTGATCCAGAAGTTCGCGCCCGTTGTAAACAGAAGATCTACGACGAACAGTAATGTAGATGAGTATTGGGCCCACTTCAAACAGGCGATGGACGCGGCAGCACGTTTCGCCTGAGGTCGCAGATCAGCTGTCCATGAAAGAAATCGGATTTCGCAAGAGTCGATCAGACTAATAGAGTAAAAACGTCAGCTCTCAATCCGTAAGGAGATGATTAAGATGCGGAGAAAACTGCAAAGGCAGGTAACGAAAAGCCTTAAGAATGAGCGCGAAAATTGGTGGGTCATGCTAGTCGAAGAAATGGAACTACCAGCTGCTTCAGGTAACGGTCAAAGACTGTTCAAACTTATTCGTGACACCGATTCAATCGGTCAGACAGCGCTTCTCAGTGTTCTTCATCGAAAAGGTATGCCCCAGAAGTTCGTAAACCTACTGAGATCATTGTATTCTCATACTTCTGGCCGCGTAAGAGTTTACGGTGAACTATCCGGTCGGTTCGAAACGACCAGTGGTGTTCCACAGGGATGTCCCATGTCTCCATTCCTGTTCAGCTTCGTCATGGACGAAATAATGGCCAGTGCGCTGCAAAACCTCCATGATGTAGGCGTCGAATTAGGAAATAGTGGAAAACTGTGTGACCTAGATTACGCGGACGACGTTGTCTGTTTGTTCGAATCCATGGAACATGTTCAACGTGCACTAGATAAACTCTCAAGAGCTGTAGCTTTATTCGGCATGCACTTTGCACCCTTAAAGTGCAAGGTGATGTTACAAGACTGGACGTCAACGATTCCGAGGTTGATGCTCGATGAGGAGGTGCTGTCAGTGTTCGACCACTTCACCTACCTCGGCAGCAGCTTGACGACAGATGGGAGCACTGTGGTAGAGGTGAGCACGCGTTTATCCAAGGCTCGATCGGCGTACGCGGGACTGAAGCACTTGTGGCGCCGACCTGATATTTCATTGAAGTTGAAAGGTCGTGTGTACTGTGCAGCAGTGCGTTTAGTTTTGTTGCATGGTTGCGAGACTTCGAGTCTGCGTGCTGAAAATATTCGTTGTCTTGAGATTTTCGACCACCGATGTTTGCGTAGTAGCGCTAGGATTGAGTGGGATAGCCGAGTGAGCAACGGTGAGGTCAGAAAGCGAGTATTGGGTACTAATTCAGAGAACGTTTTGTCACAGCGTATCCAACTTAGCAGACTTCATTGGTTGGGACACGTGTTACGTATGGCAAACACACGTCTACCATACCGTGTCCTATTCTCCGCCCCTCCTAGGGAGGGGAAGAAACGACGTGGAGGTCAACAGATGACGTGGCAGCGAGGAATGATAAAATGTACAGCAAACTTCACGTCTTCGTGGTTGGGGTCCAAAATATCCGTCTACCAGTTGGCTGGAGACGTTGAAGGATATGGCAGCGAACCACGAGCAGTGGCGATCGTGTTGTCACTCTCTATCGAATCAGAATGACTGATCGATGTGCGTCTGTACAGTTAGACTGTATTTCGTGTGTTAGCTACTAGGGCATTCTTTCCTTTTCCCATCCGTGTAGATCCACTCCCTTTCCATCTTGTATATTCAGACTTTCTAATTCAACGTGCAACATGGTGAGAAATGCAGTGATCAGTGGGGCTTGCCCTACTGTTTAACGTTGCACGATGATGATGATGATGTGCTCATGTTCTACAATTTGTCGATGAGTGAGGATATGATCAATACAGCCTCGACCAGGTCTAAAACCTGCCTGATTCTTGTACACCAGGAGCGGAGAACAATACCAGCAAGTTTTAACAAGAGGACTCGTAGCCTTTCTCATTAATCTATACGATTAGCGATTCACACCAACCCTTTGGAGCTTTTTCCATCTCCCATATCAAATGGAGGAGTTTTGTCAATTCGAGTAACAGCATCAAGCAATCTTTTTTGAAAATGGACGGAGGTAACCCATCTGGTCCGGAGCCTTGTATCGTCTAAGGTAGCTTATCTCACGGAGAACCTGGGTTTCTGACTGATTCTTGGTATCACTTACCAGAGCTGTAACAATGGTGCTAATTAGCAAGCATGTTGTGGATAAAGACCCACTAAACTGCTTCTCGCATTGCTCTATCCAACGAACTCGACGACGATCCTGAGTCTGAATCAGTGAGCCGTTCGCCTTTTTTGATCAGCTCACTAACGCCTGGCTTTCGGAGACCGGTATTTCTGGATAAACGGAAAAAGTTGCGACGGTTGCTAATCACAATCCACTAATGCGGTCGTTTCTCAGGCTACGAATCAGTTAGCGATTAAGGCATCTCCGTGCCTGATCTTATCTGCAAACCGGAGTAATCGATCTGCGAGCATCTAACAGCGCAACTGAAGATAAGGACATCCATCGTTTCTGTTTGTGTTTGGTCGTTGCACCTTCGGCACCATTAGCAGCCCCAGATAGAGCCCGATGGATCTCTGTCCATAGCTCTCGTGGATCCTAAGCATTCGACTGCATCGATAATCTGGTGGATAATACTGTTCGGAAGGCAGATCGTTGGTTATCGTCCAGTAGCAGCTGCGAGAGACGGTTGGCTTTGGTGTTATTTCGGCCACCGACTAGACGTAGTCCAAAACGCGCGCGGACCAGAACGTGATCAGTCTCTACAGACGTGGACCAAAAAGATCGACAGTCTTGAGTCGGCCCCCATCAACAGTAACCGATAGCAATTTCTACTCGCTAGGGATAGTACTTGATCGGAATAAGTCGATCACCGTTATCAGTTCGATCGGCCGGAACGCAATATGAGCCTCCCATTTTTCTCTCCATCTCGACTTGAGCAATGAAATGACCAGCAACAACCATGATGTCCGTAGAGCAAACTCTGCAGAGCAGTTGGGACAAGTCCTGGTAGAATTCGTCTTTAGCCTTAGAGAGCTACAGTCATTTAAAGCGTACACAGACAAGATAAACAAGTACCAAGCTCCAATCCAGTGCTGTTGACAAACACAGGACCATTCAACCGGACCGCACACAGACGACCATTGAAGGGGATCCATTCGAGTGGTGCACGCTCAGGTTTCACGCTAAAAGCGATGCCAACCACAGAACCAGACACCGAATCGCCCGACACGTGATGCGTGAAACGAGAAGCCGACTTTGTAGTTGGGGAGCGAAGTGTTGCCAATGAAGTTGGGTCATTCATGCGTGTTTCGGATAAACGACACACATCCATGATAAAGGTTTTAGGAGTTCTATCAGGTGCAGCCTTCCATCCCGTTTGGCAAAATACATATATATATATATATATATATATATATATATATATATATATATATATATATATATATATATATATATATATATATATATATATATATATAGAGAGAGAGAGAGAGAGAGAGAGAGAGAGAGAGAGAGAGAATGACTAGCAGTCAGACAATCCAGTGGAAAGCGCCGGGCGTTCGACTTCGATCTTACAAATTAAAGAAGACACCCGCTCCCCACCCCATTAAAAAATATAAAATGTTGTGTATACCACCTCCTCGGCGGAAGCCACTTGGGATGCGCGGTCATTTGGGAGCATTCAGGACCAGCAGCCGCCTCGGAGCCGGAGACACTCATCCCTGACCATCATCATCATCATCGTACAGCGTTAAACAGTAGGGCAAGCCCCACTGATCACTGCATTTCTCATCAGGTTGCACGCTGAATTAGAAAGTATGAATTTACGAGATGGACAAGGAGTGGACTTACACGGATGGGAAAAGGAAAGAATGCCCTAGTAGCTAACACACGAAATACAGTCTAACTGTACAAACGCACATCGATCAGTCATTCTGATTCGACAGAAAGTGACAACACAGCCGTTTACCGGTCTGGGGACAAATGGCTTATCACCTAAGGAGATCGACTTTCTGAGATTCACTGCCATCCCATCACCAGAGTTATCTAGGTTAGCTGAGTTTAGCTGGAAGCGAATGAATGCACTCACTTATGCAAAATTGGTCCGTTTGAAGGATCTCGAAGTTCTGATTTCTGAGAGAAGCGGAAGCCACGGTAGAATTCCATTGCTCAATAACACAGCATAGTCGGTCACCTACTTTTCCTAAGTCTGCTGTACATTGTTCATTCCTTGCTTCCACGTCATCTGTTGACCTTCACGTGGTCTATTCCACTCCCTAGGAGGAACGGAGAATAGGACACGGTATGGTAGACGTGTGTTTGCCATACGTAACACATGCCCCAACCAATGAAGTCTGCTAAGTTGGATACGCTGTGACAAAACGTTCTCTGAATTAGTACCCAATACTCGATTTCTGACCTCAGCAGTGCTTACTGTCATTTCATCCAATCTTAGCGATAATACGCAAGCATCGGTGGTCGAAAACCTCAAGACGACGAATATCTTCTGCACGCAGATTCCAAGTCTCGCAACCATGCAACAAAACTAAACGCACTGCTGCACAGTACACACGACCTTTCAACTTCAATGAAATATCAGGTCGGCGCCACAAGTGCTTCAGTCCCGCGTACGCCGATCGAGCCTTGGATAAACGCGTGCTCACCTCTACCACAGTGCTCCCATCTGTCGTCAAGCTGCTGCCGAGGTAGGTGAAGTGGTCGAACACTGACAGCACCTCCCCATCGAGCATCAACCTCGGAATCGTTGACGTCCAGTCTTGTAACATCACCTTGCACTTTGAAGGTGTAAAGCGCATGCCGAATAAAGCTACAGCTCTTGAGAGTTTATCTAGTGCACGTTGAACATGTTCCATGGATTCGAACAAACAGACAACGTCGTCCGCGTAATCTAGGTCACAGTTTTCCACTATTTCCTAGTTCGACGCCTACATCCTGAAGATTTTGCAGCGCACTGGCCATTATTCCGTCCATGAAGAAGCTGAACAGGAATGGAGACATAGGACATCCCTGTGGAAAACCACTGGTCGTTTCGAACCGACCGGATAGTTCACCGTAAACTCTTACGCGGCCAGAAGTATGAGAATACAATGATCTCAGTAGGTTTACGAACTTCTGGGGCATACCTTTTCGATGAAGAACACTGAGAAGCGCTGTCTGACCGATTGAATCGGTGTCACGAATAAGTTTGAACAGTCTTTGACCGTTACCTGAAGCAGCTGGCAGTTCCATTTCTTCGGCTAGCATGACCCACCAATTTTCGCGCTCATTCTTAAGGCTTTTCGTTACCTGCCTTTGCAGTTTTCTCCGCATCTTAATCATCTCCTTACGGATTGAGAGCTGACGTTTTTACTCTATTAGTCTGATCGACTCTTGCGAAATCCGATTTCTTTCATGGACAGCTGATCTGCGACCTCAGGCGAAACGTGCTGCCGCGTCCATCGCCTGTTTGAAATAGGCCCAATACTCATCTACATTACTGTTCGTCGTAGATCTTCTGTTTATAACGGGCGCGAACTTCTGGATCACACAAACGTTGCACGGCTAACCGGGTTTGTGGTTTGCGTCGCTGGCTATGGAGCTGCAGAGATAATCGCAGTAAAACTAATGCATGGTCCGACTCTACGTACGTGGACCAGTAAGATCTACAGTTCTGAACAGAACTGCGCCACCGGTAGCTTACGGCGATATGATCAATCTGGTTTGGAGTACCCGTATAAACAGAGCGCCATGTCATCGTACGACGCGAGCTGTGTCGGAAATGGTGCTAGACAAGAACAATCGATTGTTTGCACAAAACTGGAGAAGCCTATCCCCGTTATCTGTATGTTCAGTGGGTAAAGCACAACACACACCTAAACAAGCTTCCGACACACTAAGTTTGCCAACTTGTGCATTGAAGTCACCAGCTAGCACAACAATGTCAGAACCTTTACTAATGAGAACGAGGGTGGCGAATTCATCATAGAACTCATCTTCCTACGCGTCTGAGCTGCAGTCCGTTGGGGCGTACGCCGAGATTACAAACAAATTGCGTTTAACACAACTATCCTTTCGAACGTCAACTGACCCGTGGAGTCTCACAGCACATAGAAGACAAAGGTTGAATAAAAGAGAGGGAACTCTGAGCAGTAGCACACTTATCACTACCCACCCCGCTTGATGCAATGGGCAGCGCGGTCCTGATTATCCTGCGCGACGACCGATGCAGTATGGAATTCTTTCTATTCGTGCAGTTCATGGGAGATGTTGGACGGGTTCTAGCGTGTCCAGTCACAAAGCAAGAGAACGATTAGGGTCCTCATCCAAAGCCTTTAGTTCTAACAAGAACCTATCCGCAAGGCAGCGGGATGGCTTAGTGGAAGCCCATTTGCTTGGATCAATTATTCTTTCGTTGATTTTGCCGACTGAGTTTCCAGCTCAGATCTACCCCGCAACCTGGAGGACCAGGAGATTGGACTTTGTCTGGCCTCTACCCACTGACCTTCTAAGCGTGATTGCATCTCCGGCTTAAAGAAGTCACCCTGTATGGCTCTTTGGGTCATAGAGGCGCGCAAGCCATCATACCACGTCAAGGTGCAGTCTCGTTGTGATGGCCATACTGAGGCACAAGAATCAGTGGAGGTTATTCTCCAAAAACAAAACGACTGTGATAAAACAACAAAATCTTTTTGTCGACCTGTCCCGAACCCTATAGTACACCAAAAAATTACAAACAAATGATTGCAAGCCCGCTTCCACAAAGGTTAGCCTAGGCAACAGGAATGGCGCACAATTATTTTTTCCACCGACAACGCTGCTTTAGCCAGGACTGGTTTGATATTATTAATAGGGCACTGCTTTAGAGAATACTTAGCAAGTAGTGTTGAAGTTCAATTATATGAATTACCACATCTTCGTAAGGATGCGTGCAGCACGTCTTCAGATAGGCCTACTAAGTGTGTTACGTTGACAGAAGTGAGTGGGCGTTGGAAGGTGAATAGCGGTGGTCAACCTATAACATGGAGAAAAACCGGCCAGCAGTCTTAGTCACACACTGGGTATATCCCTGAGAGCCATTAACTCTGTGATTTAGAACATCGAATGATATGGCTAACTATAACGACCAATGACGTTCTAGCGATTACCCACAATTTGCTACTCCACCTGACACTATGTGCGGTTCTTGAAATCCGACGGACGTCTCTATTGAGATATAACAATCAAAAACAGCCCCATCTAACTGAACTGTTTCATTTAAAATTTGGTTCTACAAAACATATCGAAGCGAGAAACCACTATTCAAACGCGGAAATTCATTTGCGATCCTAAACCACCTTATACACGGAAAGATGGAAACGCACACCAGAAACTCATGAACATTTCTGTCAAGAAATCGTGTAACCAACGCGACCACACCCTAGAGTGATGGCTTGCGTGCCTCCTTCTCCCGAAGAGTTATGCAGGATGGCTTCCCTACGCCGGAGATACAAACACGCCTGACAGATCGATGGGTAGAAGCCAGACGAAGTCCAATCTACAAACCAGTTGAAGGACAACATCTGATTCTAACCACCACGCCCCTGGAGAGGACACTCAAGCGAATAAGCACACAGAGAAACAGTTTACCGGTCTAAAAACCTCCACTAGATGGACGTACGAGTAGAGTACCTGAGGTTTCTCTCGACGGTGGAAGAAGTCATCGCACTTCATTGGGCAGCTATCGCCCGTCTAACCTGGGCAGCCCCCGGCCCAAAGGATGCTGCCCCGTCCACGTTCCGCTTGCTCCACTGGGTGCATGGGGCTAAGGACTGAATCCGAAAAGCGGATCGATAACAGAGCACCAGCAAAGACAAGACAGAACGTATGCAACAATCAGGTCTCATGTGACAGATCAGAAGAAGTTCTGTCACGCGTTCTTCGGTCAAGTTTTCGTGCTGGGTTAACGCCGCATCGTCTTGAAGGTCACAGTTTTGAGTCAAAGGTTCCGGTTAGGGTTCCCATAAAAAACCCTTCCGATGTGTGGGCAGCCGCGAAGTATGATTCGCCCAGAAACCTCCGGTATCTATCCTGTAAATGGCCTTACTAATCCAAAACGCCACGGGTAAATGCGGCTCTGGTGAAAGCAGTAGTTTAGGAGTTGGGTATAAATCGAATGAACTGCTCAAGCCTAAATGTTCACTTTACTTGGCTGCTTTCAACGTCCGCACACTATGTCAGACAGGGCGACAGGCTGCCACCGCCACAACTCTTGACACCTTCAAAATAGATGTATGTTATGTCTCCGAAACACGCATAAAACCCCTCAATTCTGTGATCACTCTTCGCACTTCAGATACAGCCTCAGTCTCTCGCTTCACTCTTCGTGTGTCCGGTGATTCGGTGTCTAGTTCTCCTTGTCAGGCTGGCGTTGGGATTGCTTTGAGCATGAAAGCTCAGCGCGCACTACTAGACTGGATTCCAGTCAGCAGTCGTTTGTGTGCAGTTCGGTTGGACGGTTCTCTGCCTGTCAACAGCAATCAACTAAATTGTCGATTCTTGTTAGTCGTGTCTGTGTATGCACCGACTGATTGCAGTTCCTCTGAAACCAAAAAGGAATTCCATCAGGATTTGTCTCAGCCACTTCGAAGTGCACATTCAACGGACATGATGATCATTGCTGGGGATTTCAACGCCCAAGTTGGCCGTTTGGAAGATTCCGAAATGCACATCGGATACCCATTTGCTATCCCAGCAGATCGTACCGATAAGGGCGATCGTCTCATTCAGCTGTGCTTTGACCGCAGATTGTTTCTGGTACCTACGAACTTCTGTCATAAAAAGCGGCATAGAGTGACATGGCGTCCTTCTTCGTCCTCACAACGTTGGACTCAGATTGACTATATTGTTATTGGTCACCGCTGGCGCGGATCAACTGAAGATTGTCGTTCATTTTAGTTCACGCCCGTGGACTTAGATCACACCTAGGTACGTGCTCGCTTCTGTTTACGTCTCGTCCGTGGTCGCACCCACGACAAAGCCACCCGCTCTGTTCAGTTGCTTTTAAACGATAACGGACGATCTGCTTTCCATGCAGGGCTGCGTACACGGTTATCGATGTAGCTGGATGTATACAAATCAGATGAACGCTGGCAACAGGTCAAGGGAGCCTTTTATGCCACGTTCAATGCCATACAGTACTCTTATTCAAGTCGGTCTCACAAACGATGGATATCTTCGACATCAGTTGCTTTCTTGGATGGTCGCAGATCCGTCCCTTCGGATGCCACATTCAACGAGGCGCGTAAATCCCTGAAACGCCAATTGACGAGGAGCCTGGAAAACGACCGTGAGCAGTGGTTGGTTTTGAAATGTAAAGAAATGAAAAAGCTGATTCAATTGGCAATACTCGTAATCTCTACCGTTGGTATAGAGGTGCCGGTTCACGAAAGCTCGGTGTTAGTGAATTATTCGGGGAATCTGACGGCTCACTGATCCACTCTCAAAAACGTCGCCTGTATCGTTGGGAGGAGAGTTTCAAGGAACAATGCAGTTGGCCCACTTCCAAAGCGGATCTCCCGATTGCACCTATCGGAGAAAAGATGCAAGTGGATATCACCGCTTCATCAGAAAAAGGAGGTCATGAGGGATATAAGTTACTTGAAAAGATACAAAGCTTCTGGAACGGATGCATTGTCTCCTTCTTTTTCAAGGATGACGGCGGAGCCTTGATTTCGGAGTTAACGAAACTCCTTCAGAATATCTGGGATGGTGAGCAGAGAGATGGTGGTTAGGTTCGTTCTTTTATACGGTTCAGAAACATGGCCGTTGAAAGCAGAAGACAGACGTAGACTGTCGGTTTTTGAGCATCGATGTCTCAGCAACCCAGCCCGAATTTAGTGGGAACACCGTATTAGTAATGCCGAGGTTAGGCGTAAGGTGTTGGGAACTAGAGGTCAGTCTCTGGATCAAACATCGAATTTAAACAGATTAGGCTGGTCGGGACATGCGTTACGCGTGCCCACTGATGGACTTCCTCAGCGTACACTGTTCTCGGAGGAAAGTGGTGATTGGAAGGTAGGTCGAGGTGGTCAGTCCATGATATGGCTAAAAGGTATGAAAGTACTGACCAGTGGACTTGGCCAAGTTGGGCGTGTCAGACTTCCGGATTGGGGACCACTTGATCCGCCTACCAAATGGATGGGAACGCTGAGTGATATCGCTAGGTGTCGCGGCCAGTGGCGCAGTCGCATTCGGACTCCTTCTTTGTTTTCGTGATTTCCACTTATTGCTTTGGATTTTGAATCTTTTTCAATTGATGCTTCTTTCTGCCTTTTATTGACGATGCTGGAAGGTAGCAACCGAAACCAGGGCACCGAAGTGCGAGGTCAGTGTTTGTATAAACTAAACTGTTTGTGAACTAGACGTCAACGATTAACCGAATGAACTGAGGGAAAAAGTGGTAATGGGCGGTGGTTAAACGGTTACCTTTACGAATATACAAGCGGAACACTCACTTCTGATATTCCGTATAAAGGTTACTGAGATAGACATCAACCGGCGAGCTCGGTTCGATCCGACTATCCAAATACGGCTGTGGTAACAAAGAACGAAAGATAAACAGACGGTCTTGTTTTACGGCATAAGTACACAATGACTGTCATTTAACGCCACTGAAGTGCAAGTGCGCTTAACTTAAACACAGGAATAACCTGCCTCCCTCAATTTTCAAACTTCCTCCGGCAGACACTTTGATCAGACGGGGATCACACAATTTAGTGGCGGTTAAGACCAACTGTGATACGAGCACAAAAGGAACGCACCACTGCATATGAAACCAGAAGAGCGACCAGGGCTTTATTCAAGTTGGAACGCAGTCTTAGCTTTGGTTTTCGAAAAGAAAATGGCAACGGGTGCCTAAGAATCTTTTTCATTTTGCTCCTTCTGCCCAGTGAATAGAGAATGGCAGAAGAATTTTTGAGTTCTTTGGAGTACACGCGCACAGGAATGTAGAAACCCCAATCGGAAGCATTTCAATACGAGATCTTTGGTCTAGAACTGAAAACGCTACTGGACCACATCCGTGGACGCATCCCATGCGCTGACACAGATACGCGTTGAGCTTCAGTTCTCTAGATGTCGACGCAAACAAGAGGAACTATTAGCCATTTACACTTTGACTGAATGAGATATTTTATTGACGTTATGAACAACGGTTGTCGAACGGACTGAGTGGTTTTCTGAGTGATGTCATGGACGTGCGTTGAAGCCACAACAGACGCGTAATTGGCTTGCGGTTCGGATATGGAGGTTTGTCACAAATACTGGATACCTCAGTCAGTAGGCTAACCCAAGCGAGAGTGCCACGTGCCCGTTGGAAGTACTCACTTTAGTATGCGACTAACTCTTGCAAAAGGATTAGTCGGCTTCCACAAGTCGCGGTCGAGGACAAGATCGGTACACAGCGATATCCAGCTCTTACGCCACACACTAAGGTTTGTGGACTGACTGAAGGCCCAGATGTTTTACTTCCGGTTTGGCTGTGTTGGCCCATGCATTTAGCTGAGCGCTAAGGCAATACTTCCAGCTTGAACAAGCTGTCGGTAGAAGGTTTCAGTTCGTGAGTTCCATCTTGGATGGACGGAGGACAAGTAAGAACCATTGGAGACGGTGCCGTAAAATAAAAGAGGGCAGAACTTCTATATTTGAGCAGCGCTGTCGAGTTCAACGATCGACTATGTCATCTGACTTTGACTGTATATTGAAAATATCAGTGATAGGAGCTTTCCAGCTTTTTCGTATCTTCTACCATCGGCGACCAGGTTTCACAAACGTACGTGAGAACAGGGCGGATGGCACCATGGCAAACTTGCACTTTCGTGCGGAGGGTTATTTCATAGCGC
This sequence comes from Fasciola hepatica, assembly GCA_948099385.1. Lineage (NCBI taxonomy): Eukaryota > Metazoa > Platyhelminthes > Trematoda > Plagiorchiida > Fasciolidae > Fasciola > Fasciola hepatica. The sequence goes on from CANUEZ040000043.1 coordinate 36,944,801, forward strand.
TAGAACAGTGATTTATGTAGTTGTAGGAGAGCTTTCTTTCCGCAATCAACTGTGTGTTTGATTTCGTTTAAGCGTGACCGTTTGGTTGCACGGCATATCCAAGATATTCGAAGTCGCGCACCAGTTTCGAGATCTGGCCGGACCCGTGCTCACAGAACTAAACAATACGACATCAGGAGTACTGTGTACTACTCGGGTATCCCGTAAGCTCTTAGTGTGATCCAGAGTGACTATTGGCTGACGGAATCGAAGGCAGCTCGAAAGTCAATTAAATGGGCCATGTTTGGTTGTTCGAATTTGTACCAGTGGCCGAGGATTCACCGTGCCTTTAGGATTTCATCAACCAAACCTTTTCGACCGCGAAATCCACGTTGGGCGCATTCGTGCGTTTCTTGTGAGAACAAATTGGTTCAGAGGAACGCTGGCGAAGAAGTCAGCCGCTTTGTCGACGAAGGTGATTCCACAGTAGGTGAAGCAGATGGTTTGACGCTCCTTTTGGTAATGGGAGCAGGACAGAGGTTGCGACCGGTACAGAACTCAGCTTCCAGGCTTGTGTTCAGCTCACACTTTGTTGTGAGCTGTGCTTCGTCATGCTCACTGCTAGCCGGGATGGACTGGTGTGTATCGAGAAAGAGTAGAGACTTAGCAGAAATCTAGGGTGTCATGACACGACGGGTCAGGTCACAACTCACTATGCTAGCAGAATACAAAGCATTCTTACTAAGCAACCAGTGTTGGTTGATGTTATCTGGTAGCGTTGATTCTAGCCTTTCAGCTAGGACGTTTCGGGAAGTTGAAAGGCAAGACGGATCAGACAGTATATCCTAAGACGAGAGTGTACGAATGTGCGGCCAGTTTCATGGCCATTTTTCAGTTTTCCCGATGTGATACGTTCGATGATTTTTAATCGAAAAGGTCCAGCGAGATCTTACCAAGATACAGTTGACCTGATGCACTGTAATGCCATCGCTGGAGTACCAAGTCAGCAGGTGCTTCTTTGGTGTTGGAAGTGAGTGTTAGAGGCGACCTGTCGACTGGGATCTGCAAACGCAACTTGACTGCTACCATTTTGGTATCGCCTACCGGGCCAAATTACGTATGCTCGTCGGCGGGGCCCGTGTGAGCGTTCCAGTTGCCTGCAATTACTAAAATACCAACGCTGGAAATTCGACGGATATATATATATATATATATATATATATATATATATATATATATATATATATATATATATATATATATATATATATATATATATATATATTCATGGGGTGCCGGAGTTGGATAAGCGAACATCAGACAAATGGGCCACGTCGATTTTGTAGTCGTGGAGAGTGTGCACGGTAATGCACTGAGCACCCGCTTCTAAAAGATTTCATATGTTCAAACAAATTGTGTATGTGGCCTAGTGTTGATGTTCCCGGCTAGTGACTGGGTACGCCAGTTACCGGGGACGACATAGCAGGATTAGTGCGCATTAGACAGACAAAAAATCATAAAGATATACACGGGAAAAGCGTACGGAATGACATCCCTAGTACAACTCGGCCCTCTCAGGAGCCGGTAACTACTAGTGGTTTATACATCCTTCAACTCATCGTCTGACGAACCGGGATGATCAACGTATCTTTGAATGATTCCTTCGCTTGGCTACTGCACAAATAGCAATGCTGTTGGGCACTGCCCGACGGAGCGTTTAGATGGCACACGGTGCCAATACTTTTCAAAATAAATGGCAAGTCTTTTCAAATTGTAGGGCGCAATTTACATGTATACCTGTCGTGCAAATTGGTGACAAAAATTTGTGGCATTTTACACACATTTTGTTTTACCGCATGCCCTGATGACTAGGTGACCCTCATTGGTTTTCCTTGATGTTTGCTGGTAGGTGAGTGTTTTCAGCGATGCGCAGTTACGGGTAATATTATGAATGCATGGATGCTATAAATAAGTATCGCTTACACTATGTTTATATTGCTTCATCGTCTAATAATTGCAGTGTAGGCATTAATGGCTTGGAACATTTCACATATCATATAAAAGTAGGAATTGCTTCCAACGTTGTCAGTAGAACGTTAAGCAGTACCTCCTGCAAAATATGTAGTATTATTGAAATAGTTACTTGTTGAAACCTATTCCCTTCGTCGTTGTTCATTCCCACAGAACACATTTTTTATGCCGAAAGAGAGCAAGTGGCAAAGATATAGAAAGAGAATGAAGGAACTGGACGCCGTGCCGTGTCCCGTTTGTCACGATGCCAGTTTGTGGAAGAACGGAACTTTGTGTCCCAAAGAAAGAATCCGGAGTATGCTATTATAATAGACTAATGTACTTGAGTTTATTGAACAGCAATTACAGCTTGCACGTCTAGTGTATCTGTCGAAGCGGAGTCACAACCGCCGAAGCTACAAATAAAGGGGATGCATGGGGACCTGACAAGTGGAGATACACTTCTCATTGCTTGCACATCGGTGACGATCGTTCTACCAGACAAGTATCGTTTCTATATAGCATCAATTTTTAAGCAACGGAAGAAATACACCCATAAACATAAACATGGATGCGGTGCAACAGTCGCTGTCGAATCTATTCGTCACTGCAAACTTTAGCATGAAACGGCGAAGCGACACGCTTTCCTGTGTGGGCAAGTTTGTTCCGGGTCTCTCACGTGATCCATGGACTATTCCTCGTACACCACGTTCGTGTGAGAAAATTCAGATGGACAGTGAAATATAGATTCATGTGGGACCGACAGACAGAATGAATGTGTGCACCAGCAGCATGGATGTTGTTCGCAATTCTGTCGTGGTATCGGTCAACTTCCGTTCAGATGTGGTCCATTTTCGCAAGGATAGTGCGGTCAATGTGCCCGTAAATCATGACAGTTGGGTTTTATTGTGGTGTAAAAAAACATCCAGTGCATGACTATTTGAGCCACACAGTGGAAGAACTGGATGAACTGCAACGAAATGGCCTAAGCTATCGTAATTCTTCCATATGTTACTTGAAGGCTGATATCTGTGATAAACCTGCAGGACCTTTGTTTGTCAAGTCAAAAACCGCGATGGTTATTTCGGCTGTGATAAATGCAACCAACGTGCTGTGCATATTGATAGTAGGATGACGTTTCCCGTCATCGAAGCTACCGCACGAACGGATGAAAAGTTTCGCGCTGGGAAGTATCGTCTTCACCACACAAGCACCAGTCCGTTCCTAGCCCTACCCGTCGGTATTGTTAACACATTCCCGTCCGATTGTATGCATTTGATATGCCTAGGGGTAACGTAGAAACTACTTGCCACCTGGCTGAAAGGCGGTCATTCATCACGTTGCCGTCTGAGTAGGTCGGGTGCACAGTAACTTGGCGACCGAATTCTGAGAACTCACAGTATTCTGACCTGTGACTATCAACGCAAAAGCCGTCGCACGTGTGATGTCCAACGCTGGAAGACAACGGAATTTCTCCAGTTCCTCCTTTATCTTGATCCTGTGTGCTTACTTGATTTATTACCCCTTAATTTAAATGATAGTTTTTCACTTTTATTTGCTTCCGTACATATCTTTTCGCATCCCATTTTGTATGTTCGTTGATTAGATTTCGAACACGGCATTTCACATGTTTTTGTGCAACAGTTAGCGAAATATTATGACCCCGATTATATTGCGTACGATGTTCATTGTCTGACTCATCCAGCAGAGGATGAAAGAAGACATAGAACGCTGGACAGCTTCTCAAGCTTCCCCTATGGATCTCATTTGGGCAAGCTGAGGTGTTTAATAAAGGAGGGGCCTGCTAGACCAGCGGAGCAGTTGCACAAACGCTTGCACGAGGTGAATACTGTTTACTCTCATCGCGAAAGAACACTGGTCGTAGACGACTCGTTTCTGCCCATACCCCGTTCCTGCAAAACTACCTGTTCGTGTCATCTATGGGATATTTTTTCCTACGTACGTCTTAACAATATCATTGTGATAGACAGTAAACCTGCGGCTGCTGTAAATATCTTGAACGATCAAGTTCATTTCAATTAATTCAATATCGTCTGAGACTTTTTCACGCATGCATTGAGCTCAACGCGTTTAGTCATCTTTTTAGTGGACGGATTGCAGTCCGATATTCTTACTGCTCCCATTCACACTGCCTCCTGTAAATGCTTATTCATATCGGTCAATTTGTCGTATGTGTGCATCCCATTTTACATACCTTTTTATAAAAAGGTTATTTTTACCGCTGTTCATTCTGCTGATTATATATATATATATATATATATATATATATATATATATATATATATATATATATATATATATATATATATATAATCTTTCACATGCATTTTTATTTCAGCAGCACGCTTGCCATCCCCGAGAACTGCAGCATTCGTATATCACACAGGTTTTTGACAAATATAATTCGTCATATTCAATTAAAGGTTAGTGATTGTCAAAATGAAACCCATCCACAAGACAAATCACAGGTAGACGTTTGTTTCAAAATTCTACGATTGCGGTTATTTCATACTATTCAGTTACGACGACATCGAATTTACCCTAATCACTGATTTCGTAAGTGATCAAATGTAAAAATAAAATGATTAGCATGGGGAGATAAAAAGAAGATAGATATTACCGGTACCCCACAGTCACATGTATTTTCGTCACATGAGTATTAACTACCGGCAAACTGCTGCGAGACGTTTACGTAATCAACGATCAGTTTAAACAACAAATAACTGACCTTAAATTTTGTACTGAACAATGAGTTTATCAGTTGCATGAGGACACCTTCTGGACGAGAGAACACTGCCATGATGTCCTTCTCTGCTGCCACAATGCGCTGGGTTACTTCTTTGAAGTTTATATTCCGTGGATTGATACTCTTCAAAGGGCGAGGAATTACATTGTGTGGTTTTATTGCACAGAAAAAATGGTTATTCACATACGCACACATTAGATACCTCAACAATGCGATGAATTTACGGTATTACCATCTCTGAAAACGATGGTCTGAATACAGAAAGGAAGACAAAAATAGCAATGAGTCGGAGATCGGAGCTTGGTTGGACGAAGTTTATGGGCTAAAATGGAAGACTTGTCGATCTTACAATGAAACTGTTCCAAGTTTAACTAAATCTTTTCGAACATTACCCACAGACGACATTATTTTGGCTTTGGTTGCACCTCATACCAAAGTCCAGCTGGGAGGGAGATAATTAGTGAATGGAACAAACAGCAAAAGGTATAGCTAAGAGACGCCGGAAGAAAATCAAGTAATGAACGAAAGTTCAAATGTAAACACGTCATCGTCCGTAATACTGAATCATGTCGCGCTTCGGGCAACTCCGCTTAGTAAAAGGTACATGAGCATGCCTATGTTTGAGTCATGTCAGCTATAGAACGCCAGATTGGGAACACCAGTATACGCGAATCAGATCGGTAGACAATCTGAGCCATTACCTAGAATGACCGCACCGACGAATGAAATACCGTTTTCGGTGTAGTGTATAAGTCGTGAAAAATTTTGGACGTGCATAAGCCTGTTTAAGCCACATTCTGCAACGGGCTACTCCCGTGCTTGTCAGTAGGTAGATTAGCGAAAAATCCATTTCGGATTTGAGCGTCGGCCTGATTGCATAGGCCGTATGTATGCGTAATGACAAAATTCTCGCCAGTAGAAGTTGCGATGAAACCGAGATTACCGACGGGTAGATATCAATATGTAAACAACTCCTCTGAATTCTGCAACGTTATGAAGTTATTGGTCCAGATTGCCTTCCGACAGTCTCAACGAAGGCGCTAACAACATGCGGTTATTACCACCAACGAAAAGGTTGGATATGTCGAACTAATGGCAGAATGAAAAGTACGATCCGTGTGGTGCACAAAATTCCTTGAAGGCATGCAAATATTATTGCAAAAGATCCCTGATGTGAACCATAATGAGTGTTACCACTCACACAGCAGATCAGACACTGCGACCTCTCTAACGTCATAATTTTCTTTCCAATACTCATTGGGAACCGTGTAGTATCATGGTGTTTTCAGTGGTAAGCTGATGGATTCAGCTTTAGCAAACTGCTAAACAGAGATAGATGATGATTACTTTGGTTCGTTCTGGTGAGATACAAAATAACTGGAATTATTGCGTGCACGATCATTTGCGTGCATAGTGTAACACTTAGCATAATTCGCGTTACCAGTTTATTAGCACTAGAACGCCAGGAGACTTCAAGAAGACACTTGATTTTCATAGCAATTTGTCGAAGTTTCGTGACTTTCCCTGACGATGAGTTTCATGCGTTTCCTCAAAGTTTCGCTTTCCAGGCCACAAAGACGAAGAATCCGTTTAGAAACCAGCGGTTGTTTGTGTTCTCCTATCCGTCCTCGTGCAGGCCAATAATTAAATCTAAAGCCTTTTTATGTCGCTCGATTGTACCGACTCAACTTGTGACCCAATGACGCTCGTGTACAATGTTAGTGGATGAAAACTATCACGAAAAGTGCCAAAGCACCTCACTTAGCGATGGATTTAAAGTGCTATTTCATAGCTGCATACCATTCCCTGATATCTTACATGTATTTGAAAAAACCTTACTGGCCTTCGAATTTGGTCCGATTAGTTTGTGTGTAGCATTTTTTTCTGGCGTTATAATGCAAGGCGTCTGTACGGACATGTCGCCGTACTGTCAAGGTTTTCCCCTTGTCTTTCCAGTATGTGGCAGCTTTTTGCTGGTTATGGTAAAGTAGCATATCAAGGTAATTGGATAATCTCGGACAAGTCGGCAAATTTTATTAGAATCCGTTGCTCCCTTATCATTTCTTCCGGTCTTCAAGTGAAAGATTTTGTCATTTTGGAAATGTCAATTGAAGTACTATCACGACTCAGAGTTATCTTTCACCTTAAATTAATCAGTTTCTTAACAGGAGAGCATTTTGCTTTATGCGACAAACCGTGCAGAAATACCACAATTAGATTCGACTTGACAAAACTGCATAAGTTGCAATCAACTTTTGTTAAAAGGAGGCAGTTGTAGTAAACCACGTAGTCGCCTAGATTTCTGAATAACATCACCTCGTTCTTTTATTCGACCCTATAGGTAACGGTACAGCATATAGAAATACCTGGAATACGTTAGACAGTGACAAAGATCGAAAGTTGGAAGACATTGTCGAACAACCTACAGCCAAAACTCATTCATTGCCATAAAAAGGCGCTAACGATGGGAATTGCTGCTAATACATCACTAAATCAGTCAGACAGAAAGCTGCTTCAAAACTGAAATGACTTGGTAGCGAGACTGTAGATCAGGTACGACACAGGTGGCCTACATTTTGTCATCAATTTTGATCATCCACTGTATCACAGTGCATGTTGAAATGACTAGCCAGTTCATCAGTACGTATTCACAAACATGGAATTACAAAGAGTGCAGCTTTATGTTAACCATAACCCCTTCAGTTAGTCGTCTGAAACACGGAAAGAAAGATCGAAACAAATGAATTAGGTTTTAGTTGACGTGATATGCACTCCTTTATATCTACCCGTAATAGCCACAACTCCCGTTAGATAAATATGTATTGAGTATATAACCATCCTCGGCCAGATATGACCTAATCATACGATCATTGCGAATACACATCACTGCTATTTCAATCAATCCCGCCAGGACTACTACTTTCGCATTTCAATTGGTATCGACAATTCCCGAAAACGATGAATCTCCAACAGACTACCGTAATTTTTACGCTCCTCGACCTTCAGTTTGTCCCGGCGGTATGCCATGTGTTCATTCCTCTGCCCTAATGAGACCAATATGTCGTTCCGTAACTGTCACTCCAACCATTAATGGTAGATGTTCTAAGACCCCTCCAATATAGGCGATTCGCACATCTCCAATACGATTTCCCCGTTAACGACCCCGTCGGTCAATGTTTGGCTACTGCACCCCTTCACAGTTAAGCGGCGAATTGATTTTTTGGTTATGCACACTAGCGATGTATGGTGTATTAAAGTCCTCCAATGACTGATTTCATCCTACCCTCCGTAAGACTATCTTACCACTTGTCTGTGTGTTGTAGTTGGCGAACACATGCACACGCGTATCGGTAGTTTTTAAGAACGATGAGTCCCCCACAGATCCATTAGTTTTACTTTTCTCAACCTTCACTCAAGAAGTTTGAGTGTCAGTCACAACGAGCAGCGATTATCTTAGTGCATCCAAGCTACCTTTAACTCTACTGACCGTCTCGATCCGACCCTAGTTTTTCGTCTCTCAATTACACAGTGAAATCAGTGCACATGTTGTCTTAGGGGCGCAAACGAACAACTGCTCAGTTTATCCGTCATAGCAGCCGTACTCAGCTCAGCCGCGATTCACGTCCACATGCGTCATGTGCGATCTAGACCATTGCACTTTTGGGTCAAAATATTTCCCGCAGCGGACACTTCGTCTGTGCGTGTTTGCACGTGACTACGTAATACCACCGACTACATACAACAGGTTATGAAGCCGGTGGTTATCAATACCAATTCCATCTGAATGGCATACGCGTTGTGTTTAGACAGACCGCTACATCCCGAGCTTTCTCAGACGCCGTCAACTTGCCAGTCCCGTTGTCGTGGCCACGCCGAAAAACGATGGATATGACTAGCCTGGTTCACTGAAAAATCTTGACCTAAAATTGGAGTGGTCTAGGTCGCTTAGAGTAAAGTTAGTTAGTTAGATTTTATTTAGTGAGTTAACATAAGCAAATCTAGTAGCCTCCAGACCGCTACAATATCACTGTATAAGTAGTCGAATACGAAACGACTTCGCCTTACTGTTTTCGAGGCAAGGTTCGTGATGTGATTTGTAAACGTTTGCGATACATTCAAATTCCATACCGTAAAATGGAAGTCTGGTGTGAGGGTATGGAATGATTCGTTTTCGAAAGACAGCCAAGTCACGTTATGAGTCAGCTCATTAAAATCCGTCTAAAATCCAGGTCATTGTTTGAGCGAACGGAAGCACAAGCGACAAGATAATGGATGGATAAGACGAGAAGGGATTCCCGTCATGTGGTGGCTGGCGATATCACCAATTTGCCAATCAGAGATGTTAGCAAATGCCAGCTTGGACCAATTAGTTTGTGGAGTTATGGTGGGTGATAGTGACTGTTGCATCTAACATAAACTTTCTAGTTTCTGTTAACAAGATAAGATGGTTCGAAGCCAGAAGAGTCTTTTAACAGAGCTAATGGATGACTGTAGAAGATTTCGAGAGATTGTCTAAATTACAAATACGGATTGGTGTAGTTGGATGGCGAAGTGGTTTAGAGCGTTTGCTTACCACCTCGGAGGTCCGAGGTTCGAATCCCCGCCATCACCGGTTGCTTTGGTGGTAGACAGTAACGCACTGTCATCCGGATCGTTACCACACTTGACTTACTGGGAACTAATGTGGTTCTCCATTCCAAGTCTCAGGGTTCGGTTACCGGTTATCCCCAATAACGCAGTGGGCCCTAGTGGTCATGTGGTATATACCCCTTCCACTGCAGTCATGCGCAAGCATGTTATAAAAGATGAGCACTTACGAACGTAAAACCGATAATCGTAACTACTGCGTAATCCACTGGAACTAGCCATTAGCTTTCTGCTTTCCATTGAAAAAACTATAATGTCGCTTTAAAACTCAGATAATCATGTACATGTACGTTTTAGACATTAAATAACACAACTGTCCCAAACGTATGTAATCAAGAAAAGTTTTCGGTACCACGAGTCATCTTTCTAGAGGCAGGTTTTCAATCGAATACACACTCCCAGACTAGACACTGAGTTATTGAACACTATACAAATTAAAGTGAGAATACTAGTCGAGTTCTGAAAATTACAAATCCCAGCTTTCAGGATGAAGAGATAATGATGATATTTTGGCGAACATGAAGTGGTGAACTTCAAGTAGATGGAATGTTGCAGAAAAACGTTGGAGCTTTACAATGGCATTTGCACTGTTCGAACAAGCACGACTGCTCGTAAATACTTAAACCCTCAGTGTGACAGTAAAGGTTATTATAAGTGACGATTGTAAAACCATAATACTAACGGCACTCACAACTTAAAGATTATCATGAAGTTACTCGTTGACGTACATCAGGCTCTTCTAGGAACCTGATAAACTATCTGAATAATCGAAATTAGGAAACCACAAGGATGCAAAACTGTGTAGAACATATCAAACAAAATCAAGAGAGGAAGAATGCGGACGACCAAGGAAAAAGGAAAAGTTGTTAAAATTGACAGCGCTAACAAGACAGAGAAAACTGCCACGTCACTAGAGGTTCAACTATGATCCTAACGCTGATATCAATGCTATTTTTAAACGCTACTGATTAGTAAACTCTATTTCATAGAACGAGCAGTATAACTGCTCAACTCACCATTGAAAACCATGAAAGCACCGTACAGCTGATTCATCTTTGTTAGAAATTGTACTTTCCAATCACATCAAAAATGTATTCGTTAAATTTTTCAGGAAAGTGGATATGAAAAGCGAACCTCGAAAACCGTAAAATATAAAATTATCGACAACTCGCCACAAGAAAGTCGAACCGATTACCACCTAGTGTCAGAAACCTGGTATGCAGTTTTCTGTCAATATTATAAATGACTAGTTTAGCAGGGTGCAGGTTATATGATATGATTCATCATGCAGTGTCAAGGCTTTACTGAGTTTCAATCTGCTGAGAGAACGCACAATGACCAGTCTTGAAAATATCTGAAAGACCGGATGAATATTAGCGTACAAGCAGTGAAAATTTCGAGCACACAACGACGATCGCCAATCAGCTATTCGCGAAAAGCAGCAATAAAAAAACAAACCGCATGTTAGAAGCGTCTACTCGTATTATTCACAAGTGTTTTATCTTGTTACACGGCAGTTTACCCGAACACAATTCCTGACGCGCAGTTTTACATAGACCAGTTCTTTTTGTAGTTAACAGTGAAATACCTTTAAAGTCTCTTCGATCACAATTTCGGCGCACGTCGAGTGGCTCTTTGATGTGAGCAATACATCCGCGATGCGTTTCATCACGTCCGTATTACCATTACCACAGCTCGTTCGAAATCGTTCCAACAGAAGCGTTTCCAAGTCCAGGTTAGCTACGGTGACCCGTTGTTTTGCGGCTAAGAAGCGTTCATCATCAGGCAACTCCAGGCACAGTGCGCTCAAGTTCTTTATTCGCGTGGCAGCTTCTAATACCTGCAGCATAAAAATACGGTCACAATGAACAATACTTCTAGGAGGATCGAAGGAAACGTGAGAGGAAATATTCAACAACAAAGAACTACTAATCGTAATCACCTTGTTAAATAAAACAAAAGTTGCTTTTTTAGGAGATCAATATTTCTACGGAGCTGAAAGCATCTGAAACGAAGAGAAAAATTCGGGTGACCAGTTACGTAATCCGTCGGGATAACAGTGGGACTACACAAAACCTTGTCGATCAGACGCGTCCGCGATAACCAATAAAGACAGATGTGCACAGAACAACAAGTTTGGCTAATACGCTTAAAACGCCTGTCACCGATGTGTTATATCCAGCGGAGTCACAATTAGGACTCTAGCTTCATCCTCCGACAGACACCTGTTGTGTTCGGATCGGTGACGGAATGACTCCTGTCTAATTTGCTGCTAGTCCACTGATCCATGCATGTTGGCTTGCGCGATTACTTACATGCATGCACCTCGCATGTGACTGAACCATTTTATCCAAACACGTTTCACTACGCTCCGGGTGGCCTTGCTTGACCACACCGATTGCATGTACAGGCTATGCCTGTTCAGCTGCGGTACTTGCTTGCGTATTTTCTTACTTGGTTGCTTACGTACGACTCGTAAATAGATTCATTATGTGCTGTGTGCTTCCATCATCTGGGTACACAACACTTAAAACAAAGATGAAATGTTGGTTGGAACATTGTAGTTTGATCCAACAAAATCGTTTATTACGGGTGAGTTGCAAATCTAGTAACAACCCCACCACACAACATCACACAGCTGATTTCGGACTGTGGCGAGCACACTGAGACGCGCCTTACCACGAGAAGTGAACTCCGAGAAAGTGCATATAGGTGCTGCGACGTTTGCTGAGTGTGAGGAACGATCTGTGGAACTGGTGTCATAATTACCCACTGCTTGAATAGAGGCACCAGTGCGGGCATTCCAGAAACGCCGCAGCAAGAAAAATGTCACGTTTTGAGACGCTGTTTATCAGTTCTTGAAGTGCATCGTAGAACTCACCTTTTACTGCTTCTCTGGATGTCACCGATGGGATAGAGACCGCGACAACTGTTATGTTCAAGGATGAGGCACGAAGACGAGGCAAGGCATTCTGAGGGGATATCGGGCTCCATACAGGCAGGGTTTTGCTAACCCTGCTGCTGACAGCCGTCGAGACGCCTTGGAGACCGGAGTTGTCTGTAGGTTCGCTGTAGAGGATTTGGCACCCATACAGTGTGTGTGCAAGAACGTCTTGGCTTTGGATGTCCAAGAGTTTTATCGCATTCCATAAAACGATTTGGATGCATTTTCGCGTGTTAAGGGCCCCCGACGCGACCAGAACACGGGGCACATTTCATCCTGGGGACGCCGCAGTATGAGCCATGTGAGCACAAAAACTAACCACCAGAAGTCTTGGAAGTAAGCGAACTGTCATCTTAAGCTTCACTTGGATTTTTGCTCGTGGTAATACCTCTGGAACATGCACAGCCAAATGCTATCTTTTCGGCAACGGGAAGTTTTTGTGTTGGAAGTCGAGGATCGATCGAGCAGTCAGTGAAACTTTTGGATAGCGATATGCAGACCGAGGTTGCTGATATACCCGACTGAATCTTAACCAATTCAGGATAGCTGTCATAAGAAAGAGGTACTGGACCTATTTAGTGACAAGTCACAATCGCGCACGTCAGTTCGCAGTCTATGACTTTCTGTGGCATTTATGCAGGGAGTGTGCGGCCAGGTGAAAAACCCGTCATGCTCTCATCTTACACCGTCGCTGACTGTTCGCGGCCGCCCATTGTGGGCTACTGATCATATATTGGCGGCTAACCACGAGACTGGCCACCCTACACTCCGCGAAACGTAGATGCGCTCGTTAGCGTTCAAGCATGCTCTCCCTGCTTACGCGACGAGACTGCACCTTGGCGTGATGTGATGGCTTGCGTGTCTCCTTCTCCCGAAGAGTTATGCAGGATGGCTTCCCTACGCCGGAGATACAAACACGCCTGACAGATCGATGGGCAGAAGCCAGACGAAGTCCGATCTACAAACCAGTTGAAGGACAACATCTGATTCTAACCACCACGCCCCTGGAGAGGACACTCAAGCGAATAAGCACACAGAGAAACAGTTTACCGGTCTAAAAACCTCCACTAGATGGACGTACGAGTAGAGTACCTGAGGTTTCTCTCGACGGTGGAAGAAGTCATCGCACTTCATTGGGCAGCTATCGCCCGTCTAACCTGGGCAGCCCCCGGCCCAAAGGATGCTGCCTCGTCCACGTTCCGCTTGCTCCACTGGGTGCATGGGGCTAAGGACTGAATCCGAAAAGCGGATCGATAACAGAGCACCAGCAAAGACAAGACAGAACGTATGCAACAATCAGGTCTCATGTGACAGATCAGAAGAAGTTCTGTCACGCGTTCTTCGGTCAAGTTTTCGTGCTGGGTTAACGCCGCATCGTCTTGAAGGTCACAGTTTTGAGTCAAAGGTTCCGGTTAGGGTTCCCATAAAAAACCCTTCCGATGTGTGGGCAGCCGCGAAGTATGATTCGCCCAGAAACCTCCGGTATCTATCCTGTAAATGGCCTTACTAATCCAAAACGCCACGGGTAAATGCGGCTCTGGTGAAAGCAGTAGTTTAGGGGTTGGGTATAAATCGAATGAACTGCTCAAGCCTAAATGTTCACTTTACTTGGCTGCTTTCAACGTCCGCACACTATGTCAGACAGGGCGACAGGCTGCCACCACCACAACTCTTGACACCTTCAAAATAGATGTATGTTATGTCTCCGAAACACGCGTAAAAACCCTCAATTCTGTGATCACTCTTCGCACTTCAGATACAGCCTCAGTCTCTCGCTTCACTCTTCGTGTGTCCGGTGATTCGGTGTCTAGTTCTCCTTGTCAGGCTGGCGTTGGGATTGCTTTGAGCATGAAAGCTCAGCGCGCACTACTAGACTGGATTCCAGTCAGCAGTCGTTTGTGTGCAGTTCGGTTGGACGGTTCTCTGCCTGTCAACAGCAATCAACTAAATTGTCGATTCTTGTTAGTCGTGTCTGTGTATGCACCGACTGATTGCAGTTCCTCTGAAACCAAAAAGGAATTCCATCAGGATTTGTCTCAGCCACTTCGAAGTGCACATTCAACGGACATGATGATCATTGCTGGGGATTTCAACGCCCAAGTTGGCCGTTTGGAAGATTCCGAAATGCACATCGGATACCCATTTGCTATCCCAGCAGATCGTACCGATAAGGGCGATCGTCTCATTCAGCTGTGCTTTGACCGCAGATTGTTTCTGGTATCTACGAACTTCTGTCATAAAAAGCGGCATAGATTGACATAGCGTCCTTCTTCGTCTTCACAATGTTGGACTCAGATTGACTATATTGTGATTGGTCATCGCTGGCGTGGATCAACTGAAGGTTGCCGTTCATTTTGATCTACGCCTGTGGACTCAGATCACGTCTTGGTACGTGCTCGCTTCCGTTTACTTCTCGTTCTTGGTTGCACCAACGTAAATGCCACACGTTCCACACAGTCGCTTTCAAACGATAACACGCAAAACAATTTCCAGACGGAGCTGTCTGCGCAGTTATTGATGCAGCCAGATGTTCACGATCCAAATGAACGCTGGCAACAGATCAAGGAAGCCTTGCATGCCGCTTCGAATGCCATCCAGGACTCTGGTTCAAGTCGGTCTTACAAACGATGGATATTTTCGACACCAGTTGCTCTGTTGGATGGTCGCAAATTCTTCCTTCCGGGTGCCACATTCAATGAAGTGCGCAAGTCCCTGAGAAGCCAGCTGACTAGGAGCCTGAGAAATGACCGTGAGCAGTGGTGGATCGCGAAATGTAGGGAGACGGAAAAGGCTGTCTCCATTGGCAAGCTCGCAACCTTTTCCGTTTAATTAGAGGTGTCGGCAAGTGTACCAGTGTAAGTGAGTTAATTGAGGAATACGACGGCTCACTGATTCACTCTCAGAGACGTCGTCTGGAGCGCCGAACAGATGGGTTGTCTCTATCCTTTTTCAAGGATGAGGGAGAAGCTTTGGTTTCGGAGTTAACAAAACTCCTCCGGGTAATCTGGGTTAGCGAACAGATTCCCAGGGAATGGTGTGAATCGGTGATTGTGCCGATTTACAAGAAAGGTGACAGATCCTCTTGTGAAAACCACAGAAATTAGTTTCGTAAGTATCGCGTCTAAACTGCTCACCGGGCTCATTCTCCATAGATTATCCAGTGCCTGCGAAATGTGCACGCGTGAGAATCAAGCCGGTTTCAGACCCGGTCGTGATTGTATCGACCACATCTTTACTCTTCAGAAAACCTTACAGCGCAGACACATCTTCCGTAGGCCCACAATTTATATCTCTCTTGATCTGAAAGCAGCGTTCGACTAAGTGGACCGCACAGTTCTCTGGCGCCGCCTCTCATTGAAGGGTGTGCCAGACAAGTTCATTTCTCTTTTCCAATGCTTGTATGCAAACAGCTGAAGCCGAGTTCAAGCTTATGGCGATCTTTCTCTTGAGTTCACCATGGAAAGTGGTGTTCGTTGGGGTTTTCCCCTTTTACCCTTCCTCTTCAATCTTGTAGTTGAATTGATTCTTGAGATAGCCCTATCCTCGTGTGAGAATGATGGCATCGATCTCTGCTCAGTCATCATCATCATCGTACAGCGTTAAACGGTAGGGCAAGCCCCACTGACCACTGCCTTTGCTCAGGCAGTAAACTGTGTGACTTGGAATACGCGGACAATATTGTTCTTCTGAGTGAAGATTCAGGTAAGCCGCAAGCTCTCTTAGATAGCCTTAACAACAGTGTAGGAATGCTTGGGATGCGTTTTCCACCTTCACAGTGTAAAATGCTGTGGCAGGACTGGGTTGGCTCAACACAAAACCTTGTGTTGACAGGGGAAACTCTAGCTGAATTGGATAAATTTTGTTACCTAGGCAGTTACATCTCACCAGGTGGACAGATACAGATGAAGTGTCATCGCGTGTACAGAGGGCGCATCTGGCTTTTGCCAACCTCCGTCATCTGTGGCGTCAGCGTGACATCCGACTGTCTGTCAGGCATCGAGTGTACAAAGCGGCGGTTAGGTCCGTTCTTTTATACGGTTCCGAAACATGGCCGTTGAAGGTAGAAGATAGGCAAAGACTGTCGGTGCTCGAGCACCGATATCTCCGTAGCATTGCCCGAGTATGATAGGAACACCGAATCAGCAATGCTGAGGTTAGGCGTAAGGTGTTGGGAACTAGAAATCAGTCTCTGGATCAAGCACCGAATATAAACAGCCTAAGCTGGTTGAGACGTGTTGCGCCCACTGGCAGACTTCCTCAGCGTACGCTGTTTTCTGAGGCAGGTGGCGAATGGAAGGTAAGTCAGGGTGGTTAGTCTATGACATGGCAAAAAGATATGAAAACCTTTACCAGTGGACTTGGACAAGTAGGATGTTAGACTTCCACGTTGGGGTTCACGTGATCCGCCTACTAAATGGTTGGGGACATGAGGTGATATGGCTGGGTGTCACGGTCACTGGCGTAGTTGCATTCGAACTCCTTCCTTGTCCTCTTGATTTCCGCTTGATGCTTTGACTTTTTTGAATCTTTATCACTATGCTCCTATTTTTTTCGCCGTTTACTCGATGCTGGAAATCATCAACCGAAACCAGAGCACAGAGGTGAGAGGTTATTCGTTGAATAAGTTGAAACTTCCTGTCCACTAAGGGACAGAGGAGTTCCAGGGGAGCGGGTGTCAAGTGTCGCACCAGCGATTACAGCTTTCGATATTCGTACTGGTAATGAAAAGACCGTGACCAAAGCACAACGCCACAATCCATTCCCCGTCTCCCAAACGACAGGAATCCAGCGCAAAAGAGTCAACTATGTGAGCCTCGGTCGATGCAGCCGACATACCCTAGCACTTGTCTCCTGTTGAAATCACGTTATCGGCCCAGTTCACCTTACGTAAGATGTCATGTAGCTTGTGACAGAATTTAAATGTGCCAGTTGCGTGTGAAGTTGCGAACGGTTTTACAGGAGCTAACAAAACCAGGATGATGATTATAAGGCGTCTCAGACAAACTGCTCAAGACTGCGGACATATAGGGCTATTTCTTCTAATAAGTAAACAACAGAAAGTGGATAAACTGCTGTTTTTTGGGTACCAGATACACGACAACTTGAGTACGAACTAAAATAATTAGGACTCACTTGATTCTCATCGCCTTGTGAGTTCATGGCTGCGGTGGCAAATGTACCTCCTCCAGCACCAAGGAATTTATAAAACTCGAGAATGAGATCCCGGGCCTCTTCGATTCGCTTCCGCGGAAGGCTCTCGCGTTCGAGCTGATCTCCAAGAATCACAAGTTTACCGAATACCATGTGAACCTGAGTATCGAGTTTGTTAAACTGATCGTGGAGCACAGACAAGTCACTTCGGAGTCGCTGCATTGTCATGCGGAAGGTGCGTTCGTCCTCACGGCATTTAGCCTAAAATTATAAACGAAAAGCTTCTTTGGGATATGAAACAAAAAACTAACGGATTGAATAAAGACACAAAGAGAACATGATAGAACGTCTCACTTGGATTTGCACAGCAGAGTTTCACTGAATCAGCATAGTTGATAGAAGCACATCTGACTGTCTGTAGTCAGGTGTGTTAGGGGTCACTGAGTTGTCAATTGTTAGGCGTCAGAAATCAACGCAAGCAAACGTCAACGTTGGAGTCTGTCCCAAGGGTACCGCTTCTGACCTTACTTTTGGGCTACTTAATTCAGATAACCCCGGACTTGACAATCAGAACAATATGAGACTGACAATGAACCATAGAAAGAACATGTTTTAGCAAAAAATTGTTGGTAATAAATTTCGTAGTGTACAATTCAAGGCTATTATTTCTTTACCGTAGTTCTACGAGATTCATCGACCTAAGCCTCAGGACTATGGCTACCGGTACATCTCACTAAAATGGACAGACTGGTCTGCACCTTCTCTTGAAGCTACGAAAAAGCGATCATGAAAACAATAAAACACAATGGTTAGTGTCATAAAGCAAATGGACTAATCTCTCCGAATGTGTCATGCCGGGCTGTCCAATCGATCCGCTTACATACCACATTCTAGCTCAACCCCAACGCACGATCGGGTATGTGCGAGTAGTCCAGTGAAAAACTAACCAATCGGGTTTGCCAGCCCCCGACAAGGACAAAACTCTACTGGAAGAACATATTCCTGAGCTAATCCAGTTTCGCTCAAAAATTTCGTGTTTTCTAGTCAAGTAATATACTAATACCGTCGTAAAATGCGCTGACGCATTCCAATTTACACCAGCGGGCTGAAGCCAAAAAAGTGTAGGCAGGTCGTCCATAGAAAATAGCAAAATAGAACACCAAAGTTACATCAGTTAGTGCTGTGGTGATACGAGATACCTTGAATTTTCCGTGAACTGCTACTGAGCGCAGCATACGGTCAACATTTACTTCTTGGTAGGATAGGTGGTGGAAATAAGTCGCACTAGGCAGTGAGGGAATCCTACCTCACCTAAGGAAATGAACATAAAACTGAACACAGCCGAAGCGAAGCTGAATATAACACCATTCGGAATCATACGCATTAGGTCGCTCAAACAAAGAAAGAAAAACCAAAAAAACCTGGTATATCTAACGCAGAATTGCAGTGCCGACAATAAAGCGAAATAAACTAAAACGAGGAGCACGACTTCGTACAGCTTGCGACATTTTACCAAATACGAAAGTCTAGAGGAGCAATACGTCAATTCACGAGCGGCTATTTTTCCCAACACCTAATGGACAACAAGTACCTCTCCTCTCTGGGAGTACGCAACAGTACGGTAAACCATAAAGTTATTCACTTCTTACTAAGTCCGGGTAGTGGTGTGTATATATTTCCATCAAATTTTTTTCTCTCGTTAATCTGTTTGCCATGTTGTCAATGTTCATCGCTGGATACTCTCTCGTAACCTTTTTCCTCGAAATAACTAAAACTGAAAAATCGTGTCGGGAAAGTGAGTGATTCCCTGCAAATTAGTGCAGCTGAAGCGTGCAACCGCACTTTCTTGAGCAACCGTCGCTCACCGAAACCGGACAACCCCTAAGATGCTTCCCCTGTGTAGGTTTTGTTTGCTCCGTTGAGAACTCGGAGCTAACAATTAGATTCGAAATCCGATCGAGAATCAATGCAGAAGTTAATACGAAACATACAACAAGAGAGGTCTCATGTGGCAGGTTACAAAAAGACCACAATAACACTACCGTCACGTTACCCGCTTCACTGCATTGTGGGCCCACGGGTTAGGGTTTCCAAAAGAAATCTTGTATTGAGGTGCACTTAACCACAGGCTATCTTCCCCTCGAGAATCTTAGGTACCCTCTTAAAGGGCTGTTTCTCTTTTGCTCCTTCGCCCTCATTTAATTCTAAATGTACGCATAGTGCTAACCGCACTTAGTGGTGACCGGAAAAGTATGATGCGCTGTAGGGAGAGCAGCTATCAGAACTAAGCAATAACTGTTCACTTGTTAGACTGAATCAGGGACTCATTTATCGTCGTAATCCCAGATCGGGGGTCCGGATGAAATTTTGAGGCATATCAAGGACGCCTTGTTGAAGCTGCTATCGCTGCACCACACTCAAGCGGGAAAATCCCTGACATTTAGAGACTGACCGATATATAACACCTGTCCCCATGAAGGAATCTGGGAAATACCGTCCCATCGCCTGCGTTTCTGTGATGCGTAAATTATTCAAGAGGCCCTTTTTATTGCGGGTTACTGTAGGTTCTGTTGAGGAAGATACACACCAGTTTGCTTACCGGTCTTTGTGCTCCACAGTTGACGCCGTAGCTTACCTAGTCCACGAAACAGCTTCGGCTTTGGACAGAAAATATGACTCTCAGAATGGTGGTTTCAGACTACCAGAACGCTTTTGGTTGCCTTGATCAATCAGCATTGCTCTGCATGCTTTCCACAGGTGGTGCCGACCTAAACATCCGTAGACTGATTTCAGACAACTTTACTGATGGAAGATATCTCACTCGTTTCAAAGACAAAATTCTCTTCGTCTTCTAGTCGATTTTAGTATCTCACAAGGTGCACTTTTTCGATTTTTTTCTTCTCTTCGTGCGTAAAACAATTTCCAATCACGCCGACATTCATTGGCTGTAAATGGACCAACGACGTAGATCTGGGATGCGAATTAAAGGCATCCAAAGGAAGTTCACAAATTCAGAACAAACTAAATAAAGATGTAAACTTGTCCTCATTCCAGTAATTTATTCCGAATGCTTCTAAATGGCAGAATGTATTATTTTTGACTTTCTGATGAGCCCCATAGAGACCTCACTAACAGGTTTCCCCTCCTATTTGCGAATAGTGAATCCACACCAATATCACGGCTAAATATCTTAGTTACACTCATCAATAATCTTCTGTGGTCCAGGTCCGTTCAACAGACATTTCGTAAAGTTACAAAGTAGTCTTTATTCTCGTTGCGTTTGAAATTACATTCGGTCCCCATCAATTGATTTTTAAGTGTGTGACTGTATGAGTTTCCCTCACTTGCAGTACTGCCCTCTGGTTACCTTACCTGGTCATCCAAAGAACGATTTCAACTTGATAATAAGATTCCTGAAACATATTTCTAAATGCAGTGCATATCCAGAAATACACTAGTCCAGAATATCACTGATAATCACTCGAATGCTCGTGGTCAGTTTACCTCCGAAAAACCTTCAACCATTCATCATCCAATACAAAACGACCTTTCAAAAGCTGCGTCTAAATCTTGCACCCGTTCAAAGTTCAAATTTCTATTTACTCGACCTTCTGTATATCACAGTTCTGGTTCGTCTTATCCTGCTCGTCTGCTAGTCAATCCGATGAGAGTCACCACAGACCTACGGAACTGTCTGTTTGGAAGAAAATTACCGAAACTTGTACGTATTTCCCGATTCCATTTTTCAGTACACACCGATATGGCGTAAATGTCGAAAAGTCCCCCAACAGAATCTAGCAGTGCTCGAGATTGTATTGATCATATCTTCACTCCTCGACAAATTGTAGAACACAGGCACACCGTCCATAGACCCACTATTTTCGTTTTCCTTGATCCTGAAGCGGCCTTCGACTCAGTCGACCGAACAATTCTCTGGCGCTGCCTCTTGCTGAAGGGTTTACCAGAGAAATTTATTTCCATAGTAAAATCCTTTTCCATTAATAGCCGAAGCCGAGTTCGGGCTCACGATGATCTTTCATCCGAGTTCACTACGAAAAGTGGTGTACGTCAGGGTTGCCCTTACTATCCTTTGTGGTTGACATGGTCCTAGGGACTGCACTTTTGTCATGTGGTGGTAACTGTATTGAAATTTTCCCTAGTGGGAGTTTCAGACCTTGAGTATGCGGACGACAGAGTTATTCTCAGTGAAGATCCAGGTAAGTTGCAAGCTTCTCTAAACAGCTTGAGTTACTGCGTAGCAGTGTTTGGTATATGTCTTGCATCTTCAAAGTACAAGATGCTCTTGCAAGACTGAGTTAGTCCAACACCAAAATCCAGTGTCTGGGGAGACTATAAACGTCGTAGACAAGTTCCGTTATTTGGGCAGGTGCTTTTCGCCCGGAGGTCGGATATCGGATGGGGTGTCTCTGCGTATACAGAAGGCTCGTTTGGCATTTGCCAACCTGAGTCATCTGTGGCGTCGAAATGACATCCGTTTATCTATCAAGGGTCGAGTGTACGCCGCAGCAGTCAGGCTCGTGCTTCTGTATGCTTCGGAGACACGGGCACTGCGGGTGGAGGATATGCGAAGATTGTCGGTGTTTAAACACCGATGTCCTCGTAGCATTGCTCCGATCTGGTGGGAGCATCGTATAAGCAATGCTGAGGTTCGGCGAACAAAATCACTAGATGAGACACCTGAACTCGTCAGACTACGATCGTTAGAATGTGTTGCGCATGCCGTGTGACAGGATTCCTCGGCACACGTTTGCTGAGGCGGGTACCGGTAGGAAGATGAGTAAGGGTGGCCAGTTCATGACACGGAAGGAAAATATGAAAAGCCTAACCTGTGCACTAGGTCGTGCAGAGCGTGTTATATTTCCTGGATGGGTTCCAACAGACCCTCTTACTCTATGGTTAGACACTTTGGAAGATATGCCTAGGTGCGCGATAAGTGGCAATCTTGTATCCAAAAAGTTTCTTCATTCACTCGATACTAAAATTTGTGTTTCTCCACCTGCTTCTTTCGTACTTTTATCACTCCCATTATCTCCATTTGAGGTTGCCGGTAGGAGACAGAAATCAAAGCCATCGCATCCAGTGCATGGTTAATGGTTGAACGAAGTGAACTGAACTATGTTGTTTAAATCTATAGTTAGATGCTGCCTCAGTCAACGGCTCTCCATTGTCCGCAGTCCATCATTAATCTATCGCGATGGAGCAACAACAAGCCGCTGGGATTTATACAATAAAAAACACCAGTAAGCTACACGACAGACCCATCATCATCATCATCATCGTACAGCTTTAAACAGTAGGACAAGCCACACTGACCACTGCCTTTCTCACCATGTTGCACGTTGAATTAGAAAGTATTATTATACAAGATGGACAGGGAATAGACCCACATGGGTGGGAAAAGGAAAGAATGCCCTAGTAGCCAACACACGAAATACACAGTCTAACTGTACAAACAAACATCGTTCAATCATTCTGATTCAACAGAAAGTGACAACACGATCGCCACCGTTCGCAGTTCGCTGCCATATCCTTCAGTGTCTCCAGCCAACTGGTAGACGGGTCTTTTGCACCCCAACCACGAAGACGTGAAGTACCCACTTTTCCTAAGTCTGTTGTACATTTTATCATTCCTCGCTGCCACATCATTTGTTGACCTCCATGTGGTCTTTTCCACTCCCTAGGAGGAACGGAGAATAGGACACGGTATGGTAGACGTGTGTTTGACATACGTAACACGTGCCCCAACCAATGAAGTCTACTAAGTTGGATACGCTGTGACAGAAAGTTCTCTGAATTAGTACCCAATACTCAATTTCTGACCTCAGCATTGCTTACTCGGCTAATTCACCCGATCTTAGCGATACTACGTAAACATCAGTGGTCGAAAACCTCAAGACGACGAATATCTTCTGCACGCAGATTCCAAGTCTCGCAACCATAGGCAAAACTGAATGCACTGCGGCACAGTAAACACGACCTTTCAACTTCAGTGAAATATCAGGTAGGCGCCACAAGTGCTTTAGTTCAGCGTACGCCGCTCGAGCCCACCTCTACTACTGTGCTCCCATCTGTCGTCAAGCTGCTGCCGAGGTAGGTGAAGTGGTCGAACACTGACAGCACCTCCCCATCGAGCATCAACCTCGGAATCGTTGACGTCCAGTCTTGTAACATCACCTTGCACTTTAAAGGTGCAAAGTGCATGCCGAATAAAGCTACAGCTCTTGAGAGTTTATCTAGTGCACGTTGAACATGTTTCGTGCATTCGAACAAACAGACAACGTCTGCCGCGTAATCTAGGTCACACAGCTTTCTACTATTTCCTAATTCGACGCCTACATCATGGAGATTTTGCAACGCACTCTCCATTATTTCGTCCATGACGAAGTTGAACAGGAATGGAGACATGGGACATCACTGTCGAACGCCTCTGGACGTTTCAAACCGACCGGATAATTCACCGTAAACCCTTACGCGGCCAGAAGTATGAGAATACAATGATCGCAGTAGGTTCACGAACTTCTGGGGCATAGCTTTTCGATGAATAGCACTGAAAAGCGCTGTTCGGTCGACTCAATGAAAGGAGCCTTTCAAGTCTGGGAAAACCGTCACTGACGGTCGGCGCTGCCTGTGACGTGTTTCAAGTAGTCGACGAAGAGTAGAAAACTGGTCGATGCATCCTCGACCTGGGCGGAATCCAGCCTGCTGTTCGCGGGCATTCCTCTCGCGAGAAGGTATAAGACGGTGCAGCAGTAAAGCGGCTGAGGCTGTCCTTTTAGACTGGATTTCGATTACCAGTCGTTTATGTGCTGTGAGACTCCACGGGTCAGTTGGTGTTCGAAAGGATAGTTGTGTTAAACGCAATTTGTTTGTAATCTCGGCGTACGCCCCAACGGACTGCAGCTCAGACGCGTAGGAAGATGAGTTCTATGATGAATTCGCCACCCTCGTTCTCATTAGTAAAGGTTCTGACATTGTTGTGCTAGCTGGTGACTTCAATGCACAAGTTGGCAAACTTAGTGTGTCGGAAGCTTGGTTAGCTGTGTGTTGTGCTTTACTCACTGAGCATGCAGATAACGGGGATAGGCTTCTCCAGTTTTGTGCAAACAATCGATTGTTCTTGTCTAGCACCATTTCCGACACAGCTCGCGTCGTACGATGACATGGCGCTCTGTTTATACGGGTACTCCAAACCAGATTGATCATATCACCGTAAGCTACCGGTGGCGCAGTTCTGTTCAGAACTGTAGATCTTACTGGTCCACGTACGTAGAGTCGGACCATGCATTAGTTTTACTGCGATTATCTCTGCAGCTCCATAGCCATCGACGCAAACCACAAACCCGGTTAGCCGTGCAACGTTTGTGTGATCCAGAAGTTCGCGCCCGTTATAAACAGAAGATCTACGACGAACAGTAATGTAGATGAGTATTGGGCCTATTTCAAACAGGCGATGCACGCGGCAGCACGTTTCGCCTGTGGTCGTAGATCAGCTGTCCATGAAAGAAATCGGATTTCGCAAGAGTCGATCAGACTAATAGAGCAAAGACGTCAGCTCTGGAACTGTAAGGAGATGAATAAGATACGTAGGAAGCTACAAAAGCAGGTTACAAAAATCCATAAGAGGGATCGCGAAGGGAAATAGCAGCTGCTTCAGGTAACAGTCAAAGACTGTTCAGACTTATTCGCGACAACGGTGAAGGGCGAACCCAGGTCAGCGAAACGATATGCGATAGAAATGAAGAATCCATGCATGGCAAAGAGCAAGGACTTTACCGTTGGGCCGAACACTTCAAGAAGAAGTTTAGGTAGCCGCACACTAGTGTAGTTACTCCTGTGTCAACAACTGCGACCCCTTGGGTGGTATCACTTGAGCCCCCATCGGAAATGGCAGTGGAGTCATGCATTCCTTTACTGAGGCGAAGGAAAGCGACCGGTCCTGACGAACCTCTCCCAGTTCTTTTCCAAATGAATGGAAATGTTTTGATAAAATCACTTACCGTTTTGCTCTGGTACGTTTGAAACGAGGAGCGTAATTCCTTATTATGGGGTGAGTCGTTAATCATACCCATCTTCAAGAAGAGAATACCCAATGACTGTAGTAATCATCGTGGAATCAACTTAATTCCGATAGTCAGCAAGGTGTTGGCCTCGATGTTGCTGCACTGTCTTACACTGGCTCGCGGGAGTAACGCCCGTAAATAACAGGCCGGATTCCGCCCACCTCGAGGATGCACCGACCAGATTATTACTTTGTGCCAATTACTTGGGACGAGTAAAACATACTGTCAACCGACAATAATGAGAAACCTCGACTTGAAAGGCGCCTTCGATTCAGTTGACCGGACGGTGCTAATTAGTGTTCTTCATCGGAAAGGTATGCCCCAGAAGTTAGTGAACCTACAGAGATCATTGTATTCTCATACTTCTGACCGCGAAAGGGTTTACAGTGAACTATCCAGTCGGTTCGAAACGACGAGTGGTAATCGACAAGGATGTCCCATATATCAATTTCTCTTCAGCTCCGTCATGGACGAGATAACGGCGAATTCCTTGTGGAATCTTCAGGATCTGAGCATTGAACTGGCACACAGTAAAAAGCCAAATGATTTAGATCACGCCAAAGACCTTGTCTGTTTGTTCGAATGCACGGAACACGTGCAACTTGCAATAGATAGACTCGCAACAGCCGTAACTTCATTCGGCATGCGCTTTGCATTATCAAAGTGTAAAGTGGTGTTGCAAGACTGGACGTCAACGATTTCGAGCATGATGCTCGATGGGGAGGTGCTGCCAGTTGTCGACCATTTTAGTTACCTCGGCAGCAGCGTGACGACGTATGGGAACACAGTGGTAGAGGGGGGAACGCGGTAGTTGAGGTGAGCACGCGTTTATCCAAGGCTCGAATGGCTTACGCTGGACTGAAGCACTTGTGGCGTCGACCTGATATTTTACTGAAGTTGAAAGGTCGTGTGTACTGTGTCACGATTTCGCGCTGAGTGGTTGCGAGACTTATGGTCTGCGCGCGGAAGATGTTTGTAGTCTTCAGGCTTTCGGCCGCTGATGCCTGCGCAGTATCGCTAAGATTGGATGGAATGACCGGCTGAGCAATGCTGAAATCAGAAACTGAATATTGGGTACTAATTCAGACGATGTTCTACCTGAGCATATCCAGCTAAGTAGACTTCGCTGGTAAAGGCACGCGTTGCATATGAGAAACGTCTACCGTACTGTATCCTACTTTTTGTTCCTCCTCAGGAGTAGAAGAAATCACGTTGAGGTCAACAGATAACGTGGCAATTTGAAATGAGGAAATGTACAGCGAACTCAGGAAAAGTAGGTGCTTCAAGTCTTCGTGGCTGGGGTTTAAACGATCCTTGAACCAGTTAACTGAAGGCATTGAAGGATATGGCTGCGAACCGCGAACAGTGGTGACCGTGTTGTCACTTTCTATCGAATCAGAATGACTGATCGATGTTTGTTTGTACAGTTAGACTGTGTATTTCGTGTGTTGGTTAATAGGCCTTCTTTCCTTTTCCCTCCCGTGTAGGTCCACTCCCTGTGCGTCTTGTAGTTTCATTCTTTCTAATTCAACGTGCAACATGGTGAGAAAGGCAGTGGTCAGTAGGGCTTGCCTTACTGTTTAACGTTGTACGATGATGATAATGAGCCAACCTGCTGAAGCCCTTGCTGTTTGTCATGAATAGGCCCTCCATTTCTAATGCATATCGTACCGCTGACCGGGGTTCGCTGTCCACCGGTGTTGCGAATAAGTTTGAACAGTCTATGACTGTTACCTGAAGCATCTACTATTTCCATTTTTCGGCTACCTTGGCCTATCGATTTTCGCGATCCTTATCAAGGTTTATTGTAACTTGTCTTTGTGAATGTCTTGGTATCTTAACGATTACCGTACAGTTCTAGAGCCAATGATTTTGGTCGACTAGATCGAGCGATTCTTAATAGATCCAGTGTCTTTGATGGACATTGGATCTAGGACCACAAGTGAGACCTGTCGTCACATGCATAGCCCGTTTGATGTCGGCCCAGTACCCATCTACGTCATTTTTCGACGTAGTTCGCAACTCATGTGATAATTTTTGTTCATAAGTGTTGCAAAATTCTGGGTGAGACAAAAATTGTGCGACTATCTGGGTTTGCGGTTTGCATCGATCACCACGGAAGTGAAGCGAAAATCGTATTAAAACTAATATACGGTCTAACTCTTCGTACGTGGGATCAGTGGGACCTACATTTTTGAAAAAACCACGCCACTGGTAGCCCACTGCGATACGATTAATCTAACTCCGAGTATCTGTAGTGCTAGAGCATCATGTCGATGTGCGACGCGAGCTGTGTCTGAAGTTCGTACTAGGTAGAAATAATCGATTGTCTGCACAAAACTGGAGAAGCCTTTCCCGCTACCTACACATTGAGCGGGTAAGGCACAACGCTTACATAAACAAGCTTCTGACGTACTAAATTTCCCAACTTGTGCATTGAAGTCACCAGCTAGCACTACAATGTCAGAGCCTTTGCTCTCGCAAAACGAGAGTGGTGAGTTCACCATGGAACTCATCTTTCTGAGCCTCCGAGCTGCAGTCTGTTGAGGTGTATGTCTAAATTATAAACAAGCTGCGCTTAATACGGATATGCTTTCAAATGTTTACTCACCCGTGGAGTCTTACACCATATAATCGACTGTTAAAACGGGATCCAGCTTCGTCATGATGCTCACCCGCAACTCTAGCTGCTTCGTCTCCCGAAGTGCGCAGGGAACACCTTGCTGAGATACCAGGAACAGTTGGATGAATTACACTGCTCAAATCCTGCATGAATGTACGCACGGTAAAAGAGCCGAGACTCAGAGGCTGACGAGACCTGAGAAAACGAGTTACGAGAATCAGGACTATTTACGACAATTTTTCATTGAACTGTTGCGAGTATCAAGCGTTGTATCAGCGGGAGCAATATAGGTGGGCAAAGGGGGCAAAGATAGACAGCCCGGGACGGTTAACAAAGCTTGAGTGAGAGCGCAGGGCACATTTTGATTCATCATGGTCAAGAAACTATTGTGATACTCGGAGAACTACCATGCTGCCGTGCAATCCAAAGCGGAGATGAGAATTGTTGCATATTCATCAAACTGCTTACTTCCAGCACTGATGTTTTTTCTTGTAATTTGATCTTCAACAGATAAAGCTCGTGCAACGCAACCCCGAAATTTTCCTTCAATTTTTCTGGTTGCAAATCAGTATCGGCAGTAGGAATCCCCAGGGTGCTTTTCGTCAGGCGATCAACTAGTGCTATGCCATAGTTCGGTGCCTGATTATGAAATATAACAAAAATGACGAAACTTACGCTATCCGAGCATATGCCTGATAAAAGAGATGACATTTCTCAGAATTTCGTGGTGATAAATATGTGGTGTAACAGCTCTAAAACGGTAACAGATATTTAGTGGGTCATGAGTCAGGTATCTTATTTGAGAGAAGAGACTGATGGCATAAAGTCATAATGAACCGGCGAACAGCACACGTGAGGAAAGAAAAAATCGAACACGAAAAGGGTCATATAAGAACGTATGCAGATTATACATACTTGACATCGACATTATTCGTGCCTATGTTCGTCATTTAATGTAACGAAAACTTCCATTTTTAGAAGCAATAACCCCCTGGTTACTTTCAACATTTTAGCTAATATGTCCGGTTGATTTGTCGATTGAGGGCTACAAAAAAGCCTCGTCTTTTGTTTTCCTCCGGGTGATCGACTGTTGAAATACAATTTATTCGACTACTACAATCACTACTAACTTCAGCTGGAACAATCCGATGCTGGTCCTAATTCGCCTGAGTCTGGAGATCACTGAATTCACTCGTATCAAACCTTCGGGGTGAATGGGGTACCTGTGAAGAGAAGCACCTCTGAGTTTGCAGACCGTCATGCCCCCTGGAGTATTTACCATCTCTATGGTCTCCATCATTTACCCAACTCTCACCTGTGGCTCTACGAAGCTGAAGCATACATCAGCGACCACACCCCGGAAAACCGCGTGACAGGCGGGCCAAATCAAGCGGATGGTAACCAAGGCTAAAAAACCTCGGTGAGACAGCGCCTAGCATCCAAAGATGAAACCTCCGGCATAGGCGGATGAGATCTGTTAGATCCAACGGCTACCAAGGAAATCCATCCAATTAACAGAGATGAATGGACCCCTCGGTCGAGGTATCCTCTACCGAATGGGGAACGAGCTCCTAGGGAGCCGCCGGTAACCATGGACCAAGATCACTTGGACGTGTTGAGCATCCCGGAACGGTAGACCGACATCCATAAAGCGTACGAGCCGCTCGATCGGTCACCGGCTCCCACCACAAAATTCCTGTTCCCTGGCAAGAAGCACATGGCTGTGCATGGGCTAGAAGTGCAACCCCAAACAAAAGCCAACTGCTGCTGGAGACACCACTTCGCGCCAAATTCCCAAGCCCTTTCATGGATTGTCTCTGTGGTTAGCTTTGACCATGCTACAGCGTCCCCGGTAAGCAACGCGCTTTGAGCTCCTCAGCGGCCGGGATGACCCAAACACGAGCTGAGAAAAAACCTGAGTTCAAGATCACGAGTCAACGCAGCATGCTGCAATGTGAGAACTTCTCTAGATACAGGTAGCCAGTGCATTACCATGTGCACACTCTACGACTACGGAATTGACGAAGCTTGTCTATCCGAGGTACGCCTATCCAACTCCGGCAGCCGACATATTCAAGTACCCCAAACGGATGCATCCTACTGGATCTACCACAGCGGGCCAGCAGACAATTCTGGGATTCATGGAGTTGCGATCGCAATGAACAGTCGAGCACACTACGCCCTGATCTCTTGGAAAGCAGTACCTCCAAGAATCGCCATAGTACGGTTCAGGAGTACTCCGTTCAACGTGACCGTGATCGCAGTCTACGCCCCAATGCTATATGCCGAGCTAACCACTAAAGATGTCTTCTACAGGGAACTTCAGAATTCAGTCAACCGGGTTCCCAGGTGCGATATCCTGCTAATTATAGGAGACTGGAATGTTTGCACGGGACCAGCAGACGAGTACACTCAACATATACTGGGGAAATTCGGCCTCGGTGTGTGACGCGAAAATGGCGACCGCCTGGTCACGTTTGCAGACTTCAATCTACTGGTCGTCACCAATACCCGCTTACAGCATCCAAAAAGGCGCCTGCTGACTTGGTATTCCAACTACGGTAGGAGAGCGCATCAAATCGACTAAATCTTGGTGCGATCTCGTTGAGCATCATCGATCGAGAACTGCCGGATGTATCGGGGCGGCATAACGGGAAACGCCAACAACACGGACCACACATTGGTACGTTCTCGTTTCAAGCTTCACTTTTCAGTATGGAAAATATCTCATCCTTACTGTAGAGTTGATACTAAGCTAACAATCCCGGACAACATTCAAGCCCCATCAAATGAGATCTCGTTCAGACTAACTGCGATCAACGATGATGTTAGTGTAGATGGGCAATGAACAGGGACAACAGTATCCATTGCCTGCGCCTCTCATGAACAGCCAAGCAAATAAAAATGGCACAGGAAAGATCGGATCACTGCAGAAACCCTAAACAGCTGCGCCAAGGCTAGGGACGCGAGAATACGGAATTCACCCGATTATCAGAACCTTCGCCGCGAAGCTACACGCTCAGCGTACAGCGACCGTGAACGATACTGGTCTGAAATCGCAGGCCGGATGGAAACCACAGCCGCTGTTGGAGACTTTGGGAAGCAGTTCCGACTCATTCACCCCTCCCCAAGGAAGGCACAACCTCCTCCTCCTCCCACTGTACACTACGATAGCGGCCACTTCATGTCGGGCTGTGACCCGAAAATTTCAAGATGGGTCCAGTACCTCAGCCAGCTGCTCAACCGCTATCTCAACTAACCCATCTGTGAAGCGGCATCAGGTGGCGGAACAACATGCAATCGAACTCGAGCCTCCCGACGACTCGGAAATCGTCACCGCGGTTTAAACAACGAGAAACGAGGGCGGATAATGATATCCTACCTAAGATCTTCAAGTCCTGTTTACCAGTTCTGTTGGACCCACTGATTATGCTCTTTCGTCGTATTTGAGATATCGAATTTTTCCCCAGGGACTGGCCAACCTCTATCATACTCCCTAAACCAAATAGGGCAACAAGACTGTCTGCGCGAACTACAGGGGTATCAGCCTCATCGATATGGCCGCTGAGCTTTTTGAGACCATCCTGCTAAATCTTTTTGCTGATCTTCGCGATGCGCGAACACGCTTCAACCAGTGTGGTTTTCGTCGAGGAGGAAACTGTGTTGATCAGATGTTCACGCTACGGCGAATCCTACAGCATCGCTATTAATCCCAACAACCCATCACAGCGTGCTTCATTGACTTTCGGGCAGCATTCGACTCCACTGACAGACAGTCACTCTCGAGCGTACTGCGAAACGACGGAATGTCCGAAAAGTACGTCAGATTGGCAAGATCATTCTACTCGGCAACACAGGTGCGTATCCACGCCTACGGCGAAGAGTCCCAAACGTTTTTAATCGACGGTGGCGTCAATCAAGGATGCCCTTTACCGCCAGTCCTATTTAATTACGCTATTGACTAAATAATGCGTTGCGGCCTTAACAACTTTCGGGGAATACAACACTTGGATTACAGACCTCAAATTCGCCGGCGACATTGTCATTCTATGAGAGGATCCCGCAACTCTGCAGCCGGAACTTGACCGTATTGTATGTGAAGCTAAGGTTGTTGGTCTGGAGACAAACACTACAAAAACGAAGTTCTTCACGACATTGCAAGGCTCAACATACTCTTTACGCGTCAATGGCAAAAATCTGGAACAGGTGCACCACTTCAAGTACCTCGGTTCTACTATTCAGCCAAAGGGTCACGTCAGGGACGAGGTTAAGCTTCGCGCAGACTGCGCAAGGAGAGCGTCCCTACAACTCCGCAAATCATTGTGATCTCGGGGCGAAGTAAGCCTCCACATAAAGCTCCGCATATGACGAGCTGCCGTACATCTGCGAAACTTAGCCGTTGACAGTAGACGACACGAAAAGATTGGAAAGCTTTGACCACTGGTGCCTCCGATACATAGCCAAAATCAAGTAGTATGATCGCGTCACACACTTCACTGTGCATCAACGCTGTACGAACACAGAACGACTTTGTTCGTTCCTCCGAAGGCGTCGCCCACAGTGATTTGGTCATGTCCGACGACGACCTGAAACGACACTAACAAAGAGGAACTTACTACAACCATCCTGCTCAGATTGGAAATGTCGCCCTGGTGGCCGACTGAAGACATGGGTTGGCACTATTAAGGCAGATATGGATCGCCTAGACCTCCAGTAGGTCTTCGGAGTATGCGACTGGCACAATAACTTGACTTTATCGCGTGCAGACCTTGCCGCAGACCGGAACGCATGGACAGCTACCATCAGAGACATCGAAGCAGCCGACTTATCCTCTCGCATGAGATAGTCGCATAAAAATAAACGGTAGGTAAGTAAGTATGAGACACTCAAAACACTTTTCACCACCACAGATGCTTTGAATATCAACAAAAAAGACATGCTGATTAACTATGCTACCCTGCTTGTTTATAGACATATGAATGTTTCTCGTCGGTAGAAGCTGTACGACTCCCGAGCGACGTCATACTAAACGGAAAAGCGAAATATTCACCGATACATTCTCTCCACAACCATTCAGCGAGACGGATCGAGCACTGATCAGCTCTTGAAATTGCTGCCGGATCTCGTTGAAGATTGTGGGTGTAAGACTATTCCCACCAAGTAACATCACGAAGAATTCATCATCACCGCACAGCGCTGAACAGTAGGGCAAGCCACACTGACCACTGCCTTTCTCACCATGTTGCACGTTGAATTAGAAAGTATTATTATACAAGATGGACAGGGAATAGACCCACATGGGTGGGAAAAGGAAAGAATGCCCTAGTAGCCAACACACGAAATACACAGTCTAACTGTACAAACAAACATCGTTCAATCATTCTGATTCAACAGAAAGTGACAACACGATCGCCACCGTTCGCAGTTCGCTGCCATATCCTTCAGTGTCTCCAGCCAACTGGTAGACGGGTCTTTTGCACCCCAACCACGAAGACGTGAAGTACCCACTTTTCCTAAGTCTGTTGTACATTTTATCATTCCTCGCTGCCACATCATTTGTTGACCTCCATGTGGTCTTTTCCACTCCCTAGGAGGAACGGAGAATAGGACACGGTATGGTAGACGTGTGTTTGACATACGTAACACGTGCCCCAACCAATGAAGTCTACTAAGTTGGATACGCTGTGACAGAAAGTTCTCTGAATTAGTACCCAATACTCAATTTCTGACCTCAGCATTGCTTACTCGGCTAATTCACCCGATCTTAGCGATACTACGTAAACATCAGT
The DNA here is from genome assembly GCA_948099385.1 of Fasciola hepatica. Taxonomy (NCBI): domain Eukaryota; kingdom Metazoa; phylum Platyhelminthes; class Trematoda; order Plagiorchiida; family Fasciolidae; genus Fasciola; species Fasciola hepatica. Next base: position 36,978,792 of record CANUEZ040000043.1, read on the forward strand.
GGTCGAAAACCTCAAGACGACGAATATCTTCTGCACGCAGATTCCAAGTCTCGCAACCATAGGCAAAACTGAATGCACTGCGGCACAGTAAACACGACCTTTCAACTTCAGTGAAATATCAGGTAGGCGCCACAAGTGCTTTAGTTCAGCGTACGCCGCTCGAGCCTTGGATAAACGCGTGCCCACCTCTACTACTGTGCTCCCATCTGTCGTCAAGCTGCTGCCGAGGTAGGTGAAGTGGTCGGACACTGACAGCACCTCCCCATCGAGCATCAACCTCGGAATCGTTGACGTCCAGTCTTGTAACATCACCTTGCACTTTAAAGGTGCAAAGTGCATGCCGAATAAAGCTACAGCTCTTGAGAGTTTATCTAGTGCACGTTGAACATGTTTCGTGCATTCGAACAAACAGACAACGTCTGCCGCGTAATCTAGGTCACACAGCTTTCCACTATTTCCTAATTCGACGCCTACATCATGGAGGTTTTGCAACGCACTCTCCATTATTTCGTCCATGACGAAGTTGAACAGGAATGGAGACATGGGACATCACTGTCGAACACCACTGGTCGTTTCGAACCGACCGGATAGTTCACCGTAAACTCTTACGCGGCCAGAAGTATGAGAATACAATGAACGCAGTAGGTTCACGAACTTCTGGAGCATACCTTTACGATGAAGAGTACTGAAAAGCGCTTCTCGATCAACTGAATCGAAGGCACCTTTCAAGTCTAATACGATTATTGTCGGTCGGCGGTGCGTGTGACGTGTTTCAAGTAGTCGGCGAAGAGTAAAACTCTCGTCGATGTATCCTCGACGTGGGCGGAATCCAGCCTGCTGTTCGCGGGCATTCCTCTCGCGAGCCGGTGTAAGACGGTGCAATAGAACTGAGGCTAATACTTTGATGACTATCGGAATTAAGCTAATCCCACGATGATTACTACAGTCATCGAGTATTCCCTTCTTGAAGATGGGAACAATGAACGACTCACTCCATATAAACGGAATACGCTTCTCCTTCCAAATGTCACGGAGCAAAGCGGTAACTGATTTTATCAAAACATTTCCACCCAGTTTGAAAAAAACTGGGGAAAGTTCGTCGGGACCTGCCGCTTTCCCTCACTTTAGTAATCGAATGCTCGACTCCACTTCTACTTCCGATGGGGGCTCAAGTGATACCACCCAAGGAGTCGCAGTTGTTGACACAGGAGTAACTACACTAGTGTGCGGCCAGCTAAACTTTTCCTTGAAGTACTCGGCCCATCGGTCAAGCCTTTGCTGTTTTCTGTGGATAGGTTCTCCATTTCTATCGCAAACCGTTTCACTGACCTGGGCTCGCCGTCCACCGGTGTCACGAATAAGTTTGAACAGTCTTTGACTGTTACCTGAACCAGCTGCTATTTCCATTTCTTCGGCTAGCATGACCCACCAAATTTCGCGCTCATTCTTAGGGCTTTCCGTAACTTGCCTCTGTAGCTTTCTCCGCATCTTATTCATCTCCTTACAGTTCGAGAGCTGATACTTTTGTTCCATTATACTCAGCGACTCTTGCGAAATCCAGTGTTTTGATGGACAACGGATCTAGGACCACAGGCAAAACCTGCTGCAACCTGCACCGCCTGTTTGATATGAACCCAATGCTCATCTACATTACTGTTCGTCGTAGATCCTAGCTCATGTGCTAACTTCTGCTCATAACGGGTGCGTACTTCTGGATCACACAAACGTTGCACGGCTAATCGGGTTTGTGGTTTGCGACGATGACCATGGAGCTGCAGAGATAATCGCAGTAAAACTAATGCATGGTCCGACTCTACGTACGTGGACCAGTAAGATCTGCAGTTCTGAACAGAACTGCGCCACCGGTAGCTTACGGCGATATGATCAATCTGACTCAAAGTACCTGTAGAGTTAGGGCGCCATGTCGCTGTGCGACGCGAGCTGTGTCGGAAATGGTGCTAGACAAGAACAATCGATTGTTTGCACAAAACTGGAGAAGCCTATCCCCGTTATCTGCATGCTCAGTGAGTAAAGCACAACACACAGCTAACCAAGCTTCCGACACACTAAGTTTGCCAACTTGTGCATTGAAGTCACCAGCTAGCACAACAATGTCAGAACCTTTACTAATGAGAACGAGGGTGGCGAATTCATCACAGAACTCATCTTCCTACGCGTCTGAGCTGCAGTCCGTTGGGGCGTACGCCGAGATTACAAACAAATTGCGTTTAACACAACTATCCTTTCGAACGCCAACTGACCCGTGAAGTCTCACAGCACATAAACGACTGTTAATCGGGATCCTGTCTAAAAGGGCAGCTTCAGCCTTGTCAGTCAAGACAATTCCTACACCACGTTGACCCGCAGCTCGAGCTGCTTCGTCTCCTGAGGTGACGAATTATATATATATATATATATATATATATATATATATATATATATATATATATATATATATAATCACACTCGTCTGATTTCAGACTGTGTGCCAAACAAAACACGGTATAATCGGGGAGGAAGGGGTAGACAGTCCGAGTCCATGATTTGTTTGTGGGCGCAATACTGCTAGGTATCCCAAGCCTAAGCAGGTGGTTTCCTTAGGGATTCACAACCAGAGCCTTTAGGTATTCAAAGCTTAACCCGCAAGGCAGTGGGACGAAACGTGGGGTCCCTAAACTATTGAGGGCCGGTGACTGATTCCTCGATTCATTCGTCCTTCGGATGAGACCAAACATCCTGCGTTCCCAGTGCATCTCTTCGTCACAGATGCCGGTGAGCATATAGGTTGTACGCCTTACACGCCACCCATCGTTGGTTTGGAGTTAGGGTTTAGCCGCTCCCCGAGACTGACTATTAGTCAGCCAATTGGGTGGAAAGCGCCGGGCATTTTCTTTCGTCCTCTCACTTTAGTGAAAACATCTCCACCAAGAAAAGGCAGTAAGGAGGACTTTCTCAGCAGAGATTGTGTCAGACGCACGGTCACTTGGGAGGCGTTCAGGACGAGTTGCCATCTCGGAGCCTCAGACACCCACCTCCGACCGTACTGAGGCATTGTGAAGAAGTAGTACAAGATGAATTCAAATGATGGATACAATCTAACCATATTCGTCAGAGGCTTCTCGAAAAGCAAACTTGACTTATGTTGAGCTTTCAGCTCATCCGAGTAACTAAATGCCGCGCAAAAACAAGGACTCTGCCGAAAAAACACTACCATCTACACACCTTGCTCCACTTCTCCATAATCCAAAGTGACGAAGCTGTCTAACGGCGAACATTGAGAACCTCGTTTCAGCTTTTGGCAGCACTATTTGCTATCTCTGCGTATGCGGTAGCCCCTCTAGACATGAAAACTTCCACCGCAGATGTTGTATGCATAGTCAATGGAAAATGAGACAACCAAAAAGTATGCCAGCAAACCATTTGCGTCAGCCACAATCATAATCGTCATACAGCCTTAAACAGAAGGTCAAGCCCCACTGACCACTGCCTTTCTCACCATTTTGTACGCAGAAGTAGAAAGTATGAATATACAAGATGAACAGGGAGTGGACCTACACGGTGGGAAAATGAAAGAATGCCCTAGTAGCCAACACACGGAATACACAGTCTAACTGTACAAACGCACATCTATCAGTCATTCTGATTCGATAGAAAGTGACAACACGATCGCCACTGTTCGCGGTTCGCAGCCATATCCTTCAGTGTCTCTAGCCGACTGGTAGACGGATCTTTTGGACCCCAACCACTAAAACGTGAGGCAACTACTTTTCCTGAGTTCGCTGTACATTTCCTCACTTCCAACTGCCACGTCGTCTGTTGACCTCCACGTGATTTCTTCCACTCCCTAGGAGGGACGGAGAATAGGGCACGGTACGGTAGACATGTATATCCCATACGTAACACGTGCTCTAACCAACGAAGTCTACTAAGCTGGGTACACCGTGATTGAACACCCTCTGAACTGGTATCCAATATTCGATTTCCAACCTGTTCTGTTCCGTTCAGACTACCATCACCCATGTACTGGGTGCAGTGGCTTTGGTTGCTATCTCCTAGCGGAAATAATGAGGGAGAGAAGAGTATGAAAGGAGTAGGAGGAGAACTACATTAATGAAATTAAGTCAATGGAGAAAGTTTGTGGATGCAAGAGTGCCACCGATCGCGGCACCTAGCCATATCCCTCAACGTATCTAGTCATTGAGTGGGAGGGTCTCTTTGGCCCCACCCAGGAAGTCTAACACGCGCTACATAGCCAACTCCACTAATCAGGCCTTTCATACCTTTCCTCCATGTCACGGACTGACCACTCTTTCTCATCTTCTAACCGGTACCCGTCTCAGCAAACATAGCACGACGAAGAATCCTGTCAGAGGACATGCGTAACACATGTCCCAAATATCTTAGACTGGTCGTCTAATGACCTGATCCTTGAACCTCAGACTTTCCGGCAAACCTCAGCATTGCTCACGCGGTGTTCCCACCAGATTCGAACAATAATACGAAGACATCGGTGTTCAAATACCGACAATCTTCGCATATCCTCCACCCGCAGTGCCCGTGTCTCCGAAGCATACAGAAGCACGAGCCTGACTGCTGCGGCGTACACTCGACCCTTGATAGATAAACGGATGTCATTTCGACGCCACAGATGACTCAGGTTGGCAAATGCCAAACGAGCCTTCTGTATACGCAGAGACACCTCATCCGATATCCAAACTTCGGGCGAAAAGCACCTGCCCAAATAACGGAACTTGTCTATCACGTTTATAGTCTCCCCAGTGTCCGGTGCGCCCTAGCCGCGGGAGCCAGACACTGCGGAGATGGCTAGCAGCGATCGTTCATCAGGACTCCAAGATCAGTGATGACTGTAATCTTCGTTACTGATGGTAGGTTTCGTGGGTTCACCCACTGGTACTACAGCAGCCGGCCAAGATTCTCGTGGCCCTAATCACCAAGTTGCTCGAAATCTCAATGGCAACTGAAATACTCCCGGACAACTGGAAACAAGCAAGTGTGGTACCGATGTTCAAGGGCGGAGACAAAGCGGCAGCTGTCAGCTATAGACCGGTAAGCCTTGCATGCGTCATCCGCAAAGTGATGGAGCGGCTCATAGCCAGGCGCGTCGAAGAACATTTCGATGAACACAACCTGCCTAGTCCTGCATACCACGGGTTTCGCAAATTACGCTCATGCATTCCCAACATTCTGTTGGCCCGAGAACACCAGGCGGAGGCAAAAGCTGAAGAATATTCAGCAGATGTCGTTTTCGGTGACTTCAGTGAGGCTTTTGACAAAGTACCACAGTACCGACCCTTCCAAAAGCCTAAGCCATCGGGAATAGTTGACTCACAACGACGTTGGACTGGAGACTTCCTAAGAGGTCGGAAATTTGCGGTTAAAGTTTCTGGAACACTGTCCACGTGGTATCCGGCCTCCAGTGGTGTTCCTCAAGGCTCAGTACTCGGTCCACTGCTGTTCCTGGTCTATGTCAATGGTCTCCCAACCTGCTTGAACTCGCCGTGCTTATTCTATGCTGCTGATCTGAACATGTGACGAGTACTTTGTTCTGATACGGACAAACAACCCCTGCAAGGCGATCTTGGCAGGCTGACGTGTTGGTCCAATAAATGAGCCCTCTTGATAAGCGTAGAAAAATCCGCACACATGCGCATAGGTCAAATACAGTCGACGTCAGATTATACACTCGCTGGTACTCTTCTGAGAACGACAGTCTGTGGGCGTGGTCTCGGGGTTGTACTGTGAAACAATTTAAAAACGACAGGTCATACAGACAGAACATGTGCCTCAGCATTGGAAATACTTGGAGTGATCCACCGTTTCTTCAGAAAACTTTTATGGCTAACTTCGGATGTCATACACCAAACATGATTGACCTCAGTTGAAGTATGGCGCTGCGGCCGCTTGTCCGTGCACCGTTGCCAAGTCAGCCGAGTTTGAAAGAGTTCGGAGACCTGCCACTCGTCTCATCGCTCGTTTACGCGGGACTGGCTACGAAGGTCGCCTACAAGCCACCGGGCTGCTTCTAGAAACCTATCGAAGTATATCAGGTGATATCGTCTGCGTCCGTCACACTATCCGAGGCGATCTAGGACCAGAACCACAAGTGGTCTTCCAACTACGACTTTCTGTGTGTGATTCTCTTTCTTAAGACCACATCCAAAAGATGTTGTGACGAGGATTACATGGGAGGTTTTTTTTGCTTCTAATCCTGAAGATTGAAGACTGAGGGTATATCGATTCCCCGTCGATGTCCTGGGTTGGATACATACTTCCCTATGTTGAATGGCAGCTGAGGGCGAGTGGTACTCGCACAACGAAATTCAGTCAGTTCAGTTCAGTTAAGTTCAGTCTGCACAGGACAGGTAATGGTCACGGCCAATCGAGCGTCCAGAATTCCTTCGATGGTATGCACATCAGTTATGCACCCACCACTGCCGAGTGTATTTGATCGAATCCCCGCTAAAACCGAGAGGGAAACGGAAAACCTCATCGCACATCAACTGCGAGAGACATTATGCATCGTGAGCGTTCACTGAGACAGTATGCAATGAGGGATAAAGTCTGCTAAAGCATACTCCAGAAGGACCACAGTGCTACCCGTCACCCATCTAGTTGATATACTCAAGGCTCACTACAAGGAAAGATCTCGTACCACTTGCGATCTAGGGCACCTTTGAAGGATTGGACTGTCTGCAGATCTACCATTTCACCAGGCAGACCGTTCCAACTGTTCACAACCCTGTTGCTGAAGAAGTGCGATCTAGCCATCAACCTAGATCGGGTTTTTATCAACTTCTTTTCATGTCCCCTTGTTCTGGAGTCTACGGCCACTTGGAATAGACTATCTGGTCTAAGGCCAGAAAAGCCCTTTATTACCTTGAACGTTTCCATGAGATCCCCTCGACGTCTCCTCCTTTCCAACGAGAAGAGATTCAGGTCACAGAGTCTCTGCTCGTAAGTCCTATCCCTCTGCCCTTCAACCATTCGCGTGGCGAGACGTTGGACTTTCTCGAGACAGGCGGCGTCCTTTTTGTAGAAGGGTGACCAAGCCTGCACACTACCTTCTAAGTGAGGTCGTACTATAGCCATGTAAATAGGTACAAATACCTCCGGCTTCTGGCAAGACAAAGCTGATCGCAGTCTAAAGAGCTCCCCACGAGCCTTATGCGCAGCAGCGTTGCACTGCTCCGACCATTTGAAGTCACTTTTCATGATGATCCCCAGGTCTTTAACCCTACTGGCTGCCTCTACGGTGAACAGCCCTTGATCATGAGCGACAGTTGGGCTCTCTGTTGCCCTTGACAACAAATGGCTTTTTTGAGCGTTTAGAGGTAAGTCCCATTTGTATGCCCAGTTCAGGAGGGTACCTATTTCCCTGCCCAAGTCCGCCCTACCCTTAGATCCAACAATCTTCACATCATCCGCAAAAATAAAGCTGGGCGATTGAAGAGTGGATACTAGGTCATTTATGAATAACAAGAATAGGACCGGGCCTAGGACGAATCCCTGAATTACACCACTGGTGACGTTCACCAAACTGGAGCACCTGTCCCCCACTTTGACGTAAAACGTCCTGTGGGAGAGGAAGTCCTCCAGCCACCTATATACTGGCCCACCCATACCGAAAGTCTCCATCGAACGCCTTGCTAAAGTCGAGGTAGCATACCTCAACTTGCTTACCTTCGTCCAGTCGTCGAGTTACTTCATCTAAGAAGCACAGGAGATAGGTCAGGCAAGATCTATTTTTCAGGAATCCATGCTGCGCCGGGCTTAGCATGCAGTGCTGCAGTAAGTGCTGGCAGATATGAGCACGGATGATCTTCTCGAGGACTTTACAGAGAATGCTAGTAAGGCTTACCGGCCTGAAGTTCAGCACATCTGACTTAGGCCCACTCTTATGTATTGCCATGACTGCCGCTACTTTCCAGTCCTGAGGCAGCTTACCCTGGTCCAACGTGGATCTGTACAGTCTGCATACCGATGGAGCTATGATATCCGCCAACGGCTTGATGATAGCTGGATGAATGCCATCTGGGCCCGCTGACTTGTGGCTGTTTAACTCCTGTAGGTACTGTCGCACGCATTCCTCTGAGAGATCTAGCTCGTTTAACTGAGGAGGATGCACCAGAGCCAGATCTACTCGTACCTCACCAAAGTATTCCCCCAGGGCGTCTGCTTTGCCCTGGTCATCAGTGACAATACCATAGCCTCTAGTGGATAGCGGACCTACGGCATTTCTTGTTGAGCCTTTAGACTGTACATAGCTGTAGAACTTCTTCGGCTGTTGTTTTACAGACTGGGCCAATTTGAACTCAAATTCCCGCTTAGAAGTTCTCAAAAGGCTTACAGTCTCGTTTCTCAGCTTCGTATAGCGGTTCCAGGCTAGCTGACTGCCGGAAACTTTGTACTGGTTCCAAGAGCGGTTTCTACGTTGATGGCCTTGGCTATTGCAGCCTTCCACCACATGGGTTTGCCCTCCCCACTCCTTCTTTTAAAGGGTGCAAACTCTTCCTGTAGGGCAGTCAGGGATCCCTTTACGGCCTGCCAGCGCTCCTCCACAGTAGCCTCCTCTGGAGCGTCCCAGGTCAAACCCATCGCCCTATTACGAAGCCTATATATGTCCATACTACCGAAATTCCTAATCAGCCTTGAGGGTACCTTCGGTTGCCGCATGCATAGAACTATTTTGACACACACGTGGTCACTCTTTCCCAGCGGTGCACAATAATGCAGTCCAGCCACGTCGTTGGGGAAGTACGTTATAGCTAGATCCAGCAAGGATGGAACGCATCCAGTCCTATATCTGGTATTCTCCCTAATATGCTGATGCAACGCATTATCATGCAGCCATTCTAAGTAGGTTTGCTCCTCCGATCCCGGCACGCAGACCTCAGCCACCCAGTCGATGTGCGGAAGACTGAAGTCACCCAGTTCAGTTTGCACAGGACTTCGTGTGGCTAGAGCCAATCACGTGTCCAGATAGTTGTGCTGTCGGCGTGTTTCCGTAGCTCGCAACACTGCGTAATTTTCTTTATCTGAAAGGCAGAAATCAGCCCTGGCAGAGTAAGGTGGAAACAACAAGTAAATTGCATCTGACCATAAAAGCTGATTAACTTAACTCGGAGTATACTGCCATCCAACCTAAGTCTACTGCTCTCTTAAAAGCCTTCACTGTTGTGGTATTTATGACATCCTCCGGGAGCTTATTCCAATAGGGTACCACTCTATTTGAGAAGTACTTCGCCCTAATTTGGAGCCTCGAATGCTTCCTTTGTAATCTAAGGCCATGCCCCCTTGTGCCTCTCTCGGGGATCAGAGAGAAAAGGTCTTCTCGTCTTATTCCTGACAGTCCTTTCATTACCTTGAAGGTTTCTATCAAGTCCCCGCGAATGCGCCGTCTTTCCATCGAGAACAGGTCTAGGTCACGGAGACGATCTGTGTAGCTCGACCCCCCTGCCCAGCCACCATTCTAGTGGCTAGCCCTCGCACTTTCTCCAGACAGTCGATATCTTTCTGGTAGTACGGTGCCCAGGCCTGCACGCAGTACTCCATATGCGGCCTAACTGTGGCCTGATATATCGGAACGAAAATCTCCGGATCTCTACACGACATAATGGATATAACTCCAAAGAGTTCTCTCCTGGCCGTATTGGCTGCTGAGGTGTACTGCTTTGACGGCTTAAAGCTGTTGTCCAATATAACTTCTAAGTCTCTGGCCTGCGAGACCACTTGCAACGAACCCACGCCATTCCCACTAGCCCCTGTATTTATGGTCAAGCATTGACACTTGGTGAGGTTTAGTGGAAGGTCTCATTTGCTTTGCCAGTTTTGTACTGCTAACACGTTAAGTTCTATATCTACTCCAGCTATCTTGACGTCATCGACAAACATTAAGGTGGGGTTTGTAAGCTCACGTGCTAGGTCATTGATGAAGATGAGGAAGAGCAGAGGGCTGAGCACTGAGCCCTGTGGCACCCCACCTGTTACACCTTCCGGTTTTGAAACACGACTCCCCACCTTAACACTAAAGGTTCGCCCTGCTAAGAAACTACTTGTCCATTGCTCTGCCTTTTCAACAATTCCCATAGACTGCAGTTTGACGTCCAGAAACCTGTGGCTCACAGAATCAAACGCCTTGCTGAAGTCCAAGCAGCAGACCGCAATCGATTGCCCTTCGTTCAGACGCTTGGTTACCTCATCGAGGAACAGCAGGAGATTCGTCAGACAGGATCTTCCTGCCACAAACCCATGCTGAGCATTTGACATGAGGTTGTGTTGAACCACATGCCTAGAGATCTGTTTCCTGACCATTCGCTCCAGGCACTTACACAGTACTGAAGCCAAGTTAACCGGCCGGTAATTTTCGGCCTTTTGCCGGGGTCCACTCTTGTAAATTCCTACCACTGTTGCTCTCCTCCAGTCTCCCGGCGCAATTCCCTCTCTAAGTGACGTTTCATACAGCTTCGTCATCGGAGCCTTCAGGACCTCGGCCAGAGGCTGAACGATTGCTGGATGAATCCCGTCTGGACCTGCTGCTTTATTTCTATTCAAGGTTTGCAACTCCGCGTACACTTCTCCTGCAGTAAGTTCGGGTATTGGAGGCGCCTGCGGGCCCTCCATTCTTTCCTTTAAACTATTTTCTGGTCGATATATGCTCTTGAAGAATGCCAAGAGCATGTCAGCCTTAACCTCGTCGTTTAGAGCTAGTCGTCCCTGTGCTCCTTCCAAAGTTGCTACACTCTCTCTCACACGTTTGTGAGATTGCACGTGGGCGTAGAATCGCTTTGGGTTTGTGCGGACCGACGCAGCTAACCGACGCTCGGCGGCATATTTCTCCACTCCTTGGACCACTTGAGCTCTGTTCCTAGCCACCTTATAACCATTCCATGACCCCTGAGTTATGTACAGCTTGTACGCCGCCCGTCGTTGCCTACGAATAACTATGGCCTTGCGGACCTTTGACTTCCACCATGGGGGTAGATTTCTACTGCTAGCCTCCCTCAGGGGTGCGAACTCATCTGTAAGTTCGAGTAGCCCCACCTTGATGATCTCCGAACGTTCCTCTACGGAGGCGTTTGTGTGTCTCGGTGTCCACTGAATTTCCTCCGCCGCCCTTCTCAGTTCACCTATGTTGATTCTCCCATAGCGCCGACGTAACACGATTTCCTTCGGCGCCTTGCTTAGTCTTAGTGCGACCCTTAGGACTACGTTATCACTTTTTCGAAGTGGCTCTTCCCACTTAATTTCCTTAACGTCCTGATGGTGCCGCGTTATGATTAAGTCAAGGAGAGACGGGTGCTGTCCACCTCTGTGTCTAGTGGCCTGTGTCACATGCTGCGTAAGTGCATGTAACTGGACCCCCTGCAGAAACTTGTCGCCCGTTGATCCTCTTGGTGCGATCCCGCTTTCCCAGTTAATTTAGGGTAGGTTGAGATCCCCTAATAAGATGAACTCCTTTGTCTGTGCCAGCACCGCATCCAGCATTTGCAAGCGCTCAACGTCTTTCTCATCTGTCGCTAGCGGTGCCCTGCAGATACAGATAATTCATACCTTTCGCGCCTCGATCCTGATGAAGCAGGAACTGGCCTGTACATTACCGGAGACCAAGTTGAACGGAGCCTCCCAATGGCCTATGTCGGTCCGTATTAGAAGTGTCAATCCGCCCCCTGCCTTCCATCTGTTCTATCCTGTCTGTAGGCAGCGTATCCCTGGAAGCGCATGTCAGTATATGGCCTTATCCAAGTTTCCGTCAGTGCAACGACATCGGACTCTGCGATCCTAGTCGTCAACTCATCAGGACCGTACGAGTCTAGAAGTCTTGAAGTCTTGAAGTACTACACGGGCTCGAGGCTTTGAACCCAATTGTCCCGGTTCTCGAGGAAATCTTTGATCGTCTATTGGGTTCACCTAGTTGGAACGAAGTGGGGATCGTGGCCCGAGCGGCAACAAAATCGAAATACACAACATCGTGAAGCGTCTCACCGTAGACAGTGTCTTAATTGGAATGGGGGTGCGACATTCTTGAAAATATAGCGGAATGGATTTGCAATAATAGATATTTAATTCACTTTTTTGGACAAACAATTACTGGGAGGGTCCCAGGCAGAGGTCTAACATTTTCTTGAAGATAGTTATGTTCTGCGAGAGAACAATATCCTCCAGAAGTGCTTTCCACAAAGTAATTCGTAGTGAAGTGCGTGGTCTCGGGTTAAAAATCCTTCTGCTGTGACCACGAAGAGAAGAGGCTGGACAGACGGAGAAGAAGCAATCGCCCTGATCTGATTCAAAAAGGTGAAACATCAAAAATGTATCACCCCCTATGCGTCTTAAGTCAAGAGGATAAAGATTTGATAGTAAAAGGCGGATGGGATAAGACAGGTGGGACAGACCCCATACCGCTTTGAAGGAGGCCCTCTGGGCCCTTTCTAGGATCTCACGGTCTCGGGCAAAACCAGGGTGCTCTATTTGACTAACGTACTCCAGCGGAGCTCGGATACACGTGCCGGAAATTATGGGGCAACCTTCCCTAGAGATGCGCGGGAAGGACCTTCAACTCATGTAAAGAACTCAAAAGGCAGACTCGCTCGCAAGTTGGTAATGATGAGAGAAGGACAAGTTACAATCTAACCAGAAGCCGAGCATAATGTGTCAGCCAACCCTGGGCAGTGAGGTTGCTCCGTTAATGGAAAGCCTATGACCAGTCTCACTGCCGAGAGACATGCTCACACATTTGTTGTCATTATCTGGGTGGTTCCAATTCTCGGGCCTGCCTTTTGTTTCATCAACAGCAACTTGCAGGTTTTCGAAGCTTGAACCCCAGAGGGCTACATCGTCTGCGTACATGGAAACGTTCGCAGGAAAGGCTGTCGGAGGATCTTTGAGGTGGATCAGGAAACGAGACGAAGTCCTGAATTAGAACACATGTACAAGACTGAAGCCCAAATGGTTAAAGGACTTGTCCTTATCTTGTTATCTGAATGTTACCAGAGAGTTGGAGATGGTTGGCTGGATAATGAGGCCAGGGACAAAGGGAAAGGTTTCAAAATATAATTCTTGGTAGTGTATTGCATCTGGTACCCGCAGAAAACTGGAATACATGCCACTCCACTTTCCAAAAGTGTTGTTCGTCCCTCTCACAGTCCATGGCCTCATCTCTGTACATGGTTCTCAAGAATGATGGCATTACCTGGCGACCATGTGGCGATCATCGAGCACTCAACACGGTTACCCGTTGCGATAGTTACCCGATACCTCATATACACGACATCACGGTGCAGTGACCACTATAGTTTTGAGAAAATGACTGTTCTCTGAGCACCATTTTGGATCTATCTAATCTACAATCTTTCCCGATGTTTGACATCGACCTCATTGTGTTGTCCGGTTGCGTAGGTTTTACTGGACCGACTTTTCCGAGGTTTTTGTTGACCTCGTTTCGAATTACTTTCCCTTTCGGTCGTTCGCTGATTGTACACCCTCGAGGTTCGCTTTCTGCATAGCCGTTGCATTTCGTCCCGTTTTCCGTTCGGTGTATCTCTCGTATCGGTACTGCTTCGGTGCCGCGATACATAGGATACACCTAGCATCCGTAAACTGACTTGCGTCTTCTCTATTCGCCCTAAAGAAGGGATATCGTTGGCGTTCCGCTGCTAGACCCAATAGGAGACACGTTCACCAGCCGCTGTTGAACGTTTTCTATAATGGCTTCACTTCAAGGCACGACAGTATTTTCTAAGATCGATTTAGAACGAGCCTATTACTAGATCCCAGTCGCCGCTGAAGATGTCGAGAAAACCGCCGTCACGACTCCTTTTGGTTTGTTTGAGTTCCCGCGTATGCCTTTTGGTTTGCGAAATGCTGCTCAGACATTCCAGAGGTTTATCGACAGCATTACACGAGACTTGGAATTTGTTCACGTCTATATCGACGACTTGCTAATCGCATCGTCGAGCGTAGATGAACATTTCCAACATTTGACGCTACTATTTCAACGTTTTTCCGAACACCAAATAGTAGTCAATCCTGATAAATGTGAACTTCGCAAACCGGAACTTGTGTTCCTCGGCCACAAGATCACTCGAGAGGGTATTAAGCCTTATAATAATAATAATAATTGTATATTTCGGATGTGCCCGAAGCATGCTAGAATGCATGATCAGATGATTATAGTGATGCCGGAATGCCAATTCACAAAAGGGTACAACAAGTGCATGCAGAGTATCAGAGAGAGTGTTACAGTGAACTAAAACGGTAGTAATGCCCGGCAAATTTGAAGGTCAAGGTCGAATGATGTCAGTTGGTCTGGAGTACATGCATAAGTGGTATATGAAATAATTACCACTAGTGGAAATTCGAACATATTCAAAGGAAATGTTCTTGGTGCGCTACAGAATATGAGAGGCATATGGATAGAAATCTCGTCGAAGCGTTCGGTGAATTATTCACTTTACTACAGGTATGTCAAGAAGTATTAACATGGAAATATTCCAGTCTGCAAAGATGGTAGTATATAAAGTGGTGGCTGTATACTGGAGGAATCATATATGTTGCAAACAATTGCGTATTTCTTGGGAGGGATACTACCAGAGTGATGGTGGCAGGGAACGGCCGGAGTAAAACAGGTGAGCGTGCGGCAAGTTGTTAACTTCATGTAGGGTTGGTATGAAATGCCAAAGCGGAAGTGGAAGACTAATCAATATTGACCGTGTGGTTACATCCATTATACAGGTGTTCAGTTCTGCGAGAGGAAAGGTAGAGTAATCCACAAATAATTGTACGTCAATAGATGAATGCTGCGTGGTATGTACCATGCAAAAATGACAGATCAATAAAACTGCCCAGGTATATCGCGGGAAGCGGCTGTGGATCAACGAATATAGAAATAAAATGTATCAGCCGGTGCAGATAGTGGTGTGATTTAGAGGCTGCATACGGGGTCAGTTTCGGTAATATAACACGAATGCAACATCTGGAAGATCAAAGGTCTCGATAACGGTGATGGTATAGTAAGTAGACGGTGAGTGTCACATTTCTAATGACCAATTTGACAGGTGTAACAAATTATGGGAACGGAGCGGCGATGCAGCATGGGAAGTGTATCGAAGACGTCTAATCGTGGAGTGAACGCAGTGATCTGCAGAGCCCGAACACTCGATGCAACAGCATTGCGGGTGCTATCGGATGGACCGATGAAGAGTGCAAGTAGTTACTAATTACTTCGCTACCCACTGGAGGACTACTGAAAGATATATCAGCGCCGGACTTTTTTTTGGTGACCGATGAAGCAATGAACAGTGACAATAAAGGTGCCAGTGTTTGAACAGTATTAGCGGGTTCTAACACGGAACGGGAAGGATGACATATGGGATTAAAATGAGTTGTATGAATGCAGTGAGATCGAGTAGTCCAGGTTCAATAAGTCTGGTGGGAATCTTGGGGAAAGCGATCGTGAGACGGGCGAAAATGAAGTTGTGTGTAAATCTCGTTTGTCCTGTCCAGCAAGAGAGGGTCCAAGTTATTCCTGGGAAGTGGAAGGCGACAATCGTCCTTAGGGTGCAGGTTCTGAAAACAAAACGGAGAGGGCTGCAGTCTGGCAATTCTACCAGCTGTGGGTTAGGGGAGAAAGACAGAACACCAATATCATGCCAGTAACAGAAATGGGTGGTCGCGACTTTGAGATCTGGTTTTTTGGATTAAACAACATACGGAAAGCGAAGAAGACCGGTACTAGCGACTAATTCTTGTGAGGCTTAGTGAGAGTTACCAAAAAAGCAAGGAAGCGAGAATAGGCGACACTGGGGGCAAATACTTATGTGTAGTTCGACGAATGGTTTATGGAAGACCACATCGATTGTGGCGATTCGTTCATCAGGACGAGGCCTGGAATCTCGTGTGTTGAAATAGGGTCTCAATGAGTAAGTAGTTGAAGCGTGGATGAGACTGGTACCTTGAGGGCCATATTATATATGCTGCTGTGTATTTTCTAGCATTATAAATGCTCTTATACCTGGCGGCAGCTGATAAAAAAAACCTAACCGACTTTGGTAAAATCTGACAGCATGAAAAAAGAATCACCGGAGTAACGGTGGCCAGTAGGGGGTCCTGGTCAGAAGCGTTGAAAATAGGAAGTGGCTAGACAAACACGTGGAGTGTGCCGTTGACAGTCATGGAGTATAGGTTGGACTGCTTTTATTTGCTAACTATAATACAGAATGCCTCACGAGTAACATTCTGGAAGATTAAAGCGCCGTTAGCTCAGACCACACTCTAATGCCCCCGGTTCCGTCTGAATGTTACCAGAGACCTGGAGATGGCTCCCTAGATAATGAGGCCACGGGACAAAGGGAAAAGTTTCAAAATATAATTCTTGATAGTGTCTTGCATCTGGTACCGGAAGCAAGTCGGAAGATAGAACACTCATCATGGTACAGCGTTGAACAGTAGGGCAAGCCACAATGATCACTGCCTTTCTCACCATGTTGCACGTTGAATTAGAAAGTATTATTATACAAGATGGACAGGGAATAGACCCACATGGGTGGGAAAAGGAAAGAATGCCCTAGTAGCCAACACACGAAATACACAGTCTAACTGTACAAACAAACATCGTTCAATCATTCTGATTCAACAGAAAGTGACAACACGATCGCCACCGTTCGCAGTTCGCTGCCATATCCTTCAGTGTCTCCAGCCAACTGGTAGACGGGTCTTTTGCACCCCAACCACGAAGACGTGAAGTACCCACTTTTCCTAAGTCTGTTGTACATTTTATCATTCCTCGCTGCCACATCATTTGTTGACCTCCATGTGGTCTTTTCCACTCCCTAGGAGGAACGGAGAATAGGACACGGTATGGTAGACGTGTGTTTGACATACGTAACACGTGCCCCAACCAATGAAGTCTACTAAGTTGGATACGCTGTGACAGAACGTTCTCTGAATTAGTACCCAATACTCAATTTCTGGCCTCAGCATTGCTTACTCGGCTAATTCACCCGATCTTAGCGATACTACGTAAACATCAGTGGTCGAAAACCTCAAGACGACGAATATCTCCTGCACGCAGATTCCAAGTCTCGCAACCATAGGCAAAACTGAATGCACTGCGGCACAGTAAACACGACCTTTCAACTTCAGTGAAATATCAGGTAGGCGCCACAAGTGCTTTAGTTCAGCGTACGCCGCTCGAGCCTTGGATAAACGCGTGCCCACCTCTACTATTGTGCTCTCATCTGTCGTCAAGCTGACGCCAATGCAGTCGATGTTGTCGACGTTTTACTGCAACTCCTGCAGAAAACTAATACTGAAAATCCTTCCAAATGTTCTGTGTATTACGTGAATTTGACTATATTTAAAATTATCTTGGAATGCTCGCTCATATACCACACTTTTGTCGTTTGCTTATCCATATGAGACATTCGAATTTGGCCTTGAACCTTTTCTGACTGTCGTGCTTGAGACATCGTGCTTTGAATCTCTGGGTTTACCTGCGAATTCTATTTGGCCGCATACTTGAGGTTTGTATACATTTGTACCCCTTGTGAATTTCAATTTAATACCGTAGAAACTACGAATCAATCTTGTTCTGGTTTTGGGATTCGTTTGAATTGGCTACGCGTTGTTCTATTTACGAGAATTGACTTACAGTACTCAGCAGGAACCTGGACAAGAAAACTCAGTGGAAATGCCCAGACAAAGAAGCAGGGATCTATTGAGACTACAGGAATCAACCCGGCAAGTTTCCCGGGGGTGTTTTGTTTTTAGTGATTCTCTGGATAATGCTAAGTTTACTTGTTCCGTCGGCGCCAAGTCAAATACTTCTAATCGCGATGAGCTTGCCGATAGTAATTTTTATAGAATGAGAGTGATAAAATTGGAGAGCAAGCTGCGGTTGTCCAGAAAGGAAACAGAGTCTCTTAAACAAGGAACTGGTCTCAGCGAGCCAGCAGAAATTCCATGTAGTTCACGATGTCAACATCGAAAAGGCACTGTGATCGACGAATGTAAACCCTTGTGACAGCCTGAAACTACCGAGGTTCTGGCATTCGACCCACCGAGTGTGGTGCTATCCCATTTCGACAGGCACCCCGATCAGTACTGTATATTCATGAAACAATTCGGAAATTCAGTTGAGTGCAAAGTTGCAGATCCTGGTCAAATGTTTTTGCTTTTATTACATTACTGTAGTGGGATGGCCAAAAGTGCTATCTAAGGCTGCGCGATGCTTGATCCACCAATAGGGTACATCAGGGCATGCAGAATCATGGAAGATTTGTTTGGACAACCATTCAAGGTGACTGGAAGCCTGAATGATGGTGTTTTATTGGACGCAAAGTTGAATTACTGTAAAATTTGGTGATAAAAATGCAGAATTGCAGTATATCACGGGAGCACCTAGGGGGCCTGTTCAACCTGAATGCGTCGCACACACGGAAATGCATTGTCGGATGTCTATCTATTGACTTTCAGAACCGGTGGGCAGAGGAAGCTGAAAAAAGATATGCTTGAGCGGGAATCTACTTTCAACGATTTGACGGAGTTCATAGGTCGTCAATCCCGTATCGCCAACAGCCGATTTGGACGAATCGTGCGCGAAAGTTGCAGACTGGCGCGAACGGAACCAACATCTGCTCAAACTGTGGGGAAGGACTGTAACCGAATCCAGCCTTTGGCTAACAAGCACATGATAAGTCGAGAACCCGAGAGGTCAAATGAATGCAAGCTATGCAGCTCCCTGCATCGGTTACCGGATTGCCTGACCTTTTATGGGAGGAGTGTACGCGATCGATGGTGGGCAGTAAAAAGGATTGGCTTATGCTTTATATGTGTGAAGAACTCTCATCGAGCCTCTGAATGCAGCTTAAGAGTGAAATGTAACCAGGAAGGATGTTTGGGTGCTCATCACTTGTTACTACGTGGCCCTCTCAACAATAGACCTATTCAGCCGGATGAACCCAGAATTGTCCGTTCAACGGGACATGATGATTTCAAACCGTCGAGATTAGGCCTCGTACCTGTCGGCATCGTGACACCTAAAGGATTGAGCAGGGTCAATGCATTTTTGGACACGGGGTCGGATACCACACTGATTACTCGTGAGGCCCTGGGGGCCTTGATCCATCGGTCGGTGATTGGTAGCTTCAGCAGAATCTTCTACGTGGGCGACTATCTTGGGTCATTCGATGATGCAAACTCGGCCCTAGCGCAGTTCGGAGGCCTAACGAAACTGCTGGAACAGAGTGGCTTCCACCTCAGGAAATGGATATTGAAAGCTTCGGAAGTGCCTGAAGTCATTCCGTACCACAAGAGGGCCGAAAGGGTTAGAGAATTGAACGGCTCTCGGCTCCCCACCGAACACACTCTTGGAATACAATGGAAGGCGTAAACGGGCGACTTTGTTTTCGAGCTTAAATTTCCCGAGCAACCAATAACTCGTCATGGCATGCTATCTGCCATCTCCAGTTTGTTCAGTCAGCTCGGCTTAGTCTCTCCCTGGCTGTTATCCGGAAATATCCTGCTGCAGCAGCTCTGCCATGAGAAAGGCAAATGGAACCAGCCACTGGAAGAAGACCGGCTGGACTACGAAGAATTTCTGGACACCTCAAAGAAACTGGGGAACATACGGATTCCACAATGGTTGCCCCCTGATCATGCAACACTGACGGGGATTTAGTGATGATCACCGACGAGCACGCGCATTTCGCCACCTAGCCTTTGGGCTTTGTCATGGAAACCATCAAAGACCCTGACGAAATGATAAGATCTGTCAGAGTGAAGGCCGCCAGCGGGAACGCTGACCCGCGAAGTGCGCAGTATCAGCCTCCTCGAGAAAGAAGACGGAGAAGCGGATAACACAAATCCCAGTAGACTATTCTTCATTCGTCTTCGAAGAGGTTAAAAGGACCTGCCAGGCGTGGAGCATTTACGACATACTGAAACGTTTAACTAGACCATCACCCACACACACACAAGTGCACAATACACCTTGATACTTCATGATATCCATCAAACCCATTGCTTTACTCACGGCTGTTTTTTGGCGCTATAGAAGGCCTTCCCCATGTGTGATAGTAGATGTGATTCGATCATAAACCCTGATATACACCAGTCACCCACTCACATAACACACGTTTTTACTTCATGACCTCCATGAAAACACGCCGTAGGGCTTATTGTTCCTCATTTATCACCGGCAGTACGGAAGATACCTCCTGCAGGCGGTAGTTGTTACTATTTGCCCACCACGACATTCCAAAGTTAATCCTACAACCAATTGATCTAACATTACCTACTCCTCCTATTGACTGATAATTTCTTTCTAGGACCCCATTGTTATTGCTCCTGCTTCTCCTAAACCTATACGTATATATATATATATATATATATATATATATGTATATATATATACGTATATATATATAATAAATCTATATATTTATATATATATATATAAACGTACGCATATATTTCTATGTGCACGCGCTCTGCATCTTGCAGTTCCTCACCTGCCATTTTTCTTGCTATCATCCCAAAGCCCGTCATCATAGGCATCTATCACCTCTACATCTGTGCCTCACATCTATCGTATCCTATCCTTCTAAATCGGTTTTGTCATCTGATCATCCCTCTACGTCTTGCATTGCTCGCTGCCTGTTTTACGGTGAGTTTTGTGTCCTGTCCGCCGACAATTCACTGCAAAGTACCAATGCTTCATTGTCATCTAATCCACTGCAGTGCACCTCACCTTTTTCTCCATCGTTCCTCGCTACTGCAGTTCTTTATACCGATTTCCAGCCTTTTTCATGTTCACCAGTCTTCCTCCATATGTATTTGCCCGGGACCAGCCACTCAGTCCACCTGACCTTGAATTTCAAACTCACCGGGCGTCCATTCAAATCCGCTCTTGAGCTCATTTAAACTCCACGCAATCTCTATGGTGTGCATACGTTTATACTATTTTCATCCTACTTTATTCCCCCTTCTGAGCCTTTTTATCCAATATTTCCACGAGAGTCTCCATATTTCCATGAATTATATCTGTCCATTCCATCACCTGTATCTACATGATCATGCACATGGCATGCTTCGGGCGCTTCCGAAATAAACCAATATTATTATTATTATTATTATTATACAAGAGTGCGAATTCGCCCGTGACATTCACAGGTGCACACACTCGCACAAGCACATGTAGCCAATGCAAAACGGCTCTCCCGAAGATGGCACCTATGTTTCTCCTTCACGCCCGCCAAAGATCAGCCTT
This sequence comes from Fasciola hepatica, assembly GCA_948099385.1. Lineage (NCBI taxonomy): Eukaryota > Metazoa > Platyhelminthes > Trematoda > Plagiorchiida > Fasciolidae > Fasciola > Fasciola hepatica. Next base: position 37,000,075 of record CANUEZ040000043.1, read on the forward strand.
TTTTATGGACGATGCAGAGAAACCGCTCGTCGGTGTGTCCACCGGACCAAGTGCGATCGTGGGCGGAACGTTGACGACAATGTGATAGGTACGCGCACTGACAGCAGGATCTAAATAGATGGAAAGAATCAGTACCCATATTCCAAGCCTTTGACTCTCTTAAGATTCAGGAGGATTTCGGTGGGCTGTATAAGGACCGGTCGTGGAAAACCCCGCAGGAAAAAAGGCAAATTCATGTTTCCCTAACATCACACACCCATTTACACTGTTGACTTGTTTTATGTACTGTATGTTTTCACGAACCAACATTAGTCTGTTCGCTTCCAGCACACTACGCTTTCATTTACTTGTTCTGGCCCTGCGCGACACACGTGATCCTTCCTCGCACGCCGCAAATTGGCTCTCGTTTTCTGAGTCCCTGTGATTGCAAAATTGACGTTCATATCTGTTTTATTTCAATGTTCATTTGGTAATCTAGTATCGTAGAGTTTCACGGATAACCGCTTTCTGATTTCGGAATCAGTTGCGAATTTGGCTACGTATTGCTTGAAGGTGTTTTACTGTGGGTGCCTACCTGGTGTTCATACCATCGAAGAAATTCTGGACGCCCGATTTGCCTTGGCCGCTATCCGTCCCATGAAAACTGAACTTAACTAAACTAAAGACCGTTGAAACGGTAGGCACCGTCTTGCCTACATACGAACATCCTTACTCATAGGCGGCCAGACGTATCTTGCAGCTACTGGTTGAAGACCGGCAGCAATACCTGGATGTGAAGGTCCATTCGGGGTATCGAACACGAGACGTCGATATGTAGAGGGTAAAACTGGCCGAGGTAGGCGAGTGTACATGTCGCAGAGTATAGTCCCAGCTCTGATGGCCAGAGGTACGGACTGACGCTGTAGTGACGACGACAGAGCAGCCCTCATACGTGAGCTAGCCCGTGTCCGTGCTGCAGGTTTTGCAGGGATATCTAAAACCAGAGATGCAATAGCATGAGTCGGAACACGTGACGACGCATCTGCAACGCAGTTCGACCCACCTTTAACGTGTCTTAGGTCAGCCGTGCACTGAGAAATGTGGCCTAAATATCTGACTTCTCGAGGGGAGCGATGGTCAGACTTAGCATGCAATGCACACATCAGAAGCTTACGGTCGGCATGGAGGATGAACTATCAACCCTCGACTGCAAGCGGGAGTGTTTGAATGCTTTATAGGCATCCAGCGGTTCGCGACCGAAAGCACCTCACCTTGTCTCCGTGAGACTGGAGTATCGAGAGAAAAACCCTAATGGTTTCCGAATCCCAGAAGCAGACTTTTGCGGGACCGATCCGATGGAAAAGTCCAATGCCATGCAGTAGGTCAGTGGTTAGAAGCAAACGTTCGGCAGCGTGGGATATGAAACGAAGAAAATAGTTACCTAACATGTGGTGATTCGGCAGCTGTCATACGTGAGACGGCCAGATACAGCTTCGTACCCAAGTACACGGATGAGCCTCAACCAATCCGGGTCGCTGCTGACAAGTCCGTTTCCCTCCCATTCTCAGCGGGGATTCCACGAAATACACTCGGCAGTGGGGGGTGCATAACTGATGTGCATACCATCGAAGGAATTCTGGACGCTCGAATGGCCGTGGCCATTACCTGTCCTGTGCAAACTGAACTGGACTGAACTGAAAAGCTTCCTGTGATTGGCCGTCTTCGAGTCTGCCGACTATGTTCTCGAATTCAACATATTTATACAAACTCGCTCTGCAATGCAACTAACGTGCTATTTCGGGGACTTGGTCTTCTTGCTGCTTCCATTTGCGTAGTTCTGGGTGCGGGCAATTTCACTACGGACTGTCAACTCAGCTTAATACGACCATTATATAAGCCGATGAAACCTCTGAGCTCCTCGATTGTGGGCAGTACGGCGTGTGACCGAGGAACACAAGTTCCGTTTTGCCAGGCTTAATTTTATTGCGATTGACTAATGATAACGATAATGATAATGGTTTATTTCGGATAACCCCGAGGCATACTTCAACGCAAGATCAAACGGTACAGATGGACGTAGAGTACGAATCCCAAGAGGATGATTCAGGCATTTGCACTCGACATTGTACAGGAGAAAGTATTTGAATAACTGTTTAAGGCGGCGCCCGGCAAATTTGAACTGAAGGTCGGGTGGTTGACCTGGCCAAGTCAGGATGGAGCTGGTCGGAGGTAGTAGACCCTTAACTCAAATATTACAAAATGAGGGACTGTGCAAAGAGAGAATCAAACAGAATTGACGAAAGTTCTGTTCACCTTGAGGAAGAGTAATTTTCCAAGGGAGACATGAACCAGCTATAGCGCTCCGCGGATTATGGCACTGCTTTAGATTGAAATCAGACGATAAAAGGAATGAATGTTTAGACAAAGAACAATCAAAATCTTTCGAAGATTTTCCTTGTAACGTTGAGAGACCAAATGTCGGCTGAGTCCGTCAAATCGCCGCGCACTTTGTTTACTTTCATTAAGATGGAATGTGATGCACCAAAACGGAAATAGGAACTGGGCGACAAATGAATTTGTGATGCGTAGCCATGATAGTCGCAGATACACGGTTTGCACGGGTGAGTATTTAAATGACAGGTAAGTGTTTACTTTTGATTATCGTTATCTAGGGCCGAACATGATGACCAGAGAGATGCAAGAATCGAAATTTTCTAAGAGGTTTTGCCAAGATAGAATACCGGATACGAAAATGCACCAAACGACCGGTGAAAACGTTTGCCATGTTGGGTGGTGAGGTAGTTGACAGGTTAAATACTATCTGTCGGTATTCTTTGAAAAAGTTGGATCATACGATGGCGAAAGATCAAAACGCTGCGATACAGATGTCTCTCAGATGTGAATATATGGAGAGACCATGAATCTTTGCAAAGTGAGGATACTGCAATGCTACAGCCATGTGGGCGAACAGAAGGACTGACAGAGAGAGCGAACTATCACAATGTCGCCGACCGTTGGAATGCTCTGGAGACAAATATTCCCTAGCGAAAAATATTGTTTTGGTCTTTAAGCGACGGAAGTGTTTAGCAACATTAAATGTGACTTTTTACAAATATGTCGGTAAATGTGATAAAAAGGCCGAGTTTTATCTCGGGGATTGGTTAGGTTTGCGAATGGGACAAGCGGGTGGTTTGGCACGAATCCTTGGGAAAAGGGATCAAGAACGGTAAGCCGAGCACGGAAACGGTCTTCTAACCCGCGTTGATGACGTGCTAGGGAAAGTAGATTTTGCCGGGTGTAAGAAGCTGTAAGTTGAGATGGCGAAGAGGGAAACGAGTACGATGAAAAATGGGTGATAAATGGGGGAGATAGTACCATATTTGCAGCATTTCGGGTGTTTAAATAATTTTTTGCCGCAACCGGTGCCGGTGGGTGGGGCTGACCGTGCTCTGGCCATCAACCTGAAAGCCATTTTTGGTGACGAAAGGTGCAATCCGCCATGCTAGCTGCGCCTGCACATCGTTGCAGACGTTCTGCACTCCAGATGTGCGCCAGCCAAAGCGGTGGATCTGACCGCGCCCCGCACCGGCGGGCTTTGCTTGAGCGATATTGGCGTTGTCACACAGGAGTCCACTGGTCCAGTAGCTTGCGACCGGGTTGCAAGGGGTCCTGGAGATCAGGGCCAATGTCGTAGTGACGAAATGACGGGCAGGTATCAAGTTTTCAGCGGGAACTGTGGGCCAGGTATTATGCCGAGCCATTGAAAGGAAGGCGCACATCAGTGGTTGTCTGGATGGGTGAAAATAGAAAAAAAGCAGTCTGGGGTGCTCCCAGCTGGGGATCAACAGCCAGTGGTAAAGAGAAACCCCTAGTATCTGGATATTGGAACTACTTGGTGAATGGTTCGGCTTTGCAAAACACAAGTTTGTAAATGAAAGATTAATAAAACTTGAGTGATATATACGGCGACTTGTGTGGTACGTAGGTCTCGTGGCCCCGACTCAGACCAGCGTGTCAGTAACCCAAACCAACTTTGTAGGCTCGCCCCTCCAAAATGTATGGATCATTGTCTGATACGAGTTTCAGGACATCAAGCGGTTTGTTTGATTCCTCTTTAAATCTCGGTAAGTGGCTTATTTAACGGACATTTGGTGGAGGCTTATTGCACATTTGTGAATATTTAACAATAAAAATTGGACCGTAGGCTGGTTCTCGAGGACGGCACGGTGACCGAATGACTGCTGTGTCGTAAAGAATACCTTAAGCCTAATAGGTCTTGTACCACAGGGGAGGCTTTGCTAGATCTGCATTTTAATAGTGAGTGGGAAAAGGATAAGTTGTTCTTTATCCGTCGGAGCCAAAGAAGTTCGAGTTGTAGCGGGTCTTAGTGCTATTCACGGTTAAGAGTAGACGGATAGCCAACCATTTGTTTGGCAAGGGTGCGCTGAACATTTTCAATGGCAACCCTGTCAGTGTGGCGCATGTTAGAGCCAACTATTGAAATTTGCCTCAGCAATGGTCTAACGTGTGTCGTATAGACACTGAGCTTACTTTCACGCAGACGGAATGTTTTGTGGATAAGCCCTATTAACCTGCGGGACTTATCAATTTGAGTGTCTGTTTGCCCCGTGAAGTTGAACGAACAGGAGGCGTATGTGCCCAGGTCGCATACTGATGATTTGTTGGGGATCAGATGACCACCTATACTAAAAGTTTCTGGAGGGACATGACACTTGCATGTAAGAATGCAGCTTTTGTCCGCCGAGAACTTCATTACCCAGTCGGTACACCACGAACTGAGCATCCGTGAGTCCTCCGATATTTTCGCTATAGTATTACCGCGTGAATTACGGTCAAAGGTGTACAACAACCTTATATCGTGGTAAATATATCATTTATGTACATGAGAAACAACAAAGGGGCCGAGTACACTAACTTGGATCACACCGCTGATTACAGGGCTGGATGGGGAAATTGTGCCATCGACGTTGACCACTTGACTGCGCGAGGACAAGTACGATTCTAGCCAGGCATATAGTGGGTCAACAATGCCGTACGTCCTAGCCTTTGACAACAAGCGAGCGTGAGACTCCAGGTCGAGGGCTTTAGACTTGTCTAAAAGGACAGATCACTGCCTAACCATCGTTGGCAGCTATCGTAATAAGGTTCAGAAAGTCAGTCATACTAGTTGCTCAGGATCGATGTTTTAGGAAACCGTGCTGACCTTCACTTATAAGGTGGTTTTTAAGGAGGTGATCTGTGAGTTTACCTTTTATTAATCTTTCCATAATCCTCGATACCACTGGGGTATGATTCACAGGCCGGTAGTTGGCCGGGTCCCCCGTGTTCCCTTCTTATGAATTGGAATAATAACCGAAGTTTTTCACCGTATAGGGTACAAACTAAAGCACACAGTCCAATCCAGTAAATTCGATAAAAGAATTGGGATATCTGGGCCGCCCAACTTAAAGATGGCCGATAGTAACGAGTCCGATCCGGGGTGGAAAGACATTTTGGTATTTAAAATAAAAGGCTTGATTTTGGAGGGCAGGAATTTTACGGAAGAAAGTGGCTCACATGGTGGTACTGGTGGATTGTAGAAAAACGGTGCTGTGCCACTAATTAGGAAGAAGCAAAAAAGGTGTTAAGAGCCTCTGTTATGTCCATCGGTTTATCGAGGCACTTGTTATTGAGAGATAGAAGCGATAGATGGGGTTGTTTTGAGATTCCTCGACTTCCTCAGTTTTGCAAGAATCTTGGCTTTCTTGGAATCACGAAAGGCCCCGTGTTCCTGTTGTATTATTCCACTCTCGGGGTACAGTTTAATCGTTTCAACCAAACGATTTAACTGGATAAACAGTAAAAAGTCCCTTGTTTTAAGATAAACTCGTTGGAGTCTACCTAATTTCTAGTTTAGACAAGACAGTATATTGTCTTTAGGGCAGTTTCAATACGGACTGTCAACTCAGCTTATTATAACCATTGTATAACCTGATAAGACCTCTGAGCTCCTCGATTGAGGGCGGTACTGCGTGTGACCGAGGAACACAAGTTCCGTTTTGCCAGGCTTACATTCATCGGGGTTGACTACTGTCGACATTCGGACAAACCTTGATGTGACGACGATTAGCAAGCCATCTATACAGAAGTGAACAAATTCCAAGTCTCGTGTAATGCTACGGTTAAATCTCTGGAATGTCTGATCAGCATTTCGCAAACCAAAAGGCATACGCAAAACCTCAAACAAACCGAAAGGAGTCGTGACAGCGATTTTTACAACATCTTTAGTGGTGACTGGGATCTAGCAATAGGCTCGTTCTAAATCGATCTTAGAAAATGCAGTCGAGCCGTGGAGTGATGCTGTGATGCCGTGTATGTGAGGTCTCGGATAACTATCATAACGGGTAACCGAGTTAGGTGGGCGATGATCGCCACATGGTCGCCAGCTAATGTCGCCTTTCTTAAGAACCGTGTGTAGAGCTGAGGCCCATGGACTATGAGAAGGACGAGCAATACCTCTAGAGATTAGTGTCAAACTCACGTCCGGCGAAGACCAGCTTGCCCGGTGTCAGTCGGCGAGGTCATGCGGCGGCTGGTGGCCCGCCAGAGACAATGTGGTATGCCATACGATTGGTCACTGTATCTATCACATAAACGAATTCGTCGAATGAGTATTTTATTGAACAAAGACTGAAAATCGTGAGGAGTGTTAAAGCAAATCTGTTATTCTGAGTGCACCTGTTCAGTCTGCGAGCCCCGTTAATTTGTCGTCCGACGAAGGATCGACAGGCTGCAGCCTACATGAATCAACAAGTAATTCACAGTGCTGCAAAAAATCGATTCGCAGTTTGCTTGTGGGAACGTCGTCGTTGGCCTAGGTTGACCGCAATGTCTCTCGACTTAGTTTGGAGTGGAGGAACATTTGGCCGCGGACAGCCGAATCAAAGAAGCTAGTGGCTTGTCTTTAATAGACGGCAAGACGGGCCCAGTGTCAAATGGAAACCTAGCTTTAGAGCGCGAATTATGCACATGTGCATAAATAATTTGGCGAGATATTTACTACACCATGTGTCATTTTTGGAGAAAATGTAAAGTTTGTAGTATCCATTGATCGTGACGAATTAGCCAGGGACCTGAGGCAGGTAGTTAGCTTGGCAAACAAAATTGACGCTTTTTGAAACGGAAACGAGCCACCTACTAACCAGGAATTTATTACGAATGGTGGCGATGGGGCAAAGTGAACCGTTTACAGAAGGTTCGACAAAGGCTACAAGGGACCTGGTTGTCGAAATGACTGCAGACGTCAGGTGCGTTGAGCGGTGCAAACAAGCTGCTCACAAGGCAGGATGTCAGCTATTTCCGATGCGCTCAGCGCTATCCTACAGAAAGGTGGAAGTGGTAACACCTATGTTAGAGCAGTAGTGAAGCCTGTTTCAGAACACTGCGTATACGCTTGGGCAAATTTTTTGAAGCGGATGGTGCCTTCCCAGTAAGGGTTTATCAAATGGTCACTCAGATAACCGAGGGACACCAAGGGAAATAACGTGAACAAATACTTGATAAACGAAGACTCAGTGGAGAACTTAACGAACCTTTTAAAGTTCCTAAGTTTTCATCGGGCATGAACTTGAAGTGTATATTCGAACAGGCCACTGATCAGAGAACGAGAGGCAACAGCATGAAATTGTGAGAGCCACGCTATAGGACGAGTGGATGGGTGGACGCTTTCAGCAACAAATTAGTGAGGATATGAAATCAATTAAATGAAGAGGTTGGCGTCGTGCTAGGTGTTAGGTGTCCTACAAGCATGCTGGATACTAATTGGGACGAGTAAATCACAGAAGCACAATGCTGGGGATAATAGAGGAGCGGTATTTTACTCAAAGCTCATCGGTTATCTTTTGTCCGTTCCTACCACCTGGAGCACCGATTGTGATGGAACGCCAGTGTAAAGGTTGTCTCTCGCCTGGATGTTGGAACAGTGTTTCTACTCCTTTGTTTTTCAGCCAAACTGAATTAAAAACCACTTTGTGCAACAAGACTGGGAGCAGTAGTCAAAGTCGCAGTATTAGGTGCCGATCCCTGTGCATAACACCGAAAGAATTCTGGAAGCTTGATTGACCCGGGCCACTATCAGTCCTGTGCAGACTGACCTTGCCCGAACTGACCGGAAAAAATTTACCAGCGATAAGTTCAACGCCAGCTAGTTGAAGCTCCTGTCAACAAGGCTGTGTTTTTGACATTTAAATACTTTCAAAAACCACAGCAAATGGCGCGTCTAATATTCGATGCACTCCAAACGGCAAGGTCACTCGCTGTGCACGGTTAAAAGATTTCGCTATTTGACGTTGTATGGGCGTAGGTTCCTGTCTGGAGGTACTCGAGTTTGCGAAGGAGGTCGTATTCTGGAAGCTCTAACTTGGAAAAGTGCTCAAATGGTCGGCAAAAGTTATTGTAAAATACGAAGCAGTTGCTAAGTTTAAAGTGACTTTCCTGTTTTACTTATAATGAGGAAAAACTGGACAATTTTTCCAGGCGGAAGTATTTTGGTCAAGCAGCTTGTTGTCATTTGTGTGTACTTAACCACAGAACTGAATTGCGGGGACGATTCCTATTTGTTATTGGACGAAAATATGTGAATGGATTACCAACGATCGAATGTTCCATAAATACGTTATGGAAGACATTCCTGTCTTAGGATTGCCCCAAAATGGTTGTTTTTGTGAAAAATCGACCACTGGTGTAGATAGCCATGAGGATAGTAGGATGATGAAAACATTGGGGCGTGTATGGGACACCTCTGGGTAATCTATACTACCCGACGGTACACGGATTTTATTATAGCAGTAAGTAGAAGCAGCTATGCGGGTGATCTCAACCAATGAAGTCCAGTGCAAGGAATTATTGCTAGAAAACTGTATAGTGTTGTTTTCTGCTGGTACGCGGCTGGCATAGGTGGTTACCCAAGTAGTCGGTGAAAATGGAACACGCGCCTATCAGCTATGATAGAACAAAAGCTAGTTTCACTACCGATCTAGCTGGGTTTTGCCTTCACCGTTCTCCGAGAAAAGCTATGTATATATGTAAATATATATAAATACATATAGGTAGTTCCCACGGTAATGTGGCTAGCAAACAGGCGCTGTCCCACATCATTATTATGACACGTTCCGTAACTGTTCCCGAACCCCTGCACAGCGGCAGGGAATGCCCAGGCTTGGTAATCATGGTGACGTCACACTCTGTTAGCTCTCATCAAAGTCTCTAGTAGCGAAGGGTTACTGAGCTAACTAACTGATCCTTTACGTATATATGTTTATCGTGGCTTACATCTAATTGCTAACGGATAAAATCGAAAACAATTTCCTTTCCATTTTGTGAAACAGCCGAACTTCACTAAACCCTTTACGAAGCACGAAGGTTTCTTTATGCTAAACCCATCCAATTGATGTCGTGCTAAGAAATACTCTTGCATATGACCGCCCCTACGTAAATCTGGTATAACCATCGCTGTGCACATGAAATGGGACGCAAATCCAAGTGAAATAAGAGGGCAACCACAAAGTGGCTCTAAGTAAGAAGCACGATAATTGAACTCCAGTAGCCTCACAGAGACCACGTTAACCGTCGCGTTGTTCTCCGCGTTCGTCATCGGGCCGGAGAGTGCACGCACAATTCTCGAATCAATGAAGCCGCTGGATCCAAAGTTCGACGTTTTTTTTCCTTTCTGAATGGTACCATTCCCTCTCGTTTGTGAATCTTAGGCATAAGACTCGATCAAGTGGTCCATTGGGAGTCCCGGAAATCGGATCCCAATTCGGACACAACTTCTCAACCGTAGCACAGAAATTGGCCGAATCGGCGGCGACTCCTGGTTGAGCATCGAGAACCGCCCACTGCGAGGAGTGTCAAGTGAGCACCGATTCTAGTCCAATGGATTATATATGACCACATGATCAATCAGCAATAGACAACGGTCAGTTAACTAACCAGGGAGCTAAGTATCGAGATTTGACCAAGGAAAACAAGATTCACCAAAACAAGGAATAAAATTTTTAAAAATTCACTTTCACTAAGCACACTTATACGACTTCTTCGATCGGTTACAATTCAGAAGGTTTTCGGTCACCCATTTGAAAACTGCGTTATGGGAGGCCGGGTCGGAACTTATTCCGTTCTCTGTCTGATGTTCGGCAGATTTTCCACGATGGAACTGCAGTGACGTTGATCGTTTTGAGAAAAGGACCGTCTTTTGGACACCATTTTTGACCCATTTTCTCCACAATCTTTTCTGACGTTTGATATCGACCTCGTTGTTTCGTTCGCTTGCGTACGTTTTACTGGCTGACTTTTCCGAGGTTTCCGTCGACCTTGTTTTGAATCAAGTCTCACTTCCGGTTCTTCGACGATTGTGCGCGCTTGTGGTTCGCCTTCTGCTCAGCCGTTGCATTCATTCTCATTCGGTGTACTTCTCGTATCGGTACCGTTTCAGTGCCACGATATGTGGAATACACGTTTGCATCTTCCAGTTGATAATGGTATATTTCTCGGCCATGGTCGAGACGCACGCGCTAGCGCATGATCATGGTGTGACACGTTACTCAATAAGGTGGAATATTCACAAATTCAAAGTATGAAAGTCGAGAGTAACAGCGATAGATAGACATAGCCAGCAACAGTTTGGATAGATCACTTTACTAATGGTTTGCGCGGCAGTTTCAAACCGGTTTCGATTCCGGGCTGGTGTAATACGCTCAGACAGATCGCCACTCCCATCTTTATCGGTGTAAGTGTTGATGCTTGTTGATGCACTTACTGAGCTCCGGCTCACCGAGTTTTCTTTCTGTCTTTGCAGATCGTACACGTGCAACCCCCAAGGAAGACACTGCATCCCGCATACTACACTGGGCGGTGGAGATATCGAAAAACCGTTGGCGCAGTGTCAAGGACGCATTATGAATGAAAATGATGCAAGCTGGGAAACGGAGGCCTGCTAAGGCTCTACAGATGGAGTAAATTTTGAACTTGCGCCTTCTATATTCGTTCGATTTGGGGGAGTTACGTTGGTATTTTGCTGTGATACCGAATAAGACGCATGTTCGTTAGCCATGCTTTTACGTTTTTATATAGGTGGGACCGAATCCTTCTAAACCTTTCTGGATCATTCGTGCCCGGTGAATCTGTGATGTTTTGCTATTTCACGTTCCCTTTTTGTTGAACGCTATATATTTTTTGCAATACTTTGCAGCAACGAAGCATGTCCGAGGATAAGATGCGGCTTGACACAGACCTCACTCTATCCGCGATTGCTTTCAAACCTGTGGCATTTATATCCCACGACCCCAAGGTCTGGTTTACAGCATTGAAGCAGCTGTTTGGGCGTGTAGGAACAGCTGCCAACTCCAACGATTTTCTGTGACTTAGATGCAGTCCCGGGTAATAATATTGCCTCAGTGAAGGTCCTGGTTTTAAATCTTCCTCAACAGCAGCCTTGAGATCTGCTCAAGGGGGCTATACTCCGGCACAACCTAGCCCTCGAGAGAAAAGCTTACGTCAGCCGCTTTTAGTATAGTATAGTACAGTATATCTCTTGACCGTGGTCAATACACATGCACAAGGCAAGATCAGAGTATACAGCAGTACATGTCAATGTGAGGTATTCACAAATTCTAAATTTATAAATCACAGCAACCGAAATACACCAGTAAAGTCATGTGGTGTTTGAGTAAACAAAAGTGGTAACGGTTGAGGCGGGAATTCCAAATCGGTTTCGAAATCGCTGGGGGCGGTGTGGATAGCTGGACGGCCGTGGGATTGCTGATATAAGCGAAAAATGGACGGTCACTTACGAGTAACTGGGCGGAAGAGATGCCAAAGAACATTGTTAAAAGTAAAGCAAGCGTGGGGCTTTCAAAGTGCAGTCAGAGATACCAGCGGAATATTGGACACTGATCCAGCATTGGGTAACTAATTGTGGAGGAAGCATGTGAAATAAAAGCAAGTGATTCAAAGGTGATAATAAAACGGACCTTTTGTGCAGGTGATCACAGTGTCATATGGAAATTCAAATGAAGGCGAAAAGCATCGCAGTGACTTCAGTGAACTTTTGAAGAGCATGAATGGTGTATGGACACATAACGGACTTTTAAAGATAAGAAAAGCCGTCAATGAAACGGATTAATGGAGACAAAACGTCAATGGTTCCGCTAGGCAGGAGTTGGAAGAGTGTAAAATGTTTTTTTTGTATTTGATAGAAAATTGTTAATCAAATTATGGTTGGCTGCAGATGGCTGGTATTCTGTTCCGTAAAGACCTTGGTTGCAGGTGGTGGCAGGTAGAATGTTGTGGGAAGCAGGTAAAAAAGGGCTGGTTTGACGAAGTTGACAGCTGCGAAGGCTGGGTTCCGGCCATTGGTTTCATACTGCAACGCGGAAAGACTTGAACTCTTGGAATGGATTAATGGAACTAGACGTTGAGCGGATGTGGGTTGATGGTTGGTGTCAGGAATCACCTCTGCGATCCGGTGAGACTTTCATGAGGTTTTGTTAATCCGTGTACGGTGCCCCATGTAACGTCAGCAGGCGAGAGTATAGGTTTAAACCATTGATCAAATTGTCCAGTCCTTACGGTAATCCGGAATAAACGTCGATTTGGCCGATGGATACCCAAGTCACCAGTGCAATCTGGAAGAGATCAGGAGTGCGGCAGTCTGGAGAGTGTTCCAGCTGTGGGTTATGATTATCGTTTATATGGAAGCAAGAAAATGAACATTCTGTTATCCGAACAGTTAGTTATCGTTTGGCTAGTAGACAGGTTTATTAGGGATCCCCAGACGGAGATTGGTAGCTTTCTAGGGTAGTTGAGTGGTAGTAGAGATTTGGGGCGATATCAGGTGGGCGGTGGATGAGGAGGGGGTGTCCGTTTGGGAACCAGGAATAAAACAATAGTAAATGGTATGGTCTGGAAGGAGAATGAGAAAATAGGAAGATAACAGTCTGGTCAGTTCACCAGCTGTGGTCGAGGACGGCAAACAGTAAAAAGGGGGAAAAACACTGAGTGTTAAAATGAGGATTTTTCATGTGGGGGCAAACGTGCTGGTATTCGGCAGAAGCATACGGATTCCGGTTGGAATGGGGTCTTAACTTACCATAAGCATATGCGTAGAGAAGTGAAGCCTAGTTACTAAGGAATGGTAATCCGTGTGGCAAGGCTTCAGTGTACGAGAAAGGCGCAAAAACAGCAGGATGGGACGGCTAAGTTCTAGCCTGAGCCAGGAACTAAGTGAGAGCGAGCACCCATCGCTAAAGGACGGAACGGTCTCATTTATATATACGCAAATTGTGTGTAGCAAAATGGCACAATCTAGTTTGGAAGGGGGACAAGTGAGTGGAGCATACCCAAGGTATATATATATATATATATATATATATATATTGATGTATACGTGGGTGCGATCATCGGACGGGTCATGCGAAACCGGTCGGACGCAAAAGACTAAGGCAAGGAAAGTGAGATAGAGTGACGCAGCCGAGGATCAACAATTAACGGAAAGAAGAACAAAAGTTAAGCACGGGCTCATCGGTGCGGCGGATCCTAAAGGCACATTGAGGCCATGAAACGTGAGACTAAAGGGGAAACGCCTAAGTGTGGCTAGAACTTTCAATGGGAAAGTTAGTATTTCGCCTAGAGTGGTCATTGAGCAGGAGTTAAGACCAAGTTCTGCGTGAAATTACAGAAGAACCTTAGCTGGGGGATAGGGTGGGAGCCGAAATGGTAACGTCAAAACTGGGTGTTGAGTTCAGTTAGTGGGTCACGCTAAGTGCGATGAATCAGACTGGATTTTCCAGTTCGAAATCGCAGAGGTGGTGAGCGAAGTATGAGTGGTGGGACCTGGTGCGGAAGAGAGGCATTGTAAGCTAAGAGATATCGAGGAGCGTTGAGTTACTCACCATGATTGTGATAATAATTATAGGACAGTGGTGAGTATATATATATATTTATATATACATTTACATATACAGATATATATTTGTATATGCAAATATTATATATATATATATATATATATATATATATATATATTAATCCAAACAGGGGCTGGATACTGAAGCAGTTTTTATGGCCATGTTGAGGTTGGTTTCAGGGCCGTTGACGCAATATAACTAAATAAAGTTAATAAATCGTGGAGCGGGTGAGAGATATTGACAACCTGTGGGGAGTAATACGGTGGTCTCTATAAATGTGAGCGCATCTGAAAGGATTTATTTCAAAGTTGAATTAGCAGGATCCAATAAGTTGGTATGGAAAAACAGTTAGTGGACGCAGACATGCTTACATATGTCGATGGCGAAGGCTAGAAGAAACGGTCAAACAAAGCAATCAGAATTTTTAAAGCGGTGAGGTTATTTTGGAAGGTAAGGTAAAGAGAGAAAGCAGAGCAATGGATTAAAAGTCAAGGCCTATCTCGTAAGCTTGACGTTCGGTTACGTGAACGTTGAATAAGCGCAAAACAGTTGGGACAGAAAGGAATTTATCAATCGCATGCACGAATGCATACTTTGACCGAGAAGATCTGATGTGCAAGGGAAGTTTATTCCAGATTCTGGAGTACACGAAGAGAAAGAACTTAGAGCGTAGAACAGTCCTCGCGGAGGGTGTGGTAATAGTATACTGTCTATTCCGGAGTGAATATCCAGTATCCGGGGAGAAGCACAACTGGTTGGAGGAATAGAACTGCTTAGTCAATAGCTTATACAGAAATATCAAATTTAGCTTGATGCGACGAAGCCATAGTGGTTCGATTTTGAGAGATAAGCATCGTTCCCTGTAGTTTAAGTTGGACGACCAACCGATAAGCTGTTCTGTGAATCTTTTTTGAATACATTCGATAATAATCCTGTCGGATTTTCTCATACTAGTGAAGATTAGGGGACAATACTCGAGGAAAGGCCTGGCATGTACTGTGTACATGTGAAGAATGCTCACCCTAAAATGAAAGGATCTGAACAGAAGTCCAAGACAATTTTGAGCCTTCGCCGTTTGGAAGACAGCATGTTCCGAGAAGTTGAAAAAGCAAGAATAACTTAAGCCAAGGTCTCTTACTAAGGGCTGGCTGTCGATGGGGAACCGCCGATGCGTAAAGAACCAGGAGGAACCTAGCATCTGTAAGTAAGGAAAATACACTTGTCGGCGGAGAATTTCATCGCCCAGGTTGAGCACCTTTCATCAAGAGGGGCCAAATTAGCAGAGGTTTTAGAGATATTAGTACTGAGGTTGCCCGGCTAAAAAGTGTAGACTATCTCACTGTCATCCGCGAACAAAAAAAGGCGTGCCATTAAGTATTGTCGGAAACGTATCATTTATATATAGGAGGAGAAGCAGGGGGCCTAAAACACTGTCCTGAATAACACCGCTAGTAACAGGCTTGGGATTAGAGGTGTGCCCGATAATTAAGACAACCTGCGAACGATGCGATAAGAAAGATGAGAACCAAGAAAGAAGTGGATCGATTGCGCCAAATGACCGTAGCTTTGTTAAAGGGTGAGGGTGAGGGACACGATCAAATGCCTTGGATAAATCAAGATAAAGAACGACAAGAGATTTCCCACTTCCAGCAGAGTCGGTGACGAGATTCAGAAAATCATACTGACAAGTCATGCAGGACCGTGAACAGAGGAATCCATGTTGGTTGTGATTAATAAGACTGAGGCTTAATAAATAGTTAATAATATTATCTTTAACTATTTTTTCCATTATTCTGGATAAGATGGGGGTATGGTTTATAGGGCGATAATTGGATACCTCATGTAAAGGTCCTTTTTATGAATGGGAACGATTACCGAGCGCTTTCAATTAGCAGGTACGGTGCTACCATTAAGTGAAAGAGTGAAAAGGTTAAGCAACAAAAGGGGGAGATCCGATCCACCATTGAAGAGTGCAATTGGTGGTTGGCCATCGGGGCCTAATCGAAGGGAGGGTTTGCTATTAGATAGTAGCTTTGAAATACTCCTGGCATCGAAGGGTATCGTAGAAAGGACAGAGTCGGTAAGTGGTGAAGATGGGGGCGGGGCAATGACAGTAGCTGGAGCCATGGCTGAAGCAAAGAATGCATTGAAGGCTCCGGCTATACAAGGTGGGGAGGTGATAGATGAGTTATTATCCAGAATTAGAAGTTGGAAGTCGGCCTTAACATCAGCGTTTCTAGACTTATGCAACATAGAAAGAAGTTGCGACTTGTTAGGATGACTCAAAGCCTTAGCTTCTTGTTCACGAAGTCGCGTATTATCTTGTCGTTGAATAAGTGTGGAGAGGCGGTTTAGACGAATAAAAAGTGAAAAGTCGTTGGAATTATGTAGTTGTTTGAGAAGTTTATGGTACTTCTTATGGAGTGACGAGACAGACGACCTCTTTTCAGGTACCGCCTGGGCAGTATTGGACAATTTTTCCAGACAATCGGAAAAGAAGGAGTAGAAAATATCCGCAGCATGCTGAGGGTCCTGGGTGAGGAAATAATCACCCCAGTCTTTCTGCCGAAGAAGCGTGACTAGCAAGGCCCAATTTCTGCATAGGAATGTATTGTTGGGGGGGGGGTGTGCGGGACTAGGTGGGCCACTAAGGGGCAGATGGCAGATAACCATTTTATGGTCACTACCGGGGAAATTTCGTGTTACGGTCACGTCGATGAGAGGCATGTTATGAGTAAATACCAGATCTAGTATGTTCCCATTTTTGGTAGGTTCGACAACATGTTGTGTCCAGCCGCCAAGATGAATGTTAGTGATCAGGTCCATAAGATTGGGAGGAGCCGAGAGGGTGGGCCAACAGATGTGAGGGAGATTAAAGTCACCCACAATAAGCTTGGTTCCAGAAGGAAGCAAAGAGAGGTATTCGAAAGACCTAATGAGAAGTGGAAACAATGAACTGGGGGAATTTGGTGATCGATACACGCAGCCAATGTTAAGAACAGTGGTTTGGAGGTTCATAGTGAACCAGAGAGAATCGGGAATGGAATCGAGTGCCGTATGTAAAAGAGGGGTCGTGGTGTAGACTTCCTTGACGTAGGCTAGGCACCCACCACCACGCCGGTTCGGTCTATCTGTCCTTAGAAGACAGTACCCTGCCAAAGATACTTGATCATTGGAAGTGCTCTCAGAAGGCCAGGATTCCGTTATTAAGATAATATCGTAATTATTTGTAAGGACAAGTTTTTAAGGTGCGGGAGTTTGTCAAGAATAGAACGCGAGTTGAATAAGGCTAGAGATATACCATTTGCGGGAGGTGGTATAGGCACATCAGAGGGGTGGTGTATTTTGGAAGGAGGCAGGCTATCGCGATTAGAAAGAGCGGAGGTTAGGGTCAAAGGGGAATATATTGATGTTGGGGCTAGTGGAGGTTCAGATGGGGTGGCTTCCAGCCAAGCTAGATTAAATGTTGCAGTGAGAGGGACTGCTGAGGGGTAGAGAGACTGGGCATCAACGGAGGGGGAAACATCGGAGCAAAGGGAAAAACCTGTTGGGTTTGGCGGGTCGATATCAGACAGGGGTGATCAGGAGCTGTCGAGAAATACCGGCCAGTCGAAATCGAGTATTGGCTGAGGGGGGGGGGTGCAGAGGGCAGGGTTGAAAATGTGTGAGGAATAGGGGTGTAGGGTGGTAGGTTAAGCTGCACATTGTGGTAGAGGTAACTCAAGTTGGGTGGAACAAAGAATATGGAGCAGTTAGAAGCGGGAGCAGTGGAGATAGTTTTTAGGTGAGAAGTACGACGTGTGGCAGTTTGGACGGCATGTGGAGGCCGTATTTTGGTATTGACAGGCAGTGAGCACGGTGAATTTGTAGGGATCACCGATGCATTGGAGCAAGGAGTATTTTCTTGGGTCGAAACTATATTTGGTGAGTTAAAGCGAGTTGATTTAAGAGGAGAAAGTTGAATGAGGGAGGGGCTTGTGAGAAGAATGGGAAGACTGTTAGACCTATTCCTCTGGACGGCGAGTAGTTTACCATCGGAGGGAACAGATGGCGAGTTAGAATTTGGGGTGTACCCAACAGGCGATGAGGTGGGAGAGCGAGGCAATAATTGACGTCTCTTACTGGGTGGCAGTAAGAGGGGAGAAGCGGAAATGTCAAGATCAACAGTAATGGGATTAGATTTTAAAGAGTACAGTGCGGGAGCAGATGAGGAGACAGTGGGCGGTTGTGAAGAGGCGGGAGACACGTGTAAAGATAAAGCAGTGGGGACTTGAGAAGGAGCTGTGGAGCGACCAGCCGTCTGTGTTGAAGGCTCAGAACTAACAGGCGTCGTTCTAGTGGGGAAAGTCGAAGGAGATCTGGTAATTTCCCTTTGAAGTGGGGTTTTATCTTCGGCTACTCTTATGTTTTTATAAGGAGAATTATAATTCTCTATTATAGCTTCTATGGAAGCTATAGTGGAACGCTTTTTTATAAACTCTTTGGCAGACAGATCATCTGCAAATCGCATAAGGATTGGACAGTTGAAGCGCTGAACTCGCTTACGCAGCCTTGTTGTTTGACAAGGAAGGTGGGCCGTACCACATGAATTCAACAATGTATGCTTGACATGCTCCAGAGGTATTCTCTCTGGGACATTAAACACGACTGCATTACGAGAGTTCCTCACTCTTATGAGAACTTCGGATGCAACAGAGTCGATAAAGCGGCCCGCAGCTGTCAGGTTTTGCAAGGTGGAATTTTCCCAAGTAGCACGCCCCAAGTTTGCCCCATGGGGCACGCATGGGGCAAACTTGGGGCAAACGTGGGGCTGCACCAAGCTTACCATTGAAAAACTTGGGGCAGCGCTACCGTTGCCCCAAGTTTGCCCCATGGGGCAGCCCCAAGTTTGCCCCATGCGTGCCCCATGGGGCAAACTTGGGGCTAGCCCCAACCTTGGGGCAGCCCCTTGGGGCAAGCTTGGGGCAAACTTGGGGCTAGCCCCAACCTTGGGGCAGCCGCATGGGGCAAGCTTGGGGCAAACTTGGGGCTAGCCCCAACCTTGGGCCAGCCCCATGGGGCAAGCTTGGGGCAAACTTGGGGCTAGCCCCAACCTTGGGGCAGCCGCATGGGGCAAGCTTGGGGCAAACTTGGGGCTAGCCCCAACCTTGGGGCAGCCGCATGGGGCAAGCCTGGGGCAAACTTGGGGCTAGCCCCAACCTTTGGGCAGCCCCATGGGGCAAGCTTGGGGCAAACTTGGGGCTAGCCCCAACCTTGGTGCAGCCGCATGGGGCAAACTTGGGGATAGCCCCAACCTTTATAATACGTTACACGAAACCAGATCCAACCGCCGTTTCATGGTCTACTACTAATGTATACATATATTTTGGCCGTTTGCTTACGCGTCCCACATGCATCAATTTCTGTCTAATATGTAACTGAAAATTGAATGCCAAATTCTGAATACGAAAAATGTATTTACATAGAAAAAGTGTATTTTGTACAGATTTGTAATGATCCATCAAAGCACATTGTCACTGAACGTTTGATACATTTGTCGGTGATCGCGATATCTGCAGATGGGAAAAAAATGTATACTGGTATTGGCGAACTGTCAGTAAATCACTGCACCATTATGTAAGAAGTGACAATGACATCCGATGCAAATATAATGGACAAGTGGCATGGTATTTTTCAATGATGGTTGCAAGTTGAAAAAGGATCAATCTATGTTAACAATTGGTAATGGAGCGGTCTTTCGATGTAAACCGAGCAGCACACGCTTGCATATAACTGCTGGTTTTGCACAAAGAACATAATTGAAACGGATAGCGAAAGTGGCGTAAGGGAAAAAAGCGTAATTCCGATGTAATTGGAGAAACGACAAACGTACTTCAAACGTTAGTCTTACAGTAAACTTGTTTCTGCTAACCGTTGCGAAGCAATAAGGCAACTCCGTCTCATTCTACTTACCTACTACATCTGCTACCTGCTCCGCGATCACGAGCGTTGTGGAACCAATTTCTGATGTGTCTGTCGATGTTCATAGTTGGTTCCTCGGAAAAAAACGAACTGAATCTGATAGCGTCTAGTAGATGGTGAGACCACTAATAAACCGATATACCTTTTATGGCTTTGATGAGTTTAAGATTGCAGACGGCTATCCTCTTGCTGCTACCGAGCCAGCAGCACCTGACTGCGACGTCGTCGCTCACCACGGCAGACAGCATTTGCTTTACTGAATCCTGAAGATTTCTATTTATATACCGCCGCAGTGTCGTTACCTACATTTGTCACATACACGTATAGTGACTTACCATCTTATTGAAAGCTTCTGGCGTTCTTTAGGACGTCGTGTAAATGGTGGAATTCATCCACAGTGTTCACACGTGTGATTGGCTGCGGTATACCTTGTGAACATGACGCCCCGATAGTGTTGGAAAGACTCTATGGAGGCACTCAGTTTCTCCACAGTTTTTGTGAGACTGTCTATAGACAGTAGAATTTTTTCTTGGTTTACTTAAACATAAGGTAATGGCATTGCATGTGAACTTACATAGTAATTGGCGCAGGTGAGGGGCCAAGTTCATTTGCGTGGCGCTGGTGCTTGAGCCGCTACTTGTAATTAAATGGGCAATATGAAACAAAAGTAATAATTACCTTGAGGATGCGACTGGCACTCGGGTGCTAGCGTGTGCAGACAACGTGGACTGTGAGGACAACTGAGGCGAACTAAAACGGAATTTGGTTGTGCATGTTGGAAATGTACCTTTGCATTCCCCCAAGTCGTTCCAAAATGGGCGGTGGGGAGGGTGGTAAGTCCAGCGTAACTGGTTTTAGGTTTCTCCGCATCGCCTGGGGACTCTCGTCGGAAGAGAATTCCACGGGAACCCTTTAGGTATGTGAATATTAATGTTTAATTACCTCTTTCTTGTGGAGTAGTGCTGCGAGAAGTATGTCTGCTTCTCCGTTTCATCGGTGGAAGCAGCACTTGACTGATTAACCAACTGATGCTCAAAATCGATGGCATCACCAAGTTTGTCTATTTAAATGTTATACTACCACTGACTTACCCGTATAGTACATAGGTCTAAAGTAGTATTCCGGGCATGAGTCCGGCACTTCCTTTCCCGATAGCAGATGACGTCTGTAGTCGGGAAAACTCTTCTTTCGTGGCCAACGAACGTGTGTTTCGTCGACCATCCAGTTTTTGTGTACCACTGCGTATGAGTTTTCTTCGGGAAAGTGAGCCACTACGTACATCTAGGAAGAAAATTCTCATTAGGAATTGTCTATGTGGGACTTGATTACATTTAAGTACGTACAGAAACAAGTGGACGGTGAATACAAGAACAATAACGCTTAAGTGATCACCCATACGTGAAAGCAAACACGAGTCAGCCATTGACACCAAACAAGGACACGGAGACAGCAATAAAACGGCAAAATACGAACGCTTCACGTCAAAACAACCGACAAAGGAGAACAACTTTCGTCTCGCAGTCACCCGAGAAATACATAGTCTTACCAGATCGTCATGCTGATTTGCGAAAAAAAGTGGCACGGTAAGCACAGAGCGTTATGTGACTTTTTATTTCAAAAACGTATGTAAAATGGGAACAACAATACTGGAACAGTCAATGCAAACACGAATACATTTACATGTGATTGTGTGGATGGGTGCACTGTGCAAAGTGGAATCTAAATCCCCTACAGCAAATATATACAACTGGCTTGATTTTAACGCGTACGTGAAAAAATTGCCTGGTGAAATGAAGTATTTGAAGAAAACATTATTCTCCAGGAAACTGACAATTTGCGCGGGACGTCCGTTAATGATGATGACGTTGTTGGGCTTATCGACTGAAAAAAAACACCATTGAGAACGACAAATTGTCCACTACGGGGGATGCGAGATACTGGAAGGGACAAATCATCCGTGGGGGTTTCTTTAGTGATGGTTTCGAAGTTGTTATTCAGTTCGTGGAGCCGTTTATACAATTGCTCAGCTGGTTTAGCCGGCCCCTTTATAAATGATTTCAGTTTCGCAATATGTGACTCAAATGGAAAACATGAGAAATTGTCCAACACACCGTGTTTCCGGACATCTTCTGACAAATGAATTAAGCAATGCACATTATAGACTAAGTCCTGCGGACCATATAATACAGACATTTGTTGAACAAAAAGTACTAAAAGTCTGTGAGCAAAGTCAAGATACTCAGTGTGTAAAAGGGGATGAGAAAATATATATACAGCAATGAATAATAGCAGAAAATGTTTATAGTAATCATCAGGTAGCAAATGCAACAAACAAACGGGGCCTATATACAGAAGGAACTGTCTATACTCGGACGCTTTCCAGCGTTCCAAATCCCGAGTGTGACGGCACAGGCGTTGAAAGTCACACGGGATGTTGCAGTGGTTTCCAAAAATACGATTTCCCAGTTCTTTGACTGTCGCCGGGCTCAAGCGAAAACGTTCTGTTCGGCTGCCCTTTAGCCATGCATTTAACAATTTCTGCATGACACCCAAACAGACTAAATGCATATAATCCAGCGGAAAATTTGCCACCATATCAACTGGGATTGAAACGAACGGGCTTTCACCAATATGGTGACGTTTGTATTTAAAGAGGCGGAAATCAGCATCAGTACGCGGTCGAGCGTCCACCAATGGAAACGTTATTCTCCCTGTGATATGCAGACCACGCTGTATGCATCTATCACACCCGAAGTAGCCTGTCGGACTTTTAACTTGACGAACGTAAGCCCGGGCAGGTGTGTCGCATACCACTGACACCAGTTTACATGCTACTGATGACCCAAGATAGTTGATTCCGCCGTCAATTACATCTCGTAATTCCAAAACCGTCTCTTCCAGATACGTGTTTATCGGTTGCGGCTTCCCTGAACCGCAATAAATGCCAACCGGAAAAACGGCCAGACATCTCGGACGCACCACACGTGCCAGAATGGGCCACAATTGTATTGTAGAAGAATGATAAATTGATGACCCATCGATATTCATCTGGAAGTCGACGGATTCCGGGACCAGCCCAAGTCCACTGATAGATCGTTGCAGACCTTCGATGAGCCCAATATGAATATACACACCTTGTGCTAGCAACGTCTTCTTACAAAAACGAGGTGTGTGCGACAGAGTCCTCGGATCCTTCGGTACGCCGGGCAAATATTGGTTTAGAACGTTCAGCACACTCCTTCGTTGCTGCATCGTTAGTCTGCAGCTAACAAACACATCGGCAAATGAACGTAAGAACGCGTCCATGTTGATCTTCACGGACGTCATTTTCCCCAGTTCAATGTCGACACCTGCGAATAACAATTTATATAAAATCACAGATAACATATACTCACTGACACCAGTGGACAAGTCTGTTGTTGACCCTTGCACATTCATTGTTGATGAGTGAGGAAGTTGTGATGGATGTCCACCCGAAACCTCATCACTGGATGACACATTTACCGTTGGCTCTGGATTTAGTGAAGTTTATATTACGATGCAAATATTTAAGTACCTGTTGACGTCATCTGCGGACATCGGTATCGATGGGCCCACATGGAAGCCTCGCCGCACTCAGTTCACGGTACAGCACTCAACGCCTGCTTACGCCGACGGTATCTTTGCCACTTGCTTGGACGGTCCATGTGAGTTAGCTGTCCATTGTAAACACAGAACAGTGGTAAACACTAAACCACATTTATCTCCATTTGAAATACGAATATGATGATTACAAACAAATATCCATAAACATCAAACATGCGTATACCGGGTACTGACGCTATCGGCAAAAAAGATGATGTATAGTATAAAACATATACACAACTATACATACATGTATAATTACATATATGTATATATATATATATAGAAAGACAGACAGACATATTTATAATGATCGCAAGCCATATATATGGTTATGTGTTCAACACGGTCTGTACGAAACTCGTACGAACTCGTGCATCACGTGCCTGAGAAAGCACGCCAGTCACGTGAAGGACAGAACGACGACTGCACGGGACCGCGTGAAGGTCGCCACTAATAGTGACGTAACAAAACAAAACGGGCCAAAATAAGCGTTCCTCAGGGTGGCAATATATGTACATGAGGATATAATCCTAGTGAATCCGTAACCAATTAGCATCTTTCCCACATGAAATCTAAACTTGGGGCAAGCTTGGGGCATGCCCCAGGTTTACCCCAAAGGTTGGGGCAACGTGCTACTTGGGTTCGATGCGTTCAGTGATGCACAGTAAAGGGGCGAGTTTAGATATCGTATCTTCCAAATTCAGAAGCCGAGACTTTATATCTGAAATACTTCGGTCTAGAAAAGCTGTTCTTTCCGTCGCCAAGCCTACAAAGTCACAGAGGTCAACCGAACATTGTTTTAAGGCCACGGGAGTTTGAAGAAGCCTATTTTTCCTAGTGACCGGGGTATGAAAGGACGGGGTAGTGTTGGAAGTCTTCTTTGCTACACGTGGCATTTTGAAATATCAAAAAGATGCTGTGAATGAGGTGGAAAAGTAACGGAAACTAGAGCTGGGTTAGAATTTACCACTGAGAAAAAAACACCTGAATTTCTATGGGTTAACGGAATACTCTAAAAAATATAATTTTTAGTATTTCCTAAGACGGATGAATGAAAACTATACCGATAACAGCACGCAAAACGACCTGGTGTAGCGCAAAGGAAGACTTTTTCCGGCATCACATGAGTATTCCAGACCAGGCAGTCATCTAGCTCCTCTCCAGTCCCCGGCAAGGCCTGCCGACAGAAATTCGAAAATGGTTAAAGGATTGTGGTTGGATTCCTTAGATTTCCATATTTACGGGCCACCCTTACCGCAATCCTCGAAAAACAGAAGTGCCATCAGCAACTCAGGCTGCGCATGAGATACTGCCATCTTATTCATCACCTCCTACAGTGTACCACTTACTCATATTCGCACATGGAACTGAGAACGCAAGATGTGATTACCTGGTGGAATATGCCCCATGAATCGAAGTGGTCAGTGGGGCTATTGGTGAATCACAAATCGGAAGCTCGAGTGTAGCAAAAAACGCAGGGAGCGCTGGAGCGCAGAGCCCAGGACAAACAAGGAAAAAGCTTGAATAACCGTAATGCGGTGTAGCACTCGCAGTGTCGGCAGTAAGTCGGGGGAACTTGCGGTCAAGTCGAAGGGAGTGGACTGCAAAGCTATCACCCAATTATGGTTGCGAGAGACAGATTAAGCCCAGAGTGTCTCGAGCGATTTAGTGCGCACAGAGCTGACCGTGGGGACGGGGGAATAAGAGCAGGATTACTGTTGCTAATAGCCCATCATAACTGAAAAGAAGAGTGTTAAGAACGTGGCCTCCAGGACACAGGCAGTGGTAGCAAAAATAAAAAGCCGAATCGGGTGGCGCTAGTGTGCGTCTACAAGTCCCTCCTCAAACGCGGAGGAAGATGCGGGCCTTCTAGAATGCCCAGAAACATCATCCAGGAAAGTAGGGAGGTGTTTGGTTTCGGTGGATTTCAGCGCACCAGAGATGGGCTGGTAAACAATCTTGGCGCCGTCGGTGTCTTTTGGCCGGAGGTTGCTTGACCACATTGAGGACAAGGCGATAAAAAAGCACATCTACCAGCACAAAGATGGAGGAGGGGTCAGTTGCGTCTGATATTGGACCCAGTTATATCTAAAATGTTTGCGGAAGCAGATGGAATCCGTATTGGTGCCTCTATGAGAAAAAGGGACCACGGAATCATCCGGTTCACGATCCTCGGTCAAAGAAAGCCTCTACCAGAAAAGTGGCATAATCGTTCAGGAAACTGAACGAAAGACGCCCGACGACAATAGCAGAACTGCTCGTTTGAGCTACATGGAAGAAGCGCGGGGGGTTGTGAGAAGCAACCCACTACGCTCGGTGGACGACAGCTCCGCAGCGCAGGTTCTGGAGAAAGGACTTACCACCGTGGTGGAAAAGCGATACTACCCGGGCATTGAGGTGTAAAGACCAAGTATAGGGAAGATTTTGTGGAACCGGTGGACATGGGTGCTTCATCCAGTACAAACGGATGAACAGGATGGCAGTGGATCAGCAAAGGTCGAAAAAATAACATAAGGTTTGGCGTGATTTTGGCAGCGAAATAACGCCCAAAGTTTCTTTACAGTCACGTCCAAGCGAAAGCGGCCAGGAGAATTGCTGTGGTGGGGTAAGAACTTGGAGTGAAGACTCAGCTGGGAACGATGATAGAAGGCGGGAGTACTTAGGAAGTACCTCGAGGAGGTCCACAGGGTGGACCAGGTTGGCCACCACGGCCTCCAGGACGGTCTAGGCTTAGCCCAGTGGAGAAGCTTCAGATATTTGAAGAAGATGTTTCACTGGCCCCGGAAGCACTTGATCGGGGAAATCCCCAGGACTAGACAAAATACACCCCGCAATCCTAAAACCAGTGGCCAGGATACTTTTACCCTTTGGCTGGGTTGTTCAAAACGTTCCTCGGGGATGCACGATTGCCTGCCAGTAGAAAACAGCGGGAGCGATACAAATTCATGAAGTCGGTGCAAGGGATGAAGTGGAGAACTATCGGCCCGTTAGTCTACTATCGGCAGTACTAAAAGTAATGGAGAGAGCCGTTAGAACCGCACTGGCGGGGAACCTGAAGATGGATAGATTGCTTGCACGCGGACGGCATGGATTCTCAAAGGGAAAGTCCCCTTTTTATCAATCTCATGAGCTTCTTTGACTAAACGTTTGGAGAAGGTGAGAAGGTTGAAGTGTGCCACCTCGCTCTTCGCAAAGCCCTCCGTAGTGTGAACGACAGGCTGTTGTTGTATGAACTAGTTGGTA
Source organism: Fasciola hepatica (assembly GCA_948099385.1). Classification (NCBI taxonomy): domain Eukaryota; kingdom Metazoa; phylum Platyhelminthes; class Trematoda; order Plagiorchiida; family Fasciolidae; genus Fasciola; species Fasciola hepatica. Next base: position 37,026,849 of record CANUEZ040000043.1, read on the forward strand.
TAAATGTGGTTACCGTTCTAACGGGCTGATTGCAAGCCTACCTGTGGGATTACCGGATTTTACGTCAGACGTGAGGGTTCTAGGTCCACATTGGTGATGAAAACCTGTGAGATACCGCGGGGACAATAATAATAATGGTTTATTTCAGGGACACCCGAAGCAGGCTTGATTGGATGATCATATGATATAAGTGAGGTCACAGAATGGTTCCATGGATATTCGTTTAGGTGTATGCAGCACAAAGAAGTATAGGTTTTAGTGGTCGCACGAATGAATGGCCGGCAAATTTGAGTTTGAAGGTCAGGTGGAGACACTTCTCCGGAGAAAGTGAAATGGGCTCCTCGGTCGGGATACTTGATGAGGTGAAGCGGCGATGAAGTAAAAAAGCGCAGTATTTCGGATGGCGTCGATGTGTAATCACAGGGGTGAGTAAACTGACAAAGAAAACCTTAGAAAAAGCACCAACGAAAAATTGGAGAATTTTTACCGACGAAGGACATGCACTTGAACCAGTAGCTCAGACGACCCGAACGAGGTGAAAATTTCCGGATCTCCTTAATTCACTCAGGTTTAATAAGACCTGGGCGCCATCCATTACTAGACAGCAGCCTGGGATCTACTCTTGACCACAGGGAGATTTACACGACCGCTGGCAGATGGGTCCGGGGGGACCCGCTACCTGAAATCGGACAACCCGGAACCAATGTCTCAGAGGACAGGAATCCGGGACTTGATGATGACTGAAACAAGAAAATCTAAGCGAGCCTGCGCAGTGGTCATCAGCAGCCAACAAGGCACACAGGGTCGTTTGCCAGCCGCGAAGAACTGTGTCTTCAAGGGGCTCTAGATTCTTCCTATCCCTTAACGCCGCACTGGTACGGCCCATTTGGAGTACACATTCCAGACATGAGCTCCCTAATTAGTTAGAGACGCTACCGCTGTTGAGAAAGTTTAAGGGAGGGCCACAAGAGTCGTCTCCAATCTTAGGGGACTAGAGTGTGGGGACAGATCGGCATCGCTGGATTTGTCTTCGCTCGTGAGCGGAGGTGCAAGAAGGGACCTGACAGGACCAGCGAGGGAACTATTAGGCTTGTCAGAAACGAACCCACAATTACTGGCCGGTGATGTAAGCCTCATCCTCTGAGGGCTTGGGCTGGAGCTCGTTAAGCCAAGGGCCAGCAAGGATGTCGGAGCCCAGTTCTTCACAGTTAGAGTAACAAACGGCTGGAATAAACCCCCAGCAGGTGTCGACGCAGAAGATACCGTCATCGATTTTACAAAGAATTTGGACTTTGTGTTGACACAGATATTTCTGAATTGCTAATGAAACACTGAATAGCACTGAAAGAACTTCCATTCCGACTTCTTTTCTTTTCTTCTTTATTATTATTATTATCATTAATTTGTTATTATTATTTCCTCCTCTTGTTCCTCATTGATTATTCATGCACACTCAATTGATGCTTCTTAGACCCTCTGCCTTTCGTTCCTCACAAGAGAGCTGATATTTGGGTGACTAGCCTTCTTATGGCTGGTGGGCCTGCCGGTCGAGGCCGCCCCACCCTATCGAAATGTTGCTCTTGCTGCCCTCCCCGACGGTGACCCGATAATTTTCACATTGCCTGAATTTCCATTCACCGACAGATAAAGATTCCAAGAAGTCGAAGACCGGGGAGACGCGGAGACTCACGGGCGCAAGAAACCGGACTAGCATTGACGTCCGACGCCGGTCCTGTCCTCTGATTTGGTTTGATTTGAATTGAAGGTCCTGTATACAAGGAATCGGGCGTCTATCAGTGAGGTGGACTTTGTTGAGTACCACGCAATTACCACGGGGTCGTCATTCAAAACTTATTTGGGAACCTTTTGAAGAAAGGAGGCCTGGGACCCACTAGAAAGTCACGCTAAGCGGAGCCCTACCACGTGTTTCATTTCCTCCCATGCAGCGCAGAGATTCTCTCATGAAAACCGCCGTAGCCTATCAAGCACCGTATATGGTGGGAGACATCTGTGTTCACCTCTGGAAGTTAATCCAGATCACCCAAAAGTGGCCGGGTAGACGGCAGCGAGATCACCATTGGGTTCTTGTGTATCTGGTTGAACGTGCACGGGTGTGACGCGATTCAGTCTAGAATTATTATTATTGTTATTATTATCTGACAATCCACCAACTTACGGCGCAGCCTGTCAACCAATAGGTCAAAACATTGCGGTAAGTCGGTGTCTACAATGGGGCACGGGACGTCGGCGGTCACTATCACCCAAAAAGAGTGACGCTTCAAACTTTAGTTCAAAGCGAGGAACCTCTGGCCAATGGTTGGGATGGTAGTGCCATTGTCAACACGAAGTGTTTCAGCCAAAGGAGTGTTACCGTCGCATTTCAGTCGGAGGATAAAACTTTCTTCCGCATTGGTGTTTGCGAGTAACAAATTGCCTGAAATGATAACTCTTTATTTCCAGAGGCGACTGTTGGCTGGGTACCCAGTTTTGTGTGCCACCACCTCGGGCCCACGGTAAATTACTCTTGAAGAGTACCACCAAGATACACTCTGGCTCGTATCGCTTGGGTTCTCCACCGAGTCTACTGTGGCATTTACGATGCCCTTCTTTTGGGGCCCGGAACTCCGTTGTAACATGACCTTATACCATCAACTATCGCCGCACTTCCTCCTTGCGTGCACCAACGCACGGCATTAAGTAAAACTGGAGCGTATTGCGGCAAGCCCGGCGGCCAAAGTTCTCCTAAGAGAGGGGTATTCACCCACGGTCGGGCCTCTCAAGCGCTGCACCTCACGCGTAGTGAAGCAGGGTTCGGGACCAGCAGAGGTAAATGCGGGTAAACGCAGCTTGACCGTCCCAACGGTAGAGCTCAGGGGGTTTCCGTCAGGTGGATGTTAATTTGTGTATAATTTGTCACAGAAAAATGGACAATGGACTTGACAGTGTAAGAAGCAATTTGAACTCAAATGAATCACTACAAACCGGGCGTAAAACGTTTTGATACAAAAAGGAGCGAATCAAAAGACAAATGAGAAAGGAAAAAAACGAAACAGCGGAACGGTCAAAAACGTACGCAAGCAGGACCATGAACGATGGGAAACCAGGAACCTTGCGTAATGTGGAGATCACATCAGGTTCATCAGTCGTAAGGTCGCTAAACCCAGCATCACATTTTAATGAACGCGTTCCTTTCCCGTTCAAGTCAAGTCGAGTCAAGTCAAGTAACTTTGATCTTCCGTGCATCACAAGATGGATATTCGGCGGCTACATAACAGCTTCCAATTACAGAACCATAGAGTGAAGTATAATAGTAAGTTAGCACTGAGTTCAGTTCTGAAACGATAACGTTGGGGCCAGCAAGGAAGCTGGCTGGATAGGGTACCGTGAAGACCCATGGGTCTCTGCGCGAGCTTGCGGTTACATCGGAACCATATAGAATGAGTAGAAATACACTTATTGATATCGCGGTAAAGGAGGTGCTGCCACTCAATCAATATCCCACGGACAAAGGTGAATCTCGCTGGGGTGTCACGTTAAAGGAAAAATCCCTGGGGCCAACTACCTCATCTCATGTTTCGATGAGCTGACTGTAGGAGGGCCGAGTCCGAACATGATTCTCATACTCTTGCAACCAGATACATCCTTACAATCCATAACAATTCCAATGCCAATTATGTGGGGGTATGAACCTATTTTTGTGAAGTTAGCCTGTGAGTCCAACCCTCAAATCAAATCGCGTTACATGGCTTGTGACTTTGCTTAGTATAGATTCATATTGCCGCATTCCAATGCAGCAGTTTTTACTGGGTTGAATCGACGACAGGCCTCTTAAGTTTGCGCCCTTTTTCCAGCATTCCATCATACGGATTATAGACGCAAGGTTTGCACCACAGAACATTTTGCGTTCTTTAGTCCTCACTGGCATAATGACTATTGATCCGTTAAGAGAAGCCCAAATATTCCGGCGAATTTGCAGAACTACTTCAATGGTATCTTTAGAGGTCCCAGTGAGTAAGTCTGTTGCCGTCACCGTCCAGAAGAAATGGTAACTAAAAAATAAGGTAATCCATCTTCTAACTTTTTCTTTCACACCTGCTGAAGTGTATGTCCATTGCAAAACGCGCGCCCTTTTGGAACTAACCAAATTGGAATCGAAGCCAAATTCTAAGGTAAGTTACTTCCGCCCGTCACACATTACCGTACACGGCTTGGTCATTCCAGCACCAGCCACTTTCCCCGGTTATGATCTCACCCACCTCCCACCTGTTACCCTCGCAGGACTATTCCTACAACTATTTTATTCATCAAAAGCCCATTGCCTACCTTAAGCTCAGTCACGAGAGATTTATCGTATCGGTAGGTGTCGATCGCTGATCTTTAATGGAACATCCTTCCTGTTTCTTCTTCAATATGCCACCTAGCATATTTCCACGAATCGAGTCTACCATCCAGTATTCACTAAAATGAAGGAAGGTCCACGATGAGAACTCAGGCTCCAACGACTTTATGGCTCTACGATATTCCAGAAGTCAATGCAAAAGACAACTATGCAAATACGGCAGAAATCACAAATTCGTGGCCCCGAATAAAGCCATTTTCAATCTTATGTGCCCATTATCACTTCCCACAGGAACATTTTCTCTTGCTTTTGAAATCCAAGCTTTTGTATTACGTCTGTTAGCCACATGCTTGCTAATGAACCAATGTAACTTCTCGCACAAGGCCAGTAGTTTGATCTTACCATTGGGAGGCGCAGCAAACGGCCCTGATGAACGAATACGGCTGCCCGTCTAATTTTTGTTTCTTGTTTGTGGAGCGGAATTGGTCAACCGTACTCATCCTATGTTGACAGAACTGAAGACGTTACTAAAGATCTCCCGTAGTCTGGAAATCATGTTCTTCAGCAGACCCGTCATCTGTCGGCGGTTTCCTTTTAGATGATTTCGAAGTCTTGTAGTAATAATCGGGGGCGACGCTTCAGCCAAGATCTTCCAGGGTCAGCTCAACTGTGCTTGGATAAAAAGAAATTTTTCCTCTCTTATAGACGAACTTTTTTCAGCGGTTCCGACAGTATCATTTATTCGTCCACCCTACTTGATTTAGTGTGACATTATGCTGAACGTTTCCTTATATATTCCCGTCGGCCGAAGAGCGGGAACATCCGGCTGACGTTTTATCCTTTCCAGACAGGCTTCAAGGATGCTAGTATCTTAGTGTAACATGTGGCTATGAACCAATAACCTCTGATAATAACTTCAGTCAAGCTACAACGAACCTGAAGCTGGCCTTGCCAAAACATGATTCGGTGATGGCATCTTGACCTGTCTCCCCACTCCTCGGAGGTTTCCGAGCCAAGGTTTCATCTGGGGAAGTGGATGAATGCTATGTGATGGCGTCAGCACCTTCTACACTTTTTGGCTTGCTGGCAGTTCGACGGCCTAGTGTTATTGAGGATCTTAGAGGGGTCGACTTTTGGGGCCCGAGAAACGTACAACAAGTGAAAGCAGGGCAACAACTGCTGATAACTGAACGAATAGTTGCAGTGCGAAACTCCGTCCCCACCATACTTAGTGGAGGAAACTTCATCATTTTGGATGACCATCTACATTTTACAAAACAACATAACTGTCCTCGTCGCAGTTTACCTGCGGTGAACGAGTCTTGCAAACGACAGCTTCGGCCATTGTGCTAAACCGTGGTAATGCATACACACGTTTGGCGCTCAACAAGTTTGGTCTGCAAAGATTCTACCAAATACGCTACCCAATGCATGATTCTTTCAAAAGCTTGTGACAAGGTTTACCTAGGTAAAAGTCTTGTTTTGAGGTGCCTGTTCTCTGTTTCTACTCTTTTATTTGTTGAGAATGTCAAGGTTTCCATGGTCCTTGCTCGGAAGTCAGCCCGAAAATTATCATATGGCATCAACCTCCAAAATGAGCAACCGTTTGCTTACGAGTCGCTGGCTTGAAGGGTCCTACAGAACCGTTCAAGGGCATACTGATTGCCTGCGAATACAATGTTTTGCGTCTAATCAAAAGCATGGCTTTATCTAAAACTGCGTTCTGAACCGGATAGCTGCAAAGCTTTCGTATACCTTTCAAGAAAATGAAACTGTAGAAAACTCACTACGCATCAGTAAAGTGGTCCTTGAACCTGTTGAGCTCAGCTAGACTACTGTCTGCTAAAACCGTGTTGCATTGCCCACTTTCGAGTGTTTTCACGTAAAATCCCGATAGCTCCCTGTAGCTCCCATAGATTTTGTTAGATAACAACCCACTCAGGACATGACAATCTAACACCATCACATCCAGTGCCATAGAATGCGATAAAACATGGTCACCTGGGTTTCTTATATGGGTGGCCTCCGCCAAGATGTCTGGATAGTATCTACGGACCACCAAAACCATTTCGCCGGGCACGAGGATGAGGAACCAAACAACTTCCTCGTCAAATACTACTTCGCTAGTTACTTTGCCATCCAGTAGTTTTGAACCCTACTAGATGGTTTTATTCACGGTGAATACGGCGAACTCGTACATACTCAAAGTGCATGTCATTAGGACAAATGATGAAGGTATGGATAGTGTATTTTCTTGGGCTTGATGTGCTATAAAACATCCCCATTAGGCATTGAAGTGGTGAATCACTAGAAGTTGTCAGCCTGTGATTGGCAGGGTATAACCCAGGATTCTCCGCATCGCAGGTGTGGTTTGGCACAGTTAACAGTACTGACACATGATAATATGCTGGTGCGGACAGCACGGTGAAAAGCGGCCCAAATCGACGTGTTTCGTATCTAAAAGGAAGTTAAACATCAACTTGATAATTTTACAACCTTCATCCACCTCCTTTATTACGGCGTCGAGTTACTGGACAGTGTGTGGCAGATTGGTGTTCCAATCCATCGATTGTTTTAAACAACAATTTTAGCCTCCTCCCATGTATGAACATTATCGCTGAAGTAACTGTTATGTGCGAAACCTCCATAGTCCCAAAAAACCCACTAAAACATTATTCAGTTCTTCAAGGTTATTTCTCATCATCCAAGAAAGCGTCTCAGGTTCATCAATGAACACGTTGACTCACTTAGATATCGGGCCAGATCGGTCTTGACAACCTGTTGCACATTAACTGATGAACCTGTCATAGTTTTGTCCTGTAAGCAAATGTTCCAAATATCCCTTTGAATTCGGGGAATTAAGCTTACTTGAATGTCTTTTGAGTTAAATTAATTACATCGCAAGCTTTTCATCTCAGCTGGCAGGCACACTTGATTTATGCCAACGTGTCCCTTCGTTTTTGTCGTTTTGGTTACCAGGGTGAAAAACAAACAGTAAACCAGCGGGTATGGTTTTGGTTTGGAATGGAAGAGCGTGGCTAATGCACTTTCTGCTCTCCAAGCTATAACTTGCTTCATTTTAAACTGTGGGCCTTGTGGAAAATGGGGAAGGAGGGAAACTGGATAGCACGCCTTAAGAACCGTTGTTTCTGCGTCGTATTGGGCAACTGTGCATGGTGATTGGATCATGTACAGTTGGCGTCCTGCATTGGTCGGTTTTACAAAATTCTCTCTCCTTCTCTAATGATGTGAGCCAAGGAAAAAAAAGCAACCCCAATTTCACCTCTTCCAATGGGCGAACGGAGTAAGGAACGATTTACTACAAGATCTGAAAGCGTCTAGGAGAAAGGTGGATCGATGCGAGCTACCCAAGCACACTGTTAAATTAGGATTACTTGCCTTCAGCGTAGACCAGACTAGCAATAGACTGCTGTGAACAATGTGGGGGGCACAAGGACCGGATGGATGTTTCGCCTGGGAATTTATTCGTTAAAAATTCAGGTGGCTGCAAATATGGAAACGTGAATGTTGGGAGGGTTGGTAATGCTGCCTGATAGAAAAAAAAAAACAGTTTTATTCCTTTCTGCAAGGCGTTAAAATGACTTCTGCCGGAGTAATGTGTGCGGACAAGGGCTTGCCGTTACCATGAAGATAAATAATTCATGGAAATTTTGCAGCAACCAGAGCTAGGATGGTTACCCTTTAGAGGCAAGATCTCGTGCCCAGCGCCCAGATGAACGTCAGTTTTTGCTTTGCATGACTTAGAGACCGAGGTGACTTGATATAAACCTCATTGTTATGAAGGGCCTGTTGGGCACCGACATGAGTGAACCACTCGTGCAGGCTTCTGAGTGCTGAAACGGTAGACGAGCTCTTGGGCCAATAATTGTCCAAAACCAAGCCTCAGTGTGCTCAAACAGACCGGGACCACCATAATCCTTCAGGAACACTCTTTTTGCACCAAGCTGTGAATGACCGGAGCAAATTGCCACCCGTGATGATAGCAGCTCTCGTAACCATCAGGTACGAAATCCAGATAAGGACTTGCCAGAACGAGGTTTTCTTTAATAGCGATCAGCAATTTGAACACATTCTGATTTTGTATATTCCACAACATAGTTAAGTCGGTGAACCTGTTCATCTGATGGATTTGCCAGTTCTCCTTTGCGAACCTGCATTTCATTCTCTTAGCTGCAGTCTATCTTGCTTCCTTGCGGCCTTGCCAGTGAGAACCTTTGCGTTTTAATGGAGGGGAAACATGCTCCTCCTTTGTACCCTGCAAAGCTGATGCCGATCGCAAAGTGAACGGATAATGGCCCGATGCAGTACTATATTATTTGTGAGGATACTGACAGGGTTTTGTCCGTCAACACTGTTAAGTGTGTCGCTGCAATGTAGGAGTCAGACTCGCACCGCTTTTGATTTCCTGCCGGCCAAAGGCAAGACATTGTGGGCCAAAGGAGCGGTAGCATCCAAGGTAAAACAAGGCCGCTTTGTGCTGACTCGCTTCTGTCCCGCTGTTAAATAACGGGTCAGTCCATGGGACATTAACATCTTCAATGAGATGGTGATACATGCCAACGGACGGAATTTTCTTTGGACACGGGTGAGGTAGAAGCTGATCCCAAGGAGCTGGGTGTCCTTCTACAGTCCAGGTACTGGCTAAACGTTTGTGTTGATGCTAGTGCAAATATTTGTGCACACAGCCTAAACACAACTGCGGGGAGGACTATCAGGTCCATGGGACTTTTGGCCTTTGAGGATCGGTCGTTATTCATAGAGCTTTCGGGGACCCATTCCAGGTGTAGTTGATGAAGCTGTAACTGGATGGTTCTTTGGGGCAACTAACCAACAAATTGCCCACTTGCTCTTTGACGTCACGGTTTAAGTCTTGGCATTTATATTTCGGGATGAGCTTTTTGCAAATGTACCGCCCATAATATTTTACTGATGTCCGAAGCTCCCGAAACGTATTGTTTTCTAGGAAAACAGGGCTGTATACACCGTTGGGTCAGCGTATTCCTGATTTATTTAGGAAACATATATAGTTTTCACTCTTCGGCGATTCCCACTGTAGCTGCACTTTGCAACTTACGGCGTCTTCTGAGGCACAAAGAGAGGAAAACCAGTCACTAGGATGCACATGGTATTCAGTTGGCAAAGTAAATGGTATCAGAACTTCAACTCACTAGTAAGATACTCCAAAAACACAATGAGGTGTTGGTGGACAGAGATGTCGAAGCTGGTCCGCCGGATCGCAGCTTGAAGTCATTTTAGGTTGTTTAGGTCACTCTGGATGCTTACGCATTACAACTCGCTACAGCTGGTTGAGATTTTGTGGTTACATGGGCCGAAAACCATTGAAAAGAACAACATTTTGGCATGATACGACGTCCTTAGAGGGGACCCGTGTGTAGTTGTTGAGGCTCAAACCGAGATGTGCCTTAATTCTATCAAGAAATTTACAATTTTTAGACTTGAAGGAGCCAATAATCCTGACAATAGTACCAACGGTAGACCTACCAGATTTCACCGAGAGGCATGGAAGGGTGCGTGATTAGTTTGTAGGGGATTTTCCACTGAGTAAAGGTTCAAGCAGATTACAGAGGGAGGGCTCACAAAAATGAAATATGATGTTGGTATTTACACACGCCGGTTAGAATAGGACAGGACATCTCCTCATTGTGGTCGAGATGCACGCGTAGAAGCATGGCCAAAGTGGGCAAACTTATTAGGCAACAAATGAAGGATAAGTTTGAATGGAGCAGAAGAGCAGCTTCAAGTTTGCTTAACAGCAAAAGAGGTATGAGCCTGAATAGGGTAAAAGGACATCTGTTTCATCAGCAAATGTGAACCAGTTTCCTACCAATAACCGGGAGTGGTAAATATGAGACCAATCATGGAAATGATGGGAAGGATGAACGTAGTATACTTCAGCGGTCTCGCTGGGAAAGATAAAGCAGATAGGGATGACAAGATGCTCACCTGAGTTCACTGAAGTCAGCCGCTGACATAGTTGCCGATGAACGTGATCTAAAACAAAGCAAAAATGACTAACATTACGAGTAGACTCGGCGTAAGTGGGAATTACACGTCGTGGGATCAAAGTGGTGAGTTGTGCTGAAGAGAGCAGAAAATATAATCAATCGGATTTAAACGGAGAAAAACAAAAGGACTGTCAGATGAGAGAACGGATGAAATCCCCACGGACAAGGCACACGAAAGAACGACCGCGGCTCGAACATTCAGGTGGAAAAATCCCGAAGAATTCCCCAAAACGCCGACACAACAGGTGGAAGAAATATAAGATTTCTTTATAACCAAGGGGCGGCATCTACACTTAAGTTTAGGCCTGCAAAAGACCATAGCAGAACCATTATAAGAATGTGAATATATTTGTATCAAATAGACAAGCTCACGCTGGTCTCATTCAGGGTAAGTGATAGACCGACTCTCCGCAGTTCTCACAAGGAGATGGTCGGTCACCTCCGTAGCTGATGAAACCATCCAGATGAGTGACTTCGTCGGCAACATTTTTTCTGAGTCACGAATCACTGAGCAGTAGGACTGCAAGATGCTCGTGTTCCCGGCGGGGGATAAGGTATTACGAATCACCGAAGCTACCAATGACTGAGTGCGGACTTAAGCTGAGAACTACGGGCACAAAGTCATGTGATATTTTCTGCCACCGAAGAGCCACTTTCCATTCGGTAGGATTTTCCTTTGATAATTCGAAAACTGCTGCACAAATCTGGCTTATCCTGCTGCTCACTGGTATTTTGATGCCCTCGTGGTGAAACCAAGAATCGAAACCGAAGGGACACATCGGCGTAAATTAAGTGTGCCTGCCAGCTGAAGTGGAAAGTTTGCTATGAAATGAATATAACGCAAAAGGCATTCAAATAAATATGCCTCTCTGAATCCAAAGAAACATTAGGACTATCTACTTGTAGGACCAAATTAAGGCAGGTATACAGGTTTTTCCTCCCGTAATTGGGCCACTCGCAGACGAATGAATCCGAAGTCCGAAGACAGGGGACACGAACTTTCCGTCACATTTACTTCTGGAACCCTGGCCGGATGGTGGCTGAGGTTCACAGTTAGGGTTGGAACTAGCGTGTACATTTTATAATCACCGAACAATAGTACCGTAGTTTTGTGAAGCTCAGCAAGTTCTCAGTTTCAGAATTCGTAGGACTACGCCTTGTCCATTACGTTTCGCTGCTGACCAGGACTAGTTCCGAATTTTTGCAGTGGCATTTGGCTGCTACAAGATTCTGAAGTTAGATTCCATCTTCGATATTCCCACAAAAATGCCCTTATCATGAATCGTGAAGAAAAAGCGGTGGCTATAATATCAAATCCAAAAGTTTGGGCATTTCAATGCTGGGTGAAGTAAATATTTTTTATTTGCCTTTTGGTTTTTCCCTGTCTTCTTCCCCGTTCACCTTTCATCAATTTGCCTACTCAAGAATTAGTTGAAAATTCTACATCAAGTTCTATGTGTTATCGGTCGGATATCTCCCGAACCTCCAATTGAACTGTCTGTTCTGTGCTAATTACACCTGGCCGCATGCAAAACACTCGCTCTCATAAACTTTGCACAGCATTCACCACTTACATGGTGATCTTTCGAAGTGTATATCCCGCTCCCACTTATTCCTACTGTCGATCAATACCCTCTAACATTGACATCTATCAAAGCCCCACTGTTTCTTATGTGGCCCGAATCGAACAAACCCCTAAGGTGTTTACGTACAATCTCTCGGCAGTTTTCGTACGTAATTGCTCCTTCCCGTCCCCTTGATTCGACGAATTGCAAAGTGTAAACCTTTTTTTGGTGGAAACGCAGACACTAGTCTGAGAGGAAGTCTGATCTAATCCAAGTGTAGATAAAAATCAACTTTTGAAAAACAATGAGGGCAATATAAAGTTCACCGGTATCCACAACTGCGGACTCGGTCTCCAGGGGAAGCGGATTGGATCGAATGGTTCTGGAATCCCCCAAGTCGTTAATGACGGTTTTTCCGCCTTAGCGCAAGGGCGCTGTTTGGCGTAGTGCGGTATATAGAGTCATTTATTCTCTACTTTAGATCGAAGCACGCCAACGGAGGAAGAGATAAGAGTAAGACCTGAGAGAGCCCTAAGAAATCAAACAGAGTTGCGCTATTGAGTCAGAAATTGGAGTCCGTCATATTACCTGGGGATTCCAAAGAAAGCGCGCCTGCAAGCTTCTTAGATGGTAATAAGCATGATAATAGTGTAAAAGTGTTCAGCATCATCCAAGAGTAGATGCTCGCTAGAGTATGTATCCTAAAAGACTGAAAAGAAATTACTGCAGCCCTAGGTTGGAGAACGCGCCTCTGTGGATGGCCAAACACCACAGGTGCCGCTTGGACCTACCTGAGATTAGTTCGTTCCGCTTCCATAGTTATTTTTTACCTACAGGGTATTCAATAAACAGCTTCAGATGTAAGTTGATCCGACGGCTATGGGTGAATAACATCGAATTTGTGTTTGCTCCATTAACGCGGAGTAAAGTCCGTGGGGCAGCCGAGTTCCAGCGTAATGCTACCGTTACTGACTGGCTACAGAAAGCGTGCAAAACACCGGAAGACCATTTTCAATCTATCTCACGAAAAGACTTGCAATTCGATGAAGAGTCTAGTAGGGGGGTTTCATGACGATCTGGTTGACTCAGAGGAACTATCTAGGCTAGCAGTTTGAATGGAGAGTTATGTGGTCGCCCCTGGGCAGATGAGTTATACTTTCGACTACAACTCACTGGATAGTGGGAAGCAAACAGTTGAAGGAAGCTTGTACGTACAGTCGCCCAAAAATCAGTCCAAAAAGGCCCGGATAGAGTTCAGGAGTAGACCGTGCATTGATAATTGTGGTTGAACATGTACAAATGAGTGCTCCTGCTCGATGGAAGGCTACCTTTCAGACCAGCGGCACAAGGAACCGATGGTACGACAGCGACGATACAGGTAAAAGACGTGGTCAAGGACCTAAATATCTTATTCAGAGCCGAATTCCAGCCTGAAATTCAACGTGAACGATCGAAAGATGTCATTGTTCTTGAACTTTAGTAAATTACTCGGACAGCCAGCTCCAGGAGACCACCGATGTATCCCTTATTTTACAAAGCCGTAGAGCGGTCTGACATGAAGAACCTTGTCTACGTCTGGAGCTAATAACTGCTTCAGGACAGATAATTACAGGAGAAGGTCCATAGGGGATCCACAAAGCCGTTTCCAACCTTGAGAGCTAGAACGTTTTAGTACCACCTAGGTTACCCCAGCTTATCCCCTTAAGGAAAGAAGATGAATGCTAGGAGGCTCAATATTTGCAGTTAAGTTCATGGCGGACCAGGCCGATCTGCGCCCGCGTGTATGCGCTCTTCTGCTACCAGGAGGAAGCCATAGCGTAAGAGGCTGTACGTGCAAACTGAGGAAGTACAGGTCAAGGGCAAGACCTTGTTTGTAGCGCTTCACGTGGTAAACCACTGGAATAAACTCCCGGGGGACGTGATTGAAGCTATCAAGGGGAGTCGATCTGACCATCGACTGGGCAGGAATAAGGCCCGATTGCTTGTTGGTGGGTCGCGACTTCGAAACATATAATAATAATAATAATAATAATAATAATGGTTTGTTTCGGATAACCCCGAGGCATGCCGTAACGCAAGATCAAACGGTACAATTGGATGTAGAGTCCGAATTCCAAGAAGATGATTCAGGTATATGCATCCGATATTGTACAAGAGAAAGTATTTAAGTTACTCTTTAGAGCGGCGCCCGGCAAATTTGAACTTTAGGTCGGGTGGCCAGCCCGGCCGAGTCAGGGTGGAGCTGATCGGAGGTAGTAGACTCTTCCTGAAATAGCACAAAAAGAGGGGCTATGCAACGAGAGTATCAAACAGAATTGACGAAATCTTTGTTCACCTTGAGGAAAAAGAAGTTTCCAAGTGAAACATGAACCAGCTATAGCCCTCCGCGGGGTATGGCGCGGCTTTGGATTGAAATCAGACGATAAAGGGAATGAATTTGCAGGTAAAGAACAATCAAAATGCTTCGAAGATTTTCCTTGTAACGTTGAGAGACCAAATATTGACTGAGTCCGTTAAATCGTTGCTCACATTGTTCACTTTCATAAAGGCGGAATGTGACGCCCAAAACGGAAATAAGAACTGGGCGACAAATCAATTTGTGATGCGTAGCCATGATAGTCTCAGATACACGGTTTGCACAGATGAGTATTTAAATGACAAGTAAGTGTTTATTTTCGATTATGGTTGTTTCTGGGGAAGGTTGGTATTTTGGGTGTAAGAAGCGGTAAATTAAGGTGGCGAAGATGGAGACTAGTACGATGAAAAATAGGCAGTAACTGGGGGAGATAGTTCCATATTTGCAGCATTTCGGGTGAATAAATGTTGTTGTTTATTGCCGCAACCGGTGCTGGTGGGTGGGGCTGAAAGTGCGCTAGACACCCAACCAGAAACCTTTTTTGGTGACAGGAGGTGCGATCCGCCATCCTAGCTGTGCCCGCACATCGTTGCAGACGTCCAGCACGCCCGATGTGCGCCGGCCAAAGCGGTGGTTCTGACCGCGCCCTGACTGGTTCCGGTGGAATGATATTGGCGTTGTCACATAGAGATCGAACAGTCCAGAAGCTTGCGACCAGGTTGCAAGAGGTCCTGGAGAGCAGAATCTATGTGGTAGTGACGAAATAACGAGCAGGTATCGAATTTTCAGCGGTAAATGTGGGCCAGGTATTATGCCGAGCCATGGAAGGGAAGGCACACATCAGTGGTTGTCTGGATGGGTGAAAATAGAAAAACGCAGTCTGGGGTGCTCCAAGCTGAGGATCAACGGTCAGTGGTAAAGAGAAACCTATAGTATCTATAAATTGGAACTACTTGGTGAATGGTTCGGCTTTGCAAAACCCAAGGTTGTACACGAAAGATCAATAAAACTTGAGTGGTATATACGGCGACTTGTGTGGTACGTAGGTCTCGTGGCCCCCGACTCAGACCCGCGCGTCAGTAACCCAAACCAATTTTGTAGGCTCGCTCCTCCGAAGTGTATGGATCATTGATACGAGGTTCAGGACATCAAGCCGTTTCTTTAATTCCTCTTTAAATCTCGGTAAGTGGCTTATTTAATGGACATTTGGTGGAAGTTTATTGCACATTTGTGAATATTTAACAATAAAAAAATTGGACCGTAGGTTGGTTCTCAAGGACGGCACAGTGACCGAATGACTGCTGTGTCGTAACAAATACCTTAAGCTTAATGGGTCTCGTACCACAGGGGAGGCTTTGCAGGATCTATATTTTATTATGAGTGGAAAAAGCACAAGTTGTTCTTTATCCGTCGGAGCCAAAGGGGTTCGAGGTGTAGCAGGTCACAGCGCTGTTTATAGCTGAGACTAGATGAATAGCCAACTAATTGTTTAGTAAAGGTGCGCTGAACATTTTCAATGGCTATCCTATCAACCTGGTGCATGTTGGAGCTAACTATTGAAATTTACCTCAGCAATAGTCTAACGTGTGTTGTATAGACACTGAGCTTACTTTCACGCAGACGGAGTGCTCTTTGGACAAGTCCTATTAACCTGCGGGACCTAGCTATTTGAATGTCTGTTTGCTCCGAGAAGTTGAACGAACAGGAGTGGTATGTGCCCAGGTGGCGTACTGATGATTTGTTGGGGATCAGATGACCACCTATACTAAACGTTTCTGGAGGGACATGACACTTGTATGTAAGAATGCAGCTTTTGTCCGCCGAGAACTTCGTTACCCAATCGGTACACCACGAATTGAGCATCCGTGAGTCCTCCGATATTTTCGCTATAGTATTACCCAATGAGTTATGGTCGAAGGTGTACAACAACTTAACATCATCAGCAAATAAAAAAGGAGTTCCGTGGCGAACCACGGTAAATATGTCATTTATGTACATGAGAAACAACAATTGGCCCAGTACGCTACCTTGGATCACACCGCTGGTTACAGGGCTGGGTGC
The DNA here is from genome assembly GCA_948099385.1 of Fasciola hepatica. NCBI lineage: Eukaryota > Metazoa > Platyhelminthes > Trematoda > Plagiorchiida > Fasciolidae > Fasciola > Fasciola hepatica. The sequence continues at coordinate 37,043,217 of CANUEZ040000043.1, forward strand.
AGAAATTGTGCCACCAACGTTTACCACTTGACTGCGCGACGACAAGTACGACTCTAGCCAAGCATACGGTAGGTCAACAATCCCGATTGTCTTAGCCTTTGACAACAAACGAATATGAGACACCCGGTCGAAGGCCTTAGACATGTCTAAAAAGACTGAGATCACTGCCCTAACATCATTGGCAGCTATCGTAATAAGGTTCAGAAAGTCAGTCATACATGTTGCACAGGGTCAGTGTTTTAGGAACTCGTGCTGACCTTCACTTATAAGGTGGTTTTTAAGGAGGTGATCTGTGAGTTTACCTTTTATTAATCTTTCCATAATCCTTGATACTACGGGGTATGATTCACAGGCCGGTAGTTGGCCGGGTCCTCCCGTGTTCCCTTCTTATGAATTGGGATAATAACCGACGTTTTCCACTGTATAGGATACCAACTAAAGCACATAGACAGATTGAATAAATTCGATAAAAGAATTGGGATATCTGGGCCGCCCAATTTAAAGATGGCCGATGGTCGAGTTCGATCCGGGGTGGAAAGACATTTTGATATTTGAAATTAAAGGCTCGATTTCGGAGGGCAGGAATGTTATGGAGGAAAGTGGCTCATATGGTGGTACTGGTGGGTTGCAGGAAAATGGTGCAGTGTCACTAATTAAGGAAGAAGCAAAAAACGTGTTCAGCGCTTCTGCTATGTCCAGCGGTTTGTCGAGGCACGTGTTATTGAAAGAGATAGAAGAGATAGATGAAGTTGTTTTGGGATTCCTCGACTTCATCAGTTTTGCAAGAATCTCAGCTTTCTTGGAATCACGTAAGGCCCTGAATTCCTGTTGTATCATTTCACTCTCAGAGTACAGTTTTATCGTTTCAGCCAAACGATTTAACTGTGTAAACAGTGAAAAGTCCCTTGTTTGAAGATAAACGCTTTGGAGTCTACTTAACTTCAAGTTGAGACGAGACGATTTATTGTCTTTAGGGCGGATTGACGACCCTTGTGACGGGGTTATTCGGTTGAGGCATCGTTTAAAGATAGAATAAAGTTGATCTGCCACCAGCTGGGGAGCTGCATTTAAAAATAAGGTGTCCCAATTTTGGACGCGAATCAGAGAAGGTAGTGTATCCCAGTTAGCCTTATGATATGGTTTATGCGGGCGTGTCGGCTGTTTATATTTTATGGGCACTATGATGCAGCAGTGGACAGTTGCGTGATCACTCCCGGGTAGGTTATTCTGAACTTTTGTTATAACCTGGGTCAATTCTAGCGACAAGATTAAGTCAAGAGTGTGGTCGCGTCTGGTTGGGGACGTGACGTGCTGCTTCCATCCTCCTAGGTGAATTGCACTCAAAAACTGCAGTAAATGACGTGGTGCTGTGAGTGATGTCCAGCATATTTCTGGTGCATTGAAGTCACCAGCTATCAACTTTGGGCCTACTTTAAGATAACTAATTAGGTTGAGTGCCTCTATAATTTGCAGGGAGCTATCAGGACTAGATCTAGGCGGACGGTATACGCAACCTAGTATCAGTTCTTGAGGTTCGACTTCAACGTTCAGCCATACAGAGTCAACAATGCCGTCTAGGAAAGGATGGTGGAAGCTTGTCGCCCTGAGAGCTTCCTTTACATACATTAGACAGCCTCTAACACGTTGGTGTGTTCTGCCTTTGCTGAAGGATTTGTAGCCGAGTACCTCAATATCTTCTACTAGATAGGAGTCCGATAACCAAGATTCCGTCACTAAAATGAAGTTATAGTCGTTTGTCAGTGCAGCTGATTGTATGTATTGGATTTTGTTCCTAATAGAGCGTGCATTGAGCAATAGCAATGTAAAAATTCCAGTGATTCTGATGTCATCATTGATGTCGGTACTTACAGTTCGTTGACCGCTGCATTTAACCTGAAAAGAATCACCAGCGCAGGATGCAAGCCCGCTTAAGTTATCATTCGCAAATGGAAGACTTGGGTCTGCATGTGGAATATTAAATGACGGGGTACTGCGTATTACACTACTATGCGGCGGGTTGGAACGGTTCATGTGAAGCACGTCTAGGTTGTGGTGCCATGTTGTGCCTACGGTACGTATGGAAAAAAATGGGCACTTTTGCTAGATGCGGGGTAACCGCTGGTAGATGGGTGAATATGCGATGCGCTCGGATAGTTTAACGGAGGGGGAGGTAGGAAAGATGGAAATTATGGGAGAGTAGGTTGATGGAAAGGTTCCATTAGTCCGGAGTTAGGTATGAACGCAGTTCGCTCATCATACCATCTATTTTTATTGCGGGTATGGTCAAATTGTTGTTGTATCATCGCCTTGGAAGTGCTATTTTGTTTCGTATGCTGAGAGATGCGAGGATATCCCAAATGAGGGAAGTCGGTCGGTGCCAAATTTGGTCTAAAGAACGAACGATCATTGTCATTGTTCATGCATCTCCGTACGGTTCGCCCGCACGAAGACTTAGCCTTGGGAACTAACCTCTCGTTGACCCTCTCTTCTGGACGGTTATTTATTGTCGGCGACATTCGTGGCATACGGGTGGCACACATGAGCTTTTCGTCAGTTTTTAAACGGGGGCCTATGGAGACAGATATTGATGCTGCGGTTTGGAACTTGAAGTCCCGTGGAACGGTCGACAAGAGCTGGAGGCGTAAAGTGAGGTCCCTCCTGGGATGAGCCCGTAGTTGTTGTCGATAAGTGTTGTCGTTTTGGCTGGGGTGGCTGTGGGGATGTACTAACCCTTTGAATCCTCTAGGGGTAGAAGAGTGAGGGGTTTTGTTGATCCTTGGTACAGTGCTTGGAGAAGAGGGTGATTTCTGGATCGTAATGCCCATGTGATTAGAATTTATAGCGGCACATCTTATCACTTCTCTTTGTAGTGGAGTTCCATCAGCTTGTATCTTGATTGATTCAAACTGCGAAGAAGTTGCGACTATACGCTGTTTAGTGATGAATACTCTAGCGATGTTTTCATCAGGAAATTGGAATAGAAGGGGACAAGAGTGCTTCTGTGGCCTTTTTCTTAGTCTTCTGCAAGACCTCGTTTGTAGCGCTTCACGTGGTAAACCACTGGAATAAACTCCCGGGGGACGTTATTGAAGCTATCAAGGGGAGTCGATCTGTCCATCGATTGGGCAGGACTTAGGCCCGATTGCTTGTTGGTGGGTCGCGATGTCGAAACATACAGATCTGAGTGGAATCGTGTGAGTTACTCGGATATCGCATTACTCAGTTACTCAAATAATTCGTACCGCCCAGTATGAATTCTGTCTGGCTTCCCGTCTGTTAGCTCCAAGATCTCTATCCACTTACTTTCTTATTCTCAGGCCGTGCAGAAGCTACAGCTCTTCACATCTTCCTCTCATTACTAGGTATTACGTAGCTAGCACAGCTTCTAAGACAAACGATGTTTCATAGCTCCTCTCAAGCTACAAACCATTTGCCCCTTAGGGATTGAGTGAGACACATTCATCGGCAATCACAGAAAACGGGTCAAACCTTTCAGCATTACTGCTGGACCTGGTAATTTTTTCGCCCAGCCGCAGGTTGATGCTGTCTCACTGGAAGCAGTCAGCCATCGTGCCACAGTATGAAAGGGGACCTCAAGAGAGCCTAACAAATTAAAGTCCCATTGCACATCCTCCTAATATCTCCAGAATAATGAGAAAAGCATTTTAAGCCAACACATTCGACCATCCGGGATTAAAATCCTCTAGCAATAGGCAGCCTGAGTTTCTTGAACATTGGCCTTGGACAACGCGGCATTTTGAATTCCTAAAGCTCCACATTAGGACTGCAGATTACGGGATGGCATTGGTAATTTTCTAGCCTGGGATGTCAAAAGCTTCAGATCGCTTTCCACACCCGCAACTCATCGCGGAACTGCAAGCACGTGGCATCACCAGCCTGCCTCCTCCTGAGTACCTTCCTATTTGTTCACCCCTTACGCCCTAAACGTACCCCCTAGGACAAGCTATTTCGTTAAACTCATCAGTTGCTGCCAGTCATTCTCTGTGCCTCCATTCATCAACCGTACAATTTCATTATAACAGTCACTCGTCGCCGCACTCTGCTCCGCGGTATCCCCAAGCGATTTTGCGAAATGATTTGCCCTCGATTTCGCTCATTCTTGCCTTCCTACCTTGTTGATAACTCCCAAGAAACCTCAGGATAGTCTGTCGTTAGGCTCGTTCCATTTTCCGCACCATTTGTCTTCCATTTTTAACATACGGGCCCAGATGTTACGAGGGCCTATTATCTTTATAGTTAATTATGTGATTCAATCAGGCTGATGCACTACATCGCTACTTTATGTCCCTTTAAAAACCCACAGGCAATAGAACTGACGGATTGCAGCACCATTCATATTTTGTACCACACTTTGCCTCTCAAATCGAGTTCCGCTTACTCTATCCCATGCATATTAAGCAGGAACATTTGTCTAACTTGATATAACAACTGGAACATCAATACGGTCTGATATTCTTCATTCTCTCGATTGTCTTCCAACTGACCTTGCATTCCAGGATCCCCGTAACCCCGTCACAAGCTCGAGGAATAATTAAAATCTTCTCACTAAAACAATTCACCCTAATCCCTATGTTCCGGGATGCGATCACATCCACCGCTTTGGCCTGAGCATATCCGGGTTGCTAGTCATCTGCAACAATATGCGGGCTCAACTAGGTCAGCGGATAGTCTCTTTCGTCACCAGAATCGGTTTTCAGGTAAGGTGTCTCGAGCGCCGTGAGCCCCATCAGCCAACTCCGCTTGCAGAATAAGAGACATCCTGTTATGCTCGTATTGCTGCGGCCAGCAAATCATTCGCCCTGTATTCTCCATTAACCGGTTTTGCATCTGGCCCATTCTCAATGCTGATATTATGACTGACCCATCCATGCCCGGCATAAGTTAATATTCCTTTTCGTACTGAATTCAATAAATGAATAATATTTTATTCCGGATAACTCCGAAGCATGCCGCAAAGCAAGGTCAAACGGTACAGTTGGAATTTAAATCAGTGTTTCGGGAGGATCATACAGTTATGTGCTTGGGATTCAATATAAGAGAACGCATTTAAGTCAGTGCTTGTGGTAGCGTCCGGCGAATTTAGACTGAAGGTTATGTGGCCTAGCCGGCCAAATCCAGGTAGAGTGGATTAGGAATAATAGTGATAAAAATACTACGGGAGGAAGACTTTCCTGCCCAGGGACCACACTTGATTAACGGATACCTGGGTACCGTGAAAGAGCGAAATTCCCGAAGGAGACCTAATAAATCAATAGCACCCTGCACTGTACGAGAGGGGTTAGGATGTAAAATTATACGATGGAAAGAGGTGGTATTACGTATATAGAACAAAAGAAATCAGTTAAGGATTAAAATTGTAACATTCAGTGACCGTGCATCGGATGAGCCAGTTGTATGACAAAAGCACAGCACGCCTTGTCTTTGGTTGCTAAATTGATGGGGAAAGAAGTGGCCGGACAGAACCATGTACATTTCATGCGGATTGTTTGCTTTCAAAAGAGAGGAATACAAAGCATCAACATTAAAGTAGAAACCGGCGCTAGATCTACGTTTGATGCTTAAGTAAAACTATAGCAAAGATACACAGGTGGCAAAAATGATTAAGTGACGGGTGGGAGACCATCAATTTATGTTCTTTATAAAAAGTGGACCATTTGATGGCAACAGAATAGAACTCTGCGGTACAAGTGCGTATTAGACGCGCGTATATGGGGCATGATACATTGCAAGTTGAGGATATTGCAGTGCCACAGCCCTGAGTGGGCAAGCAGCTGGTCTGACAGAGAGAGCAAACAAAATCCTCGTGTATTGCAAAGCCCTAGAGACATACATCGCATTGATATATACATTTGGAAGGTTATGGTGCGGAAGTGAACGGCAACAATGAACGTTTCAGTTTTCGAATAAATCAATAAAAGTAGCAAAAAGAGGTGACCTTTATCTTGGGGAAAGGGGAAGTTTACGAATGGGACTGGTGAATAGTTTAGTCTGGAACAGCAATGCGGTGGATCGTGAACAAAGAGCCCAGAATGTTGATGAATTTTTAAGTACGCAACAATTATGCAGCGAGGAAAGTACATTTTACTGGGCGTAAAAAGAGGTAAAAGTTGATGGCAATCTTGGAAGCGAGCATGAGGGAAAGTCGATGTCAGCTGGAGGACACAGCAGCGTATTTGCAGCACTTCGAGAATAAGAATGGTGGTACTATTTTGCATTTTGTTATTTCATTCGCAACCGGTGCCGGTGGGTGGAGCCGACCGTGCTCTAGACATTCAACCTGAAGATCTCTTCTGGAGGCAGGAGGTGCGGTCCTTTACCCCAGCTGCACCGAAACATCTTTGAGGATGTCCTGCAGGCCCGACTTGCACCGACCAAAGCGGTGGGTCTGACCGTGCCCCGCATCGGCGGGGTTTGCACAGGTGTTGTTGGTAAGATCAAATAGTCGCTGAGACGGAGCAGTTTTGGAGGTTGCCACTAGAATGCGAGGGATCCTGGAGAAGAAGGTCAATGAGGAGGCGACGAAATTATAGGTGGGTATCAGATTTATAGCCGGAAGAGTGGGCCAAGTAGTTCTAGGGTATTATCTCCGGATCATTCCAAGACATCAAAAGAGATGCGCGCCGGTTGGTGTTTGGAAAACCTAAAAAAAGAGAGACGCAGTCTGGGATGCTTCCAGCTAAGGATCAACTTTCAGTGGTGGAAAGAGAATTCTAGTGCCTTAGACACAAGCGGCTTTAAGAAAAACAGGTCTATGTGCTATTGAGAGTGAATGAGAATACAAAAATAATGACGAAACTAGGAATGAGGACGACGATTTAGAGGTATGTGGTAATCTCTGAAATTGGATTTAGGACCGGGATGCCAGGGCAACATAACGAAGGGGAGTGGGGCCAGTTTGAACTGAGTAAGGCAAATAAAGTATGATGGAGGTGGATAAGTGACTTCTGAGGGAGGGGAAGCCATTTCCCAACGTAATCGAACCCCATCAGGAGGTGATCACATTTACCGAGATGGCAACTGTTGCGCCACTTCTATTTGGTACCATTCATTGGTGATGACAAAATCCACTAGGGAGGGATTATGTACTCTTCTGTACCCGGTGGAGTCTTTTGCTTTCCGTACCCAAAAGATCATGGGAGTGCGATCTAAAAGGGGTTCACTGATGTTGAAATGGGGGTATTAGCCCTGTTCCAACGATACCGAGTGTGTTGAAGCCACCAACGACTTACAGATTGTTAAAGTCTGCGTAGCTCTCCGAGAAACCCAATAAGTCTACTAGTCGTAGGCTATAAGCGAAATTGCATGTGGGGGTGATAAACTGCACCGAGCAGTAGGGTGTCTGTCCGGGAGGGAGCAAAAGGTAGCCGATAGCTGCTGAGGCCTCGCGAAGGCGGGAGTTTTCATTATGGTAACAGGAATAGGATTATCTTAGTATATGATAACCTTACGGGTACAACCTATGCCGGAGTCCTTTCTAGCCATAAATTATCTCGGAATGAAATTTTTAGCATCAAGTACGTCGTAGGTAAGCCAGGTTTTTGTTAGGGTTGTGACCTGTGGCTCCCTACGCACCGCTAGCTGACGAGGCCCCGGGACTTCATTCAGCAGACTCGGACCATTGCTACAAAGCGCTTGAGCAGTTGCTTAGTTATTGTTGCGAAAATGCTAGACAAAACAGATCTCGCACTTGAGGGAGAGGAACGAAGGGGATTCGGGGGTGGGGAAGAAATCCCAAAATAGTCGTGAGCTGGGGATATTGCGAGGCTAAGGGCTAAGGGAACCGTTAGGGATTTCGATGGGTTTTGACGTCAGGTGACCCGGGAGATAGCGTACTGTGTGGAAGATCTGGACCACTGCAGGTCCGAAAAGAATGGGCTGCCTCTCTTGATTTACCTTCGTGAGCAGCGTGAGACTTGTTGCCGCGAGTCTTGTTTTTGTGATCTCGTTCTGCGTAGCCTCATCATTTGTCTTTTCTGATGCATTATTCTCTTTACCGTAGCATTCATCAGACGGAGGTTGAGTATTGGCGTTCAGGCTTGAGGGTGGGCTAACCACATCTATTAGCACAGGCTGATAATTCGTTGTGGAGTCTGATATTCTCCAGTGGGCGACGGGCGTTTTGTAGCATTATGTCTATTACTTGGAGTACTTTCTGCAGTGGAAGCTGGAATGACTACGGAAAAGTCGGATACTGAACAATGAGCTTTGTTCTCAGGGCGAGTTACCTGGATGGCGGACGGCGAGCTCAGCTCGGGACCTTCTTTTGGTGGGGTTGACGGCCTAGCCTTCTCATTATGCAGCCCTGATTGTAGTTACTTGCCGGCTGATACCCTCTTAAGCCCTTTCGATACTTCTCTCAGCTTTGCCGTTGGGAAATGATGTTTGGCTACCGCTGTGGAGTTCACTCCAGTCAGGAAGTCAGTCACTCCGCTGGTGGTTTTTTATCAGCCAGAATGACTGATCTCTACACGAGAGAGGCCGCTTGAGGTGGGTAACGCCTGGGCATGAGCGTCATGCAGTTGGTTCGAAGTGAGAAAGCGTAAGGCAGTGGGATACACCGCCATTCCCATCCTCTGTAACGTAAGGGATGGTAGCTGCTTATTCACTTACCGGGCTTCAATTCACCGGGTTTTTACGCTTCCTATGCCTTCACAGATGGTGTACTTGTGACCCTTGCAGAAGAGCGTAGCGTCCAGCATGCAAGGTGGTCCTGCTCGCTTATGTGCCTGCCGAACCGCTTTCGTTGAGCCGTTGTCGTTTTTGTCTTGTTTTGAACGCCTTTGCCATCGTGTTACGAAAGCAACTCTAAACGACGACCAGCGTCGTACATTTTTCACTGTCTCGCAAATCTTGGCGACGTGAAGAACTTGGTTTCTGGATACTCTACACATCTGATCGGCCACCTGGGTTATTAATAGAGACTTGACAACCATGCTCCTCGAGCTGGGTATCTAAACCCCAGGAGTCCAGAGGGAAGCATTTATTTCGTCTATCTCTCCGGTCTCTCCTCTGGATTTAACTTTAGCGTATCAGTTGACAATGCACTATAGAGAGCCGTCCCGCCCACGATAAGGAATAAGACACTGATCACACGGGGGAGAGATATTTTGCCTCACGAATAAAGCAGCTTTTTCTGATTTTTGCGTCTAATCGGATACGGCCTTATTGGAGGAGGTTGACATTTATGAGGGGCATATCAACAGGGAAAATTGCATAAAAGGAGGAGCATAAGCGCGGCGTTCCAAAAATCCAAAATTACCAAAACTAGAATACTAATCGCGGATTAAAGCTCTTGAGAGAGCCCCCAGAATTCTGACGCCACTAGCTCAACACCTCGAGCCCTCTATGGTAACTACGAACTGTAACTTAGTCGCCACGTGTAACTTTATTGACAGCATATCTGCAGAGGTTTCAAAACGAATACGAAAAGCGAACCACGCTATTGTACTCAACATTCCCGATAGGGCGCCAATCAACATAGTCAGCAGTACCTTGCTAAGGGCCGCTAACATGGAACGTGTGATATCCCGTAGCAGCAGACTACGCAAACAAACACAACGACAACAGTGCCCATTACTTTTCCAATTTCCGGACTCACTGACAGTCAGTGAGTTTATTCATAAACAAACAGTTATTTCTATTAATTCGCCATACAATAACATTCAAATAGCACCCGACAGAACGTCACTACAAAGAGAAGTGCTGAGAAAGTCGAACTCTCGCAAACTTCCAAGGCAGGAATCCGCCCAAAAGACACCCAACCCCGTCATTCCCCTAACCTACTCTATGCAACCAACATCTATCAGCCAACAACTGCCCGATGGAGACCTTGACGCAACTCCTGGGCCTTCTCCAAATCCACCAGTCTCCAAGCGCCCTAGGCTCGTCAATGCTGGCGCAGATGCCTGGGACTCGAATCCACCGAGTCCTGCCAGACGGCTTAGCTCTGTACATCAGAAGCAGCTACCTAAATCGGATAGCCTCTCTGACCTTACAACTATGCATCAATCCCCCAAGGCGAAGCATAAATCAAAGTATGGTCGTTCTTGTCCACACCACATAGCCAAGACTAAAGCCCATCCGCCAGACCGCACCATAACATTGCCAGGTCATTCTCGCTCGAATCAAACCCATCAGCCTTCAGGGCATACTCCCGTGAACAAGCTGTCAAAAAGTAGCGTACCAAAGGACACAACCTCACTGTTGCAATCTAACTTATCACCCACGGCCCGAAAGTTGATACCGATCAACACTCAGCCCCTATTACAGAGTGTCGATACCAACGGTAACACATGGCCTCAAATCCAGAACTCGGCAACCCACACTCAGCCCCTACTGAAGGCCTCAACATTTAGTTCATTAGGCAACCACCGCCTTATATCACCAGGCTACACCCCGAAGGTCTTGCAAAGATTAAAAGCGAACGGATACCCTGGTAAGATGTCACTAATGCCGGGACCTACAGTTTCTGTTCCCAAAATAGATAGTTTCTCAAACCGTAATTTCTCCCAGCGAAACCCCAGCTCTACACGCATTTATACGGACGATGCTCGCGAAGCACCGTACAGCTATTATTCAAAGCTGCATCTGTTCAGCTCACCATTTCATAACTTTTCCGCGCCTCCACCGTTCATCCCGTTGGTTCCTTTACCATAACAAAATTTTCGTTTTGCCCCACCACAGTCGTCTTACTCGCAGGATACATCCACAAACCCCCTTCGAGTAAACTTTCCCCACCCTGTGTCATACAATCCCACAATCTTTCATCTCTTCTAGCCCTAATGAACCACTTTCCAATACCGGCACCTTACCAGTCGTTCATACCTCCGGTAGCACACCGAGCTCCGCAGGCCAACTACGAAACACTGCGTATTACCACTACCTTCTTCCAAAATAACCTCCATATACCCCCTCTACCTACAGTCGATTCCTATCTTTCCGCACCCGGGCAAGCCGCATCGATGGGCGGCGAGGCCACCCCAAGCTCCTTTAGTCCTTACCCTCTGAGGCCTGCTCTTACCACACAACACCAACCAATACCAAGGTTGTCACGTGGGAAAGCCGGTACCTTCCATAACCCCGTATTCTGTCACTGCACTGGGGCATCGAACGATCCCAACAAATCAGGAAAAAGAGCAGGACTATTTCGTCAAAGGTCTTCTCTTTCACCTGATAATAATCCAAAATTGATTATTTCCGGGTCGTCCGAGGCTGATTATTCAGAAACCATCGAGGAGGCATCCAACGCTCGCTTTTCTTCCTCTTCGGTAATAGCTCCAACTCACGCCCTTCACCGTGCACTTCCTCCGACCAACAGCTCCCATACTTTACCTAATTTTGACACTCACTTCCACATGAGTGGGTTATCATTCATCTTATTTAACTCGCGGTCCATCTTCAATAAGCTTCACCACTTAAAAAATTATTTCATGACATCCAGTCCTGACATCATCTTTATTACAGAAACCTGGCTCACCGAACACACCAGCACAAGTGAAATTATGCTTAGAGGGTACAAGGTTTTTAGGATAAATAGGATTGGCAGACGCGGAGGTGGGTGCCTTGTGTAGGTGCAGCATTCCCTTTTAGTAGTCCCCATCAGACTTACCACACTCGGCTCAATTCCGGATTCTCTTTGGCTCACAATTCGGTTCTCAACTGTAGTCATGCACATTGGTTGTGTCTGTCGCCTGCCCTCATCTACTATTGCGGACTTAACTCCTTCAATTGAAGCCTTTCTTTACCTTTCACTACTACCTTCGGCAGCGAAAATCATAGCCGGTGATTTTAACCGGCCTAAAATATCCTGGCGAAACCTCACAGCACCTCCCAACCTAATAGACTTTGTGTCCCATACTCACATTGGGGGCTGGGTGCAACACGTTAAAACCCCTACTAGGAAAGCCAACATCCTAGATCTTATATTCACCCATAGCTTTCCCACTTTTCGGTTTCCTTTCTGAATAAATTTCCGGGTAGCGCCCATAAGATGGTGGCTGATAATCTTTCCATCCTTATGCATCAGACTATCTGATCCCAGTCAACAATTCCGTCCGTTTAAATTGGAACTCTCTGCCCAATCTCATCCGTAACCAAGATAGGAGCAGTTTTTCTAACGGCTGACCCCCAAACAAGCGGCTGATCACTTTTACCTTAACATGGGAAACTGCCTCCTGCAACTCAGCCCAATATCCCAAAACTTCTCCCTTAGGAAGTCCAAACTTGCCTCCCTCCAACGAAAGTACCTTAGGATGCGAAAACTTTACCTCCAAAACCAGGACTTCCCTCTTCTCATGAGACTAACGAGTCTTACTAATATTATCCGGGATTTAGAGGAAAAACAGCTCATCTACGAAGAAGCCCTAAGGCATCCCAATAAAAAATTGAAACTCTCACTCCTACACAAATCTAGGAATTCGGCAACAGATACTATGATCCAATACGTTGTGTTACCGAATAAAACTTCGGCCACCTCCCCTTCTGATATCGCTGAGGACTTCAACCAATACATCGCCAATTCCATGGCCCTCGCCTTAGATACAGCACCCCAAATCCTCTGGCTATCACCAGCTCTTCCATATCTACCCTGACCTTTGAAAGAAACGTTATTTCCAGGCTCATTTCACGCTATAAAGCATCTGCCCATCCTGGATCAGACGGGTCACCTCCAGCTGCAATCATTAACGGTGGATCGGACTTTCCACTTCTGTTACTGAACCTATTCACTTGTCACTCAAATTTAGTTTGGTACCGTCGAACTGGAAGCGTTCAGTCATCATCCCACGACACAAAAAAGGACCTGTCCAAGAACTTGCTAATTACCTTCCCATCAACCATGCTCCTATCATCTTCAGAATAATGGAAACGATTATCAAAGATGGCATTACTACCCATCTTCTCACTTCAAGCCTTATTATCAATAGGCAGCACGGGTTTCTCAAATCGTGATCATAAACCACATGTCAGTTTGACTTCCTCAACCCAGTCACTAAGGCTGTTGATAGCGGGCAGGCTTTAGTAGTTGTCTACCTAGATCTGTCGAAGGCTCTCGACCGTGTTCCACACCTGCATCTTATCTCCAAATTGCGTTCATTCGGCATTGCCGACCCGCTGCTTTCTTGGCTGAAATCTTATCTCACTCATCGTTCGCAAGTGTTCCCCACCAATGGACACACTTCTAAACCGAAACCTGTTACAAGTGGCGCTATACAGGGAAGCGTACTGGGTCCTCTCCTATTTCTGATATACACAAATGACGCATTGGATCAAGTACACCCCGGGACCCCATTTTTATTTGCAGAAGATATAAAAATAGTTTATTCTTTCAATTCTAATGATGCTATCCCTACTCTTTGCAACATTTCCGCTGACCTCGCTGCACTTTACCGCTGGTGCCACACCTGGAGGATGAGCTTTTCTACTGATAAGTGCGAGGTCCTAACCTACATGCTCTAATTGTCCCCTGGATCCTTGACCCTTGGTGGGTCCCCAATAGCCAGTCGACCTACCATCCGCGATTTGGGCCTCAACTATTCCTGCTCCCTCAACTTTTCTGAGCACGCTGCCATCCAAGCGGCCAAGGCTAGAAGAAGTGTGGCCATGCTCTCCAGCTTCTTTCGTCTCCGGGACAATATCATCGACATCTACAAATCTCACGTCAGGCCTTTGCTTGAACACTGCCCAATAATATTTTCTAACATGACGAAATTCGACAGAGTTGCGATTGAAAGCATACAAAGGCGTTTTACCAAACAACTACTCGGTTGGTCCACGTCTTTAAACTAAAGAGAACGATGCCAATATCTGAATCTTGACCCACTCTGGCTCCGCCGCTTAAGACCAAACTTGGTCTTCTTGTATAACTTGCTCCATAACCGGTCTTTTTCCTTTGACCCAGTAAGCCTCTCCCGTGAAACCCCCTACTCACTTCTGCACAGGCCTTTTACTGTCCCTTCCAGTATAGCTTAGTCGGCCATACGGTCACGTTTCTTCATTCTTTTCTACTCCAAAGTCTGGAACCAGTTGCACATCACCCTTCGAGCTTCACAAACCAAATCCCAATTTCTGTCGGCACTCATCCCATACCTCAGCGTTACCCGTGCACTCCATTTATCTAATATGGGCATGGCAGAAGATACAGCTTGTGAGAGGGGCCTCGACTTCTAAGACCAACTCCTTCGCCGCCATGCTCCTTTCAATTAGGGACACAATCAACGATAGACAGTTTTATCTATCTGACTGAGTTCTCAACGTTAGACTACCTATTTCCATTTCCTTAATGAATCAAACAAATTTAAATGCCACTAATTTCAACCATTTTGCTGCCACCTACCCCCGTAGTTTCTGTCACTCTTATGCCTCGTCCGTTACTGGTTTTTATATGCCTCCATTAACAGTTTATCCACAGCAGGGGCACACCCTGACTGCTCTTTTTTATCTGCTCTCCTTTTTCAGTTCTCTCCGTAAATCAAATTCACCCTCGAAGTTGTTATACGCGCCTGGATAAAGCTGCTGTTTGGTCGGTTATTAGCTGCTGGCTCCGTCCTCTGGAACCCCTTGCAACCTGACCATCCGATCGCCGAACATATATCTCATACCATCACAGTTGAACTACGCCTTACATGCATAACCACCAATAAACATTGGTGCCATTCCCAACGGTGAGGGGCGCGGTCAGATCCACCGCTTTGGCCGGCGCACATCGGGCGTGCAGGTCGTCTGCAACGAAGTGCGAGCGCAATTTGGTTGGTGGATCACACCCCCTGTTTTCACCTCAGAGTGTTTTTCAGGTTGGGTGTCCAGCGCACGGCCAGTCCCACCCAATCGCACCCGTTGCGGATCGCACGCTTTAATGCTGTCAGCTGCAGACCGCATGCTCCAACCATCCTTGTTCGCCACTGTTTGCCCACCTATCGCTCCCATCATATCCATGTTTTCGTTCTCCTATGGTATGCACACCTACCCATCCTGTCCTTGCTCCTATCAACTCTCACTGTGTTACCTATCAATGCACATCACTATCGTCCGAACCACTTTACTCCGCCGACGACCGCCAATATTTTATTTCTTCACCAATGTCGGCTTTGCCGGCTTGTAGTACCTATTCGTTTGGTATCACCCTAGGCCTACAAAGCTCATTGATCGCATGCTTACTCCTCACTGCCTACCAATCTGTCAAACCCTCCGTCGTTCTCCCTTCTTATGCCTAATACCATTACACACCAGCCCCACCCGCACCCATGACCAATTCTCATATTAGAACTACCGTTCCAAACTCTGCATCTCTCACAGCCACATTTATTATCCAGTCACCATCATTCTATTTTCCTTGCCTGGCTCCGCAATTCCTCTGTGGATCCTTCCACTTGGCAGTGCTCCGATTAGTATCATCCATTTGCATCCACTTGTACAATTGCCGGCATGCATGCAGCTCCCAATTTCTATGTCCCCGACTCCGACGCACATCTATTGTTCATGCGATATGTTCGTCCACCGGTTTACCTGTCCCGGTGCTTCTTTCCCCTATGCCTTTTTCGTGTTCCACCTGCGATGAAATGATCCCACTGGTTATGTCTCACCTATCTTTTTCGGCCCGTGTTCCCATCTCCTGTTTCGTCTACTGTTTGCCACAGGCATCTTATGAGTGCCTTTTGGACGGTTCTCCTTTTCCACTTGCCACCTAATTTAAACTCACTGTTCCGTCATGGTTCTCGTTCACGGCTTCAGTCCGTTTGATCTGCCATTACCCTCAGGTACCCCTTTTGCTCATTCCTCTCCCACGCTGTTTGCCGTCACAGCTGCTGCATCTTGCACCACGGGCAGTTTCACCTCCCAGGTAACTTTCTCTGTTTTGTTTGCACAATCGCTCTGCGCTGCTTAGCCATCCCCGTCGCCACCATCTTCCTGCTGAATAATGTAAGCCCATTTAATAATGCTTCTCCCATTCCTGACCGACACCACATGTCTCACCTTCATAAATCAGGTTATTTGATCCAAATTTTACCTGTTCTCCTCGATACTTTCCTTCATCTCTCGCTTTTTTGAACTGCTCCACAGTCGTCGTCTTTTCTGTGCTTCCGCTTTCTCTACTCTCTCTGTTGTTCCGTCAAGTTCATCTGTCATGAAGATAACTCACCACGATATTCCAAAGTTAATTCTACAAACATTCGACCTAACCTAACCTGCCCCTCCTAATAACTGATAATTTCTTTCTAGGACTTCAATGTTATTGATCTGGCTTCTCTTATATGTATATATATGCATATGTATATATATAAATATATATGAACAACCGCACATATGTATATGTGCACTCGCTCTGTATCCTGTAGTTCTTCACAGGCCATCTCTCTTGCTATCATACCGCTGACCGTCATGATATGCATCCATTCCTTCTAAATCTATAACCCACATCTACTGTATCCAATTCCTATGAACTATTTTTACCTGATTCACTTTTTACGTCTTACTTTGCTCGCTCCCTGTTTTACAATGAGTTTTGTGCCCTGTTCACCGACCATCTATTGCAGAGTACCAGTGCTTTGTTGCTACCTAATCCCCGCAGTGAATCTCACTTTTGCCTCATCGTCTCCCGCTGTTACAGTTTCTTATTCTGATTTCTAGCTTTTCTCATGTACATCAGTCAGCCTTCAGATGTCCCTATACTGACCAGCCGAATCCCCCAACTGACCTTGACTTTTCAAACTCACCGTGCGTCCATTTGAATCCGTCCATGGGCCCATTTAAACCTAGTACATTTCCTTTGGTGTGAATACACTTGCCTACTTTCATCCCACGTTACTCCCCATTCTTAGCCCGTTTTTTCAACTCCTGTCATGCAACGTCCTACATTTTTAAGGGTTTTGTCTGTTCATTCCATCACTTGTAAACAGTTGATCATGCACCTGGCATGCCTCGGAGGTCTTCAAAATGAACCATTACTATTGCTATTATTATTATTATTATTAATTATAATTTAGGGGAAGCAAACGAGCTGCTGGTGTAAGATGACTCTAGTTTAACATTCATGTTCATTTCCCAAATTAGAATTCGCTGCAATTCTCTTATTTCTGGCACATTTATCCTCGGTTTTCAGTTTCTCATTGAAATTACTAAACCTTGTTCCCCGGTGTTCTTCACGTTTATCACCCCTATGTGAGATTAAAAAAACATTCTCCTGTTTCCCATAGTGGCAAAGGGGCCTTTCCCGCTGTCCCCAACCATCGTCGTGCTTGCTTTCATTTCTTTAATTAAAATTTACCTATCTAACAAACAAAACGGTGTTTCAATCTCGCTATATGCCACCCAGAAAATCGACGGTCATCAATCAAATCTCTAAAGATATCTCACATCACGATGCACAATATTCGAATTCTTATGTAATCTTTTACTCCACTCGCCGACAATAACCCCTCAAGTTCCCTTTGAAACCTTCCAGGCCATTTCATTGAATAGCTTCGCTTGCGTGCATTCCCTTCCATAATTGAAACATGTCGCTACCACTGATGCATTATCCATTGCCAATAATACAGAAGCGAAGCATTGCCATAACACGAACCCCGAGTGACTTCGCTGTTTGAAAATTGTCTTTGTATACTTTCATCCATCACGTTTCACTTGTGATTATCTGCTTCGCTTATCATTTCAAACAACCTCTCATATAGAGATCTCTCATAGAATCATTTTCTTCTTGCAAAGTACGGCATCATCTCTCCGTTTTCCTCACCATAAGTTGACTATTTCAGCAGATTCAGCTCTCCGTCGATTTACCGAGGCCAATTCATGAAGTAAGAACTAATGGCTCCCGATTTATTTCTCTCCTCTGGCCACTCCTTTCAAACATTTTGGCCCATATTGGCCTCTGCAAATGCAGCTTTATACCCAACAATTTGCACCAGCCTGACGGTTCTTGTTCTCTCTAATCATATCAAGAAAATGCATTTCTCTAAGTTTGCTGTTCCCACCGGCCCCTTCTTCTCATCACTAAATTGAATACTCTGTTTCTGTCAGGGGCCATTTAGGGATAAAGCGTATATGTGAGTTTCCATCCCCTAATTCATACCAATCATTCGGTTGGTCGACCGACATAATCCACTTTAAACATGACTGCACAATTACGTTGGACGTTTTCACGAACCAGGCTATTTTACCACCATATCTGACCAATTGGACTGAGAACTTCCCTAATCGGCGGGAATTTGCGGCTAAAGTTTCTGGAACACTGTCCACGTGGTATCCGGCCTCCAGTGGTGTTCCTCAAGGCTCAGTACTCGGTCCACTGCTGTTCCTGGTCTATGTCAATGGTCTTCCAACCTGCTTGAACTCGCCGTGCTTATTCTATGATGCTGATCTGAACATGTGACGAGTACTTTGTTCTGATACGGACAAACAACCCCTGCAAGGCGATCTTGGCAGGCTGACGTGTTGGTCCAATAAATGAGCCCTCTTGATAAGCGTAGAAAAATCCGCACACATGCGCATAGGTCAAATACAGTCGACGTCAGATTATACACTCGCTGGTACTCTTCTGAGAACGACAGTCTGTGGGCGTGGTCTCGGGGATGTACTGTGAAACAATTTAAAAACGACAGGTCATACAGATAGAACATGTGCCTCGGCATTGGAAATACTTGGAGTGATCCGCCGTTCCTTCGGAGAACGTTTATGGCTAACTTTGGCTGTCATACACCAAACATGATTGACCTCATTTGGAGTATGGCGCTGCGGCCGCTTGTCCGTGCACCGTTGCCAGGTCAGCCAAGTTTGAAAGAGTTCGGAGAGCTTCCACTCGTCCCATCGCTCGTTTACGCGGGACTGGCTACGAAGGTCGCCTACAAGCCATCGAGCTGCCCCTAGAAACCTATCGAAGTGTATCAGGTGATGACGTCCGCGTCCGTCACACTATCCGAGGCGATCTAGGACCAGAACTACAGGTGGTCTTCCAACTACGACTTTCTGTGCGTGGTTCACTTTCTTAAGACCACATGAAAGAAATGTCGCGACAAGGACTACATGGGAGGTTTTCCTCTGCTCCTACGCCTGGAGACCAAAGACTGAAGGTATATTTATTATCCGCCAATGTCCTGGAAGCGATACATGTAATAATAATTGTATATTTCGGATGCGCCCGAAGCATGCTAGAATGCATGATCAGATGATTATAGTGATGCCGGAATGACAATTCACAAAAGGGTACAACAAGTGCATGCAGAGTATCAGAGAGAGTGTTACAGTGAACTAAAACTGTAGTAATGCCCGGCAAATTTGAAGGTCAAGGTCGAATGATGTCAGTTGGTCTGGAGTACACGCACACGTGGTATATGAAATAATTACACTAGTGGAAATTCGAACATATTGAAAGGAAATGTTTTTGGTGCACTACAGAATATGAGAGGCATATGGATAAAAATCTCGTCGAAGCGTTCGGTGAATTATTCACTTTACTACAGGCATGTCAAGAAGTATTAACATGGAAATATTTCAGTCTGAAAAGATGGTAGTATATAAAGTGGTGGCTGTATACTGGAGGAATCATATATGTTGCAAACAATTGCGTATTTCTTGGGAGGGATACTACCAGAGTGATGGTGGCAGGGAACGGCCGGAGTAAAACAGGTGAGCGTGCGGCAAGTTATAAACTTTATGTAGGGTTGGTATGAAATGTCAAAGCGGAAGTGGAAGACTAATCAATATTGACCGTGTGGTTACATCCATTATACAGGTGTTCAGTTCTGCGAGAGGAAAGGTAAAGTAATCCATAGATAAGTGTACGTCAATAGATGAATGCTGTGTGGTATGTACCATGCCAAAATGACAGATCAATAAAACTGCACAGGTATATCGCGGGAAGCGGCCGTGGATCAACGAATATAGAAATAAAATGTATCGGCCAGTGCAGATAGTGGTGTGATTTAGAGGCTGCATACGGGGTCAGTTTCGGTAATATAACACGAATGCAACATCTGGAAAATCAAAGGTCTCGATAACGGTGATGGTATAGCAAGTAGACGGTGAGTGTCACATTTCTAATGACCAATTTGACAGGTGTAACAAATGATGGGAACGGAGCGGCGATGCAGCATGGGAAGTGTATCGAAGACGTTCAATCGTGGAGGGAACGCAGTGATCTACAGAGCCCGAACACTCGATGCAACAGCATTGCGGATGCGATCGGATGGACCGATGAAGAGTGCAGGTAGTTACAAATTACTTCGCTGCCCACTGGAGGACTACTGAAAGATATGTCAGCGCCGGACGTTTTTTTTTGGTGACCGATGAAGCAATGAACAGTGACAATAAAGGTGTCAGTGTGTGAACAGTATTAGCGAGTTCTAACACGGAACGGGCATAATGACATATGGGATTAAAATGAGTTGTATGAATGCAGTGAGATCGAGTAGTCCAGGTTCAAGAAGTCCGATGGCGGGAATCTTGGGGAAAGCGATCGTGAGACGGGCGAAAATGAAGTTGTGTGTAAATCTCGTTTGTCCTGTCCAGCAAGAGAGGGTCCACGTTATTCCTGGGAAGTGGACGGCGACAATCGTCCTTAGGGTACAGGTTCTGAAAACAAAACGGAGGGGGCTGCAGTCTGGCAATTCTACCAGCTGTGGGTTAGGGGAGAAAGACAGAACACCAATATCATGCCAGTAACAGAAATGGGTGGTCGCGACGTTGAGGTCTTGTTTTTTGGATTAAACAACATACGGAAAGCGGAGAAGACCGGTACTAGCGACTAATTCTTGTGAGGCTTAGTGAGAGTTACCAAAAAAGCAAGGAAGCGAGAATAGGCGACACTGGGGGCAAATACTTATGTGTAGTTCGACGAATGGTTTATGGAAGACCACATCGATTGTGGCGATTCGTTCATCAGAACGAGGCCTGGAATCTTGTGTTGAAATAGGGTCTCAATGAGTAAGTAGTTGAAGCGTGGATGAGACTGGTACCTTGAGGACCATATTATATATGCTGCTATGTATTTTCTAGCATTATAAATGCTCTTATACCTGGCGGCAGCTGATAAAAAAAGAAGAACCTAACCGACTAGGGCAAAATCTGACAGCCTGAAAAAAGAATCACTGGAGTAACGGTGGCCAGTAGGGGGTCGTGGTCAGAAGCGTTGAAAATAGGAAGTGGCTAGACAAACACGTGGAGTGTGCTGTTGACAGTCATGGAGTATAGGTTGGACTGCTTTTATTTGCTAACTATAATACAGAATGCTCCTTACCATCCGTCGGTACTGAACAAAGTTGTTAAGCTTTTGGTTAGTATCCCAGGCCCAGTTCGTAGGCTCGGGTAATAGACATGTAGGGATCATGCATACGGATCAGTTTTTGGACAGTTAGATGTTTATTTATTTCTTTTTTGAATAATAAAGAGGCCGAAGACATTGACCTAAGTTGAGGTGGGAGTTTGTTCCAGAGGGAAGAATATTTAACAATAAAGAAGTTTGACCGCATTGCAGTCCTGGATACTGGAATCAAGACCATAGAGTCCCTATGTCGTAAAGAATAGTTGGAGGGAGTTTTGACCTGGGGGGCTGAATTGCAAGATGTACGTTTTACAATATTGCAAAAGAAAGACAGGTTCATTCGTAGACGGCGCAGCCATAGGGGCTCTAGGTGCAATATTTCACACCTTTCCATATAATTTAAAGGCGAGGAATATCCTAGTAGTTGTTTGGTAAATCTACGTTGTACATTCTCAATTGCAAATCTGTCAATCTGCCGCATGTTAGAAAAGACGACAGTGCAATATTCCAGAAGTGGTCTTACATGAGTTTTAAAAATGCTTAGCTTGCTCTCTGTAAGACTGAAGGTTCTATTAATCAGACCAATTAGCCGTCTAGCTTTAGCAACCTGCACGGCCGAATGTTCAGAGAAATTAAATGTAGAAGAATATTGTAATCCCAAGTCCCTTACTTCCGGACTGTTGGGGATGAACTGATCATTAATTTTAAACATTCCCGCGGGAACCTGACATTTATACATAAGGATACAACTTTTGACAGCGGAGAATTTCATCAACCATTGGTTGCTCCATGAGTCTAGCGATAGTAAATCGCTCGTTATGCTAGCAATGGTAGAAGCTAAGGCGTCAGGTTCAAAGGAGTACATAATTTTTATGTCATCTGCAAAAAGGAACGCAGCCCCGTGTGTGATGACGTTGAAAATGTCATTAACATATATAAGAAAAAGTAAGGGACCTAGTACAATACCCTGAATAACTCCACTAGTAACTGGTCGAGGTGATGATAAACTGCCATCAACGTCCACCACCTGCTTTCGGGATGTTAGATATGATGAAAACCAACTCAGGATCGGGTCAACAATTCCGTAGGTTTTCATCTTCGCCATGAGCCTATTGTGGGATACTCGATCGAAAGCTTTAGTCATGTCAAGGAGAATTACAATCACTGATTTACCACTGTTAGTGGCCGTAGTTATTAGGTTAAGGAAGTCACACATACAGGTGGCACAGGATCTTTTTTGAAGAAAACCGTGCTGTCCAGTGTTAATGAGGTTATTGTTTAGTAAATGAGTTGTCAGCTTATTTTTTATCAGTCTTTCCATAATTCAGGAAACTATAGGGGTGTGGTTCACTGGTCGATAGTTGGTTAGGTCCTGGCGTGAACCTTTCTTAAGAATTGGGATAATAACTGATGTTTTCCAATGGGAGGGGAAAACGCTACTGCTCATAGATAAATTAAAAACCTTTGATAGCAAGAATGGGATATCAGTGCCACCTAGACTAAAAGTAGCCGGTGGTACGGCATCTGGCCCGGGGTGGTATGACCTCCTAATTTTAGTTAGCTGTACTGTTAAGTCGTTCGGGTGAAATGTAACCGCTGAGAACTGTGCAGATGTCAGCGGCTCAACGTGATATAGGCATAGGGAGTCATCGGTCGTTAGAGACGAAGCAAAATAGGCACTGAATGCCTCGGAGATCTCTTGGGAGTTCGTTATATAATTGTTGTTAGATATAACGGATGAGATAGGAGAACTGCACTGGCTGTTTCTCAGCTTCATCAGCTTAGATAAAGCTTCGGACCTCTTGGGGTGACTCAGCGCCCTTAATTCCTGTTTTTTACTGCGGGACATTTCAATCAATTTCATAGAATTAGATAAACGGTTCATTTGCAAGAACAACGAAAAGTCTCTCGACCTAAGGAATTTGCGTTGTAGCATAGAAAGCTTCTGCTTTAGTCGACAAAAACTGTTTGGTTTATCTCGTCCAGGTAGACCTTGGGTTGGGGTGATTACGTCAAGACATGCATTTAGTGTGGAGTAAAGATGATCCACCACGGTATGCAAGTCATCAGATAAAAAGAAAGTATCCCAGTTCTGCGAGCGAATGAGTGAGGGTAATTGATTCCAGCTAGCTTGGTGGAACGGTCTTTTAACGGTTGGTTTGTGAACGGTTCGTGCTGGCACTGAAAACTCACATTTTACCGGCAAGTGGTCACAACCTGGGATGCTGTTCACGATAGATGTGTGCACGCGAGATAATCCTACCGTAAAAATGAGATCAAGGATGCTACTGCCTCTAGTTGGGCACATCACATGTTGAGTCCATCCTCCTAAACGAATGCTGGTCAAGAAGTGTATTAAGTGATGTGGAGCTTTCAAAGTGGACCAACGTATGCCTGGTGCGTTAAAGTCGCCGGCCACCAGTTTTGGGCCGGGTATGTCCGCAACAACGTTTAACGCCTCTATGATAGGCAGAAAGTCGTTTTGACTAGTATTCGGGGGGCGGTAGATGCAACTAACAATGAAGTCAGAACATCCTGTAGTGACCTGTAGCCAAACTGAATCCGGCAAGTTATCAAGTATGGGGTGCTGAAATATTTTCGCTCGCATGTTTTGTCTTACATATATAAGACAGCCTCCCCCTCTCTGAGTGAGTCTATTTTTCCTGAAAGCTTGGTATCCGGTGATAGCGATATCCTCGTTTGGAGTGTTGTCTGTCAACCAGGTTTCGGTAATTAAAATAAGATCGTAATCAGACGTGAGCAGTAATATACGCAGCATTCGCATCTTATTCACTATTGAGCGTGCATTCAGCATAAACAATGAGAACTGTTTAGTGGAGTCAAGGTTAACGTTAAGATCTTTATAGGATTCCGAAATTGCATTTGCTGAAGGCGGATCGGATGACGCAATCATTATTTCTTGGGATGGAGTAGTCGGTAATGTGGATGGTGAAATAAGCTGAGTAGAAACACCTGGCGTGGCGGTCAGCTTGGTTGTTAAGCTAAGCCGGGTGTGGCTAGTACTGATGAGATTTGTTAGATTGGAAGGATGTCGGCGGTTGGTAAGTCTACTTAGCGTGGAACAACACCGCGAAAGATCACTATCGAGTGCTTTACTATTGGTAGATACTGGTGGCTGGGGCGTAGAAATATGAGGAGGGAGGGTTAAGTAGCTGTTAAGTGGGAAAGAA
The DNA here is from genome assembly GCA_948099385.1 of Fasciola hepatica. Lineage (NCBI taxonomy): Eukaryota > Metazoa > Platyhelminthes > Trematoda > Plagiorchiida > Fasciolidae > Fasciola > Fasciola hepatica. The sequence continues at coordinate 37,067,676 of CANUEZ040000043.1, forward strand.
AAAGGACGTGTAGCAGCCTCAGGTATCTTGGCACCTGCCTTAATACGGGCGGTAACACAGGTGCCCTCTTGACATCAGTAATTTGATGGGCTGTAACCTGGAGGGGGAATGTGAAATGGAAGTGGGATATACGGGTGTTGGTTGGCGTAGAGACTGGGAGGTCGTGGGTACTGTTGTAAGTGGCCTGCGGTAGAAAAGGGATTCAGGGTGGGTGAGATATGTGAACGATAAAAGGAAAGAGATTCATGTGAGAAAATATTACTTAGGCTACGATAGAAGTTATGTAGAACACTAAAGTAATCGTTTGGTGTGAATGGTGGCGTTGTTGAAGAGGCCCGGAGGTTAGTTGTACCAGCCTGATGAGGATGATAACCAGGTGAAGAGAACGCGATGCTGGGTGGAATGTACGGTGCAACTAGTGGTTGGTGGTTTGGATTGGGGAGATAGGTCTTGAATGACGTTTTCTTGTCCATTGTTGCACTCCGTGTTGCCTCGCTTGGGGTCCTTAGCCGTTGGGAGTGTGGCTTGATGAGTGAGTTAGGATTGACCGTAGTGTCAACAGCGTGCAGTCCACCTAGTAATGATGTTTTCGCTGGTTTGGGGGATGGCCTAGGCACCGTAGATTGCCGAGTGGCTATTGGAGCCGAGTGGAGAGATGGCGAAGAAGAATTTGGGGTGACTCCGCTGATGGGTTGAGGATTTCTGGGTATGGCTGTTAAGCCAGTTAGGCGGTTCGCATCGTCATCGATCGTGGCCGATATTTCGGTGATAGGTAATGGTGGAATCGAGTTAGTCAGCTCAAGAGAGGACAGCTTGCCCGGGGTAAACTCTATGCTTCTTGGTTTCTTAGGCGCTGGCTGGTGAGGTGACGTTGAACTGGATATATCTAAATCGACGTCAAACATATGGGATCGATGTTCTGGTGAACATGAAGCCGAATTGATATTGCATGCATTTTGCGCATCGTCAGACTGAGAAGAAGCGGATAGTTGAGGGCGGACAATTTTTGACGAAGCTGAATGCGTGCTGGTGGACCTGGCGAATTCCCTTTGTAATGGGGTTTTGTCGGCAGCAATTTTAATGTTCTTGAACGGGGATCTCAAAGCGACGGTGGATTGGCTCTTAATGAATTGTTTAGCGGGTTCCTCTTTAAGAAATTTGAACAACACTGGACAGGATTTGCGTTGAATGTTCTTTCGTAGCCGAAAGCACTGGCAGGGGTGGTGTGCCATATTAATAGAACTTAGAAGGTTATGTTTTACTTTCTCAACAGGGATTCTGTCTCTATATAAGGCGGCAGCTGCCAGCAAGTGGTACCCATACAACGAAATTCAGTCCATCAGAACCGTAGGGGTTTTGAAGTCTCAAAGTTAAACACATGTACGGGGCTGAAGTTCAAATTGTCCCGGATCCTGTGCTTATCTTAGTATCTGCGTGTCACTACTGAAATGAAGATGGTTTGTTCCCTAATGGGACCATGGGACGAAGGGGAAGGTTTCAACATATAATTCTTGATAATGTCTTGCATCTGGCACTGGCATCGAACTGGAAGATGAACCACTGGACAACGCGAAGGGGGTCAGGGCACTGTTCCTCGCCGCATCTTAAGTCTTGTATTTCCAGTGATCTGAAGGAAGAACCTCTGGACAGTGTGAGAATGCCCAGATTTGCGGCAGTATGTTCAGCTTGAGTGGTACGGAATATATTCTACAGAAGACACTGGAGCGTGGTTAGCGAGCATGTATTCTATGTGATCTCACAGCAAAATACCAACGTAATTCCCCCCAAATCGAACGAATATAGAAGGCGCAAGTTAAATGGAAGATGCAAACGTGTATTCAACATATCGTAGCACTGAAACGGTACCGATACGAGAAGTACACCGAATGAGAATGAATGCAACGGCTGAGCAGAAGGCGAACCACAAGCGCGCACAATCGTCGAAGAACCGGAAGTGAGACTTGATTCAAAACAAGGTCGACGGAAACCTCGGAAAAGTCAGTCCAGTAAAACGTACGCAAGCAAACGAAACAGCGAGGTCGATATCAAACGTCAGAAAAGATTGTGGAGAAAATGGGTCAAAAATGGTGTCCAAAAGACGGTCCTTTTCTCAAAACGATCGAGGTCGCTACAGCAGCCCCTCGATAGAGAGCATAGGAAGCTTCCGAAAATTTTTATGGAGGTTAAGGCATACGAATGAAGTAGTGGGCGTAAGTGCGTGCTAAGTACGTAAATGCAGCTGTGCGTTTGGACGCTGACCGGCAGAGCCCGTGAAATGCCGGTACCGTAGAATGGTGGTCGAGCGTAAACCAGATACGTTGCCAATGTCCTCGGCTGCATGAATCGTCATCTGGGTATGACAAACTAATAACGTCCAGCGCCGGGTAACCTTTAACCAGTAAGATATTCTGGAGAAAAATAGGTAGGTTCATCAGTGGCAAGGAATGACTACGATAGGGCCAAACTTGAATGCAAACGGTAGTGCCAAATTCCTCCAGATTTCGTGAGACCATCAAAGCGCGCCATATGGCGCGGTTTTATGGAACGAAAAGGGACGGGAAACTGGTGTAGCAACAACAACAGACGCGACTAGAAAGCAGTATTAACTAACGATACATGTTAAGTAGTGTGTAAACCATAAGCACGAAGGTTATTACCGCGAGGTGCGATGATTAGGACGCTGTTTGACCTAGTCGCGAAAACGAGCCGGGCGAACAACTTCCCGACCGGAACGTGAGACGGGGGCCTCGCTCACGGACGGGTTTATAGGCGTGCTTTGCTGACTTGAACGTGAGACAGTTTTGTAATTCAAGGAAGTAGCAGGGCCGATGGGCTGCTGATTCGAACGTGAGAAGGTGTTCTCTTCTCTGTCTTGAAATTGAGATCGTAGCCTCATGCGAAATCACAGCGGGCGACGCTAACTGCAAACCTTGACGTGACACGAAAGTTTCGTCAACAGGTTGGCGGTATCAACATTGAACCTCATGTCACCGGACGAGATGCTATCACCAACGTATGTGGCTTTGAGATGACCGAAGCCAGCAGTATCAACACGACCTCATTGATCAACCGTAGAGATTTCATCGTGACGGAAAATCACGCGAAAGATACCATCGTGGGGCTGTTGTAGAAGTCTGAGTTCCAAAGGGACGCAAATGAATACATGCACACACGTTTCGAGTTCGGGTGGAACGGAAACCCGTCGTCGCCGCATCGGTGTCTGCGCAGCAGCGAAATTTTGCATGAACTCTGACGAGCCGTGAACGTAAGCCTGTACGACAGGTGAACCTGTTCTCCGTGGCCCAAGAGATTTTCTGGGAAGTCGTCATGTCGAGCCGCAGACAGACTTTCCGACAGAACATTGTATGTCTGTTTTATGCAAGTGCTGATACCTAGCAGAACTAGTGGTAACGCTTCGTACCAGTCGGGGCTCTCTCGAGCTTCAAGAGCAGCTCTGAGTTGGTGATGAAAAAAGTTCGACTAAACCATTTGATGCCGGATGGTACGCGGTCTTGCTAATGCTTTCAGTGCCAAGCGTGTGAGCTAATGAAGAGAGTAGTTCGGAATCAATTTGTTGCCCTCGACCGGTAGTGATTGAAAGGGGACAACCATGTAAAGCCATCAACCGTTCCGTCAAATGTTAAGCCGCTGACTCGGCCTTGAAGATAGAGATGGGGTAGCCTATAGCCCCCTAGTAAATCTATGGGTACACTTTAATAGATAGGTGTACCCGTGTGACGGGGTCAATGGACCCACCACGTCTACGTGAATATGATCGAAGAGAGCTTCCGGAGGAGCAGACATACGGGTAGGCAAAGCTACGTGCCCATTGCCGAATAACGAATCCGTCCCAAACCTGTTCCCAGCCCAGTCCACGGAACGGGCTGTGTGCTACATGGGTAATCCTTTGCTGTAACACATCTGCAGTTGGTAATTTGTTGTTAAATTTGTAGCTTGAGGGCCTATAAAGAACATTTTTGAGGTTTGGTCACTGTATAATTGCTAATTTGTGGTGTATAGTATCTCGCCCCACTGAAATGGAAGTTGTTTTGAATTGCCTCGAGGTTGGTTACCATGGGTCACTCGAGCTTTCCATTAGCTGGATTTTGCAATACTGAATAGCCTTGGCAACCACTGGGAAGTGAAATGAATCAGCCGTTTGCCATACCCTTCCGGATCGAACGAGAATGCTCCACCGGAGAACCAAAACATTTTGCCCGTAGGTTCTGGTCTTGTTTCTTGTCCAGGCTCCAGTACATCAGGTTGTCATGGGGTTAGTTTTGCACTCGCCGATGAAGATGAAGATCCGGTTACCAGAAATGAAGTCAAGGGTGAATTGATAGGCAATGAACATCTATCCTGCTACCTGGGGAACTGCCATGTACAGAACAATGAGTCTCGAACAACACCCGTGGTTCCAATGGTGAAAACCACAGTAGATCATCGTTTGGATTTGGCGGGAGTGGAACTGAAGTCATTTTCGGGCTGTTCGTCAACCTACTTGAGGTTTGTGAAAAGGTCCAAATATCATGTTGTAGGTAGATTTCGAGACGACGGCCAATGCTCACGTCATTTGATGCATGGCTGCAAGGACCGAACAAGAGATAAGATCCCAGAATTTTACGTTGCCCTCAATACTGGCACATAATAAAGCCAGGGGACTCTCGAGGGATTCGTATGGACAAGAACGCGTAGTAGCTGTTCCGCTGGTTGACGGTTTACTTCAAGGTTTGAAGCCTCTGGTGGAAGATTACGGTGCCTCCCGCTGATTATGTGCTATGGGGTTTTACTTTTCGCTTCTATTTAGGCGGGGACTCGGAGAGGTAGGCGGCGCAGTAGTGGGTGCCTACCTGGTGTTCATACCATCGAAGACATTCTGGACGCCCGATTTGCCTTGGCCGCTATCCGTCCCATGAAAACTGAACTTAACTAAACTAAAGACCGTTGAAACGGTAGGCACCGTCTTGCCCACATACGAACATCCTTACTCATAGGCGGCCAGACGTATCTTGCAGCTACTGGTTGAAGACCGGCAGCAATACCTGGATGTGAAGGTCCATTCGGAGTATCGAACACGAGACGTCGATATGTAGAGGGTAAAACTGGCCGAGGTAGGCGAGTGTACATGTCGCAGAGTATAGTTCCAGCTCTGATGGCCAGAGTTACGGACTGACGCTGTAGTGACGACGACAGAGCAGCCCTCATACGTGAGCTAGCCCGTGTCCGTGCTGCAGGTTTTGCAGGGATATCTAAAACCAGAGATGCAATAACATGAGTCGGAACACGTGACGACGCATCTGCAACGCAGTTCGACCCACCTTTAACGTGTCTTAGGTCAGCCGTGCACTGAGAAATGTGGCCTAAATATCTGACTTCTCGAGGGGAGCGATGGTCAGACTTAGCATGCAATGCACACATCAGAAGCTTACGGTCGGCATGGAGGATGAACTATCAACCCTCGACTGCAAGCGGGAGTGTTTGAATGCTTTATAGGCATCCAGCGGTTCGCGACCGAAAGCACCTCACCTTGTCTCCGTGAGACTGGAGTATCGATAGAAAAACCCTAATGGTTTTCGAATCCCAGAAGCAGACTTTTGCGGGACCGATCCGATGGAAAAGTCCAATGCCATGCAGTAGGTCAGTGGTTAGAAGCAAACGTTCGGCAGCGTGGGATATGAAACGAAGAAAATAGTTACCTAACATGTGGTGATTCGGCAGCTGTCATACGTGAGACGGCCAGATACAGCTTCGTACCCAAGTACACGGATGAGCCTCAACCAATCCGGATCGCTGCTGACAAGTCCGTTTCCCTCCCATTCTCAGCGGGGATTCCACGAAATACACTCGGCAGTGGGGGGTGCATAACTGATGTGCATACCATCGAAGGAATTCTGGACGCTCGAATGGCCGTGGCCATTACCTGTCCTGTGCAAACTGAACTGGACTGAACTGAAAAGCTTCCTGTGATTGGCCGTCTTCGAGTCTGCCCACTGTGTTCTCGAATTCAACATATTTATACAAACTCGCTCTGCAATGCAACTAACGTGCTATTTCGGGGCCTTGGTCTTCTTGCTGCTTCTATTTGCGTAGTTCTGGGTGCGGGCAATTACACTACGGACTGTCAACTCAGCTTATTACAACCATTACATAACCCGATGAAACCTCTGAGCTCCTCGATCGAGTGCGGTACTGCGTGTGACCGAGGAACACAAGTTCCGTTTTGCCAGGCATACGGAAGAAAGTGGCTCACATGGTGGTACTGGTGGATTGTAGAAAAACGGTCCTGTGCCACTAATTAGGAAGAAGCAAAAAAAGTGTTAAGAGCCTCTGTTATGTCCATCGGTTTATCGAGGCACTTGTTATTGAGAGATAGAAGCGATAGATGGGGTTGTTTTGAGATTCCTCGACTTCCTCAGTTTTGCAAGAATCTTGGCTTTCTTGGAATCACGAAAGGCCCCGTGTTCCTGTTGTATTATTCTACTCTCGGGGTAAAGTTTAATCGTTTCAACCAAACGATTTAACTGGATAAACAGTAAAAAGTCCCTTGTTTTAAGATAAACTCGTTGGAGTCTACCCAATTTCTAGTTTAGACAAGACAGTATATTGTCTTTAGGGCAGTTTCAATACGGACTGTCAACTCAGCTTATTATAACCATTGTATAACCTGATAAGACCTCTGAGCTCCTCGATTGAGGGCGGTACTGCGTGTGACCGAGGAACACAAGTTCCGTTTTGCCAGGCTTACATTCATCGGGGTTGACTACTGTCGACATTCGGACAAACCTTGATGTGACGACGATTAGCAAGCCATCTATACAGAAGTGAACAAATTCCAAGTCTCGTGTAATGCTACGGTTAAATCTCTGGAATGTCTGATCAGCATTTCGCAAACCAAAAGGCATACGCAAAACCTCAAACAAACCGAAAGGAGTCGTGACAGCGATTTTTACAACATCTTTAGTGGTGACTGGGATCTAGCAATAGGCTCGTTCTAAATCGATCTTAGAAAATGCAGTCGAGCCGTGGAGTGATGCTGTGATGCCGTGTATGTGAGGTCTCGGATAACTATCATAACGGGTAACCGAGTTAGGTGGGCGATGATCGCCACATGGTCGCCAGCTAATGTCGCCTTTCTTAAGAACCATGTGTAGAGCTGAGGCCCATGGACTATGAGAAGGACGAGCAACACCTCTAGAGATTAGTGCCAAACTCACGTCCGGCGAAGACCAGCTTGCCCGGTGCCAGTCGGCGAGGGCATACTCTACCGTTTATTTAACTTCTCGGAGAGAAGAATATTCGGTAGAGTATGCCCACGTCAATTACTGACAATTCGTTGAGGTTCCCTTTACGACTTGTGCTAAGCTTTTCGGGAAAGACGTGACACTTGTACGCAGGGATGCAGCTTCTATCCACCCAAACTTCATTATTTAATCCCCGCTCCACGAAAAGGGCATCCGTAAGCCCTTAGATACCTTTACTATAGTGTAACCCGACGAATGATGGTCGAAGGTGTGCGACAGCTTTGCGTCGTCAGCAAATGGAAAGAGAGTCTTATGTCGAACAACGGCAAATACGCAAGTCACATACAAGACAAACCACAAAAGACCCGGCAAGCTACCTTGGATTACCCCGCTGGTCACAGGACATGGAGTATTATTGGTGCCATCAATAGTTGCTGCCCAAAAGTGCGAGAACAGTTAAGATTTTACTCGGGTGTGCAGGGGATCCGCAATGCCATACGTCTGAACCTTTGATGATAAACTAATATGAGGCACTTGGCCGAAGGCTTTTTTCATGTCTAAAAATTTGCGAACACTACCTTGCCATCGTTGCCGGCTACGGTGATGAGGCCCGGAAAGTCCGTCGTACAAGTTGTGCACGATGGAATTTTCAGGGAATCATGATGACCTTCAATTACAGGTTGGTTATTGAGGAAATGGTCTGTCAGCTTAACCCTCCTATTGGTCTTTTTGCCGTTCACGATGGTACTAGGCCGTGGTTCAACAACAGGTAGCTGACTGGTTCTTCTCGTGTTCTCTTCTCGTATGCAAGCTAAGTTTTATAAAAGACTTTGAATATCTGAACCTCCATATGAGAAGACGGCCGATGGTAACGAACCCGATCCGGTGCTATAGGACATTTTGATATTTAGAGTTCAAAGTTCGATTTCGGAAGGAAGAGGTGTCCCAGAAGAAAGTGGCTCACATGAGGGTACTGGTGGATAAAAGAGCGCTGTGTCACCAAGTATATGGGAGGTGAAAAGCGTGTTCAGCTCTTTCGCCACGTCCAGTGGTTTGTTGAGGTCGGTGTTATTTCCCGAGGGGAAAAATTAAGATGGTTTTGGCTTAGGGTTCCTCGATTTCACCAGTTTTGCAAAAGTCCCGATTTTCTTGGACAACACAGGAGCCTCTCTTCCGGTTGCATTGTTTTGCCATCCGATTACAGTTTTATCGATTAAGGTGTGAGATCAACCTGTGTAAATACTGAGAAATCCCTTGTTTCACGGTAAGTTCTTTGGAGCCAACCTAACTTCGGGTTGGGACGGGTCGGTTCATTGACAGATGATGATTGTTGTGTTGAGGCTACTAAATCGATGCCGTTTTCGAAGATGGAGTCGAGCAGGTCTGCAGCCAATCGGGAATCCACACACGAAGAATGTCTCAATTCTGGCTGCAAATTGGAGAGGGTATTGTGTCACAGTTGGCTACATGATGTGGTCTGTTTAAGGGTGCCAGGTGTCTAACTTCTGTGGTCGTCGTAGAGCAGCAGTTAACTGTTGCGGTTGGGTTTTCTTCTGCTGTACGGCTGGCTGGAGCGGTTCTCAGAAGGAATAGTTGGTGTAGGGATCCGCCATTTCCCCATAGTACTCACGTTGAAGGATTGGCATCTTGGCTATACTATGTGTGCTCGCCGGTGGAAGCAAGGGTATGCTGTGAGGCCTGGTAGTGCAACGGAGACGAGGGAAGGTAAGACGGAAACAAATGAAGACCAACTGTCTTAATCTGGAGGGAAAGTTCCACTGGAATAGAGTTAGTTACGAACATTGGTTGTCCATCATACTTTCTACTTTTGTTTCCTATGTGGTTCCAGCATTGTTGTACCGTCGTTTCGGGAGCTCCAGTCAGATTCGTGTGTCGAAAGATATGAAAGGATCTCTGATTGGGAAGTTAATCGGTAACTAGTCTCGCCTGAAATGAAAGCTATCATTGTCACCAACCGTGCCTCCCTGTGCGGTTTGCCCGTAAAAAGACTCAGGTTTGTCTACTGAAATCACTTTGGCCTTCTAACATTGGAGGCTGTCAAGCGCTGAAGACCTACATGAAGTACGAGTAGCATGCCTTCGGACTTCAGTAGGTTTTAAACGTGGGCCTGTGGGGACGGGTAAAAGATCTGCAGAAGTAACTCCACCAAGAACTCGCTGTCCCGGGGGAACCGTCGCCGGCAGAGGGAAGAATGCCGTAAAGGCCCTCTCGGGATGGGCTTGTAGTTTTTGATGATATATGCTATCGCTTTGGGCTGGGTGGTTGTTGGGAGGTGGAAAGAGATTCATTTGGGTCAACTAGTTCCGAGATTGTCCGAAAAGCGGAAGTACGAGGGGTTCTGTCGGTACTGGCTAAATTCTTTGACGAAGAAAAAAGTGACTTAGGGATCTTAATATCAGTTTGATCGGAAACCTCAGCGGCACATCTTGGCACTTCTCTTTGAGGAGGCTTTCTGCCAGCTTGCATCTTGATCGATTCAAACAGCGGAGTAATTGCGGCTACACTCTGCTTCGCAATGAATTCTTTGACAGACATTTCATCAAAAAAACGGAATAGAAAGATATAAGAGTACCTTCGTGAGTGGGCTTGCTTCAGCGTCCTCCTTTCAGTCTGATGGAGCAAAGTACCCGGTGGGTCATGCCCACAGCCTGTAGGACGGCTAATTAAACGGCTGTGATGTCCAGACGATCAGAATTCCTAATAGCAACTGTTATTATGCATTCAGTAACTGTCGCCGATGAGTAAAACTTACTAGCTGCAGTAGATTGTGGGGTCCGGGAAGTGTTGTGGGCTCAATGATGTAGGTTTAGGATGTGAGTTTCGATAACACTTTTTCAAGTGAAGCCATCTGGACGGGCATGCTTTCGGAGTTATTTTCCTTGGCACTGGATATTTCACTGGCTTCCCCAAATATTCCCGCCTTACTGATGGTATTTCTTATTCCCGTCGCTTGTGTGCCCGGGATACGGTGAGCAAGAGGCACTGGTAGAGACCGCTTGCTCGTTGGCACTGCAATTTCTTCTTCCAAAACCTTGATGGAAAGTGATGTAATCTATAATATTGACTGTCAAATAGTTATTCCAGATGCAGACAGCTATCGCCACGGCTGGTAGTTTATGCAGCTCACCCGGGGCAGCTCATACGATTTATGGAAGACTCGTCGCTTGTGAGACGGGAGGACTCTAAAAATGGGGCAGGAGTAGGCACTTTTGAATAGGTTGAGGGCGGAATATTCCTGAAACAACCAACGCTAAAAATTAGTGAAATCTAGAAAACTCCTCGCCGCGGCGTAGCGCAGTTCTGAATTATTATCTTAAGCCCGTAGCGTTCTTCAGTGCATCAAAAGTTGATCAGATGACGATGACGGTTATTAAGTGATCAAGATGATGACAAGATTGCTCTGATAAATTCAACTAGGAAAAATGTACTCAGACCGAAGAACATAGACGTACGTTCAAGTTGATCAGGCAGCAAAGGCAACACAATCACCTGGCTAGGGTAGGCCTCAAGGACCGCTGGTTGAACCTGCCAGAAATGGTTGATGACTGCAAGGAGGCCGAGGAACTAAATAACTCAAAGAGGCTGGCGATTGCCACAAACGGAAGAACAGATGAGATAAAAAATATTTTCCCAGTTGTGAATGTTTTAGAAAACAAAATGTAGCATAGCAGCATAGTCCTGCGGCGGATAAGTAGGACAAGTACCAAAAAATAGAGGCCGATCAAGAAAACTTCAAAATCAATTGAAGCTAGCTGGTCAGATAGAGTAATAGAATAAACTGGTTCTTGAAAACTTCCAACCTAACTGGGGCAATTATGTTGAAAGTGGACTAGCCCTAAACAATTGCGAGAGCAAAAGTGCGACGAGATGGCGATATCCAAAGAAACTAAGAGCGGGTAATGAAATTGAAAGTAAGCTGTAGTGAACTGTCAACAGTGACCCAGCTCTAACTGATTAACTAACCACAAATTACCGGGTAGAAAAAATAAAGTGGAATTACTGTTTCTCCCTTCATGAGGTAAACCACAAAATACTTTCGTTTGCCAGGTAGCAGGGCCGTGAAGTATCTGGAGAGACAAGATAATTAGGACTAAATTCAGGCGGCGGGCAAATACTGAACCGTAGGGCAGAGACATGGGCGAAATGGAAGCCGACGTAGACCAAGAAGCAACAGGTCCGTAAGACAAATAGAAATGAACACGAGTCTGGCAGAGCTATCTGCGGTGTGTCCGGGAGAGACGCCAGAGTCAATGACGTGAGAAAAGCTGGCCGTTATTTTTGCACGGAAGAAGATCGTTCTACATAGATGGAGGTTGCTCTGAACCAATAAGACAAAAAGGAAGAAGCATTTGCAAAGAGGTGGGTAGGAAAGAAACAATGTGTTTCAGGGTTTTGGACGGAAGAACAGAAAATGGAAGATGGTTAGGGAAAGAGAGGCACAAAGCATATTTCAGAACTTGATGGCTGGTGAAGAACTTAACTCACAGTCAGGTGGTCGAATCATCTGCAGAAAAATAGAATGGCTGAAATATAGGAATAATATCCAGAGCAGACCCAATTAGATGGAACCGGTGAGTATTCAAATGGGAGCAAGGACTACTCTCAGAGAGAGTTTTTTGGGGAAGAAGTGAAAAACGAGGCTGCATCGGACAAAGTGTGTGCCCACTAGTCGGTTGAGGAAGAGTGATCACGATTCAGGAGCTAAACGAGGTCGGTCTATCAATCGAATATTTGGTGTTAGACTGCAATACTCCTGAACTTCAGTTTCTCTGAACACAGTTCTTACATCACTGCACGGACAAACAAGTCCCTTGGTTTGTTGCAGAGAATTTTTCTTTTCACGAACAGTAAGTTAGGGATAAACAAAACTCAAGTCCGCCCAACCTTAGAGTACTGTGCGCTTGTTTTCTCAAATGCGCACAAACGTGAGATTATCGACATTGAGAATGCACAGCGTCCATTTACCAAAAAACTATTTGGGCCTTCTAAAACCTGAGCTACAGACAGCGATGTATACTCCTGCGGCTTGATCCTCTGTGGCTTTGGAGAATAAAGCTCATACTTGCGTTTTTGCATACTTTGCCCCACAAACAGGCTGTATCCCCTAGCCAAGTTCAGTTTAGTGTAAACTCGTCACATCAGCTGCGCAATAGGTTACCCCGTCTAGTGGTCTCTGCTTCTTGGAAATCCTTAAGGCAAAACTTCTTCCTCCTCAAATGTGCAACTTTGTGGAATAAACTCCCATCTGACATCCGTTCCCTAGGTTCCCTAATTATATTTAAGTCTAGGCAGCAAGTAGCACTGGACATCCAAAAACTGATCGCTCTTATAAATCCGTATATGGCTACTGATAGAGCTTACGAGGAAAGCTTTTGGATACTAACCAGAACCCTTGGAAATCTCTGGGACGTGGTACACCACACGCCGTAGTTGCCATCGTCTCAGCCCAAACCTACCAGGTCACAATGCCCAAACATAGTAACTCTCATGACTTAGGCCAGTGCCTCTAAAGTCGTGTTCGATAGTGTGAAATACCACCGGTTGCATGAAAGATAATCTTTAAACATTCCTAGCGCTGACATCTATTTAGTCTTCGCTTCTGTCTCTAACCCAAGGCGCAGCACCTGTCAGACTCCTCAGCCTCCATCCAGTAGTCACACTACGTCAAACCATTAGACACAAACAGCTCAACGTCCTTCCCTATCACATAACCTTAGCATCCGCCCATGATTGGCCTATTTAACATTTGATACTTAGTCAACGAAACTACAAACCATCTGTGGATCGTCCCGATGAATCACGTTGTTGGTGCTGCAAGTAGTGCCCCATCTTTGTGCAAACTAGTGTTGAGCTGAACATAAAACCCGTCAAATAATCGCAGGCTGTGGTTGACTCTACCTCCCCCTGCATTTTTTGTCCCACGTAAACCGACTTCACGGATAAGGCAAGTGTTAGAGCGGCACCTCTGCGAACATTCCCAGCCATAATGGTCTCCCTGCACAGAGTTGACCACCAATGAAACATGAACACCAAAAAGTAAGAGATTGGCACAGAAAAGTGAGAAGAAATGTCCCAATTCTTGGTCTTCCAGGCACACCAGCCTTGTCAAATATGACCCATGTCTCCGGGCTGCAGTGTTGCTACGGATTTACTGGTGTGGTTGACCTAGTCCCAAAGCGACTTGTTACAAACGGTCTATGTTTTGGCCGAGGCGTGCGAGCCTTGGCCACCCACCAAAAACAGCTACGCTTTCTCTGATAGCCAAATACCTGACTGTGATAGAGCCATAAAAAATAATAAAAACGTCCAAAATGGTGTGGATCATTCTCGCAGCTCCACGTGTTAGATGCCAGTGGTTGTCTATCGTGCTACTTCCCCACCAGAAGCAGACCCTTGTGTCGCCTACTATGAGCACTGAATGTAGACCGTCCGAGTTCGCTTACCTGACAAAAATTCGGGCCCATCTCATTTCCACCTCCCACTGCTCTCCAAAACAATCCTCACATCGGTGTTGTCCTGCTTTGCAGTACGATACCGGCGGAAAAAGATACCACGATAACCCCGAAATCACACCTACATCAGATTTCCTTGTTCATAACCAAGTATAACCTTAGCACGATAGCACCATCGAGCAAGGGCATAAACGAACTCACGTAGTGGTTTCTCGGTAAGTGACCAATTTCCTCTAATGAACCACCACCGTCACCCCAATAGTTTCTTCTATTTTAAGGCTCCTCAGAAACTACTCATTATAGAATAACCACAATTCCGGAAGGGACAGTAACAGCATAGCGCTACGCTAACAGTGAGCCAGTCCCATTCGCTCACAGTCTGTTATTTCAAACCTTTCTTATCGCCTCGGTGCCAAACCGCTTTCTGCGTAAGCAAACGGTATTGAGGGTTATCATTTCTAACTATTCTAAACCGTTAAGCCATTAGGTCTTTTATTGGTATCAGAGTACGGCCTTGCCAAAGTACAGATCATGAATCCTTTGGAACGCAAACACAGTTGCCTAACCAGTGTACGCAAATTCGCTAGCCTGTAACAGAATAGCGCAAACCCACCGCTAGCCTATTTTACCCAAAATGTGGAGCAGGTGCCAATGACTGCTCAAATGAAACTTAATCCATGCTCTACACATATTATCATAACCCACAGCCAGAACTACGTCCAGACTGCAATCTCCTTTTTATTCAGGTTTGCTGTCTCCCTCTATCTCAGTCACTAAACCGGATAACCAGGGATGCTACTTTGACTCGTACCGGCAGAGACCCAACTGAGGCCTTCCACAGCAACTGGGACCGAAATCAAGCCACCCGACAGGAAATAATCCCAATTACTTATCAGATCGTTCAGCATTTTCTGACGCTAAGCCTATCTTGCCGATATAACCATTGCAAGCAACACAAGCTCCGGTTTATGCGCATCCTTCTAATACGCCACCACACTCGGCTGATTGACCGACACATACTTTGCCCTGCTAGGTGAGACATACCCATACGACATTGTGAATTACCAGAAATGACGCTGGATAACACTGAAACCAAAGGCGTCAATATATATATATATATATATGTTCGTCAGCGAAACAGCATAATGACGCCAAAGTCCATGAGGAGATTTCCCACTTCAGTATCCGTTACCATAGTTTAGCTTTCCCTCGAACCGTGGCCGGCTGGTAATTGACTCTCCACTTCTCAAGGACCCTTCAGTTGCTTCTTACTCACTTTTGAATAGTATAAGTTACTGATCCTGAAATTAAACTCACATATTATGGACTGCCGTTTCTCCAATATCCACCAGTTTTCTAAAGTTCACCTTTACGAAATTGGTCTCGAGTCTCCTCGTTTCAAAACTTACTCCGTTTATTGGACCCCGGTAAATCCGTCATTCAGGGTTTGCATCTTCTTCGTGAATCGTTATTCTCTTCGCATGCATCGATTTCCCCGAGTACAGTACTTGACAATCATTTTATTCTTTTCTTTTCTTCTTGATCAGAAATTTCTCCGTTCGCAGAACATAAGTAGGTCGCCTTTTTCTTCGGCTTGCATCATCCTCGTTCATAATGCTTCCTTGGCACTGTGTTGCCAATTTTTTCGCCGTCCCTACTACGCGTCACCTCCCAGCTCGGATACGAAACTGGTTCGAAGTTGCCGCGCAAGCCATTATTATTATGATCCATTCAAACTGTCGCTGGCCATGTTTTTCTATCGCCGATACTCTTGACTCTCATCCTTAGAATTTGTGAATATTTCACTTATGGTGAGGAAAACGGAGAGATGATGCCGTACTTTGCAAGAAGAAAATGATTCTATGAGAGATCTCTCTATGAGAGGTTGTTTGAAATGATAAGCGAAGCAGATAATCACAAGTGAAACGTGATGGATGAAAGTATACAAAGACAATTTTCAAACAGCGAAGTCACTCGGGGTTCGTGTTATGGCAATGCTTCGCTTCTGTATTATTGGCAATGGATAATGCATCAGTGGTAGCGACATGTTTCAATTATGGGAGGGAATGCACGCAAGCGAAGCTATTCAATGAAATGGCCTGGAAGGTTTCAAAGGCAACTTGAGGGGTTATTGTCGGTGAGCGGAGTATAAGATTGCATAAGAATACGAATATTGTGCGTACTGAAGAGAGATATTTGGGAATGAATGCAGTGGTAAGTGGGATAAGAACAAACGAAACTGTATTTTTGGGGTATAGAAGGTGTGCTTAGTTTTGGCGATAGTGCCACGTATCTGAAACAAGCAAGACAGAAATCTGTGAGATAAAGTTAAGCCCCAGGGGAGGGGGCTTTTAAAGTAACTGTTCCTGGGATAAACGACATTTAGCTATCTGCAGCCGGTGCTGGTGGATGGGACTGGCCGTGAGCTGGAAGTCCAACTTAAAAGGCACTCCGCGGATCGAACACAAAGGGTGTGGTCCGCTATCCCAGGTGTGCCCCCTATCGTTGGAGACGGCCCGCACACCAAAATGTACTCCAGCCAAAGTAGAGGATCGGAGAGTGCCCAGGACTGTTGGGATTATACTGGGTGTAAACCGCTGGTGATCAACGGGAATCTCAGCATTACAGGTCTAGTAGTTATTTTCGGGAGCATCCCAGAAATAAAAAGCTGTTAGATAGCAACATTTCGAAGCCTACCTTGAAGCAATTCGTAATCTCAATGCGGTCGTTCATTTGGAGGCCACTGGGTTCATAAACAGCAATTTGCGTGTCCTGAAAGCAAATAGTAGAAAAGTGCGGTCTGGGTGTGTCTCAGCCGATGATGGGCAACTATCGGAAAAATTATATCCGGACCACAGATCGAAGAAATATTTGGGACAGGGTGAAATGCACAGGAGATTGCGATATATTGTAGTGTAGGAAGATCCGATCAGCGAATATATAACCATTAAAAGTGCATCTGGCTAAAGATTGGATACGGCGGTGGGGCAGCTTAAAAAAGAAAGGCAAAACTATTTTTTCGCCATATACAGAAAAGCAACCTAAAGAAGGCTGAAAATAGTGTTACCGGGCTAGAGAAGAAGGATTCAGCAAGAAAATTAGGACAATAAAACCTAAAAGAAATAGTTGATAAAACAGAGCAGCCTTGACTGGAGGCTGAATCCTGTTACTGGGGTAAATCCAGTGGAAGTTTTAAGATGAGGATGTTTGGTAATTTGTAAAATCGAGTTTTGATGAACGGTCAAATAAAATGATGAATGAAAGGACAGCGCGGAGACAATGGAGCGACGGCGGCTGGGAGACAAGGGACAGATACGGTGGTAAAGCTTCGAAGAAATGAAAGGTGCGAAGTCCAGCAATTAAGCGAAAAATGAACCTGGAAATTGCAGATTGAAGAAAGGATTCAGTACAGGGAATGGTGGATCAAATAGACCCTTATGATGACAGGTAAGTAGGCTGCATAAGAAAATGAAGAGCCATGGCAAGCAGTGAAAATAATGTAAAACATTGGAAAATGCTGTGGTAAGGTTCGATGTGTGACTACCGATGGAGTCAGTCAAATACCAAGAGAACAACACTTCTGGGGAGAAATTTACGGTGGTAATAAAAGTAACTGCTGGAGAACAGCTAAACTTGAAGCAAGTTTTCCATTTGGTAGTAGGTCAATCATTACAGATCAGCTGGGAGATAGGAGTTGGATCATAGACGGATATGCGATTTGTGGATACGACAGTGTCTGAAGCGAATAATTTGCAAAAGTTGAATCAACAATGCAGGTGGATTTCTGCCGATTGACATTCGCCTTTTACCTGGATCACGAAATTACGATAAATCAACTAAAGGCGTGAGTAGTTGCATCTGACATGTGTGACCACGTATGATGCATGATATTTTGCAAAATGGTGGTACTGGAATGCGAGAGCCCTATGTGTGCGGGTGGTTGGGCTGATATAGGAAGCGGGTCACCCCAATTAATTTACTTACATCAGGAATATTGAGGGAAAAATATATCACGACGAGATGTCATTTGCAGATTTAAGTTGGATGTGGATGGCAAGAAATGTTTCAACGGTTATTGAGATTCACAGTAGTAAGTGGGTAACTTTACCGATGCGGCTGGCAAACGGGTTGAAGCGATACCTCGGAAAGTAAGCCATGGGCGATAAGCCAGGGATAATGATGTGCTCTAGCATACGTGACCATGTGGGAGGTTGATTGATGACCGTGGATTTTCTGGGTGGCGCACAGCGGGATTAGTAATCGGTATTAGGTGTTAGGTAAGTAAGTTATAATGAAGAAACCTTAAATGATCATGACGATATTTGGACAGCGAAGAAGTCCTCTTTGAAGCCACGGGAACACGGAAAATGCATTTTGAAATCCGCCATTAGGGGTCAGAGGAGTAAGAAGCTCTGAAAAAGGTAAGATTAGCGGTGCTTACGATTGGGAACTAAGGCATGGCTAGGGATGCATGCAAGCTGACGGGAAGCTTGTTCCAGAGGTTAGAGTTGACAAGAGGGAAGTGCGACGGCCAGGCCAACTCAGGCACAGAGATTGGAAAAAAGGGCCCTATGCTAAAGGCAGTGAGCGATTTTTCGGAGAGGCTAAACGATTACAAGGAAATCGGCCCTGTATGTGGCAGGTCATGTAAAAAGACTGGATTTAGTCTCCAGCGGTGGAGCCAAAGTGAGACAAGTAACAGGCAACGAAATCGTTTTGTGTAATGTAAGGGTATGGAATAACCAAGTAACCCTCAGGTAAAACTGTTTGTAGGGCTTTCGGTGGTAACCTTATCGGACTTTGGCGAGTATGGAAAAATTATTGGCTGGCAATCTGACGGGGATTTTATGGGATATCTACAGATGAGGTTGATCCTATCCCAGAGCCAAAATCATGGGGAGAGAACTTTGCTCATTCTCTAGCCTTTGTCCTTCCGATGGCGGTGTGCTCCAAAACACTTGGCCAACAAGAGCAGTCTGGACTAATGTCACGGATTCCGGGTCCAAAGGCAGTTGGGAGAATATTATCTTTGAAAGGCCCAGGAGTTGACTGAATTTTGTGCGTTGAAACTTCGGATTTAAGAGTAGGAAGTTCCATCGACTAGCCAAGACACCAATGGTGAAGTGCAGATAAATCAGCCATATCAATGTCAGTGGTCCTATTATCATTAGCTTGAAAGAGTAGACTATCTTCATATCATCCTCATAAAAGAACCGAGCACCATGAAGCATTAAGTCTAGCTGAAATAAGTGGGAGGTTGGAAGAGACCCATTGGTCTTCCCTGCATAACGCCATGGTGACCGAGCTGGGGTCGGAAGTATGGCCGTTAAAAGGAACCAATTGCGAAAGTTACTAGTGTGAAGAACAACAACAATAATAACGGCCTATTAAGGAAGATCTTGAGGTATGCAGCGGCAGGTGGTTAGATGATAGGAAAGATTCCAGAACCGGTTTTTAGTAGGTTAAAACGTGAAGCGGGTTATCATTGGAGGAAGTTAAGAAGGAACAAAACTATAATAAAGGCCGGCCAATTTCAAACTGAAGGACGGATGGTCAGTTTTCTTAGCTCCGTTTGAGGTGGGCTGAAAATGTGGACTGCTTATTTATATGCGTGGTCCTCAAACTTTTCTCAACGACCGAGATTTCGAAAGTAATTAAGGATATTTTGTTTGTGTTTTCAACAGTATTTGCCAAAAGTAATATGAAGAATCATTTGGAGGCTGCAGAGCATGAAATATTTACGGATACTGAACTCAAAGATGTGCAAGAATGACAAGTGAAATGTAAAATCCAGCGAATCAGTTGACCAATATGGTGATGAAAATCTGATGGCAAGACGCAACATGGTTAGTCATAAGGCAAAAGAACAACGAAACCGACGGATAAAGAGAGAAATAGCTTCAAAGAAATGCTGGAGGAAATGGCCCGAGGAAAACTGGTAGGCTTTCGGCGAACTGCTTATATTATAATGGGTAAGTCAGAAAGTGTCGACGATGAAACAGAAATGTGGTAATGAAGAGATGTGAGGTGATTTAAGTGATGGTTGCAGGAGCAAATAACGTGCAGGAGTGATAATAGGGGACAGAGTTCGTAGGTGCGCTGATGATCCATATGATTGCTGGATCAAACGATACCGTTGAAGAGACTGCCGACGAACCAGTGAATCTGAATTGTATAACGTGAACGGGACCCGGAATTTAGGATAAAATATATTGTTTCGCGGATGCTGCAGTATAAATTGGTGGTTGAATACTGACGAAAGCAGCCCTACAGCGAACAAATGACACATCTCGAGGGAGAGTGAAGTTACCAGGTTGATGATGGAAGGTCGTGCTGGAGGGACTAGACAAACCTTCGGCGCCCTGTATGATTTGTACCGAGCAGGTCAAAGATTTCGATGCGGAAGTGGAAGAAAAACAGAACTGGGGTGCTATAATTACAGCTATTTCAATGGTGTATAGTTTTACAGAGAAGGCGGAGTGGAAAGCAGGTAAGTGCACACTGAATCATGAACTTTGTGTCCAGGGTACCGTAAGATGATGACAAACAAACAAAGCTGCAGGACAAGTATCACAGAGAACAGGAAAGTAAACAAGAATACAGGACAAAATAAATTGGTCAGCAAAGACAGAGGTAAAGTACGGGTGTCATTACCCTAAAGAATCAGTTATTTATCAAAGGAATCAAAAATATCACATCTAGAAGGAGAGAGACTGTCGGAGATGAAAAAAGAGAACCTGAAGGAGGACAAGCGGGATCCTTATAAGTAGTTTGCCATGTAATAGGTGGATAGTGCTATATCGACAAAAAGGTGGTACCCGGTTGACAAATCGATCTGAGATGCATTTTTGAGTATTTTAGTAGGCGAATATCATGCAAGGCCGAGGATATATAAGTGGACCGTGGGTGCAAAACTTTTACTGGCCACTTTGATAGACGCGCCATTTGAGGATGGCAGAGTGGTGAAGCAGCATAATGAGTAGTTCTGAGGTGTACAAGTGTAGAGAGGACAGGTTGGTTTGCAAGGTCAGGATAAAGCGAAGAAATAGCACCATAGGCAAAATTCGGGCCGACGAAGGAGCAGCTAATCCGTAATGAAGTTACTAACCGCTGGAGGATTATGAGAAGATGTTTCACCGCTTAACATGGTTTGGTATTTTGGATGAGAAACTAAACACCGAGGCTAAATGTGCCAGAGATAAGAGAGTTGCAGCGAATTCTAATTTGGGAAATGAACATGAAGGTTAAACTAGAGTCACCTTACACCAGCAGCGCGTTTGCTTCCGCTAATTAGTATTACACTTTTAGAAATTTTGAATTTTTGGAACGCCGCGCCTATGCTCCTCCTTTTATGCAATTTTCCCTGTTGATATGCTCCTCATAAATGTCAACCTCCTCCAATAAGGCCGTATCCGATTAGACGCAAAAATCAGAAAAAGCTGCTTTATTCGTGAGGCAAAATATCTCTCCCCCGTGTGATCAGTGTCTTATTCCTTATCGTGGGCGGGACGGCTCTCTATAGTGCATTGTCAACTGATACGCTAAAGTTAAATCCAGAGGAGAGACCGGAGAGATAGACGAAATAAATGCTTCCCTCTGGACTCCTGGGGTTTAGATACCCAGCTCGAGGAGCATGGTTGTCAAGTCTCTATTAATAACCCAGGTGGCCGATCAGATGTGTAGAGTATCCAGAAACCAAGTTCTTCACGTCGCCAAGATTTGCGAGACAGTGAAAAATGTACGACGCTGGTCGTCGTTTAGAGTTGCTTTCGTAACACGATGGCAAAGGCGTTCAAAACAAGACAAAAACGACAACGGCTCAACGAAAGCGGTTCGGCAGGCACATAAGCGAGCAGGACCACCTTGCATGCTGGACGCTACGCTCTTCTGCAAGGGTCACAAGTACACCATCTGTGAAGGCATAGGAAGCGTAAAAACCCGGTGAATTGAAGCCCGGTAAGTGAATAAGCAGCTACCATCCCTTACGTTACAGAGGATGGGAATGGCGGTGTATCCCACTGCCTTACGCTTTCTCACTTCGAACCAACTGCATGACGCTCATGCCCAGGCGTTACCCACCTCAAGCGGCCTCTCTCGTGTAGAGATCAGTCATTCTGGCTGATAAAAAACCACCAGCGGAGTGACTGACTTCCTGACTGGAGTGAACTCCACAGCGGTAGCCAAACATCATTTCCCAACGGCAAAGCTGAGAGAAGTATCGAAAGGGCTTAAGAGGGTATCAGCCGGCAAGTAACTACAATCAGGGCTGCATAATGAGAAGGCTAGGCCGTCAACCCCACCAAAAGAAGGTCCCGAGCTGAGCTCGCCGTCCGCCATCCAGGTAACTCGCCCTGAGAACAAAGCTCATTGTTCAGTATCCGACTTTTCCGTAGTCATTCCAGCTTCCACTGCAGAAAGTACTCCAAGTAATAGACATAATGCTACAAAACGCCCGTCGCCCACTGGAGAATATCAGACTCCACAACGGATTATCAGCCTGTGCTAATAGATGTGGTTAGCCCACCCTCAAGCCTGAACGCCAATACTCAACCTCCGTCTGATGAATGCTACGGTAAAGAGAATAATGCATCAGAAAAGACAAATGATGAGGCTACGCAGAACGAGATCACAAAAACAAGACTCGCGGCAACAAGTCTCACGCTGCCCACGAAGGTAAATCAAGAGAGGCAGCCCATTCTTTTCGGACCTGCAGTGGTCCAGATCTTCCACACAGTACGCTATCTCCCGGGTCACCTGACGTCAAAACCCATCGAAATCCCTAACGGTTCCCTTAGCCCTTAGCCTCGCAATATCCCCAGCTCACGACTATTTTGGGATTTCTTCCCCACCCCCGAATCCCCTTCGTTCCTCTCCCTCAAGTGCGAGATCTGTTTTGTCTAGCATTTTCGCAACAATAACTAAGCAACTGCTCAAGCGCTTTGTAGCAATGGTCCGAGTCTGCTGAATGAAGTCCCGGGGCCTCGTCAGCTAGCGGTGCGTAGGGAGCCACAGGTCACAACCCTAACAAAAACCTGGCTTACCTACGACGTACTTGATGCTAAAAATTTCATTCCGAGATAATTTATGGCTAGAAAGGACTCCGGCATAGGTTGTACCCGTAAGGTTATCATATACTAAGATAATCCTATTCCTGTTACCATAATGAAAACTCCCGCCTTCGCGAGGCCTCAGCAGCTATCGGCTACCTTTTGCTCCCTCCCGGACAGACACCCTACTGCTCGGTGCAGTTTATCACCCCCACATGCAATTTCGCTTATAGCCTACGACTAGTAGACTTATTGGGTTTCTCGGAAAGCTACGCAGACTTTAACAATCTGTAAGTCGTTGGTGGCTTCAACACACTCGGTATCGTTGGAACAGGGCTAATACCCCCATTTCAACATCAGTGAACCCCTTTTAGATCGCACTCCCATGATCTTTTGGGTACGGAAAGCAAAAGACTCCACCGGGTACAGAAAAGAACATAATCCCCCCCTAGTGGATTTTGTCATCACCAATGAATGGTACCAAATAGAAGTGGCGCAACAGTTGCCATCTCGGTAAATGTGATCACCTCCTGATGGGGTTCGATTACGTTGGGAAATGGCTTCCCCTCCCTCAGAAGTCAAAAGTTTGAGATCCTTCAAAAGAATCAGTTCTGACCAGATCAGTATGGTTAAACATTACCGGCTAAATTCAACAAACCTAGAAACCTTGCCGATGAGATGACAGAAAATCTCAGGGCGTCGATCTCCTTAGGTGAAAGGTTATTGGCCCCCAGAATTGATCTTCTGTGGACAACTAAATCAGCCTCCCCTGTCCCATCAGAAGCATCCCAGACGAACTCGCACGCCTCTTTGCCAGGTAGAAAGCCACGGGTCTCACCCATAATGTAAAAAGTTTCAGGGTTATCCACAAAGATGCAAAGTAAAAATTAAGCCTTATCGCGCGATATTTCCATAGTCAGCACTTGTTTGGGCGCCTACCAATAATTTATTTTTATTTAGGCACATGCTTCTTCCAAGGACCACGGTCCCAACGCCTCTTGCTCTCAAAGATCACGCAGCATCCGCAACCACACCCCTCAGTAGAGTGGAAAAGACCCCCAGCTTCCCTCCTCTCCCAGTCTTTGGCTCAAGCCTTATATCGTCCCAACCCACCCCGCATCTAGTATCTTTGGCCTCCACTCTTGGTCATATCACTGCTCCCCTTGTGCAGCCGCCTAAGGCATCCGTCGGCTCGGCCAGTATTGCCCTATAAATCCTGATTTAACCCACACTCAATTTCTCAAGGGGACCGTGAACTCATTTTCAGCTCTTTGAACACCTGGTTTTCAGTGACAAATTGACAATGGAGTTCTCCTGGAAGCTGGACAAAAGCGGTCACCGCACCGATCAATGTGAATGGCAGTAGATGTCTAGCAGTGGCAGAACCACAAGTTTTGGTTTACAGAGCCGGCAAAAGTTCTGAGCTTATTTGCAAAAGTGCGGCTCTTTACGGTTCACCTACAAATAGTATCCTCTCCCGGTCCCAACATGGATTTTCTTCTGGCAGATCACGCATCACCAATATGTTTAGTTTCATGGATGGCCTGATAAGGACCTTAAGTAATGGCCAGCTCTCGCACCAGGTATTCATCCATTTTGCTGGGGCCATCGACAAGGCTTTACGTGTAACATTCCGAACGATTGGATCACCTTCACCTGTTTCATCTATATACCCTATTCAAGGATTTTGGACCACCCGTTCTCAACTTGCTCTTGCTGACACAGTTTTGTGGTGGTCATCTTTTCTGCATTCGAGGCAGTTACTTTTTACCTTGGTCGTGCCTCCTCGGTGAGATAACTTTGTGGATATTCAGCATCATAATAAGCCGCGGTGGCTCCGGGCAGTTCGTCTTATTGTGGTTTGGCTACACCTTCTCGCTCACTTTGACGTAGATGTTTTGGCTCCACACTCGGAAATTTTCTATTGGGCCTGATTAAGCAATCTATCTGTTTGGGCTGCAGAACAGGTACTCTCTATTCATTTCTTTTGGTCAAGTGTTCTCTTTGTACAGGTTTGTTTCTGGCTTTGTCTAGTTTTGGCTGGATAGTGACTAAGGCTCACTGTCAAGGTTATGAGTAATGCGTACTTACAATTTGACTCGCAAATAGTACCGTAGGGTTTGCGGATCAGTGTAGTTTTGCATTTGGGATCCGCATCAACTTAGGTTACGCGTAGCTTTGAGGTTCCGAAGCGCCATCCAGAAAGTGTTAGAGTAATTAATCAGTGGACCCATCAGTGAACCTTCGTCTGGACTTTATTGTGACCAGGACTCGTACGTTTCGGTGAATCTACAAATGCCCCTCATGTTTATAAGTTGAAGACGCGCGAGACTACCAGCCTCATTTCTGGTATCTCACGCAGCTTTTATAATGGCCGTGGCTTTACAGCTTAGGTGGCGTACTGTTTGCCCCGACCTTCCCCAGCAGCAACCGGTGCTTTACTAAAATTGGTCTTAGGTCCCCTTCTATTACTGATCTACGTGAACGATCTTTCGATAACTCCGCCAGTTAAACTGCCGTATATGCGGGCCATGTAGCCCTGAAAAGTTCAAGCGTCGAACACCAGCAAATTGAAGTGGATGGAGCGAGAGGCTGGTTTGAGGAGTGAAAACCCTTCAGTTACTGATGACAAATGTGTGTTTATGTCATTTGGCGAAGCAACTGGTCACATTCACTGCTGACGAATCGGCCACACTGTCAAGGGTTAACTAACACCCGTCCCTCTTTGGGGTATGGTAGCCAGATAGTTCACCCTGGTCTTGTCCGAGATTTTGAGGCTTAAGAAAGGGTTTAGAGGGCTCCCATCACAACATTTTGGGGTCTACCAAACCTTACCATCCCGTCCACCTTTCACTCCATGACCTGCCCCTCGATTAAAGAAGCCCAAGAGGCCACCTACTTTGATGCTTCGCCCTTGTAAACCAAGTCGAAAATCTTACTTCCTCCTCCCGTATCAGCCTTCTTTCTCCCTGGTCACATCAGGAGGGTTTTTGGCCGAGACCACGTAGCCATCTGCGAATTAATTTTTCCGACTTTAGGGTTATTACTCTACGAAACGTTCTTTCAGAAGATATCGTTCTTTCGCAGAATGGAACCACACTCAAGGAGGACTTAGAGCTCTGCATTGGTCTCCTCAACAATACCTTTTCCAAAGGCAAAAGAAGCAAAAGAGGAATAAATATCATTTACTGCATTTCCATTCTGATATATCTGTTAGTGTCGTGACTTCATTTCTATGAACTTACTGTCCATAGAGAGACACTGCTCGATGTTATGTATATTTTGTTCTGCGTTGCCACCCCCGCCTCTCCGTCTCCCTTTACTCTCGTTTCAGTTTGGTATGTCCGACAGACCATCGAAGGTTTTATCAAGGGCGGGGACAACTGGACCCGAAGCCTCTGACTCGTGTGGGGCTGCGGAGCAGCCACAAAGGAAACTCAGGGAAGGTGAGCGGTGGTGTACATGCCAAGGTAGATGAACGCTCACGTCGGCGTTCACAATGTACCAAATAAGAAACGGTTGGTAGGTGGGGATGAAGGCCGCACATGGAAGTAACCGTCTTGGAACACACTCACTCCAACTTCCTGTATTTTATGTGGTCCAAGACTCTGTTTCCATCTCCTTACCACTGCTTCAGGAGTAGCTCGTGATTGGTTGTGTTTACTGTCCGTGGGGCTGTAACACGGGTGACGTAAATGCAATAATCGATGCGTTCTGTTACGTAGCTGAAATCTCGCACGCTGCTAAAATCATAGTGGGGGAGTTCAACCTCCGTGGCATCCGTTGGACAACCCTGAAATCCTCTCCGGAATTATGTAGTATTATCTCGTGTATCCATGCAGGCGGGTGGACGCAACACGCAAAATCACCAACCGGAGGGAACAATATTCTTGACCCCATCTTCTCTCTGGGCCCCCGAGATATAAAGGCGAATGTCCTTAGCCACTTTCCTGGTTGGGATCATAAATTCATAACAAGCGAGTTCTCCGTTCAACGGCATCACCACGAAAGTCCCCAAAATCAGAAATCTTTCCGAAATGCAAGTTAGGACTTTCTACCCGCTATCCTGCGTAATCAGACCTGGGATCAATTTTCCCTAACACCTATTCCTCAGTTGGCGTCGGATGTGATGTACTGTAGCTTCTCAATAGTTTTAAATATTTGTGTTGGTTTTAGCTCAGGTTGTTGGTTGCAGTGCTTATTCTGCGCCCTCAACATCGTTTCTCCCGAGATAGTCAGAGTCAGCGTGAGAAAGATCTATCGGCAACAAAAAATACAAGTTAAATTCAAGAAGCCGCAGCTTGACTGCTAAAGGACCAACGACCTCTTTATCTTCCTCTGTCTCAGCCACCTCTAACGGCAGCCACTGAACGAAGAGGAAGACAAGCTGGAAAAGCAAGAGCTGTGGGCTTCCAACTAGCCGAATAAAATAGCCCACCTCTCTGGCCTCAATAAAACTGGGAACCTCAGCTGTACGACCAAAATATAATATTTGCTCTTATCGGAGAACACATTAGCTAGCCGCAGGTAATCGCTGAGGCATCCAATAATATTTTCGATTTCACCTTCATAACAGACGACAGTGGTTCAACCCAGGATCTCACCTCCTTGGCTGCCAATACCTTGTAAACCGTAGTATCCCCAGCTAACGAAGTCAGAAAGCTGTTAAACACCACCCGGCCTCCGGCCCGCCCTGGACCCGATGGTATCCCTCCAGCCCTGTTTCGTCTTGGTGACCCGGACACTGGGATACTTTTGCTGAACTTATTTAGCCCCTCCTTGTCACAAAGCATTTTCCTGCTCCAGCGGAAAACATCCATTATCATTCCCTTCCATAAGAAAGGTGCCTTACATGACTCCGCTGACTACCGCCCCATAACTCACTCTCCCAATATAACTAGGATAATGGAACGAGTAATTAAAGATAAGATAGTTTATTTCAGCCCCACTCGCTGGTTAATAAATAACAACCAACATGGCTTCCTAAAGTTTAGGTCGCGTCTAACCCATGAATCTGATTTATTTAATCTAAACGCAATGTTGGCTGACTCTGTGAAGACACGTATCGTTGTCTTCTTCGATATGACGAAAGCATTTGATCGCGTGCCTCATGCTCAGCTGTTAGCCACGGTTAAATCCTACTGCACAACAGATCCACTCTTTTCTTGGTTGTCATCCTATCTTAGCATGAGATCGCAAGCAGTAAACATTGAGGGTTACCGCTCATCAACCCCTTCAGTCACAACCGGTGTTGTACATCACAGTGCGGTGGGCCCACTTTTGTTTCTTCTCTACAACAACGACGCATTCAAAGTAATGCATTATAGCACCGCGTTTTCATTCGCCGATGACGTTAAAATTGTCCATTCCTTTGAGCTATATACCTTGACTTATACCCCCACTGAAATAGATGACGATCCGAACCCTCTTGGCATATGGCGCAACGCTGGGGAAATAATTATCTCCGCCGCTAGGTATGCAATTTCGACGTATAAGGGTTACTTCCCTGAGTCTATCGCCCTAAATTGCCCGTACATTCTTGTTACTTTGCTAGTACGGGATTTCGGCCTTAAGTTGTTCCGCACGTTTACCTTCGAAGAACCAGCTGCCTTTCAGGTGACCGAGACCGAGAGAACGACAATCCCCGGCTGCGGTACCTTTACAATGCGCGTCAGCGAGCTTCTGATCTTTATGTCCCACGCCGGATAGCGGCTGGGCTATGCCCTTCAGTGTACACTCACATGCTCAAATCCGATAGATCTGCGATAGCAAGAGTTCAGCCATCCTTCATCTCCTCCTCCAGCTGACATCGACTTTCCCTCATGCTCGCTTCCAAGATTGCCATCAACTTTTACCTCTTTTTACGCCCAGTAAAATGTACTTTCCTCGCTGCATAATTGTTGCATACTTAAAAATTCATCAACATTCTGGGCTCTTTGTTCACGATCCACCGCATTGCTGTTCCAGACTAAACTATTCACCAGTCCCATTCGTAAACTT
Source organism: Fasciola hepatica (assembly GCA_948099385.1). Taxonomy (NCBI): domain Eukaryota; kingdom Metazoa; phylum Platyhelminthes; class Trematoda; order Plagiorchiida; family Fasciolidae; genus Fasciola; species Fasciola hepatica. The sequence goes on from CANUEZ040000043.1 coordinate 37,096,437, forward strand.
CCCCTTTCCCCAAGATAAAGGTCACCTCTTTTTGCTACTTTTATTGATTTATTCGAAAACTGAAACGTTCATTGTTGCCGTTCACTTCCGCACCATAACCTTCCAAATGTATATATCAATGCGATGTATGTCTCTAGGGCTTTGCAATACACGAGGATTTTGTTTGCTCTCTCTGTCAGACCAGCTGCTTGCCCACTCAGGGCTGTGGCACTGCAATATCCTCAACTTGCAATGTATCATGCCCCATATACGCGCGTCTAATACGCACTTGTACCGCAGAGTTCTATTCTGTTGCCATCAAATGGTCCACTTTTTATAAAGAACATAAATTGATGGTCTCCCACCCGTCACTTAATCATTTTTGCCACCTGTGTATCTTTGCTATAGTTTTACTTAAGCATCAAACGTAGATCTAGCGCCGGTTTCTACTTTAATGTTGATGCTTTGTATTCCTCTCTTTTGAAAGCAAACAATCCGCATGAAATGTACATGGTTCTGTCCGGCCACTTCTTTCCCCATCAATTTAGCAACCAAAGACAAGGCGTGCTGTGCTTTTGTCATACAACTGGCTCATCCGATGCACGGTCACTGAATGTTACAATTTTAATCCTTAACTGATTTCTTTTGTTCTATATACGTAATACCACCTCTTTCCATCGTATAATTTTACATCCTAACCCCTCTCGTACAGTGCAGGGTGCTATTGATTTATTAGGTCTCCTTCGGGAATTTCGCTCTTTCACGGTACCCAGGTATCCGTTAATCAAGTGTGGTCCCTGGGCAGGAAAGTCTTCCTCCCGTAGTATTTTTATCACTATTATTCCTAATCCACTCTACCTGGATTTGGCCGGCTAGGCCACATAACCTTCAGTCTAAATTCGCCGGACGCTACCACAAGCACTGACTTAAATGCGTTCTCTTATATTGAATCCCAAGCACATAACTGTATGATCCTCCCGAAACACTGATTTAACTTCCAACTGTACCGTTTGACCTTGCTTTGCGGCATGCTTCGGAGTTATCCGGAATAAAATATTATTCATTTATTGAATTCAGTACGAAAAGGAATATTAACTTATGCCGGGCATGGATGGGTCAGTCATAATATCAGCATTGAGAATGGGCCAGATGCAAAACCGGTTAATGGAGAATACAGGGCGAATGATTTGCTGGCCGCAGCAATACGAGCATAACAGGATGTCTCTTATTCTGCAAGCGGAGTTGGCTGAAGGGGCTCACGGCGCTCGAGACACCTTACCTGAAAACCGATTCTGGTGACGAAAGAGACTATCCGCTGACCTAGTTGAGCCCGCATATTGTTGCAGATGACTAGCAACCCGGATATGCTCAGGCCAAAGCGGTGGATGTGATCGCATCCCGGAACATAGGGATTAGGGTGAATTGTTTTAGTGAGAAGATTTTAATTATTCCTCGAGCTTGTGACGGGGTTACGGGGATCCTGGAATGCAAGGTCAGTTAGAAGACAATCGAGAGAATGAAGAATATCAGACCGTATTGATGTTCCAGTTGTTATATCAAGTTAGACAAATGTTCCTGCTTAATATGCATGGGATAGAGTAAGCGGAACTCGATTTGAGAGGCAAAGTGTGGTACAAAATATGAATGGTGCTGCAATCCGTCAGTTCTATTGCCTGTGGGTTTTTAAAGGGACATAAAGTAGCGATGTAGTGCATCAGCCTGATTGAATCACATAATTAACTATAAAGATAATAGGCCCTCGTAACATCTGGGCCCGTATGTTAAAAATGGAAGACAAATGGTGCGGAAAATGGAACGAGCCTAACGACAGACTATCCTGAGGTTTCTTGGGAGTTATCAACAAGGTAGGAAGGCAAGAATGAGCGAAATCGAGGGCAAATCATTTCGCAAAATCGCTTGGGGATACCGCGGAGCAGAGTGCGGCGACGAGTGACTGTTATAATGAAATTGTACGGTTGATGAATGGAGGCACAGAGAATGACTGGCAGCAACTGATGAGTTTAACGAAATAGCTTGTCCTAGGGGGTACGTTTAGGGCGTAAGGGGTGAACAAATAGGAAGGTACTCAGGAGGAGGCAGGCTGGTGATGCCACGTGCTTGCAGTTCCGCGATGAGTTGCGGGTGTGGAAAGCGATCTGAAGCTTTTGACATCCCAGGCTAGAAAATTACCAATGCCATCCCGTAATCTGCAGTCCTAATGTGGAGCTTTAGGAATTCAAAATGCCGCGTTGTCCAAGGCCAATGTTCAAGAAACTCAGGCTGCCTATTGCTAGAGGATTTTAATCCCGGATGGTCGAATGTGTTGGCTTAAAATGCTTTTCTCATTATTCTGGAGATATTAGGAGGATGTGCAATGGGACTTTAATTTGTTAGGCTCTCTTGAGGTCCCCTTTCATACTGTGGCACGATGGCTGACTGCTTCCAGTGAGACAGCATCAACCTGCGGCTGGGCGAAAAAATTACCAGGTCCAGCAGTAATGCTGAAAGGTTTGACCCGTTTTCTGTGATTGCCGATGAATGTGTCTCACTCAATCCCTAAGGGGCAAATGGTTTGTAGCTTGAGAGGAGCTATGAAACATCGTTTGTCTTAGAAGCTGTGCTAGCTACGTAATACCTAGTAATGAGAGGAAGATGTGAAGAGCTGTAGCTTCTGCACGGCCTGAGAATAAGAAAGTAAGTGGATAGAGATCTTGGAGCTAACAGACGGGAAGCCAGACAGAATTCATACTGGGCGGTACGAATTATTTGAGTAACTGAGTAATGCGATATCCGAGTAACTCACACGATTCCACTCAGATCTGTATGTTTCGACATCGCGACCCACCAACAAGCAATCGGGCCTAAGTCCTGCCCAATCGATGGACAGATCGACTCCCCTTGATAGCTTCAATAACGTCCCCCGGGAGTTTATTCCAGTGGTTTACCACGTGAAGCGCTACAAACGAGGTCTTGCAGAAGACTAAGAAAAAGGCCACAGAAGCACTCTTGTCCCCTTCTATTCCAATTTCCTGATGAAAACATCGCTAGAGTATTCATCACTAAACAGCGTATAGTCGCAACTTCTTCGCAGTTTGAATCAATCAAGATACAAGCTGATGGAACTCCACTACAAAGAGAAGTGATAAGATGTGCCGCTATAAATTCTAATCACATGGGCATTACGATCCAGAAATCACCCTCTTCTCCAAGCACTGTACCAAGGATCAACAAAACCCCTCACTCTTCTACCCCTAGAGGATTCAAAGGGTTAGTACATCCCCACAGCCACCCCAGCCAAAACGACAACACTTATCGACAACAACTACGGGCTCATCCCAGGAGGGACCTCACTTTACGCCTCCAGCTCTTGTCGACCGTTCCACGGGACTTCAAGTTCCAAACCGCAGCATCAATATCTGTCTCCATAGGCCCCCGTTTAAAAACTGACGAAAAGCTCATGTGTGCCACCCGTATGCCACGAATGTCGCCGACAATAAATAACCGTCCAGAAGAGAGGGTCAACGAGAGGTTAGTTCCCAAGGCTAAGTCTTCGTGCGGGCGAACCGTACGGAGATGCATGAACAATGACAATGATCGTTCGTTCTTTAGACCAAATTTGGCACCGACCGACTTCCCTCATTTGGGATATCCTCGCATCTCTCAGCATACGAAACAAAATAGCACTTCCAAGGCGATGATACAACAACAATTTGACCATACCCGCAATAAAAATAGATGGTATGATGAGCGAACTGCGTTCATACCTAACTCCGGACTAATGGAACCTTTCCATCAACCTACTCTCCCATAATTTCCATCTTTCCTACCTCCCCCTCCGTTAAACTATCCGAGCGCATCGCATATTCACCCATCTACCAGCGGTTACCCCGCATCTAGCAAAAGTGCCCATTTTTTTCCATACGTACCGTAGGCACAACATGGCACCACAACCTAGACGTGCTTCACATGAACCGTTCCAACCCGCCGCATAGTAGTGTAATACGCAGTACCCCGTCATTTAATATTCCACATGCAGACCCAAGTCTTCCATTTGCGAATGATAACTTAAGCGGGCTTGCATCCTGCGCTGGTGATTCTTTTCAGGTTAAATGCAGCGGTCAACGAACTGTAAGTACCGACATCAATGATGACATCAGAATCACTGGAATTTTTACATTGCTATTGCTCAATGCACGCTCTATTAGGAACAAAATCCAATACATACAATCAGCTGCACTGACAAACGACTATAACTTCATTTTAGTGACGGAATCTTGGTTATCGGACTCCTATCTAGTAGAAGATATTGAGGTACTCGGCTACAAATCCTTCAGCAAAGGCAGAACACACCAACGTGTTAGAGGCTGTCTAATGTATGTAAAGGAAGCTCTCAGGGCGACAAGCTTCCACCATCCTTTCCTAGACGGCATTGTTGACTCTGTATGGCTGAACGTTGAAGTCGAACCTCAAGAACTGATACTAGGTTGCGTATACCGTCCGCCTAGATCTAGTCCTGATAGCTCCCTGCAAATTATAGAGGCACTCAACCTAATTAGTTATCTTAAAGTAGGCCCAAAGTTGATAGCTGGTGACTTCAATGCACCAGAAATATGCTGGACATCACTCACAGCACCACGTCATTTACTGCAGTTTTTGAGTGCAATTCACCTAGGAGGATGGAAGCAGCACGTCACGTCCCCAACCAGACGCGACCACACTCTTGACTTAATCTTGTCGCTAGAATTGACCCAGGTTATAACAAAAGTTCAGAATAACCTACCCGGGAGTGATCACGCAACTGTCCACTGCTGCATCATAGTGCCCATAAAATATAAACAGCCGACACGCCCGCATAAACCATATCATAAGGCTAACTGGGATACACTACCTTCTCTGATTCGCGTCCAAAATTGGGACACCTTATTTTTAAATGCAGCTCCCCAGCTGGTGGCAGATCAACTTTATTCTATCTTTAAACGATGCCTCAACCGAATAACCCCGTCACAAGGGTCGTCAATCCGCCCTAAAGACAATAAATCGTCTCGTCTCAACTTGAAGTTAAGTAGACTCCAAAGCGTTTATCTTCAAACAAGGGACTTTTCACTGTTTACACAGTTAAATCGTTTGGCTGAAACGATAAAACTGTACTCTGAGAGTGAAATGATACAACAGGAATTCAGGGCCTTACGTGATTCCAAGAAAGCTGAGATTCTTGCAAAACTGATGAAGTCGAGGAATCCCAAAACAACTTCATCTATCTCTTCTATCTCTTTCAATAACACGTGCCTCGACAAACCGCTGGACATAGCAGAAGCGCTGAACACGTTTTTTGCTTCTTCCTTAATTAGTGACACTGCACCATTTTCCTGCAACCCACCAGTACCACCATATGAGCCACTTTCCTCCATAACATTCCTGCCCTCCGAAATCGAGCCTTTAATTTCAAATATCAAAATGTCTTTCCACCCCGGATCGAACTCGACCATCGGCCATCTTTAAATTGGGCGGCCCAGATATCCCAATTCTTTTATCGAATTTATTCAATCTGTCTATGTGCTTTAGTTGGTATCCTATACAGTGGAAAACGTCGGTTATTATCCCAATTCATAAGAAGGGAACACGGGAGGACCCGGCCAACTACCGGCCTGTGAATCATACCCCGTAGTATCAAGGATTATGGAAAGATTAATAAAAGGTAAACTCACAGATCACCTCCTTAAAAACCACCTTATAAGTGAAGGTCAGCACGAGTTCCTAAAACACTGACCCTGTGCAACATGTATGACTGACTTTCTGAACCTTATTACGATAGCTGCCAATGATGTTAGGGCAGTGATCTCAGTCTTTTTAGACATGTCTAAGGCCTTCGACCGGGTGTCTCATATTCGTTTGTTGTCAAAGGCTAAGACAATCGGGATTGTTGACCTACCGTATGCTTGGCTAGAGTCGTACTTGTCGTCGCGCAGTCAAGTGGTAAACGTTGGTGGCACAATTTCTGCACCCAGCCCTGTAACCAGCGGTGTGATCCAAGGTAGCGTACTGGGCCAATTGTTGTTTCTCATGTACATAAATGACATATTTACCGTGGTTCGCCACGGAACTCCTTTTTTATTTGCTGATGATGTTAAGTTGTTGTACACCTTCGACCATAACTCATTGGGTAATACTATAGCGAAAATATCGGAGGACTCACGGATGCTCAATTCGTGGTGTACCGATTGGGTAATGAAGTTCTCGGCGGACAAAAGCTGCATTCTTACATACAAGTGTCATGTCCCTCCAGAAACGTTTAGTATAGGTGGTCATCTGATCCCCAACAAATCATCAGTACGCCACCTGGGCACATACCACTCCTGTTCGTTCAACTTCTCGGAGCAAACAGACATTCAAATAGCTAGGTCCCGCAGGTTAATAGGACTTGTCCAAAGAGCACTCCGTCTGCGTGAAAGTAAGCTCAGTGTCTATACAACACACGTTAGACTATTGCTGAGGTAAATTTCAATAGTTAGCTCCAACATGCACCAGGTTGATAGGATAGCCATTGAAAATGTTCAGCGCACCTTTACTAAACAATTAGTTGGCTATTCATCTAGTCTCAGCTATAAACAGCGCTGTGACCTGCTACACCTCGAACCCCTTTGGCTCCGACGGATAAAGAACAACTTGTGCTTTTTCCACTCATAATAAAATATAGATCCTGCAAAGCCTCCCCTGTGGTACGAGACCCATTAAGCTTAAGGTATTTGTTACGACACAGCAGTCATTCGGTCACTGTGCCGTCCTTGAGAACCAACCTACGGTCCAATTTTTTTATTGTTAAATATTCACAAATGTGCAATAAACTTCCACCAAATGTCCGTTAAATAAGCCACTTACCGAGATTTAAAGAGGAATTAAAGAAACGGCTTGATGTCCTGAAACTCGTATCAAACAATGATCCATACACTTCGGAGGAGCGAGCCTACAAAATTGGTTTGGGTTACTGACGCGCGGGTCTGAGTCGGGGGCCACGAGACCTACGTACCACACAAGTCGCCGTATATACCACTCAAGTTTTATTGATCTTTCGTGTACAACCTTGTGTTTTGCAAAGCCGAACCATTCACCAAGTAGTTCCAATTTATAGATACTATAGGTTTCTCTTTACCACTGACCGTTGATCCTCAGCTTGGAGCACCCCAGACTGCGTTTTTCTATTTTCACCCATCCAGACAACCACTGATGTGTGCCTTCCCTTCCATGGCTCGGCATAATACCTGGCCCACATTTACCGCTGAAAATTCGATACCTGCTCGTTATTTCGTCACTACCACATAGATTCTGCTCTCCAGGACCTCTTGCAACCTGGTCGCAAGCTTCTGGACTGTTCGATCTCTATGTGACAACGCCAATATCATTCCACCGGAACCAGTCAGGGCGCGGTCAGAACCACCGCTTTGGCCGGCGCACATCGGGCGTGCTGGACGTCTGCAACGATGTGCGGGCACAGCTAGGATGGCGGATCGCACCTCCTGTCACCAAAAAAGGTTTCTGGTTGGGTGTCTAGCGCACTTTCAGCCCCACCCACCAGCACCGGTTGCGGCAATAAACAACAACATTTATTCACCCGAAATGCTGCAAATATGGAACTATCTCCCCCAGTTACTGTCTATTTTTCATCGTACTAGTCTCCATCTTCGCCACCTTAATTTACCGCTTCTTACACCCAAAATACCAACCTTCCCCAGAAACAACCATAATCGAAAATAAACACTTACTTGTCATTTAAATACTCATCTGTGCAAACCGTGTATCTGAGACTATCATGGCTACGCATCACAAATTGATTTGTCGCCCAGTTCTTATTTCCGTTTTGGGCGTCACATTCCGCCTTTATGAAAGTGAACAATGTGAGCAACGATTTAACGGACTCAGTCAATATTTGGTCTCTCAACGTTACAAGGAAAATCTTCGAAGCATTTTGATTGTTCTTTACCTGCAAATTCATTCCCTTTATCGTCTGATTTCAATCCAAAGCCGCGCCATACCCCGCGGAGGGCTATAGCTGGTTCATGTTTCACTTGGAAACTTCTTTTTCCTCAAGGTGAACAAAGATTTCGTCAATTCTGTTTGATACTCTCGTTGCATAGCCCCTCTTTTTGTGCTATTTCAGGAAGAGTCTACTACCTCCGATCAGCTCCACCCTGACTCGGCCGGGCTGGCCACCCGACCTAAAGTTCAAATTTGCCGGGCGCCGCTCTAAAGAGTAACTTAAATACTTTCTCTTGTACAATATCGGATGCATATACCTGAATCATCTTCTTGGAATTCGGACTCTACATCCAATTGTACCGTTTGATCTTGCGTTACGGCATGCCTCGGGGTTATCCGAAACAAACCATTATTATTATTATTATTATTATTATTATTATTATTATTATTATTATTATTATTATTATTATATGTTTCGAAGTCGCGACCCACCAACAAGCAATCGGGCCTTATTCCTGCCCAGTCGATGGTCAGATCGACTCCCCTTGATAGCTTCAATCACGTCCCCCGGGAGTTTATTCCAGTGGTTTACCACGTGAAGCGCTACAAACAAGGTCTTGCCCTTGACCTGTACTTCCTCAGTTTGCACGTACAGCCTCTTACGCTATGGCTTCCTCCTGGTAGCAGAAGAGCGCATACACGCGGGCGCAGATCGGCCTGGTCCGCCATGAACTTAACTGCAAATATTGAGCCTCCTAGCATTCATCTTCTTTCCTTAAGGGGATAAGCTGGGGTAACCTAGGTGGTACTAAAACGTTCTAGCTCTCAAGGTTGGAAACGGCTTTGTGGATCCCCTATGGACCTTCTCCTGTAATTATCTGTCCTGAAGCAGTTATTAGCTCCAGACGTAGACAAGGTTCTTCATGTCAGACCGCTCTACGGCTTTGTAAAATAAGGGATACATCGGTGGTCTCCTGGAGCTGGCTGTCCGAGTAATTTACTAAAGTTCAAGAACAATGACATCTTTCGATCGTTCACGTTGAATTTCAGGCTGGAATTCGGCTCTGAATAAGATATTTAGGTCCTTGACCACGTCTTTTACCTGTATCGTCGCTGTCGTACCATCGGTTCCTTGTGCCGCTGGTCTGAAAGGTAGCCTTCCATCGAGCAGGAGCACTCATTTGTACATGTTCAACCACAATTATCAATGCACGGTCTACTCCTGAACTCTATCCGGGCCTTTTTGGACTGATTTTTGGGCGACTGTACGTACAAGCTTCCTTCAACTGTTTGCTTCCCACTATCCAGTGAGTTGTAGTCGAAAGTATAACTCATCTGCCCAGGGGCGACCACATAACTCTCCATTCAAACTGCTAGCCTAGATAGTTCCTCTGAGTCAACCAGATCGTCATGAAACCCCCCTACTAGACTCTTCATCGAATTGCAAGTCTTTTCGTGAGATAGATTGAAAATGGTCTTCCGGTGTTTTGCACGCCTTCTGTAGCCAGTCAGTAACGGTAGCATTACGCTGGAACTCGGCTGCCCCACGGGCTTTACTCCGCGTTAATGGAGCAAACACAAATTCGATGTTATTCACCCATAGCCGTCGGATCAACTTACATCTGAAGCTGTTTATTGAATACCCTGTAGGTAAAAAACAACTATGGAAGCGGAACGAACTAATCTCAGGTAGGTCCAAGCGGCACCTGTGGTGTTTGGCCATCCACAGAGGCGCGTTCTCCAACCTAGGGCTGCAGTAATTTCTTTTCAGTCTTTTAGGATACATACTCTAGCGAGCATCTACTCTTGGATGATGCTGAACACTTTTACACTATTATCATGCTTATTACCATCTAAGAAGCTTGCAGGCGCGCTTTCTTTGGAATCCCCAGGTAATATGACGGACTCCAATTTCTGACTCAATAGCGCAACTCTGTTTGATTTCTTAGGGCTCTCTCAGGTCTTACTCTTATCTCTTCCTCCGTTGGCGTGCTTCGATCTAAAGTAGAGAATAAATGACTCTATATACCGCACTACGCCAAACAGCGCCCTTGCGCTAAGGCGGAAAAACCGTCATTAACGACTTGGGGGATTCCAGAACCATTCGATCCAATCCGCTTCCCCTGGAGACCGAGTCCGCAGTTGTGGATACCGGTGAACTTTATATTGCCCTCATTGTTTTTCAAAAGTTGATTTTTATCTACACTTGGATTAGATCAGACTTCCTCTCAGACTAGTGTCTGCGTTTCCACCAAAAAAGGTTTACACTTTGCAATTCGTCGAATCAAGGGGACGGGAAGGAGCAATTACGTACGAAAACTGCCGAGAGATTGTACGTAAACACCTTAGGGGTTTGTTCGATTCGGGCCACATAAGAAACAGTGGGGCTTTGATAGATGCCAATGTTAGAGGGTATTGATCGACAGTAGGAATAAGTGGGAGCGGGATATACACTTCGAAAGATCACCATGTAAGTGGTGAATGCTGTGCAAAGTTTATGAGAGCGAGTGTTTTGCATGCGGCCAGGTGTAATTAGCACAGAACAGACAGTTCAATTGGAGGTTCGGGAGATATCCGACCGATAACACATAGAACTTGATGTAGAATTTTCAACTAATTCTTGAGTAGGCAAATTGATGAAAGGTGAACGGGGAAGAAGACAGGGAAAAACCAAAAGGCAAATAAAAAATATTTACTTCACCCAGCATTGAAATGCCCAAACTTTTGGATTTGATATTATAGCCACCGCTTTTTCTTCACGATTCATGATAAGGGCATTTTTGTGGGAATATCGAAGATGGAATCTAACTTCAGAATCTTGTAGCAGCCAAATGCCACTGCAAAAATTCGGAACTAGTCCTGGTCAGCAGCGAAACGTAATGGACAAGGCGTAGTCCTACGAATTCTGAAACTGAGAACTTGCTGAGCTTCACAAAACTACGGTACTATTGTTCGGTGATTATAAAATGTACACGCTAGTTCCAACCCTAACTGTGAACCTCAGCCACCATCCGGCCAGGGTTCCAGAAGTAAATGTGACGGAAAGTTCGTGTCCCCTGTCTTCGGACTTCGGATTCATTCGTCTGCGAGTAGCCCAATTACGGGAGGAAAAACCTGTATACCTGTCTTAATTTGGTCCTACAAGTAGATAGTCCTAATGTTTCTTTGGATTCAGAGAGGCATATTTATTTGAATGCCTTTTGCGTTATATTCATTTCATAGCAAACTTTCCACTTCAGCTGGCAGGCACACTTAATTTACGCCGATGTGTCCCTTCGGTTTCGATTCTTGGTTTCACCACGAGGGCATCAAAATACCAGTGAGCAGCAGGATAAGCCAGATTTGTGCAGCAGTTTTCGAATTATCAAAGGAAAATCCTACCGAATGGAAAGTGGCTCTTCGGTGGCAGAAAATATCACATGACTTTGTGCCCGTAGTTCTCAGCTTAAGTCCGCACTCAGTCATTGGTAGCTTCGGTGATTCGTAATACCTTATCCCCCGCCGGGAACACGAGCATCTTGCAGTCCTACTGCTCAGTGATTCGTGACTCAGAAAAAATGTTGCCGACGAAGTCACTCATCTGGATGGTTTCATCAGCTACGGAGGTGACCGACCATCTCCTTGTGAGAACTGCGGAGAGTCGGTCTATCACTTACCCTGAATGAGACCAGCGTGAGCTTGTCTATTTGATACAAATATATTCACATTCTTATAATGGTTCTGCTATGGTCTTTTGCAGGCCTAAACTTAAGTGTAGATGCCGCCCCTTGGTTATAAAGAAATCTTATATTTCTTCCACCTGTTGTGTCGGCGTTTTGGGGAATTCTTCGGGATTTTTCCACCTGAATGTTCGAGCCGCGGTCGTTCTTTCGTGTGCCTTGTCCGTGGGGATTTCATCCGTTCTCTCATCTGACAGTCCTTTTGTTTTTCTCCGTTTAAATCCGATTGATTATATTTTCTGCTCTCTTCAGCACAACTCACCACTTTGATCCCACGACGTGTAATTCCCACTTACGCCGAGTCTACTCGTAATGTTAGTCATTTTTGCTTTGTTTTAGATCACGTTCATCGGCAACTATGTCAGCGGCTGACTTCAGTGAACTCAGGTGAGCATCTTGTCATCCCTATCTGCTTTATCTTTCCCAGCGAGACCGCTGAAGTATACTACGTTCATCCTTCCCATCATTTCCATGATTGGTCTCATATTTACCACTCCCGGTTATTGGTAGGAAACTGGTTCACATTTGCTGATGAAACAGATGTCCTTTTACCCTATTCAGGCTCATACCTCTTTTGCTGTTAAGCAAACTTGAAGCTGCTCTTCTGCTCCATTCAAACTTATCCTTCATTTGTTGCCTAATAAGTTTGCCCACTTTGGCCATGCTTCTACGCGTGCATCTCGACCACAATGAGGAGATGTCCTGTCCTATTCTAACCGGCGTGTGTAAATACCAACATCATATTTCATTTTTGTGAGCCCTCCCTCTGTAATCTGCTTGAACCTTTACTCAGTGGAAAATCCCCTACAAACTAATCACGCACCCTTCCATGCCTCTCGGTGAAATCTGGTAGGTCTACCGTTGGTACTATTGTCAGGATTATTGGCTCCTTCAAGTCTAAAAATTGTAAATTTCTTGATAGAATTAAGGCACATCTCGGTTTGAGCCTCAACAACTACACACGGGTCCCCTCTAAGGACGTCGTATCATGCCAAAATGTTGTTCTTTTCAATGGTTTTCGGCCCATGTAACCACAAAATCTCAACCAGCTGTAGCGAGTTGTAATGCGTAAGCATCCAGAGTGACCTAAACAACCTAAAATGACTTCAAGCTGCGATCCGGCGGACCAGCTTCGACATCTCTGTCCACCAACACCTCATTGTGTTTTTGGAGTATCTTACTAGTGAGTTGAAGTTCTGATACCATTTACTTTGCCAACTGAATACCATGTGCATCCTAGTGACTGGTTTTCCTCTCTTTGTGCCTCAGAAGACGCCGTAAGTTGCAAAGTGCAGCTACAGTGGGAATCGCCGAAGAGTGAAAACTATATATGTTTCCTAAATAAATCAGGAATACGCTGACCCAACGGTGTATACAGCCCTGTTTTCCTAGAAAACAATACGTTTCGGGAGCTTCGGACATCAGTAAAATATTATGGGCGGTACATTTGCAAAAAGCTCATCCCGAAATATAAATGCCAAGACTTAAACCGTGACGTCAAAGAGCAAGTGGGCAATTTGTTGGTTAGTTGCCCCAAAGAACCATCCAGTTACAGCTTCATCAACTACACCTGGAATGGGTCCCCGAAAGCTCTATGAATAACGACCGATCCTCAAAGGCCAAAAGTCCCATGGACCTGATAGTCCTCCCCGCAGTTGTGTTTAGGCTGTGTGCACAAACATTTGCACTAGCATCAACACAAACGTTTAGCCAGTACCTGGACTGTAGAAGGACACCCAGCTCCTTGGGATCAGCTTCTACCTCACCCGTGTCCAAAGAAAATTCCGTCCGTTGGCATGTATCACCATCTCATTGAAGATGTTAATGTCCCATGGACTGACCCGTTATTTAACAACGGGACAGAAACGAGTCAGCACAAAGCGGCCCTTGTTTTACCTTGGATGCTACCGCTCCTTTGGCCCACAATGTCTTGCCTTTGGCCGGCAGGAAATCAAAAGCGGTGCGAGTCTGACTCCTACATTGCAGCGACACACTTAACAGTGTTGACGGACAAAACCCTGTCAGTATCCTCACAAATAATATAGTACTGCATCGGGCCATTATCCGTTCACTTTGCGATCGGCATCAGCTTTGCAGGGTACAAAGGAGGAGCATGTTTCCCCTCCATTAAAACGCAAAGGTTCTCACTGGCAAGGCCGCAAGGAAGCAAGATAGACTGCAGCTAAGAGAATGAAATGCAGGTTCGCAAAGGAGAACTGGCAAATCCATCAGATGAACAGGTTCACCGACTTAACTATGTTGTGGAATATACAAAATCAGAATGTGTTCAAATTGCTGATCGCTATTAAAGAAAACCTCGTTCTGGCAAGTCCTTATCTGGATTTCGTACCTGATGGTTACGAGAGCTGCTATCATCACGGGTGGCAATTTGCTCCGGTCATTCACAGCTTGGTGCAAAAAGAGTATTCCTGAAGGATTATGGTGGTCCCGGTCTGTTTGAGCACACCGAGGCTTGGTTTTGGACAATTATTGGCCCAAGAGCTCGTCTACCGTTTCAGCACTCAGAAGCCTGCACGAGTGGTTCACTCATGTCGGTGCCCAACAGGCCCTTCATAACAATGAGGTTTATATCAAGTCACCTCGGTCTCTAAGTCATGCAAAGCAAAAACTGACGTTCATCTGGGCGCTGGGCACGAGATCTTGCCTCTAAAGGGTAACCATCCCAGCTCTGGTTGCTGCACAATTTCCATGAATTATTTATCTTCATGGTAACGGCAAGCCCTTGTCCGCACACATTACTCCGGCAGAAGTCATTTTAACGCCTTGCAGAAAGGAATAAAACTGTTTTTTTTCTATCAGGCAGCATTACCAACCCTCTCAACATTCACGTTTCCATATTTGCAGCCACCTGAATTTTTAACGAATAAATTCCCAGGCGAAACATCCATCCGGTCCTTGTGCCCCCCACATTGTTCACAGCAGTCTATTGCTAGTCTGGTCTACGCTGAAGGCAAGTAATCTTAATTTAACAGTGTGCTTGGGTAGCTCGCATCGATCCACCTTTCTCCTAGACGCTTTCAGATCTTGTAGTAAATCGTTCCTTACTCCGTTCGCCCATTGGAAGAGGTGAAATTGGGGTTGCTTTATTTTTTCCTTGGCTCACATCATTAGAGAAGGAGAGAGAATTTTGTAAAACCGACCAATGCAGGACGCCAACTGTACATGATCCAATCACCATGCACAGTTGCCCAATACGACGCAGAAACAACGGTTCTTAAGGCGTGCTATCCAGTTTCCCTCCTTCCCCATTTTCCACAAGGCCCACAGTTTAAAATGAAGCAAGTTATAGCTTGGAGAGCAGAAAGTGCATTAGCCACGCTCTTCCATTCCAAACCAAAACCATACCCGCTGGTTTACTGTTTGTTTTTCACCCTGGTAACCAAAACGACAAAAACGAAGGGACACGTTGGCATAAATCAAGTGTGCCTGCCAGCTGAGATGAAAAGCTTGCGATGTAATTAATTTAACTCAAAAGACATTCAAGTAAGCTTAATTCCCCGAATTCAAAGGGATATTTGGAACATTTGCTTACAGGACAAAACTATGACAGGTTCATCAGTTAATGTGCAACAGGTTGTCAAGACCGATCTGGCCCGATATCTAAGTGAGTCAACGTGTTCATTGATGAACCTGAGACGCTTTCTTGGATGATGAGAAATAACCTTGAAGAACTGAATAATGTTTTAGTGGGTTTTTTGGGACTATGGAGGTTTCGCACATAACAGTTACTTCAGCGATAATGTTCATACATGGGAGGAGGCTAAAATTGTTGTTTAAAACAATCGATGGATTGGAACACCAATCTGCCACACACTGTCCAGTAACTTGACGCCGTAATAAAGGAGGTGGATGAAGGTTGTAAAATTATCAAGTTGATATTTAACTTCCTTTTAGATACGAAACACGTCGATTTGGGCCGCTTTTCACCGTGCTGTCCGCACCAGCATATTATCATGTGTCAGTACTGTTAACTGTGCCAAACCACACCTGCGATGCGGAGAATCCTGGGTTATACCCTGCCAATCACAGGCTGACAACTTCTAGTGATTCACCACTTCAATGCCTAATGGGGATGTTTTATAGCACATCAAGCCCAAGAAAATACACTATCCATACCTTCATCATTTGTCCTAATGACATGCACTTTGAGTATGTACGAGTTCGCCGTATTCACCGTGAATAAAACCATCTAGTAGGGTTCAAAACTACTGGATGGCAAAGTAACTAGCGAAGTAGTATTTGACGAGGAAGTTGTTTGGTTCCTCATCCTCGTGCCCGGCGAAATGGTTTTGGTGGTCCGTAGATACTATCCAGACATCTTGGCGGAGGCCACCCATATAAGAAACCCAGGTGACCATGTTTTATCGCATTCTATGGCACTGGATGTGATGGTGTTAGATTGTCATGTCCTGAGTGAGTTGTTATCTAACAAAATCTATGGGAGCTACAGGGAGCTATCGGGATTTTACGTGAAAACACTCGAAAGTGGGCAATGCAACACGGTTTTAGCAGACAGTAGTCTAGCTGAGCTCAACAGGTTCAAGGACCACTTTACTGATGCGTAGTGAGTTTTCTACAGTTTCATTTTCTTGAAAGGTATACGAAAGCTTTGCAGCTATCCGGTTGAGAACGCAGTTTTAGATAAAGCCATGCTTTTGATTAGACGCAAAACATTGTATTCGCAGGCAATCAGTATGCCCTTGAACGGTTCTGTAGGACCCTTCAAGCCAGCG
Organism: Fasciola hepatica; assembly: GCA_948099385.1. Taxonomy (NCBI): domain Eukaryota; kingdom Metazoa; phylum Platyhelminthes; class Trematoda; order Plagiorchiida; family Fasciolidae; genus Fasciola; species Fasciola hepatica. Next base: position 37,112,860 of record CANUEZ040000043.1, read on the forward strand.
ACTCGTAAGCAAACGGTTGCTCATTTTGGAGGTTGATGCCATATGATAATTTTCGGGCTGACTTCCGAGCAAGGACCATGGAAACCTTGACATTCTCAACAAATAAAAGAGTAGAAACAGAGAACAGGCACCTCAAAACAAGACTATTACCTAGGTAAACCTTGTCACAAGCTTTTGAAAGAATCATGCATTGGGTAGCGTATTTGGTAGAATCTTTGCAGACCAAACTTGTTGAGCGCCAAATGTGTGTATGCATTACCACGGTTTAGCACAATGGCCGAAGCTGTCGTTTGCAAGACTCGTTCACCGCAGGTAAACTGCGACGAGAACAGTTATGTTGTTTTGTAAAATGTAGATGGTCATCCAAAATGATGAAGTTTCCTCCACTAAGTATGGTGGGGACGGAGTTTCGCACTGCAACTATTCGTTCAGTTATCAGCAGTTGTTGCCCTGCTTTCACTTGTTGTACGTTTCTCGGGCCCCAAAAGTCGACCCCTCTAAGATCCTCAATAACACCAGGCCGTCGAACTGCCAGCAAGCCAAAAAGTGTAGAAGGTGCTGACGCCATCACATAGCATTCATCCACTTCCCCAGATGAAACCTTGGCTCGGAAACCTCCGAGGAGTGGGGAGACAGGTCAAGATGCCATCACCGAATCATGTTTTGGCAAGGCCAGCTTCAGGTTCGTTGTAGCTTGACTGAAGTTATTATCAGAGGTTATTGGTTCATAGCCACATGTTACACTAAGATACTAGCATCCTTGAAGCCTGTCTAAAAAGGATAAAACGTCAGCCGGATGTTCCCGCTCTTCGGCCGACGGGAATATATAAGGAAACGTTCAGCATAATGTCACACTAAATCAAGTAGGGTGGACGAATAAATGATACTGTCGGAACCGCTGAAAAAAAGTTCGTCTATAAGAGAGGAAAAATTTCTTTTTATCCAAGCACAGTTGAGCTGACCCTGGAAGATCTTGGCTGAAGCGTCGCCCCCGATTATTACTACAAGACTTCGAAATCATCTAAAAGGAAACCGCCGACAGATGACGGGTCTGCTGAAGAACATGATTTCCAGACTACGGGAGATCTTTAGTAACGTCTTCAGTTCTGTCAACATAGGATGAGTACGGTTGACCAATTCCGCTCCACAAACAAGAAACAAAAATTAGACGGGCAGCCGTATTCGTTCATCAGGGCCGTTTGCTGCGCCTCCCAATGGTAAGATCAAACTACTGGCCTTGTGCGAGAAGTTACATTGGTTCATTAGCAAGCATGTGGCTAACAGACGTAATACAAAAGCTTGGATTTCAAAAGCAAGAGAAAATGTTCCTGTGGGAAGTGATAATGGGCACATAAGATTGAAAATGGCTTTATTCGGGGCCACGAATTTGTGATTTCTGCCGTATTTGCATAGTTGTCTTTTGCATTGACTTCTGGAATATCGTAGAGCCATAAAGTCGTTGGAGCCTGAGTTCTCATCGTGGACCTTCCTTCATTTTAGTGAATACTGGATGGTAGACTCGATTCGTGGAAATATGCTAGGTGGCATATTGAAGAAGAAACAGGAAGGATGTTCCATTAAAGATCAGCGATCGACACCTACCGATACGATAAATCTCTCGTGACTGAGCTTAAGGTAGGCAATGGGCTTTTGATGAATAAAATAGTTGTAGGAATAGTCCTGCGAGGGTAACAGGTGGGAGGTGGGTGAGATCATAACCGGGGAAAGTGGCTGGTGCTGGAATGACCAAGCCGTGTACGGTAATGTGTGACGGGCGGAAGTAACTTACCTTAGAATTTGGCTTCGATTCCAATTTGGTTAGTTCCAAAAGGGCGCGCGTTTTGCAATGGACATACACTTCAGCAGGTGTGAAAGAAAAAGTTAGAAGATGGATTACCTTATTTTTTAGTTACCATTTCTTCTGGACGGTGACGGCAACAGACTTACTCACTGGGACCTCTAAAGATACCATTGAAGTAGTTCTGCAAATTCGCCGGAATATTTGGGCTTCTCTTAACGGATCAATAGTCATTATGCCAGTGAGGACTAAAGAACGCAAAATGTTCTGTGGTGCAAACCTTGCGTCTATAATCCGTATGATGGAATGCTGGAAAAAGGGCGCAAACTTAAGAGGCCTGTCGTCGATTCAACCCAGTAAAAACTGCTGCATTGGAATGCGGCAATATGAATCTATACTAAGCAAAGTCACAAGCCATGTAACGCGATTTGATTTGAGGGTTGGACTCACAGGCTAACTTCACAAAAATAGGTTCATACCCCCACATAATTGGCATTGGAATTGTTATGGATTGTAAGGATGTATCTGGTTGCAAGAGTATGAGAATCATGTTCGGACTCGGCCCTCCTACAGTCAGCTCATCGAAACATGAGATGAGGTAGTTGGCCCCAGGGATTTTTCCTTTAACGTGACACCCCAGCGAGATTCACCTTTGTCCGTGGGATATTGATTGAGTGGCAGCACCTCCTTTACCGCGATATCAATAAGTGTATTTCTACTCATTCTATATGGTTCCGATGTAACCGCAAGCTCGCGCAGAGACCCATGGGTCTTCACGGTACCCTATCCAGCCAGCTTCCTTGCTGGCCCCAACGTTATCGTTTCAGAACTGAACTCAGTGCTAACTTACTATTATACTTCACTCTATGGTTCTGTAATTGGAAGCTGTTATGTAGCCGCCGAATATCCATCTTGTGATGCACGGAAGATCAAAGTTACTTGACTTGACTCGACTTGACTTGAAGGGAAAAGGAACGCGTTCATTAAAATGTGATGCTGGGTTTAGCGACCTTACGACTGATGAACCTGATGTGATCTCCACATTACGCAAGGTTCCTGGTTTTCCACCGTTCATGGTCCTGCTTGCGTACGTTTTTGACCGTTCCACTGTTTCGTTTTTTTCCTTTCTCATTTGTCTTCTGATTCGCTCCTTTTTGTATCAAAACGTTTTACGCCCGGTTTGTAGTGATTCATTTGAGTTCAAATTGCTTCTTACACTGTCAAGTCCATCGTCCATTTTTCTGTGACAAATTATACACAAATTAACATCCACCTGACGGAAACCCCCCTGAGCTCTACCGTTGGGACGGTCAAGCTGCGTTTACCCGCATTTACCTCTGCTGGTCCCAAACCCTGCTTCACTACGCGTGAGGTGCAGCGCTTGAGAGGCCCGACCGTGGGTGAATACCCCTCTCTTAGGAGAACTTTGGCCGCCGGGCTTGCCGCAATACGCTCCAGTTTTACTTAATGCCGTGCGTTGGTGCACGCAAGGAGGAAGTGCGGCGATAGTTGATGGTATAAGGTCATGTTACAACGGAGTTCCGAGCCCCAAAAGAAGGGCATCGTAAATGCCACAGTAGACTCGGTGGAGAATCCAAGCGATACGAGCCAGAGTGTATCTTGGTGGTACTCTTCAAGAGTAATTTACCGTGGGCCCGAGGTGGTGGCACACAAAACTGGGTACCCAGCCAACAGTCGCCTCTGGAAATAAAGAGTTATCATTTCAGGCAATTTGTTACTCGCAAACACCAGTGCGGAAGAAAGTTTTATCCTCCGACTGAAATGCGACGGTAACACTCCGCAGGCTGAAACACTTCGTGTTGACAATGGCACTACCATCCCAACCATTGGCCAGAGGTTCCTCGCTTTGAACTAAAGTTTGAAGCGTCACTCTTTTTGGGTGATAGTGACCGCCGACGTCCCGTGCCCCATTGTAGACACCGACTTACCGCAATGTTTTGACCTATTGGTTGACAGGCTGCGCCGTAAGTTGGTGGATTGTCAGATAATAATAACAATAATAATAATTCTAGACTGAATCGCGTCACACCCGTGCACGTTCAACCAGATACACAAGAACCCAATGGTGATCTCGCTGCCGTCTACCCGGCCACTTTTGGGTGATCTGGATTAACTTCCAGAGGTGAACACAGATGTCTCCCACCATATACGGTGCTTGATAGGCTACGGCGGTTTTCATGAGAGAATCTCTGCGCTGCATGGGAGGAAATGAAACACGTGGTAGGGCTCCGCTTAGCGTGACTTTCTAGTGGGTCCCAGGCCTCCTTTCTTCAAAAGGTTCCCAAATAAGTTTTGAATGACGACCCCGTGGTAATTGCGTGGTACTCAACAAAGTCCGCCTCACTGATAGACGCCCGATTCCTTGTATACAGGACCTTCAATTCAAGTCAAACCAAATCAGAGGACAGGACCGGCGTCGGACGTCAATGCTAGTCCAGTTTCTTGCGCCCGTGAGTCTCCGCGTCTCCCCGGTCTTCGACTTCTTGGAATCTTTATCTGTCGGTGAATGGAAATTCAGGCAATGTGAAAATTATCGGGTCACCGTCGGGGAGGGCAGCAAGAGCAACATTTCGATAGGGTGGGGCGGCCTCGACCGGCAGGCCCACCAGCCATAAGAAGGCTAGTCACCCAAATATCAGCTCTCTTGTGAGGAACGAAAGGCAGAGGGTCTAAGAAGCATCAATTGAGTGTGCATGAATAATCAATGAGTAACAAGAGGAGGAAATAATAATAACAAGTTAATGATAATAATAATAATAAAGAAGAAAAGAAAAGAAGTCGGAATGGAAGTTCTTTCAGTGCTATTCAGTGTTTCATTAGCAATTCAGAAATATCTGTGTCAACACAAAGTCCAAATTCTTTGTAAAATCGATGACAGTATCTTCTGCGTCGACACCTGCTGGGGGTTTATTCCAGTCGTTTGTTATTCTAACTGTGAAGAACTGGGCTCTGACATCCTTGCTGGCCCTTGGCTTAACGAGCTCCAGCCCAAGCCCTCAGAGGATGAGGCTTACATCACCGGCCAGTAATTGTGGGTTCGTTTCTGACAAGCCTAATAGTTCCCTCGCTGGTCCTGTCAGGTCTCTTCTTGCACCTCCGCTCACGAGCGAAGACAAATCCAGCGATGCCGATCTGTCCTCACACTCTAGTCCCCTAAGATTGGAGACGATTCTTGTGGCCCTCCCTTAAACTTTCTCAACAGCGGTAGCGTCTCTAACTAATTAGGGAGCTCATGTCTGGAATGTGTACTCCAAATGGGCCGTACCAGTGCGGCGTTAAGGGATAGGATGAATCTAGAGCCCCTTGAAGACACAGTTCTTCGCGGCTGGCAAACGACCCTGTGTGCCTTGTTGGCTGCTGATGACCACTGCGCAGGCTCGCTTAGATTTTCTTGTTTCAGTCATCATCAAGTCCCGGATTCCTGTCCTCTGAGACATTGGTTCCGGGTTGTCCGAGTTCAGGTAGCGGGTCCCCCGGACCCATCTGCCAGCGGTCGTGTACATCTCCCTGTGGTCAAGAGTAGATCCCAGGCTGCTGTCTAGTTATGGATGGCGCCCATGTCTTATTAAACCTGAGTGAATTAAGGAGATCCGGAAATTTTCACCTCGTTCGGGTCGTCTGAGCTACTGGTTCAAGTGCATGTCCTTCGTCGGTAAAAATTCTCCAATTTTTCGTTGGTGCTTTTTCTAAGGTTTTCTTTGTCAGTTTACTCACCCCTGTGATTATACATCGACGCCATCCGAAATACTGCGCTTTTTTACTTCATCGCCGCTTCACCTCTTCAGGTATCTCGACCGAGGAGCCCATTTCACTTTCTCCGGAGAAGTGTCTCCACCTGACCTTCAAACTCAAATTTGCCGGCCATTCATTCGTGCGACCACTGAAACCTATACTTCTTTGTGCTGCATACACCTAAACGAATATCCATGGAACCATTCTGTGACCTCACTTATATCATATGATCATCCAATCAAGCCTGCTTCGGGTGTCCCTGAAATAAACCATTATTATTATTGTCCCCGCGGTATCTCACAGGTTTTCATCACCAATGTGGACCTAGAACCCTCACGTCTGACGTAAAATCCGGTAATCCCACAGGTAGGCTTGCAATCAGCCCGTTAGAACGGTAACCACATTTATACCAACTAGTTCATACAACAACAGCCTGTCGTTCACACTACGGAGGGCTTTGCGAAGAGCGAGGTGGCACACTTCAACCTTCTCACCTTCTCCAAACGTTTAGTCAAAGAAGCTCATGAGATTGATAAAAAGGGGACTTTCCCTTTGAGAATCCATGCCGTCCGCGTGCAAGCAATCTATCCATCTTCAGGTTCCCCGCCAGTGCGGTCCTAACGGCTCTCTCCATTATTTTTAGTACTGCCGATAGTAGACTAACGGGCCGATAGTTCTCCACTTCATCCCTTGCACCAACTTCATGAATTGGTATCGCTCCCGCTGTTTTCTACTGGCAGGCAATCGTGCATCCCCGAGGAACGTTTTGAACAACCCAGCCAAAGGGTAAAAGTATCCTGGCCACTGGTTTTAGGATTGCGGGGTGTATTTTGTCTAGTCCTGGGGATTTCCCCGATCAAGTGCTTCCGGGGCCGGTGAAATATCTTGAAATATCTGAAGCTTCTCCACTGGGCTAAGCCTAGACCGTCCTGGAGGCCGTGGTGGCCAACCTGGTCCACCCTGTGGACCTCCTCGAGGTACTTCCTAAGTACTCCCGCCTTCTGTCATCGTTCCCAGCTGAGTCTTCACTCCAAGTCCTTACCCCACCACAGCAATTCTCCTGGCCGCTTTCGCTTGGACGTGACTGTAAAGAAACTTTGGGCGTTATTTCGCTGCCAAAATCACGCCAATCCTTATGTTATTTTTTCGACCTTTGCTGATCCACTGCCATCCTGTTCATCCGTTTGTACTGGATGAAGCACCCATGTCCACCGGTTCCACAAAATCTTCCCTATACTTGGTCTTTACACCTCAATGCCCGGGTAGTATCGCTTTTCCACCACGGTGGTAAGTCCTTTCTCCAGAACCTGCGCTGCGGAGCTGTCGTCCACCGAGCGTAGTGGGTTGCTTCTCACAACCCCCCGCGCTTCTTCCATGTAGCTCAAACGAGCAATTCTGCTATTGTCGTCGGGCGTCTTTCGTTCAGTTTCCTGAACGATTATGCCACTTTTCTGGTAGAGGCTTTCTTTGACCGAGGATCGTGAACCGGATGATTCCGTGGTCCCTTTTTCTCATAGAGGCACCAATACGGATTCCATCTGCTTCCGCAAACATTTTAGATATAACTGGGTCCAATATCAGACGCAACTGACCCCTCCTCCATCTTTGTGCTGGTAGATGTGCTTTTTTATCGCCTTGTCCTCAATGTGGTCAAGCAACCTCCGGCCAAAAGACACCGACGGCGCCAAGATTGTTTACCAGCCCATCTCTGGTGCGCTGAAATCCACCGAAACCAAACACCTCCCTACTTTCCTGGATGATGTTTCTGGGCATTCTAGAAGGCCCGCATCTTCCTCCGCGTTTGAGGAGGGACTTGTAGACGCACACTAGCGCCACCCGATTCGGCTTTTTATTTTTGCTACCACTGCCTGTGTCCTGGAGGCCACGTTCTTAATACTCTTCTTTTCAGTTATGATGGGCTATTAGCAACAGTAATCCTGCTCTTATTCCCCCGTCCCAACGGTCAGCTCTGTGCGCACTAAATCGCCCGAGACACTCTGGGCTTAATCTGTCTCTCGCAACCATAATTGGGTGATAGCTTTGCAGTCCACCCCCTTGGACTTGACCGCAAGTTCCCCCGACTTACTGCCGACACTGCAAGTGCTACACCGCATTACGGTTATTCAAGCTTTTTCCTTGTTTGTCCTGGGCTCTGCGCTCCAGCGCTCCCTGCGTTTTTTGCTACACTCGAGCTTCCGATTTGTGATTCACCAATGGCCCCACTGACAATTTCGCTTCATGGGGCATATTCCAACACGTAATCACTTCTTGTGTTCTCAGTTCCATGTGCGAATATAAGTAAGTGGTACACTGTAGGAGGTGACAAATAGGACTGCAGTGTCCCATGCACTGCCCGGGTTGATGAGGACACTTCCGCTTCTCGTGAAACTGTTACAACTTTCCAGGGTGATGAGTCATCCGGTTCTATTTTATTACCTCCCCCGGAATTTTCACTGAATTTTCTCCGCTACCGCGGGGCAAGTATCTCGGTGTTAAGGGTTCCCGAAAGTCACCAGTGTATGCTTCCCTCGTGATTGCTCGTCAGTCTTTGGTCTCCGTGTCCGCAGGCGTGGCACCCTCTCAATAGAGGCATGCAATGTCACCTCGACTTACCTTAGTATATCGATGAGCCTTTGTCGCAGATGTTGACTTACCTGTCGTCTTCCCGCAAAACGGCTCAATTAGTCACTTTACACTACTTTTCCGCTGCTTCCTAGCGCTTTTTCAGTGTTAACCTGTATCCTGCTCATAACACTCGTCGTAGACCCTCTTTTAACTCGAGGCGTTTCTACTCGGGCAGCTTGATACTAAATCAGATCAGAAAATCCTTGCACTTCTGGTTCGACCCGGCCTTCGGAGGCTTTTTCTTGACCCCCTGCTTTGTAGAACTTTACCTCACCATTCACACTGCAAAACATTTGCCTCACTCGCCAGCATCGGGAATGAGGCCTCAGCTGTGCCATTCTGAGATACCAAGCCAGCTCCTCCCCAGTGCACATCTACGCATGGGGTGTTTTTCTGGCGTTCTTTTCTCAAGGTTTCTCTGGCCCTAGCGTGAGGCATGTTCCCTCCCCTTGCAACAAGTCCAAGGCACCTCCAAACCAGATCGTCAAGACTCTTTAAGGGCACCAATGTCCTTTTGGTACTTTGCTACATTCTCAAAGGAGCTATGATGAGCGAATATCGCGGAACTTGCCCGTCCTTAAGTTTAACAAACACCGTCCCTGACAGGGCGGAAACTCCACTTTGACCTTAGGCCTTTGAGCTTTTTTGGGCACAGCTGGTCATTTCTTGGTGCTGAACATACCTATATTCGTGACTTTAGAAATTTCCTTCGACGGCTGCAATTTTTATGACACAGCTGGTCAGCTATTTGGAAAGGGAAGCACAAACACAATAACAGTAGAAAGATAAGATTAAACAAGTTTTAAAAAAGACCTTACAAAGGCTGACTACACAGTTTTATCAGCGCGAACTGGCGGGTTCATTGGCCCACCATTCCGTAGTGTCGCAGATCACTTGCCCACTCGTGATGCTAGCAGTTTATATTCTAGCTCGCTTCGGATCCGTCAGTTGAAATAATATGTGGGACTTTGAGCGCTTTCTTCCTCCCTGGTTGGGTTTTCCTACAGCGAAGATAGAGAGGAATGTAAAGATCTAACTTCTGCCATTTCACACCTGGACCTGCTGACCGAGTAGGTTCTCCTTCGCTGGTCGTATCAACATATTGTTGTGATTATGTTGCCAGGGGCAATCCTCTACCATTGCTCCTTCCGTTCTTCGTCGGTTGATTGTTCGTTTGCCAAGCCTATCCCGATTTCTTCCTTATCAGGTTGCTCCGTCTTCAGCCGTACCGATTTAATTCATGCGTATTACCGGACCACGTCAGCAGATTCTGATGTCCCCAAAAGTGCCGCGTCCACTATTTTGCACTTTCCGAGTTTCTACGCATGCGGCTAGGATTATTCAACGCAGAGCAGGCTTTGCGACGGTTTGTGCACTAAGCAACTCGTGATATAGAAAGTATTAGCCTGTATCCATATATTTCTGTCGCTACATCTTCAGGGCAAGATAGCGCTGCAAACTCAAGGGCACCTATTGATCGCATCATTCAGCAGTGCGCAACGTCAAACACCGCGAAACGTGAATAAGTCTTTCTCTATATCACTTTTGTAGAATATTTTATTTCATCCTCGGGTACCCGTCGTATGTCAGAGGCAGTCCATGCCATCCTCGACGATCCCGCACCCTTATATCTTCACCGATTGCTTTAATTTGCCGGCCTGATGCACTTCTGCCGCCCGTTGTCTTGAAGTCTTGAAGTACTACACGGGTTCGAGGCTTTGAGCCCAATTTTCCCGGTTCTCGAGGAAATCTTTGATCTTCTGTCGTATTCACCGAGCTGAAACGAACGTAAAAAGAAGCGGGGGGAACGGGGGTGGCAGCGAAAACAAGATACACATAACATCATGCAGTGTCACACTGTGGACAGTGCCTTAAGCTGAGTGGGGGTGCGACATTCATGAACATATATGCGAAAACAGACATCTATTTTGTTTGTTTTCTGACAAAGGGAATTATTAGGAGAGACCCAGGTAGAGGTCTAGCATTTCCTTGGGGATAGTTTTGTTCTGCGAGAGAACAATATCTTCCAGAAGTGCGTTCCATAGAGTAATAACCCTATAGCTAATAAACTTAATCCCTAGTGAAGTGCGTGGCCTCGGTTTGAAAACCCTTCTGCTGTGACCACGGAGAGAAGATGCTGGGCAGGTGGAGAAGAAGCAATCGCTTTGGCCTGATTGAAAGAGGTGGAACATCAAAAACAGATCACCTCTTACGTGTCTTACTTCAAGGGGATAGAGGCTGGGGAGTGAGAGGCGGACGGGATAGGGTAGGTGGGAAAGACCCCTTGCTGCTTTGGTGGAGACCCGCTGAACTCTTTCTAGGATCTCGCGGTCTCGGGCAAGACCAGAGTGCACTATCTGACTGCCGCACTCTAGCAGAGGTCGGATATACGTGCCGAAAATTATGGGGAAATCATCCTTAGATATGCGCGGGAAGGACCTTCGAATCATATTCAGGACTCGAAAGGCAGACTTGCTCGCAAGTTGGTGATGATGAGAGAAGGACAGGTCACAACCTAACCAGAAACCGAGCACCATGTGCCGGCCAACCCTGGGCAGTGAGGTTGCTCCGTTAATGGAAAGCCTATGACCAGTCTCACTGCCGAAAGACGTGCTCACACATTTGTTGCCATTATCTGGGTGGTTTCAATTCTCTAGCCAGCTTTTTTTCATCAACTGCAATTTGCAGGTTCTCAAGGCTTGAGCCCCAGGGTGTTACATCGTCTGCGTACATGGCAATGTTTGCAGGAAGGGCTGTCGGAAGATCGTTTATATAGATCAGGAAAAGAAGAGGACCTAAGACCGACCCTTGGGGGACCCCAGTTGTTACTGGGGAGGGTTTGGACAAAACATTCCCGACTTTAACCACAAAGGTGCGGTCGGTAAGGAAGCTACGCAGGATGGCCAACACGGAGCCCGTAATCCCGTATGTTTGCAGCTTATAAAGAAGAGGGGCATGTGGGACCTTATCGAAGACCTTAGCAAAGTCGATGAATACAGCGTGTGAGAGCTGGCTATCATCATAGGCTTTCGTTAGGTTATCCCTTACAGTAAGCATATTGGCGATGCATGATTTGCGAGGAAGAAACCCATGTTGGGACGGGGAGAGTATCTTACTTCTACGAAGATAGGAATGAACCTCACTCTTAAGACTTCCCTCAAACATTTTGCTGGTGATGCAAGTGAGACTTATAGGTCTGTAACTAGAGGCAAGATGTCTACTACCCTTCTTATAGATGGGTGCGATCACTGCTTTTTCCAGCTATTGGGGAAAACTCCATCGTTAACACAACGCTGAAAAAGAGAGGCATAGGGAGCAGCTAACGTGTCTGAGGCCTCCTTGAGAATACGGGGGTGGATTAGGTCGGGACCCATAAAGCAATATTGGTTGAGTCGTCGGAAACCTTGTGCGACTGCACCAATGGGCATAGTGAAGCGGTTAAGGGTAGTAGCCAGAGATATCCGGTGCATGGTAGGATGGGATGATATGGGTATGGAGCTAAAAATTGTACGGAAGTAGGAGCTGAATGCCTCGGCTACTTGGCTAGGGGAAGTGATTGGAGATCCAGCACCATCTTTGAGAGCTAGTGGCTTCGGAGCTGTGCTCCTTAAACGGTGCTTGTACTGAAAGAAAAATGCCTTATTGGTCCGTGCTCGATCAAGTACATATTGTTGGGCTGCAATCTGATAGGACCTAATGTCGTCCTTGCATATGTTCCGTACGATCCTTAAATCTTCTGCTTCACAGGCAAGGCCTGTGGCTTTATATCTAGCAAAGCTGCGTGTGCATTTGTCTAGAATGCGCCCAATGGGGCGAGGGAGGGGTCGCCTAACGGCCTGTGGACGCCGAATTGTTGGGACAAATAGCCTATCAGCTAAGGAGATTAACTCTCTGAGATTCTCTGCTATTTCACCAGCAGAGTTACCTGGGTCAGTTGAATTTAGCTGGGAGCGAATAAATGCACAGACTTGGTCAAAATTGGTCCTTTTGGAGGATCTCGAAATTTTGGTTTCTGAGGGAAGAGCAGGCCATTTCACGATATAATCGAATCCAGTGAGAATATGATCACTTTTTTCGAAGGGCGGCTAGTAGTGCACCACGTCTATTCGGAACCGATCATTGGTGATGACCAGGTATATTAGGGACGGCGCGTGTCCTGTGCGATATCCGGTCTGATCTCTTACTTTCTGCACCCATGAGTTCTTCAGTACGAGATCTAGGAGGGGTTCACCAAAGGTGATATCTGAGGCAGCAGCTCTTTGCCAGTCGATACTGGGTGAGTTGAAGTCACCAGTGGCTAACAGATAAGTGAGGTCTGTGTGGCATTTCAGGGCGCCTAATAAGTCTATGGGACCTAGGCTATCAGTTGAATTGCATGCGGGAGGACGATAGATAACACCAAGCAGTAGGGTGTCTGTCCTAGAGGGGGCAGAAGCAGCCCACAAACAGTCAATAAATGAAAAGGTAGGGGTTGTCAGTATAGTGGGGGGTTGGATAGAATTATCTTAGTATATGATGACCCCGCCGGCACTACCTCTACTGGAATCCTGCCCTACTGCAAAGTATCCCGGAATGGATATTTCGGCAACAAATATGTCAGGGGTGAGCCAGGTTTCTGTGAGGGCTATGATCTGAGGCTCCTTATCCATTGCGAGCCGCCGAAGCTCCGAAATCTTATTCAACACGCTCAGGCAATTTCTGTAAAAACACTTGAGCACATGCTCAGGAGTTGTTGCAGATTCGCCAGAGGCAACTGATTTAGGGTTTGAGGAGTGGGAAAGATTGGGATTTGGGGGTGGAAAGGAGGTCATGGGGGAGTCGAGGGCTGAAGATATTTGGGGGTTAGAGTGTAAGCAGACTGTTGGGGGACAGGTAAGTTTTGACGTCTGGTAACCTGGGGGGGGGTATCATACCAGGCTGACGGTCTGCATCCTTCTGTCTCCGAAAAGGGTGGGCTGCCTTTAGTGGTTTGCCCTTCTGCGCACCACGTGATGCCCTGTTCTGAGTTTTCTTGTTGGTGAGCTTGTTTTGCATGACCGCACCAGATATATTTCCTGGTGCGCTAACCTCCTCATCGCAGCTTTCAGCAGAAACAGGTTGCAGGTTTATGTCTAGGCACAATGAAGGGTGAGTCTCGTCCGTTGATATAGTCTTACTGGCTATGCTGGGGTCTGGGATACTTTTCGTAGGCGTCAGGTGTTTAGTGGCACCAGGCCTACTACTGGGAGTAATCCACGACGGGAGATATTGTGAGTAGGAAGGCGACGGATCGTGGGCATGCAGCTCGACCCTCAAGGCGAGTTACCTGGACGACTGGCAGCACTCCGAGCTTAAGATCGGCTTTTTGTAGAATCGCTGGATTAGCCTTCTCTCTGCGGAGCCTTAGGTGAAGTGGCTTATCAATGGATAATCCCTTGAGCCCTTTATTTTCTTCCTTGAGCTTAGCTGCCGATGAAACAGTTCGTTTTGGCTGCATCTGTGGGGCTCATTTCAATGAGGATACCGTGTACCCGGTTGGTGCGTTTGGTTACCAACCAAGTAGACCGACATTTAGGTGGGTGATCCGAGTTGAGGAAGTGACCCCAAAGGATGACACGCTTGGAGCCATTCTCGATGTCTTGTAAAATCTTAGCTGTATCAGGAATTTGCTGCTCAGGAACTCTACACGCCCGATCGGCTGTCTGGGACACCGGGAGGGATTTGATAACCAGACTCCTCAGGCTGGTCAACTCATCCTTTAGGATGCGGACAGTGGCCCTTAGCTCAGCTATCTCTGCAGCCTGACTTTGAACTGCACATTTTAGTACATCCGTTGCCAGCGCATTATAAAGGACCGTTTCGTCCGGATTGAGGAATGGGACACTGGCCACATAGGGGGAATCACATTGCCTCATGGGGAAAGTAGTCTCGTCTGAGCAAGAGGTTATATCGGTGGTGAGGGGCATTGACGTTATTCAGGATCCAGTCAGCAAGGATAAAGATCAACTTAAATGGAGGAGGACGAGCTGTGTTCTAAAAATTTCAAAAACAGCTACACTCACCGAGGGAGACGACCGCCCGGCTGGTTCATTTCTCACTTTGTGGAAGCGATGCAATCCCTGACCGACTTGCTGCCAGGCCAGCCGGAGTCAACTTTCCCTCGGTCCGGGAGGCTTTCGCTCATGTGGCCCTCCCTACTCACCATGACCCTTTGACTCCTACTTTCGTACAGATTGATGCCTCAAGGAAGGTGTCATAGACAGCAGCGGTGGACACGACACCCTATTTACTGACAGCCTCAAACCTGCCGTGATATAATGCGAGCGGACTGGCTAGCTTACGCCTGCTCAAGCGGTACAGTCACCTGTATCTAGAGGCCTATTACTCGCACCACTAAAAGGTACACCCGAAAGATATCCAGAAGTCAGTCCGCCAGAGATCCCAACTTTACCCTGGAGGCGAAGTAGCCACCGTGGCCGCCAACTGCGGACTCCCGATCACTTCGCTAATTTCACCGCAATTTTTAAAGCCGACTGCTAGTGCTGGGTAATGAAATTTCCCACAGGTCTGCTGATCGGCAAGCCCCCGAAATTAAAATCAGTTGCTGTAATTTTATCATCTTACAATCTCCTATTGACCACAGCAACACCGAAAGCCATTTGGTTGCTTGCTATTATGATCTATCATTTGTCGGTGTCCTCTGTCTCTCCCTCCAGTTCGCCATGCTGTCCTTCAGGCTAATTTCTACAGTCAAGCTGTGTATGTCCATGCCTTCGTTGGATCCCGCGTATGTTCAACGAGCTAACCATTCACTGGACAAGGCGACGATTGGTTAGTTTAGGATTATCCTCAGTTAAGTCAAGACCCGCTCTCGTATAGAGTCTATAGCCCCTGGTCCTCGGTTTGTGACACGATAGCAGATATACTCGGCAGCACGCAAAGCATAACTCAAAACGCTGGGGCGGGACAACGTGTGTATTGGAGGAGCGCAACGGCGTACAGAGGATGTACACAGGCGGAGCAAGTGGCGCCACCAGAAAGGGTAATTGTTCAAATAAACAGACTTGTTAGTCTTTGTCATCGAGTGCTTTATTGGTAGCACTACATTAGCGAGACCCTGCAGACGACAACCGGACTTCTGGTCCTAAATAGACCTGAAGCTGCATCCTCTGTCTTGCAGATGCGTGAAACCCGTGGATGCCGAAACCAGGTGCAGATCGAACACTGAGGAAGCAGAAGCCGTCAAGTTCTTTCAAACGGTCGTGCGACGTCACCATCAATAAAACAGCAATACACAGAGGGTTCCTGTACTATCAGCACATTTGATTCACGGCCACAACCATGCAGCTGGAATCACCTTCGTCCATGGTTTTTACCACAAAGTTGTTCAACTGAACAATGACCGTCAAAAGTGGTCGCCAATTGTTCGCCGCTCTCAGGCGCATCTCACGCGCCCTCCGAAACATAGTCTGGTTACCCTCCACCAGTCGCCTCCTCGTTCTCACTGGTAAGGGCGAATACCGTTTTGATTAAAGCGTTCGTACAATGTTGAGCACTTAGGTATCGTGCAAGTGGTTCACATAGTGGGAAGCCCCGGAGAAGGCCTTCAATAAGGAGAGGGCGAGCTAAGGTTTATCGAGCTTACAATACTGTCTAGTAACTTCTCCCTTTGGAACAGATGATTCAGGACTGTGTGCGAGGACGAGGAATACCCTCGAGGACACAACGATGAAGACGCAAGGATCGTGTCGACCACTTCGGTCCAGTGCAAACGGAAATGAACCACCTCCTGTTCAACGTCTTTGCAGGGTTGAGATACAGACCATCAATGCCGCCTTCTCTGACGCAAATGTTGTGCCTCTTTACACACTTACTGAAATTCGGATGGCCAAGTTTAACCCCTTTGTGCATTTGGGGCGTAAGCTTGAGGCTCCCGCTGAAGAGCACTGCACGGAGCGCACATTTGGCATGGCTAATTTTCGAGCCGCAGTCCGGGAGCGATGATCGTGGATTGTGAAAGTTACATCATCACGCGATGAAATCAATAGGAACTTGCAGAAACAAGGCTTTAATCTGGCAGATTTAACCGAATTTGTGAGCCTTGTAATATCATCATATTTGTTTAAATACCTCATTGCCATAGAGCCCTCCAATTGTCCGATCTTGAAATGGCCGGCCCCGACGCGAGTCGAGTATTGTTACTCAATAAAAGTGGAATACCATTGGACGACAAAACTTTTGAAGAAATGTTCAATTATTGCTTGAGAAATGACGCAGAACATGAGCAAATTATTGTCGCATTGAGATCAGTTTATCGATATTCAACGACGGACAATTTACCAGTAGGTTTTGTTTATACTGAAGAATCAATGTCTTCTGATTGTATTCTTGGTGGATCTGTATCTGTGTATCTTACAGAAAGTTATACGGTATTATTTGTAGATGGTGAAGATCCCTCGTATATTTGTAAGCACAGAGGCCACTTCAAAGGAGAAGCTCGAAAATATACAGAACTATCTCAACGAATTTAAGTATCCTTTGGTTCCTTGTATTGTGTACCATTTTTCTTATTTCCTCTATGTGTGCAATAGATGGCTTCGAAGCACAATCCCTTCGATCGAAGCACAATTCCTCAGCCTGTACCACCACGTTCGTTGAGGAGATCAACGAGGAAAAACCGTTCATTGCAAACCGCATATATCTTTGCAGTTCGATAATTATAAGGAAAGAAAATTAAATGTGTTAACAAAGGAGAATGCACAGAGACACCCTAGCCAGCACAAACGAAGTCAAAACCCCTGAACTGGCCCCTGTTCTTCACAGTGCAAACATGGGTCTACGAGAATAGCAATCCCAGGTTTCTGCCCTTGTTTTCGTGGCACAATCGGTGTGAAGATGGTCCTTGTAGCATCCAGCCCGCTCGTAACATCGACTTTCGGTCGGTTTGTTTAGTACCCCTTTTACACGGATCAGCATTGCATTTTTACGAAGGAAATTGATGACCGAAGTAAAGTGTGACGCTTACTTGGCATTCTATTTATGTGTATGAGTTTAATTCATCTAAATGTCCTGAAAACCTCGGTATAGATCGTTCTATTTCATTCCCTCAAAATGGGTAAAATGAGGACAATTAATTAGAAGATCATAAATTAGAAGAGCATCGTAATACGTTATTTGGGTTAGTGAAAGAAATTAGAAAAACACGTCGCGTATTTCGAACGATTGGCACAAACCGCTATCAAACCGTTCAGAAACCGTCCATGAAACCGGTCTGAAGCCACTCAAAAACCGATCGGTTTTTGACCGGTCCCTGGGAAGTTTGTGCCAATCGTTTAAAATGCGTGCCAAGCTTCGTTAATTTTTTTCACCGAATCGAATTACGTATTACGATGCTCATTTCTATCTTCTAATTTATGATCTTCCAAATAATTGTCCTCATTTTGCCTATTTTGAGGGAATGAAATAGAACGATCTATACCGAGGTTTTCAGGACATTTAGATGAATTAAACTCATGCACATAAATAGAATGCCAAGTGAGCGTCACAATTTACTTCGATCATCAATTTCCTTCGTAAAAATGCAATGCTGATCCGTGTAAAAGGGGTACTAAACAAACCGACCAAACACCGATCGTTCTAATAATGAAAACCGATCAAAAACCGACCAAAACCCAGCCAAAAAGCGATTGGTTTTGGAGCGGTTTTGCTACAGTAAATAGATTTGCTGTCCCCATGCTCTCATGCAACGCAATTCCTACCCCTACGACCGATGGCGTTCGTCGAGGAAGTCAATGAGAAAGGACCATGGAGTGCCAACCGCGTGTATTCTCACAGGGCTTGAGTACAGAAACCGCAGGCTGTCGTGTGCCGAGGAAGTATGTCGGGAGTAGCGCTTGTGGTTGCCGCGTGCGCGAAGCGTACAGTTAAACAAGTGGTAG
Source organism: Fasciola hepatica (assembly GCA_948099385.1). NCBI lineage: Eukaryota > Metazoa > Platyhelminthes > Trematoda > Plagiorchiida > Fasciolidae > Fasciola > Fasciola hepatica. The sequence continues at coordinate 37,130,953 of CANUEZ040000043.1, forward strand.
ACAATGTGTGATTGGCTGATCCCTATAAATGCCAGGTCTGCATGAAAGTGCGGACGGTTTTTCCCCCTCGACGCATCAGTTTTCCTCCCGTGAACCAATGGAATGACACCGCGACGAAAACGTAGTGCCTGCACTAGTTCGCCAAAACGTGGGATTATTGTTCTCAAAGACTCCCTTTTTGGCTCCTGGTCGTATTGCGAAAAGCAGGGGCTAGTTCGAGGGATTTAACCCCGTGTTTGCACGAAACCTACCCATCTTTGAAGCCTAGTTAATCGGAAAATACTTATCAGATATATCGCCATAAGTAAAACTAGTTTTAGACATGAGTTTCCTGCGATTTTTCGGTATAGTTAACTAAATATTGCATGCTCGCCAATACCGCTGTGAATACAACCGAGGTAACATCGTTCCCAAAACCCCATCCAAGTATAATACGGATTGTTTCGCACGGCAATAGGAATAGGGCAAGGTGACTTATATTTAGTCTAAAGTGTTCGGCATACTGATGTCAAACCGACCGCACGCAGTTTCTCCTCAAATATGGTTCAATGCAGCTTCAACATCGGATCAGATCACAGCACAGGAAGGCTTGCGCCAAAATCCTATCAGCTTCTCTCACTCGAGGCTCAAGCCTCGATCTGGATCCAGAGATCATCGCGTACTGAGACAGATAAACGTGATAGCATTCGTTCCAGTGGTCACGACAAAGCAGTAGGTTTTTTATTGTCTGACCACCCACCTCCGCTTCCCCAGGTAATAATACTTCTTTCAGAAGAATTCTAATAACTGTAGTGCAGGCTGCCTATTCGCTGAAGATGTGCTAAAACGACGTTTGCGACCTCGTAAATTTGGTTTTTATTGCGTACTTATTAGAGCGCTCACAAGCAACGCAGACGGAACTACCGGCGGTAATCGGTTGCGAGTTCGTTAGTGAGGTGGTTTTATTACTTTGACAGAACTATAAAACGTTATATACTATACAAAAAAGGGGGTATGGTAGAATGTGCGAAGTGTGAAAGGTGCCACAGAACTCTTTCCCAGAGCGTTGGGACGAAAATAGACAAAAAAACGCTCCATTTGCAGGTTTTTATGGATCAAGTATTACAAACAAAGTCAGAGATGTAAAGTTCTGTCAAAACGAGGTTTTTGCTGCAAGGCTTGAACCTCTTGGGAGTCAGAATAGTGTTCTTGGTTGAGAGTAGACGCTAGAGGCCTCATCCTAGAAGAACACTCGCGAAAAGCGCTCCGGTTAAAGAGTCTATCGAGAGAATGAGCATGTCAGACGTGGTAAAACAAGTGAAATGAATGGGTGCTTGCTTTTTATTGGAACTGTGAAGCCGTTCATGGGTTCGGGCCGCAGGCCCTATTACCGACACCTCGGCGGTATCTTCCGTTAAAGATAACTGGTCACCTGGACGAGAGGAGACATGATTACATAAGAGACGTTGAAGGTTGCTGCGAAATAAAGAAATGAATTCTAAAAAGATAAACAATTGGTCAAAACCACTTTGTTTGCGTTAAAAAGGTTTAACAAAAAACAGGTCTCCAAAGGAAGAAAGTAAAAGTCCAGTTATTAGACGACGAAAACCGTGCAACACATATTGGTTATAGTAGTTTCGTGAAATAAACCACTGCAAGAAACATATACGCAAAAGAGAGGATACATGACTATATGCGACGGGGTGTGGTGGTTGGTGCTCGAAGCGTAGATGGCTACTCACCCCGAGAAATCTCGAAGGTTCAGTGGGAGAGACAGAATTTTTCTGGTGCTCACAGCAATCATGCCAGTGGAGTTTTTTCCCCGCTCACCGCGGTGAATGACCTTGTACAGGTTCAGGTAGGTGGGAGTGTCATGGTCGGTCTTTTCAGTAGCATGTGTGTCTTGCGTATGGGTACCCAGTGTGAGAGTAGTGGATCCTGAATGCGGAAACTTACGGAAAGGCAGTTGTATTCATGTCGTTGGCAAACGTGTATTCTGTTAGCGGTGCGAGTTTTCTCCAAAGCGGCGAACGTTTTTAATAGTTCAACAAAGAAGATGATAAACGGCTGAGGTGTAGAAACAACCTCGTTTGAAACAAACCGTCACAGTGATCTACCAAGAAAAAAAATCGCGTCACTTTTACATAAGCGTAAGGATTTATATTTTATTTATGCAAAAAAACGCGGTGTCTGCAAAGCGGATGGGTCTCCTGATCACTCAGCTGCAAATCGAAGTCCGGGGGCGGCTGTGGTTTGAAGGCTGTGTTCGGACTGCTCGCCGATTGGGTCACTGGTTTTGGCATGGTTGGTGTAGTACATGCCAGTTTCTTAAGCGCTGATCACGGAGAGTCCGATGTAGTGAAATTTGACAAAATGGATTTGGCCAGAAAAGCTGGTTTCAATTTGTCTACGGTAACTGTATCTTTTATGCTGTAGTGGTCAATGACGAATGTTTTCTCAGCGTGGGACTTCTTGAATCCGGAGTAGGTAAGTTGTAAAGGACCACGTGCCTCTGTCCAAAAATAAAAAGTGCATACGGCCTTGGAGGTGTAGTTGTACGTAAACCGTCATGTTTTGTTCGCGTACCGCGGAAAGGTGTAACTTGCGCACCCGTCGCGTTAGTTTGGTGGCGTAAAGAGCCTAGTCGAAAGTGAAGATGTAAGTCGGAGGTTTCATGTTACCAGGAGGAGAAAGAGCGCAACCCAACGTGAGTTCGTCTGACGTGGTTTGCAGATCGGCCTTAAGTGCGCTGCGGCAGCCTAGAAGTACTGGTGGTAGTGACTCACTCCAGTCGGTTTCTGTGGGCTGCTAAGACTGCCTTGAGTTGGCGGAGAGAACAATGCACCATTTTATCATCTGGAAGTTGGTAGACAATGGTGTGAATGCGACTGAGGCCTAAAAGTTGTAGAAGACTACCGAAAGCTCCCTCAAAATGTCAGCCGTGGTCTGTAGTAGCCACGACTAGACATCAAAATGCTGCAACCCACTATTCTAGGAGAGCCGGAACGACTGTTTTGCTAGCAGCATTGTGCAAAGGTACAGCTAACGGTCATCTGATGAAGTGATTTGCGCAAGTCAGTGGATATATCCTACATTTTGGCGGAGGCAACATCCCTATCAGGTCAAAATGCACCTGTTGGAAACGCAAGTCGATAGCTGGAAATTTGAACAGTGGACTTTTCGTATGTCTATGAGCTTTTGATTGATGGTACTCAATGCAATTGTGGCCCATGCAATGACGTTTGGACTCATGCTGTGCCAAACATAACTGTCGCTAATGACCTCAGTAGAGGCTCGGGTGGGACAAACTGTGTAGGGTTTTGAAAGCTTGTCGCCAAAGAGCTGATGTTACGACTTGTCTTGAGTGGTCGTTGGACGTATCGCACAGTAAGTGACCTCCGACTGAAGGAATAAGGGGCAGAATAAAGTCGGAGCGGTGCTACGGAGTTCCTCTGCCGCGGAATCATCTGTTTGCGAGGATGCAATAGATCTGAGACTGATCAAGCTGAAGGTGTTGAGGTTCAGACTTCAGATGCGTGGCAATGCATCTGAGACAAGATTATCGACAACCGAGCTATGATTTACATCACTTCTGAACTGAGTGATGTAATCCAGATGCCTAGCCTCTCTGAGAGAGTAACTGGCGCTGTGGCATGCAATTCGGAGGCGATTTGACTACGGTTGGTGTGAACCAAGGATTTCCGTTCCTCTACGATTTGACAGAAGTGACGAGTGGCTAGATGAATAGAATAGATTTCGCGGTCAAAGGTGTTGTATCTGGATTCCGCCGGTTGTAATGTTTTGGGGGAAAAAGCAACGGGTTCCCAAGTGTCATCCAAATGTTGTTGCAGTACCGCGCCTGCGGCCGTGTCTGACGCGTCCGTGACTAAAGAGATTGGGGCCAGTGGCTTCAGGTGTGATAACGGGGCTATGTTGCTGCTAACCTACTCCAGCATAGAAAATGCGTCCTGTGCGGTTTCTGTGAAAACCAGCTGCTTCGTTTTGCCTTTTGACATCTGTGAGCGGTTGCATTGAATGAGCGTATTGTGAAATGAAACGCCTATAAAAGTTGACTAAAATATCGAAAGGCCGTAGTTGCTTGAATGACGTAGGTTTTGGGTAGTCGGGGATAGCCTACACTTTATTTGGCAGTGGTATGGTCCCTGTGGAAACTTTTATGGCGTAACCACATATTAGACAATTCTTATATTAGCTGTGACTCGGTGTTGAGACATGGGGTCTGAGTGTTTTCACTGGCTGCACTGTGCCGGGCAGCAATCGATGCAGGGTCTATGATGGTGTCTAATGAAGCAACGGTGACACTAACAAACGCGCGGGACTATGAAGCAGATGTACGCGCCTACTGGAGGACTTTGTCTGGGTCCCCTAAGCACTTATCTAGGTTCGGGCTATGTATTAGAACGGTTACAATGCTTTAGGCATAAAGCGGGAGTTGATGCATCCATAGCTGACGCAGGACTGTATCGTCCTTGGACGGCGTACCCACTAATGAATGCTTTTTCCTTAACAGCTATGTGCATCATATCTCACAGTTGGACTTTGGAGAGAACTGCTGGATACGCTTCTCCTCTGACGTTGCCACGTTTGTGGGAAGGACTTCTGGGAGTGTGTAATACGGGTTATGCTCACTGGGTTCACAGCCATGTCCCTTATCTGTGAAATTATATTGTCCGGGATACCCGAGAGGAGTTTGTTGGGTTGCTGCCTAGAAATGCGAGTTACTTGGAAAGAAAACACAGGAATGACGATAAAAATTTCGGACCTTCAGATACGAAAGCCAGTATTTTCAAGTGCGTTGCGTGGCACTCCGGTTCATTACCAGGTTTACGCCATATGCCTATTGCGGAAAAGGTGTTTACTATGAAAATAGATTATTCTGAGATTCTGGAGTTTTTGGCCACGCATGATATGCAAAAGCTTGAAAAATACAAATAAGTGAAAATTGGTCGGCGAAATGATGGCGACCCAAAACCAAAAGGAATGTGTTTGTGCCTTCAGCAAAAATGCAGTGCAGCTAAAGGTTTCATATATATATATATATATATATATATATATATATATATATATATATATATATTTATATATAATCTAACCACTGATGGACAAAATATTTGATCGATAAAATGACGTATCTACCAACGACGTGACCTTCACTGATCACCGGGGTTCAAATAATAAAAAGATGAAGAATGGAACGGGAGCGCCAATTATAAGAGGCATAATCCTTCATCTTTCATAGTTACGTCCCTCGAGTAGACCAACGAGAAAAAAATCGTAGAGCACCATCGGCTTTTATCCCCATTGGGCTTAGGCACAAAGACCGCACTCTGGCTCGTACCAAGTATGTGAAGTAGCACTCACGGTTGCTGCGTGTACGAGACGTACAGTCAAACTAGAGTAGACAGGAGGTGATCAGCTGATCACTATGCCGCAAATAGCTACGAGTGGGGGCCAACCGGAGTGTACAGTATAGCAGCCTCTGCTTTTAGTTTTAGGAACCTTCCGCCAAGCCAAGCGTCACACTCCACTATGGTGATTTTTGAGCAATAAGGGCAATGTCCGATCACCTTATTTTCTGATTTTGCTCCGGTTTCTCCCATATGGTCTCGCCTCAAGCGCAGTAGACGTTTTTTTTTCTCATGTGTGGCCGTGTGTGTTGTGATCCGTGGTGGTTTCGTCGAACGGTGGTAAAATGAGATCTTACAAATACGGAGCCCCATTTTCACCCGATTAGTCTAGCAGGAACGGAATTCCTAATTAATTGTCTAGACGAAATAAGCAGAAACTACAAATCGGTACCATTGGCATCAAACCATGAACTCACAGCCTAACATTTTATTTTTTGGCAGTCTGGGGACAGATCCGGCCACTTATGGTGCAGCCTGTGCTTGAAATCGGAAACAGATGACTATCAAGGCAGCTTGTCCCAGGGATCTGCTACCCAATTTGCAGAGGATTTTGGTCCAACATTTTTAATTTTGAATTCGTGATCCGTCACGCCGTCCATGAACGTAGGGTGGAAAATTGTGTGGGGATTAACCTGACTAATGCCCATCATAAACTTAAGTGCTTTAATTAGCTTGCCTCTCAACCTTCTCCTTTTCACGGAGTATAGATTTAGATGAGCTAGCAGCTGTACATATTTATGTAGCCGCACTGCTAATGCACGTGGGAAGTGTTCAGCCCGGGGAATGCGTTGCTTCTAAATGAGTGGAAAACCGCATCACAGAGCACATCCTGTCTGTGTGATCTCTGATTTCCAGGGAGGCCAAAATCAGAACATATTTTCAACTCAGGGTTCATAAAAAAGTATGCAATAGGTCGTAAAACTTTGGAAGCTGCAGATTCACGACACGAGAAAGACCTAGGTTGAGAATAGGCATAATACGAGCCCCGTAACTAGAAGCGCAAGGGGTAAATATATAGTGAAAATTGAACATGCATGCTCATTTTTGTTACAGTTTGCACTACATTCAACCTAAGCGTTCCCAGATTTTAATTGTTTTATTTGGACGGACAGGGTATAGGACTGGAAAGCTGTACGAGAACCCGAAAATATTACTCAAGATGTAAAAAACCAAAGCAATAAGTGCAACGGTACAGTCTGATTCCAATCAACTAAAAATAGTCTTAACCGAAGCGCGTTATCTCCCCAGATGGTTAAAAGCACTTGGCAAGTGAAGCCTTCTTGTTTTCAGAGGTAGACAGCAGGTGCACCTTATTACAAGTGCGGGCTTACGTGAGGGCCATACAGCAGTTTGAAGACGTCCAAGGGAGTTGCCAAAATGAATGAAGACATGCGCTGAGCATCCTTCACGCGAAAAAGACTATCTCTGTGTGAGTACGAGTAACAATGACGTTGAGAACTCCTTCCTCAAGTGAGCGACGCAACACGGTATTCCTGAGGCGGCAGTCCACTGTTACGTCTTCTCTGCGGATTCTAATGTGAAAAAGGATCGTTAGACCCTAAATGTTAAAACGAAAGACCATGGTGTGAAGGCCTCACTAGTGATAGGTGATTCCATTTCAGTCAAATAGTTCCAGTTTCAGCATATACAACCACTCACCCCGCACTTCTGTGCTCCGGTTTCAGCAGTTACTTTCTAGCATCGTCAAGCAAACCGTAGAAAAAATTGAAGCATTGAGTGAAAACAATCCAAAAATCAAGGTTATAAGCAAAAACTGCGAAGGCAAAGAAGGAGTCCGAATGCAACTACACCACTGACCGCGACACCTAACCATATCAGTTATTGCCTCCAGCCATTTAGTAGGCGGACCACGTTAACTCCAACGTGGAAGTCTAACACGTCCTACTAGGCCAAGTCCACTGGTCAGGGTTTTCATATCTTTTTGCCATGTCATTGACTGACCACCTCGACTTACCTTCCAATGACCGCCTGCCTCAGAAAACAGCGTACGCTGAGGAAGTCTATCCGTAGGCATGCGTAACACATGTCCTAACCACCGTAATCTGTTTAGATTGAGTACTCGATCCAGAGACTGACTTCTGGTTCCCAACACCTTACGCCGAACCTCAGCACTGCTGATGCGGTGTTCCCATTATATTCGGGCTGTGTTGCGGAGACGCCGGTGCTCGAACACCGACAGTCTTCGTCTATCTTCTACCCTCAACGGCTGTTTCGGAACCGTATAATAGAACGGACTTAACCGCCACATTGTACACTCTACTCCCAAACAGACAATCGGATGTCACGCCGACGCCACAAATGACGGAGATTTGCAAAAGCCAGATGCGCCCCCTGTATGCACGATGACGCTCCATCCGACACCTGTCCCTCTGATAAAATGTAACTGACCAGGTAACAAAACTTATCTACTTCAGCTAGAGTTTCCCCTGCCAACACCAGGTTTAGTGTTGAGCCAACCCAGTCCTACAACAATATTTTACACTGTGAAGGTGCAAAACGCACCCTAAACATTGCTTCCCTGTTGTTTAACCTATCTAAGAAAGTTTGCAAACTTAATTGGATCTCCACTTAGAAGAACAATATCGTTCGCGTATCCCAAGTCACACAGTTTACTACCTGAGCAAAGATCAACGCCGCTATTCTCACACGAGGATGGGGCTATCTCAAGAATCAATTCAATCACGAAATAGAAGAGGAAGGGTGAAAGAGAGCAACCCTGGGGAACACCACTTTCCGTGGTGAACTCGGGGGAAAGATCGCCGTAAGCCTGAACTCGGCTTCGGCCGTTCACATACAAGCATTGGAAACGAGAGGTAAGCTTCTCTTCAGTGAGAGGCAGCGCCAGAGAACTGTGCGGCCCACTGAATCGAACGCCACTTTCAAATCGAGAAGGGCAGGGACTGTGGGAACATCGAGGACATGTTTGTGCTCTAAGGTTTGCTGAAGAGTAAAGATGTGGTCGATACAATCACGACCGGGTCTGAAACCGGCTTGCTTCTCACGCGTGCACATTTCGCAGGCACTGGATAATCGGTGGAGAATGAACCCGGTGAGCAGTTTAGACGCTATACTTAGCAAACTAATTCCTCCATGGTTTTCCCAAGAGGACTCTTCACCTTTCTTGTAAATCGGCACAATCACCGATTCACACCATTCCCTGGGAATCTGTTCGCTAACCCAGATTACCCGGAGGAGCTTTGTTGACTCCAAAACCTAAGCTTCTCCCCCGTCCTTGAAAAAAGATGGAGACAACTCATCTGGTCCAGCAACTTTGTACTTTTTCAAGTAACCTATCTCTCGCATATTCTTCATTTCTGATGAAAGAGTGATATTCACCTGCGTCATTTCGCCGGCAGGTATATCCGGAAGGTCAACTGTAGAAGTGGGCTAACCTTAAATTTTTTCACCCAACAGTCCAGATGACGTCCCTGAGAGTGAGTCAGTGAGTCGTTGGATTCCTCGATTAACTCATTTACCCCGAGCTTCCATGGAGCGGTATCTGCAATCAAACGGTAAAGGTTGCGATTATTGCCAATAGGGCAGCCTTCTCAATTTCCCTACGCTTCGCAATCTACCACCGCTCACGGCCATTTCTCAGGCTTCGAGTCAGCTTGCGCCTCCTGGGTTTACGCAGTTTGTAGAATGTGGCATCCGGAGGGACGGGTTTGCGAGCATCCAACAGAGCAGCCGATGTCGAAGATATCCATCGTTTGTGAGGCCTACTTGAACCAGAGTCCTGTGTGGCATTAAACATAACACAAAAGGCTTCCTTGATCTGTTGCCAGCGTTTATCTGGTTTGTGCACATCCAGCTGCGTCGATAACCTTGCAGGCAGCTCCGTCTGTAAAGCAGATCCTTGGTTATCAGTTAAGAGCAACTTTGCGGGACGGGTGGCATTTACTTTGGTGCGACGATGAACGAGACGTAAACAGAAGCGATCAAGTATCAGAGCGTGATCTGATTCTACGGGGGCAGACCAAAATGAACGACCATCTTCAAATGATCCGCGCCAGGGATAGTTAATTACAATATGGCCAATCTGAGTCTAAAGTTGTGAAGATGTAGGACGCCATGTCAATTTATGCCGCATCTTATGGCATAAGTTTGTACTTGCCACAAACAATCTGTGGTCAGGACACAGCTGAGTGAGACGATCGCCCTTATCAGTACGATTGGCTGGGAAAGCAAACGGGCCTCTGATGTGCCTTTCGGGATCTCTCAAATGACCACGTTGGACGTTGAAATCCACAGCAGTGACCCCCACGTCTGTTGAACGCGCGCTTTGAAGTTGCTGAGACAAATCCTGATAGAATTCGTCCTTGGTTTCATAGGAGCTGCAGCCAGTGGGCGCATATACAGACACGACGAATAAGCCTTGACGCCTTAGTCGGTTGCTGATGGCATGCAGAAAACCATCCAACCGAACTGCACACAAACGGCTGCTGACTGGAATTCAGTCGTGGTGCATGCTCAGCTCTCATTCTGCAAGCAACCCCAACGGCGGCCTGACCATGAGCACTAGATACCGGATCACCCGACACACGGAGAGTACAGCGAGAGACTGATGTTGTTTCTGGAGTGCTAAGCGTGATCACAGAAGTGGGACTTTTTACGCGCGTTCCAAAAGCACAGCTACATCTGTTTTGAATGTCTCAAGGGTTCTAGCAAGGGCAGCCTTTGGCCAATCTGACAAAGTGTTTTGCACTTTAGAGGCAGCCAAGTGAAGTAAACATCTTGGCTTAAGGAGTACATTCGACTTATGCCTGACTCCTGAACTACTGCTTTCTTTGGGGCCGCAATAATTCATGGCGTTTTGCATCGATATTGAATAAGGAAAGGAAAAGTTGGTAAGGCCTTTTGCCAGAAAGACGCCGGAGGTTTTTGGCGAGTGATACTTTGCGACCGCTCACACCTCGCAAGGGATCTCTTTGGGAACCCTAACCGGAGCCTTTGACTCAAAGTCTGACCCACAAGGCAATGGAGCGTTCACCCAACACGGGAATATGATCGAAGCGTCTGCGAAGGAACTTCTTCTGATCTGTCATGTGAGACCTGATCGTTGCATGCATCTTGTCTTGTCTTCGCTGGTGCTTTTCTATCGATCCGTTTTTCGGATTCAGTCCTTAGCCCCATGCACCCAGTGGAGCAAGCGGGACGTGGACGGGGCAGCAACCGTTGGGTTGGGTGCTGCCCGTCTTGGGTGAGCGATAGCTGCCCAATGAAGTACGATCATTTCTCCCACCGTCGAGAGAAACTACAGGTACTCCACTCCTACGTCCATCTAGTGGAGGTTTTTATACCAGTAAACTGTTTCTCTCTGTGCTTATTCGCTTGGGTGTCCTATCCATGGGCGTACAGGTTAAATCCAAATGTTGTCCATCAACTGGTTCAGATACTAGACTCGTCTAGCCTGTACACGTCGAGCTGTGAGAAATGACTGCGTCTCCGGCTTAAGGAAGTCATCCTGCATAGCTCTTTGGGTCATGGAAAAAACGCAAGCCATCATACCACGCCAAGGTGCACTCTCGTCATGATGGGAGTCGAATGGTGTGCAAGATCTTCAGCGCTGGTACGGAAAGGCCTGTGCTGGGTCATTTAGCAGAGCTAGTAATGATAATGTTATCTTGACCGAGCATTGTGAGGTACCAAAGGTGACTGTATAGCACATGGAATTGCGCGAGCAGAGTGGAAAGGTTCTCCAGACTAGGAGTCATTCAGTATAATGAATCAAGAACCGAGCATTGCCAAGCCTGGAGTTTGTCAGGTGTTTTCTTCAAATCCTTGCTGAAGTTTATTGCAGTACCTCTTGACCTTGGTAGTTGATCAACATTCACAAGCGATTCAAGGGCTTCCAGACACTACCTGTTTTCTCTAAAAGGTTGGTGCTATGTGCATAGTGTTAAGGATGTCCACTGAAGTGGAAGACCGCAAGCCGACTGTAGAAATGAAGTCTACCGGTGGGCGATTGGTGGCCGTGGAGTTTGCTTCACTCTTGAGCAACGCAGCAATCACCGTATTCTTTGTTTCTAGAGGACATCGACAAATTTGAAAATCTGATAAGCGTTGGGGTGAGCTGCTTAGCTAATTTATCCTACATTATTAAGCGAATGTCGTCCGTTCCCGATGACTGAAGAGTTTTGATAATCTGAGGGGATTTGCAACCTCTTTTGGGTTCGAATTACACCGAAGTTTACAAGTTTCATCAACTCAGCCAGTGGAAATTGACGAATATTTGCAAATCTAACTTTACAGCTCCTTGATTCATTATCCAGCTATAACTATACTGGAATGCAATTTTTTGAAGTTGACCGCAAGGCGACGTTGGAAAAGTGAGCAGCCGGAAGACAGTTACGTTTCATCTTTTAATAGACAATACGGTCTGGCCAAACTGATGATAAAAGCAGCTTTGCCAATTAAATGCCTTGAGGCTACTATTCTGGGAATGTAAGTCTGCTTCCTGTTTCTCAGACTGCGCAAAATTACTAGGTATATGACACAAGGTCTTAAGGAATTTCGGCGGTTCACCATTTCTTTTACTTCGGAGTTCAAAGAACAGCCTTTCAAACACGTGGTTCTCGGTGTTTACGCTTCCGGTAGATTTGGAGCTCTTGGTCTGAGCCGACGTAGCGACCTAATGTACAAACCTCTGGAATTTCCGGTAATTATCACATACACTGATTCTGGGGAACATCTCACAGACGCTTTACTCATTAATACAGAGCTATTCACTGGCCTATGCAAAAAATTTTCACCAACTGGTTCGTGTGAAAATAGGACTAGTGATTCCACATGAACCGCATATATTTGAGACCATCCCTTGGAAGGTAAGAATTACCTGTCAATGAGCACTAATATATAATTTCATAGGGCCTCATCATTTCCAAATCACTATTACGTCGATTGGAAGAGATGAAGCGCGTACTGGATCAGTATTCTCGGGTGGTGAGTTAAAATCTGATCTCGATTTTCCAAGTGTAAATATTTCTAAAACATTTGGATCACCTCAAAACATTGTCAAAATCTGCCAAACATCAATACATTTCTAAAAACAATTTACTGAATGAAAACTAAAATGCGTGGCCAATGAAGCCGTTTGCGGATATACTTCCCCTTAAGCTCATCACAGTTAGCTAAGCGAATATTATCGCAGAAAACAGATGACTGGGCTTGGTTAATTGGTGTTATCCTCCAATTTATTTGAAATATAAAAGCGGCAGTTGTATGTAGACTAAAATATATATATATTCTTACACTTTTGAATCAATTTCGCCAAACGAAGATGCACATACGAATCAATAACGGGTTTTCTGTGGATAAGTTATTTTGTCCCACTTTAACCAATGTTCTATTTCACATTCAGAGAAAACGAATGGGGTTTGTTTTTTCTCGAATTAAGTTTAAAGATCCATTGATCTTGAAATCCTCTTATATCCTCTCATTCTTCAACGTCATCATTAAAACATTCCAATGCATTATTAGTCGGTAACCTCTTCCCTCGGGTTCAGTAAAGTGAATTTCATAATTTCTTGTTAGATTAGGCAGTCGCTTCGGATAAGAACGGTACTGCCCATAACAGAAAGGGACTCGAGAGCGAAGAGCCAAATTAGACATAGGCTGCTCCATTAATTATGGTTATTAAGACTGTTATTCTAATTTCGGGGGAGATAACCTTGACACAAACGTTTTTTAGTTATGACTGCGTGTTGAATACCAAAGAGAAATGACAAAAGTCTTATTAGAAACACAGGTTTAATCAAAAGAGTAAAAGATCATCATTTTGTTAACGGAGATGCAGCTTGAGCTGAAAATCCGTTTTCTTATTTCAAAAATGCTCACAGCAGCTATCTCCATCAATATTTTTCATGTACACCTGCTATAAATAGAGGTTAGAAAGTGCAGCATTTACTAAGGCTTAAATTATCCTCCAAAGTAAATCACGAAACCCAGGAAATCTCTCACTTTTGTAGGTCATTTGGTATTTCAATATGTGATTTTTGAATGAAAATAGAAATTGACGACAAGTGTTCTCCAGAAGTGATCCCTAAACATGATATCTTCCTCTCAAAATTCGGATAGCTCAGGGGTCAAATAGATGTGCTGCTTATAATGGAACATTCATTGCGACTGCCGGCCTTGAGCAGTCAGTCTAACAGCACACCTGAAATAATATCGAAACAGCAATCCACGAGACCAAAACGAAACTGGTCTAAAGGATCCAGAAGGCGCGTAACAAAACTGAAACGCTTTGCTAAACCTTCATGCACTGTAGTCCAGAGCTCCGTTTTCGCAAATGGTGTCGGGATTCCCTCAGACATTATCCCCAAACCAAGGTAAGTGACAGGTTTGGTTTTTGATCCGGTGATGAACGTCTTAGGATTTGTTATAACGCAGATTTGGAAACAATGTAACTCCCAGGATTGGGTTTGATTTTTTCACTGATGTTTTTGCAAACCTCGAGCCTAATATTTCACTCCGGCTAACTTCAAGTTTTCTCTCTGAGGAAATTTAGCGAGCAGCTTTGAACTACTAGTGGGCAGGACTTCTGGCTTTCTGTTCAAGCGGGAATAACAAAGACCCAGTGATAAAGCACTTTTCATCTGAACAAATTCGATTTGCACTCGAAACAGAGAGACATAAACAATGAAGTCATCGATTTGTAAAAAACAAGCCAATCCAAACGAAGATACATCTCGTGTACAGGACAAAGCCAGCCTCTAAATTAATGAAATTTCAGTATGTATTCTTATTGTGATCATACGGCTCCATACTCCGCAACTTGTATCACATCAGCATGCTAAGGAAACAAGAACACGCCGGTACGAGCTAAGGGGAAATCTATATTAGTGATCACGTATCGCGATAATCAGAGCACTTATTCTGGCCAAGCCTTGCTCTAGCTTATGAAGGAAGTCATCAGATTGTCAGCCTATCCGAACGTTATTCAATCTTGCGGATTTGATGAAGGTGACTGGCCGTTTGTTTAACCTGAATGAACGATTATCTGCGAAGGCGAACACTGGAGCGACACGTTGCTGTACGCTGAACTTCGGCTCGTGTCTCACAGAAAGAACTCATGACTACTTTTGAATCCAAACAACCTTCCCACTTTGAATAGACCAAATGTTATCACATTAAAGATGTAGTTTTGGTGTGGTAGGCAGCTGATTGCAACAGATACGTCTAAAACATTATCACACTACTTATTTTGTGTCCATTTTTTGTTACATGCTTGCGCACGATTGCAATGTAAAGGGTACATTCCACAGCCACAAAGACCCGCCGCACTATTAAAGATTACCAAAAATAAGACTCTGAGTGGAGAAGCACATAAGGTCCCAGTAGATCAGATGTGGTAATGAGCCGGGCGATAGTGGATCACTGCCTTCCAGTTTCAAACCAATTTGCACCGCTAAAAACGAGATTGTTCGTACTCACGAGGACAGATATTGGCCTGCAGTAGCAGATATTCGGGTATTTGGAAGCCAAAAACGCTGACCATATCGGTTTTTCACTTTAATCCTTTCTGGATAGCGTAACGTGATTGCATCTGAATACAGTTGCTGGCGGAAGATAGAGCTGGGTCATCGAACGCGCAATGTGTCAAAGGTGTTTATCAAAATCTGGAGAATATCTCAGTTGAACTTTTTAGAAGAGGACTGCAGCAATTATTATTATTACACTGAGTTAAGCATGGCTGTATAATGCTTTTCAGTAGCCAAAAAGTAATGAATAAATATCTGAAAACCAAAAGAGGTCAGTAATTTAGACAAATCATAACCCATGGTGGCTAAGACAAAACGAAGCGACAAAATTTACGTACGGCGATAATCTGGAAGGAGATCGATTCTTGAAACGGGTAAATTAATGAGACTAACAACCAGAGAACTGCGATGAACATCGGTTTTGAAAACTATTGAGACTATGAGAAAAGTCGCAATGCAGCGGGTGTTATGGTCTTTTACACAAATGCGATTGATACAGTTACATGACTATTAGATAGGCCTGACACTCGAGTTCTGAAGGCTATACCAGGAACAAGATTGATGGTACGCAAGCCTATTCAAAAAAATGTAGTCCCTATATAGTGGGCCGACTAAAACAATGAGAAAACAAAATAGAACTATGGGGAGTATATACTGCTGTACGCAACGAAAAATGACAGACTCCGAAGCACTGAACTGCCGTGGTTTTTTGATATGAAACGAAAGTCAACTCAGTTTTTCAGCATGAAAAGGCTACTTATCTCGCAGTATAAGGCCCAAATATTTTGCATGGTCTAGCCGTGTAAGAGTAGCCGAGTTTACGGTAGCAGCATTCTCTATAAAGCGGAATCGGAACGTGAGGAGAATGTACTCTTAACATATAGAACTATCCAACTAAAAGCCAGTGATCGTAATTCCTCAACCTATGCGGGATTTTCAGTAAATTCATCTAAATGGGACTTTGGATACAAGCTGAGCAAAAGGCAACGTTATTGGTATATCCAAAGGGACGATACTGATAAGCCACTAACGTAGGTTGAATATGAAAAAAGAGCAACTCGGGAAACATGGAACATTGTGTTCTTCGCGAAAGTCTTCCAGCCATGTAGGCAAATAGTTAAGACAAGCAAAACATTCCATGTTTTTGATTAGTAAAAGGCACGGTACACAGCAAACACTTGTGTAGTCAAAATAAACTGCAGGCACTACTACATCAAGCATGGAACCCTGGGGTTTAGGAGCAAATTAGTATTCGTCAGTAGGGCGTCCGAAAGTGTTTTAGAAGCGTGGCGGAAAAGCACGTTCAACCAACTTTAACGTCCATGAGAAGTGTTATCGGGAGAAATGTCTCGGTTTTCATTTGGTTGCATGAGCCTTTAGACGCAGACTTGATCGTGACAGGACGCAAACAGCAAGAACGCATTACGCTGAACTTAGCAAAGAATACCTACTTGGATGCTAGACTGGAACCACCGTAGCTTATAATTAGCACCAAGATGAAAGCACAAATTAGCGCAGCCGGCAATTTAATCCGAACCCTTAATTTGCTTAATCACCCATAACATCGTTTTAACAGTCATGTGTTTGCTTGATCAGTGATTTTATTTTGTTCTGATCAACAGTTTTGGAAATTAGGTACATTATATAAGGCTACAGGGTAGCTCGATCAAAGTAATACCGAACAACCTACCCAGGTTTGTAAACGTTTGTGGGCACACAGCCATTGTTCCTACATCAAATATTTAGTTGCTTTATGAACACAGCCAATTTCACACTAATATCGACAAACGGATCGAAAAATATGAAACTAGTATTCCTTCCAGTGTTGATAAAAATAAATGGTTAGGAGATCCGAGGACTGATCCCTCATGAAACGGCATCCACCTTATCGTTCCTTTTCAGCACAAAGAAATCGGATCCATTCTATCAGATCCGTATATAAACTCGATGACTGGTCCAGTGCAACCCAAAAGGAAAGAAAAACAAGCATCAGTCAAACGAAGTGAAAACAGTTGTAAATATCGTTCCTTCTTTTCTGATGCACAGTCGGCGGTTGTAAGTCACGCTTCGTCAAAGCGAATAAAGACCAGTAAACTGAGCCCTCAGTTCTATTTTCTTGATATAGGTGTCTGGTGGTAAGATCAGTGCACCGCATGAGCAAAAAAACTAGTGAACCCAGATTGTACTCGCCTTGGACGGTAGCCTATATTTTATCTACAGTGACAATGGTGATTTGCAGTTAAAGGTTTGTTGGCATAATAAGCGTCTTAAACAATATTGTGAAATAAGTCAGTATCTTCATTAAACGGAACTCAAAAGTGGACGAGGTGATTGTCACCCCATTTTTCCACACATTGTTGAATCAGTCTCGAAGCCCGTTTTGCGCAAAAGCCTAACTTTATCCAGTTCTTCGTTGGTTGCGCCATCCGAAAATATTCTCAGAATACGGGCCATTATAAACAGGACGGAGGCGTTCTCACGGCGCGTTGAGGCGAAGCTGCAATATTCCCACTGACTATATTTTCTTCATGTGAATATGGCGTCCAACGAGTCGCTCAATTATTGCAACAATGTTTGTGATAACATACAGTTTATGAGAAGAAATTGACGGATCGGCTATCAATTTTATACGCCTATCTCTCTCACCATTTCGATAAGTCTATCAAAAATGAGGCTGTTTGCCAATAATGGAAGACACATCCTAATTTATTGCTAATGGCAGAGAGTGATAGAATTTTACCTCCATGATAATTCTGCAGTAGGTAGCACTCCAGTTTATTCATTAGTGCCTGTCCAGTGGGATTACCGGTTATACGTTACAAATGGTTAGTTTATTCTATACCGCTTGTGGGCAACGGCAGGTCAAATACGCTGATTGGACTTTTGTGACCCGATGTGAGGAAGTTTAACACTCATGACTGCCGAACAAATGACTTTCCGTTTGGATGTCAAATAAGCACGTTGAAAATACTCTTTGTATCGTTTCTTCTCTCGAGAGCTTTTAGGGTTGGTTGTCGGTTGCTATTTAAGGCGAACTGGGAAGTGAGCGAAAATATATATTTACGCCGTCACAAATGAGGTGAAGTCGAAACTCGAAACAGTAAATGACAGAAGGCACAAGGAACGATAGGGATCATATTGTGGCATGCTGAAATAGACGCTAATCGTATTTGTCATTTCCACGCCCTACTTCTAGACAGATACAGCGAAAAGTGCGGCAGTACCGAAATAACCAGTTGGCTACGGATAGGTGAGGAAAAAAGCAGTATTACGTTCAGCCCAGTTTTTTTTAAACTGATACAAAAACAGCATGCAAATGTAAGATGAAATGAAATGAATCCGAGAGAGGTAAATGCAAAACGCAAAACACGCCTGCATATGAGGCAGTAGTTTATTCCAAGGCACAATTAATGAAATGCAGTTGAGACTAGCACAAGTTGTGACTAGAAATGCGGTGCACTGGCACAGTGAATCTTCGTTAGCATGGGACAAAATGACATGATATGTCAGATGTACCAGCCGGGTACGGTTAAAGGTCATCTTTATGTCGGGCGTACAAAGAATAAATTAAACGCAGCGTGGCCTTCAAATCGTGACGCAATACATCATCCGCGTACCCAGAACCGAGGCTTATGCCTTCCACATCTTCAGCCAACTGTAGAGCCAGTTGCAAATTGGCCAATCTCTGGGCATGGGAAACCGGTGTTATGTGGTAGGCGTGTAGCGGAACAAAAAATCCACGCAGTAAACCCATTAACAGTATGAAGTACACACCGTCGTCCATCTGCATGTTTAATGTGAATCGGAAAAGAATGAAAGGCACACGGCAAGATTACCAATAAAAAATTCATACATCATTGGATTGCTTGGTAAAGGAAGTTGGGGAAAGTGAACCCCGATGATCTGGGTTCCAGAGCATGTGCAAAAGTGTCGTTTGTGAGAAACTACTTAAAATGCATCGTCTATCCAAATGACTGCTGCAAAGATTGGTCAAACGATTACCGGGATTACTCGAACCATTTAGGTAAGATGCAACTGAAAACCTTAACTCGGTAAGAAACAGAAACAGGATACCGTGATAATATGGAATAAAGCAATGCCGACACAACTTATTTCAGGCTGATAATCCAGCTAAAAGCACTATGAGCAGCGGACTGACCACTAGTGACGGGCATCAAGAATTATGATTCTAAAGCTCTAAAAAACAATCAGAGCAATCAAGCGGAATGGGGAATA
Organism: Fasciola hepatica; assembly: GCA_948099385.1. Taxonomy (NCBI): domain Eukaryota; kingdom Metazoa; phylum Platyhelminthes; class Trematoda; order Plagiorchiida; family Fasciolidae; genus Fasciola; species Fasciola hepatica. The sequence continues at coordinate 37,150,100 of CANUEZ040000043.1, forward strand.
AAACAAGACAGATGCCTGACCTATGCGGATCTTTTTGTACACGTTTAAGTATGAGTGCAGTGAAAGGGGTATACCCCATTGACTTGGAGTGAAAAACTGCATAAGGACCCAACAGGTCGGATGTGGTAACGAGCCAGACGACAAGAGACTAATTTCTACAACTAATGTGACTGGAGATGGCGGGATTCTAACCTTTGGCCTCTGAGGCGGTAATCGAACGCACCAAAACACTCGACCAGCACCGGTTCCAATGTGGTTATCCGATCCACGTCTTATGATAAGGCTGCTATAGGGTATGCCTCTTCCGATTCACTCACGCTCAAGCATGTTCTCACTGAGAGCTAGCAACTACAACCACACCTGGTGCAAGGCTACTGATTCATTGTACTGAAGTGAATTACAAGCACATAATAAAAAAGACGCGGTACGATCGCGGTTAGTGGTACAGATGCCACCAAATGTAATAATACTAGCATACTTCGAACTTGCCTCCAAATGCCTCAATATGGTCGGGGGTGGGTGTCTCAAGCTCCGATATTGCTACTCGTCCTGAACGGCTCTCGAAATGCTAACAAGTGGCCGTGCGTCTGACAGCCTCTGCCGAGGAAGTCCTACTGACTGCCTTCTCATGGCGTAGGCGGTCCCACTATAGTGAGAGGACGAAAGCGAATGCCCAGCGCTTTCCACCGGGTTGGTCGACTAATATTCAGTCTCGGGGAGATGGCTAAACCCTAATTTCCAACCAACCATGAGTGGCGTATGAGGTGTACTACGGTATGCTCATCGGCATCTGTGGCGGAGAAGTGCACTGGGCACCCAGGATGTTTGGCCTCATCCGAAGGGCGTATGAACTAAGCATCTGATCACCTGCTCTGAGTGGGTTACGGACCCAAAAGTTCGTCTCACTGCCTTGCAGGTTAAGCTTCGGATAGCTAAAGGCTCTGGTTGTGGACTCCTAAGAAAACCACCTGCTTTGGCTTTGACAACCTGGCAGTGTCGCGCCCACAAACAAATCGTGGACTTGTACTGTCTGCCCCTTCCTCCCCGGCTGTACTTTGTTCTGTTTGGCACACAGTCTGAAATCAGGAGGGTGTGTATTTTATATATATATATATATATATATATATATATATATATATATATATATATATTCTTCGAATTTTGCTTATCCTTTTTTTGAATATATCACTGGGTATTTGACAATAAGACAAAAGAAGAACATGAAAAAAGCTGTCAACGTAAATAAGTTTCCGTAAAGCTTTACTCTTAACCACGGATAATGGAATAGTCTACATAGTGCCGAGATCACCACAACAACCGGACTTACTTCGGTTTCCAAATTACTAACCGAAAGATTCACTTTCCCCAAATGGCGGTTAACAAAATCCAACAGGGTCTGTTGAAAAGCGGCCAGTTTCTCAGGGACCGCGCAGTCAACAAGCGCACTGATAGCATCGTGGTCGATCTCGGTATCTGGACCCAGAGTGCACCCAAAAGAACGGGACAGAGAGATCAATCGAAGAAACCGAAAGTTTGGGGATCGACTAAAAGTGCATATATATATATATATATATATATATATATATATATATATATATATATATATATATATATATATATATATATATATATATATATATATATATATTGCGATAAGACACATCAAATAAGGCTGATCCAGTGAACAGAATCTCAGCTTCCAGTTGTAGCGAACGAGGCCAACCGAGTGGTCCTATAACCCACAACTCCGAGTTTTCTATTTTTATCCTTCTGCTACTGGCTAACTTATAAGGTTATAAGTATACATTGAAATTTATGAATTCCTGGATTAGGCTATCAAAAGACCATTAACTTTTTCGCAACAGCATGATTGCGGCTGGCCTTATTCCGTCTTTTTTTCACATTGTGAACTTCATCTCAGAACCAAAACCCAGCTCTCGTGTCTGAAAAACATCTCTTCAGCTGTTTTTGAAGTAGATGAATAGACAGAAGCATTAACTACTTTCGCCCAAAGCGCGAACCCCAAGTGGATTTATGTGAAATGGAGAAGAACGCAACCTCTGATATAACTGTCAAAATCACACGCTCAAACCCCTCCGATGTATTTTGAAGTACTGTTCCTTGCAAATGTGTGGATGCAAGCTAGTCGATGTCTTGTCTGTTCTACAGCTTTTTATATAACAAATAATAAATGTATGAAAAAACAAAGAAAAGCGAATCGATAATGTCTACAATACAGACGGGTGATGTTTAAACAGTTTCAGGGTGGAAATGTCATTTTCCAAAAAATCAATTCGAAGAAATGTTTCCCAGATAACCGTGAAAAGAAGAAACGACATAGCAACACTTCAACAGTGAGCGCAGGTATGATACAATCGATCACGTACCCAAAAATGCACTTTTCCATCAGCAACCCAATATTACCACTCCCGATCTGGAAGGAGTTCTATGCCATTTTGTTCGAAGAGAATTTTGATTAATCGATGGTATTCCCAGAATACTTTGCATCATACGCACTAGTCACCATTGTGATGTTCAAAATTCAGTAGCACAGTGTTGTCGGAAGTGCTTGTAATCAGTCCGTGATGAGTTGCTCAATAACAAACGTTTATGTGACATTACATGGTGTATTGTTCTTTCGATACACTATGAACGGCGGTCGGCGATTCGACACACTAGTAGCCAATTTTTATTTTTTAGAGCGCTGTCAGCACACTTAATGAGCTATCACTATTGTATACCATTAAAATGAAACCAACAGTCAGTGGCGTTCTCAAGTAAATCATATACCTTGATAATCATCCGTATCCGTGATTGATTGTGTTTGACGACGGTGTTGGAGCACACCGTTCAGTTTCCGGACAACGAGTACAGTCATTTGTACACCACGAGGCAAACGAACGGAAGGTGCGAAACGACGCACCAAAGCGACTAGAAGACGTAAAATAGCAACCAGATCACGATCGAATATGGCCGAAATGGACCAGTGTTGTGCAGCCCACACAGAAGACAGGTTAAGTGCCGTGTTGATTTCGTCCAGGACAAGCTGATGAATGAAACAATAGTAAAGCATGATATCTTGTGATAATAATTGTGAATACAGTATGGGGAACAGGACGGTTCGAATGACAATCCACAGCACAAAAATAACGCAAAAAATGAGGAAGGATGTCGTTAGTTAAATCACATAACCAAAAATGCACAACCTTTACCTTGAGTCTTTGTCTCTGACCAATTTCAGTTTGCGAGACTTCTGGATGGTTGATCTTGATGCCCATCAATTTTTCTATCAATTTCTGCAAAACTTGTCCGTCGTACAGATCGGATTCGAGGTCACGCACTAGAATACGATCCTCCACTAACTCCATATTAATCCATTCAACTAAAGCGCGCATAGTTTCCTGTACCAGAGGATGCTCCTAAAAGCAAAATGGAAAGTAAGAGTATATGAGTCAGCTTTACACCTTGCACGAGAGGGAGGAAACTAACGCTTGTGCGCATATGGCAGGTCATTCACCAGGATGATCAACAATGGAATGCGTGAGTGCAATCCACGGGAGGTATTGTCCTCGTGTTTACTGTCACCGCAAAAACGCTATTGCACTGTTAACCAACAAAAAATGATCAAATCATAATCAAGTTTGATTTGCTACTAACTATAGATAATAGAGATTAAATAACGAGGGGGTATTAGAGAAAAAGAATTGAAAACGACAGAAATTTACACGTAAGACAATATACAGTCCCCCAAACAAATACGAAGGCAGTAGGAGGTTATATTTGTGTAAGCACTATGCAGCTGCACGGTGCTCCCATGTTTTTTTACTGGCATGTTAAGCGTTGATACTGCGTGATGATAATCCAAAACAAGGGTGTTCAGTTGTGTACTCTAGCGATAGCTGGGGCAACTGGAATCAGGGTGCTGGCCCCTGACTTTTGTGCTCAAAAGCGTTTGGTCCAGGCATTCCAACTTTCATGGCCTACGAGGCCGAAGGAATCTATCGTCCTGTCACCCATAGGGTGAGTGTTAGACAGACCAATCACACGACAGGGCTGATTTGACTGTGACGAACCTTGCCCATGACTGGTGTTTATTCCATGTCTATTCGCACGATCTTTTGTCTAGTGCCTTCCATGTAATTCGTAAACGGCTTGAGACTGAATTACTGAAAACATTCGTTTCATCAAATTGGACTTAAATATTATAGAGTCACTTACATTAGTACGTGGTGCTTCTTACAAATGCTGTGCTGTGGGATGAACTTGCTCACCAGTCGGTTTCACCATAGCAACAAAAGTTGATTGTATCAATGCAAGGAAAAAGGAATCCTGCCCTGTAAATGGATCTTGCTCAATGGTTCCGTCGAATGAAACATAATGTCACGATCACGAGTGATCACTGAAGGTTTTACGGAACGTAGTTTACATTTGACGTGTCTTATTAGTTGAAAGAAGATGAGACAAAAATAGTCATATAAGAAACTAGTAGTAATACAAAATCCCGTAAAACGAAGGCTGAACCACACAACCGTCAACCTGAATAATTAGACTAGGGAAGAAAAGCTGCGCAGAGCTCATTAGATAACTCATGGTATTCAGCCGACTTACTTGTTGGGAAAAGTAGTATCCATTTTCAGTGAGTGACGCGTTATAGTGTTCGATGTCGCTGTGTACATGAGTTAAAACAAGGACAGGTAGTCCTGCGGACGCCTGAAAACATGGCCAACCAACAACACCCTTCAAAATTCTTCGCTGCAGGTCCCAGAATGAGGGTTGCCAATTTCCTGTTCCCTCTAAGCACGAACAGGCAAATTTATTTAACTATAGAGCTATCTACTCATTCACCCTTAGATTCGATCTATTAATATTTGCAATCAGAAACCTGATATTTGTTTGACGCACACGTTCCTGAAGTTTACTTGTGAACCGTTTCCATTTCTGCCCAAATCAAAATCTTTTCCTCCCCATTGACATCTTTTATGTACGTGACATCCACTGCACTTTCTGTCCTTTAAAGATGAGTAGCTGTGCAGTTTTTTTTCACTCAGCCCCAATGACCCGCATTCCCGAGCTTGCTGTTCCGAACCGGGAGTTTGAAATACACGATTGAAAACTAGTCTTTTTATAAACAAAAACTTCTGAGTTCTGTCCTTCACATGAACCACTGGCCTCTTCTATATTTTGCTGGCTCTTAGAAACCCAACTCGTTCGCCTCAATCGCAATCTCTGGAGAGTTCACAGTCCATAAATCTCCAAGCATGGAATTGGGACCTTCGATTCCCAAATAATCTTCCGTACCCTTTTTCATCTTCTTCATTCACGTCTTCTATCGCGCAGGATAGCGTGCACATCCCCGATCTGCCACCAACCTGTAACCCTCCTCTATTTCCCAAACCATCTAACTTGGTTCGTTGGACCAGCCTTATCAATTTTAAACAAAACCTCATCTGTGACAGTTCTGAACTGTCCCACAAACTCCAGTGAGAGGACTATTCCGCCTTCGAATCATCTCGGTTTATAAGTACAAAAACGACAGCCTATCTACGATGAACGTGGTCATAACTAAATCTTGACCCATACACCTATTGGTTCACCTGTAATTTGCAGAACAAACCCAATTGGTTTATTTAGTTCAGATGACAGTTGGCATTTGATTGATTCTTAGGTCCACTGCGTTCGCTCCAATCTTGTCCTCTATTCAGAATAGGCGAGGACGTGCTGACTGTTCGCCGAACTATCGTGCTGTCTACTAAACGAGCCAAGCCGTCTGTTGACAATGTGCTAACCCGTTCCCTCACAGTGAACTCACCCCGCAATCCTGTCGCACCTTCTGACTCTACGCAACTGTTGAATTACGTGGTTCTCGTTGCCACCAGACTCGATCATGCATGCTAATCCAGCCCACCCACTTCAGGTTTGCATGTAACAGAGGTTATTTTTCAAAGTAGGTCTGCACTTATACCCTACTTTTCTAAAACCGGGAAACAATACTCGAACGGCCCGTTAATAACCATGTGCTCACGCCGCCGGCCTCATACAAAAGGCATTTACACGATGATTGTGTTCTTCGAATTACCCTACCAATATCACACAGGACAAAGGAGAACTTCGTTTGTTGTAAAGCCAACAAGCGAGCCTCCAGTCCATCAGTAGGTCGTTCTGGTTCATTAGTTGCCATCCTGTGCTCCTTCAAATTTGAATGAATCCGGTACTTGATATTCAAACCCACCAAAAAAGCTAAAATGTGTGCAATCAACCTTACTTTGAACTTTCCCCTTATTCAACCCTCCTCACTCCAGGACCTAAGCCAAACTATGGACCTGTTATTTTCCTTTACAACATACAAACCGTAGTGTTGTTATATTGCTGGAGTTAATGATTCGGAGCACCGAACGTTCGAGTTAAGAATATGATAAAAATGATTATACCAACTACTGCATAATTCTCTAATTGGTTTATCATCCTAATGCTTCTTCTCTTTTAACCCCCCAGATTGCATGCCTTAATTGTTTGTTGAATAGAGCCTATTCTTAGGTCTTTGATTCTTCCCATTCGTAACGTTTCAATGCCATGCTAGTTCACAACAATTTACTCAGCAAACAGATGGATCGAACTCTGCGTCCCGAACGTTTTTAGGGTGATCCACATTACTTAACTGCTTCTACGCAATGGATTCATCGAGCGGATACATTCACTTATTTTCAGACGAAACCCTCGCACTTATCAACAATCGCTGTTTTCCTCACTTTCTAGCCGTCTATGCCTCGCTAGAAGAAATCAAGAAGGAAATCCAGGTCTGTTATTGCAACTGTTGACGAAACTATTCCTCTCGTGCAAGACGTCTGTTATGGAAGGTACATGGGCACTCCAGAAAAAATCGTGCTGGTTGGAGAGCTACTCTAAGAAATCATACTGTTCCCAAAATGCCGATTCCGTCAATATTACTCTCAAACGTCCGTTCCCTTTTCGGCAAATTTGATGGAGTATCCAAAATCACCTTGCAAAATGAAGCGGAAGGGGTCGGCGCAACGTCCTTTAGGAAAGTTGGTTGTACAAAGAAACTGATAATGATGTCATCCATATTGATGGGTTTGAAGTTTTCAGGGGCGATCGGCCTGTGAACCCAGGAAACCGAGGTGTAGTAATCACATTTTTCCGTTGTAGGCCATGCAAGTCTTCTTAGCTCTTTTTCCAATTCAACCCGATGAAGATTAATCGCATTGCAGTTCCTTGTAAGCTAACCATTCTAAGTTGGCTTTGGCCATCTTGCCCTAATTACTTCTTACGTCGCCCAAGATACTCCCGCTGATGATACCGGTCAGTTTAATGACAGCCTTTCCAACTATCTTATTACAAGTCCTAATTAGTCCTTGTGCATAATAGGAGATGATTTCAACAGACTTCACTTGTCCTTTTTAGCCACCTTGGGTTTTTGAATTTCGTGCACTTCTCAATGCGCTTCGTCGCCCTTTTGGATTCGCTGTTAATTATTTATCCAAATATTTTCGCAGTTTTTAGGCGTGCCCCATTAGCACTTCTGGTCGCTGTACTTTACTTCTTCGCCCTAAAATTTGTTGTTAAAGCAAATTTTTGACCAACTCCGTGCATTCATTTCGCACTGTCTGCAAACGAGCTTGCGCCCCTGAAATCTCGATAAGCTTAGGGCAATTGCTGGCTCTACTGGTTTTTCCATTTTCCTTAGCCGACTACCTTAACTTTTGCTGACTTGTTTTGCCCCGTGAAGACCTATTATGTTCGATCCGATAGATCCTTCTCCCCTCGCTTAAAGTGGCTCCGTAGAGCTAAAAAAAGGCGTACAAATCGGGCCGGCTTCATGCTACAAAAACGTTGTTCACACTCATCAAGACTGATGTGAGAAATCTGAATGATCTGTTTATAAACACAGCGCTGGCGCAACAGGTGGAATACCCTGAAACAGATGTGCTGTGCTGGCCCAAGCTGAAGTTAATCGTCAAAGGTTTGAATCACCGGTTCATCGTTAACTTCGACACGTTATCACTCCCCCCACCCCCTCCATACATTGAATCCCATGAACCCAACCTCGTTACACCTAGTTCTGTTCTTAGAGTTCTGCAACATGAGTGGTGTGGTGAAAACGCAAGCAGAGTGCTCACGCCAGCGGAGCTAAAATACTCCACAACTGAAAAAGAATGTTTGGCTATCGTGTGTGCGTTGGAGAAGTGGCGACCATATCTGCTAGGTCAACGATTTCATATTGAGACTGATCACAAACCGTTGGAGTGGATCAAAACAACAAAGGATCCTCGAGGCAAACTGGCCCGATGGACATTTCGTCTCCCGGAATTTGATTTTACCGTTGATCATGTCGCGGGAGTGGACAATCACAAGGGCGATGTTCTGTTCCGTTCCGAGGAAACAGATTCTGACAATGAGATTATTACTGCAATCAACATACTGCAACTGGAGAAAGATCCCCAGGGACTGGTAGATTAACAACGACAAGATCGGCAAATGAAAGGGTGCAGGAACCGGCAGGTGGTGGGACAATGACAAATGATTAACAACGCGTGTGGCGACCAATCTAGAAGCAGCTCCATCTGAATGCCACAGGTGTCCGGGTCGAAAGGGTCGGTGGTCGTCGTGCCTGAAAACATGCGCAAGCAACTAATCAAAGTGTCAGGAGTTGGCCCACACAGGCTACAGTCGAACATGACTTACTTCAGTAAAGAGTGTACTAGCCAAATGTGCGAAATCATGTGATGAACCAGGTCTTGACCTGCGAGCGATGCCAACTTTTCAAGTCTGATTCGCGAGCAGCTCAGTGTCGAATACTGATTCCAGTTTCAGAGATAGGAGAATCGTGGTCCATTGATCTGACGTGGCCGTTTCCGAAGTCACCCCGAGGTAATCAATACCTAGTGGATATGACCGGACATTTCACGCGTTGGATCGAGGCCGTCGGCGTTCATGATTGACTCTCCAATACCGTTAGTGTGGTCGTAATGGAACGTACCGTAGCCAGTCACGGGGTCCCGAAATCAATCATCACCGGGCAACCTCCGTGTTTTGAGAGGACGCACAACACCGTAACCTCTCCAAACCAATGGCTTTGCGGAACGGAACGATCGCACTATCAAGGAATGGTTGGCGCCAAAAGGAGGAAATTGAGGGCAGGCACTCGCATTGTTGTTGTTACCACATCGCGCCTCCAGGCAGACCAGCACGAAATATTTCCCGTTTCAATTGATGCACGGCAGGATAGCGAGACTGCCCGTTGACCTTGAAGTGGACCTATGACCATCTTCCAGATGAGACCCGTCGAACTACATCACGCAAGAACAGACGCACAGCAGAACTTGAAAGGACCTCAGGAACGCTCAATGAAAGCCTCCCGTATTCAAATTACAGTGAAGTCGTTCGCGGTGGGTACTCGGGTAAAATACAAGCAGCGCTTTGGGGGACAGAATAGTGGCCCTGGGTCACGAGAGAATCTACCTATATGGAGACATCCGTATTCGATCTTCGAAGGCCGCCACCCGGTCTATAAGATAGAGCGCGCCCATGAAGAGCGGCATGTACACTGATGTGAGCTACAGCGTTGGTATGAATACCCCCAACAAAGCACGCCACGGAGAGAGTTTTTGGCTAGATGAGGACACCCCACAGACCAGATTGGAGGTGGATCTGAAAAGAATCCGCAGTACACGGATCGTTTTTTCTCAGGAAGGGGGGCGTGCATACTACTTACTGAATAGGTAAGTAGTTCATTCCTCCACACACAATTATGGACAATTGTGGATTGACAACGAATGCGACTACGTCAGACGGACCGAATGCAATAAGGCAAATGAGGGCATTCGAACCATGTCATTGCATCCCCGACTGAATAGCGACCGTTCTCGAGTGGACCGGACAGTTATTATGCGAGTAAGCATTATTGTAACCCTTGATTGATCTTGTCGATGTCCGAACGAGCGATTCCCAGTGAGCGACTTTTCTGCGCTGCACGTCTTGTGGATTTATACCAAATGTCGCCGTGGCCGGGATGAGAATCCCGTGGCCGCAGCCCTTCGAGGACGCGTGGAGGACTTTGATGACGTGAAGGGGATCCCGTTAGGATGGACGGGACATGTGTTACGCATGCCTACGGATAGACTTCCTCAGCGTACGCTGTTTTCTGGGGCAGGCGGTGATTGGAAGGTAAGTCGAGGTGGTCAGTCAATGACATGGCAAAAAGATATGAAAACCTTGACCAGTGGACTTGGACAAGTAGGACGTGTTAGACCTTCACGTTGGGGTCCACGTGATCCGCCCACTAAATGGTTGGAGACATTAAGTGACATAGTTAGGTGTCGCGGTTAGTGGTGCAGCTGCATTCGGACTCTTTCCCTGTTGTCTTGATTTCCCCTTGATACCTTGACTTTTATCTTCATCTGTATCACTATGCTTCTATTCTTTTCGCCCTTTACTGGACGATGCCGGAAGGTAGCGACCGAAACCAGAGCACAGAAGTGCGAGGTTATTGGTTGAATAAACTGTAACTGGTCGGATCGGGGTAAGTTGTTGGCCCTTCAGGCGCTACTGAACGGCACAGCGTGTGTTTCTGGATGCGGAGCGAAGAGCCCCTGAGAAGATGGGGTGAGCCGCCACGAAGAATGCCCTGATCGCTGGATCCGACACCCTTGCCGACCGTCAGGTGATGTGGCAGTTCAGGGTGGCCCCGCTTGGATTTGGTGCGGATCCATTGGTGCATGCCGTCGGCCTGTGTTCGCTCTTGTATCGTGCGTCGCCCACGCTGGACACACAGGCACGCACTCCGCTTCTGGCGGACCACTTTGTGGACAACTTGCCAGAGTCCATGCAAGGCCGAATACGTATCGTCTGCGTCGGGCACAAGGTGGATATTTTGCAGTTGGCGGAGGTCGTTCGTAAATTACCCAATCTCGACACGACGACCGCAAATGTGGCTAACGCAGAAGGGTTAAGACTAGAGAATGAATGCATTAAGGAAATATCACGGATGATTTTTCAAAAGAAGGGGGAATCGGCGACTGTAACAAAACCGAATCAAGCCCGGTGTTTTTACTGCGGAAAAGTTGGACATTTTTGGCGTCAGTGTCGCAAACGTCAATAGCACGATGCGAGAAATAAAAATCTGAACTTCTACTTATCGTGTTCTCGAAATCAGGTCGTTATAGGGGTAGTAGATCGTGGGGCTGTATGGGGACAAGTCGAGATTAATGGGCGTAACGGAGTATGTAATCTTATTTGAATCGAATGGAGCATGCATGGACGAGGAGTCCATTTGTAGAATCATCATATGATTCTAAAAGTGGACCCCCGTCCATGCACGTTTCATTCGATTCAAATGAGATTACAGCTGCATACCAACTGTGGAGTGCTCAAGTATGAGGATGATTGGGCGGAAGAGTACCGGGTACGCACACCTGATGAGCGGCAATAACCGCGAAACCGGTCGTGTGCTTCTGGAGAAATTTTATCCTGTCATCCAGATACAATCCAATACTACTCATATCGGAGATACAATCCCACACTGCTCGCAATAAAGTCTGCTTGACAGATACCAGGGTGGCGGCTTCGTCGGCCAGGCGTGTCCCAGATGAGAAAGTGCAGGCATGTGCCGCGAAAGTCAGGACGGTCGGAAGACACACACTGAACACAGACGGAACGGCACAGAGGACGGTTCGAACAAACAACAGAACCTTGATGCATGAATTTATAATATCACGCGACACCAATCAAAAAATACTGGGCGCCGATCTACTACGGACACTGAATGCGGTGATCCAAGAGAATATCGGTTGAACACGAAGTTTGGCTCAGTACCAATTGTTCGTCAACCATCAAAGCAGACACGTGGGTCCATTGCAAGTGAAATATGTAGCAATGTAAGCCCGGCGTTTTAACTGACCGTGAAGAAATTCGCGGAGCTGTTTACGAAGGATGAAGAACGAAACGGTTTTTGTGGTTGGATGGAACACGAAATACCTACGTTGCCTGGAGCTCTTCGACCGTATGAACCTCGTCGTGTTCCCGTCCATTTGGAGTATGAAGCAAAGCGACAAGTGAACAATATGCTGGGAGAAGGAGTTATCGAAAAAGCGCGGAGTGTATATAACTCGCCTGCGCTACTAGTGAGGAAGGCCAATGGAAACTCCCGATTTTGCGTTGATTTTCGACATGTAAACGACATAACAATACACGGGGCGGTGTTGGTGCCTTCTGTAGCGGAGGTACTCGATAAACTGCAAGCAGCCATCATATTTTCAGTGATCGACCTGCGTTCGGGATACAGGAAAGTCTCAATAAAGAAGGAGGACCAAGATGAAACAGAATTTACTGTCGGGGACAAGCAATGCCGTTTTCTGAGGATGCCATTCGCTTCATCGGGAGCGCCGTTTACCTTTCGTTTGTTAATGCCTAAATTTTTGGCAAGACTAACAAACGTTGCGGTCTACGGAGATGATATCGTGATCTACAGTGGGACGGTGAACGAACATGTTGTACATTTGGAAAACTTGCTGAACAGCGTGAAGGTAGCGGAACTGAGAATAAACAGACCAATGTCCCAGATAGTGAGACCGAAGGTTACCCCTCTGGGCCACAAGGTTGGCAACGGAGAACTGCGACCTCTTCCCGAGAAAATTCTCAAACTGAAAGAATTTCAGTACCGACCTCTAAAAGATCATTGAGACGGTTCCTGGGTTGTGCTGCATATTACAGTCGATTCGTGGAAAATTCCACATCTATTGTGGAGCGTTTGTAAGCCCTTCTCAAGAAGGAGCCCAAATTCAAATGGAGCACGGGGGCACATCAGGCGTTCTGTCGAATCCAATGCACAATATCGAAGGAACATCTCACGTTGCAGCTGCCGGTCGGTGGTGAGGCGTTCGCGGTCAGTACAGACGCAAGCGATGTAGGTGTCAGAGCAGTGCTAAAGCAGATGAGTGGTGTGGTGAAAACGCAAGCAGAGTGCTCACGCCAGCGGAGCTAAAATACTCCACAACTGAAAAAGAATGTTTGGCTATCGTGTGTGCGTTGGAGAAGTGGCGACCATATCTGCTAGGTCAACGATTTCATATTGAGACTGATCACAAACCGTTGGAGTGGATCAAAACAACAAAGGATCCTCGAGGCAAACTGGCCCGATGGACATTTCGTCTCCCGGAATTTGATTTTACCGTTGATCATGTCGCGGGAGTGGACAATCACAAGGGCGATGTTCTGTTCCGTTCCGAGGAAACAGATTCTGACAATGAGATTATTACTGCAATCAACATACTGCAACTGGAGAAAGATCCCCAGGGACTGGTAGATTAACAACGACAAGATCGGCAAATGAAAGGGTGCAGGAACCGGCAGGTGGTGGGACAATGACAAATGATTAACAACGCGTGTGGCGACCAATCTAGAAGCAGCTCCATCTGAATGCCACAGGTGTCCGGGTCGAAAGGGTCGGTGGTCGTCGTGCCTGAAAACATGCGCAAGCAACTAATCAAAGTGTCAGGAGTTGGCCCCCACAGGCTACAGTCGAACATGACTTACTTCAGTAAAGAGTGTACTAGCCAAATGTGCGAAATCATGTGATGAACCAGGTCTTGACCTGCGAGCGATGCCAACTTTTCAAGTCTGATTCGCGAGCAGCTCAGTGTCGAATACTGATTCCAGTTTCAGAGATAGGAGAATCGTGGTCCATTGATCTGACGTGGCCGTTTCCGAAGTCACCCCGAGGTAATCAATACCTAGTGGATATGACCGGACATTTCACGCGTTGGATCGAGGCCGTCGGCGTTCATGATTGACTCTCCAATACCGTTAGTGTGGTCGTAATGGAACGTACCGTAGCCAGTCACGGGGTCCCGAAATCAATCATCACCGGGCAACCTCCGTGTTTTGAGAGGACGCACAACACCGTAACCTCTCCAAACCAATGGCTTTGCGGAACGGAACGATCGCACTATCAAGGAATGGTTGGCGCCAAAAGGAGGAAATTGAGGGCAGGCACTCGCATTGTTGTTGTTACCACATCGCGCCTCCAGGCAGACCAGCACGAAATATTTCCCGTTTCAATTGATGCACGGCAGGATAGCGAGACTGCCCGTTGACCTTGAAGTGGACCTATGACCATCTTCCAGATGAGACCCGTCGAACTACATCACGCAAGAACAGACGCACAGCAGAACTTGAAAGGACCTCAGGAACGCTCAATGAAAGCCTCCCGTATTCAAATTACAGTGAAGTCGTTCGCGGTGGGTACTCGGGTAAAATACAAGCAGCGCTTTGGGGGACAGAATAGTGGCCCTGGGTCACGAGAGAATCTACCTATATGGAGACATCCGTATTCGATCTTCGAAGGCCGCCACCCGGTCTATAAGATAGAGCGCGCCCATGAAGAGCGGCATGTACACTGATGTGAGCTACAGCGTTGGTATGAATACCCCCAACAAAGCACGCCACGGAGAGAGTTTTTGGCTAGATGAGGACACCCCACAGACCAGATTGGAGGTGGATCTGAAAAGAATCCGCAGTACACGGATCGTTTTTTCTCAGGAAGGGGGGCGTGCATACTACTTACTGAATAGGTAAGTAGTTCATTCCTCCACACACAATTATGGACAATTGTGGATTGACAACGAATGCGACTACGTCAGACGGACCGAATGCAATAAGGCAAATGAGGGCATTCGAACCATGTCATTGCATCCCCGACTGAATAGCGACCGTTCTCGAGTGGACCGGACAGTTATTATGCGAGTAAGCATTATTGTAACCCTTGATTGATCTTGTCGATGTCCGAACGAGCGATTCCCAGTGAGCGACTTTTCTGCGCTGCACGTCTTGTGGATTTATACCAAATGTCGCCGTGGCCGGGATGAGAATCCCGTGGCCGCAGCCCTTCGAGGACGCGTGGAGGACTTTGATGACGTGAAGGGGATCCCGTTAGGATGGACGGGACATGTGTTACGCATGCCTACGGATAGACTTCCTCAGCGTACGCTGTTTTCTGGGGCAGGCGGTGATTGGAAGGTAAGTCGAGGTGGTCAGTCAATGACATGGCAAAAAGATATGAAAACCTTGACCAGTGGACTTGGACAAGTAGGACGTGTTAGACCTTCACGTTGGGGTCCACGTGATCCGCCCACTAAATGGTTGGAGACATTAAGTGACATAGTTAGGTGTCGCGGTTAGTGGTGCAGCTGCATTCGGACTCTTTCCCTGTTGTCTTGATTTCCCCTTGATACCTTGACTTTTATCTTCATCTGTATCACTATGCTTCTATTCTTTTCGCCCTTTACTGGACGATGCCGGAAGGTAGCGACCGAAACCAGAGCACAGAAGTGCGAGGTTATTGGTTGAATAAACTGTAACTGGTCGGATCGGGGTAAGTTGTTGGCCCTTCAGGCGCTACTGAACGGCACAGCGTGTGTTTCTGGATGCGGAGCGAAGAGCCCCTGAGAAGATGGGGTGAGCCGCCACGAAGAATGCCCTGATCGCTGGATCCGACACCCTTGCCGACCGTCAGGTGATGTGGCAGTTCAGGGTGGCCCCGCTTGGATTTGGTGCGGATCCATTGGTGCATGCCGTCGGCCTGTGTTCGCTCTTGTATCGTGCGTCGCCCACGCTGGACACACAGGCACGCACTCCGCTTCTGGCGGACCACTTTGTGGACAACTTGCCAGAGTCCATGCAAGGCCGAATACGTATCGTCTGCGTCGGGCACAAGGTGGATATTTTGCAGTTGGCGGAGGTCGTTCGTAAATTACCCAATCTCGACACGACGACCGCAAATGTGGCTAACGCAGAAGGGTTAAGACTAGAGAATGAATGCATTAAGGAAATATCACGGATGATTTTTCAAAAGAAGGGGGAATCGGCGACTGTAACAAAACCGAATCAAGCCCGGTGTTTTTACTGCGGAAAAGTTGGACATTTTTGGCGTCAGTGTCGCAAACGTCAATGGCACGATGCGAGAAATAAAAATCTGAACTTCTACTTATCGTGTTCTCGAAATCAGGTCGTTATAGGGGTAGTAGATCGTGGGGCTGTATGGGGACAAGTCGAGATTAATGGGCGTAACGGAGTATGTAATCTTATTTGAATCGAATGGAGCATGCATGGACGAGGAGTCCATTTTTAGAATCATCATATGATTCTAAAAGTGGACCCCCGTCCATGCACGTTTCATTCGATTCAAATGAGATTACAGCTGCATACCAACTGTGGAGTGCTCAAGTATGAGGATGATTGGGCGGAAGAGTACCGGGTACGCACACCTGATGAGCGGCAATAACCGCGAAACCGGTCGTGTGCTTCTGGAGAAATTTTATCCTGTCATCCAGATACAATCCAATACTACTCATATCGGAGATACAATCCCACACTGCTCGCAATAAAGTCTGCTTGACAGATACCAGGGTGGCGGCTTCGTCGGCCAGGCGTGTCCCAGATGAGAAAGTGCAGGCATGTGCCGCGAAAGTCAGGACGGTCGGAAGACACACACTGAACACAGACGGAACGGCACAGAGGACGGTTCGAACAAACAACAGAACCTTGATGCATGAATTTATAATATCACGCGACACCAATCAAAAAATACTGGGCGCCGATCTACTACGGACACTGAATGCGGTGATCCAAGAGAATATCGGTTGAACACGAAGTTTGGCTCAGTACCAATTGTTCGTCAACCATCAAAGCAGACACGTGGGTCCATTGCAAGTGAAATATGTAGCAATGTAAGCCCGGCGTTTTAACTGACCGTGAAGAAATTCGCGGAGCTGTTTACGAAGGATGAAGAACGAAACGGTTTTTGTGGTTGGATGGAACACGAAATACCTACGTTGCCTGGAGCTCTTCGACCGTATGAACCTCGTCGTGTTCCCGTCCATTTGGAGTATGAAGCAAAGCGACAAGTGAACAATATGCTGGGAGAAGGAGTTATCGAAAAAGCGCGGAGTGTATATAACTCGCCTGCGCTACTAGTGAGGAAGGCCAATGGAAACTCCCGATTTTGCGTTGATTTTCGACATGTAAACGACATAACAATACACGGGGCGGTGTTGGTGCCTTCTGTAGCGGAGGTACTCGATAAACTGCAAGCAGCCATCATATTTTCAGTGATCGACCTGCGTTCGGGATACAGGAAAGTCTCAATAAAGAAGGAGGACCAAGATGAAACAGAATTTACTGTCGGGGACAAGCAATGCCGTTTTCTGAGGATGCCATTCGCTTCATCGGGAGCGCCGTTTACCTTTCGTTTGTTAATGCCTAAATTTTTGGCAAGACTAACAAACGTTGCGGTCTACGGAGATGATATCGTGATCTACAGTGGGACGGTGAACGAACATGTTGTACATTTGGAAAACTTGCTGAAATGCGTGAAGGTAGCGGAACTGAGAATAGTGAGACCGATGGTTACCCCTCTGGGCCACAAGGTTGGCAACGGAGAACTGCGACCTCTTCCCGAGAAAATTCTCAAACTGAAAGAATTTCAGTACCGACCTCTAAAAGATCATTGAGACGGTTCCTGGGTTGTGCTGCATATTACAGTCGATTCGTGGAAAATTCCACATCTATTGTGGAGCGTTTGTAAGCCCTTCTCAAGAAGGAGCCCAAATTCAAATGGAGCACGGGGGCACATCAGGCGTTCTGTCGAATCCAATGCACAATATCGAAGGAACATCTCACGTTGCAGCTGCCGGTCGGTGGTGAGGCGTTCGCGGTCAGTACAGACGCAAGCGATGTAGGTGTCAGAGCAGTGCTAAAGCAGATGAGTGGTGTGGTGAAAACGCAAGCAGAGTGCTCACGCCAGCGGAGCTAAAATACTCCACAACTGAAAAAGAATGTTTGGCTATCGTGTGTGCGTTGGAGAAGTGGCGACCATATCTGCTAGGTCAACGATTTCATATTGAGACTGATCACAAACCGTTGGAGTGGATCAAAACAACAAAGGATCCTCGAGGCAAACTGGCCCGATGGACATTTCGTCTCCCGGAATTTGATTTTACCGTTGATCATGTCGCGGGAGTGGACAATCACAAGGGCGATGTTCTGTTCCGTTCCGAGGAAACAGATTCTGACAATGAGATTATTACTGCAATCAACATACTGCAACTGGAGAAAGATCCCCAGGGACTGGTAGATTAACAACGACAAGATCGGCAAATGAAAGGGTGCAGGAACCGGCAGGTGGTGGGACAATGACAAATGATTAACAACGCGTGTGGCGACCAATCTAGAAGCAGCTCCATCTGAATGCCACAGGTGTCCGGGTCGAAAGGGTCGGTGGTCGTCGTGCCTGAAAACATGCGCAAGCAACTAATCAAAGTGTCAGGAGTTGGCCCACACAGGCTACAGTCGAACATGACTTACTTCAGTAAAGAGTGTACTAGCCAAATGTGCGAAATCATGTGATGAACCAGGTCTTGACCTGCGAGCGATGCCAACTTTTCAAGTCTGATTCGCGAGCAGCTCAGTGTCGAATACTGATTCCAGTTTCAGAGATAGGAGAATCGTGGTCCATTGATCTGACGTGGCCGTTTCCGAAGTCACCCCGAGGTAATCAATACCTAGTGGATATGACCGGACATTTCACGCGTTGGATCGAGGCCGTCGGCGTTCATGATTGACTCTCCAATACCGTTAGTGTGGTCGTAATGGAACGTACCGTAGCCAGTCACGGGGTCCCGAAATCAATCATCACCGGGCAACCTCCGTGTTTTGAGAGGACGCACAACACCGTAACCTCTCCAAACCAATGGCTTTGCGGAACGGAACGATCGCACTATCAAGGAATGGTTGGCGCCAAAAGGAGGAAAGTGAGGGCAGGCACTCGCATTGTTGTTGTTACCACATCGCGCCTCCAGGCAGACCAGCACGAAATATTTCCCGTTTCAATTGATGCACGGCAGGATAGCGAGACTGCCCGTTGACCTTGAAGTGGACCTATGACCATCTTCCAGATGAGACCCGTCGAACTACATCACGCAAGAACAGACGCACAGCAGAACTTGAAAGGACCTCAGGAACGCTCAATGAAAGCCTCCCGTATTCAAATTACAGTGAAGTCGTTCGCGGTGGGTACTCGGGTAAAATACAAGCAGCGCTTTGGGGGACAGAATAGTGGCCCTGGGTCACGAGAGAATCTACCTATATGGAGACATCCGTATTCGATCTTCGAAGGCCGCCACCCGGTCTATAAGATAGAGCGCGCCCATGAAGAGCGGCATGTACACTGATGTGAGCTACAGCGTTGGTATGAATACCCCCAACAAAGCACGCCACGGAGAGAGTTTTTGGCTAGATGAGGACACCCCACAGACCAGATTGGAGGTGGATCTGAAAAGAATCCGCAGTACACGGATCGTTTTTTCTCAGGAAGGGGGGCGTGCATACTACTTACTGAATAGGTAAGTAGTTCATTCCTCCACACACAATTATGGACAATTGTGGATTGACAACGAATGCGACTACGTCAGACGGACCGAATGCAATAAGGCAAATGAGGGCATTCGAACCATGTCATTGCATCCCCGACTGAATAGCGACCGTTCTCGAGTGGACCGGACAGTTATTATGCGAGTAAGCATTATTGTAACCCTTGATTGATCTTGTCGATGTCCGAACGAGCGATTCCCAGTGAGCGACTTTTCTGCGCTGCACGTCTTGTGGATTTATACCAAATGTCGCCGTGGCCGGGATGAGAATCCCGTGGCCGCAGCCCTTCGAGGACGCGTGGAGGACTTTGATGACGTGAAGGGGATCCCGTTAGGATGGACGGGACATGTGTTACGCATGCCTACGGATAGACTTCCTCAGCGTACGCTGTTTTCTGGGGCAGGCGGTGATTGGAAGGTAAGTCGAGGTGGTCAGTCAATGACATGGCAAAAAGATATGAAAACCTTGACCAGTGGACTTGGACAAGTAGGACGTGTTAGACCTTCACGTTGGGGTCCACGTGATCCGCCCACTAAATGGTTGGAGACATTAAGTGACATAGTTAGGTGTCGCGGTTAGTGGTGCAGCTGCATTCGGACTCTTTCCCTGTTGTCTTGATTTCCCCTTGATACCTTGACTTTTATCTTCATCTGTATCACTATGCTTCTATTCTTTTCGCCCTTTACTGGACGATGCCGGAAGGTAGCGACCGAAACCAGAGCACAGAAGTGCGAGGTTATTGGTTGAATAAACTGTAACTGGTCGGATCGGGGTAAGTTGTTGGCCCTTCAGGCGCTACTGAACGGCACAGCGTGTGTTTCTGGATGCGGAGCGAAGAGCCCCTGAGAAGATGGGGTGAGCCGCCACGAAGAATGCCCTGATCGCTGGATCCGACACCCTTGCCGACCGTCAGGTGATGTGGCAGTTCAGGGTGGCCCCGCTTGGATTTGGTGCGGATCCATTGGTGCATGCCGTCGGCCTGTGTTCGCTCTTGTATCGTGCGTCGCCCACGCTGGACACACAGGCACGCACTCCGCTTCTGGCGGACCACTTTGTGGACAACTTGCCAGAGTCCATGCAAGGCCGAATACGTATCGTCTGCGTCGGGCACAAGGTGGATATTTTGCAGTTGGCGGAGGTCGTTCGTAAATTACCCAATCTCGACACGACGACCGCAAATGTGGCTAACGCAGAAGGGTTAAGACTAGAGAATGAATGCATTAAGGAAATATCACGGATGATTTTTCAAAAGAAGGGGGAATCGGCGACTGTAACAAAACCGAATCAAGCCCGGTGTTTTTACTGCGGAAAAGTTGGACATTTTTGGCGTCAGTGTCGCAAACGTCAATAGCACGATGCGAGAAATAAAAATCTGAACTTCTACTTATCGTGTTCTCGAAATCAGGTCGTTATAGGGGTAGTAGATCGTGGGGCTGTATGGGGACAAGTCGAGATTAATGGGCGTAACGGAGTATGTAATCTTATTTGAATCGAATGGAGCATGCATGGACGAGGAGTCCATTTGTAGAATCATCATATGATTCTAAAAGTGGACCCCCGTCCATGCACGTTTCATTCGATTCAAATGAGATTACAGCTGCATACCAACTGTGGAGTGCTCAAGTATGAGGATGATTGGGCGGAAGAGTACCGGGTACGCACACCTGATGAGCGGCAATAACCGCGAAACCGGTCGTGTGCTTCTGGAGAAATTTTATCCTGTCATCCAGATACAATCCAATACTACTCATATCGGAGATACAATCCCACACTGCTCGCAATAAAGTCTGCTTGACAGATACCAGGGTGGCGGCTTCGTCGGCCAGGCGTGTCCCAGATGAGAAAGTGCAGGCATGTGCCGCGAAAGTCAGGACGGTCGGAAGACACACACTGAACACAGACGGAACGGCACAGAGGACGGTTCGAACAAACAACAGAACCTTGATGCATGAATTTATAATATCACGCGACACCAATCAAAAAATACTGGGCGCCGATCTACTACGGACACTGAATGCGGTGATCCAAGAGAATATCGGTTGAACACGAAGTTTGGCTCAGTACCAATTGTTCGTCAACCATCAAAGCAGACACGTGGATCCATTGCAAGTGAAATATGTAGCAATGTAAGCCCGGCGTTTTAACTGACCGTGAAGAAATTCGCGGAGCTGTTTACGAAGGATGAAGAACGAAACGGTTTTTGTGGTTGGATGGAACACGAAATACCTACGTTGCCTGGAGCTCTTCGACCGTATGAACCTCGTCGTGTTCCCGTCCATTTGGAGTATGAAGCAAAGCGACAAGTGAACAATATGCTGGGAGAAGGAGTTATCGAAAAAGCGCGGAGTGTATATAACTCGCCTGCGCTACTAGTGAGGAAGGCCAATGGAAACTCCCGATTTTGCGTTGATTTTCGACATGTAAACGACATAACAATACACGGGGCGGTGTTGGTGCCTTCTGTAGCGGAGGTACTCGATAAACTGCAAGCAGCCATCATATTTTCAGTGATCGACCTGCGTTCGGGATACAGGAAAGTCTCAATAAAGAAGGAGGACCAAGATGAAACAGAATTTACTGTCGGGGACAAGCAATGCCGTTTTCTGAGGATGCCATTCGCTTCATCGGGAGCGCCGTTTACCTTTCGTTTGTTAATGCCTAAATTTTTGGCAAGACTAACAAACGTTGCGGTCTACGGAGATGATATCGTGATCTACAGTGGGACGGTGAACGAACATGTTGTACATTTGGAAAACTTGCTGAAATGCGTGAAGGTAGCGGAACTGAGAATAGTGAGACCGATGGTTACCCCTCTGGGCCACAAGGTTGGCAACGGAGAACTGCGACCTCTTCCCGAGAAAATTCTCAAACTGAAAGAATTTCAGTACCGACCTCTAAAAGATCATTGAGACGGTTCCTGGGTTGTGCTGCATATTACAGTCGATTCGTGGAAAATTCCACATCTATTGTGGAGCGTTTGTAAGCCCTTCTCAAGAAGGAGCCCAAATTCAAATGGAGCACGGGGGCACATCAGGCGTTCTGTCGAATCCAATGCACAATATCGAAGGAACATCTCACGTTGCAGCTGCCGGTCGGTGGTGAGGCGTTCGCGGTCAGTACAGACGCAAGCGATGTAGGTGTCAGAGCAGTGCTAAAGCAGATGAGTGGTGTGGTGAAAACGCAAGCAGAGTGCTCACGCCAGCGGAGCTAAAATACTCCACAACTGAAAAAGAATGTTTGGCTATCGTGTGTGCGTTGGAGAAGTGGCGACCATATCTGCTAGGTCAACGATTTCATATTGAGACTGATCACAAACCGTTGGAGTGGATCAAAACAACAAATGATCCTCGAGGCAAACTGGCCCGATGGACATTTCGTCTCCCGGAATTTGATTTTACCGTTGATCATGTCGCGGGAGTGGACAATCACAAGGGCGATGTTCTGTTCCGTTCCGAGGAAACAGATTCTGACAATGAGATTATTACTGCAATCAACATACTGCAACTGGAGAAAGATCCCCAGGGACTGGTAGATTAACAACGACAAGATCGGCAAATGAAAGGGTGCAGGAACCGGCAGGTGGTGGGACAATGACAAATGATTAACAACGCGTGTGGCGACCAATCTAGAAGCAGCTCCATCTGAATGCCACAGGTGTCCGGGTCGAAAGGGTCGGTGGTCGTCGTGCCTGAAAACATGCGCAAGCAACTAATCAAAGTGTCAGGAGTTGGCCCACACAGGCTACAGTCGAACATGACTTACTTCAGTAAAGAGTGTACTAGCCAAATGTGCGAAATCATGTGATGAACCAGGTCTTGACCTGCGAGCGATGCCAACTTTTCAAGTCTGATTCGCGAGCAGCTCAGTGTCGAATACTGATTCCAGTTTCAGAGATAGGAGAATCGTGGTCCATTGATCTGACGTGGCCGTTTCCGAAGTCACCCCGAGGTAATCAATACCTAGTGGATATGACCGGACATTTCACGCGTTGGATCGAGGCCGTCGGCGTTCATGATTGACTCTCCAATACCGTTAGTGTGGTCGTAATGGAACGTACCGTAGCCAGTCACGGGGTCCCGAAATCAATCATCACCGGGCAACCTCCGTGTTTTGAGAGGACGCACAACACCGTAACCTCTCCAAACCAATGGCTTTGCGGAACGGAACGATCGCACTATCAAGGAATGGTTGGCGCCAAAAGGAGGAAATTGAGGGCAGGCACTCGCATTGTTGTTGTTACCACATCGCGCCTCCAGGCAGACCAGCACGAAATATTTCCCGTTTCAATTGATGCACGGCAGGATAGCGAGACTGCCCGTTGACCTTGAAGTGGACCTATGACCATCTTCCAGATGAGACCCGTCGAACTACATCACGCAAGAACAGACGCACAGCAGAACTTGAAAGGACCTCAGGAACGCTCAATGAAAGCCTCCCGTATTCAAATTACAGTGAAGTCGTTCGCGGTGGGTACTCGGGTAAAATACAAGCAGCGCTTTGGGGGACAGAATAGTGGCCCTGGGTCACGAGAGAATCTACCTATATGGAGACATCCGTATTCGATCTTCGAAGGCCGCCACCCGGTCTATAAGATAGAGCGCGCCCATGAAGAGCGGCATGTACACTGATGTGAGCTACAGCGTTGGTATGAATACCCCCAACAAAGCACGCCACGGAGAGAGTTTTTGGCTAGATGAGGACACCCCACAGACCAGATTGGAGGTGGATCTGAAAAGAATCCGCAGTACACGGATCGTTTTTTCTCAGGAAGGGGGGCGTGCATACTACTTACTGAATAGGTAAGTAGTTCATTCCTCCACACACAATTATGGACAATTGTGGATTGACAACGAATGCGACTACGTCAGACGGACCGAATGCAATAAGGCAAATGAGGGCATTCGAACCATGTCATTGCATCCCCGACTGAATAGCGACCGTTCTCGAGTGGACCGGACAGTTATTCTGCGAGTAAGCATTATTGTAACCCTTGATTGATCTTGTCGATGTCCGAACGAGCGATTCCCAGTAAACGACTTTTCTATGCGGGACGTCCTGTAATTTTCTGTAACACTAATGGCAATGCATTTTCTGCTCGAAATTAGCTTGGACTAACTAGATAAACGTAAAACAAACCACACCGCAGCAAACGTTTTGAACATCCGCATGCTTCAGAAATATTAGTTGAAACCAATTTCTGATGGCGTTATTCGAGTGGAACATAGGAAACCGGCATCACAAACTTGATGAAAAATACAAACCAAATCATGTATTCCAAAGGGTGAATTACACTCACCTTTGACTGAGGCTCAATCATGGATCGTTCCTCACCTTCAGCAAGCTGGAACCCATCGAGGCTAAGTTCAAACGGAGCCGGATGCAACGGGTCCTCCATTGCTTGGCGTGCTTCTTCCGCCAAATCATCAGCTTCTTGCTTACGACGTCTAGCACGAGACAATGTGTTCAGTTTGTTTAGGAAACCGAAATCTCTTGCCTCGGGGCAAACACCACCGGAGGAGACTAAACCACGACGGCCGGTATCCGGGCTATTGGAATTCATTGTCAGGCAATCTACTGAGAGCTGAAAACAAGCACATTGTGTCACAGAATGACTCATAACATAGTATGAACAGTTAACTCTTCAGCGAAAACTTTGGAAGCACGATGCAGCTGTTTTGATCTTGCTTTGAATTTTCAACAGTGCATTTCCACTCTCTCAATTCTTAGATTCGAAGTTGGCATGCATAACTATAAATACGACACATTAACTACTTTGGCAAGCGCATACTGCAAGTGGACTGGGAAGTTTTTGAACGCTGATATCCATCATCACCAACGGAGTTTGTACTCCATGTTCAATATTCGCGGAACTCGTGCTATAACCGTGCAACTAGAATGGTGATAAGCCGAATGATCACTCATTCCTGAGTGACAATACATACCAAGAGGGGATAGTCAAATGGCTATCGTCGCTTATATCCCGGTTCTGTTTCAACCAATGCCAGTCACTTCCCCATTTGGCAGCCTTTCACTGGCCACGGGCCCTTTCAAGAAATATGGTACTTTATCGCATAATAAATAAGTGAAGTAATTTTTTAGATTTAAGTCTGTTTCACGTGGGAGAACTGGCTGAAATGCGGGGTGAGAAAATGAATTAGTTGTGTTTGCATGGGAGAATAATCTGAGCTAATTGTCCCACCTAGGTTACCTGTTCAGAAACGGTAGGCAAGCAGCTGATGGAGTATTATCGAAGACTGCTACTTAAGATCTCATGAGTGTTCGTCGGATTCAACCGATCTCTCAGGGACCATCACCGATGCGGACTGTTAGTTCTAGCTTATACACAGAACTAAGGGAAATAAGGTTCAATCTCCTATGAGTTTTTTCCTTATTGTTTATCTGTTCAGGGCCCGATCTTGGCTTACCTGCGTTCTGTGACCACATTTGAACAGAGTCTAACGGACAGAAAAGCTCTCAGGAATTCTCTTATCTCGGTAGTTGATGGGATTCACTTATTCAAAACAGACCGTTTATACTTCTTATTCTTTTCTTCAGTTTGGGAACGTATACTATGTGCCACGTGATCAACGATACCAATTAGGAATTCGTCATCTGCGCCAACTATCTCATTCAACAAACACCAAAACCAAAAATTCGATTATAGACAAGGATTCCACCGTTTTAAAATGTGACCCAAAAAATCCCTTTCAAAATCAACTTTCACTGAAAATTGCAAATAACCGAGATCTACGGTATCCAATTAAGGTGGACAACGACAAGGCGTACCGACCTCTGTCCATTCTTGCTAAAATCCCATAGGTGCAGCACATTACGAATAACTTAAGTCATTATGATCATTGGAAATCCCATACTGTTTAACTGGCGGTCATTTACCGATCACTAATGTGACTGAATGATAGACTCAAAACTGATCGTGATCTTCGCTCGTACAGTAAACTGTCTGACTTGGAATGTGCGGACGATATTGTTCTTCTGAGTGAAGGTAAGTGGCAAGCTCTTTTAAATAGCCTCTACAACAGTGTAAGAATGTTTGGGATGCGTTTTGCACCTTCACAGTGTAAAATGCTGTTGCAGGACTGGGTTGGCTCAACACCAAACCTTGTGTTGGCAGGGGAAACTCTAGCTGAAATGGATAAATTTTGTTACCTAGGCAGTTACATCTCAACAGGTAGACAGATATCGGATAAAGTATCATCGCGTGTACAGAGGGCGCGTTTGGCTTTTGCAAACTTCCGTCATCTGTGGCGTCGGCGTGACATCCGATTGTCTGTTTGGGAATAGAGTGTACAATGTGGCGGTTAGATCCGTTCTATTATACGGTTCCGAAACATGGCCGTTGAGGGTAGAAGATAGACAAAGACTGTCGGTGTTCGAGCACCGATGTCTCCGTAGCATTGCCCGAGTATGGTGGGAGTATGCTGAGGTTGGGCGTAAGGTGTTGGAAACCAGAAGTCAGTCTCTGGATCGAGTACTTAATCTAAACAGGTTAAGGTGGTTAGGACGTGTTACGCATGCCTACGGATAGACTTCCTCAGCGTACGCTGTTTTCTGAGGCAGGCGGTGACTGGAAGGTAAGTCGAGATGGTCAGTCAATGACATGGCAAAAAGATATGAAAACCTTGACCAGTGGACTTGGACAAGTAGGACGTGTTAGACCTTCACGTTGGGGTCCACGTGATCCGCCTACTAAATGGTTGGAGACATAAGGTGATATAGTTAGGTGTCGCGGTTAGTGGTTCAGTTGCATTCGGACTCTTTTCCTGTCGTCTTGATTTTCTCTTGATACTTTGACTTTTATCTTCATCTGTATCACTATGCTTCTATTCTTTTCGCCCTTTACTGGACGATGCCGGAAGATAGCGACCGAAACCAGAACACAGAAGTGCGAGATTGATGATTGAATAAACTGATAAGCTGAATTGATCGTGAACACCGTTCGCCACACCTTGTCTTGTAAAACCGCTCTGCAAAGAAATACCATCACACGGTTCTAGTTCAGAGGCCGGTGTTCTCTTTCTCACTGAGGTAATGAGACGAGGACTTACCGTTATTACAATTTAAATCGACCATCATGACTACAGTATGCACTAGTTAAAAAGCAGCCAAACGCTACAGAATACTGGTGATGGAATATTTGCGACCTAAACACCATACTCAGTGATCACAAACCCACATGATCTACCAACCTGAGCTACAAACACACAACATGTTCGAAATCATTGCTACAGAATACCCTGTGCAACGAAATGCTCTTAACTCCTGCTTAAATTTGGGAAAATTTTGTTCTCTATTTGGAATACGTGCTACTGTCTTTGCTAAAATCGGATAATCCACATGGCAATGACCATTTGTCCCAATTTTTCCGCTCCTTTAAACAATGACTAAGTTCTCACCGCGCACGGGTACCACGAAATTATCTAGTCAAAGAGAAAAGTAAGGCACTACACATTTTCTGTACGGATGATTACTGATGAACTACTTTATCGCGGAATCGGCTTTGCATGTTGCGAACGAATGGAATAATCCACGAAACTTGACAAATTATGCACGTATATGGAGACTATAATTCGGTTGTGCGTAAGCAGACATATGCATACATCACATCACATAAACCAGTATTTCTCTTGCAGGCCAGTTGTGGCCACACTTGAAGGTGCATACCGCTCCTGTTTCACAATTTAGCGTGCGGCTACAGAACATGCACTCGTCTCCAAAGTCGCATTCATATCCTTCGACCAGACTGGTGGCATATCAGGACGATCGTAGGACTACCTCAGCTAAATGTAAGAAACGAATGTTGCGGATAATAGTTCATGTGCACACAGCCAAACAATGTATTTATTTCTGTTACACAGAACTACGCACGCAAGCAGTTTTGAAAATAGCGGTCAACTTGTCGCAGATTCATTGCGATTCTTTTCCATGCGCAACTGGACATAATTACCATAGTCGATTATGGAGTTTTACCACAGCAGCGAAAAATGTGCAGTCTTACCAGACTGAGCACTACAGCTTCTAGAGACTCGAGAATGCGATCCCTCAGGTGGATGCGAAAATGATAAATGCATTACAGAGATACAAAAAGACATGCTTTTGAAGTGAGAAACAAATATTTTCGGTGTTCTGATGGCCACATGCAGCATGCGTCAGGAAAAACGAACGTGAAAAGGGAAATAATTTGTATCACTTTTTTATGACTGTAGTTCTAAACCCAGCCAACTCCAGATGAGTTTCAACAGGACCATTCGGATACAAAAAAACAGCACATATGTACAGAAGCAGTAGTGTCCATCTTAATGATGGACTAACTTAATTTTTATAAGCAAGTGGCATTGTCACGCGTTTTTTCTGCTTTTGCAATCTGTGGTATATCTCTCCAATAAATATCCAGATGCCACAGGATCAATGAAGTGCTGAACTGGCAGCAAGATCCGACTCTTTATGCTTCCCGGGTTTAGTAACTGGAGCCTCTTTCAGCACTCGGTCGACAATACCAGCAGAGGCTGCCTCATCCGCGGTCATAAAGTAGTCTCGATCCATCCACTTTTCAATAACCTGGAACAGAAATCAACAACCAGTTTTTGAATAAAAACGGAAAAGCGTTTTTTCAGCAAACTACTAAAAATCATTCCATTCTGAATTTCATGGCAATGAAGAGTGCACAAGTTAGAAATGCATGAAATTAGCGAAAATTCCGGACTGTCTAGTCGATGTACTTTACCCAGTACATAAACGCCTCGGTGATACGTGACCCCTTTCAATATTGTGATCCTTTGTCCAAAAGTAATCTAATGTGCTTGGGAAAGTAATGAGCTCCTTTGACGTACCTCTGCTAGAAGCGCTGGACTTTAAATGACAATTTAGCACACAGGGAAACATCAACCTACACGTACCACCAGAGATTCTAAAACCACTGATTTTATTGTGTACAGAGAGCGTTCGATTCCAGTTTCAAGGGACAGCCCTCAGACAAGTTGATAGAGTTACAATGCGCAGTCCGCTGGGTCCTATTTTTGCTGATATTTTCATGGGCATGATCGAAGTATGACTGGATGTGGTGATAAGAAGGACGGTTCTTTATAGAAGATACGCAGACGATATATTCATTGCGGTGAATCATGCAAAAGATATCGGAGTTACTAAGGCGATTCAACGGAGCGCATCCGAACTTGAAGTTCACATGTGAATTAGAACAGCAAGGGTCGCTACCCGTTCTCGATGTTTTATTAACTCGATTAGGGGACGGATAAATTCGGCGACCCATTTTCCGGAAGATTTGGTCTGGACAGTACCTTTATTTCAAAAGCTTCTCATCAACAGAACGTAAGAGAGCTCTTGTCCGAAATCCGTTCTTCAGCGGAGGACAAATCTGCACGGAAGATATTACCAAACAAGGAGGCAACTATATACGCCACATTACGCGACAACGGGTGTCCTAATGCATTCACTCATTTTCATAGTCAGACAAGAAGCCAGACCCAGTCATCTGTTTCTTGGGTGTCCAAAAATGAGATCCGCATATCTTTTCCGTACAAAGGAGAATTAATAACACGGCTTATTACGCAACGCATCAAAAATGCATTACATAGAGCATACAATGTCACTGCACTGCGCTTTCACTCATTCACACGGCGCCTTCCCACGCCCCAATTCAAAGATCGCCATCCAGTAGAATCTATCTCTCATTGCATCTACGCCTTCTCTTGCAGCTGCAAGGAAGCATACATAGGTAGAACCGACCGATCACTGCGAACTGGAATGGCCGAACACATTCCAAAGTACATACGTGAAGCAATGACTCAGCCTAGTCTACAACATTCGAACTCGGCCATCGCTCGCCACTTAATGGAAAGTGGTCACACGGTAGATCCGGCGGACGCGTTCTCTGTCTTGCTAAATAATTGCGACAAACATCGACTAAGACTACTTGAGGCATTATCGATCGTTCACACTAAACCGACCCTATGTGTCCGAAAGCGTACGACTTTCACCCTCAATCTACCATGGCTTTAGCCAACCACATGCAGTAACGCGCATACGCTTACTGGTTTCTACGTTCACCGGGAAAACGAGATTTTCGCTCGTCATGTTCTTGCAACAAACAAGAGAATGGACACTTTTGAGATAAGTTTCCTCAGAAGCTCAAATGACTGACAAGAGATCGCAACTTTAGATCAACGACGTTGGAAGAAAGCCGCGACGATGCTATTCGTGATGCTTTTATCACCGGCATCCAGTTGAACCATATCAGGCAACGCTTTTTGGAAAACGTTTTTGGAATGTTCAGACGGCTTTCGAGCAAGCCAGGGCGTTGTAAATGACCGAACAACAGTCCTTGTCTTATCAAAATGCCTCGGTTTTATCACCCTCTGCGGCAACTCACTCCATTCCAACTTCCACAGTTACGACTGAAATCTCCGACGAAACCGCTGCGGCCGTAACTCGCCCTAAATGCCTCCTCTGCGGTTGTGACAAACATCCTAGATCCAAATGTCCATCTAAAGATGCCGTATAAAAGGCATGTGGAAAGAAAGGTGACTTTCAAAAGGTCTGTCTATCCAAAACCCAGAACAAGGTGTCATTTGTTATCTGTCCATCCACATCTGCTATCTGTACTGCAATCACGCCGGAAAGTCTTTTTTAGTCCATCGTGGACTTCGAACTCAGTACTATCTCGTGCAATGCTCTTATAGATACTGGAAGTTCGGCTGGCTATGTCTCAGGGAGCCTGGCACATGCCAATAAATGGAGGGTACATGCCTCTCGAGAAATCTTAACGATGGCTCATAGTGCAGTATCCAGTAAAACGAAAGTTTATCGCCTTGTCCCAGTTAAGTTCAGAAGGTCGCACTTATGACCAGTTCAGATAATTGATTTCGAGTAACCTGTGCAAAGGTGTATTACACGAACAAGATCTTCTTGGACACTAGGAGAGTGTCAACATTTCATTTGGTCGGCAGGAACACCCGCATACTGTCTGCCTGTTAAAACTAGCTTTCCTTACAGCTTTGCCACTTTTCCAAAACTAATCTCCCGAACGCAAGCCCATAACTGCGAAATCCCGACGGCACTCCGAGAAGATGACATTTAAACGTGAGGAAATAAAGCGACTTCTTTTCGATGGGATCACTGAGACCTCTGGCTTCCCCTGCCATCACGACGAGACTGCACCTTGACGTGGTGTGATGGCTTGCGCGCCTCTATGACCCAAAGAGCTATACAAAATGACTTCTTTAAGCCGGAGATGCAATCACGCCTAGAAGGTCAATGGGTGAAGGTCAGACGAAGACCAGTCTCCTGGTCCTCCAGGTTGGGGGTGGACTTGAGCTGGCAACTCAATCGGCAAAATCAGTGGAAGAATAATTGATCCAAGCAAATGGGCTTCCACTAAGCCATCCCGCTGCCTTGCGGATAGGTTCTTGTTAGAACTAAAGGCTTTGGATGAGGACCCTAATCGTTCTCCTGCTTTGTGGCTGGACACCCTAGCAGTAACCGTCCAACATCTCCCATGAACTGCACCAATACAAAGAATTCCATACTGCATCGGTCGTCGCGCAGGATAATCAGGACCGCGCTGCCCATTGCATCGAGCGGGGTGGGTAGTGATAAGTGGGCTACTGATCAGAGTTCCCTCTCTTTTATTCAACCTTTGTCTTCCTTCCCCAACCACCCCTCTTTGCCCCATCTATCCACCCATAATGCTCCCACTGATAACACGGTTGATACTCGCTACAACTCACCGTCAAATAGTATCGGGAATAATCCTCTGTCTGGTTACTCACATTTCCTCAAGCCTCGTCAGCCTCTGAATCTCGGCTCCTTCAACGTGCGTACACACATGCAGGCCGATCAGCAGGCGTGCTTAGCCCTCACATTAGATTCTCTGAAGATTGATGTCTGCTGCTTAAGTGAAACACGTATCCAGGATTCGAGCAGTGTAATTCAACTAACTGCTCTTGGTATCTCATCCAGATATTTCCTGCGCACCTCAGGAGACGAAGTAACTCGAGCTGCGGGTCAACGTGGTGTAGGAATAGTTTTGACTGACAAGGCTGAGGCTGCCCTTTTAGACTGGATCTCGGTTAACAGTCGTTTATGTGCTGTGAGACTCCAGGGGTCAGTTGGCGTTCGAAAGGATAGTTGTGTTAAGCGCAATTTGTTTGTGATCTCGGCGTCCGCCCCAACGAACTGCAGCTCAGACTTGCAGAAAGATGAGTTCTATGATGCCCTCGCCACCCTCGTTCGCAGCAGTAAAGGTTCTGACATTGTAGTGCTAGCTGGTGACTTCAATGCACAAGTTGGCAAACGTAGTGTGTCAGAAGCCTGTTTAGGTGGGCGTTGTGCTCTACCCACTGAGCGTACAGATAACGGGGATAGGCTTCTCCAGTTTTGTGCAGACAATCAATTGTCCTTATTTAGCACCAATTTCCGACACAGCTCGCGTCGCACAGCGACATGGCGCTCTAACTCTACAGGTAACTTGAGTCAAATTGATCATATCGCCGTAAACTACCGGTGGCGCAGTTCTGTTCAGAACTGTAGATCTTACTGGTCCACGTACGTAGAGTCGGACCACGCATTACTTCTAATGCCATTATCTCTCCAGCTCCATGGTCATCGTCGCAAACCGCAAACCCGATTAGCCGTGCAACGTTTGTGTGATCCAGAAGTACGCACCCGTTACGAGCAGAAATTAGCACATGAGCTAGGATCTACGACGAACAGTAATGTAGATGAGCATTGGGCTCATATCAAACAGGCGATGCACTTTGCAGCAGGTTTTGCCTGTGGTCCTAGATCCGTTGTCCATCGAAGACACTGGATCTCGCAAGAGTCGCTGAGTATAATGAAGCAAAAGCGTCAGCTCTCGAACCGTAAGGAGATGAATAAGATGCGGAGAAAGCTACAAAAAATAAGTTACGAAAAGCCTTAAGAAGGATCGCAAAAATTGGTGGGTCAAGGTAGCCGAAGAAATGGAAATAGCAGCTGCTTCAGGTAACAGTCAAAGACTGTTCAAACTTATTCGTGACACCGGTGGACGGCGAACCCAGGTCAGTGAAACGATTTGCGATAGAAATGGAGAACCCATCTATAGCAAACAGCATAGCCTTGACCGTTGGGCCGAATACTTCAAGGAACAGTTTAGCTGGCCGCACGCTAGTGTAATTACTCCTGTGTCAACAACTGAGACTCCTCGGGTGGTATCACTTGAGCCCCCATCGGAAGCAGAAGTGGAGTCATGCATTCGATCACTAAAGCGAGGGAAAGCGGCAGGTCCCGACGAACTTTTCCCCAGTTCTTTTCAAACTGGGTGGAGATGCTTTGATAAAATCACTTTCCGTCTTGCTCCGTGACATTTGGAACGAGGAGCGTATCCCGTTATTAGGGAGTGAGTCGTTGATTGTTCCCATCTTCAAGAAGGGAATACCCAAGGACTGTAGTAATCATCGTGGCATTAGCTTAATTCCGATAGTCACCAAAGTACTAGACTCAATTCTACTGCACTAACTTGCATCGGCTCGCGAGAGGAATGCCCGCGAACAGCCCAGGTCGAGAATGTATCGACCAGAATTCTACTCTCCGCCGACTACTTGAAACACGTCACACGCACCGCCGACCGATAATAATGATTTTCTTAGACCCGAAAGGCGCCTTCGATTCAGTTGATCGGATAGCGCTTTTCAGTACTCTTCATCGAAAAGGTATGCCCCAGAAGTTCGTGAACCTACTGACATCATTGTATTCTCATACATCTGGCCGCGTTAGAGTCTACGGTGAAATATCCGGTCGGTTCGAAACAACCAGCGGTGTTCTACAAGGATGTCCCATGTCTCCATTCCTATTCAACTTCGTCATGGACGAAATAATAGAGAGTGCGCTGCAAAATCTTCAGAATGTAGGCGTCGAACTAGGAAATAGGGGAAAGCTATGTGACCTAGATTACGCGGACGATGTTGTCTGTTTGTTCGAATACACGGAACATGCTCAACGTACACTAGGTAGACTCTCAAGAGCCGTAGCTTTATTTGGCATGCGCTTTACACCTTCAAAGTGTAAGGTGGTATTACAAGACTGGACGTCAACGATTCCGAGCTTGATGCTCGATGGGGAGGTGTTGTCAGTTGTCGACCACTTCACCTACCTCGGCGGCAGCGTGACGACAGATGGGAGCACAGTAGTAGAGGTGAACACGCGTTTATCCAAGGCTCGATCGGCTTACGCTTAACTAAAGCACTTGTGGCGCCGACCTGATATTTCAATGAAGTTGAAAGGTCGTGTAAACTGTGCCGCAGTGCGTTCAGTTTTGTTGTATGGTTGCGAGACTTGGAGTCTGCGTGCTAAAGATATTTGTCGTCTTGAGGTTTTCGACCACCGATGCTTGCGTAGTATCGCTAAGATCAGGTGGAGTAGCCGAGTGGGCAATGCTGAGGTCAGAAATCGAGTATTGGGTACTGATTCGGAGAACGTTTTGTCACAGTGTATCCAACTTAGTAGACTTCGTTGGTTGGGGCATGTGGTACGTATGGCAAACACACGTCTACTATACCGTGTCCTATTCTCCGTTCCTTCTAAAGAGTGGAAGAAACCACATGGAGGTCAACAAGTGACGAGGCAGCGAGGAATAAGAAAATGTACAGCAAACTTAGGAAAAGTAGGTGCTTCACGTCTTCGTGGTTGGGGTCCAAAAGATCCGTCTACCAGTTGGCTGAAGACACTGAAATATATGGCTGCGAACCACGAACGGTGGCGATCGTGTTGTCACTTTCTATCGAATCAGAATGACTGACCAATGAGCGTTTGTACAGTTAGACTGTGTATTCCGTGTGTTGGCTACTAGGGCATTCTTTCCTTTTCCCACCCGTGTAGTTCCAGTCCCTGTCCATCTTGTATATCCATACTTTCCAATTCAGCGTGCAACATGGTGAGAAAGGCAGTGGTCAGTGGGGCTTTCCCTGCTGTTTAACGCCGAACGATGACGATGATAGCTCCCCATGGCGGGCTCAGTTGCTCGTAGTCACTAGCGATAATTACAAACGGAGGATGGTGGCTGACTATAGTCAAACTATCAATAAATTCACAAATTGGGATGTTTATCTATTACCGAAAATAGACGAGGTGTTTAAAAAAGCTGAATACGACGTTTATTACGCTGGACCTCAAAAGTGCTTGCCACCCGATATCGATTCTGGACAAAGAAAAACCATTCAGTTTTCGAGGCTTGTGGACGGTTATATCAGTTCTCTCGTATCCCTTTTGGGGTTACCAATGGAGTACCTGGTTTCGAGAGAGCAACAGATCAAATAATTCCCACGGAAAAACCAACAGACACATTCGCCTACGTCGTTAACATCACTATTTGCGGAAAATCTACTAGTGACCACGATTTGAATCTTCGACGGTTTTTGGATGTAGCCAACAATTACGGTCTGACTTTCACCGAAGCCAAAAGCATATCTGGAGCCGAAGAAAAGACTTCTTAGGTTCCAGGTTTCTAAAGGCAACACAAAACCGGACCCTGACCGACCAAGACCCTTATTGGAGCAGCCACCAACAGATCCTAAATCCCAACGGCGAGTTGTGGGTTTCTTTGCTTACTATTCGCCTGGGATGTCTAACTTTTTAAACCAAGTTTATTCCTTGGTGCACAATCAAACATTACCGGTGGTCGAGTCAGTGAAAAAAATGTTTTCCCAACCTCAAAAAGCAATTAGCGGATGCTAGTTTGGCTACGATCCGTTTAGGCGTCCCGTTTGTCGTAAAGATTGATACCTTTGATATCGCCATAGCCGTGACGCTCAATCAAGATGGCCGTTCGGTGTCGTTCTTCTCCAGGGCGCTGAATCCAAGTGAACAAAGTCATTCGGTGGTTGAAAAAGAGGCTCATGTCGTTGTAGAAGCAATCCGAAAGTGGAAACATCTACCACTAAGTAGCTACTTTAAACTCACCACCGACCAACGATCTGTCTCCTTCATCTTTGGAAGTCAACAACGCGGGAGGGCCAAGAATAACAAAATATCACGTTGGAAAATGGAACTATCGCCATACAGTTTGATG
Source organism: Fasciola hepatica (assembly GCA_948099385.1). Lineage (NCBI taxonomy): Eukaryota > Metazoa > Platyhelminthes > Trematoda > Plagiorchiida > Fasciolidae > Fasciola > Fasciola hepatica. The sequence goes on from CANUEZ040000043.1 coordinate 37,186,617, forward strand.
TTGTCTACAGACCAGGGAAACAAAATACAGCCGCAAATGCACTTGGCAGATCTCGCTGCAGAGCTGTCCTCTCTGAAGTCGACCTTAGGCCACTGTACAATACCTTGTAATCCGGGAATCACACGTATAGTTCACTTTGTCCTATCTCGAAATTTACCCTTTTCTTTTTAGGATGCACGAACAGTGACTGTTAATCGTGAGACCTGCTCAGAAATAAAGCCGAAGTTCCAGCGTACCACCACTGGTCTAATGATCAAAGCGGCACAGCCGCTTGAAAGGCTATCCATCGAATTCAAAGGTTCATTTTTATCGTCGACCCGTAACTGATACCTACTGACAATTACTGGCGAATACTCTAGATTTCCACTTGCTTTTGCGTGCCAAAACTTGAGCAGTCAAACTGTAATCAAATGCTTTTGCCAGCTGTTCTCCATTTTCAGAACTCCGGGGTACGTTCTTTCGGATCGAGGAAGTTAAACGTTTTCTTTTTGAAAGCGAAGTCGTCTCAAGTCGTACTACACCGTTTGACCCGGAATGGAACTCTCTGGGAAACTATTCTACTCGGCTTGAAATCGAAGAAACTCCCCATCGAGAGCTGGGAACTTGCTTTGCTTGACGCTTTGCATTCGGTCCAATCGTTATGGTGAACTGCGACTAATACCACATCCCATGGATGGTAATTCTGCTATAATCGGAGGTCCACTCCAGGCACTACACTCCCTACCTGGCTGCCGACACCTGGGACAGTTCTTCCTAGAAATAACCACAGAATGACAAAGTTCGACCCCCTCGTGGACTGTTACATTGCAATCCGCACTAAGCCCATGTTCGATTTCATGACGGAAAAGAGGACACCGTCTCAGCTCGCCAACTGACTCTTAAGACAACTGACAATGACAATAAAAACATGACAGCCGAATGTGAAATAACACAGACTGAGTTACCATTACCAATGGAATCGGACACAAACTATTCTGAAACATCTGACAACCAGCCAACCCCCAACCACTGCTCTGACACAAACGACAAGGAACACAATCTTGACAAACCATGTTCACCCTTATTGCCTAGGAAACCGAGAAGCTGGGCAAAATGTTAAATATGTTATCCTCTTTGTTACATATCGCACATCCCAACACAAGCTCAAAACCACAGCGGGGGAAGATGACATACTATTTATCGTTTCTGTTATACAACTTTATGTTTTCTCTTTCCAGCTCCATATATGTATTGTATGTTGAATAAAGCCTGAGCTGTGGATCTCTTTCTTTCTCCGGCTTCTCTCGAATCTGGCTGTAGACCACGCACATAACAAAGATTGTATAACTTTTCCCACTGTTATGAACTGACCGCTTCGACCCAACTCTAAACATAACCTACCCCGGAGAACAACATACAACAAAGGGTTTCATTTCTCTAAGATCTGCCCTGACACTTGATTCTGACTAAGCTGTGTTTCTTTGACTGCGTGCGTTTCAATGAACTCGGAAGTCACAAAGTTTCCGACGACTTTGATATTGCACACTTTCGATTTTCGTTGACTGCGCGTACACGGTTAGCTACCGCCTCGCCACTGCGTTGGTTTGTACCCGTGTATTGCTCATATCGAGGCTATTTCGGTACTATGATAAGAACAACACTTTCACACTCGTCGGTCGACTCGAGTCTTGTCTGATTATTCGACTGAGGGGATATCTTTGGTACTTCGCTTCGGGAGTCGCAAGCCGGTTGTCTTCCATATCGTATTGGGAAACCTGCTTTCTTATCACACCGTTCATGCGCAATCGTTAACCTACGTTTCATCATACGCTTGCACAAGCATTGTGGAGTTAGGAAACACCATGGTAGTAAGGTCCAGTATCGAATAAACCAGTCCTGCAGCAGGATCGTTATCTCTAAGGAAGAAAAGAGCCCACCAAACGTTACTTCGCAATTATTCATATTGCTAAGAACAGCTTGAAAGTTATATGGCTTTAGTCTTGTCCCCCACTTAGCACTTGGAAACCCACCATTGTCTGTCGTCATTCATCAGGCTACTGACCATTTTTGGTGCTACATCCTTGTGCATCAGTGTGGTGGAAGGAGTATTTACCCCATAATCTTAGAGGCCGACTGACCTATAAGGGATGATCAGCAATCTGATCCTAAGAAAGAGTCGAGACTCACATAAGGCCCTTACATGTGAGACGTGGTAAAAAACCGGGCGACAGTGGACTTCCTCCAGATTTAGTTTCCAAGACATAATCGTGTAATAATGTTAGGATGTCACAATAAAAGAAAAAAACTTTTTTAGGCAAGCGGTTATTCAACTTCAGCGTGTAGGCCAGATTGAGCAATCAACAGTCAAAAAATTATCGGACCACTGATCGAGCATTCATCTACAGTCCGACACAAATTGGGCCAACGAACCAACAGTTAATCCTGAAAAATATTGTTATCAACCTAATCGGCTCCACAGGGTCTGAACCTAACTGGACGCCCGAGTTCGAGAAGATTTGATTCTTGCTTTATTACAGCACAGACATTTTTAGCGAATCGGATTTTGCTTTCTGATTTTTCGTAGCGGGTTGGAGCGATCGCAATCGCAAGCTGATTGAGTGCGTGGGTTTCACGAGAGCCAAAACGTATTAAATAATATGTATGGCATTCGGAGGAATCGATCTGCTCACGTCCAACAGTTCAACTGAGGGTCTAAGCGTGGAGTGCAGAATCACAAAAATCCAAAACAAAGCGGAAGTGAACAGAGAGACAGTGAAGCTGTCTACAATCTCCATTGGCAAGTGGTGGTGGGATAAGAGATCCCGTATGTAGTCACTAGTAACCGACCAAAAGTGCATAACCACCACTGATCCCAAGTCATACTACTAAACTAGTGATTTGCGTTAGGCCAAAGAAATAAAAAGGGGTAAGTAGTGCTTAATGACTCCCATACATTCATCGCTAGATTATTATTGCAAATATCCAAGGAATAGTCCATCTATGGCCTATCCAGATACCAGATCATAACGCTTGTGGACAGTAAAATAGGGGCAACTATTCTGAAGCGGAGTTAATGTAATTTCGGTTGTTCACTGGAACTGAATAATGAGAATAATACAAGAAGGACTTACGTCCGATGGTTGTTTGGTATGTATTTCATATATGGAGTTCAAAACTGTTCGCATTTTAATGATCTCCTCAGCTTGTATCTTGATATCAGTTGCTTGACCTGTTTCGATTTGAAGTAGATACCAGTGGTTAACAGGACTTACCATGGGCAGCACCCGACGGTTGGTGAACCATAATCCTAGAATGAGGGAGCGCAAAACGCAGACCTGACGCGCCCGCAGCCAAAAGCAACGATCCCATACTACTAGCTTGTCCAACACACCATGTGGCCACTGGAGGCCTGATGTACTGCATTGTGTCGTATATTGCCAAACCAGCCGTGACAACCCCGCCTTAGAATATTCGCAAGCGGATAGTAATGGACGCACCTGGACTATTTATATAGATGTGGATCGGGAGTTTTTTATCTTCTGCCTGTAGGTACAACAGCTGAGCAATAACCAGACTGGCAACTTCATCATTGATTGGGCCCATAAGGCAGATGATCCGATCTTTCAATAATCTTGAGTAGATATCATATGCACGCTCTCCCTGAGTCGTTTTGTCAAGCACGATTGGAATCAGCGAAAGCAAACGACTTTGTTTTGCAATCAAGGGAGCCCGCCAAATTTGCGAGACCACTGCGCCGAAGCGCAAGGCACGCACCATGGACCACATGGCTGACAAAGAACCTGTTGCGCACGGTGAAATAAAACCATGAGGTGAAAATGGGAACAAATTAGGAAGCATGTGCTCATTGGAGGAAGTAGTGCAACCAAGTATATGGGAATAATTGGTGGTGGTCTAATCCATGGATTAAAGGCCATTTTAAGTGTTTCGACATCGAGTAATGCAAGCACTTCCAGACTTACTCACAAAGTGAGAACCAAATAGTTCCTCTGGTCTGGCATCAATAGTTCCTATACATCTGCCCCTTTAATGTTGGCCAGTTCAATTCAATCAACTAATAACTATGCAATGGGTGCTGTGCTTTGGGTTGCTATTTTTTAGCGGCAACGAGAATTTAAAAAATATCAAGTCAATAAAGCAAGTGTGTGGATACAAGAGCGATGGTGATCGCGACACTAACCACATTACCCAATATATCCAACCCCTGAGTCGTTGAATATCTTGGGCCCCGCCCACCAGGACTAAAACACCCTATAGGGCTAATTTTACTGGTCACGCTTTTCATACCATGCTTCCAAATGACGCGCATCCCGGCTCATCTCCCAACCACTACCAACCTCAGTAAACACTGAATGTCACGTATAACTAACCCGTAGGAGTGGACGTGCTTTTGGTGGGTTGAACGTTCGTTTTTTTTAGAATCCTCCGTGTTGGGAAAAACCATTCTTGTGTCCGAATTGACGACAGCGCTTGCATTATTTGTTCCCGAATTGACAAATTCTATAGAAGTGCCACGCACCACAGTGTCTGCACGAAGAGGGCCGTTTAGTTTCGTTACAGTGGGTAGATGCAGATGGTTTTTTTATTGGTGGATGTCGTTTGGGAACAGCAACCCTGCTGACGACATGTGTTGGTCAATCTGGATCTTGGACCGTTGCGCTGTCGTGTTTCGAATTCATGAGTCACTTGCCCTCCTCAACGAGTAGTACTGGGCTGTTGGCGAACGAGCTTCAAGGGAGCCGCCGGTAACCACGAACCAAAATCACTTGGACGCGTTAGGCAACCCGGATTGGCAGACCACCATCCAAAAGGCGTATCAGCCGCTCCATCGACCACCTGTAGCCAACACAGAAACATCCTATTACCCAACAGGCAGCACTTGGCTGTGCATAGGCCAGAAGTTCCACCACGACCAAAAGCCGAGTGACATTGACGACGCCACTTCGTACAGTATCTTTAGGACTCTTCATACATTTTTTCTCTGCAATTAGCTCTGTTCTTGCTACAATGTCCATTGGCGATGTTCGCAACCCTTTCCGTTTGATTGGAGGTACCGGTCCACGGTAGCCTGGTGTGAGTTAACCAAGGAATCCGACGACTCACTGATTCACTCTCAGGGACGTCGTCTGGACCGTTGGGTGGAGAACTTTAGGGAACATTCCAGTTAGCCCACTTCAAGCTTGAACCTTCCAAATATACCTGCCAGCGAAAAGATGCAGGTGGATAACAGTCCTCCATCAAAGATGGAGATTATGCGGGAGATGGGTTACTTGGAAAGGTGCAAAGTTGCTGGACCAGATGGATTGTCTCCATCTTTTTTTCAAGGATGGAGGCGAAGCTTTGGTTTCGCAGTTAACAAAACTCCTCCGGGTAATCTGGGTTAGCGAGCAGATTCCCAGAGAATGGTGTGAATCGGTGACTGTGCCGATTCACAAGAAAGGTGAAAAATCCTCTTGTGAAAACCATAGAGGAATTAGTTTACTAAGTATAGCGTCTAAACTGCTCACCGGTCTTATTCTCCACCGACAATCCAGTGCCTGCGAAATGTGCACGCGTGAGAATCAAGTCGGTTTCAGACCCGGTCGGAAATGTAACGACCACATCTTCCGTAGGCCCACAAGCTTTTGCTTCCTTGATCTGAAAGCGGCGTTCAACTCAGCGGACCGCACAGTTCTCTGGCGCTGCCTCTCACTGAAGGGTGTACCAGAGAAGTTTACTTCTCGGTTCCAACTGTTGTATGTGAACAGCCGAAGCCGAGTTCAGGCTTACGGCGATCTTTCCCGGGAGTTCACCCCGGAAAGTGGTGTTCCCCAGGGTTGTCCTCTTTCACCCTTAATCTTCTATTTCGTGATTGAATTGATTCTTGAGATAGCCCTATACTCGTGTGAGAATAGCGGCGTCGATCTTTGCTCAGGTAGTAAACTGTGCGACTTGGAATACGCGGACGATATTGTTCTTCTGAGTGAAGGTAAGTGGCAAGCTCTTTTAAATAGCTTCTACAACAGTGTAAGAATGTTTGGGATGCGTTTTGCACCTTCACAGTGTAAAATGCTGTTGCAGGACTGGGTTGGCTCAACACCAAACCTTGTGTTGGCAGGGGAAACTCTAGCTGAAATGGATAAATTTTGTTACCTAGGCAGTTACATCTCACCAGGTAGACAGATATCGGATAAAGTATCATCGCGTGTACAGAGGGCGCGTTTGGCTTTTGCAAACTTCCGTCATCTGTGGCGTCGGCGTGACATCCGATTGTCTGTTTGGGAATAGAGTGTACAATGTGGCGGTTAGGTCCGTTCTTTTATACGGTTCCGAAACATGGCCGTTGAGGGTAGAAGATAGACAAAGACTGTCGGTGTTCGAGCACCGATGTCTCCGTAGCATTGTCCGAGTATGGTGGGAACAATGTGTTAGCAATGATGAGGTTCAGCGTAAGGTGTTGGGAACCAGAAGTCAGTCTCTGGATCGAGTACTTAATCTAAACAGGTTAAGGTGGTTAGGACATGTGTTACGCATGCCTACGGATAGACTTCCTCAGCGTACGCTGTTTTCTGAGGCAGGCGGTGATTGGAAGGTAAGTCGAGGTGGTCAGTCAATGACATGGCAAAAAGATATGAAAACCTTGACCACTGGACTTGGACAAGTAGGACGTGTTAGACCTTCACGTTGGGGTCCACGTGATCCGCCTACTAAATGGTTGGAGACATAAGGTGATATAGATAGGTGTCGCGGTCACTGGCGTAGTTGCATTCGGACTCTTTTCCTGTCGTCTTGATTTCCCCTTGATACTTTGACTTTTATCTTCATCTGTATCACTATGCTTCTATTCTTTTCGCCTTTTACTGGACGATGCCGAGAGGTAGCGACCGCAACCAGAATACAGAAGTGCGAGGTTAATGGTTGAATAAACTGAACTGAATAACGTCCCCGGTAAGCAACGAGCCCTGTGCTTCTCATTCGCCGAGGTGACCCAAACCCAGGCTGAGAAAAAACCTGAGTACAAGATCACGAGTCAACGCAGCCTGCTGCAACGTGAGAACTTCTCTAGATGCAGATAGCCAGTGCATTACCATGTGCACAATCTACGACTACGGAATTGACGATGTTTGTCTATCCGAAGTACGCCTGTCCAACTCCGGCAGCTGATATATTGAAGTCCCTAAATAAACGCATCCTACTGGATTTACCAAGGTAGGTCAGCAGATAATTCTTGGCTTCATGGAGTTGCGATCGCAATGTACAGTCGAGCACACTACGCCCTGATCTCTTGGAAAGCAGTTCCTCCAAGAATCGCCATAGTACGGTTCAGGAGTACTCCGTTCAACGTGACCGTGATCGCAGTCTACGCCCCAATGCTATATGCTGAGCTAACCACTAAAGATGTCTTCTACAGGGAACTTCAGAATTCAGTCAAGCGGGTTCCCAGGTGCGATATCCTGCTAATTGTAGGAGACTGGAATGTTTGCACGGGATCAGCAGACGAGTACACTCAACATATACTGGGGAAATTCGGCCTCGGTGTGTGACGCGAAAATGGCGACCGCCTGGTCACGTTTGCAGACTTCAATCTACTGGTCGTCACCAATACCCGCTTACAGCATCCAAAAAGGCGCCTGCTGACTTGGTATTCCAACGACGGTAGGGGAGCGCGTCAAATCGACTAAATCTTGGTGCGATCTCGTTGAGCATCATCGATCGAGAACTGCCGGATGTATCGGGGCGGCATAACGGGAAACGCCAACAACACGGACCACACATTGGTACGTTCTCGTTTCAAGCTTCACTTTTCAGTATGGAAAATATCTCATCCTTACTGCAGAGTAGATACTAAGCTAACAATCCCGGACAACATTCAAGCCCCATCAAATGAGATCTCGTTCAGACTAACTGCGATCAACGATGATGGTAGTGTAGATGGACAATGAACGGGGACAACAGTATCCATTGCCTGCGCCTCTCATGAACAGCCAAGCAAAACAGAATGGCACAGGAAAGATTGGATCACTGCAGAAACCCTAAACAGCTGCGCCAAGGCTAGGGACGCGAGAATACAGAATTCACCCGATTATCAGAACCTTCGCCGCGAAGCTACACGCTCAGCGTGGAGCGACCGTAAACCTGCTGACTTGGTTTTCTAACGACGGTAGGGGAGCGAATCAAATCGACTAAATCTTGGTGCGATCTCGTTGAGCATCATCTGTCAAGAACTGTCGGGCATACGGGAGCGGCGCAAAGGGAAATGCTAACGACACGGACCACACATTGGTACGTTCTCGTTTCAAGCTTCACTTTTCAGTATGGAAAATATCTCATCCTTACTGCAGAGTAGATACTAAGCTAACAATCCCGGACAACATTCAAGCCCCATCAAATGGGATCTCGTTCAGACTAACTGCGATCAACGATGATGGTAGTGTAGATGGGCAATGAACAGGGACAACAGTATCCATTGCCTGCGCCTCTCATGAACAGCCAAGCAAAACAGAATGGCACAGGAAAGATTGGATCACTGCAGAAACCCTAAACAGTTGCGCCAAGGCTAGGGACGCGAGAATACGGAATTCACCCGATTATCAGAACCTTCGCCGCGAAGCTACACGCTCAGCGTACAGCGACCGTGAACGATACTGGTCTGAAATCGCAGGCCGGATGGAAACCACAGCCGCTGTTGGAGACTTTGAGAAGCAGTTCTGACTCATCCACCCCTCTCCAGGGAAGGCACAACCTCCTCCTCCTCCCCCTGTACACTACGATAGCGGCCACTTCATGTCGGGCTGTGACCCGAAGATTCCAAGATGGGTCCAGTACCTTAGCCAGCTGCTCAACCGCTATCTCAACTAACCCATCTGTGAAGCGGCATCAGGTGGCGGAACAACATGCAATCGAAATCGAGCCTCCCGACGACTCGGAAATCGTCACCGCGGTTTAAACAACGAGAAACGAGGGCGGATAATGACATCCTACCTAAGATCTTCAAGTCCTGTTTACCAGTTCTGTTGGACCCACTGATTATGCTCTTTCGTCGTATTTGAGATAGCGAATTTTTCCCCAGAGACTGGCCAACCTCTATCATACTCCCTAAACCAAATAGGGCGACAAGACTGTCTGCGCGAACTACAGGGGTATCAGCCTCATCGATATAGCCGCTAAGCTTTTTGCGACCATCCTGCTAAATCATTTTTGTTGATCTTCGCGATGCGCGAACACGCTTCAACCAGTGTGGTTTTCGTCGAAGAGGAGACTGTGTTGATCAGATGTTCACGCTACGGCGAATCCTACAGCATCGCTATTAATTCCAACAACCCATCACAGCATGCTTCATTGGCTTTCGGGCAGCATTCGACTCCACTGACATACAGACACTTTAGAGCGTAATGATAAGCGATGAGATGCCCGAAAAGTACCCCCACGGTGAAGAATCTTCAGAGATGCTAATAGATGCCGGTGTCCGCCAGGGATACACTCCATCACCAGTCCTATTCAACTGAGATATGAACTCGACAAAGCATCGTGACCTCAATAATTTACGAGGAGTATTACCTCGCTGTGATTCTTGGGTTACAGACCTCGAGTTTGCCGACGACAGTCATTCTGAGACAGAATTTCGGAACCCCGCAGTCCGTTCCCACCCGTATTGTATGTGAAACTAAAGCTGTCGGTCTGGAGATAAACACCATAAAAACGAAATTTTTCACGACTTTTCAAGACTTAACACATTCTATACGCGTCAGTGGCGAAAATGTGAAATAGGTGCATCCTTATATATATATATATATATATATATATATATATATATATATATATATATATATATATATATATATTCCATATCAGCCGGATTTCAGACTGAATGCCAAACAAAATATGGTACAATCGGGGAGGAAGGGGTTGATAGTCCGAGTCAATGATTTGCTTGTAGGCGCAATACTGCCAGGTTGCCCAAGCCAAAATAGGTGGTCTTATAAGGGGTCCACAACCGGAGCCTTCAGATATCCAAAGCTTAACCCGTAAGGCAGCGGGACGAAGCGTGAGGTCCGTAACCTACTGGGGGCCGGCGACTGAATCCTCGGTTCATACGCCCTTTAGATGAGGTCAAACATCCCGGGTGCTCAGCGCACCTCTTACCAGTTCAAGTACTTGGGTTCTGCTATCCAGCCAAACAGCAAGGTCAAGAACGAAGTTGAGCTTCGTGTGGATTGCGCAGGGAGAGTATTCCTACAACTTCGCAAATCATTATGGTCTCACAGCGAAATAAGCCTCCACAGGAAGCTCCGCCAATACCGAACTGCTGTCGTCCCAGTTCTTTTGTACCCGTGCGAAACTTGGTCGATAAGATTAGACGACACGGAAAGGCTGGAAAGTGCAGTGACCTAGATCGTTCTGAGAAAATGACTGTTTTCTGGACATCATCTTGGATCTATTTTCCCTGCGATCTTTTCTGACGTTTGACATCGACCTTACTGTGTTGTTCGGTTGCGTACGTTTTACTGAACTGACTCTTCTGAGGTTTCCGTCGACCTCGTTTTGAATCCCTTCCACTTTCGATCGTTCACCGATTGTACGCGCTCGCGGTTCGCTTTCTGCACAGCTGTTGCGTTTTGTTTCGTTTTCCGTTCGGTGTATCTCTCGTATCGGAACTGTTTCGGTGCCACGATATATAGAATACACCCTGCATCCGTAAACCGACTTGCGTCTTCTCTATTCGTCCGATAGAGGGGATATCGTTGGTATTCCGCTGCCAGACCGAATAGAAGACACGTTCACTAGCCGCCCTTGAACGTCTTCTATATTGATGAGCCGGAAAATCCCAGAATCTTCCTGGATTATTCGCCGCCACGGTGAGTCTGTGATATTTTGCTGTTTCACATCCTCTTTTTGCTGTACGATATATATTTTTTACGATATATTATCGCAACGTAGCCGCTCGACACAGACCTCACTTCGTCTGCGGTTGCTTTCAAGCCCGTGGCGTTTATCCCACATGATCCTGAGGTTTGGTTTGCAGTCTTAGAGCTGCAATTTGAGGCACGTAGGATTATCGGCCAGCGCCAAAGATTTTCCTGTGCCTTAGAGGTAGCCCCGGGCGATGTTATCGCCTCAGCGAGGGATTTAGTATTAAATCCTCTTCAAGTGTAGCCGTACGATCGCCGCCAGGAGGCCATACTGCAGCACTTCCTTCCTTCTCGGGAGGAGCGCTTACGTCAGCTACTTGCCCGGCACCCCATAGGGGATACAAAACCCAGTCGCCACCTAGCTCACCTCCGGTCCCTGGCAGGGCCCGTCGATAATGATTCGGAGATAGTTGAGGAACTGTGGTTGGACTCATTACCCTTTCGTTTATACCACCGTAACTGCTCTCCTCGAGGACTCGTCCTTGGAACGAGCAGCAGCCGCCGTGGCTGACAAGATTGTCGCACGTGTCGGCAGTGGGGCTAATCTCCTCGTCGCCACGACATCGCGCAATCCTAAGGGTGTCGACCTGGATGAATCGTCGGAGACGTCTCGGCACTCTCGGTCCATCCAGCGCCGACCGTCTTACAAAGATAGAGTTAAAATACCTACCCCTCGCAGCAGCCCACGTAGTTAACGGCACGGACGGGCGCCCTCCACTGCCCACATCTGCCGTGAATCCGCCTCACTTGCCTCTTCCAAACCAGACCACCCTACAAGCGGCTTTTGTTGGTTCCACCGCATTTTCGGACCAGCAGCCCGTAGGCGCATTTAGCCGTGTTCATACGCGGCGGGAAACGCCACTGCCGGCGAGTAGAAGCGGCCGTACTCGCCGGCAACCAGTCTTAGGTTGGCCGTTTATTTTACGTGCATGATTCGTGCACTAACGCTAGGTTCCTAATTGATACTGGGCCCAATTTTCTGTCTTGCCGGTTGGTAAACACAAGCCATGAGCTTCTTTGCTTCGGCTTTCAGCGGCGAATGGTTCTTCCATACCTACCTACGGCACGAGATAGCTTGCGGTCAACCTGGGACCACGTCGACGATATCTGTGGACGTTCATCTTTTCGGACGTTCCACAGGCATACTGGGAATCGATTTTCTGCAGCACTATGAATTACTTGTTGATTCAAGTAGGCTGCAGCTTATCGACCCTTCGTCGGACACAAAATTTACGGGTCTCGCAGCTCGAACAGATGCACACCGAACCATAGGTTTGTTTTCAAACATTCCTCACGATTTTCAGTCTTTATTTATTGAACTCCCCATTTTGACCAAACCATTTAAAGAGACAGAGACAGTGACTGATCGTGTGACACACCACATTGTCCCTAACGGACCACCAGTCACGGCGTGACCTTGCCGACTGGCACCGGACAAGTTGGCTTTCACCAAACGTGAGTTTGACACTTTACTTTCTAAAGGTATTGTTCGTCCTTCTCACAGTCCATGGGCCTCACCTCTACACATGGTTCTTAAGAAAGATGGCATTAGCTGGCGACCATGTGGCGACTATCGCGCACTAAACTCGGTGACCCGTTAGGATAGCTACCCGATACCTCACATACACGACATCACGGCATCACTTCACGGCACGACTGTATTTTCTAAGGTCGATTTGGTACGAGCCTATCACCAGATCCCAGTCGCCGCTGAAGATGCCGAGAAAACCGCTGCCACGACTCCTTTTGGTTTGTTTGAGTTCCTACGTATGCATTTGGGTTTGCGAAATGCTGCTAAGACATTCCAGAGGTTTATCGATAGCATTACACGAGACTTGGAATTTGTTCACGTCTGTATCGATGAGTTGCTAATCGCATCTTCGAGCGTAGATGAACATTTTCAACATTTGACGCTACTATTTCAACGTTTGTCCGAACATCGAATAGTAGTCAATCCTGATAAATGTGAACTTGGCAAACCGGAACTTGTGTTCCTCGGTCACAAAATCACTCGAGAGGGTATTAAGCCTTGCGAGGATAAAGTGCGCACTGTTCTAGATTACGCAGTACCGTCCTCAATCAAGGAGCTTGAAGCATTTTGGGGGTTAGTTAACTTTGATCGTCGTTTCATACCCCATGCTGCTGAACGTTTGCTTCCATTAACTGGCCTACTTCATAGCAATCCACGTAAGTTGTCGCTTACGGATGCCGCGCGAGTAGCGTCCTCGGAGATTAAAGCGACATTAGCTCAGACCACGCTCCTAATGCACCCAGTTCCGTCTGCCACGCTAAGCATAGCGGTGGATGCATCCGACTTTGCCATCGGAGCGACCCCGCAACAGTCTAGTTCCGGGATCTGGCAGCCATTAGAGTGTTTCTCTCGACGCCTCAGTCCCACGGAAACGAAATACAGTGCGTTTGGTCGCGAACTTCTGGCTGCATATAATGCCGTTAAACACTTCCGCCATGCAGTCGAGGGTCGATATTTCATCCTCTATAGCGACCATAGGCCTTTGATGTATGCACTGCATACTAAGTTTGACCGTTACTCCCCACGAGAAGTCGGAAATTTAGACTATATTTCTCAGTTCAACACTGACCTACGACACGTCAAGGGTGAGTCGAACAGCGTTGCAGAAGCGTTGTCGCGTACTCCGCTTAGTGCTATTAAATCTCCGGTTAATTTTTTAGCATTAGGCGGAATACGCGACGAGACTGCACCTTGACGTGGTGTGATGGCTTGCGCGCCTCTATGACCCAAAGAGCTATACAAAATGACTTCTTTAAGCCGGAGATGCAATCACGCCTAGAAGGTCAATGGGTGAAGGTCAGACGAAGACCAGTCTCCTGGTCCTCCAGGTTGGGGGTGGACTTGAGCTGGCAACTCAATCGGCAAAATCAGTGGAAGAATAATTGATCCAAGCAAATGGGCTTCCACTAAGCCATCCCGCTGCCTTGCGGATAGGTTCTTGTTAGAACTAAAGGCTTTGGATGAGGACCCTAATCGTTCTCCTGCTTTGTGGCTGGACACCCTAGCAGTAACCGTCCAACATCTCCCATGAACTGCACCAATACAAAGAATTCCATACTGCATCGGTCGTCGCGCAGGATAATCAGGACCGCGCTGCCCATTGCATCGAGCGGGGTGGGTAGTGATAAGTGGGCTACTGATCAGAGTTCCCTCTCTTTTATTCAACCTTTGTCTTCCTTCCCCAACCACCCCTCTTTGCCCCATCTATCCACCCATAATGCTCCCACTGATAACACGGTTGATACTCGCTACAACTCACCGTCAAATAGTATCGGGAATAATCCTCTGTCTGGTTACTCACATTTCCTCAAGCCTCGTCAGCCTCTGAATCTCGGCTCCTTCAACGTGCGTACACACATGCAGGCCGATCAGCAGGCGTGCTTAGCCCTCACATTAGATTCTCTGAAGATTGATGTCTGCTGCTTAAGTGAAACACGTATCCAGGATTCGAGCAGTGTAATTCAACTAACTGCTCTTGGTATCTCATCCAGATATTTCCTGCGCACCTCAGGAGACGAAGTAACTCGAGCTGCGGGTCAACGTGGTGTAGGAATAGTTTTGACTGACAAGGCTGAGGCTGCCCTTTTAGACTGGATCTCGGTTAACAGTCGTTTATGTGCTGTGAGACTCCAGGGGTCAGTTGGCGTTCGAAAGGATAGTTGTGTTAAGCGCAATTTGTTTGTGATCTCGGCGTCCGCCCCAACGAACTGCAGCTCAGACTTGCAGAAAGATGAGTTCTATGATGCCCTCGCCACCCTCGTTCGCAGCAGTAAAGGTTCTGACATTGTAGTGCTAGCTGGTGACTTCAATGCACAAGTTGGCAAACGTAGTGTGTCAGAAGCCTGTTTAGGTGGGCGTTGTGCTCTACCCACTGAGCGTACAGATAACGGGGATAGGCTTCTCCAGTTTTGTGCAGACAATCAATTGTCCTTATTTAGCACCAATTTCCGACACAGCTCGCGTCGCACAGCGACATGGCGCTCTAACTCTACAGGTAACTTGAGTCAAATTGATCATATCGCCGTAAGCTACCGGTGGCGCAGTTCTGTTCAGAACTGTAGATCTTACTGGTCCACGTACGTAGAGTCGGACCACGCATTACTTCTAATGCCATTATCTCTCCAGCTCCATGGTCATCGTCGCAAACCGCAAACCCGATTAGCCGTGCAACGTTTGTGTGATCCAGAAGTACGCACCCGTTACGAGCAGAAATTAGCACATGAGCTAGGATCTACGACGAACAGTAATGTAGATGAGCATTGGGCTCATATCAAACAGGCGATGCACTTTGCAGCAGGTTTTGCCTGTGGTCCTAGATCCGCTGTCCATCGAAGACACTGGATCTCGCAAGAGTCGCTGAGTATAATGAAGCAAAAGCGTCAGCTCTCGAACCGTAAGGAGATGAATAAGATGCGGAGAAAGCTACAAAAAATAAGTTACGAAAAGCCTTAAGAAGGATCGCAAAAATTGGTGGGTCAAGGTAGCCGAAGAAATGGAAATAGCAGCTGCTTCAGGTAACAGTCAAAGACTGTTCAAACTTATTCGTGACACCGGTGGACGGCGAACCCAGGTCAGTGAAACGATTTGCGATAGAAATGGAGAACCCATCTATAGCAAACAGCATAGCCTTGACCGTTGGGCCGAATACTTCAAGGAACAGTTTAGCTGGCCGCACGCTAGTGTAATTACTCCTGTGTCAACAACTGAGACTCCTCGGGTGGTATCACTTGAGCCCCCATCGGAAGCAGAAGTGGAGTCATGCATTCGATCACTAAAGCGAGGGAAAGCGGCAGGTCCCGACGAACTTTTCCCCAGTTCTTTTCAAACTGGGTGGAGATGCTTTGATAAAATCACTTTCCGTCTTGCTCCGTGACATTTGGAACGAGGAGCGTATCCCGTTATTAGGGAGTGAGTCGTTGATTGTTCCCATCTTCAAGAAGGGAATACCCAAGGACTGTAGTAATCATCGTGGCATTAGCTTAATTCCGATAGTCACCAAAGTACTAGACTCAATTCTACTGCACTAACTTGCATCGGCTCGCGAGAGGAATGCCCGCGAACAGCCCAGGTCGAGAATGTATCGACCAGAATTCTACTCTCCGCCGACTACTTGAAACACGTCACACGCACCGCCGACCGATAATAATGATTTTCTTAGACCCGAAAGGCGCCTTCGATTCAGTTGATCGGATAGCGCTTTTCAGTACTCTTCATCGAAAAGGTATGCCCCAGAAGTTCGTGAACCTACTGACATCATTGTATTCTCATACATCTGGCCGCGTTAGAGTCTACGGTGAAATATCCGGTCGGTTCGAAACAACCAGCGGTGTTCTACAAGGATGTCCCATGTCTCCATTCCTATTCAACTTCGTCATGGACGAAATAATAGAGAGTGCGCTGCAAAATCTTCAGGATGTAGGCGTCGAACTAGGAAATAGGGGAAAGCTATGTGACCTAGATTACGCGGACGATGTTGTCTGTTTGTTCGAATACACGGAACATGCTCAACGTACACTAGGTAGACTCTCAAGAGCCGTAGCTTTATTTGGCATGCCCTTTACACCTTCAAAGTGTAAGGTGGTGTTACAAGACTGGACGTCAACGATTCCGAGCTTGATGCTCGATGGGGAGGTGTTGTCAGTTGTCGACCACTTCACCTACCTCGGCGGCAGCGTGACGACAGATGGGAGCACAGTAGTAGAGGTGAACACGCGTTTATCCAAGGCTCGATCGGCTTACGCTTAACTAAAGCACTTGTGGCGCCGACCTGATATTTCAATGAAGTTGAAAGGTCGTGTAAACTGTGCCGCAGTGCGTTCAGTTTTGTTGTATGGTTGCGAGACTTGGAGTCTGCGTGCTAAAGATATTTGTCGTCTTGAGGTTTTCGACCACCGATGCTTGCGTAGTATCGCTAAGATCAGGTGGAGTAGCCGAGTGGGCAATGCTGAGGTCAGAAATCGAGTATTGGGTACTGATTCGGAGAACGTTTTGTCACAGTGTATCCAACTTAGTAGACTTCGTTGGTTAGGGCATGTGGTACGTATGGCAAACACACGTCTACTATACCGTGTCCTATTCTCCGTTCCTCCTAAAGAGTAGAAGAAACCACATGGAGGTCAACAAGTGACGAGGCAGCGAGGAATAAGAAAATGTACAGCAAACTTAGGAAAAGTAGGTGCTTCACGTCTTCGTGGTTGGGGTCCAAAAGATCCGTCTACCAGTTGGCTGAAGACACTGAAATATATGGCTGCGAACCACGAACGGTGGCGATCGTGTTGTCACTTTCTATCGAATCAGAATGACTGACCAATGAGCGTTTGTACAGTTAGACTGTGTATTCCGTGTGTTGGCTACTAGGGCATTCTTTCCTTTTCCCACCCGTGTAGTTCCAGTCCCTGTCCATCTTGTATATCCATACTTTCCAATTCAGCGTGCAACATGGTGAGAAAGGCAGTGGTCAGTGGGGCTTTCCCTGCTGTTTAACGCCGAACGATGACGATGATAGCTCCCCATGGCGGGCTCAGTTGCTCGTAGTCACTAGCGATAATTACAAACGGAGGATGGTGGCTGACTATAGTCAAACTATCAATAAATTCACAAATTGGGATGTTTATCTATTACCGAAAATAGACGAGGTGTTTAAAAAAGCTGAATACGACGTTTATTACGCTGGACCTCAAAAGTGCTTGCCACCCGATATCGATTCTGGACAAAGAAAAACCATTCAGTTTTCGAGGCTTGTGGACGGTTATATCAGTTCTCTCGTATCCCTTTTGGGGTTACCAATGGAGTACCTGGTTTCGAGAGAGCAACAGATCAAATAATTCCCACGGAAAAACCAACAGACACATTCGCCTACGTCGTTAACATCACTATTTGCGGAAAATCTACTAGTGACCACGATTTGAATCTTCGACGGTTTTTGGATGTAGCCAACAATTACGGTCTGACTTTCACCGAAGCCAAAAGCATATCTGGAGCCGAAGAAAAGACTTCTTAGGTTCCAGGTTTCTAAAGGCAACACAAAACCGGACCCTGACCGACCAAGACCCTTATTGGAGCAGCCACCAACAGATCCTAAATCCCAACGGCGAGTTGTGGGTTTCTTTGCTTACTATTCGCCTGGGATGTCTAACTTTTTAAACCAAGTTTATTCCTTGGTGCACAATCAAACATTACCGGTGGTCGAGTCAGTGAAAAAAATGTTTTCCCAACCTCAAAAAGCAATTAGCGGATGCTAGTTTGGCTACGATCCGTTTAGGCGTCCCGTTTGTCGTAAAGATTGATACCTTTGATATCGCCATAGCCGTGACGCTCAATCAAGATGGCCGTTCGGTGTCGTTCTTCTCCAGGGCGCTGAATCCAAGTGAACAAAGTCATTCGGTGGTTGAAAAAGAGGCTCATGTCGTTGTAGAAGCAATCCGAAAGTGGAAACATCTACCACTAAGTAGCTACTTTAAACTCACCACCGACCAACGATCTGTCTCCTTCATCTTTGGAAGTCAACAACGCGGGAGGGCCAAGAATAACAAAATATCACGTTGGAAAATGGAACTATCGCCATACAGTTTGATGTTGTCTACAGACCAGGGAAACAAAATACAGCCGCAAATGCACTTGGCAGATCTCGCTGCAGAGCTGTCCTCTCTGAAGTCGACCTTAGGCCACTGTACAATACCTTGTAATCCGGGAATCACACGTATAGTTCACTTTGTCCTATCTCGAAATTTACCCTTTTCTTTTTAGGATGCACGAACAGTGACTGTTAATCGTGAGACCTGCTCAGAAATAAAGCCGAAGTTCCAGCGTACCACCACTGGTCTAATGATCAAAGCGGCACAGCCGCTTGAAAGGCTATCCATCGAATTCAAAGGTTCATTTTTATCGTCGACCCGTAACTGATACCTACTGACAATTACTGGCGAATACTCTAGATTTCCACTTGCTTTTGCGTGCCAAAACTTGAGCAGTCAAACTGTAATCAAATGCTTTTGCCAGCTGTTCTCCATTTTCAGAACTCCGGGGTACGTTCTTTCGGATCGAGGAAGTTAAACGTTTTCTTTTTGAAAGCGAAGTCGTCTCAAGTCGTACTACACCGTTTGACCCGGAAGGAAACGGTCAAGTAGTGCATCTGAATGGAACTCTCTGGGAAACTATTCTACTCGGCTTGAAATCGAAGAAACTCCCCATCGAGAGCTGGGAACTTGTTTTGCTTGACGCTTTGCATTCGGTCCAATCGTTATGGTGAACTGCGACTAATGCCACATCCCATGGATGGTAATTCTGCTATAATCGGAGGTCCACTCCAGGCACTACACTCCCTACCTGGCTGCCGACACCTGGGACAGTTCTTCCTAGAAATAACCACAGAATGACAAAGTTCGACCCCCTCGTGGACTGTTACATTGCAATCCGCACTAAGCCCATGTTCGATTTCATGATGGAAAAGAGGACACCGTCTCAGCTCGCCAACTGACTCTTAAGACAACTGACAATGACAATAAAAACATGACAGCCGAATGTGAAATAACACAGACTGAGTTACCATTACCAATGGAATCGGACACAAACTATTCTGAAACATCTGACAACCAGCCAACCCCCAACCACTGCTCTGACACAAACGACAAGGAACACAATCTTGACAAACCATGTTCACCCTTATTGCCTAGGAAACCGAGAAGCTGGGCAAAATGTTAAATATGTTATCCTCTTTGTTACATATCGCACATCCCAACACAAGCTCAAAACCACAGCGGGGGAAGATGACATACTATTTATCGTTTCTGTTATACAACTTTATGTTTTCTCTTTCCAGCTCCATATATGTATTGTATGTTGAATAAAGCCTGAGCTGTGGATCTCTTTCTTTCTCCGGCTTCTCTCGAATCTGGCTGTAGACCACGCACATAACAAAGATTGTATAACTTTTCCCACTGTTATGAACTGACCGCTTCGACCCAACTCTAAACATAACCTACCCCGGAGAACAACATACAACAAAGGGTTTCATTTCTCTAAGATCTGCCCTGACACTTGATTCTGACTAAGCTGTGTTTCTTTGACTGCGTGCGTTTCAATGAACTCGGAAGTCACAAAGTTTCCGACGACTTTGATATTGCACACTTTCGATTTTCGTTGACTGCGCGTACACGGTTAGCTACCGCCTCGCCACTGCGTTGGTTTGTACCCGTGTATTGCTCATATCGAGGCTATTTCGGTACTATGATAAGAACAACACTTTCACACTCGTCGGTCGACTCGAGTCTTGTCTGATTATTCGACTGAGGGGATATCTTTGGTACTTCGCTTCGGGAGTCGCAAGCCGGTTGTCTTCCATATCGTATTGGGAAACCTGCTTTCTTATCACACCGTTCATGCGCAATCGTTAACCTACGTTTCATCATACGCTTGCACAAGCATTGTGGAGTTAGGAAACACCATGGTAGTAAGGTCCAGTATCGAATAAACCAGTCCTGCAGCAGGATCGTTATCTCTAAGGAAGAAAAGAGCCCACCAAACGTTACTTCGCAATTATTCATATTGCTAAGAACAGCTTGAAAGTTATATGGCTTTAGTCTTGTCCCCCACTTAGCACTTGGAAACCCACCATTGTCTGTCGTCATTCATCAGGCCACTGACCATTTTTGGTGCTACATCCTTGTGCATCAGTGTGGTGGAAGGAGTATTTACCCCATAATCTTAGAGGCCGACTGACCTATAAGGGATGATCAGCAATCTGATCCTAAGAAAGACATCCCTGCCATGGCTGCAGCACAGGCACAGGATACATCATGTATGGAAGCCGCACAGTCATCGTCGTTACAGTGTCAGTCCATACCTCTGGCCACCAGTGCTGGGACTATACTCTGCGACATGTCTAATGGCCTACCTCGACCAGTCGTACCCTCTACATATCGACGTCTCGTTTTCGATACCCTACATGGACTCTCACATCCAGTCTCCGATTAGTAGCTGCACGATACGTCTGGCCGTCCATGAATAAAGATGTTCGTATGTGGGCAAAAAAAGTGTCTACAATGTCAACGATCTAAAGTGGATAGGCACGTAGCTTCGCCTATCGATACTTTTGCTACGCCTGATGCTCGCTTCGATCATATCCAAGTAGACATTGTGGGTCCATTGACCCTATTACACGGGTATACCTATTTACTAACGTGCATCGACAGACTCACGAGGTGGCCCGAGGCTATTCCCATCTCTGTCGTCACGGCCGAATCAGTGGCTCGACATCTGATAGAACGATGGATAGCTTTATATGGTTGTCCTTCCACAATCACTACCGATCGAGGGCAACAATTGGAGTCCGAACATGTTGGGTACGGAAGACATTCGCACGACCGTGTACCATCCGGCATCGAATGGTTTAGTCGAACGTTTTCATCGCCAACTCAAAGCGGCTCTTAAGGCACGCGACAGCCCCGACTGGTACGAAACGTTACCGCTAGTTCTGCCTGGTATCAGGAATTGTACAAAGGCAGATATCCAATGTTCCGCCGCATAACTTGTCTAAGGCACGACATTACGACCGCCTGGGGAATTATTTACACTAC
This sequence comes from Fasciola hepatica, assembly GCA_948099385.1. Taxonomy (NCBI): domain Eukaryota; kingdom Metazoa; phylum Platyhelminthes; class Trematoda; order Plagiorchiida; family Fasciolidae; genus Fasciola; species Fasciola hepatica. The sequence goes on from CANUEZ040000043.1 coordinate 37,208,108, forward strand.
GGAGTACAGTACACTTGCTGTACAGACATACGTTCACCGTTTGTCTACGTACATGCAAAATCTTGCTCCGGCGCAGACTCGGATGCAGCGACGACAGGTTTTCGTTCTGACCGAAATCGAAACTTGTTCGCATGGATCCATTCGTGTTGATTCGGTACGGAGACCATTACAACAGTCTTACGAAGGTCCGTTTCGCGTGATTTCCCCGTCACGATAAAACCTTTACGGTTGATCGACAGGGTCGCGTCGATACAGTTAGCATCGATCGTCTCAAAGCCGTGTACGTCGATGACAGCGTGTAGCCCGCTGACATGAGATTCGATATTAACCCTGCAGTACTTGTTGACGACACTTCCGTGTCACGTCAAGGTCTGCAGTTAGCGTTGCCTGCTACGACTTCGAATGAGGCTATCGTCTCACGTCCAAGTCAGCAGTCCGTTGGCCCTGCTACGTCCTCGAATGAGAATACTGTCTCACGTTCAAGTCAGCAGAGCACGCCTATGCACCCGTCCGTGAATGACGCTCCCGTCTCACGTTCCGGTCGGAAGATCGTTTGCCCAGCACGTTTTAGCTACTAGGTCACACACGATCTTAATCATTGCACTTCGCAGTCAAAACTTTTGTGTTTATCGTTTCGACACGATTTAACATACCACATTAGTTATTACTGTATTCTAGTCAAGTCCATTGCGGCTGCTACACCAGTTTTCCGTTTCTTTTCGTTTCATGGAACCTCGCCATATGGTACGCTTCGCTGGTCCTACGAAATGTGAAGAATTTTGGCACCAACGTTTGCATTCTGGATCGGCCCTATCGTTGTCGTTCCTTGGCATTGACGAAGCTACCGATTTGGCTTCCGGATATCATATTGGTTATCAGTTACCCGACGCTGGACGTTATTGGTGTAGCATACCTGGATGACGATTCACGCAACCGATGTCATTGGCAACGAATCTCGTTTACGCTCGACCATCATTCTACGGTTCCTACATACCACGGATTCCGCCCGTCAGAGTCGTACAGCACAGCTACATTCACGTATTTTGCAAGCATTAAAGCGCACAAATATCGTTTGTATGCCTTCATCTCCTTAGCATTTTTCGAAAGCTTGCCGCGCTTTCTAGCGGGGGGCTGCTGTAGTGACCTCGATCGTTCTGAGAAAATGACTGTTTTCTGGACATCATCTTGGATCTATTTTCCCTGCGATCTTTTCTGACGTTTGACATCGACCTTACTGTGTTGTTCGGTTGCGTACGTTTTACTGAACTGACTCTTCTGAGGTTTCCGTCGACCTCGTTTTGAATCCCTTCCACTTTCGGTCGTTCACCGATTGTACGCGCTCGCGGTTCGCTTTCTGCACAGCTGTTGCGTTTTGTTTCGTTTTCCGTTCGGTATATCTCTCGTATCGGAACTGTTTCGGTGCCACGATATATAGAATACACCCTGCATCCGTAAACCGACTTGCGTCTTCTCTATTCGTCCGATAGAGGGGATATCGTTGGTATTTCGCTGCAGACCGAATAGAAGACACGTTCACTAGCCGCCCTTGAACGTTTTCTGTAAAAGCTTTGACCACTGCTGCCTCCGCTACACGGCCAAAATCAAGTGGTATGGTCACGTCACCAACTGCCGTGCGTCAACACCGTTCGAACAACGAACGACTTTTTTAATGACTTTAGATACTGGGGTTGTTTGTACTTAGGAATGACGGTTTGCATCCGTTGGTGATCGCTGAGCTCGGTGATAAGGTCGCAAGAGGGAGCTCCAAATACACACAGGCAAGTAAAGGACCATCATCTGCGCACTGATAATGTCACCTAGTCAATTTAGTTTCAGTTTATTCAACCATTAACCTCGCACTTCTGTGTTCTGGTTGCGGTCGCTACCTCTCGGCATCGTCCAGTAAAGGGCGAAAAGAATAGAAGCATAGTGATACAGATGAAGATAAAAGTCAAAGTATCAAGGGGAAATCAAGACGACAGGAAAAGAGTCCGAATGCAACTACGCCAGTGACCGCGACACCTATCTATATCACCTTATGTCTCCAACCATTTAGTAGGCGGATCATGTGGACCCCAACGTGAAGGTCTAACACGTCCTACTTGTCCAAGTCCACTGGTCAAGGTTTTCATATCTTTTTGCCATGTCATTGACTGACCACCTCGACTTACCTTCCAATCACCGCCTGCCTCAGAAAACAGCGTACGCTGAGGAAGTCTATCCGTAGGCATGCGTAACACATGTCCTAACCACCTTAACCTGTTTAGATTAAGTACTCGATCCAGAGACTGACTTCTGGTTCCCAACACCTTACGCTGAACCTCATCATTGCTAACACATTGTTCCCACCATACTCGGGCAATGCTACGGAGACATCGGTGCTCGAACACCGACAGTCTTTGTCTATCTTCTACCCTCAACGGCCATGTTTCGGAACCGTATAAAAGAACGGACCTAACCGCCACATTGTACACTCTATTCCCAAACAGACAATCGGATGTCACGCCGACGCCACAGATGACGGAAGTTTGCAAAAGCCAAACGCGCCCTCTGTACACGCGATGATACTTTATCCGATATCTGTCTACCTGGTGAGATGTAACTGCCTAGGTAACAAAATTTATCCATTTCAGCTAGAGTTTCCCCTGCCAACACAAGGTTTGGTGTTGAGCCAACCCAGTCCTGCAACAGCATTTTACACTGTGAAGGTGCAAAACGCATCCCAAACATTCTTACACTGTTGTAGAAGCTATTTAAAAGAGCTTGCCACTTACCTTCACTCAGAAGAACAATATCGTCCGCGTATTCCAAGTCGCACAGTTTACTACCTGAGCAAAGATCGACGCCGCTATTCTCACACGAGGATAGGGCTATCTCAAGAATCAATTCAATCACGAAGTACAACAGGAAGTGTTAAACAGGGCTGATACGTTCTGGTCTCTTGTGAAACCCGCGCACTCAATCTCAGCTTGCGATTCTCGATCGCTCCAGCTCGCTACGAAAAATCAGAAGGCAAAACCCGACTCGCCAAAAATGTGTGCCTAACAGAAATTACTGTGCTGTATATGAAGCAAAAATTGAATATTCTTGAACTCGGGCGTCCAGTTAGACTCAAGCCCTATGGGGCCAATTAGGTTGATAAAAATATTTTGCCGGATTGACTATTGATCCGTTGGCCCAATTTGTGTCGGACTGCAGATGACTGCTTGATCAGCAAAAGGGGTTACGTCATGAGTGATGCGATAGTCTATTGATTATTGATCATTCAATCCGGCCTGACACGCTCGAGCTGGCTAACGGCTTCCTTGAAAAAAAAATTTTCGTTTTAACTTCATTACACTTCCTCCTTTTGGTGGTTATCTGTAACTTGGTCCGCGTGGGTCCATCTGAAACTGTCTTCTTGTTCGGTCTGACCATCGCCTTGGTAGCAAGTCTGTGTCTGAGGTTGTGGTTGGTGGCTCTGGTATGGGTAGTTTGAGGGTATCCAGTGAGATTTCCAATGGAATATGCTTTTCATGCGGTCGATTCTGGGGTTTCCATGGCGGCTGCGGAGTTGGTTCTGGTGTCTGACTCATATATCGTCATCAATAGATACTTCGTACAGTTTCGTTCCACGGCGATGCCTGATCACTCGTGCGACCCACATTGGTTTTGTGGATCGGTAGTCTCTTACACACACAGCTGAGCCTAGGGCAAATCCTTTGTCTTCCATTGTAATTTGTTGAGGTCTTGTCGGAAACCGGGTATTGTGGATGATCTTCAGTTTTCGACCCATCAGAACCTCTGCTGGAGATAGTACCTGAGGTGTAGAGGCATTTGGCGTTGTGCAATACAGAAACAGGAATTGCTGTAGGATTTCATCTGGTGTCCTCTCCCCCGCGAATTGAGTAGTCCTCTCTTAAATGTATCCACGAACCGTTCAGCCTGGCCATTGGACTGTGGGTGGTATGGCGGCGAGAACGTGTGTTCAACGTTGTTTTGTTGGCGATAGTCATGCAACATGGCGGAGGTCAACTGTGAGCCGTTGTCAGATACGATCTGGTCAGGCAAGCCGTGTAGTGCGAAAATCTTTCGTAGTGTCGCGATTGTGCCACATGAAGTTGGTGGGTCGACTGAGAGAATTTCTGGCCAGTGATCGAAAAGCTACCGAACCACGATATGTAGTAAACTTCAAGTGGGTGCGCAAAAGATAATATCGCTTATTTCGATTAGCTTCGACAATCGCATCAGCTTCTTTGTCTATCGTTGAGTGATTTCGCTCCGTGGGTGGCAGAGCATGCGAAAAAAGGCTACGGGAAGACCGCTTCGATTGAGGGTAACAGAGATTGCTGTCGGTGGCGTCGGTTTCAACCACGATTGGTATCTTTATTCATTAGTAACAGTTGTGATTGAATTAATTCAGACGTTTATGATTCATAAGACAGGTGCTTGTTTGGGAAGAGGAAATTTTGAAGATTCCCGGACTAATTTTTCCGGAAAACGGGAAAACCATTCGGAGTCGTACGGAAATATTCCGACGACTCGTTACTGCTGTTAATGACGAGAGCAGCAAGATCCCGTAATGAAAATAAAACGAATGAGATCCCCAACGCAGGCTTTTTTCGTCATACAATATTTGTATGCGAGCTGAAAAAAACATTAGGTTCGTATGAATGTTACAAGCTTGAAAGGAGCGGTGATCAGTTTGCCCTATGATGATGTTAAGCTTCTCCGTTTCTCAGACAATAGGGTTTAACACGATGTTGTTGGCGAATGAGTGTGTCGAGTGACGGATTTTTCATGCAAGTCACAACACTGATTAGGTATCGATGGTATGTCGGGCGTTCCACCGCTTTCTATATTAGATTCTATTGTCGAAGGCATGTCAATCTCTCCTTCTTTGTCACAGTCGACTGTGACGTCCTCATGTCTGTCCTCAACACACTTTGGGGTTAAGTGGCTTATAGAAACGGTATCCTCGTCTTCATCTGGAACTCGGACATGATCATAGTATAGACTACAATGCAACAGTCCAACCTCCTGTACGATACGATCATATTTGGTCATTTCGTTCTTCTCCAAGAAGACTTTTCTAGGAGTGGAAAGCTAGGTAGAAAGAGTTGTGTCAGTTGTGGACCTTCGACTGTAGCGTAAAAAACGTTCATGGGGTGGTTTGTTGGTCGCAGTGCACAATAGTGGTCAAATTGAGTGTAAGGCGTCGGGTAAAACGTACTCCCTCTCCTCGACAGGAAGCTTCTATGATTTCAGTCCCAACAGAATGGTTTTCCACAGAGCTCCATTCAGACGCTCAACTTAACCATTTCCTTCCGGATTATGTGAAGTGGTGCATCATCCACATCATCGTACAGCGTTAAACAGTAGGGAAAGCCCCACTGACCACTGCCTTTCTCACCATGTTGCACGCTGAATTGGAAAGTATGGATATACAAGATGGACAGGGACTGGAACTACACGGGTGGGAAAAGGAAAGAATGCCCTAGTAGCCAACACACGGAATACACAGTCCAACTGTACAAACGCTCATCGGTCAGTCATTCTGATTCGATAGAAAGTGACAACACGGTCACCACTGTTCACGGCTTGCTGCCATATCTTTCAGTGTCTCCAGCCAACTGGTAGACGGATCTTTTGGACCCCAACAACGAAGACGTGAAGCACCTACTTTTCCTAAGTTTGCTGTACATTTTCTTATTCCTCGCTGCCTCGTCACTTGTTGACCTCCATGTGGTTTCTTCCACTCTTTAGGAGGAACGGAGAATAGGACACGGTATAGTAGACGTGTGTTTGCCATACGTACCACATGCCCTAACCAACGAAGTCTACTAAGTTGGATACACTGTGACAAAACGTTCTCCGAATCAGTACCCAATACTCGATTTCTGACCTCAACATTGCCCACTCGGCCACTCCACCTGATCTTAGCGATACTACGCAAGCATCGGTGGTCGAAAACCTCAAGACGACAAATATCTTTAGCACGCAGACTCCAGGTCTCGCAACCATACAACAAAACTGAACGCACTGCGGCACAGTTTACACGACCTTTCAACTTCATTGAAATATCAGGTCGGCGCCACAAGTGCTTTAGTTAAGCGTAAGCCGATCGAGCCTTGGATAAACGCGTGTTCACCTCTACTACTGTGCTCCCATCTGTCGTCACGCTGCCGCCGAGGTAGGTGAAGTGGTCGACAACTGACAACACCTCCCCATCGAGCATCAAGCTCGGAATCGTTGACGTCCAGTCTTGTAACACCACCTTACACTTTGAAGGTGTAAAGGGCATGCCAAATAAAGCTACGGCTCTTGAGAGTCTACCTAGTGTACGTTGAGCATGTTCCGTGTATTCGAACAAACAGACAACATCGTCCGCGTAATCTAGGTCACATAGCTTTCCCCTATTTCCTAGTTCGACGCCTACATCCTGAAGATTTTGCAGCGCACTCTCTATTATTTCGTCCATGACGAAGTTGAATAGGAATGGAGACATGGGACATCCTTGTAGAACACCGCTGGTCGTTTCGACCAGCGATGTCCAACCAGGAGTTAAGGAGACGATGCTCTGAAATCGGTGCAATCTCCGTCCTCCTCCAACGTTGACGACTGTGGTGGTTTGATCATACCCTTCGGTGGGCGTACCAGATTCGTAATGGAGAGGGTGTGTTAAGTGGAGCAGATAGGGTAAAACTGCATTTCAATAATAACAGTACAAACGATGGTAGTAACATTTGCCGTGAAATTCTGGTTAGGAGTTCAGCGGTGGAGTAAGTGACAGTCCCCTGTATGTATCGAGCTTTTGCTTGTAAGTCTCCCTTGTTGGGGCGTTCATTATCTCTTGCGGGAGTTTATTCCAAACAGGAATCACCCTTGACGTGAAAAGTCGTTGTCGTAAGAACGTCCATGAGCCATGTTTAACTAACTTAGTATGCCCTCGAACAGTATTGAAGTATGGTCGTGTGAAGGAATAATCAACTAAGCCAGAGGAGAGGTGGAATATTAGGGAAATATCTCTTCAAATACGTCTCACATCCAAGGGATAGGGATTGAGTGCAGTTAGTCTTAAACGGTAAGAAAGGCTGATTAGCCCCTACACAGTTTTTGTGGCTTTTCTCTGAACTTGTCTGAGGTAGTTACGGTCGCGAAAGAGACCAATGTGTGCAATCTGGCTGCTGTGTTCTAGGGTGGGGCAGAAGCAGGTGCCGTCATCAATGCGAAAGTCCTCAGTGAATATAAGGTGAAATGTCCTTTTGGTAAGGTTTAAAATTCGGAAGGCAACCCTGTTAGGCTACAGTTGATGCGCTGAGGAGAGATTTCTGGTCAGTCAATAACTTAATATCTGGTGCTGACCTATCCTCTGGATTGGCAGTGTTCCATGAGTTCGACAAGGTTGGTCCATGGAGCCACCGAAGTACGCATTTATCGTCATTTATCTGTAGGCTTCAGTTCACTGACTAGTACTCGGGTGCATTTATCGCTGATTGCAGTTGTGTGCTTGAAGAGTCCCAAATGATCACATCGTCCGCCTACATGACGATGTCGGACTTCACAGTTTCTGGGAGATCGTTGATGTAGATATGGAACAGTAAGGGACCCGATACCGAGCCCTGAGGAACTCCTATAGTGGCTGAGGACAAAATGGAATACGATGCATCTGTACTCACAGCGAAGGTGCGCTCAGATATAAAGCTTTCCAGTACGCAAAACAGTTTACCGATGATACCGTGCACTGCCAGCTTGTGAAGCAAGGTGTGTGACGCCTTGTCGAAGGCCGTCGCAAAATCTAGGAAGATGGTGTGGGAGGTTTTGCCTTGATCGTTGGCCTGCGTCAAGCTAACCATGGCAGTTAACGTGTTGGTAACACATGGTCTGCCTGGCAGAAATCCGTATTGGAAAGGGGAACTTGGGCTATTCACCTGCAAGTGGTGTAACATCGCGCCTTTGATGACCTTGTCAGGGATACTAGTGGGACCTATCCACCTATAGCTAGATAGGAAGTGCCGACCGCCCTCTTTGAAAATAGGCGTGATTCAGGCTTTCTCCTATGATCTTAGGAAAATAATGCAATGCAAGCAAGGATGAAGTATGTAGGAGCTAAAATTTCGGCATGTTCTTCTAGTATCCTGAGTTTTTTGTCATCTGGGACTATTGAGCTGTACGGATAGACAAATCTGAGCCGTAGTTTAACGTCCTAGACCGAAAAGTGAATGCTGTCCAGGCTTCGTTCTACAGCTTTTGGAGGAATAATAGGATGGGTTAAGGTTGGTGAATAGTTGAAAATAAAGTGAAAATTATTCGCGTAAATCTTCACTCGCTCAAATGAAGTAGCTGTGGTGCCGCCAGGAACGTCAAGGGATAGCGTAAAGGATTCACGGTGAATATACTTACAAATGGACCTTTTGGAATGGGAACCATGCCAGGAGACCCGTTTGTACCTCTATGAAGTGTTCACGGATTTTTGACTCGCATTCGCTTTGAATCCACTTGAATTGGTCCCTAGCTGCTGTCACTTGAGTGCACTTCTGTATGGCAAATAGAAGTGCACACTCGTCCAGCATGTGAAGGATAGGACGTGGCAGTATACGTCAGATGTTTTCCTTATCATCTCCCTCGGTACGAAACAAGTATGTGCGTTGAAAATGTTTTGTTCAACTAGTTGGTTGAGTGGATTTACGTCGGCGTCCCAGGAAATGGGTTCAAGTTGGGATATATGTTATTCAGAGAATGTATTGTTGGCACGAAGAGCTTGAATCGTATGTTTTTGAAAAATCCACTTGCATTCTTCACATCTGGTTCGATTCCGGCTCGCGGCGTCCGACTTTTCGATGTGAAGAATGCAAGTGGATTTTCCAAAAACATATATATGTCATTCCCTTTTTAGAAAGTCTTACTGTCCTGAGTGACGAATCGCGCGATGATCCCTGGATGACAAAGTCAAAGCCAAGCACCTCGTGATCACCGTTCTCCACTGGGCAGGAGTGACAGATTGTGTCCATCTGGTGCGGCTCGTTTGTGTTTACAAGATTAATGAATGAGGATGTTTGCCCATGGCGAAATCTAGTTGGACTGGAGGTCTTGCGTCCAGGACACCTGACAGAATATATCTACTAGCTGGGCATGAAACATTGGACCTGTGGAGTGATAGCTGGGCGAATCTATTGATGGGACGTTGAAGTCTCGAATTATCAGTAGGTGGGTACTCTTCGGCTCTTTTATCTGTTCAATGAGTGCCACCGATTCTTCCTGATTGCAATGTGGTGGCCGGTATATTACAACCACTGATAGTGTGTCTTTACTACTCAGAGTAATTTTCACCCAGAGACAGTCAATGGAAGACATCGGCGTTAAGGAGATGAGTGCTGGGGGTAACATTTCATTTAGGTAGAGTAGAACACCACCAGCCCGACCTCGGTCCGAGTCTTTTTGGATCACTCAGTATTTGTCTCCGTCTGAATAATTGTAGGTGAGCCAGGTTCCTGCGATAATCATCATAACTTTGGCGGTAGACAGTAATCCACTGTCGTCCGGATCGTTACCACACCTGACCTATTGGGACCTTATGTGGTTCTCCGCCACTCCAAGTCTCAGGGTCTGGTTGCCGGTTATCTAAATAGTGCAGTGGGCCTTCGTGGTTATGGGGTAAATGTCCCTTCCACTGCACTCATGCGCAAGCATATAACAAAAAAGTAAGGTTTCTGTCTGTTACTTGTTATCTAGCATCTAGCATCTTGGATACCTAGGCAGTCGGCAGACAAATATATCAGAGCACACTCACGAGAAATTTTACTACAGGAAAAGAAGGGACTGTCGGATGGGGGTCTGCTCTGGTCGTGCTACTGCGTGAGATATTTCTTGTCAGTTCCGGTCTCCGTGTCGACCGCTTCATTGGGTTTTTCGCGGTTCGTGATTCTGTGCCAAATATTACTCGAATGATATCGAAGCTGTTGGAACGGGTGATACTGGTGCGGAGAGGATCACGGGAAATAAATGTAGTGTCAGATGGCGTGGTGCGGACGGAGCAGAGTCCTAATGAGCCTACATTGTGCGTCTTAGAGTGCAGTCTTGTGGCATATTTCTTACATCTTTCCGGACGAGATGGTTTGCTCTCGTCGAGATATACACACTCTTTCCTTAGCTGCTTCAGAGCTGTTAAGAATGATGTCTGGGCGGTCGGAACCTTTAAGTGGACGATTGGCTGTGGGCTTCGTCTTAGTCATTTCTAGTTTAGTTAAGCGAACCACAGGCATTCTCAGGAGCCTTTGGTCTGTTTTCGCAACCGAGTTATTAATACTGACTTTGCGGGCTTTGAGACAGTCTCACGTGCAGAGGGCTGTCTTTGGAGATTCTTCGGACTACCTGGCTTGACTTGATTCTCACTGATTGCGCGAGGACGCTCCCGATCGGGTCTTCCATGTTAAACTGTATCAGAAGGCTCAACGTCCTGCACTTGATTCTGGAAACTAGCCAGGAGCATTGTAGCGGTGGCGATCTTCGTTCATACTTTTACCACGTTTATTGTTTAACTGAACGCTGACTGTCAAGAGAGGTTGCCATTTGACCGTTGCTCTCACGCACGCTCCCCAATACACGCTAACCACTATCTCTCCCAATCGTCTTCTCATTCTCACGGGCCGTGGAGAATACCGTTCTGGTGAACATATCCGTATAGTGCCCAGCATAAGTGTAACGTGCAAGTGGTCCCCGCAGCACAAAGGACCGAAGCACGCGTTTACTAAGGAAACCGCGAAGTAAGGTCTAACCAACCTTACAGTGTTTAGCGGCGTTTTGGACCTCAGGGGTAGAAAGAGCGCTAAGACACACTGTCGGTTTCGTCTGGGTTCGAACCTTTAGAGGACGAGTCCCCGATTATCATTCGTATAGCCCTAGTTATTGCGACTGCCTCTGCCTGCAATTTCTGGGATAGTCGAGGATCGAACTACCATCCACAATCTGAAGGGAAAAAGAGAATTGGAAAATTCGTGAAAATTCTTGAGGGGAATAAATACTCTCAAACTTCAATCAACATTTTGTGTGATACTAAACTACCTCAAACTGTACTCGCTTATGTAAAGGCCTTTATCAATATTTTACCGGCCATTTACCAGCAACGTCACACATTTTTCCGGCAAAAATTAGTGGCGCGAAAATAGTTCAAACGTAGTGGTGGCTTTACTGGTCCTTACCAATTCCTCGGTCGCATCTAGGACGAGTGGGTCCGTGACCTTCACTGCCGCTTCTTCTGCTACTACACTGGGCAGTGATTTTATTATTAGGACATTCCAGTGGGTAATTAAGATCCCGGATGCGGTCTTCACCTACAGATGGAATGGTGCTTTAAAGGGGTCGCTCCTACTGGCTTATCGACCGACGCATAGTAATTGTGCTGTCATTTGACTCGTTTGACGGCAAGGCCAAGTTGGGTAAAGTTGTTTTGTGAACGATTCCGAACCGCGGGGGTTTCACAGCAGGTGAATGGTTCCCTTTCGTCTAGCCCCTTACGGCATGCGCCTACGCAGCTCGCGTAAACTCACGCTAAGCTGAAGTGCTTTACAACAACTCCAGGTCAGTAAAAGAGAGTCGGCTGCATTTCGGGTGGTACAATTTGCAGCAGACATCAAAGCGAACTCCCCTATTCACACCCTTGCCGCGCCTAATAACGCTGGAAAGGGAAAAAGGGAGTTTTGCTGAATTCCGGCTGGTCATTTCCAGATACAAAACCTCGCTAATTAGCTAGAGCGCTGCAAGTTTTACAATGCTCAGCCAGTATTGCAATATCACGGGTGACACAAATCTCACAATCCGAAATAAAAGCAAGCGAGAAAGCAAGGAAAAAATACAATCTGATTTACACGCCCTGGTGTGGGATGCGTTCACCAATGATAAAACTTTAAGAGCATGGACCGCTTAAAATGGCAGTGCACTGCCATTCACCATGGTGAATGGATCTCGAGTGCTGGTGTACTGCAGCTGGCATAGTGCCTGGGTTGTTGTGCAATTAATATTAGTAGTCTTGAAGTCAGTTCAGTTCAGTTTGCACAGGACAGGTGGTGGCCGCGGCAAAGAATTCCTTCGATGGTATGCACACCTATTATGCACCTACCACTGCCCAGTGTATTTCGCCGAATCCCCGCTAAAAATGAGAGGGAAACGGAAAACACCATCGCACGTCAACTGCGAGAGACATGATGCACCGTCAGCGTTCAATCAGACAATATGCAATGAGCGAATACGTCGATTGAAACTAACTCCAGAAGTATCACAGTGCTGCTCGTCATACATCTAGTTAACATGCTCAGCACTCATTACAGGGAAATATCTCGTACCACTTGCGATCTAAGGCACCTTTGAAAGGACTGGACGGTCTGCAGATCTATCATTCCAACTGGCAGACCGTTCCGGATGTTCACATCCCTGTTGCTGAAGAAGTACGATCTAGTCATCAATCTAGCTGGGACTTTTGTCAGCTTATTTTCGTGGCCCTTTTTTCTGGAATCTGAGGCCACTTGGAATAGACCATCCAGTCTAAGGCCAGAAAAGCCCTTCATTACCCTAAACGTTTCTATGAGGTACCCTCGAGGTCTTTTTGTAGGGTTGATTAGACCTTACTTCGCGGTTTCCTTAGTAAACGCGTGCTTCGGTCCTTTGTACTGCGTGGACCACCTGCACGTTACTCTAATGTGCGGCACTGCACAAATATGTTAACCAGAACAGTATTCTCCACGACCCGTGAGAACGAGAAGGCGATTGAGAGAGATAGTGGTTAGCGTGTATTGGGGAGCGTGCGTGAGAGCGTGCGCAAGAGCAACGGTCAAATGGCAACCGCGCTTGGCAGTCAGCGTTCAGTTAAACAATAAACGTGGTAAAAGTATGAACGAAGATGGCAACCGCTACAGGGGCCTCCTCCTAGAAGTCCGACGGAGTTGGGCTTCGATCGTGATGGTAAGCCGGAATTATTGGTTGTCCAGGAACTCCTCATAGCTTGTCCGTTATATTGTTGTTGACGTCGAACGACTGCTGACGAGTTTACCGGTGCCTGCACTTTCGAGGTCCGATGTGCGTAGGTCCCACTGTGTTTTGGCCCCCACGGGTCTCGTACGAATGCGAGCCGGAAAATGCCTCGTCAGGTCCATTCAAAAAGGCGTCCAGTTGCCGTCTCCAGTGCCAGGCTGACTAATCGTCCCGTTGTCCAGTGAGCGGTTGGCTCCTTGAACGTGCACGGGAGTCAGCCAGGCTACGGATGAAGCCAATGTGACTGTGTGGATCCGTCTGAGAGAGGGCAAGGTGCCGGCGGATGTTGGACCGTAATAACAACACACAAACGATGTTCGGTGTTGTTGAAGTCGCTAGGAGACCAGAAGAAAATGAAATCATAACTACCGATTGTAATTTCACGGGTCTGTTATTTGGTTAATCCATGGCGAACTTCCCAACTTATTGCTAACAGTCGGTTGTAAAAATCGTCACGAAATCGGCGAAGCCGACGGGATTTCGTAGTTGGCGACCGCGACGGCTACTTCGCGTTGCGGGTACGGTTGGAGAATCTGATGGACTAGCTGCCGAGTCCTCATTAGGCGTAATTGGGGGTGGTTCGAGCGGTAACTCGCTCGATGCGGGTGACTGAGCGACTTGAGTGGGTGTAAATTGGCCGAGCGGCTTGCACTCAATGACGGCAGGTTTGAGACGATCGATAGATACGGTGTCGTGTCGTCCGTTGATACCTATGACAAATGTTTTTGCCCTACGTTTTATCACCCGAAACGGGCCAGTGTATGGCGCTTGTAGTGGTGATCGAACGCCATCGACGCGAAGGAATACATGGGTAGCGGTTCCTAACGCAGTTGGGACATAACTTGTAGACTGTTGTTCACGCGGCGGACTGGCCTTGAGCACTCGCATGTGCTGCGTAAGGCGCTGAGCATAGTCACCGTAGTCGAAAGTCACGGTTGGTGAGGGGGCTACCAACTCCCCAGGCGGACGAAGTGTACAGCCATATACTAGTACGGCCGGTGTTGTGTGTAACTCCTCCTTAACGGTACTATGCAGGCTTAAGAGTGCTAATGGTAGTGTTTCACTCCAAAGGGGGTTACCGTTTGCTCGAAGGGCGGCTTTTAATTGACGGTGGGAACGCCCAACCACACCATTGGCCTGAGGGTGGTAAGCTGTCGTCTTAACGTGTTGGCAACCGAGCGTAGCGAGTAGGCTGCCGAAAGCGCCGTCAAAGTGTGGACCGCGATCGGTGGTCACTATTGCCGGGCAACGGAAATGACTAACCCAACCGGTCAGAAAAGCTTTCGCGGCCTCTTCCGAGGTGGGACGAGGGATAGGGATGGCCTGCGGCCAGCGAGTAAAACTATCCTCGCATGTGAGTATGTAAACGTACCCAAGCGAAGGTGGGAGTGGTCCTACGAGGTCGACGTGCACATGATGAAAACGTGTTTCAGGTTCTGGGAACCTGGCTAACGCCGCCTTAGTGTGCCTATGGGTCTTAACACGTTGACACTGCAGACAAGCACGAGCCCATTGACGGACATCTCGTTTGACATTGTGCCAAACAAAACGCTCAGTTATCAGTTTCACCGAGGCAGTCACACCCGGATGAGCCAGATTATGGAGTGTCAGGAACGTAGGATAACGGTGGGCAGCAGGAACTACTGGCCTAGGGCGACCTTGCGACACATCGCACACGATGGTACTCTGGGAAGCTGGGATAGGCACTGTGGTTAAACTCAAAGAACCGTTTTGCCGAAGTCGTTCGATGTCAGGGTCCATAGTTTGAGCCTGTGCCATTGCATCCAAGTCGGTGTTAGGGTGCCTGTGATCAGCCTTGTTGATGGTTCTCTGATCTATGGTGACAAGGCCCCAAAACGTAAATCTTTGGAAGCTTGGCTTGAATCAAACCCGAACTATATGCCGTATTCGGTCGAAATGGAGGACCGTGCCATTTATAGTCGTGTTGCCAGTGCTCGAGGACAGGATACACACAACATGGAGGCGCTGGCCTACAAACACTATCTGAATAGTTTAATTGCGAGCGCCACCGCCGCTAGCATGAAACAAACGCCAACCCCTCTCTCCCAACCCCCTCCATCGATCGCATCAACGTCGGCTCAAGCGAATAAATCCAGTCTCGTGACTCAGCAACAGTACCTATAACTACAACAACAGCAACAGCTGTTGACTGCTTTGAGCGCCTATGCTAGACATCTGGCTTATGCGGGCCTCGTTGCTTCAGCTTTAACTTCATGGCAAGCCGCGGCTTTCGGTACTGGATCTACTGGAACATTGCCTCTGGTGTCGGACGCTGGGTCCTCAACAGCCACTCCCATTCTGTCCCCTAGACATGGTCTCAGTGGATCAAGCGGTGGCGGTTCCGTTTCCACCCGAACACGTTCTGTCTCCACTCGAAATAGTGCTTCGCCGAACCTAAGCAGTGCAGAACGACCACCACCGGCCCAAACAATCACGGAATGTGTGGCTCCGTCTACGGTATCGTCTTCCTCTGCATCCACTTCTGACGTGACGGCTTCTATTACTTCTGGTTCATCAGTTGTCACAACTGCCGGTGTTGATGCTCTGCTTTCGGCCGCTTATAAACAAGCGACGACCAATCTAGCGTACATGTATAATCCGATGGCCGCCGTTGCAGCCTACAGTCAGATGCTTCTATCTTCAAGTAATCCTCTGGCCGGTGATGTTGCGGTCAATAATCAATCATCACTGTCAGGACAACAGGCAGCGTTGGCTTCACTGTATACGAACTATATGTTTGCTGCTAAACAACAGCAGCAGCAGCAACAACAACAACAACAGCAAACTTCCCCGTGGGATCAGCAGAGGCAACAATTGAGCGCGTTAACTAATGCTGTTGCTTCTGCTTGTGGTGGTACTGGAACTGTGGATACAGCTACTTTGATGGCGATGTTGAGTGCATCCAAACCCAGTCTTTTGGGTTCGATGAGTATGTCCGGGGTATCTGCCGCGACCACCGGTTCAAGTAGCATAACCCCTACCGACCAAGTTTTGCCAACCACCTGTTCATCTTCATCCATTGCACTGGACGTATCAAAACAGAGCGCTAACATTGATCCGATTCTAACTGCTTCTACACTTGCGTCTTCATCGACCGATGTCGCAACAAATCACGTCGGGCTCACCAATTGTAAGGTTGATTAGACCTTACTTCGCGGTTTCCTTAGTAAACGCGCGCTTCGGTCCTTTGTACTGCGTGGACCACCTGCACGTTACTCTAATGTGCGGCACTGCACAAATATGTTAACCAGAACAGTATTCTCCACGACCCGTGAGAACGAGAAGGCGATTGGGAGAGATAGTGGTTAGCGTGTATTGGGGAGCGTGCGTGAGAGCGTGCGCAAGAGCAACGGTCAAATGGCAACCGCGCTTGGCAGTCAGCGTTCAGTTAAACAATAAACGTGGTAAAAGTATGAACGAAGATGGCAACCGCTACATTTTCCTTTCTTCTGAGAAAAGATTCAAATCACGGAGTCTCTGCTCGTATGTCTTTCCCCTTTGCCCTTCAACCTTTCGCATGGCGAGACTTTAACTTCCTCTAGGCAGGGGGCGTTCTTTTTTAGAGAGGTGACGAGGCCCGCAAGTTATCTTCTAGGTGAGGTCGTACGATAGCTGTGTAAATAGGTACGAATAACTACGGTTGCCGGCTAGAAAAATCTGATCGCAGTCTAAAGAGCTCACCACGAGCCTTTTGAGCAGCTGCTTTGAACTGCTCCTACTATTTAAAACCACGGCCCATGATGACCCCAAGGTCTTTAACCCTACTGACTGTTTCTGTGGTGAATGGTCCTTGATCATGAGCGACAGTTAGGCTTTCCGTAGCCCTTGACAAAAAGTGGCTTTTTTGGGCGTTCAGGGGTAAGTCCCATCGTATGCCCCGTCCAGGAAGGTACCTTTATCCCTGCCCAGGCCCACCATAACCTCAGATCCAACAATCTTCACATCATCTGCAATAATAATGCTAGGCGATTGGAGAGCGAATGCCAGGTCGCTAATAAGCAACAAGAATGGGACCGGGCCTGGGACTGATCCCTAGTTACACCACTGGTGACATTCACCAAAGTGGACCACCTGTCCCCTACTTTGACGTAAAACGCCCTGTGGGAGAGGAAGTCAGCCATCCACCTATATACTGGCCCACATGTACCGAAAGTTCCCGTCTTGCATAGCAAAAGACGATGATCAACGGAGTCGAGCACCCTACTTACCTCAACTTGCTAACCTTCGTCCAGTCGTCGAGTTACCTCATTTAATTAGCACAAGAGATCGGTCAGACAAGATCCCTTCGTCAGGGTTCCATGCTGGGCCGGACTTAGCATGAAGTGCTCCAGTAATTGCTGGCGGATGTGGGCACGGATGACCTTCTTAAGGACTTTACGTAGGATGCCAATTAGGCTTGCCGGCCTGTAGTTCTGCATAGCTGACTAAGGTCTACTCTGATGTATTGCCACGATGGCGGCGACTTTCCAGTCCTGAGGCAGCTTACTCTGACCCAAAGTGGACCTGTGCAGCTTGCATACCGGTGGAGCTATGATATCCGCCAGCGACTCGATGATAGCTGAGTGGACGCCATCTGGGCCCGCTGACTTGTGGCTGTTTAATTCCTGTAGGTACTTACGCAGGCTTTCCTCTGAGAGACTTGGCTCGTTTAACCGAGGAGCAGGATGCATCACAGCCAGATCGCCTCGTACCCCACTATCTACCCTATGTGCACTAACAAAGTATTCCCCGAGGGCATCTGCTGTGCCTCGGTCATCAGTGACCACACCGCGATCCCTAGTGGATAGTGGACCTATGGCAGCATTTGATAAGCCTTTTGACTGTACTTAGCTACAGAAATATTTTGGCTTGTATCTTAGGCACTGGGCCAACCTGAGCTCAAATTCTCCCATAGAACTTCGCAGAAGGCTCTCAGCCCCATTTCTAAGCTTTGTTTAACGGGTCCAAGCCAGCCGACTACCGGAAGCTTTTTACTGGTTCCAGCTGCATTTCCTACTTATGATGGCCTTGACTATGGCAGCCTTCCCCCACATGGGTTTGCCCTCCTTATTCCTTCGTTTCAAGGGTGCGAACTTCTCCTGTAGGGTAATCGGGGATCCATTTATGACCTGGCATGGCTCCTTGACAGTATCCCCCTCTGTCGCGTCCCAGGTCAAACCCATCGTCCTACTACGGAGCCTATCGATGGCCATACTATCGAAACGTCTTATCGGCCAAGGGGCACATTGGGCCGCAGCACGCATAGGGCGATTTTGACACACACGTGGATGCAGTGACCCCGATCGTTCTGAGAAAATGACTGTTTTCTGGACATCATCTTGGATCTATTTTCCCTGCGATCTTTTCTGACGTTTGACATCGACCTTACTGTGTTGTTCGGTTGCGTACGTTTTACTGAACTGACTCTTCTGAGGTTTCCGTCGACCTCGTTTTGAATCCCTTCCACTTTCGGTCGTTCACCGATTGTACGCGCTCGCGGTTCGCTTTCTGCACAGCTGTTGCGTTTTGTTTCGTTTTCCGTTCGGTGTATCTCTCGTATCGGAACTGTTTCGGTGCCACGATATATAGAATACACCCTGCATCCGTAAACCGACTTGCGTCTTCTCTATTCGTCCGATAGAGGGGATATCGTTGGTATTTCGCTGCAGACCGAATAGAAGACACGTTCACTAGCCGCTCTCGAACGTCTTCTATATGGTCACTTGCCCAGGAGTGCACGGTAATGCAGTCCATACACATCTTTGGGGAGGTCCGTTATTGCTAGGTCCAGCAATGATGGAACGCATCCAGTCCTATATCTGATATTTTCCCTAATATGCTGGCGCAACTCACTTGCTTGCAGCCATTCTATGTGGGTTTGCTCCTCCGATCCCGGCACTCAGACCTCAGCAGTCCAGCTGATGTGCTGAAGATTGAAGTTACTCACTGTGAGGGTCTTTTGTGCGCCCTTAACTAATTCAGTTAAAGTCCGCAGTAAACAAACATCCTCCTCGCGGTTTGTGCTTGGTGCCTTGTAGATACAGACAAAGTTAACCCTCCTGACTGTAAGGATGATCGTAACGGCGCATAACTGGACATTGCGAGTGCACATCTTTGTCTGAGACTCAAGGTGGTTTGTACCTGACCTAATGAGGATGGCTACCTCTCCACCAGGGCGGTCGTGTTCTCTATCCTGCCGATAGACAGCAAAACCGTTACTTATTAGGCCTGGCAAATGGTCTTCTTCAGAAAGCCACTTTTCCTCAACGGCAACTATTGACTCTTTGTGCTCTCTGGCGGTTTTGGCGAGTTTCATCCATTTGTTTCTTATGCTACATGCGTCAGTATATAAATCACCACCGCGTTTGCTCCTTCACTTAGGTGTCTCTTTAACTTACTCCTGTCTGGTTCTCGGGTGCAGCGCCTGAGATGATGGCAGGTTTTTGCATCGGTCGTCCCCGCTGGTGTGCATGAAGCCGGCTGACGATCCAGAAATTCCGACGACTTCCAGTCCATCTCTGTAGGAGTTCACATAACATCCAGGATGACAAGGGTCGCGATATCCTCCACTTTGGACAATACTGCCAAGTTTCATCTTCCAGCGCGTCTTCAATTACAACTACTCCCGACTACGCACGCGGCTTCTTTGCTACTGTCGAGGCCGGGGCCTGAGAGCCGAGTACGACATTATCCTGAAATTGTTGGTTTCTCACCAGAGCCCTGGCTGGTCGAGCCAGGTTACCCCTGGCGCTAGACCACCGGGCCTTGCTCTATGCTCGTCTGGCACAATTTGTTATCTACCCTTGGTAGTGTGGGTCACTACTGCTGCCATCGCCAGCAGCCTTTCCTGGGTGGCCTCATTAGTGAACTCCACTGGCATTGGTCTTGCACGGTATTCGCCTTTGTTTCCCGGTGGTGACTTCCGTGTCCGCACTCTATGCACCCTCCTTAGAGTAGTAGGATGCGGAACACCTGCAATTCGCAGTTTATCGTAGACCCTCCCCCTATCTATGTCCCACCTGGCTTTCGATTCCCGTATAAAAGGTTCCTCCTGGTTTAAGATCATGAACCTGCTGCTTGAGACCCTTCCCATCGACAAGATGCGCCTTTACAGAAACTTCTCCTTGTATTCCAACACTAGGAGCAAAGGTTCGTCCACCCTAGCTGGCCCATCCTTCGATATAATACAGTCACTATTCATCTTGGGCTGCCTTGCCCTTCTATGCCTCTGTTCACTCCAATGGCCCTCGTCGGTCCGATCCAAGGGAGTTGAGCAAAGACTGCTCGGCAAGCTCTCGGAACTGACCCACTCGCTCGTATGGCTGTCCTCTCAGGTGTGGCTACTACTTCCGCAAACGACTTCCTGCAACCTGATTGTGGTGTTTTGGGGCTTATGTCTAAGGCAACACTTGGCGGGCGTTGGTACCTCCCTTGGGCCCGCAGTTCAAAGTCCAGACTGGCCGCCTCTGTAAGACGGGTTTGAGCAATGCGTAGCCGAATTTGCAATGGATCTCGAAATCAGAAGGCGATTATCCGTGAAAATCTACAACACTAGATTATTAAATGAACAATTACACGAAACAGATACAAACCTCAATTATGCAATCAAAGTGATTCGAAAACAAGAACCAAGTAAAGGTGTGCGAGAAACAAGCACGTACGTCACGCGGGTCCGGAACACGTATAAGACAAAACAGTGCGCTTGACGCCAACAAACAAACGTTGGTTCATAAAAACATGCAGTGCATAAAACAAGTCAGTAGTGTAAATAAGTGAGTGATGTTAGGGAAAACATGGAACCACAGTGTTTTTGGGAGAACTTCCACGACCGGTCACTACACCGCCCACCGACATCCTCCCGAATATTAGCGGAGTCAAAGGTTTGGCATAAGGGTACTGATTCTTCCTACCTACCTAGGCCCCGCTATCAGTGCGCTTACCTAGTACCTAGTCTTCAACGTTCTACTCACGGTCGCACCTGACCCGGGGGCCACACCGACGCGGTGTTACTCTTCATTGTCCATGAAGTCGGCTGATCGATGGCAGGCTTGGAGGAGAAATACAGGTGCTGTCCTGAGGAGAGCCGTTGTGCCTCGGCAGCGTGTGTTTGTGTGAGTGTATGTGTGTGTGGTCCTGATGGGTGAGGTCGCACTCTGGTATACGGGCAAATAATAACAACCATCACTTACGGGAAATATCTTCCATAATGTCCGTGATACGCGGGGAACAACCAGCCCTGCGGCGTGTTTCGATGGAGGTCATGAGGTATAAACGTGTAGTACGCAAGTGGGATTGCCGTGTGTCTGGGTGCGTGATAGAATCACAGCTACGACCATTTGCGCCAAAATACTTCCGTAACTTCAACGAAAAACGGTGATCAATGTAACTTGTTTGATGGAGGTTATGATGTATAGACATGCATCATGTAAGTGTGTGTGCTTCAAGGTGTATGATGAATTCACAACTACTACCAAAAGGGAAAAGCCCTCTGTTCCGTCAACAAAAATAAACGGGGAGCACTGCAACCTGTTCGAAGAAGGTCATGAATTATAGACGTGTACCATGTATGCGTGTATGTTTCACGGTGTATGATAGTTCAATACGTCAGTATGTCGCGAATGCCACCACACATGGGGGTTCTTTTAACTACCTCGAAGACGCATGAGGGATAGCCTACTGCGTTTTCTTGTTATCGGCCTCTCCGCCTTCACTCTGTAAGAGGCTGATACTGCGTACATCGCGGATTAGCGTTCCGTGGACGGTCTTCAACTTTACAGCTTTTATCATTTCGTCAGAGCTTTCGATGTTTTCCACAACCAAGCCCAAAGGTCAGGTGCTAAATTGCGCGTGTTCGTCTGCGATCATCACTACATCCCCAACCTTGAATGGTCTTGGTTTAACCAGCCACTTCTGTCGAGCTTGCAGAGCCGGTAGGTACTCCCTAAGCCATCGCCTCCAAAAAGCCCTGGCCTGCCTCCATCCGTGGAGGTAGCTACCACGAGGGTTCACTGGACCTTGGAAACCCTCGTTCTACCTCAACTTCAATAAGTCGTTCGGGGTGAGCTCCAGGTTGGTGGGAACGCCGTTGGTTACTGGAACCAGTGGGCGGTTGTTCAGAATTCCCTCGACTTCAGTCATGACGGTTCTCAACCTTTCGTCGTCGGTAGGCTGTTGCTCAACTATCGACAGCAATATTCGCCTGGCGGACCGGATCAGGCTTCCCATATGCCGCCGCGATGACTGGCCTGCGGGGGGTTGAAATTCCATCGTGTTACATAGGCGACGGTTCGGTTCTGCAGTTCGTCCCTGTTAGTGTTCTTGTGCCAGCGCTGCAATTCCCGGCGAGCGCCACAAAGTTCGACCCATAATCGGAGTATATATTTGCCGGTACGCCTCTTCGGTTGGTAAAGCACTACAAGGCCTGTAGGAAAGAGTCGGTTGTCCTTGAATGCGCAACTTCCAAGTGTACTGCGCGCGACTTCATACACGTCATGATACACCCGTATCGTGTTTCCAACCTCTTCCCACACTTGATCCACAAGGGCCCGAAACAGTCTAACCCGGTGTCGCTGAATGACCACCAGCCCGGAATCACTCTGCGTTCTGGTAGCGGAGCCATTTTTCGTCTGCCTGCTGTGGCATTGCGTCTCCTACAATGTACACAACGTTGGATTATGCGTTTTGCAGTCGTTCTTCCTCTCAGCAACCAAAGGCGCTTCCGGATGACGCTTGTCACGTGACCGTCATGCACCTCCACTGCGTGGACGTGTTGAATCATTAGCTCTATCACGGGTTGTCGATCCGGCAGCAGTGTGGTATTTTTCGTGTCAAAGCTCAGGTGGGAGTTGGCCAGCCTGCCGTCTACCCGTAGTAGTCCGTTAGTGAGTCTGGGGTTTAAATGCTTCAAGTCGCCTCTCGCAGATGATATCCCTTTTTTGACTGGTCTCCTTTATTCCGACCTCTCGACTTCCCAAGTGAAAGCCTCCAGTTGTACCATCTTAAATATATCGTGTTCTGCGGCACGTATTTCATTGGGACATCTGATCCATTCGTACCCGGCCGGAGGGGTGGACCACTTTCACGACCAGAAAGTGTCTCTTGAACCTAGCCAACCAAACTAATGCACGAAGCGTCTTCATCCACGAAGAAAATCTGACTAATCGTGACAAAATGAATGATGCTTCGACTACCGTGGCCGTCATCATCAGGCCTTTGATCTCCACTACCAATTCCAGAGGGGGGGGGGTGTAACGAAAGTTTGAGCAATGCGTAGCCAAATTCGCAACGGATCCCGAAATCAAAAGACCGTTATGCGCGATATTCTACGAAACTAGATTATTACGTGAACAATGACATAAAAAATATACAAACCTCAATAATACGATCATAAGGACTCAACAACGAGAAACCGAATAGCAGTGTGTGAGCAAACAGCAAGTGCGTCACGCAGGTCCTGAACAAAGATGTGCCAAAGTAGCGCTCTAGGCGCGAACAAACAACAATTGGTCCAGAAAAACAACCGGTTCGTAAAGACAAGCCAATGGTGTAGGCGAATGAGTGATGTTAGGAAAAACACTGAATCGCGAGGAAAAACGGGGATTTTCCACGACCGGCTGTTACACCGCCCACCAAAATCCTCCTGGATCCTTAGCAGAGTCACAGGTTTGGTATAAAGATACTGATTCTTGCTACCTGCCTAGGCCCTGCTGTCAGTGCGC
This sequence comes from Fasciola hepatica, assembly GCA_948099385.1. Taxonomy (NCBI): domain Eukaryota; kingdom Metazoa; phylum Platyhelminthes; class Trematoda; order Plagiorchiida; family Fasciolidae; genus Fasciola; species Fasciola hepatica. The sequence goes on from CANUEZ040000043.1 coordinate 37,231,828, forward strand.
GTGTCTAATGCTCGTCGTCAACGTTCTTCTACTGGTCGCACCTAACCCATTGGCTGCATAGACGTGAGGCTACTCTGCATCTTCCACAAGACCAAATGACCGATGGCGGGCGTGAAGGGGCCGCACAGATGCTGTCCTTGTAAATGGCCGTCCTGTCCTGGATGTATGTGCTTGAGTGAGTGTGTGAGTGCGTGTGTGTGTGTGCCGGGGTTACAATGAAATCACAGGTATGACTACACGTCAAAGGAGGACTTTCTGCAATGTCAAAAAAGGCCGTGTGGCAAGAAAACGAGTAAATTGTAGCATGTGTGTGTGACCTAAGCTCCGCTACTTCCACATATGCAAGGGGCATTCGGTAACGTCAACAAAAGGAAAACAACGAACACTGTCACATGTTTGATGGGTTTACGGGATGTAGAGTGTGTCTTGCATGTGTGTATGTGTCGGGATGTACAATGGGATCGCATTCATCACCACATGTCAGAAAAAACCTTCTGTAATGTCAACGAAAGACAGCAAGCACTGTAACATGTTTGACGGAGACCGTGTGGTATATATGGTGTTGTTTTACCCACCTCGATAACTGGTGTGAAGAGCTCTACTGGGCCTCAGGGTTATCAGCTCCTCCACCTTCGCTCTCGAGTAGATTAATACTGCGTACATCACGAATGAGAGCTCAGTTGGCTGTCTTCATCTTCACCGTTTTTATCATTCCGTCAGTGCTTTCGATGGTTTCCGTAACTATTCCCAAAGACCAAGTGCTGAAATGTGCGCGTTCGTCGGCGATCATAACCACATCCCCAACTTTGAATAGTCTTGTTTTGGCCAGCCACTTCTGTCGAGTCTGCAAGGCCGGTAGGTACTCCCGCAGCCATCGCCACCAGAAGACCTTGGCCAGATAGTTCGCTTGCTTCCATCCGTGAAGGTAGCTCCCGCGAAGGTTTACCGGTCCTTGGAAACCCTCGTTTGACCTCAACGTTAATAAGTCGTTCGGGGTGAGCGCCAGGTGGGTGGGGTCGCCGTTCATTACTGGAACCAGGGGGCGGTTGTTCGGGATTCTCTCCACCTCAGTCATGACGGTGTTCAGCGTCTCGTCGTCGGGCGGCTGATGCTCCATGATTGACAGCAAAATCCGTCTGGCGGACTGGATCATGCGTTTCCATACGCCGCCTCGGTGGCTGGCCTGTTAGGGGTTGAAATGCCATCGTACGCCGTAGGCCACGGTTCGATCCTGCAGTTCGTCCCTGTTTATGTTCTTATGCCAACGCTGCAATTCCCGGTGAGCGCCCACAATGTTCGATCCATTGTCTGAGTATATATCGGCTGGTACGCCTCTTCGGTTGATAAAACTTTGCAAGGCCCGTAGAAACGAATCGGTCGTCATCGAATGTGCGACTTCTAGGTGTACCGCGCGTGACTTCATGCACGTCATGATACATCCATATCGCTTTTCTAATCTTTTCCCGCACTTGATCCACAAGGGCCCGAAATAGTTCAACCCGGTGTCACTGAACGGCCACCAGCCCGTAGTCACCCTGCATTCTGGTAGTGGGGCATGAGTTGTTTGCCCGCAGCGGTATTGCGTCTCCTACATTGCACACACCGTCGGATTACGCGCTTTACAGTCTCTCGTCCTCTCAGCAACCAAAGGCGCTTTCGGATGATGCTCGTCGCGTGACTTTCCCCGGCATGTCCTTCCACGGCGTGGACGTTTTGGATCAATATCTCTACCAGAGATTGTCTCGCTGGCAGCAGTATAGGATACTCTGTGTCGAAGCTCAGGTAGGCGTTGGTCAGCCTACCATCCACCCATAGCAGTCCATCAAAGAGTTTGGGGTTTAAACGCTTCACTTTGCATCCTGGAGATGATATTTCTTTGTTGGTTGGTCCCAATTCGTCCGCCCTCTCGAGTTCTCGGGCGAAAGCCTCGCGTTGTATCATTCGAAAAATATGGTATTCCGCAGCTTGCAACTCATCAGGGCTTATCGGGCCGACCCGTATCCGGCCTGAGGGCCGTAGCCCTTTCATGACTAGTAAATTTCTCTTGAGCCTGGTTAACCAAACTAGCTAACGAAGGGTCTTCATCCAGGAAGAAATCCTGACCATTCACGATAGAATGGATGTCGCTTCGACGACGTTGGCCGCTATCACTACGCCTTTGATCTCCAGTTCTAATTCCGTAGGGGGTTTCAATTCAAACACGGGCCAGTCCTGTTTGGGCAATTGCAGGAAGTTTGGTCCTCTCGTCCACGTGTCTATTTGCCCGAAGTTGGTCGCACCTTGGGAGCACAGATCGGCTGGATTATCGCCAGACCTGACGTGATTCCACTGGTTCATGGCTGATTCATTGTGGATAATCGTGAGCCGGTTAGCAACGAAAGTACTAAACTGGCTCCGGACGTTGTTATTGAAGTGAAATACTATCGTTGAATCCGTCCAGAAGCTAACCGACCAAATGTAGAGATCGGAACATCTCTTCACAGTTTGCGCCGCCCTGACTGCCAACACGGCTGCGCTGAGTTCAAGGCGTGGGATCGAGACCGACTTCAGTGGAGCAACGCGGGCTTTGGCGAACAGGATCCTCGTAGTATATTGTCCATCTCCTGCGCACCATCGTCCGTACACCACAGCTCCATAACCGACTTCGGATGCATCGGAAAAGGCAAGTAGTTCTCCTATCCGCGTTGCATGGCCAGGAGTCAAACATCGTGGGATTCCTATGTCCCCTTATTTATTCAAGGTGTTCAAAAATTCTTCCCAGTCCAACCGGTCCCCTCGGTCCAGTGACTGGTCCCAATCAACTTTCTTACGGCACAGCCGCTGCAGCAAGATCTTTCCGGGTAGCAGCCATGGTGAGACGAAACCGATCGGGTCGAAAAAACTTGAGACAGCAGATAGTATGCCTCGACGGGTTATTGGCAACTCGGGAACGTTTAGCTCGAAAACGAAGTCGTCCGTTTCCGCGTCCCATTGTATTCCTAAGGTACGCTCGATAGGAAGTGGAGAGCCGTCCATACCTCTAACCCTTTCGGCCTTCTCGTGGTACTGAATGACCTCGAGCACTTCTGGAAAGTTCGACATCCATTTTGTTAGATGGAAGCCGCCCTCTTCCAACAATCTTGTCAGGCTCCTGAATGGCGCTAGAGCTGATTCCACTTCATCGAATGACCCAAGATGGTCGTCCACGTAGAAGTTCCTGCTGACGCTATCTACCACCGTCCGGTGGACTAGATCGCCAAGTTTGTTTGCAGCTTCCCGAAGGGCGCAGTTTGCACAGAAAGGTGACGATGTGGCTCCGAAGGAAGTGGACGGTCATCCTATAATTCACCACTGCGTTGTCCCGGTTGCTCTCTTCCCACCAGAGGAAACACAACGCATCTCGTTCTCCCACCGGAATTTTCACCTGATGAAACATTTCCCTAATGTCGGCATACAAAGCCACTTTACCCACTCTGAAACGGGACAAAAAGTCCATCAGTGGTGCGGTCCAGTCAAGCCCTTGTAGTAGGCGATCGTTTAACGACTTGCCCTGGAACTTGGCTGCACAGTCGAAAACCACCCGCAGATTTTTGGGTTTCTTGGGGTTGATAACCGGGTGGTGAAGCAGATACCAGATACCCCTTTTGCCGTCGGTGTCGGCAGGCGCCTTTTCAACGTGACCAAGGGCTTCGTTTCGCTTCATTAAATCCGCGTGTCGTTCCCACAGATTTTGGTCTCGAATGAAGCGTTCTTTTAGTCGTAGTTATCGTTGGAGAACATAATTTCTGTTGTCAGTCCACGGGTTGATCGATGTGCGCCATGAGAGGGGAACCTCGAACTGTTTTTGAGGCCTCTTGTGCCTTTCCGTACCGTTTTTAGGGCTAAGTGTTCCTCTTGAGACAACGTTGGTCTTTCGTCTCCAATGTCATGAAACTCGTTTTCATACAACCGCTGCAGGTGATACTCTATGCGGTCCCTTTCGGCGGATAAGTAATTCACGGAGCCACGCACCCCTACTGGACAGTAGAACATCCATCCCAGAGCCGTGCTTAAGGCATAAGGTGTCTGGCAGTCGCCCACTCTCTGGTCAAGCACCCAATGCGCCTCTGGCACGTCGCAGCCGATGAGGAGATCCACTTCATCATCTTCCCAGTCTACAACGGTTATATCCTGCAGGTGGGGCCACCTAGTCAAGATTGCGTTGACCGACCTTGGTGCTCGCATGGGGAGATTCGCTAACGCGAATGCCCCCGTTGGTTCAATTTCCTCGTTAGTGGCTAGAGAGATGGGTTGCAGCCTCAGTCGGCGGGCGGTCATCATCTGTGTTCCGCCCACCGTGCTCATTGCCAACGAGGTCACACCTTTACCGAGTTGGTGTTTGTCGGCAAACCGCTCTTTCACTAAAGTAATGTCGGATCCACTATCGACGAAAGCCAACGCCTTGACTATCCCAGTCGGGGTCACTACTCTCACGGCCACTACGCCTAAAAGTAACGGCTTACTGGCAGATCGTGACGTTGAACAAATAACGCTGGGTTTGGTACTCGTCACGGGTAAGGTTACTCTCGCCTGATGCAGCGGCCAATGGTGTTTGCCCGTGCAGCCCTCGTAACCACATCGGTTCCTTGTCCTACAGGCTGCTGCCCGGTGCGTGGTGTTGAGACAGATAAAACATGCTCCTGCCATCCTCGCCATTCCCCACCGTTCGTCTATTGTGGCGTTGCCGAATTTGGGGAGTTCTGGTAGGCCATGGCTAGTACCACAGGATCTGCAATTGGGTTGCGCAGTAGCATCGCGTGAAATGGCATGTGTATTGGTCCGAGGCTGGTATTTTGGATGTTCCCGTGCAGGGGTTTGAGCTTGGCTAGCACTGGGCTTGTTCGCCCGGTTGCTGTCCCGGATGAGTCGGCCGAACCTGCTGTCGGCTATCTTGGTTTGCCCGTCCAAGTATTCGGTCAGGACTTTGAAGTTAGCTTCTCTGTCGCTTCGGCTTATCCGTTCTGCTTCTTCCGCCCGCCGACCCTGTAGTTAGGGAGAAAGGTGACGGACTATGTTTTCCAAAGTATGCATGTCATCCCGGTCGGCCCTGTAACCTAAATGGTCGAGGGCCATTGAGCAGTTTTGTATCTTAATCACCAGGTCGGCCATTGTGTAGACGTTGCCCTTGGTTCTCTTTGCCTCTACCACCACGGCCTCTATCAGGTTACGGGCTACTTTGAACGGTTGGCCAAACGAGCCCCTTAGAATCTTCCTTGCTCTTGTGTAGCCTTGTTCTGGGTCTAGCATGGTACACCCGTCGATAGCTTCTCTTGCTCGGCCTCGACAGTAGTGAGTAAGGTTGAGAAGCCTTTGCCCAGGGTTGGTTACCTTATTTTCAACGAACGTCTCGAACTGCTTGACAAAGTTGCAGTATCGCTCAGCTCGCCCGTCGAAAACCGTTAGCTCCACTCTAGGCAGATCGATCGATGGTGGTTTGTAGTCGGCGACCGGCGTGGGGTTCCCTACCTTATTGCATCCTAATCTATCGGAAGTGTCGAATTCACTGGTCTCATGCTCTCGCTGTTTCTGTGTACACTTCTTCTCTGCTTCCTGCGCCTGTAGTCTAGCCGATAGTAACTGTTGCTGTAGTTCCAGTATTCTCAGCTTATAAAAATCGACATCCTTACCATCAATATTGTTCTCAATAACACATGAACTAGCACTGACAGGACTAGGCGATCTAGCATTAACTAAAGAATCATATGTACCCAAAACCTCCCCAGAGACTTGACGTATTACTTCCTGTCCGGATTCCAATGTTTTCGATCCTTTTCTAGGCATTTTGCGTGTTTTTCCTCTTTCCAAATTGATTTATTAAGTATTGTAACGAAAGTTTGAGCAATGCGTAGCCAAATTCGCAACGGATCCCGAAATCAAAAGACCGTTATGCGCGATATTCTAGGAAACTAGATTATTACGTGAACAATGACAAAAAATATACAAACCTCAATAACACGATCATAAGGACTCAACAACGAGAAACCGAATAGCAGTGTGTGAGCAAACAGCAAGTGTGTCACGCGGGTCCTGAACAAAGATGTGCCAAAGTAGCGCTCTGGGCGCGAACAAACAACAATTGGTCCAGAAAAACAACCGGTTCGTAAAGACAAGCCAATGGTGTAGGCGAATGAGTGATGTTAGGAAAAACACTGAATCACGAGGAAAAACGGGGATTTTCCACGACCCGCTGTTACAGGAGGTTAGCTCATACACAGGCCAGTCCTGTTTAGACACTTTCAAGAACTTCGGTCCTTCCGTCCACGATTCGAGTTGCCGGAAATGGTCGAACCCCGGGGGCACGGATAGGCTGGGTTATCGCCAAACCTGACTTGCTACCACTGGTTCATGGCCGTTTTGTCGTGGATGATCGTGAGCCGGTTAGCCAAGAAAGTACTAAAACGGCCCTTGAAGTTGTTAGTGTAGTACAGTACTATCGTCGATTCCGTCCAGAAACTACCCGGCCTAATGTAGAAGTCGAAGCATCTCTTTACAGCTTGAACCGCCCTGACTGCTAACACGGCTGCACTGAATTCAAGGAGCGGGATGGAAACCGTCCTCAGTGGGTCAACGCTGGCTTTGACGAACAGGATCCTCGTAGCGTACTGGCCATACCCCGTGCACCATCGTCCGTATACCACGGCTCCGTAGCCAACCTCGGATGCGTCAGAAAGTGCACATTGTTCTCCTGTCCGTGTTGCACCACCAGAGGGCAAACATCTTGGAATCCCTATGTCCCATAATTTCTTTGAGGTGTTCAGAAATTCATCCCAGTCGAACCGGCCTTCTCGGTTCAGTGGCTGGTCCTAATCGACTTTCTTACTGCAGAGCCGCCGCAGCAGGAACTTTTCTGATAACAGCCAGGGAGAGACGAAACCGAGCGGATGGAACAAACTAGAGACGGCAGAAGGTATGCCACTACGAGCTACTGGTTGCTCAAAGACGTTTAGCCCGAAAACAAAGTCGTCCGTTTCAGCGTTCCATTGTATCACTAGAGTGCGTTCTGTAGGGGGTGGGGAGCCGTCCAAATCTGTAACCCTTTCGGCCCCCTCGTGGTACGGAATGACGTCGGGCACTTCTGAAACTTTCGACGTCCATTTCGTTAGATGGAAGCGGCCCTCTTCTGGCAGTCTTGCTAGGCCCCTGAACTGCCCTAGCGTCCAGTCCACATCATCGAATGACCCCAGATAGTCGTCCACATACAGGTTTCCGCTGACTTTATCTCCCACCGACTTGTGGACCAGATCTCCATATTCGTTCGCTGATTCTAGAAGGGCTTAGTTCGCAAAAAAGCGGTGATGATATGGCCCCGAAGGGGTGGACGGTCATCCCATAATTTATCACTGCGTTGTCCCGGCTGTTCTCCTCCCACAACAGGGGAAGAAAAGCTTCTGGTTCTTCTGCCGGTATATTCACCTGGCGAAACATTCCCCTGATATGGACGGACAAGGCCACTCCACCTACCCTGAAACGGCACAAATCTTCGGTCAGTGAAGTGGTCCAGTCAGGCCCTTTTTGTAGTAGATCATTTAACGACTTGCCCCGGAACTTGGCTGCACAGCCGAACACCAACCGCAGTTTTTCGGGTTTTTGGGGGTTGATAACCGGGTAGTGTGTTAGATACCAGATCCCCTTCCGTTAGTCGGTGGTAGAAGACAGCCTCTCAAAGTAGCCGAGGGCTTCGTTTCGCTTCTTTTATTCTGCATATCGTTCCCACAGATCCTGGTCTCGGACGAAGCATTCTTTCAGCCGTAGTGGTCATTGTGGAGCGTAGTTTCCGCTGTCAACGCAAGGGTCACCTGGTGTGCTCCATGGAAGTGGAACTTCGAACTGCTTTTAAGGCTCCTGGCTCCTTGTCTCCCTGTTTGAGGAGCGAAGTGATCCTCTTGAGACACCGATGACCTTTCGTCTCCGACATCCTGAAACTCCTTATCATGCAGCCGCTGCAAATTATATTCTACACGGTTCATTTCGGCTGATAGGTAATTCACGAAACCGCACCCCCTACTAGATTACATATTATCCATCCCAGAGCTGTGCGTAAGGCATAAGGTGCCTGGCCGCAGCCCGATCTCTGGTCAAGTACCCAATTGTCCTTTGAACTTCGCATCCGATGAAGAGGTGCACTTCGTCGTCTTTCCAGTTTACAACGGTTACGTCCTTCAGGTGATGCCACCTAGTCAAAATTGCGTTCACCGACCGTGGCGCTCGCATGGGGAGAGCAGCTGCAGTAAATTCCCCCGCTGATTCGATTTGCTCGTTAGCGTTTAAGGAGGTGAGCTGTAGCCTCAATCGGCCGGCAGTCGTTACTTGTGTTCCTCCCAAGGCGCTCACTGCTAACGACGTCGTACATTTGGCGAGCCGGTGTTTGCCGGCAAACCGCTCCTTCACTAGGGCAGTGTCCGATACACGGTCGACAAATGCCAGCCCATTGACCACCACAGTTGCGGTCATCACCCCCACGGCAACCACTCCTAAACGCGCTGGTTTACTGGTGGACTGCTATGTTGAACAAATAACACTGGGCTTGGTGTTTGCCTCTGGTGTAGTTTCTCTCCCCTGGTGTAACAATCGATGGTGCCTGCCCGCGCAACTCTCGTGACCACATCTGGTCCTTGTTCGACAAGCTGCCGCCCGGTGCATGGTGTTGAGGCATACAAAACACGCTCCTGTCGACTTCACCATTCCCCACCGTTCGTCTATTGTGGCACTAATGAACTTGGGGCATTCAATAGCCCATGGCTAGAGTCACATGACCCGTAACTTGGATGTGCTAGAGCCTCGCATGAAATAGCGTGTGAACTGGTCCAAGGCGGGTATTTTGGATGTGCCCGAGCAACGGTTTGAGCCTGAATAGTACTAGATTTGTTTACTCGGTTGCTGTCCCGAGTGAATCTGCGAATTCTACCGTCGGCCATCTTGGTTTTCGTGTCCAAGTATTCGGTCATGTCTTCAAAGTTATCCCCACGGTCGCCTCGGCTTATCCGTTCCGCCTCTTTCACCCACCGACCCTGCAGTTCGGGAGAGAGGTGACGGACCATGCCCTCCAAGGTATGCATTGTATCGAGGTCAGCCCTGTAACCTAAATGGTGGAGGGCTATTGAACAGTTCCGCCTTTTGATCACTAGGTCGGTCATTGTATAGAAATCGCCCTTGATTCTTTTGGCCTCTAACATCACGCCCTCCATTAGATTACGGGCTACCTTGAGTGGCTGGCCGAACAGGTCCCACAAGATCTTCATTGCTCCTATGTAGCTTTGTTCTGTGTCAGGCATGGTGCACCCGTCGACACCTTTTCTTGCTCGGCCTCGACAGTAATGAGTCAGGTAGAGAAGCCTTTGCCCGGGGTCGGTTATCTTGTTTTCGACGAAAGTTTCAAACTGACTGATCAACTTGCAGTAATGTTCAGATCTTCCGTCGAAGATTGTCAGTTATACCTTTGTCAGATCGATCGTTGGTGGCGTTGATGGTTTGTATTCGACGACCGGCGCAGTGCCCTATTTTATTTTGTCCTGATCTGTCGGACAGGTCGTAGTCACTGACCTTCTGCTCACGCTCGTTCTGTCTACTCTTCTTTTATGCTTCCTGGGCCTGTTGTCTAGCTGACAACAGTTGTTGCTCTAGGTCTCATCCTTAGCCTAAATATATCGACACTCTTAAAATCCATATTACCCTCAGTAATACATGAGCAAGCACTGACAGGACTAGGGGACCTAGCAATAAATAAAGAATCAAAAGTACACAAAACCTCCCCAGTGACTTGCTATATTTCTTCCTGTCCGGTCTCCAATTGCCTCGATCCATTTCTTGGCATGTTGCGCATTTTCCCCTTCCAAATTGATCATTTGAGCATTGTAAGACGCTTTCGAGCAATGCGTAGCCAAATTTGCAATGGATCTCGGAATCAGAAGGCGATTATCCGTGAAAATCTACAACACCAGATTATTAAATGAACAATTACACGAAACAGATACAAACCTCAATTATGCAATCAAAGTGATTCGAAAACAAGAACCAAGTAAAGGTGTGCGAGAAACAAGCACGTACGTCACGCGGGTCCGGAACACGTATAAGACAAAACAGTGAGCTTGACGCCAACAAACAAACGTTGGTTCATAAAAACATGCAGTGCATAAAACAAGTAAGTAGTGCAAATAAGTGAGTGATGTTAGGGAAAACATGGAACCACATTGTTTTGGGGGGATTTTCCACGATCGCTCGTTACAGCCTCCTTGCAAGCAGCACAGACCCACCCAGCCCATGAGCTCTGTTTATAAAGTACATGGATATCCTTTGCTATTCATATACACTTTGCGTGAGCCCACCCCTTGCAAGCCTCGCACTCTATACCATCAACTTTACTTGTTCTGCACCTACGTGGAAGAGGCGGGTCAGAAACTCGTGTCATACAGAAATCCACAGGACGAAGGGGAAAACAGCTCAAGTGCTCTTCACCCAAATACAAAATAAACACTCTGATACTTGCAGGCGCAAACCGTTAACACAAAGTACAAAAAGAAGAAATCCGAGCGAGAAAAGATCGCATAAAATGACACCGAACACTAGTCGGCAATACTGTTAGGAGGATAAAAATATTCTCCGGATAAAACGCGTCTTATGCGCAATTCTGGTACTCTCAATAAAGTGAATTAAACCGAGGTAATTCACAAGACTATGCAAAGACTCAATTTAAAAGCAAGAGCACTACGAATTCAAACAGCCCAGATGTCCCCGGTTCTTGAAGTATCTTCTTGTCTGTAGTAGTCGGTCCACTAAAATCACGGGAGCTGGAAGACAGGAGATAACTACCAAAGGTACACGCTTCAGGTGGTAGCACAGATAGAGGTCTTGAGTGACCAGTAAGGCGACAAGGATATTGCGCCAAAGGCAAGCTTTAAAACTCATGATAAAAAGCACAACGAAGGCGCAACATCTATAAATTAAAGCAGACGCAAAGTTGAGAGCAAATTGCTTTTTTGGTCATTTATTTATTTATTAAAATCTTTATATATAAATTTTTTGAGGATAAGGCAGATAATAGAAGAACAGGCTGGTTGAGGGAAACTCGAGGGTGGGTAGACAGTGGTTGAAATGTTGAAAAGGTTCAAGAAGGAAATGTCTGCCCCAAGGATTTTTTGACTGCTTTTTAAACGTTTCTTTGCCCGGAGCATCGATGACCTCTTGCTGCAAGTTATTCTGAACTGGGACTATTCTGTGGGTGACAAAGTTCTTACTGACGTTTGTACGAGGACGAGGCTTGAACTCCTTTCAAGGGCGCCCTCCGGGGGTGTCCAGGCTCGAGGGCGTGAAAAAGTGATCTACGAGCCCTGTAGCGGAAAGGCTGTAGATTAGAAAGATATCCTCTCTAAATGTACGGGCTCCTAGAAGGTAAGGTTTTAGGTCGGCCAGCCATTGAGGATAAGAGATTCATGACAGCCCGTGAACCAGTTCGATGGTTTTCCTTTGTTCTCGTTCTAAGATGTCTCGGTTCTAAACCAGGCCAGAGTGTGCACTCAGACCGCCCGATACAAGGTGAGGCCTGATGTAAGTCACGCAGGTGACCTGAAAGTCTTCTTTCATAGTTCAGGCTGGCTTCGCCCTACCATTTTCCGAACGTGGAAGGCCGACCTATTGGCTAATTGATGGTGGTGGGAGGAAGAAAGCGACTAATTTAACCAAAAGTCCAAGACCTTTTGCTGTTTTACATCCCGAATAGGTATGACATTATTCGTGCCGAAAAGCTGAGCTGGGGCATCACCAAACGAAATGCTCACAAATTCGTTCTATTATTTGGCGGGCTGAATTCGGCAGGCCATTGCCTGGCGTGGTCTATTGCTGACTGCAGTTCTGTGGCGTATTTAACCCAGATTGTAACATCGTCGGCGCAAATCGCAGAGTTCGATGACCTTAATGAGAAACAATAAGGGACCTAGCACTGATCTCTGGGCGACTCCAGATTGTATTGAGGATGGTCCCGAGGAGCAAGGATCCGCTCTGACCCTGAATGAGCCAATAGTGAGAAAGCTACGAGGAAGGGAAAGCACGATGCAGGAGATTCCGTAAGATTCCAGCTCATGTATAGAGGAAATATGCGGTACCGTGCCAAAAGCTTTTGTGTAGTCGACAAAGATTGCTTGCGGAATTATACCTTAGTCGTAGGCCCGAGTATGACTATCCATGACGGAGAGCATATTGGCAATGGAAGACCTTCCTGGCAGGAGGCCTTGTTGATCCGCAGAGTTCAAACCATTCCTGAGCAGAACTGTCAGTATGATACGCTTTAGCATGATTTCGAAGATCTTTCTGGGAATGTTAGTTCAATTAATAGCACTGTAGCCCGCTGGTTGGCGGCGATCGCCCTCTGAATATTTAGGGCTGATTGTCGCTCTATTTCAAAAGGTCGAGGACGTATCGGAATCTAAGCATCGCTGGACGAGCTCCGCTCAGATTTCAGCCAATATTACGGACGCCTCTTTAGGAACTCGAGGGTGGATCCCATCGGGGCCCATGGAACTAATTGGACTTAGTTGGCTAAGGTATTGTAATAATAAAATACTAACGGTATATTTCTCAGCCATGGTCGAGAAGCATGCTCAAGCGTATGATCATGGTGTAACAAGTTACTCAATAAGATGAAATAATCAAAATTTAAGGGTAAAAATCAAGAGAATCGGAGATAGAAAAACATAACCATCAACAGTTTGAATGGATCACACTGATATTGGTTTGCGCGGCAATTTCGAACCAATACAGAGTTTAGGCTGGGCGGTGGTTCAGCTAGTGGATGTCAAGAATATCGTTAACATGGTGCCAAAAAAGCATTATGAAGGAGAATGGAGCAAGCCAAGGAAAACGGAGGCTTGCTAGGGTTCTGAGAACAGAGTAATTTCTGAACGAGAAGAAAAAGAGAAAATAAAAAACCGTATAAAATTATATTCGGGAAAATCAACGAATGCGAAAAGAATAGCGATCCATGAAGATGATGCAAACCCTGAATGACAGATTTACCGGGGTTGTCTTGAAGTCTTGAAGTACTACGCGGGTTCGAGGCTTTGAGCCCAATTGTCCCAGTTCTTTAGGAAATCTTTGATCTTCTGTCGGATTCACCGAGCTGAAACGAGAGTAAAAAGAAGCGGGGGGGGCGGGGGTGGCAGCGAAAACAAGATGCACAACATCATGCAGTGTCACACTGTGGACAGTGCTTTAAGCTGAGTAGGGGTGCGACATTCATGAACATATATGCGACAAAAGACATCTATTTTGTTTGTTTTCTGACAAAGAGAATTATTGGGAGAGACCCAGGTAGAGGTCTAGCTTTTTCTTGGAGATAGTTTTGTTCTGCGAGAGAACAGTATCTTCCGGAAGTGCATTCCACATTGTAATAACCCTATAGCTAAAAAGTTAATCCTTAGTGAAGTGCGTGGCCTCGGTTTGAAAACCCTTCTGCTGTGACCACGGAGAGAGGAGGCTGGACAGACGGAGAAGAAGCAATCGCTTTGACCTGTTTCAAAAAGGTGGAACATCAAAAACAGATCACCTCTTACGCGTCTTACGTCAAGGGGATAGAGGTTGAGGGGTGAGAGGCGGACGGGATAAGGTAGATGGGATAGACCCCTTACTGCCTTGGTGAAGGCCCGCTGAACTCTTTCTAGGATCTCACGGTCTCGGACAAGACCAGAGTGCACTATCTGACTACCGTACTCCAGCAGAGGTCGGATATACGTGCCGAAAATTATGAGGAAATCATCCTTGAATATGCGCGGGAAGGACCTTCGAATCATGTTTAGGACTCAAAAGGCAGACTTGCTCGCAAGTTCGTGAGGATGAGAGAAGGATAAGTTACAATCTAACCAGAAACCGAGCACCTTGTGTCGGTCAACCCTTGGCAGTGTGGCTGCTACGGTAATGGAAAACGTGTGACCAGTCTCTCTGCCGAAAGACGTGCTCACGCATTTGTCATCATTAACTGGGAGGTTCCAATCCTCGGACCAGCGTTTCGTTTCATAAACTGCAATTTGCAGGTCTTCAACGCTTGAACTCCAGAAGGTTACATCATCTGCGTACATGGCAATGTTCGCAGGAAGGGCTGTCGGTAGATCGTTTATATAAATCAGGAAAAGAAGAGGACCTAAGACCGACCCTTGGGGGACCCCAGTTGTTACTGGAGAGGGTTGAGACAAAACATTCCCGACTTTAACCACAGAGGTGCGGTCGGTAAAGAAGCTACGTAGGATGGCCAACATGGAGCCTGTGATCCCGTATGTCTGCAGCTTATAAAGAAGAGGGGCATGTGGGACCTTATCGAAGACCTTAGCAAAGTCGATGAATACAGCGTGTGAGAGCTGGCTATCATCATAGGCTTTCGTTAGGTTATCCCTTACAGTAAGCATATTGGTGATGCATGACCTGCCAGGAAGAAACCCATGTTGGGACGGGGAGAGGATCTTATTTCTATGAAGATGGAAAGAATCTCACTCTTAAGAATTCCCTCAAAAATTTTGCTAGGGATGCTAGTGAGGCTTATAGGCCTGTAACTAGAAGCAAGGTGTCTACTACCTTTCTTATAGGTGGGTGCGATCACTGCTTTTTCCAGTTACGGGGGAAAACTCCATCGTCAACACATTTCTGAAAAAGTGAGACATAAGGAGTAGCTAATGTATCCGCGGCTTCCTTGAGAATACGGGGGTGGATTAGGTCAGGACCCATAGAGCAATATTGGTTGAGCCGCCGGAAACCTTGAGCGACTGCACCAATGGGAATGGTTACGCGGTTGAGGGTAGTGGTCAGAGATAACGGGTGCATGGTAGGGTGGGATGATATGGGAATGGAGCCCAAAATTTTACGGAAGTAGGAGCTGAATGCCTCGGCTACTTGGCCAGGGGAAGTGATTGGAGATCCGGCACTATCTTTGAGAGCTAATGGCGTCGGAGCTGTGCCCCTTAGACGGCGCGTGTACTGAAAGAAAAATGCCTTATTGGTCTGTGCTTGATCAAGTACAGATCGCTGGACTGCATTCTGATAGGACCTAATCTTGTCTTTGCATATATTCCTTATGATCCTGAAGTCTTCTGCATCACGGGCAAGGCCTGTGGCTTTATATCTAGCAAAGAGGCGTGCGCCTTCGTCTAGAATGCGCCTAATGAGGCGAAAGAGGGGTCGCTTAGCGGTCTGTGGGCGACGAATTCCGGGGACAAAATGCCTATCAGCTAAGGAGATTAACTCTCTGAGATTCTCTGCCATTTCATCCGCAGAGTTACCTGGGTTAGTTAAATTTAACTGGGAGCGAAAAAATGCACAGACTTTGTCAAAGTTGGTCCTTTTGAAGGATCTCAAAATTTTAGTTTCTAAAGGAAGAGGAGGCCATTTCACGATATAATCGAATCCAATGAGAATGTGATCACTTTTGCCGAGGGCCGGCAAGCAATGCACCACATCTATTAGGAACCGATCATTGGTGATGACCAGGTCTAGTAGGGACGGGGCGTGGTCTGTGCGATATCTAGTCGGATCTCTTATGTTCTGCACCCATGAGTTTTTCAGTACGAGATCAAGGAGGGGTTTACAGAAAGTAATATCCGGGGCATCAGCTCTTTGTCAGTTTGTACTGGGAGAGTTGAAGTCACCAGTGACTAACAGATTGGTGAAGTCTGTATAGCTTTTCAGGGAGCCTTCCAAGTCTATGAGACCTAGGCTATCAGTTAAATTGCATGCGGGAAGACGACAGATAACACCAAGCAGTAGGGTGTCTGTCCTAGAGGGGCAAAAGCAGCCCACAAACAATCAATACATGAAAAGGTAGGGGTTGTCAGTGTAGTGGGGGATGGGATAGAATTATCTTAGTATATGATGACCCCGCCGGCACTACCTCTACTGGAGTCCTGCCCTACTGCGAAGTATCCCGGAATGGATATTTCGGCATCAAATATGTCAGGGGTGAGCCATGTTTCTGTGAGGGCTATGATCTGAGGCTCCTTATCCACTGCAAGCTGCCGAAGCTCCGGGATCTTATTCAACACACCCAGGCGATTGCTGTAAAAACACTTGAGCACATGCTCAGGAGTTGTTGCAGAATCGCCAGAGGCAGCTGGTTTTGGGTTTGAGGAGGGGGAAAGAGGGGGATTCGAGGGTGGAAAGGAGGTCCTGGGAGAGTCGGGGGCTAAAGATATTGGGGGGCTAGAGGGTAAGCAGACTGCTGGGGGGACCGGTAGGTTTTGATGTCTAGTAACCTGGGGGGTATCAATCCAGGTGGACGGCCTACATCCTTCGGTCTCCGAAAAGGGTGGGCTGCCTTTTGTGGTTTGCCCTTCTGCGCACTGCTTGATGCCCTATTCTGAGTTATCTTGTTGGTGAGCTTATTTTTCATGACAGCACCAGATATATTATCTGGTGCTTTAACCTCTTCACTGCTTCTTTCAGTAGAAACAGGTGGCAGGTTCATGTCTGGGCTCAAGGATGAGTGAGTCTCGTCCGTTGAAACAGTCTTGTTGGCTATGATGGGGCCTGGGATGCTTTTCGTAGGCGACCGATGTTTAGTGGCACTAGGCCTACTACTAAGAGTACTTTCGGCGACGGGAAATGGTGTCAGTAGGGAAGCGAGGGATGGTGGGCATGCAGCTCGGTCCTCAAGGCGAGTTACCTGGACAACTGGCAGCACTCTGAGCTAAGGATCGGCTTTTTTTGGAATTTTTGGCTTAGCCTTCTCACTGCGGAGCCTCAGATGAAGTGGCCTATCAATGGATACGACCTTGAACCCTTTAATTTCCTCCTTGAGCTTTGCGGCCAAGGAAACAATTCGTTTGGCTACATCTGTGGAACCCATTACAATGAGAATACCGTGAACCCGGTTGGTACGTTTGGTTACCAACCAAGTGGACCGACCTTTAAGTGGGAAAGGGAGCTTAAGGCGGTTAAACACCTGGGCATAGGTGTCATGAGGGTGATCTGAACTGAGGAAGCGGCCCCAAAAGATGACTCGCTTGGAGCAATTCTCGGTATCTTGTAAAATCTTTGCGGCGTCAAGAATTTGCTGCTCAGAAACTCTACAAACCTGATCGGCTGCCTGGGACACCGGGAGGGATTTTATTACCAAACTCCTCAGGCTGGACAGCTCATCCTTAAGGGTGCGGACGGTGGCCCTTAGCTCGGCTATCTCTGCAGCCTGACTTTGGACTGCACATTTTAGTGCATCCGTTTCCAGCACATTATGAAGGACCGTTTCGTCCGGATTGAGGAGTGAGGCATTGGCCACGGAGGGGGAATCGCACTGCCTCATGGGGAAAGTAGCCTCATCTGAGCAAGCGGTTATATCAGTGGTGAGGGGCATAGACATTATTCAGGATCCAGTCAGCACAGATAAAGATAAACTCAAATGGAGGGGGACGAGCTGTGTGTTCTAAAAATTTAAAAAACAGCTACACTCACGGAGGGAGACGACCGCACCGCTGGTGTACCGCAGTTCAGTTCAGTTCAGTAAACGGGATGAGTTTTGAAGCGGAGGGACATGAGATCTACATTTTGAAAGTGCATCAAACGACCGGTCGTGGAAAATCCCCCCAAAACAATGTGGTTCCATGTTTTCCCTAACATCACTCACTTATTTGCACTACTTACTTGTTTTATGCACTGCATGTTTTTATGAACCAACGTTTGTTTGTTGGCGTCAAGCTCACTGTTTTGTCTTATACGTGTTCCGGACCCGCGTGACGTACGTGCTTGTTTCTCGCACACCTTTACTTGGTTCTTGTTTTCGAATCACTTTGATTGCATAATTGAGGTTTGTATCTGTTTCGTGTAATTGTTCATTTAATAATCTGGTGTTGTAGATTTTCACGGATAATCGCCTTCTGATTTCGAGATCCATTGCAAATTTGGCTACGCATTGCTCGAAGGCGTCTTACAGTGCACTTGGGAACACTGGTGGATGCAGGGGGAACAGCAGTGTATAAGAAAGTGAGTGCAATTTGAGGATGAGTGACCTGCACCATAAAGTAATGAGAAAACGCAACTGGGGTGTCCTTGAGTAGTGGAGATTCAATTTCCATCCAGCTACGGTTAGAGGGGAAATTAAACTGTGTCGACTGATACTAAATTGGAAAATCTCATGGACTTGAGATTTATTATGCTGTTTCATTGATATTGATGTTGATATATATATATATATATATATATATTGATGCATTTGGCCCCAGTGCTATTCAGCGTCATTTCTGGTAATGTACAACATCCTGTGTGTATGTTTCATCTGGCGATGCACAGTATAGGTCGGCCAACCAGCAGGGTGTGGCGAACCGTGATGGACTGAACTGATGACTGGTACTAATCGGAATATTAGCAGGATGCATGTGCACTTTTAGTTGCATTGGCTGTAGTGGTGATGTCGATAGGATAGGCTTTGCGTTCGAAAACGCCGAAAGATACATAAGCAGTTGGGAGTATTTCCTGTTGGGCGGTTTGATGGCGGTCCCAGTTGCTATGAAAGGTTCCACTTGGGTCTCTGTCGGTTAGAGTCAAAGTGGCGTCCTTGGTTATCCAGTTTGGCGACTGAGATAGTGGGAGGCAACGAACCTGAAATAAAGGAAGATTGCGGTCTAGACGTGGTTCCAGCTGTGAGTTATGGTAATATATGATAGGAGTAGTAATAAACCGGTTAGGTTTATGTGAGCTTGGCATGAATGAAATCTCGTTGAAGCAGTCAGTGGCACCCACTCCACATTCTGGGTAAAATAGGCTCTCAGGGGATTGCGCTGTAATTCTACAGGCTAGCGAAGTTGTGTACTCCGGTTAGGCAACCGTGTATGCATTTCAAAGGATTTATGGTTTGCACGTTGGCGATGCAGTGCTCTGATGCTAATAAAAACCCAAGGCTTCATAGTTTAGAATAACTAGAAATGGCAACTCTCAGTACCGTTTTGTTTACGCAGGACACGGTTTGGCACCGAGGCGGTAAGATAGGTTTGAAACAACAGACTGTGAGTGAATACGACTGGTACACTGTTTGCGTAGTGCTATACTGTTACTGTCTCTTCTGGAGTAGTGGGTATTGTATGCTGAATGGCTTCTGAGGAGCCTTAAGGAAGGAAAAACTATTGGGGTGTCGGTGGTGATGTTTTAGAGGAAACCGGCCACGGACCGAGAAACTTAGAAGTGAGTCTGTCTATATTCCTACTCGATGGCGCTAGCGTACTGAGATTATACTCGAGTGTGGGCAAGGAAGCCTGAAGTAGTCGGGATTGCAAGGCCATCGTGCACCTTTGTCGTGACCATCATGTTGCGAAACAGGACATCACCGATGTGAGGACCGGTTCGCAGAACCGTGAGAGGCGGAAACGGGACTGGACCAAATTTTCATCAGGAAAGTTAACTATAACAGTCTACATTTAGGGCTCATGATAGGCGGCACAAAAACATGCTTCAGGTAGGGAGGTAGCACAATACACAACCATTGGCATCCAGCTCGTGGTGCTCCAAGAATTATTCACAATTTTTAAGGGTTTTTATTATTTTTATGGTTTTATCACGGTCAGATATCTGGCCGTCAGAGAAGGCGGAGCTGCTTCTGGAGGGTGACCAGAGCTCCTATGCCCAAGCCGAAACATGGACCGCATCCAACAAGCCACGTTTGGAATAGGTCAACCACACCAGTCAATCCGTAGCGGCACTGCAGCCCGGAGACATGGGTCACATGTGACAAGGCTGGTGTGCCCGGAAGACAAAACAGTGGGGTATTTTTTCTCTCTCTTTTATGCCAATCTCTCAATTTTTGGTATTCACGTCTCTTTGATGGTCAACTCCGCGCAGGGAGACCATCACTGCAAGGAGTGTTTACAGATACTCAGTGGTAACACTCGCCTTATCCGCGAAGTGAGAACCCCAGGGCCGTTTACATGGGACAGAAAATGAAGGGGGGGGGGTAGAGTCAATCACGGCCTGCGATTATTCGGTGGGGTTTTTTGCTCACCAAAAAGCCAGTTTGCGCAAAGATGTGACACTGCTTGCAGCACTAACAACGCGATTCATCGGGACGATCCAAAGATGGTTTGTAGTTTTGCTGGCTAAGTATCACTTATTATACAGGCCAATCATGGGAGGGTTATAGAGTCATGTAATAGGGAAGGAAGCTGGGCTATGGGTGTCCAATGATTCGATATAGGGTGACCACTGGATGGAGGTCGAGGAGTCTGGCACGTGCCGCCTCTTGGGTTAGAGACAGAGGTAAGGACTGAATAAAAATTCGCACTGGGAATGTTCAAAGACTATCTTTCATACAACCAGTGGTATTCCATATAATCAAATACGATTCCGGAGGCACCGGTCTCAGTTGTGAAAGTTAATATGTTTGGGCATTGTAACCTGGTAGGTTTACGCTAAGGTGATGGCAACAACGATGAGTGGTGTGGCACATCCTAGAGATTATCGAGGGTTCTAGTTAGTATCCAAAGCCATCTCGTAAGCCTTGTCAATAGTCGTATGGGTTTATAAGAGCGATCAGTTTTTGGACGTCCAGCCCTACGTGTAGCCTAGACTTAAATATGATTTTGGAATTCATAGAAAGGATATCAGCCGGGAGGTTATTCCACAGAGTTGTATATATAGGGAAAAAAAGTTTCTCCTTAAGGATTTCCGGGGAGTAGGTGTTCCCCTTTGCTCAGCTGATGTGTCGAGTTTATACTGAACTGAACTTGGCTGGAGAATGCAGCTTGTTTATGGAGCAAATTAAGCAAAAATTGCGAGGCTGGGTTTTATTCTCCTAAGCCACAGAGGATCAAGCCACAGGAGTGTACACCGCAGTCTGTAGCTTAGGTTCGTAGAGGGCCCAAATGGGTTTTTGGTAAATCCACGCTGCACTTGCTCAATGTCGATAATGTCACATTTGCGCATATTTAAGGACACAAATGCACAGTACTCTAGGATTGGGCGAGCTTGAGTTTCGTATATCTCTAACTTACTGTCAGTGAGAAGAAAAGTTCTCTTCCAAGAAGCCAAGGAACCTGCTTGGCCGTGCAGTTATGTAGGAAGAGTGTCCAGGGAAATCGAAAATGTAAGAGAGTTGTAGTTCAGGGTCTCGTGTTGTTGGGGAATACGGGAGTGAGACACTGCTAGTCTTAAGGGCATCATGAGGAACATCGCAGTTCAGCGTGAGATAACTGCATTTGTTCACTGAAAATTCCATTTTCCAGCAATCACACCAGAAGGACAGGAACTGTACGTCGGCTGTGATATTATTTATTGCTGCACGTAGGTTTTATCGTTCGAATTCGTAGACTATATTCATATCGTCGGCAAAATAAGAAAATTTGGCCACAAGTGATGGCATTGCAAATGTCATTTATATATAGTAAAACAGCATTGTTCCCATAACACTACCTTGGGTAACCCCGCTGTTTACCGTGTGGGGGTCTGACATCTGGCCGTTGATGCAGGTAACTTGGTGACATTGTTGTAGGTAGGATTTAAGCCAACTGAATGGGGGGTTTTCAATCCCCCGTCCTCTTATCCTGTTGAGCAACTGCAGATGCGGGACTCTGTTGCAGGCTTTGTCATACCAAGGTAGATGATGACGAGTGCTCTGTCTTTGTCGGCAGCTGTTGTTGTCAAGTTTAGAAAAGTAAATTGACGAGTTGAACACGATAGTGATCCGAGAAATCCGTACTGTCTTAGGCTGATGAGTTTATGTGCAGAAGGATAGTCGGTCAGCTGGTGTTTCACGACCTTTTGTAGCAGCCTCGAGATCGTCCGCGTGTGATTAATCGGGTGGTAATTAGCAATGTCACCCCTGCGCCTTTCTTATGCCTAGAGATTATAATGGATTTCTTCCATTGGTTGGGGGGGGGGTTCCAGTTCGCAGGGAAAGACTGCTTAGGTTTAGTAGTAAAGGGGGAATATTAGGGCCGCCAAGCGCGAATATTTTTAATGGTAGGCCCTCTGGTCCGGGGTAGTAGTTCGGTTTGAAAGTGTGGATGTATCTTCTTATATCCGTAATGGTAACCGTGATCGAACTGATTAGGGAATTTGTGATAGACTAGGTGGCAAGCTGGGCACACTCTGGAGTGAGAGAAACCGTGGTTGTGAAGAAAGTATTAAACTTGTCAGCTATCTTTTGAGGTGAGGTTGTGAGATTATCCAACCGAATGATCTGTTTTATGCATTGAGTTGATTGTGGAACACAAGCCCTGTGCAGCCGGGCTAGCTTTTGGGCTTCTTTTGGGTGAGGCAATGCTTTGGTTTCTTACCGTAGTCGTAGGTCACGGGCCTTGCGGTGGATTTTGCGGGAGAGGCTTTCCAGCCTTAGGACTGTATAAGATCCTCTATTTCGTTGGTACTGACGCCGGAGCCTTTCGTATTTCTGCTTCAGTTTGGTTATATGGTGACCCGCTGGTCACGATGGATAGTGGGGGCGTGATATGTTCCCGATGCATGAGTGTGAACTTGAGTAGGGAGGTCAGCGGGGTACTGAAGATTTGCTGGTCGGAAGAACTCGTCCCAGTTTCTGGAGCTAACTTGCGAGGGGATGTGGTCCCATCTGAAGCGACGGAATGGGGTACCGTTACATGGTAGGCTATCAGTGCGTGGCTTGACTCGAAATCTGCAACTGATGATTTTAAGGTCGCTACCCGTGTAGCCGTTTAGTACGGAGGCAGAGAAAATTGTGAGACCCAGGGCAGACATCAGATCAAGAACGTTATTCTTTCTGGTAGGCTGTTTTACTTATTGGGCCCACTGGCCTAGGCAAAGGCATGAGGCGAATTGCAAATATTTGTAGGGGACAGCAAAGGAGAACCAGTTTGTGCCCGGGGCACTGAAGTCGCCTGCTATATATTTACCTCTAAATGACAGGCCAGAAACGTAATCGAATGCGTCATCACGGGGTTAGGTGCGGAAGTGTCGTTGCTGGGGAGTCGATATATACAGCCTAAAACTGTGGTCATCTGGGATAAAGAAATTGTAAACCATATAGAATCTTCACCTTTTGTCAGCACAGTACTTTCCAGTAGGATGATAAATAGGCTTCACCTGACATAAACCATGCAACCTCCGCCGCGGCGGTAGATTCGTTGAGTCCCGAAGGTTTGATAACCGATCAGGGATATTTGGTCAGGAGGTGTTTTCTAGGTCAGCCAAGTCTCAGTGATCAGGATAATGTCGAACTTGTGGACGACAGTCAGTCTTTTTATAGCTGAAAGCTTGTTCGAGACGAAACGGGAAATGAATAGCGCTGTGGAAGGCATTTCTGTGGGAGGCTCCTAGTCGTCAGTGGACTTGGTAGCCAAAGAGTGCAAGGGAGGGCGGTGAGCAATAGGCGGGTGACCATGTAAGAGGACTGGATGTGGGGTGCTGCTTCCGTTTGGACTGCCCTACCCTTATCGCCACAGAGTGTATATTGGGCTAAACAATCATGAAGTCTAGAAGAGAATAACACTAGATGCTTAGGAGTTATTGCAACTCGGGATAATAAATCTGGACGGGGGCATGGTGGGTCCAGTTGGGACCTTTGGGGAGAATGACGTAAAAATCGGGGAAGAGTTAATAAGGATTCTAAGGAGTCAGTATGAAGGTGAAGGGCTGTAGTGGGGAGCAGCGATGGTAGTGATAGCGGCCATGTGAGGAGAATGACGAATGGCATAGTAAGCGGGATCTCAATGAGACAGGTATGATGTTTTTGATGGAGTTTGTTGAAGCGGCGGCATCTCAGAGCTCCAGGGTAAGAGTGTGAGGGGATGTACTAGTAGCAAAAGGGCTGCTGATGAAAGAGATATTGTATGAGGGGCCAGTTGGAGTAGCGTGCAGTGGGGTCAGGGTAAAACACATCGATGTTGGACTGTGTGGGGCAGGAGGTGTTGAAGTTACGGAGGGGTAAAATGGGGCATACCGTGGGACGGAGGGGAGTCGGGCTCGGGCCATGTGTTGTGGTGCCGGTTGGCAACCACGCTGATAACTCGTTTTGCTTGATTGGGGTTTAATAGAACTTACGATGGAGGCGGTACACTTAGTGGAAAAATTATGGTGTCGCACTGCATCTGTGGACGTGATTACGGCGGCGTCTGAGTTGATAGATGTGATATGTAGCAGTTGGGTATGCGGATCTCCGGAAGACCAAATAAATGCGGTGGTTGGCTAGCGCCAGAGTGAGCGATGCGACTTCGTAAGTGCGGCCGTGGTGGAGGACGCAGATTGGTAATAGGCCGGTTATCTGGAGCGCGAGAGGTCATGAGCGGAATGTCGATTAAAGGGGGAGAGTGACGATGTCAGTGCAGGGCAGATCTTGGCCATTAGGGGCCACAAGTGACGAGGGTGACCCTTTGACGGACGCACTAGGAGACACATTACAGCTGGCTGGTCAATGCGGGGTGGCTCTTTTGGCAGATAGGCCGGGGCGTGAATGGCTGCTGGCGGAGAGGAGGGGTTTTATTGCTCGGCTGTAGGTAGACAGAGGTGGAGACTGCGGTGCAACATGATTCCGTTTAGAGGGACTTTGCGGTAAGGGAGATGGACGGGATAAATTCCTTGTACACATTTTGTGCTGGTGCGCCGGTCAGCGGGAGTAGTGACGATTTGTTTACGGTTAGAAATTTCTCAGGTGGTTTGGTGGTACTGAATCAGAAGGTGGTAATTGCTTGGTTGCCGGCTTTTGATCTAAGGACGTCAATCTGCAGAGGAGTCTTGTTAAGAGCAGCTTTCAAATTTTTAAATGAAGCGGACTTTGCGATGGACTCTCCTTCTAATGAATCCCATGGCAGCCCTCTCTTCTGGGAACTGAAACAGTAGCGGGCACGTGTTTCGAAGTAGCCATTTTCTGAGTCTTTTGCATTAACACTCGTGGTGTGACGTGCTACAAACCATGAGCAATGACTGTTTGACCGGGGGAAGTGGCAAACGACATTGAACATTAAAACCTACGGCATTTTTGGAATTTTTCATCCTCTGATGGACTTCGGATGCAATTGAGTCCCGGAAGCAGCTAACTGATAGAAGACTTCCAGTGTTCGGATGTCTAAAGGGATCGACGACACTTGCGAGTGGCGACAGCACGGTCAGCGCAACATCCATGGATCCTAACTGCTTCTCTAAGGACGATACGTTTTGCTGAGGCGAGCTATATTCGTTGCTGGCTCCACTGCGTAAATGGACCAGCGGTGCTGAAAGTTGCTGCGATGGCAGGCCTGGGAATTGAGGGTGGACAGAGGTATGTAGTGAGGGATAAACGGTCTGAAAATGCGACCTTAAAATTTCTGCCATTTGGGAAAACGTGGCTAACGAGCCACCTCCAAGGCAGAGTGCAAGTGGAGAGGCATCTGGCTGCCGGGTTCTGTATATAAAACTGCAAGCAGCGGATCAGTTTTATTTGACTCGGCCAGGCATAGTCCTTTGACGTTTAATAAGGAACTCCCCTACTTTAACCTTGCAAACATTGAGAATGCCTTTTAGTTCCACCGCTTTCTTTTTGAGTTCCGTGGATTCAAGCCTGATAAACCTCCTGGAGGATTCACCCATCAGACGTCTGATGGATCGCGGCAGTGGGAGTTTACTGCTGGCCGTGACTTGTTTCCTAGGGATATAAAGGAAGTCGGCCCGACGGACTCATTCTTCACTGCAGTCGTCGAGAGCTTCCGCATCGGCTAGTTAGTATAAAGTGCTAAATTCTCACTTCGGAAAGGACCTTTCATCAATAAAGTTGATTCTCTAGAATGTACAGGAGAGATGGCATTGAGAGGCTCTGGCCAAACAGCGAGCTATGAGTCAAATTTGAAGACAGCTAGTTCACTTTCGCCTGAAGAAAATAGTACTTTCTCGTTGGAAATCACCAGTCGGAGCTGTGAGGGAGCATGCCATATACGGTATTTAGTCGGTTCACCGACTTGCTGCGACCAGGAGAATTCTGCTGCTAGGTCTGTTAGCGCATGACCAAAAGGGCCACCAGTAACGTTTCTCTTCCAGCTGACACTCGGTGCGTTGAAATCTCCTAATAGTAGGAGGTGGGTAAAGTGACAGCTGGACTTCAGACCTCGCGGCCAATTTTTGAGGTGAGATTCCTCTAAACTGGGACGTGAAGAACGGTAAATCACACCCTCTAGGAGAAATTCTGAGGAAGAGTTACCAATCCTCACACATAGAGAGCCTCTAGAAGGAGTCTGAGGAAGAGAGTAAATAAAGTAGGAGTAGAGACCATCGATGAGATACGGGTCCACCCCACCGGCTTTGTCTTTTAAAGATTCCTTAAGGACTGAGGTATATCCGGTGATAGAAACGTCCCCTTCTAGGTTATCTGAGGTGAGCCAAGTTTCTGTGACCGTCAGCATGTGAGGTTCTCTGTCGGCCACCAGATACTTCATTTCCGGTATCTTATTGGAGATACTGAGGAAGGTTATAGGAAAGCTTCCTAGAGCGTGCCTAGTGGAAATTTCAGGGGGTAGAGGACTACGGTTGGGGGGGGGAGAATAGAGGAATGGGGATCCTTCGGGTACTGTTTCTTTTTAGAACCCGTCCGCGGAGCCTTTTGAGGAGGCTTCGCCTTTTCGAGGCTGCCGTCTTCGGGGTTTTTCCGGAGGAAAGGTATGCTTTGAGGTTGGGCGAAAAAGAGTTCGGGAGGGGAACGAAATTTGGGGCGATCGCGGGGTATACGGAGAGGAAACCTGCACCCATGGATCCCGCTGGGGCTATGTCGGTTTGGGGAAAGGTGTGGCCGAGGGGCTACTAGTGATTATAGGAACAGAGGGATTGTCCATCGGTCCTACGTTGCTCCGCCCGGCCTCAAGAGCCTACGTATCCTGATAGCAGAGCTAGGATAGGCGGGCCGGGAGCTGTCCTTTCTTTCCTGCTTGCATGTTTCCCTGGGACTATTTCATTATCTGCTGTGGTGTCGATGTCCGCTACTTGCGGCTCGCCGTAAGATTTCTGAGGTTCCCCGTTTAAAGTTCTGGGTGCCAGAGGCTCGGTCGGTGCCTGGGCCACAGGGCAAAGGAAAATTGAACATCTGAGTGGGGGCGCTGAGGTATGCAAGTCCAGTGGCTTCAACTGTTTAATCGGGCTCCGGTTTGGTTACGAAAACATGGAGGGAGAGAGAAGGCTTGTGTGTTCCATTTGAGTTTTTATTGTTCCTCAGCCGCTTCCGCGTATAAGCCTTAGAGGCAATATCCTCAGTGTTCCCCACGGTTTTATCAATCCTGAGTGATAAGACTTCCTGGCATCTTGTTGAACCGGTAATCACTGGCTGGGCCTGATAGTGCAAGGGCAGTCATTAGGCACACCGACCTACAATTTCCATGACCCGTCAAGTCACTAGGACCGTTGTGCCTCTTTTCTAGTCTCCGCTCTTCTACCTTTTATTTTGCCCACTCTAACCTTCATCTGGAACGCCTCCCAGGCTGCAACCCTTACCTTTTCAATTTCGGAACCGCCGCGTCGTCGCATTCCTCGGGTGTAATATATCGTGCAGACAGTCTATCCCCCTCCCCGCCCGCCTTCGACGGCGCCCATGGCGGGCAGCTGCGGATATTACCTGCTAACCAGGCCTCACCACTATGCTCTTCCTCATCTTCATCAATGACCTAGCACGTGAGCTTACAAACCCCGCTTTATGTTTGCCGATGACGTCAATTTACAGTAAGGTATTTCATGCAGTTTTGGGGCCACAAACTCCTCACTCATTTCCCCCTATCTTTTCCGAGGAACGAGATATAAGTCATCGGCAGTGGCTACGAAATCGCGTCGACAGCAAATCTTTCTTAACTCATGGTTGGCTCTGGCCACAAATGTTCTGCACACACTGTCCTGAATTGATGTGAACCTGGCTGAAGAATCGAATGTTTAGCTTTGATGACTGTTTAGTCATAGGAGCACCACCTTTTCATTACTGCTGTTGTTTGTCCTCTTTCTTCAATATTTTGGGTTCAAATGCTACCATTTTCAGCGTTCAATACCAAACTGATACAGGAAAAGTGACGGATATTTCTTTCCTTGAAGAAGCACTGACTGCACTTGGGAGTCCCTGTGCCCCGGAAGACCATGAGCTTTTGCCTAATACATGCTCCCTGCCGCTGGCATTGTACTCCCTGGAGCGAGCACTCATCGAGCGGTGCTTTGGACGCCTGAAAGGTATTTGTTTATCAACTACTAATGGAGCTTGTTAGGAGCCACTTCAGACCGATCGTTATTTCTTCCGTCCAATCAGGTCCGCCTTGCCTATCACAGTGCTCTCTCTGCCTTAAACATCCAATAACCCGAGCATATACGGTAGTCTCCCCACATTTACATATCCATTTCTGCACAATTTAAGCTTTAAAGTGTCATGCATCACCGGAGATGACGAGGTTATACTCGTATTCTAAGACGAAAGTTCACCAGAAGGCGGGCCAAGCCGTAGCCCTAGTCTGAGAATTCTGTCGTGGCTATGGCTAAAGGCAATCTTAGGGCTTTAATAACAGCCTCCAACGCCCGGGCAGCTAGATAAAACATCCTTGATATATTCACTTGCCTCCTTTTGAGCTGTATATCTGGCGGTAAAACAACCAGTTACCATTACTTCGGGGAAATTGCAGGTCTCTGCATACAGTGGCAAACGAGTATCTATGTGGGACAAAGCTCGGTTGGTGCAGTGGTGTGGCGAATGAAATAAATTTCTATGACACGGATGCAAATGCTTTGCAGTCATCCGTTGACTCGGCTGAGAGATGGTCAGCTGGCTGGAGCCTCCCAATAAATAAAGAAAAGTGGGCAAGCACGCCATGTGAAAATGCTCTGAATCAACTAATTGAGATCATCAGAAAGGCACAAGTCTAAGGAGTGGATCAGAACAGGATCCTCGATTCTTGACTACATAGCAATTTCTCACCCTCCTCCGCCAAAGGAATGCCAGCAAGTATGCCTTTTGAGTACTGAACATGATGGGACAAACTTACAAGCCATCCATAAGGAGGACATCCACACTTTATATCGAACTTATTTTAAAACTCTTTTAGAATATGGCGTCCAGATAGCACATGCTCGACTCATGAAGGACTGAGTTAGAAGTCATCCACTATCGATTTGTGATCTACACTTAATGGGTTAACTGGATCAATTTTTTCACCCTCCTAGACTAAGACAGCCTGCACGAACATACGAAGAAAGCCGTTGAACCTCGTTCATGCACCTCCATTAGAAAACATTTCTCCACTTTTCCAGGGTATATCTGTGGAGTAGCTTTACCTGTATGGAGTTAGTTGCCTCCCGAAAAGAAACATTCAAGACCAGATTAGACAAATTCTTAGGACATATGGAGGTTTAGTCTATTCTCCTTTTCCTCACCCGTTGAATAATCTCTTCCGTATTCGCAAGCTCCACCTTAATCTACGTGATGAAGCACGTTTATATGCAATTGTGAGCTATTGTATTTTCGTCCCTCGCAGGAACGTGTACGCTGATCCATAGAGTGCATAAATTGATAGAACAACAGAACCCCTGCTGATGAATTTGCATATCCGTATCTAATTATTCCGACCCAAGCATAGCATCCAAAACCGTGTTCCAACACTAATGTAGCATTTGCGAAGAATTTTGGCCCTTGTTGTGAGGTCTGCCATTCCAGCTCGATGGACTGGCAGAAGAAAAGGTTCATATGGGTGTCGTTAACACTGGGGTTCGAGCCCCTCACCCGTGAGCTACTCCGGACCCTCAGGGCCCAACACTCCTGGGGATGCAAACCAAACGGACCTAGTCCCAGTGGTGACCAGAAAGTCCGGAGAGCTCCCGACTCCAAGCCCTGCAAAAAGTTTCCGGTTGAATGATGAAGGTAGATAAGTTTCAGGCTTATTTCCAGACTTCCATCCGGAGGAACGGGTGGCTAATCTGGCCGCACGAAGTCGATGGTCACAGTCCTTTATGTAGGTGCGTGGATTGGATTTTGACCACCCATCACAAGCTCCGCAGT
Source organism: Fasciola hepatica (assembly GCA_948099385.1). Classification (NCBI taxonomy): domain Eukaryota; kingdom Metazoa; phylum Platyhelminthes; class Trematoda; order Plagiorchiida; family Fasciolidae; genus Fasciola; species Fasciola hepatica. Next base: position 37,261,745 of record CANUEZ040000043.1, read on the forward strand.
CCCCGCGCTCACCAGTAGGCTCAACTTAAACTTTGAATCCCTACACAAGAGTATCCATTCATGTGCATGATTATGTTGGAAACCATACTGCACTTGATCACTGGGGAACCTGGCGATTTAATTTCAGACGAAGACCTGTTCCCCGTCCAATTCCCAGTGTCACCTGGGCCACTCACTAAGCGATTCCGGGTATTTGGGGATTCTATCTTTTTATCGTTTTCCACTGATTTGGTGGCAATAGCAGTTCGTCGAATATTATTAACAGTTTTAATCCGAAATATTTCACCCTGTTATATTTATTACCAAATCTGATCAATTTTTTTGCCTCACTGCAAGAGCTCCCATATACAATGCCTCTCTTGGTTTTATTGGGTTTGTCTATCCCAGATTGTTTACTTCAAGGCTTTTTAATCGGCAAGCTGAATTGTGCTTGGTAGTGGATGTGACGGACCATCAAACCTGTCGGATGGGGAATCATTGAGAAGAATCTTCGGCGGTCTAAACCTCCTGTTCAGATGTGGCTCAGTACATTTAAACGCATAGTCCCAATAAATCTCTTGGAATAGTTGCTGGCCTCGAACAAGAGCTAACAAATATATCAGTAAAGGTGTTCGAACAAGAAAAGATTCCAGTCCCATAACACCCATCTCTTTCAATAAGAAGTCCCCGGCTTCCTTCCATAGACACACGAAAGGACGGCTATTAACTAGGTGGAATCTTTTGAGGCAAAATATTTCCGGAGAACTGAAAACATGAAAACGTTATGTTCCAGGCGTCCCGGACCTTTCGTTCTGCTTCCCACACCATTTAGTAAAAACTTCTGCCAACTTGGACCAGTACCAACCCAGAGTGCCAGAATAGGGAAAAATCTCAATTGTACAACCGTCCACTTCTCCTATTTAAGGGCGACAGGCTGGTCAAATAATTCAGGGTCAAAAGGTGAACGATAAACTCTTGGTTTTCAAAGGACATAAAGCTACTACCGGGTAACACTGCTTTTTATGGCGTAGTATGCGAAGTATAAGAGTCCATTCACAGGATTTCTGTGTTTGATCCGCAAAGTGCCTGGAAGAACATTTCGTGGGTCCACAGGCTCAGCACGTGCATTGTTACGATCGTGCCCACACTTTTATGGGAACAATGGTAGTAAAAACACTCTTGACGCCGTCGACAACAGTGTACTCTGCGTACCTCAAAGTGCTAATTCGACATCAAAATGGCAACCTGAAGGGCCTTGCCATCATGGCTGGCCCCGGGCAACAAACCCCCTTCCCAAGCCGAAGCACAGCCACAATGCGTGGGTATGATTGTTACACAAACGTTTACCGCCATCAGTCCGCTTAGCGGCCAGTCTTCCCCAGAGCCCAAAGTCTCCCACTTGAGAAAGAAAATGAGTACCTGAACTAAACCGCTGTCACAAGAGCCGCACTGGCAGAAGTGTGTGATCTGATTCCGCAACCCACTCGTCAACTTTCTCTCCACTCCAAGCCAAAGGAAAACCAGAATTTTCTTTTCGTTTCTGCCTATTTGGATAATAAACGAAAGCGGACAATACTTGCTCGGCTACTTCTGTCATCAAGGGCAATGGGCCTACGTTTATCCTTCAAAACAACCCCACCTCCAAAGTATCGACCCTTTCCTGGCCAACAGCAGATTCCTCCAACGTCTGCGTATTTATATCCCTCTGACCATACCTTTTCGCATAGGCTTACTTTGCTCTCAAGTCCTCCTGGGTAAACAAGCACAGTTCCTCTGCCTTATCACTATCACGCGGATAAACACTGTTCATTTTATCGCGGGCACGATAAAAGCTGATCCAAAATCAAAATGCCATTTAAGCACTGACAGATCGCTTATATTCTGATCTGTTCAGTATCAGTAAAAACAATCCGCAGATAGCAATATAGAATACAAAGCCCACTTGCAAATACTTCGTCTCTGGTGAGCAGTAAATAATGTTCCTCCAAAAGGGACCAAAGAATCTTCCATCCTAACCGTAAACCAGTCAAAAATAGTGCAGCCACCGATCAGATGTTCAAGGAAACAAGAACAAAACTATGATGGTCAAACTTGGATCACAATTGTTCGTGAGTCGATCAACGTAACGAGAATGAAGGTGATAAAAAATTTCAAACATCATTCCGATATCTCCACCGCGCACCACTGCCTAGCCCGGATTCGAAACTGGTTCAAAACTGCCGCGCAAACCATTATCAGAATGATCCATTCAAACTGTTGCTGTCTTTGTTTTTCCATCTCTGATACTCTCGACTTTCATACTTAGAATTTGTGAATATTTCATCTTATTGAGTAACGTGTTACACCATGATCTTGCGTTAGCTCATGCGTCTGGACCATGGCCGAGAAATATGCCAATATTATTATTATTATTATTATTATTATTATCATTATTAATATTATTGTAATCATGGCGGGGGTTGATCAAGCAACTGTCGTCCAGAGGTAATTTTTCATCCCCTCTTAGCAACCAAAACACCTTGGTGGTAGGCGCATTCACTTGAAACAATTCCGTTTGAACATTCCCATTTCGTTGCTGTATACTCTCACTTCATTGGATTTCTGTGTCAGTTGGCTGTTGAATTCTCCGAGTTGTACTAATTTGGCGAATTGTTTAACTATTTTCCTTCTTTTTTAATAGTGGCATCGCAATCGCACCAAGTTATTCTACCCTTGTTCCATCCATATCCTTTTTCGTACCCCTCGGTTTCTGGTTCCTTTGTGCGCTTTACCTCTTTGGATTCTGCTTGCCAATGACTCACTTGTCTGTAGAATTTCATCCTTTCTTACCAGCCAGCCACCGACTCATTCTTCGTTCTTCGTAGACCTCAAGCTGACACCTGTCACTTTGTTTTTTCTCGATACTTCTTTAGAACGATGGGTCCCTTTTTAAGGGGGGCTCTAATGTCGCCTTATTGCTGCAAACGAATGACCCAGTTGGTTATTGAGTTTGGTTTTTAGTCAGTAATAACTCCATGATATGCTTTTCTTCTTTTTCTACGGATATTCTCAGGATCCTAATGTGTTTGTCTTAATTTTATCTGGTTTTGAACTAAATTGTTCACGTTTGCTCTCGTAGACTACTCGCAATCTGTTTAGCTTTTTTAATTACATTCCATCTGTCAGCAAATTCCTTTTGTTCCCTTTGGGTGAACACTCGTCTTATTTGATTTTTTTCTATAGACCATGAGTTATTCTTGTCCCCTTTATTTCATTGTTGCATCCGCGTCCATTTTGCTCCCATTCAGACAAAAGCCACAGCTGGTAAAACTGTCAGAATGAATACCGGTATTTTTCCGGACGCCATTTATTTCTTGCTAATCCGATTCCATCTCCGCTTGCCAAAAGTGGTGCTCTGCTGTGCGTTGGATTTGGCTATCATTTAGTGAAACATTCATCTTTCTCCTTTCATCTGCATCAAGACCGACTGGCCAAAGTGTAGATTTTGTTTATAGCGGAACTTGTTCAGTCTTGCATGCTTACTGCTCTTGCCACCCATGACTCTGCATGTCCCTCTCGTGTGTCCACTGGGTATCCCACTTGTTTTCCCCTCACGAGATCTATAACTTTTCGGCGTAAGCAGCAATGAAACGTCGATGAACAGCTGCACTGTCTCAACTAGCTGTCAATGAGATCGTCATTTACTGTATAGAGGAGTTGCTTGTCAAATGAGGATAACCACCTTCAGTCAACCGCGATTCAGGCACAAAAGCATGCAGATCTGACAGGCATGTGGAAGAGAGAAACAATATCCAAAGTAAATGGGGGCTTTGTAGTTGCTCTCAGGTCTTGAAAAAATTATTGATAAATACAGCAACTGTTCAGTACAGTTTAGTGTGCACAGGACGAAGTCACTTACAACTCAGTGCATGGACAGTTAAAAAGATGAGTATCGGTGATATCCCTAATAAAACTTTCTTGGTTGGAAATTAAGTTTAGTTAGAAAGGCCTCGTGGACGGCATACCTTACCTTCTTTGCTCTTCCTTTGTTTTGATTGTTCACTCGTTGTTTACACCTGGTCGATGATGGCCAATCTTTATTTTCGTCTGTTTGGATCGAGCACTTGCTGTTGAACTGTTATTGAACGTCTACGGCTCATTTGAGTCCGAACGTTTTGGTCATCCGTTGTATTTTGCCCTTACATCAAGCTGAGACGAACTACGGTCAAGTGGGCATGGGTACTGTTTTCCGGGCCCACGCACTGATTATTCAGCTGCCGTGCTGTTAACATGGACAATTATTCGAATATTGCCCAACCGATGTTCTGATTCCGGTATTGATTTGCCTCGGAATTGGTGACAAGGAGCTTTGTGATCGATTTCATGCGCTTTCAGGAAGTGGAGAGCAGGCTGCAATAACAGCACTTTGCTATGTTCTGGACTCACAAACTGATCCACTCCAAACACTACACACGGTTTTGTTAGTGCTAAGCTAAGAAAAGCATGCACTCTATCCACTAGAGAGGTTCGGCGTCTAATCTTCAACGGACGACACAGACCTGTGGACCGCCATAAATTCCAGAGCTTTTCCGTTAAGGACGTTTGGAATTCCATAGTGTTTCATCTGCCCATGTTTTCTCCATCGGACTGAAAGACCTCTGAGTAAGAAAGCTTGTAGAGAAAAGATGCGTAGTCGGTGGCACCATTGCGTTCCACGTGATGAGAGTGAATTCTGGTGCCTGATGAATCATGCCAAATGTCCTCCAACATTTGTGAGGTTAGACTGCACAGTGTGCCCGCAGGAAATAAATGTCCAAGCGGATCTGATGTTGTCAATATACCGTTGGACAAGAAAGCCAACATATCCCTCTTTCTTGGTGAATTAGCCGTGCGTTCACAGCGTACTACTCTGTCTACACTGTGCACTAAATGAACGTCAGCAATATCTAAGACGACACTAGCAAACTAAGATGGGCGGAGGAAAGTGCGGTGATAAAAGGCCAAAAGGGTATGTACATTAACAATTAAAATGAAACCAAAGGTGTGACTCAAACTCACAGTTGTTCAGTGTCCTTTTGATCAGGAAATGAGCGCCGAAGAGCCAGTATCCGCCAATGTCTTCAGTTCATTTCGGTCTGACAGCCATCCGTTGAACAGAACAGGATGGTATTGAGCGAAGTGCCAAAAGACACCGTTGAAGCTTCTAAAATGTTTTGTTTCTCACAGTTAGTTCTGACGGATATAATTCCAAGACACTCCAAACCAGAAAATGAGACCGTGCCAGAATGAAAGATTTATTTACAGCCTTTTTGTATTGCACGCTGATGACGACCAAAAGGTGTGTGTGTTTTACATTAAAACGTCGGTACAACGAAGGAGTGTTGCACCAAGGGACGTTGAAAATCATGGAAAAAGTCGGAAATGTACAGGTACCTACACAACTCCCCCGCCAGAGCGTTTGTTGTACAAAATAAACGCTCGATAGAAGAATAGAAAGAGGAAACGGTTAGCGAAAGAAAACGTCAACTAACAAAGTCTTGAAATCTGACAGGACGTCGGACGTTTCTGCCGGAACGGCGGGTTGCCAGGAATGGTTGTGCTGTGGTGGTGCTGACGGGTGTGGTGTAGCGTCTGGTGTGATGATAGAGTGCGGATCATCAACGGAAACTGTTTGTGGTGTGTCTGTGGATGGTGATGTTGTCGGTGTTGCTGGTGATGGAGGTGTATCAAAATACGCGGGTTTTAGTCGGTCAATGGCAGCTGTGTCTGGCTTATTGGCCTTTTAAACCACGAAATATTTGTCTGTGCGACTAAGTACCTTAAATGGACCGTCATACGGTGGTGTGGGTAGTTTCCGAACAGCATCGTTACGGATAAAAACGAAAGGTGACGTATATAGATCATTATGTACAAAAACGTGTGTGGATGACGCGTGAGTAGGTATTGGACGAAGATGTGACATACGGTCTTTGAGTTGTTGGACAAACTGGGGTGGGTTAGGACTGGCATCAGGGCTGGGTTGAACATACTCACCTGGAAGGCATATGGTGGTACCGAAAGCGAGTTCAGCCGAAGTGCTGTGGAGGTCGTCTTTGACTGATAACTGCAGGCCCAAGAGAACTAGTGGCAGGTTGTCGCTCCAGTTATTGGGGTTTGGCTGCGATATCAGTGCTGCTTTGAGTTGTCGGTGCAGGCGCTCTACCATGCCATTGGACGAAGGATGGTATGCAGTTGTTGTGATGTGTTCACAGCCAAGCAGTTTAGTGAACTCACGAAACAAAGTCGATTGGAATTGGCTGCCACGGTCTGTGGTGACGGTAGATGGTACACCAAATGTAGCAATTCAGTGTTGGAGTGATACTTTCGCAATATTTTCTGCTGAGGTGTCGGAAATAGATACTGCCACCGGCCAGCGTGTGAAACGGTCGACAACGGTTAATATGTGGGTATGTCCATTTGATGATGCTAGTGGACTAACGAGATCGACGTGAATATGTGTGAAACGGACATCGGATACTGGGAGGAGAAAACGTGTAGCGGTGGAATTTGTCTCTCTGACATTGTAAACATTGTTTAGTCCATAATGCAATGTCAGAGTTCATACTGGGCCAAACAAATCTGGCAGAAATGAGTTTGCGAGATGCACGAATACCAGAATGGGAACAAGAATGGAAATGATCGAAAAGGATTTTCCTGTAGGAAGTTGGAACGGCAGGACGAGGGTTACCTGCAGACCAGTCACACAAGATTGTGCCATCGGCTAAAGGTGGGGAAGAATTCTTCAGTTGGAGTGTGGAGGATGTGCGCAGTTCGAGCTCAGATGGATCATCACGCTGAAGACTAGCCAGTTTCGTAAGATCGAATTTTGTCTGCACCGTGTTGATGTCAGGTCCGGATAAAGCACCAACCACAACACTATCAACTCCACGCACGTAGCGGATGTCTGTTGTGAACTGAGAAATATAATCCAATAGCGGATATCTCTGGGTGAATGTATGTCAGGCTTGGCATGAAGCGCGTGTGTCAGGGGTTTGTGGTCAGTGTGCACACGAAATTGTCGTCCTTCCAAAAGATGACGGAAATGACGGATGGACAAGTAAATGGCTAGGAGTTCACGAGAAAACGTGCTATATTTTGTCTGTGCCGCCTGGGGATTTTGCGAAAAGAACGCTAACTATTTGGTGAAGCACTGCACCGACTGCAGTATTTGATGCATCAGTCGTTAGGACTAACTCAGTATTTGGATCCGGATGTGGATGATGCAGAAAGGTGGCATCTGCGAGAGCTTTTTTGGCTTCTGCGAAAGTTGTCTCGACCTCGGGAGTGAAATCGATCGTTTTGAAGTTGGACTTGAGAAAATCAGTTAAAGGTGAAACGATGGTCGCACAATGGTGAATGAAGCGGCGGTATTAGTTCAAAATTCCCAAGAAACGTCGTAACTGTGCGATCGTTTGAAGTGCAGGAAATGAGAGGATGCTGCGCACCTTATCTGGGAGGGGTGTCAAACCGTTTTGATCGATGTGGTGCCCGAGAAAGTCGAGAGACGGAACACGGAACACGCATTTACCAGGATTCAGCTGAAGTCCGCATTGTTGGAAACGCTGGAAGATTTGACGCAGGTGAATGGCATGCTCTGATGGAGAGGCGCTGGCAATTAAGATGTCGTCGATTCAGCCAAACGCGAAGGGTAGACCTCGAAACGCTTCATCGATGAATCGTTGAAACGTCTGAGTAGCGTTTCTCATTCCAAATGGCATGCGAATGAACTCGAGCAGGCCAAAAGGCATGGTGATGGCTGTCTTGGGAATATCTTTTTTGGCCACGGGAATTTGGTGATAAGCCTTTACAAGGTCAACCTTGAAAAAGATTGCCTTCCCAGAGAGATTCTGTGCAAAATCATGAATGTGCGGATCGGGTACCCGTCGGGGACGGTGACATTGTTCGGAGCACGGTAGTCTCCACAGGGTCTCCAATCACCAGATGAATTTGGAACCATGTGCAAAGGCGAGGCCAATGGGCTTGAAGTCGGTCGAATGATGCTAAGATTCGTCATATGCACAAATTCAAGGTATGCGATATGGAGTTTGTCGGCATTGAGTCGGCGAGGTTGAAAGTTGACCGGCTGGCTTATGAACAGAAGCTTTTATGGCTTTTTTCAGCCGAGGTAATTTATCTGCTACGGCAGTTGTTTGGACATCGTCGCTTTCCCTCGAGTGATTATTAGTATCCCGCTTATATACCGAGCTTGTTTCGGTGTTCTGGGACTACATGGGTGGGTCTCTCAGTAACTTGACTTCTTCGGTGATTTTCCAGTCCCCTCAATTTAAATTCCTGAAGGCTCTGTCCAAAAAGCCGCTAATGAGTTTCCGTTTTTTTCAGGGTGCAGCTCGGGACTTTAGGCTCGAGCCTAACTGGTGCCAACGGAGCTAGACACCTTCGCCCCCAAATGTACCAGAATTAGGATTAGCAGCAAATGCTTCTTTAAACAGTTCAAAGCGTTGTCCAGCCCAGCAAGGGCGGTAGTGGTCAGAGGGTTATCGTACTGGAATTCGGACAGTAGCGGCCAAGGTTAAAGTCCCGCTATGACTAGTAACTTCCCGTTTTAGCCACCTTTCACTGGCCGTGCATCTCTTTCTGACTTTTCGTGTTTTTTATTTAGTGGGAAGGAAATAAAAATTATTCTAACAACTTCAAGTAGTATTGGACAATCGAGTCAAAGGTCGTCAGTTCATATAAGTGAATTCGCAAGCAAAGGCAGCCTTTTGGGTGCGGATTATGGCTTTCTAAGTCGTGAGTGAGTAGCAACTTGGAGTCTACAGACTAGATAATACACATGAAGTCTCGCACGGAATGCGCGGTTCACAAACTTATCCTGAGATTTCCGGGAGATTTTCATAAAACGTTGTCCGGCACGATCAGTAGTAATGGTTACCCTGAAACGAATTGGAGTATGAGCACGACTGAATTTCAAGCACGAACTAGAGTCCTTTAGCATTACAATTCAAGGTCAGAGTTGTCATGTGTAATCAGATACGTAAAGCAAATACAGCTCGCGCGCAATCACCACTCCTACAGCAGCCCGAGTGAGTTGGATAGTATTTGTCAACCTGACGTGGTAGAATGGCCCAGCCTTATGAAAGCCTGCACACAGCAGTATCACTCGTTACCTCCTCCATATTGGAATCAGGCTCATTTTTTGTTTCGATTTTGAACAAAAGGTGATGAAAGAAAATGAAACTCGCCGAAAACACAACGAACTGGACGCATGACTAGTCTCGGCCACTTTCTTCAAGTGCAAGCTGAACTGAACTGAAAATCCTACATGCCATCGTTTCCGAAAAGAGCAAGCTTAGGCCTAACCTTCCGCCGTAGCCTTCCGATCTGCAAGCTTCCCATTATCTATCAGCACCGTAATCTTACCGGGCTTTTAAACCCCTAAATCCTTGGCATCCTCTATCGAAAGAAACAACGGTCAATAGTTAATTATTCTTTCAGCTTCAGCCGGAGAAGTCGGAAGGGCCTCGTCCGTCATTCGCTGACTATGGACCGCTGCTTGTTATATTCTTTGGACCAATCATATCAACATCACTCATGCGCCTCCCAGTGACTCGCATCTGGTGGGCCAAAGTGCCACTCTACCTCATGTTTCAACAAAAACTACTGACTCTATCTTGTGAGGTTTCGCAAAGACCGAGAAGTGGTTCAAATTGTGCTCTTTTACGATGGCTACCGCTGTCAATATATGCTGGCTTTGACCGCCCTCTCCAAAATATGAAATTGATTAGAGCCTGGAAAAAAGATTCCGCGGCGACCGAGTGATTCACCTTGGTATGCACCTCCCTGATGTTAAGGCACGTTAGCAAGCAATCCTAAAGGTTCTGTCCAACTCTTCCTCTCTCGAAACGAAAGGGTCCGAAGTGATTGGCACCAACATGAGCAAATGCACACCCAGAGAAGCAGTTATTGTCTAATCTTAAGGGGGCCACTTGTTGGTAATATGGTGGAGCAGACTGCCTCTTTCATTTGTTGATCACTTCTGGAACTACTTTTTCACATACTCCCTCTTTTTACCCGACTCCAACCACCACTATTATTATTGCTGCCACCATCGTTATGTTAAACATCTATTAACAACCCCATGGACAGTGACTCTGCCCTGCAAAACCCAAAGCTTTTGAGTAATCTCAGCAAGCATTTGTGTACAACCAACGTGGCCTTCCAGCTAATGATAATACCTTATAATTGAATCTTTGGCAACATACTTGTTCGACAGAATTTCGGGATGTTCAGCAAAGCAAGTCAAGTTCGACCATGGAAGCCGCTCACCGACTTATGGCAGTTTGTCACATGATAACTGGATGGAGCTTATTTATTCAGTTCCCCTTTATCTGCGCCTTCGTAGACGTACTAATGCCAGGTAAGTCCACAATGTCTATTGGCAATGACTCTCACTGAACCAACTAATAGCCCCTCTACGAATGTTCTCTATCTCTGAAACTGCCAAGGAACCAAAACTCTATTTCACTCCAAACTGACCTCTTACCCACAAGAGGACATGATGTTTGAGCGGTAGAATCCAAGCTACCGGCTTTAGGATTTTGTGCTATGATAAGGTCTATCCCAAATACTTACCAGTTGAAGAGCTGTCACTGTACTCAATATAGCTTCCTTCTTACGTTCTACTACATCATTTGGAACGTGCCAATCATACTACTCAAAGATCGTCCCCTCACCTTCAAGGACGTGGGCCCATGGAACCACAAAGTACTGTCGCTGCCAAGCAGCCTCACGCCTGAGGAAGCCAGATCAGCAGGGTAGTCATCATCGGCCACTTTCGCCACTGTGCCGGAAGCGAGCACTGTTGGATTCTCGACGTTCTATTGGCTGCAAAGGGCGTGCGATATCCTTGTTAACTTACGACGTAATGCAAAATAACGGCAGAATCTGTTCAATGCAACACTTGGGCAAAAGTAGCTCCATTTCCATTTTGAATACTTGTGCCAATCGAACTACCGCTACAGCCACAGGCAGCTCCAGGCGCGGCACGGTTATTGATTTGGGGGCGCCACCCTTGGCTTGGTCAATATTGTGGCACAGCTGGATGGCACACTCTTGCCTTCTAAAAGTAGACACGCCACTGAACCCTGTCCGATAAGTGACGCGTCACGAAATAAAAATGTTCAGCTATGGCTTCCGAATCAGTCTTCTGGGCATTCCGTTGTGGCGTACAAATCTGCTGTATTGCGCCAATGACACTTCCGTGCTGTTTCCACCGATCGAGCCTCCAAGTTCCTAGTGGTTGATCCCACCCCGAATCCATTTTGCATGGCTTCGAGAACGAGCAAATTAAAGGTAAAACACACAGTCCGATCCAAATAAGGGGTAAAATATAGCAGCTAGCTCAGGCAATGAAATTCTTCTTCTTTTGGTGGGTCTCGAATATGGATCTGATAAGCGGAGGAACCAGACTCCGTACCCCAACCAAGTCCCAATGTGTACCACTTTGAAAAAGTCAGCATTCACCTCCTTATTTCAAGCCTCCCCCTCGTAAGCACGATTTCAACAAGGACAAAAAAAATACGGGCAGCCTGCAAGACCAGCCTAAATCCATCTCACACCAAAGGTTCGAGGACCCTCCTAACAGTACCAAGGCATCGATGTCGCCATTTGCCGAAGCAGGATAATCAAGTCGAGTTTGCTCAAAGGAGGTGGATCCACCTCTAGAGGGTCGTGTTCTGTGTGCTACTGCAAAAGACAGAGGTAGTTAGATCTCGGCACCCGGCGAAAAAACGCTCTGGACTGCCGCTTGAAATGATGGTGACCGATATTGAGATTTGGTAATTACAATGTCAGAATGGTTCATTTCAGCGCGGAACTATCGTGCACAGCTACCAAGCGAATTATTTGAATTGTTATTTTACTCGGATTTTCTATACAAGAGCTTTAAAGTCGAACAACACGGCCAATTTATTAGTAATAGGCACTCATATTGGATGATATATCACCAAAAACATGGTAGGAGTACGTCGGTAGCTGTGCGCGGTAGTTCCGCGATTAAATGAACCATTCTGACATTCAGATAAAATTAATCACAAGATCCGGGGCCATTTGGGCTTTCCCCTCGTACCTTTGTACAGCTTCAAGACTAGAGGACCTCTCCACCGGCCAGTGCATTCTGTAAGCATGTCGATTTCCAACGGCGGAACAAGTCAACCTCAACATTTAGCTATCTACAGCAATGTGTACCTACGACATACAATTACGCTGTCCTTCTGATATCCTCTTTGCCTTAACTGGTGCCATGTTTAGACACTGTCAAGCGCCACTATCCTTGTGAAGGAATATTTTTACTTATCGTTGACTGAAAGCCAAGATTCGTCAGCAGTCATCACCAGTACGGTACCAGTCCCGAGGCTTGAGGGAATGGGAGCTCGAGGGACAAGAAGGCCGATCCCTGGAGTGGACCGACAGATGAGAGATGAGTCTTGTCAGTGTTGTTAAAGCCTCAGAGAGTGGTGGCCCACACCGGTCGGACCGACGCATTTTGTGCAACGAGTGGGTGAATGTGAGATCAAACTACATATTACTTGTTTTGTGCCAGTAAAATGATGATTCTGAGGCAGATCTGGGTTATCACTAGAGCTAGTGGGACGGAGCAAAGCAATCCACCCACTGAGATGAAACATGTTTTATGAGTCACGTATAAAAATTGGAGCCAATTTGTCCACTTATCCTGTTTTCTCCGGTCATTCGTGATCAGTTCGTCGTTTTATGCCTGTTCACCGTTAACGCATACCAATCCACTTATTTTGTGGTACCTTCCTAGCTTTTTGTTCCACTGACTTCCGCCATGCAGTTCCTTTTTGACTCCAGCGCTCCCTCACGTTACGTCCATTTCAGGCCGTACCGTCCTTGACAGCTGGATGCCTCCATCGGCTAAATTGCCTACTTCATTTGATGATCAGTCCACTCCGATTTATTTTGAATTTTTTCCATGATCTACCCCCAGTTTTCTATTCTCGTCCCCCTTATCCATCACAGCATATTACTGCAGAAACACATGGAAATACTTCTTGGAAAAAACAAAGAATTTGTTGATCCTGCTCGTTATTCCAGTCGATGCCTTCGTCGGCTTGACCGATTTGTGTACCATTCAATCCTTTTAGCAATAACCACTCATTTCTGGCGGATCCGACCACCTGACCTTGGAGCCCATGTTTGCCGGACGATGGATCTTCTCTCAACTGTTCAACTTAAAGTTTCGCCTTATTGCTTTGATATACAGACATTTTTCCGATCTTGTGCGGGAACCTCGGATTTGACAAAATTGTTGACATGGCGTAGGCTGCGATATCTTCAGCATCCATTTCCAAAGAGCTGTAAACTGGTGGTCAAGGCCTCTACCCCTACTCAGAGAACAAACTCCTGTCATCAGCGTGTGTTTGCTGTGTGAAAGCAGGTAAAGAAGGAATAGCAAACGACATAGGTCATAAAGCGAAGGCCAGCTCCGCGATGACCAGCCACGCCACGCTGAAGTGTTCGTGAGCGGACAGGCCAGACAATGGAGAGCCGAAAGGAGCGAGCACAACTGCCGGCGGTCTTACAGGAGAAGACCGTGGCAAGAATGTTGACTAATTTATAACTGCACAAAATCAGGTGCAATACCGTGAAGCTGTTTGTGAGATTACCGACAAAACCCCTATACCGTGTAAACAAGGGCACGGAGTTTGCCCAGAAGTCATGACTACTGATCCCAGCCTTATGCTGACCAAATTGAACCACGGTACCGCCTCAGCCACCTCCCCAAGCGTGGACAGTGACAATTTAAGTATTATCGGACCAGTTCAGACGTCCTCCCCGATGCACTCCAAATAAGCCCAAAAAATTGAAGTAAGCACTCAGGGTTGAGTACGGCGGGCATGTCACACCATCCAAATCAAGCGGAGGGGTTCATCGGATCAAGAATCAAAGCATGCCACACTGAGGGAGATGTCAGGGGTGAGCAATTGATGCAAAGAAGGTAGGCCGTTTTGCTATATTGGTGGCCTGGCTATCATGGCAGGACTAAGCGACTTTGCTTGTCCTTTTACAGTACAGCATACTGAGGGCCAATAAACCGGAAGGGAGGAAAAGGTGAAGCCTTGCTGTTGGTAGCGAATAGACATGGGTGAGTACTGGTCATGGTAACGGGTCGTTTCTCGTAAACTTAGGAGACGAATGCAATAAGGTATGATCAGAATATACATGAGAGGAGTAAATACGGAATCCAACCAAATTATATTAGGAATGTACAAAAGCAGAGTGACACGAAAAGCCAGATTGGATTTCCCGTTGAATAAGTTAGATTCAACACCCTTCACCCGGAGAAATTTAGAGTCAAGACCATCAGACAAAACGTACAAAACCGAGGCCGGCTGGCTGGAACGTCAAATGTTGCAAGAGTGGGCAGAACAATGTTGAAACGGCCGGGGAATGATGTGGGACGAAGGAACTCATGATCGTAAGTTGATTCCTGAGTAATTGCACGTAAGAGCGTACCAACCCGAAAATCGATAGGAAAAGACTTACAATAAGTCAGGCTCAATGTCTTCAGATAACAGACGGGAGCCTTATATCGGCGGCATCCAAGTTGTATGACGCACACCGAAAAAAGACCCGATGGACTGGCAATAGCCTGTGCCTACCGGATCTCATCCTGTTCTATCTGCAGAAGATTACGTCCGCAAATGGGAAAGTTAATTTTACTGGAAGTTTCGTACACCTGGACATAGACTGGGAGAACGTTTGGGCGCCAGACAAGGGGTTTCCTTCCAGCCCTACCAAGTTCGTGCCCCGCCAAGCTACGGTACAAAATGCTCATGAACAAACAAGCTGCAGACTGGGCTAGAGACCTAGCCGTTTGGGCCTGGTGTGTACAGTGTACCCAAACTACCTTGAGAAATAGCACCGCACCCCTGGGAGCTACCACAGGGTACTCCGTATCATATTCGAAACAACCTGGAACGGAGCGCCGTCTCATTGGCGTTGAGCGTTTAGCAAGGTTCACCATGTGGTTATATCAGAGCTGCGGCGGCTCCAGACTGGAGGCAACCACAAGCTACAGTAGAAGGAGGGCAAGCACTATTCAATGGTCAGATTCCTACTGCTATGGAAGAGTTCTTGCCACTATGTAGAGTTGGCCCTTGAGACAGGCCCCCTTAGCACAAGGGGGGAGCAACCAAAGTCCAAAAGCGGGGAAATGAAGCATGGGGTTTTTTAAGCCAACTGCAGGCTTCCCTTAGCTCCTGAACTTCAGACAGGCTAGTGAGGTTGGCACGCAGGTGAAGCTTCAGCACTGAGGGGAGTGAAAGAGGAGTCCAGCCAAAGACCCCGGTAGGTGCCTCAAAGGTTCTACCACTAGGTGCAATCAAAGTCTGCGATAAAAGTTGCAGTAAAGGCTGTAACGAATGAGGGCGGAAGGCGTGCTCTAACACCAATGGTGAAACCAGGGTGTTGAAAACCTACTGTGAGGCGGTGCACTCAGTTGATCCCGAGGTGGACCCGGAGAAGGTTGAACTTGCAACTGGAAACATACTGCAGGGCATTATAATGCACACGGATAAGATAGCGAGCTCCTTGTACTCTAAGCTGTAAGGCCAAATGACATCCGCCCGGCCGTCTTGAGATCACTAGCAAATATTGCTGGAACACAGTTGAAAAGATGTTGAACGCTTCGCTGGAAACGGAGTCTACTCCCGGCAGATGGAGGCTAGTGGAGTTCACCCCTACTCACGGGGGAATAAAAATGGAGTGCAGGAAGTTACATGGCTATAACCTTCCACGCAAGGGGTCAAAGGTCTCTATGAGAGGGGTTGGGCAGGGTATATCCAGCCTTTTGGCAGAGAATCAGCTCGTCATACCCTGACGGCATGGTTTTCCGATGAACCGTCCCTGACCATCAAACCTAATGCCAACTCGAGGTGAAGAGAACTCGAGACTAGATAGGCACAAAAGCGTTGAGA
This sequence comes from Fasciola hepatica, assembly GCA_948099385.1. Classification (NCBI taxonomy): domain Eukaryota; kingdom Metazoa; phylum Platyhelminthes; class Trematoda; order Plagiorchiida; family Fasciolidae; genus Fasciola; species Fasciola hepatica. Next base: position 37,277,704 of record CANUEZ040000043.1, read on the forward strand.
TGTGCTACGTAGACTTCCAGAAAACCTTTGATTCAGTGAAACATGGCTTATTGCCACTGAAGCTGGAATGGCTAAGTGCAACAGAATGATGTGTTCGCCAATTTACTAGCAAAGCCTGGTCTATTGCAAAGGATTTCATCCTTGTCTAGCCTTATTTTTGTTCCTCGTGGTTACGGCATTCCGATTGCTGATTATTCCGTCCTGGAACTTCATCCATTTTCCACCACGTGCGAACTGCCGACACTAGATGACACACACTACTTCTCATGGAAACTGTCTCTCCTTTTCGGGGGGTACTATTCCTTTCCATGTCCGCAAATCTATGGAAATTAGTATTCCTCTGTAAACCTTCATGAAATTCTTCCCTGCCTCCTTTGTCTCAAAGCCAATTACCATTTTAAGTGAACATGAATATGCATTACCGACCATTTTCTTGCATCATTCTTGTGAATATTGTATTTCCTGCGTCCTAAGCCAATGTCAGTCTGAACATTCCTATATCCGACCGATTCATTACTATTGCCGCAGTTGACTCGAAATCAATTCGTACTCGCCGTGTATTCTTTGGGCATTTTGACTTATGTAAACTCCCCCCAGCCTTATTCCATTGTTGCTATGATATGATTATCTCTCTTTGAAATTTGTGAGTTTTCCATCTCATTCAGTGATATTGCAAACTCTGATCGTGCTTACATGCGTGCCTTTCGACCAGGGTCCAGAAATATACCGTTATTACCATTATTATTAATAAAGAACAAATACTAGAAATCCTTCCAAATGTTCTGTGTGCCTTGTGAATTTGACCATATCTGACATCATTTCGAAAAGCATGCCCTCACACCACACTTTTTCACGTCTGTCTCTCAATGTGACATTTGAATTTGGCCTTGAACTGTTTCTGGCTGTCGTGCTTGGGCCACGGGGCTTTGAACCTTTGGGGTTTATTGTGAAGTCTATTTGGTCGCATACTTGAGTACTTTTACGGTTATTCCGATTGTGAGTAATGCGTATCCAATTCAAACGAATCCCAAAACCAGAACGAGACTGAATCGTAGCTTCTACGAATCAACCTTGTTCTGGTTTTTGGGTTCGTTTGAAATGGCTACTCATTACTCACGATCGGAGTAAACGTAACACTAAGCATTGCCCTGGCCAACTGCCTCCACTGACCCAGGTTCCTTTTCACCGACGGTTTAAAACGGAGAAAGATGGAGACCTACCCCGTATTCGATACTAGACGCTAGGTGGCAGCTACTACCGAACGATGGGCAGTGCATGAAACTAATAATTGGTACCAATCGGGGTTGCCCCTGAACTGTTAACCGGAAGATTTTGACGGAGTGGAGCCCGCAGATAAGGTGGCAGACATCAGGATTGTGCCTAGTGGAGTCCGCGAAAACCCTGAAAGAAGCCTTGCCGTCGCTGATGTTCTAACAGTCTGCACGACGGGCAAGTTTGGGGACTCGGGGGTTCTCTGCCGCTAAACAAGACTATCATGACACACCGACACTCATTGGCGACGTGATCTTCCTGGAAAAAGTCCAGCTTAGGTTTATCGGTCTCACAAAGGGCCACAGGCACGTCACACAATGGCAAAATAGACCGCAAGAGTCTCTTCTCGTTGAAGGGAACAAGGGGGGAGGGGGTGATCTAATGAAAGTATTCAGATAACTGAGTGTCTTTTCGGTACCGAATCCGTCGATGCTTCATCCCAGCCAGAATGCAGCACTTCGATAATATAAGGATATGCCCATGAAGTCATGCGCTTAACGGAGCTTGAAGGCAGGCTTACCTGGCTGTAGGATAGTATATGACTGGATTGAGGTGGAGGTAGCTTCCGCTAAAGAATTCCATAATAATAACGATGACAATAATAATAATAATAATAATAATAATAATAATAATAATAATATAGTACATTTCGGATGACCAACGGGGCTTCCCTATTTCCGGAACAAGCCCGGACCTAAAAAACTGCCTTCGGGTACACACATTCTATGCCCCTTGTACCGTCTTGTCTCCTTTCTGCAGGCAACCAAAGATCCGCCTTGAGGACATTACATTTTACTACCGATCAAATTATTCCTCTCTTCGTTTTTGACTCTTTGCAACACTCCTCTTCATCTTTATAACCTTACTGTGCACCCAGGCTTTCACTCCTAGTCACCAACTTTTTTGATGAGCCTGAGCTATCACATGAGGGGAGAAGTTGCCGAAGTAGTGGAAACATGAGCCTGCGAGACTGCCTCTTCGCCCGATAGCGGACCTGAAGGACACCCCTGATTCTACACAAGTGATATCCCCACCAAGATACAACGAAAAATGGATTACGAACTATCGAGTCTGGGTAGGATCCACTCCGAGGCCCACTGGAGCAGGAAACCTGACTTATCTCCCAGGCCTCAAGGCCTGTGATTTGACCTGACCCGACTGGATCCCTAATTAGTGGCTGCCAGTGGTGGTAAAATTCTTCACTCCGGCGTCAAAGATGAAAAGAGGCATTTATAAAACCCAAAGATATATCACATCAAGCGACGTTCCATAAAATTACTTTGATTGTTTCAATTTATAAATGCTGCTATTAAGTAAACACCGTCCATTTGAGTGTAGGTTTCCGCAAGGCGTCCTTGGGGGTAGGGGTGGACGAAGCTCCCACTTTTGCGTTTGGGCTGATGAAGATTCGAAAATATACATTCTCATTGAGAATTTCCATGAACTTGCTAATTTTCTGTTTCTCTTCAGGTTGTGGATGGCAGTTCAATCCTTGACTTTCGTCTTCAAGCAATGGGGTGAAAAATAACTGTTACGTATTCGCTGAAAATGAAGCAAATAAGTACTTTTAGTAAGTTGTTACAGAGAGTATGCATTTTTTAGCTGCTTTAAAAAAGGCAAAAAAGAATGTTCGAAAGATCTTTGATTCCCCTGAAGCGAAACTGATCCACTCATATCTTTCGTCACCGGTTGTGAAAGAAATAACTCAGGTGAGAGTCGGTTTATTTTTTCAATAATTGGGATTGGATTTATTCCATTTTAACACGAATGAACAACCGGGAAGTGTAGCAAGAATCATGTTTGTTCATGATGGTAATTACGTTATCGTTTAACTGACTGATGACTGCCAGTCGCGGTTGCCATTTGACCGTTGCTCTTGCGCGTTCCTCACAGACGCTCTCAAATACGCTAACCAATGTCTCTCCCGATCTTCTCGTTCTCACGGGTCGTGGAGAATACCCTTCTGGTTGACGTGCACGTACAGTGCCGAGCGTTAGAGTAACATGCAGCTGCACCACCTAGGTGGTCCACGTAGTACGGAGGACCAAAGAACGCGTGTATTGAGGAAACTGTGAGGTAAAGTTTAGCGACTTGCAGGAGTTTTTTTCGATCTTGCCCCGATCTTTTCCTCCTGCAGCAGAGCCGCTCCGAAACTGATCGGTTTGTGCCGTTGCACTGATCAGTTTGCGAGCGGTTTTTGAGTGGTTTCTGAGGGGTTTCTGAACGCGTTCCAAGCGGTTTATACCAATCGTGTCAGACACGTGAAATGTTTTACCAATTTCTGTCACTTGTCCCACATTCTTTTTTCTCATTAATCCCTTTTATCCACTAAAAGATATCTTACTTATCATCCTTGCCCATTTCAAGGTAAAGGACGTAAATTCCGTTTGATATCAACTGGTATCGAAAAGCATTTATTAAAATAAAATATTCAACACAAATGCACAGTAACATGGTCGTCGATTTCTTTCTTATCATTTTAATGTTGACGTGTGAAATAATGGCTACCATGCAGACCGACCGGAAACCGGTCCAAAACCGATACTACGAACGGGTTACGTCCTTCAAGGGTTATATATATATATATATATATATATATATATATATATATATATATATAATGTGTCGAGTTCTCGAATGATCAATCCTCTGGCATCAATGTCGTTAGTCTACTGTCGAAGAAGTTTGCGTTTGTGGTCAGTTTTCCAAACTGCGCGTTTATACTATGTATTAAGCCGATGAACATATGAGAGTTATAAGGCATATCAAGAAGGATCGACCTGTCTGTCCGCGTCAGCTGACTAACATGTCAGAGACAATCATTTTACAAATGGTCATCTCTCCCCTCACAGTTATGAAACACCCAATCCTTCCAAGCGGACATGGGCAAATGTAAGTTTAGAACTTTCCGTGCTGTTTATTACATGCATTCACTAGTCCTTCCTACTATGCGTTGATCTCTTGTTAGTCACTAAGGTGCTCCGCACTATGCCACTACGATCATCAGAGCAATATTTCCCACAACTCATGTGAGGAAGAACAATACCAGTAGAGGGAGTGGTTAACGTATATCGGAAGTGCGTGCAGGTTGCCTGTGATAAACGAAAGAACGAAGTTGAATCTTGCTAAGAAACTGCAAAAGTTTGCAATAAAGGACAGCTGTCCTTCAAAGGATTGCAATCATTATTGCGAGAGGGTAGTCAGCTGTCCTCTCAGAAGGAAAACACGTTTGCAGTTTGTACTACCAAACGAACGGTAGTTTTGTCCACATATGGATGATCGACTGGTTTTGGCGACTAGTGTTCATGGTCCAACTGAACCAGAGTGTCTGACTTCGGTTAAGTTTGGTCATCTATTCTGCTTGACGGACGACTATAAATTATGTGCGTGTAAGGACATTGCTTTTGTTGGCTTCAACAAATGAATCTTGCGTCAGCAAAGCTTCAAAACACATTTCAGTGCAAGCGATAACGGTTTGCTTTGTTGGTTGAATTCGATTAAATATCTTTCTCGCGTTATGTATATTGCAGGGTTAGCGACATCATACATAATGTATATTACTGTCTCAGTGGTTTCAAATATTTGTGTTGATTGTAGCTCAGGTTGTTGGTTGCCATGATGTTCTGATAGCTGAGCCTGGCGATTTGATCGCAAACGTTTCATCACCAGTCGAGGTGACATTGTCAGTGCATGTGCTCTGTTGGTAAGAGATCATTATCAACAGCGCAAATGCACTGACGATTTCACCTTGACTGGTGATGAAACGTTTGCGGTCTAATCGCCAAGCTCAGCGATCAGCATATCATGGTATATTACTGTAGCAACATATGGTGCTCATTCAGTGCTCATTCTTCAAAATTCCTGCGATGCAAATCCCGGCTGTGTATGTGTGACATTTTGATTAAAGTTGCAGCTTGATTACGATCGCCGAATCCCAGTGAAATTCACCATCGTTGTCTTATTATACATCCTCCGTTCATACTGAATTTTCTATATTGGTCATTGTTTGAGGCAAATGGTAAACGAATGGAGGACCAGTTACTTTCATAAAGTATTGTCGATACAAGCGGATGATAACGCGTTAAGTTGTATTTTTTGAAAAGCAAATTATGGTTCAAATTACTGCTTCAGGTCGCCACTCGATTCACACTTCTTTAAATATAGGGTCTTCTGAAAACAAACCAGCCACATATAGATACCCTTTGGGGCCTTTGTCCGTAATATGTATATTGAATGTTATCAAGTACATATACTGAGTTTCTGCGACATTTGCCCATCATTTTCACGCTCACTGACATTCTATAGTTTCAGGTCCCTTTCATAACTAAAGTACTATAAAACTGAAGCAGAAAACAGATCTTTTGTGAAGACTATAACAGCTAAGAGTTTGTAAACAGCTCCGAATTCCAATTTCCACCTTGAAGAATTAATAGAAAACAACTAAGATAAATTATATTTGAGAGCGTCTTCGTCTTACTTCATAACTGGGTCTTTGAAACGGGGAGCACTTAGGTTTCATAACGGTCGGTTGATAAGTATTTTACAAAGGATATCACTACATCCAACGAGTAAGCACAGTGAGGAGTGATTTACCGATCAGATGGACGTAGGTTTTCAGTACCTGGGTTTTTTGTTGACGTTGGGAGAAGTCATCGCACTTCATTGGACAGCTGTCGCCCTCTAAAGCAGGGCAGCCTCGACCCATGTGATGCTACCCCGCCCGCGATCCATTTTCTTCGTTGGGTGCATGTGGATGAAAGGGTCCCATAATTGAAAACCGGCGAGGGTCGAGCAGAAAATGAATAACAAGTCCCATGTGAAAGACCCTATCGGGTGACTCGGCAACGTTTTCGTGCTGGATTAACGCTTCAATGCCTTGTGGATAAGGTTTTTGTAGCAAATGCTCCGGTTAAGGTTCCCAAAATACCCCTGCGGTTTGAGCAGCCGAATCGCCCACAAACCTACAGCGTCTTTTCTGTAGAATTTCTGACTAATCACCCTTCCTGTAAATCAAGAGCAATGTGAAATCTTACGGGTTATTTCTGTTTACGAGACGTGTTAATGATAGTAGTTTGCAAGTATTTTCCGGATAAATTTAATTTTTTTTACAGTTCTTATATGCGAACAGCTAAAGTCGGCTTCGTACTGATGACAATCTTTTACTTGAGTTCATCACGATAAATGGCATTAGCCATTGTTACCTTGCCTCGTTCTTTATTTTCAACTTTGTAAGTGAATTAGTTCTTGATATAGTACTATAGGTAAGTGGGAATTATTGTATTCATCCATGCTCAGGGATTGAACTGACCCAGGACACGTGAACAATATTGCTCATCTGACTGAAGATCCGAGTTAGCCGCAAGTTTTTCTGGATCGACTAAACAAGATTGTCGCAGTCGTTTAAATGTGTTTCACATCCTCAGAGTGTAAAATGCTGCTTCAGAACTAGATTGACCCTACGAAAAACCCTTTCATCACACGAAAAAAGGATTAAATACATTTTGTTTCCTAGGGAATTTTATCTCATCAGTTGGTCGAATATCGGATTAGGTATCGTCACATATACTGATGATGCATGTGGCTTTTGTCGAGCCCTGTCATCTCGGCTGCCGGCTTGGCATTCGAAAATCTGTCAAGAGTCGATTGTGCACTACAGCAGTAAATCCGTCTTTTTTGTACGGCTCCGAAATGTAGGCGTCAAAATTAGGAGGTACGCGGATACTGTTGGTGATTAGGTGTCGATGTCTTCGTAGTATAGCTTGAATATAGTGGGAATACCGTAACAGCAATGCGGAAGTTAAGTGTAAGGTCCTGGGAATCAAGGGTCGGTCTCTGGAATAAGTAATGAATCCAAACAGGTTGCGATTGCTGGAATATGTGTTACATGTGCCCAACGGCAGATATCTTCGGCGTGCGCTGTTCTCCGAAGCAGATAACGGCCGGAAGCTAGGTTGAGCTTGTCAGTGCTTGACGTGGCAAAATTGTACAAACGTCTTGGTCAGTGGGATAGGTTAAGTAGGACGTGTTGACCTCCAGACTGGGCCCACGAGATCCATCTACCAAGTGGTTGGAGAAATTTTGTGATATGGTTGGGTGTTTTGGTCAGCGACCTACTTACGTTTAGGCTTTTTCTTTGTTTTTGTGATCTTCGCTTCTTACTTCATTCTCAGCTATTTATTATTGTATGTTCAAATAACTTTGCTTTTGACTCGACGGCGCTTTGAGGTAACAACCAAAACTCGAGCAAAATATTGCGAGGCTGATGGTTAAAATAACTGGACTTATCCAGCGATGGTTGACATTCTGTTGTTCAGTTCCACGGTCAAATGTAGGGGTGATCTTAGTATGTTACCAATAATTTAAAGTTTGCAGTTTTCCAGCAGTTGTCCGTGATTTTTTGATGGTTGTATTTCACTCATCCTTGGTGATGGGATATATTTCAACGAACTTCTCGTTGAAATCATTGGAAGTAGCACTTCCGACACTATACGTTGGTTTAGTAACATAAAGAACAAACGCGTTGTCGTGCAACTCTGGGGGTGTTGTGTTAATAGTTGGGTTTCCTCTGTCTTAAACGGATATTTAGTACCGGCTGCGGCGTGGAAGACAGACTAAAGTACGGTTGTTTGATGAACCCCGTTGTTTGGCTTGTGGCCCCCAAAACATTTTCCTGTGAACGTGGAACAGTTATGGGTTCCGCTACTCTTAATTTTAAGCCCCGATCGCAGGTGGCGTTCCTTGAGTCACTGGTGAAAATTGCAGTCCGTCTAGAAGGAATAATTATATGTCCCCAAAATTTCTTTTATGAGTTGCGTATCTTAAGGTGGACAATGTTATGCGCACCTTAACATCAGAGGGCTCGAATGTGGAATCTCGTAAATATCAAGATTCACATCTCAGTGTCGAAAATCCCGGAATGATTTTCTAACCTCTTCTATGCCAGATATGTAGGCAATAATAGCAGTACCAATCACTAAAGTTAAATTTAGTGCTTCTGGTACTTACAGAAAAAGAAGTAGCGATGTACTATGACTTGTTACCAATAGCTGATGGCTGCATGAGTTCATCAAAAACTTATTTAGGTCAACTGTGAATGATAGGCTCGGAAACTTAGTTCCGCGTACATGCTAAGTCAAATTGAGATTATGTGCTTATGTTACAGTGAACCATCATGCCATACAAGTGCACCAAGTATGCTTGAGTGCTTGCTAGCTAACCGTACTTTATTTTTTCATAAAAACAGAATGACAACCCGGTGCGTTGAGCTCGGTGACGTGTTTAGAGTATTATTTTGAATTAGAAAAATCAGGAAAACCACACGAAAGTTAGTTTGTAAATATCTGGACCAAACAATGTAGGGAGTGTATCAAAAATTCGATGCGCCATGCGTTGTTTTTATTAGTAAAGTTATAATGTTAATAACACAGCGTTGTTGGTGGATGTAATACGCCAACGTTTCGGTTGCGTGGGTAACCTTTCCCAAGGCAATTTTACAGTCAAATAACGGTGGGAACGTCCGCATGTCAGTGGATATTTAGTTGTGTGATTCTGTGTGTGATTCTGTGTGTGTGTGTGTGTGTGTGTGTGTGTGTGTGTGTGTGTGTGTGTGTGTGTGTGTGTGTGTGTGTGTGTGTGTGAGTATGTGGACGTTCATTTATGCGGTGGGTGAGTGATTCGTTGTCTTTCACACCGTACGCATCGATGGTAGCGAGATCGATTGGCGTTGTGACCTTTGGATGGGGTTAGGGCTGTCCAAATCTCGGAAATCTCTGCCCCATTATTGCGGTTGACACATGCCGAGTTGGTGATTATTGACAAAGCTTCAGCATACTTCCGCTCAGTGCACGTTTTGGATCCGAGTTGGAATATTCTGGTGTTTTCGTAATCTATGCTGTGACCCCCTGCTATGGCGTGAAGAGCGATGGCTGAGTCACACTCCAGTTTTGCCAAGGCTGTCTTGTCAGAAGGTCTGCATTTTTCCTTTCTTTTATGTTCGACTATTCTGATCTTCAGTTGTCTACTGGTTTTTTCTATATACTCAGCCGGGCATTCCTTACAACTGATTTTGTAGATGCAATTGTTTTGGTCTTGCAGGCTGATTGGGTCTTTAGCCTTAGTGAGGTGGCGTTCCAAAGTATTATTCACGCGGAGGGATGTCTGAATATTGAAGTTTCCGAGGACCTTTCTGAATGCCCCAGAAGTGAGCGAGTCGTAAAAGTTCAACACTAGTGTTTATAGAAAACCCACAAATTCAAACAAGTATTTACACTTCAATTCAGCTCATCCACAACGTGTGAAACGAACACTCATTTCCTCATTAGCTAACAGAGTTGAAAAACTCTGCAACAATGGCACCGACCGTAAAGCAGAACTGATGCACTTAAACAACGTACAACGTACTACTATCCCCCACACCTTATAAGAAAACAATTGAACATGTGCAGACCAACAACCAAAACCAAGAAAGAAAAAGAGATAGTGGCTTCATTTGGGATTCCAAATAGATCGGGAACTTCTAAGGCAATCAGGAAGATCCTCGGAAACTTCGATATTCAGACATTCACCGACAACGCTGTGCTATTAATATGATAACTTTCGCACACGCAGGTTTCCCTGGTAGTATGTACGCATCAGATCATCGTTTTTGGCTGAATGCTTGTGCGAGACCAAACGTCAATAACTTAACAAATATTTTGCACAACGTCCGTCGTCGCAAAATAGGAAAGCAAACAGCTCCGGATCACGTCCTTACCCGAATTCGCCATCAGTTAATTGAGCCTTAGTAAACTAAATCAGTGCAAACCGCCCATGGGGTAGTGTATGGGATATTTAATAGGATTAGCACCTCTGATCTGCCCTTGGGGTCTCTCCCATCTCTTTGGTACCCGTCAGGTACCCAGCTCTCATCTGTGGCTCTTCAAAGCTAAACCGTGCATTAACGGCTATACCCGGGCAAACCGATCGACAGACGGGCTAAACCGGGTTAACGGTGACTGAGATCCAAAACCTTTAGTGAGGCAGTGTTCGGCAAGCGAAGACGGTTAACCTTGAATGGGCGGACGAGATTTACTGTGTAATTCAATGGCTGTGAAGGAAATCTATCGAACTACAGCTGCATAAACCCCTGGGTTTGATTGAATTCAATAGAATAGCAAACCAGCTCCGGGGGGGGGGGGGGCACAAGAAACCGGGCATCATGACGCTGCTGATTTGCGGCCTGCATTTAGTTGTGGAAAGGCTAGAAGTGCGCTTTTGAAAAAATACTGAGTGACGCTAGGGATGTTTATTGTACCAAACATCCGTAGAACTTCATGGTCACGTCACTTGTACGCTTCGTTGTCCATGCCATGGCTTCTACCACCAATGGGCAGCCGCGATTAGAGAGATTCATGAAGCCGGCTTATTCTCTATAATTAGCCAGCCACAGTAAAGTAAAGTAAACCACTCATGAAGTAGATTAATATCAGGTTGAAAATCATGCAAGTGTGAGTCCCAAAATCGTAACCATAATTTATCACACATTTGTAACTCTTTCTCGAGTAATTCAAAAATGTAGTGGCATAGCACTGATAATCCTAGGGTTTGACTATTCGTTTACTCATAAAGCAGAATTATTTGCTTGGATTTTAACGTATACGGATACATGCCACTAAAATTGAAACTGGATAAAGGCTAAAGACTCGCTGCAAGCAATTATGAACGAAATTGTTTGATGTTAGCACCGATCTATCAATCTACAAATAAATTGATTATGCTGTCAATGCAACCGGGCTGCTCTACGGGGTGAATTCCCGACAGTTACAAGACAGAGCAAACGTGTATAAACGGAGACAGATTTCGGTTAGGAAGATGCTGCGCGAACTGAACGTCCACTGCTCGACAGGTTTCAGAAATAAGTTGTATGTTCTGCGGAATATCATCAAGGCGCACACTGAAAAAAGAGATCGACTTTAACTCAGTCAGCTAAGAATTTTCTAGGTGTCAAATAAACACACTTCCACCGACCAGTTTACATTGCATGAATAGTCGAAACTAACTTCAGACGTAGGGCAGTCCTATTCTAGAGTTGCACCGTGGTAAATGGTGTGCATCAGGTTCCACTTTTAATTTTACTTGCAACCGTTGTTTTTGATTCGGTTGCATAAATTATGCTACTGAGATTATAGCGTCATTGAAAACCATTCTGACGAAAGAGCATCGTATATGAAGGGGTTGAACTACATTTTTTGCTTGGGATCTGGATAGTTTACTTTCTACTAGATAGAAGCTTTTTATTACATGGTTGAGCATAAGTGCAGTGGAAGGGGTATATACTCCACAGCCACGAAAGCGCACTGCACTGTTAGGGATAACCGGCAACTTATAGTGATCCTGAATAGCATAAGGTCCCAAGTATTGACACAACAACGTCCAAAGTACGTTTTAAACCTTCGAAGTAAAAAATAATCCTTGTGGATAAAGTTCTTCTACGAATAGGCATTATTCCATTAAAATGAGGAAGTAGAGCAAGTGTCGCGTTTTGGTCTCATCAACGGTTTTACTGATACGATTAGTGTCCCACAGTTGAAATAAAGAAGACAACAGACTTCAGTCTTTTGTTTATATATCGATGGTCCTGTAGAGAGGACAGGACGTGGAAGACCACGCTAAGGAGCATTGGGAGCCAATGAGCCGAGGTGCACCAAACTTCCAGAAAGAAATGTCGGTGATCCAACACCGGACGGCATCAGATGAGTCTAAACTAGTGCCATACACAATAAGTGTGTGACTGATGAAAATCACCCCTGTGATAGACAGGCATTCTGCGACGGAACCACCTACTCTGGTTGCAGCGAAATCTTGTATTTAAGTGTAAGCCACTTCCTGTAGCTAGACTACCTGGTAATTCTAGTCGCGAAGTAAGACCAATCATTGTTCTTCAGAAACCTGATACCGGGTCTGAATCAGCTCCTGTGGAGCGGCTGTCGTGCTGACAGCAGATCTGACTGCGGATTCCTATCTAGGAAAAAGCACTGGGATCGCGAATGAGTTTATTGTCTTGATGCCATCGAAGATTCACTACAATGTAATCTTAACACCTACATTTGTTGAGACAGCCATATTAGCAGTTTGCAGAATACTCCATAGTTATGAAAATCAATAGTCACATTACACATTCCTGCGAAGGTATTTGGAACAAAGTGCAACCAAACAGTGTATAAGTTTAGAAAGCATATTAGTAAATTAAACAAATCAATAGAGGGAATTCTCTAGTAGTCCTTCAAAAGAAACTACAGAGAAAACACTACATGACTAACTTTTAAACCAAACAAAATCCAGACAACCAAATCACCTTTTTTCGGAGTGTTTTGAACATAACTAAACAGCAGACATGCTAAGCTCCGGAAAATACATGTATGTCCATCCAAAAATCTAGAAGAAGCTGAGATGTATGCTTACCTCCAAAGGCTAACTTGGTTCTCACATTTTCTGCCTTCTCTTTAGGTCTTTGATATTCTCTCATTGTCGCATCACACACCCGTGAAAGAAGATGAAGATCTGTCTTCTACTGTGCAAGGGACTGTTGAGGCACTTCATGCTGGTCCATTATCCGTTGACCAAAATGATATTGAGGCCAACGAGCTCATCCAGTTACTCCGGAGTATTCATTTCAATGCCTTTGCCGAAACCTATACGGAAATTGCCACGAGAAATTTTCACATGCCAGAGCTACCAGATTCGGCTTTTTACGCAGCATCCGGCTTAGGCACGTATGGCACAATGGGCAGTTTGGCTGCAAGCCGTGGCCAGATAGCACCGTCTATTAGATTGAGCAGCGGTGATTTACTAAACGGTGCCTCGGACCCAAGTCTGCTGAATGCCTATAGCACGTCTCGACCGAACTTGCCCCCGCCCGGAAGTGCACCAGGGTACATAGACTTACGCAAAACAGAAGCAACTTTGACTGGCGGTGGAGTAGGACCGGCGCTTCCACCTGTCGAAGGCACTATGAAAATAATTAGTTTCGAAAAAAATCTTGGCGAAGACTTGGTAAGTGCACCAATTCAGCGACCGGTGTTGGACTGCAGACCAGTTTCTATGTGCACACACGAAGTATTTTTAGATACTACTGTTTATGAATGTTGAGATATTATTTTTTACGCGCTAAACTGAGTTGGAAATACGAATTGCTACGATTAGTGCTTTTACTGCATGAAAATTAGGATACAGTTCCTGCATAAGTATTGGATATTGATTAAAGACTGATCCAACACGAATTGTCACATTATTCAGCAGAGTAAGGCTGTGTTTAGCCGTTTATTTAACCAAAGCTTAGCTCTTGAAATCACTGGAGCGGAAAGTTACGTTGATGCATTAGAAAATCCGTGTTTATTTTTTAACAATGTCAGTCAGTTTAAAACAACTTTCTATCAAAAATGAACAACTCAAAAGGCGTATGTCGCTTCTCTCTGTCGGGGTTGTCGTGACGTCAAGTTCGTCAATAAAATACTTCAGCGGGAAACCCCGCGAGGGCCTTGATCGGCACAGACAATTTCTCACACAAACACCCAAATCTTTGCTCCAACCCGACCCAACACATTAGGTTGCGTGTAACATGTATCAGTGCTGCACTCACTTCCGTTATAAAACCAGCTATGTTTTTCCGCAAGAAGCGTTCTCACTGAAGCCAAATAAGTGGTTCCTAAGAGAAGATGTGTGCGTGTGTGCTCCAAAATGCGATGCACAACGATAACTAAACAACATTGCGATCTATCTTCTCACAGTGCGTTTTACAGATAGATGCTTCAGCTACACACTTAATTTCGCCCCGGTTCCTGCTACAGTTAGGCTGAAGCACCCGATACCATAGCGAACGAAACGTGACTGTATAGACATGTGGATAAGTCCGAGTTCTTCTTAGAAACATGTAAACTTGCAAGTGTGCCTCAAACTAACAGTCTGACCTAGTGTCGCTTGAAAGTTTCACCCTAGACTAACGCTGTATACCTCGATATATCCTATTCCCAACTCGATGAAACTGCAAGGTAGCAACCAAATTCGGGGCACCAGATTGAGAGGTTACTGTTTAACAAAACAAAGTGGCACTTGCTTCGCGATTATGGTCCAGTCCCTGCTATTTGCTTTTGCCGCCTGTTGCTTTCACTACAATGAAAAATGTGGACAGTGTTATAAAGAATAGCCCTAGCTTGATTATTTTGGTCAGAAAAAGAACAAGAGTCACTGGACTAGAACGGCGTACTGAGATTTCCTTGGCACAAGGTTTTACAAAGCAAAGGAAACGCGAGTACAGATCGATAACCATACTAGATTGGATGATGCATGAGATGCAACAGTAAAGGTTGACCATTTACGTGTGGTCCGATGAGCGTGAACGTCATGAATCGGGCTGATTTATGGTCTCACCGCAAACAGAGTCAATAGAAAATTGATAAGGTCAATTCCGTTTACGTAACCATTGATAGAAGGTATACACGTGCAGTCGTCAGTGCTGTTCAGGTATAATTTGATGTAACACTAATTGAAGCCAATCAGGTAAGCTCCTAAAACTTTATTTGGCATAATATAGTTCCACCATGCAATAAGCTCCCCAGAATCTAACTACAAACTTTTATTGGGATCTTACCCTCGAATAGTAAACATTTTCGGATCAAATGTACTTGAGAATTTGGTTTTCCGAACAAAAATGATTATGCACATTTTTTTAGGTATATAGATGATATCGGTAATCTGATTCGTTGTCAAACCCGACCTGTTGGGACCTTACGTGGTTCTCCACCCCGGCCACCTCTAATAGTGCAGTGGGTCTCAGGCTATGGGCGTGCACCTTTCACTGCACTCATACACAATCATGCAAAAATTTCGGATCACTAGGCCACTAGGTTTGATGAATTCTAATCATGCTGAGCAAGTCTTATTCGAGTCATTCACCAATAATGTTAAAGACTTTAGTTGATTTGGGATGGGAGGGTTTCCGTCTCAGGCTAAGACGTCGACATTGTTCGTCGGTCAATGTGAACCGGAGAGGGTGAACAGTAATCCTAATGCCTATGAGTCGTTTTTGTATCGAAATCTGATGGATTTTGAGATGACCCATCGCCTTTCTTTTTTTGATGTTGACCCTCGAGGATGACCTGCTAGCATGATATTTAACACAGTGGAGACTTTGATCATAGTTTTGGCACGAGTAACTTCAATAACCCCTCAAGTGGTTCAACAGCTGGTAAGTAAGGTGACAGCCGTAGGATATTCATTTTTCTTTAGTCTTACTCATTGGACGCCGACTCTCGGTGTGAATGTTACGATGCACTGTCAATGATAAGAATGTAGTACACAAGATATTCTGCACCGTTTTCACTCGGTGACCATTTAAAGAACTGTATTCATAGTTCACCATTATAACTGTCTCTTTCACCGGTATAGTCTAACGGTCTTTTAGTGCCAGTCGCTCCAATAATATTCAGATTTAATCCCACACTGTTTCAGTATACGGAGAAAAAGAGTTCATCTAGCGACTGGGCCTCTATTTTTGATAAAAACCCTGCAATAAGCAGCCGAAGTACAACTTTGTTCATTGTGGCGGAAGCTATGTGCCAATCTAATTTGTGTGTTTGGACTACATGATCTATTTGCAAAATGTCCAAAGCCCTTAGTGTTGTCGATTAGCTCAGTCGGTATAGTCCATGTGCCAGTTCGAATCAGCCCCGAATGAACCGAGTGCTGGTGTTATTCGGAGACCAGTATCACAACTCCGTCTACCGGATAATCGAAATGTTCTCGCCAGCCCAAAAGCGTCTAATGCAGTGCGCCGTCGTTTCCACCGATAGGTTGAGGGCAGTTTGATTCCCCGACTCAGATCACATGACCCCACTGATCTACCGGACGAGGTCCGTCCGTGAGTACTTCGTAACGCATGCTGAGATCTGTGCCGTTTTTGCACGGGAAGAGCGTCGTAAGACAGGCGGTCACAACGGACAATGGTCGACCTGAGACCGGAGAGGCTTGTGGCTGGTTGACCAGTGGAATGCACTTTAGCGATGCGAAAACTGACCGTCGCGTTTGGTTCTCAAATTAAACATACTTTTCCAAGTCTGTGCGATAATTTCGCAAATTAGTGTGTTATTGACACCTCAGTTTCGAAGCGGTTGTTTGTCCTATGTATTGGTACTCAGCAAGATAATTTTATCAGCGTATTCTAAATCAGCTATTCTGTTGTCTGATTAGATCTCAGACCCACCTGTATCTGGCATGGCATTCGTTAGAATGTCTTCGGTAAAAAATTCAAGAGAAATAGGGATAGCGTAGACTTGTCTCACTCCATTGGAGACGGTAAAAGTGGGTGAAAGATAAAAGTAGACCCTGAACTGAGGTATGATGGTTCAACTTTGAGTACCAACACATACGTCCCAGGTACTCCATTTCTCAGCAAACAGTTCCATATTGCAGTTCTGTCGACAGAGTCGAATGCCATGCGAATTTCTATGAACACGACCGTCGTCTGTCTCTGGTAGATATGGCGGTGCTTCATCAGTTGTCGAACGTGGTGTGTTAAACGAGAAAAATGTGATGTCCGCAACACGGCGTTGTCGGTGGGAAATTATAATTAACCAACGTTTCGGCTACCGCAGTTTCTAAAACTGCCTCAAGAAAGGTTACCTGCGGTTATCAAAACGTCGGCTAATTGTAATTTGACCACCAGGAACGCCGTGCTATGGAGATAGCATTTCCCTAGGAGAATAGATCTAGACCAAAACAGCTATCGCATTTGTCACTGCATGGCAATATTCTCGTATAATTCAGTGCATAGCATGATTAAGGAACGATAGGAGAAGGGAAGTAATGTCTTGGTGTGAGTTTTTACGAGGATAAAACTAAGTAATACAGTGTTCATACATTATTAATGATGAATTTCATAAAACAGGTAAATTAGGGGTGATACATAACAGATAAAAATTACCGGTTATACGTAGGTATTTCCGTTTTTGACCTCCACCATCTTTTCTGTTGTAGGGAATCACAATTGTACAACAGCCATATGTGTCAGCTCACTATGGATTGGTTAAGGAGCTTGTGGTGAAACGAATCCTCACAGCTTCAAGAATCGAACAACAAGGTCTGCTACACGAGGGTGACGTCATCCGAGAAGCAAACGGCGTTCCTGTAGATAACCCTCAAGTCTTACAAAGGCTGCTGCGCAACGCGACCGGAACAGTAACCTTGAAAATTATCCCTGGCTACCAGTCGACACCTCTGACATCCCAGGTGTGTGAAGATTTTGTCGTTCGTTAGCGCTGTGCGCTGTGTACTGAGCACTGTGAATGTAAATCACACCTATGGTGATGATATAAACAACGACTTTTAGGTGCTAAGAGATTTCGCAGCATTTACCACAAATGGGTTTCTTTCGGATGACAAATGTCGTTCACTGCTCCCGTTTTGATTCAGCATTTGCGTGAAATCGTTTGGATGATGTTTCGTGTTACATCTGAAGAGCGTGCTATTAAGCATTCATTTTATATGAGCTTGCGCTCATGTCTTCCGTTTTAGTTGGTACCTACGTAGCACGCGTTATCACACGAACCGTTGTCTAGAATGTTGTTACTGAATGCTGTAAAGATCGTGACGAACACATCACAGAAACCCAAGTTCTGTTGAACGGCTAGTCGGAGTTCGACGATCAAGTTATCAGTTAGATGTTGCATGAGACTGGAAATCCCATTTTGGTCCTGATGTCCGTGGTATGATGCTCGAGTGTAATTGAACTTAATCGAATCGGTCTTAGCAGTTTGTCACTCTGCAAATGAATGCCAGCGATACAAAGTGACCTTGTAAATATACAGCACTAAAGCATTGCACATTACCTTAATGAAGTTGATCGTTTGGTAAACGCCGAGCACGTAAATCATTCTATTCAGAACTTCGATTTTAATCGTTTATTTGTTTCTATGTTGCAATCAGTTCATCATCGATTGCTTCATTACAGCTCTTCCTACGCGCCTACTTCACGTATAACCCGAAAAATGACAATCTCATCCCGTGTAAAGAAGCCGGACTGCCTTTTGAAGCTGGATCGGTTCTTCAGGTCTTGAAACAAGAAGATCCTCACTGGTGGCAGGTTAGTTCAGCCGCATACAGCGAATACTGCAGTTCTACCCAGGGGAATTACTTGTGTTTTCTTACAAACAGGACTACAACGATAGATGTCTGTGTGATCGTTACATTCTTTTGAGAGACTTCGATGTGAATACTTTTTTAATCACACGACGAGGTGCCCTAAATCTAGGCGAATCATATAAGAAAGCACTTTTGTTGTTATCCAACTGTGCTTGAACAGATCATCTACCAGTACAATTTGGCTTTATTATTCATCGTTCAGTTTTGAATGCTGTCTTTGATGCAGAATATGGTGCAAGAGTTGCTCATAAAAATGAAAACCATTTTCTAGGAACATGATGGTAATAAACAGGAAAATATTTTTTTCTGCAATTTTTGTGTCGCATCATGGAAGCAAACGGATGTTATGTTATGTTAGTTATTCCCAGTGCGCAAACTGCTCACATTTGTCAATTCCTGGCAATAAGTATGATTTGTTTTCCCTAAATTATGCCCCTGTATTCCGTTTTGAAAAATAATCTCTGGAAGCAATCATTTAAGTATAGCTGGACAACAACTTAAATATGTCACGCAATTACTTGCGTCATAGAGGTCGACATCTATACAAGCTTAACTTGGTGATTCGGATCAGCTCGAACGGGAGTGGGGTGGCGCAGTGGTAACACACACGCCTTCGAGATGGGAGGGCCCGGGTTCAAACCCTGTGGTGATGAGCTCTAACAAGAGCGAAACTCGAGTCTGGTGCTTCCGAGTGCAGGTTGGTCGGATGACCTGAGGTTTGCGCGTGAAACGTGGAGTCCAAAAAGGACAGTCAATCAAACGAAAACAACTTAAATCACCACAATAATATAATTTGATTAATTCATCTTCCGCAAAACAAAAACGTTCGTGATTGCCTAAAAGAAATGCTATTCTGATGGAGTAGCACCGTTTATTATCAAAATAAAGTATTCCTTTTGTCTGACCGATCTCAAATGCATTTTTAATGAGTCGGTAAATATTATCTTGAAAAGAACATTGGCCTAATGGCTAGTAGAGATATTTCATTTCGTTTTCTTTTTACTGCTCTTATGAAACTCTGGAATGGCTTCACTGATTATGCAAAGGACTAGGTTGCGTAGCATGAGTGACGTTTTGTTGCCCGTCAATACGACCGAAGATTATTGATCACATTAGAGACCTCCGGTTGAAATGATTATTAGATAAAGGAGATTATTCGATATCTGCCACACTGTTTGTGTTTGTAGCTAAGGGTGGACATGAAATGAAATTACTAGAGTGACACTGACGGCAGATTACTAGAAGTTTGATATTGAGGTTTGGTTGAAATGTCGATGATTGGAGTGCGGTGGAAAACGCACCACTGCTGATCATCTGGCTCAACCATAACTTTGCCATACAAAAAACCA
The DNA here is from genome assembly GCA_948099385.1 of Fasciola hepatica. Taxonomy (NCBI): domain Eukaryota; kingdom Metazoa; phylum Platyhelminthes; class Trematoda; order Plagiorchiida; family Fasciolidae; genus Fasciola; species Fasciola hepatica. The sequence goes on from CANUEZ040000043.1 coordinate 37,297,497, forward strand.
GTGAGGTCAGCAAATTGTCAGCCTTGTTTCTGGTATAGCCTTAAGAGACTTCATATCGGACTTATGTGGTAAGCACATCTATTTCATTCGCTGAGAAGTTCATTGCAAACTGTTCACATCCACTGCACTGCGATCTTTCTCTGAGCCAATCACACGCGCTAAGCCGTTCCATGTTTTGACTACTCCCTTCAAAGTCATCACTGTACAGAACTTCTGCAGTTCCCTTCCTTGCGCTTGTTTTAACAAACAAAGCTGAAATTTTAGCTGAACTGTTAACCCGTTTTGGTGTGTACTACCTTTTATTTTTCACGACAGCTGAAAAGTGCCTTTAAAACGTGCTCAAGCTAGTCTGATGAAAATGATAGGTGGATTGGGCTTTGAAACTTTCCGCAACAGTGCACAATTATCGGACGTTAGTAAAATGACCAAAAAGCACTTATTCGTGATCACTTGGGATCTGTACATAGTTTTGAAGGCTACAAAACAGATTTTCTCCGCTGTTTGACGATCACTAGAACGCGATTCAATTTTACTGTAGGCCTTAACCAGTGATCCTTGTCATTTAGTAACAGGTAGCTTTAGGCTTGCTTCAAATGGCAGCTAGTTTCCTCAGGTTCACAGACCGTATAACATCAAGTATGACAGTTTGCACGAGATATGCAATACCTTTTTTGAATGGCGTTCTTGCTCACAGCTCAGATTGATGATTTCTGTAGTAATCTCAGATGATATCATTGCATGTACCTTGTAGTTGGAAACTAGGCGCTGAAACTTGTAGTATAGAACCACGTAAGGTCCCAGTAGGTCAGGTGTGGTAACGAGCCAGATGACAGGCATTACTGTCTTCTACCAAAATAACCGGCAGTGGCGGTATTTTGAAACTCTGTCCTCCGAGGTAGAAGCTGAATGCTCGAAAGCACTCGACCACCAACAGATGACATTTCGACCTGCGCTTAATTTTGCTGTGACCGGCTTCTTGGGTCTCTGTTAAAGTTAGCACGTCAACGAAGTACTCAAATAAGATTTTTTGAGGCGTGGGAAACGCACGAGCACTAGTCATGAAGTAAATTTTACGTCAATCTATCCACATTCGTTGGTTTTCAGATGGCTGCTACCATTTATCGTCCGTTGTTCCGAATAATTCCATAGTTTTTTTGGTGAACCATTGGAAGAAAAAGTTTCTCCATCTTTCAACCTTTTACTACGGGTTGAGAAATTTATCCCACCGTAACATCCCTTTACATGAATAGCCGAGGCCGAGTTCAGGCTTACGATAATCCTTTACCCGAATATACCACGAGAAGTGGTTTGATTTAGGGTTACCCCATCTGTTTTTTTTTCTTTAACGTTGTAGTTGATATGATCCTAGGGACTGCCCTTTATCGTATGCAGATAACAGTATTGGACATTTTCCAGATGGAAAAGTGTCGGACCTTGAATATGCAGACGATTTCGTTCTTCAGAGTGAAGATCCAGGTAAGTTGCAAGTTTTCCTGGACAGTTCGAATAGCTGTGTAGCAATGTTCGGTGGGCGTTTTGCACCCTCGAAGGGCAAAATGCTGTTGCAGGACTGGATTAGTCCAATACCAAACCTTTTGGTATCTGGGGAGACTATAAACCAAACAGATAAGTTCTTTTATCAGGGTAGCTACACTTCACCCGAAGGTCGGTTGTCGGATGAAGTATCTTCTCGCGTACAGGAAGCGCATTCGGCTTTTGCCAACCAGAGTCATCTTTGGCATTGACGTGACAAATGTCTATCTACCAAGGATCGAGTGTACGCTGTCGGGCCAGTTTTTCTTTATGATTCAGAAACTTGGCCATTGCGGCTGGAGGATACACGAAGATTGTCGGTATTCGAACACCGATGTCTTCGGGCATTGGTTGAATCTGGTGGGAACACCGTATCAGCAATAATGAGGTTATACGCAGAGTATGAGGTGCACGAACCAAATAATTAGATGAGACGCTAAAGCTTGCCTATCTAAGGTGACTGGGACATGCGCTGCGCATGCCCCTGGATAGGATTCCTCGGCATGCAATGTTTGTTGAGGCTTGCAGTGGTTGGAAGATGAGTAGGGGTGACCAGTCTATGACGTGGAAAAATCTATGACAAGCCTAACAGGTGAGCTTGGTCATTTAGGAAGCGTTAGGTATCCTGGGTGGGGTCCAAAAATGCCTCACTCAATGGTTAGGTACTTCCGAGGAAGTGTCTAGGTTTCGCCATCAGTGGCGCTCTTTATCGGCTTGATGAAACCATTTGTATTTCTAATCTTAGTCTTCTCATACTCCATTTCTTACTTAGTTCCGGTTGAGATTACCGCCGAGAGATAGCATCCGGAACCGCTGCACCCAGTGCATTGTTATTGATTGTTTGAACTGAACTGAACTAAATATGCTGCTTGTTTTATTTCAGGCTCGACACTACGGACATCAGCAACGAGCTGGACTGATTCCGTCTGTGGTGTTACAAGAACGACGTCGGGCTTTCGTTCAGAGTGCCCCACATCCGGACGAACTCACCTACAAATTGGTTGCATGTGGACTGGCAAGGAGAAGGCGGAAAAAAGTGAGTGTAAAATACAGATGCGTTTGAAACACGAGAGTTTGTCATGCGAAGTAATAGCTTCCATCATAGTGACTGTACATACACACCTATTTCTTCAAAACTGATTTATCCTTTTGCTCACTGTCGTTTTCGAACACAAATTTCTAGTGAATGTTAGATTTCCTAATGTTAGATTCGATTGACTTAATTATGCATTTTGGGAATAATCGTCATGTATCACTTGAATGTTAAGTTCAATGTTGGATTCAAAGATAGCCGTGCTGTTCACTATCAAGAGTGACCCCCTTATCGGTGGTGGTCAAACGGTAATCCACATAAACTTTAGATCTCACGGTCTCGGGTTCGGATGCCACCGCCACCAGTCACTTCCCCATTTGACAGTCGTTCATAAACCGGACAACCCCCCTCTGAAAATATTGTACCCTTTTCGTATAATATATAAGGGCAATAAAATATTAATAATATTATTTTGTAATCGAAACACCGAGGAGATTTACTCAGCACTGCTTGTTACTCATAACAGTCCCAATGGTCCTCTTCTTGTCCTCCACAAACCTGTATCCTATTAAAACAGTCTGTGCAATTTTCAGTTCATTTGATTCCTCCTAACTTGATTCACGAATTAGGGTAACGTCGCTGCCATTAGGAGTCTCTGTTTCCAGTTTGAACATCCAGCATGGCATGACCGCGGTGATTAAAGTTGCTTTCTTTCATCACGAACTTCAGTCGGAAGTAAAATAATTAGGATTGCGAAAAGGTAAGCAGATCACTATCGGGAACAACATCAAGTAGACGAGGAAATTTTATGAATGTCACGACACCACCGGCCGTGACGTACAGTCATCGTCTTACGCCACTGAGTGGATAGCTCTCTTGGACCTCGGCCCCGGAATCACGAGGTGTCCATTACCCAGGTTTAATAAACCGTTCTCACATGTAATGGAGTGGCCATCTCTACTCATGCTTCAGTCACTACAAGCCCTGATTAACATTAACAGAGTCGTAAACTAAAACAAAGAAGTCATTTTTTCTGATGACAGTCTCGATTAAATATTTGCAACAAACGTATTTAGTTGAACGAGGTAGAACGGTGGTAATTGTCACTATGGTCAGCGTACAAAACCTAAATTATTGTTGTGCATACATGATGACATAAGTTTCAGTATTAATTGGCTCGCTGATGCTGGCGGTGCAGACAAGGCATTCGTTAGTGAAATGGAAGGTCAGTGCTGCAGTATGACCAATATGTGGGTTCAATACTTGTTCAGTTTCCAGATGATTCCGCATGATTACACTGGAAGGGACACGACCCATGGCTCCAAAGGACCTTGAGCACTATTGTGGGACTGAAGATCCACGAAGGTTCCAGTAGGTCAGTTGGAGTATCAGGTCGGATGAAAACGAATCGCTGTCCACCAACAGTTGCACTGGTGATGACAAGGTTCGAATTCCATAACTCACGAGTACTAGGCACTTATAACACTCCATCACCACCCCGTCTTCATTCTACTAATCTCCGGATCAAACCCGATTTTCAGGACTTGTTTCTAACCCGTAGGACTACCATGAAAAAATGTATTGTCCGAATAAATAACAATATGAGTATTCAATGTGAATTCCCGACTTTATCCGATGATTGTCCAATGTATACGTCGATCGTAAATCCACAAGTCCTGCTGACGAATGAAGTTGTCATACAGGGCACTCAAATTTGGTTTCTTTTGAAAACGATTACCCCGTTTGTTTAACACTGTGGTAGTTCAGTCTATGGTGAAATCATTTTGTTTTTCACAGTTATTTTCACAAATAGTTCATTCGTGCCCAATGCTGATACAATGGTCCACAAACATTTCAGATTGTAGTACCTTTCCGAGCCCGTGATGCGGAAGAGTATGAGAACAAGGACCTGGTTTTGTATGAAGAAGTGGCCTTAATTTCTGGATTTCAACGTCCGGTGATTTGTCTGATTGGTGCCAGTGGTGTGGGCCGTCGATCGTTACGTCGAATGTTAGTGCGCTCTAATCCAGAACGCTATGGCCTGCCGGTTCTACGTAAGTCGATATGTTGTATTTAGTTGCTATAAGTGTGGGTTAATTATCCTGTGGTGATCCGAGAAAATAGTTCTCATTGGTTCAAGTTGGTTATCATCACTAATAAAAAACCATGTAGCTTCTACCTTATCGCTCCTATTGGTTGGAAAAAGCCTGAACATGTAGTCATGTCATTTGTTGGTGCCATTGCTGTTAGCCATCAGTATGAGGACTTTCATCAAAAAGTCGGCAATTTTGTGTACGTGTAAGTGGTGTTATCCACCCCAAAACCCCTGAAAAATGAGCTCTGTATCACAAAGCTGACGTAAAGCAAGCTGTTGGGGGCCATTTTCAAATGTAAAACCGTTGACGAAAATGAGTTGGCGACTGGGTTTGTCTGTCTCACATTTAGGAAGCGACATCGAACTGGATAACAACGTCGAATAAACATGGGATGCATTTTTGATTGATGTTCGTTCATATTCAGTTAACTTGAAGAAACAATCTTGCTATCATGGTGGCTAGCTTGTAGGAACGAGGTAATCAAAATTTATCGTGAATCGAATGACTGTTTCGAGAGTTGAATCATTTATCAGGTACCGAGGACTCATTGAAAGTCTATGGAGTTAGGTGATTGGTTTTCCGAGAATGAAATCTACCCAGTATGTTCAGTTTGACCAGAATTGTGATGTTTTCCCTTGTTTGCACAGACGAATGTAGTGGTATTCACTTTTGAGTAAGTTATGGTTTCACGACACGGATACGAGTTCCTTATCGTATTTAGAACCCAAAACAGACATTCCAGTGCTGTCTATAATCTGTCGGTCCATGTCAAGAATGAGGAGGAAAATCACAGTTTAAACAATCTATTTTTCCCTTATGAATGGCTACGTGATTATTATTGATATTATGAACACATGAACAACTTCACGTTAATGAATTGCAGTTCAGTGATAATGCACTTTTATTTGAAATCTCTCTTATAGAACCGGATATTTTAATTTTTTAAAAGAAGGAAGTTTAGAGTGGTAACGGTGAACCTTGTGAGAAACGAGTTGATCACCACCTGAGATATTTGTGTTCAGTTAACATATCTTGGCTCATTTCTCAGTAATTCATGCGTGTTACAGTTGTTCTGTATTTTTTCTCTGTATCTGTTGGATAAACATTTTGTAGCAAGTGTGTTTACGTGGCTGTAACCGTAATTTGCTCAACACTGTTCTCAAATATACCTATGTTGAGAAGCTAGTCGAGACAGATCGATCCACATCTATTCCAGACACTACCAAGGAACCAGATGCAGATGATGAAGAAGACGACACGGAATTTGTGCTTGATACTCACGTGAACATGGAGAGTGATGATTTGCACAACAAGTACCTTGAGGTAAAGTGAATGATAACCAAAATCGATAAATGACGATGTGGATGCACTTGCAGTGGGGATCGAAAAATTCACACCAACGTCGGGCCATCTGCTAGTCACTTCTGTTTGTGTGTAATCATGTGGTTTTGTTTTGCCAAAGAGTTTGCACTTTATACTCAGGAGTCAATTAAGTTGAGTCTGTCTACAAAAATGATCCAATCTTGATTTCACAATAGTATCGGAAGATCTCTAGTCAGATTACGGTGCCTACAACAACGGCAAAATCTAAATTTTCCTTATCGGTATAGAGTAACATCAGTCTAAGGCAGTTCAAGTTGTGAACCGCTGAGGTAACATTTTTAGTACCGGATCAACGTTGCCGTTTATGTAACCACTACTGGTAGCGGGAAGAATGCAGTCAACTTACCGAAAAAATGAAAGGAGAACTGACTAAATTAACTTTGAACCAACTATTAGTTGGTTAGTCCTGGCAGCATTTTACTATTGCATTATGGCAGCTATTTGACTACCTGTTTCCCACGTGTTAGACAATAACAGCTTCCTGTCCGAAATTTGTGCCGTAGAGCTAATTTGCGTCATTGCTCTTACCCAGTTGTCAGTCTGTTGTGATGAGATTTTCACGAGTTAAGCTCGGTAGGTTTAAAAAAATAGTATGGCCTTTGTAGTGAGAACTCAGGACTGTCAAAGTGTTGCACTGTGTTCATAACAAATACTTTTGGAAACTGATAGTAGTAATCCAAGAAACTGACTTTGTGTCATGTATATGTAATGGCTGAATTGCCTGCCCAGGATTAAATCAGAATGCAACGGATTTGACGATGGAATTTACCTTACGGTGTGCAACGAACCGTGCAAGCGTTGGCAAGCATTGGCTGAGTTTCGAAAAATATGATTGGTTAGCAACAGCAGTGTAAAATGCTCTAATGGGATGCAGAGGCGGATTGCAAGCACATAAGACGCGACTTCCAAAATTATTAGTAACAATATCTAGACAGACTACACTGTTTCACACATTATTCCGAGATCAAGTCAAATGAATTACGAATTATGTCAAGAGAATATGGAATTTCTTCAGAGGTAGTTGGAAGTGCCACCCGATGGGCTCTTTGAAATGTCGTTCTGTTTGGTCTGAAGACGGACTAGTTAGTCGCCCACATCGAGTTTACGTCGATGACCGCACGGTGCGCTCGGCACCATATTGTGCGACCACAGTGACGCACGTGGACCCGATACTGTCGTGGCCGAAGCTGAGAACCCTAATAATCGTCCTATGACCGTACTAAGTGATCAATAGTAAGCATATACAGACCTCAGAATGTGTTCATTAGCTAAATATACCAGTCTCTCAGTCGGCTCTTACGATTCAACTGGGCGAATTAGACAAAGCAGGTACAATCGCATTGCGGTTGCAGGCTGAATGCTAGGGTAAAAGAGGGAGATGAGAGCTTCAAGGCGGTCACAAAATTGCGTATGTATACGAAGTTCAATAAGTCTCCAATGTTGCTGCGCGGTGATAAAAAATTATCAGGTCATACAAATGGTAGACTGCGGTTCGATTCAATTTTTGAGTGGCAGTTGGGCAACACTTCGGGTGCTAAAATGTATGGGATTGCGATGCAAGAATTACGAGCGTGGTTTTCTGGATTTTGTGTTACCAACATCAGATCCACAAAAGCCTTAACTGCTCGCCTGGTAATAGCGCTATTTTGTGGCCGATTCAGAGCAGTATGCGAACTGGGGCTTTGTTAACTGATTTGGGTGTGTACCTAATGAATTTTTGCACATTGGACGCTTGTCCGGATGGTAACGTGTCACAGTGACATAGTTTGCCGAACCAGTGGTGTGATCACCATAGGGTAAATATACTAAAATTTCGACCGTGATTCTGCGATTGAGTCCCTAATTGCTGAAGATCACCCTAAATTGTACTGATTTCATATTATAAAATCTCCATCGGCCAATTCCTATTACCTGGATTTTGATTCTCGTGTGATTTTCAAAATTGTTGACATTTATGCACCCGTGGTATCTACGTGAAACAGTCTATGAACAATCGTTCGATTGGCTTCACAAGGGCAGTGCAAATTGAGTGACAGTTGTTCATTTGTCGAGCGGTTGTTCGATACCTCTACTTGGCAAGCCATCTAGCTCGATTGTGTTAGGTGCGGTTGGCTTTTGCGGAGTTGCATCTCAATTTGACTCAGGCAAATTCAGTTGAATCTGATCGATATGTTGCCTAAGTTTGGATCCTTTATCCAAGTCAGTTGTTTAGACCACGGTTGGCAGCGTTTCGAGTGATGAAAGTTTATATTCTGCACCACAGTGGGTATTCGGTCACTGATCACATTTGATTTTGTTGGAGAATATAGAACCGGAAATGTGCGGGGAAATGAGGGGGATCCCGGGCTTTTGTTGCGCAGTATAGGTCAAAATGTTTTGAAACCGAAATGTTTGCTGTACACCTGTGTCTTGGGAAACGAAACTAGTTATGTGACAAATATTGGTCTATTCACTAATCACATGTTGATAATCAACTTATAACGCAGACGAAGATGCTGGTTACGTTAAGAGAATAAAAATCATTGAACAATCAACCTTCGACAACCAGTATGGATGACGTAGATTACGTATATTTAATGCTTCTATAATAGTGATTGGATTGAGTTAATGCAACACTCGAATTAGAACACCATGTGGGTTGTTGTAAAGTGCTGACTGAAGGGAACGAATATTTCAATTCCAACAACTTGATGAGCACTTCTATTCATCTTTTGTTCCATGACCACTAGTTTGGAGAATACGAAGGACATTATTACGGAACGAAACTGGACAGTATTCGACAAGTGGTTGCTACCGGTCGCACATGCTTACTCACATGCAATGTTCAGGTTGTTCCGAAAATTCGAAATTCCGAATTTATGCCTTTTGTTGTATTCCTGGCCGCACCATCTGTAAGCTGTATGAAAGCTATGTATGAATACGGGATGAGTATGAGATTTACCGACAAATGGAAGAGGGTGAGTTGAGCTGTTTCAAAGTTCTATTTTGTCATAAACAAACGCCGTTTAATGATCGGTGTGTCATCGCGTGATCTGCAGTAAATTAGGAAAATGTAAGCGATAGCTATCGATTCTTTTGAATAGATGAAATTACTACACACAGTCTTCGTGCGGGGATACAATATTGACCCAAAAAACTATCAGACCGTGGAGTATTATTGATTCTCTTAACCTTCGGAGAAACTGGACGTCATATTTGATGCCAACCCCAGTATTTTACTTGTTTGCTTGTTTCCAACGAACGTCCTTGGTATACGATCTCGGCTAGCAACTCCTATCGCACCAACCCTGTAGCTTTAACCAGAGCGGGTTAGCACAGTGCGAAAATTATCAGTCTTGTAAGACTATAGACAACCCGATATTTAAAATACAAACTGATTTATCCAGAACTACACACGTGGGTTCTGTTCTTGTCTGGTTGTTTCGGCTATCAGAGCGACGGCTAACACGGTTAGTTGTTCCATACGCCCACCCGATTTCTTGAATTTGTCATGCATACCCCGATTGTGCTTTGGGATTGCGCCAGCTTGTAGTGCGCAGGTGGATCTATTTTGTTACACGGCGTGACTATGCCATTTTAAGTTTGGGTTGAGAAACGATCACACAGATTTGCGAAATAATGACATTGATTTTGACAACTATCAGTTTTATTTGAGAACCGAACTCAGTGACTGGTTGTCGCATCCGTACAGTGCATCTTATTGGTAAAAGAGGCCACAAGCCTATCTGTGCGACGATTGGCCGTTGTGACCACCTGTCCTTCCTACGCTCTTTCTGTACAAAAATGGAACAGATCTCAGTCATGCGTTACGTAGTGTTCGTGGACGGATGGCGATCCGGTGGACCAGTGGAGCCATGTAAATCTTGGTGGATTGCGTTTGACGCCTTTGGGCTAGCGAATGCAGTTCGGTTAGCTGGTAGACGGAGTTGTGACAGTTTCTCATCTCAGTCTTAAAATAGTGTAGTACCTTTGATAGAGGCAGGTTTTGGTGACTTCTTGATAAAATGAACCGCCCCCTCCGGTTCTTTAAATTGCAAGAATATTGATGGGAAGTAAGTCCCATTCATTTCTTCTGATGCACAATAGAACTCGGTAGGAAGGGAGCTAGATTTATCGTAGATGTATGTATCAGAATAACCGGGTGGTGCCACTACGCAAGTCACCACTGGAAATACGCTGAAGCACTTTGCAGCGGCTTCCTGCCTCGTTAAGAATGATCAGCAGAATACATCGGTCGGGTCTCATCTAAGACTCGAACTCGATGTGAACCCCACACGTTCACCGTCAGCCAATCTGGTTTTGCAGGGTGCCAACGGCTTACTACTATACGTCAACATTAAATGATACAGCTCACACATTCATTAGTGGCTGTAAACGTTCGCAGCTTGCTGCTAATGCAATGATCGGGTGAGATTTTGGGTACCTGATGGGGACTCCACAAAGTAGAAGCATGCCTTTGTGGCCACAGCCCGACAAACCATTCGACAGGCGGGTAGAACAAGGTTGAAGGTTACCGAGATCCAGAAACCTCTGTGTTCGTCATGAAAACACAGTTACCCTTGGATGGGCGGACGAGATTTACTATGTAATCCAACGGCTGTGAATGAAATCTGCCAAACTAACAGGACTGTATGGACCCCTGATTTGGATTTAGTTCAATAGAATGGCGAACGAGTTCCTAGAGCCACCGGAAATTATGCATCAAAACACTGCTGTCTTGTAACCTATACTTGATTGTGCAAAGGCTAGAGGTGCGCCCTTGAAAAAACCTGAGTGACGCTGGGGGCGTTTTTTCTAGTACCAAAACCCATGAGAGTCCATGATCATGTCATCATGAAGCCGACTTATCCTTTCCAGGGAGTCAGCCGAAGTAAAGTGAAGTAATTAATATGGTCAACCGCACAGAGAGACCTGCAATAATGAGATTCCTCAGAACAGCTTAAGTGGATAGTATTTACATTCCATGGGATTTAAAACTGAGTTCCAATTCAAACTCACGGTTGATTTAGTTTACACAGATAATGAAATTACTAAATGAGCTTCACAGATATACGTATCAGACAAATTGCAACCTGAGTCTTGAATGATAAAGAAGACCGTCAAGCTGTTATGATTGTTGGATGATTAATGGCATTGTATATCTCTTGTAATCATTTGATCGCCGGACTGCACGGTATTCGCAAAATGCGCCGCAGCCGACTGAGACGGTGTACAGCGATTACCTCGACAAGAAGGGGCTAACCACAACCAACACGATGAAGAAACTCGTCGGTGTTAGCAATGAACGAGAACAATATTTCGGAGACACTGATGGTCGAATGTGGTAATCCAACGAACGTCATCGACGTGAAGCGACCAAATCACCCAGTCGTACATCAAAACTACGTGACGCGGCATTTTACACGGAGCATTTCAAACAGTGCCATTATATTGGTCAAAAGTAACCATATTCTCCACTAATCTGCTGTCAAATGGCATTCTACGGCGTTTCAAACAAATCCAGCGAACAAAACCGAGACATTTTTGGATTTTATTCACTAACGCATTGTGCTTGCTCGTTTGTCATTTCACAGTATTTTAATATGGTAAGCTTTGGAGCTTCACCAGAAGAAACCTATATTCACAATTTGCAATAAAACTTTATCGTATCTGAAATCAGCATACACGGCAGTAAGTTTGTAAGAGGTTTGTGTGTGAAAGGTGATGTCCAAAGGGCAGTCAGCCAAACAAAGTATCATCGATCCCACACACTACTTGCAAGTATTGGTGAGATATATGAGTAAATAAGTGCTACTCGATCAGACTCGTTATTGGGAAACTGGAATTGTCGATCATTGCATTAGCAGCAAGCTGCGAACGTTTACAGCCACTAATGAATGTGTGAGCTGTATCATTTAATGTTGACGTATAGTAGTAAGCCGTTGGCACCCTGCAAAACCAGATTGGCTGACGGTGAACGTGTGGGGTTCACATCGAGTTCGAGTCTTAGATGAGACCCGACCGATGTATTCTGCTGATCATTCTTAACGAGGCAGGAAGCCGCTGCAAAGTGCTTCAGCGTATTTCCAGTGGTGACTTGCGTAGTGGCACCACCCGGTTATTCTGATACATACATCTACGATAAATCTAGCTCCCTTCCTACCGAGTTCTATTGTGCATCAGAAGAAATGAATGGGACTTACTTCCCATCAATATTCTTGCAATTTAAAGAACCGGAGGGGGCGGTTCATTTTATCAAGAAGTCACCAAAACCTGCCTCTATCAAAGGTACTACACTATTTTAAGACTGAGATGAGAAACTGTCACAACTCCGTCTACCAGCTAACCGAACTGCATTCGCTAGCCCAAAGGCGTCAAACGCAATCCACCAAGATTTACATGGCTCCACTGGTCCACCGGATCGCCATCCGTCCACGAACACTACGTAACGCATGACTGAGATCTGTTCCATTTTTGTACAGAAAGAGCGTAGGAAGGACAGGTGGTCACAACGGCCAATCGTCGCACGGATAGGCTTGTGGGTCAGGTCACGCTTGAGTCAGCATCAAGGTCCGCGATATCGTTGACTCACGGCCAAGGAATTTCATTTGTTCAAACCAGCTTCTGCTGTGACCACAGATTGAGGCTGTGCAGTCTCATTGATGTCCTTGGTCATCACAAGTACCCTGCAAGCGACTGATTAGGTCTCTGACTGATTGGTCTACCGTGTGTACGTGTTTGCTCCGTTCAGCTTCATATGTGACCGTATTGGCATGAGAATGGAGTCATTGAATGCACGTATCTACCTACATCTTGTTCTGATTTGATAAAGTAATCACTGGTTCTGGGTAAATGTGCAATAAGAAAAGGCATAAACGGGTGAAATAATGAGGTTAATTAACACTGGCTGTAATAGCTGCAGAGAAAAAAGACTTGATTGTTCAGAATCACCTGTGATTTGGCTGATTCCGTCATCTACTTTCATTGGTTCCCTCATTTAAGTACTCACGAGTTTATAATGTTCAAATTCTCGTTGGTCAGAATTCGTGTTTAACAGTAATGGATTGATGCATCCAACCAATGAACTTTAACGGCTTCTGAATGGTGGAGCAAGGTTCTTGTAGCGCTCGAGGTATTCGTAATTTTTTCTTTTGTGGGCCCAACTTCACACAGCTTTCGACACTCAACCTGTATCCGATATAATAAGCGCCCCACTTAAGTATCCAGCATATGACTCTCACACGATTACGATACGGCTTTTTATGAAAAGGGATCACTCTGTTACCGTGGGATCTCCTGCATAATAAGGTACGGGTAGTAAAACCATACATCACAGATCTTTGGTTCGATTTGACAATAAATTCCTATTGTTGTTGAAGAACAGAACTAGTTGTACGACCAACGTTTGCCAACACTGCCTAGATTATGCGTCATCTCGACGATTATGCGGTTTTCCTCATATCGCAATACTCTCGACCTTTTGTCCGGCATGTTATCACACCTGGCTTGTTGGGGCCTTATGTGGTTCCCCACTCTTAATGTCAGGGTCTGATTACCAGCTATGGGGTGCGGTGTAACCCTTTGATTGCATTCATGCAGAAGCATGTAATTATAAAATTCACCTTTTCTTTCATAAACCTGAATTAAATCAGCCTCGGAGCTTATATGACTTATAGCTCAAAGAAATAAGGTTCCGGGATTCTTTTTCCCAGTTATTTTAAGTACGAGTTAAATATCATAAAATGATTCATTGATCTGAAGATCTCACGCGTATTATTCCAGTATATATATCCGGCATTCGAGAAGATAATTAGTCCAACTTTTGTGATGAGCCTATGACGTGCTATCTTTCAAAGAAAGATGTTTCAGTACGAACTGCACAACTCCCGTGCCCAGTAAATACACAAAACTGTTCAACGGACAATCACCAACGACAAAATGAATCAAACATTTTACGGGACAAATGCAAAATTATTATGTTCTTTAAGGAACCACATATCCAACTTTGTTGTAATTTATCCCCTCGTTTTTACTTCGTCGTTACGATGCTTGTTTTTAACCCGGTGTACGTACACATACTGTGCGATCTGTACAGTAGTGGTGCTGACATAAAAACTATAGTTTTTCGACGTGAAAAATTATTCAGATCTGTTGTTTGCTGCTTCGTTAGGCCTTGAACAAATGTTTGAAACAAATTGTAGTAAACAGTGCTTTTCGGGAGAGAACACAGTTGAGTAATGTTGCAAACTTTATTTCCTGATAGATTTCGCTGTATCTCATCCGGTACATACAGGTAGTGTCGTTTGTGATGCATTCGAAAATTTACTTAGTACATTTTTGGAGCTTCGTGACTTAGGACATATCAGTCCGTTGAGTAATGATACTCATTTATTCGAATTTCCCGCTTATTTACATTGATTCTCTGCTGCGCTATGGGTGGTTGAATGTGTGACCTTGGTTGCCAAAGTAAAAGGCGCTGAGCACAGTAAACTAGAATGTAACAAGGTATGGAAATATGATTGAATTGGTCAACGGGATCACATAAACTATCCTAGATTATATTTGAATCGGGTTACTACTTGAATATTTTGATAAAAGACGTTTCTTTGACCAATAAAATTACCATGGTTGTGCCCATATGAGAAGGTCAAGAGAAATATCTGCCAAACATTCCGGAAAATGTAAATTCCAATTCGCATCAATATGAACGTTGGCATCAGAGTCATTTGAGCGCGCCTCGTCGATCTCCTATGTTGTTTTCGTGATAGCGATGAAAAGCTCCACTAAAACTGAGTTTTCTCTGCGTCTCCGCAACGGAAGCCACAGTAAAATTGCAGAGGCGTGTAATTTTAAATCTTTTGCGCCCTATCTTGTTCCTTGTTTTAACGCGAATAAGAGCATCGGTCATAGAATAAATCGCAGGAAAAAAAACCCAGAAATACACGAGAGACAGAAGACCTAGGAAATCAAGTAAATAGGACAATATTATGTATACTGCACTCAAGAGAGCAGTGCCGTAGATCAGAGTCCTTAATCCAGTGCGAGGCTACTCCAATTCACACCCTCACTCGCCGTTGGACGTATGTTGGTGGCAATTTCCAATGGGGCTGATATCACGGTATACGAAGGCTGCATCGCAAGCCCAACAAATGAGGGCACATAATGATCTCACCAGGGACTTCAAATCACGAGGCCTGTCATTTAAACGACGGATTTGTTTCTCATGTGAGCCCTTGGTATATAGTGATCCGTGGAGGGCTCAGAAAAAAGCCATTTGGCGTAGGAATTTCCCCCGAAAATTTATCTCGTTGGATGGAAATACAGCACACAAGCGAAGATTATCGATCTGGATCGGGATGAAACTCTTAGATTTGTTGGTGGACTTCAGTTGCAGGCGCCCGGATTCGTGGAGAGATTTTCACCGTTGTGGCTGAAAAAGTCCGCGAATTCGACGAAAAAAGCCACCTAGGTAGGTAATTGTTTTCGGGATGACGCTTTAAGCTGTGTTTCACGAGAGGTTCGTAAACAAAGTCATGCAAAACTATTTTTCTGTTTATTATTCACTGTAAAACCTGTGAAAGCATGCGCACTTCGATGTCCAGTTCACACAATTACACTATAATAGGGCAGATTCAAACTTAATCGGAAAAACCTGTGTTCTGAAGAGAGTATTCAAAGGTCTGCGTACACACTGGCCATTAGAGTCAAAAGTGCAAAATATAATAGCGCATAAGATAGAAAATGATTTCATCACCAACATAGTGAACTCTATTTCGATGAGACTGTGAAAAATCATGATAAATGGAGACGGACCAAATGGTTAATACCGTGTATGAACTTTGTGTTCTTAATAATGTCAGGGTGAATTCAGTGTAAATAAATCTCGTTTCAGGGGCTCACATCCAGCCATATTTGCAGCCCACCAGTATTGGCAATGATATGGTTTCGTCTGCATTTTGGGCATAAGTATTCACCTCAAACAAGCAGAACACAAGGGTTATTGTTCTAAAAACTCGCCACTACGTATGAAATTATCTAGCCCTGCGTTATTACTGCCGTGTACGAGCACAAAATGTACTTTTCGGACACCCGTGTGCATCAATTTTGACCATAACTGCACTACGGATAATATAACAGTCATTACGATAGCTAAGATGATATTTCTGATAATAGGTTCATAAAAGAAACGCCCGGGAGGCGTATAACCCCTTTTGTTTGCATAAGCTGGGGTTGGAACTTTGGACCGTAATTGCTTCGGCCAGTTGTGTCTTATTTCCCCAATAATAAAACCCACCCCAGTGATAAGTCCTGTCTAAATTTTCCAGGATTCCTTATGTACAGCCCTACCCCAATAGTAAGCCCTAGTTGAAACCTCTAGCTACCGAGCGATTCTATAGTGTGGAAGCGCTCTGACGAGTATTGTAAGGCCACAAAGGTCAACACAGTTCAGTGTTGTGACATTTGCAGTTTGAGTCTTCGGAGTCTGATCAAACGACAAAGCATAGTGACAAAGAGCATATATTTTCACTCACCGAGTTTTCCGTCCATCAACTGCAATAGGGCTCAATAACCTTGTTTTGACCTTTTTATTGACCAGGACTGGCGTACTCACGCCAGACCTAAATTTTCTCTCGGCCTAAATGATTAACAGGCCTCAGTTATTGTAAATTGGACCCAACAGAAGGTGATCTGCCCAGACCAAGTGCGCTGTCATCGTCTGTTACATCCGTCTTGCAATAACTGAGACACGTAAATTGTTTACGAAGAATAAACAATCAGGCCCCAGCCAATCCGAACACAGACGCCGTTGATGCGCACTTGATAGTGATCGGATGTGGATCACCATTCAGTACTTCAATAAGGTGAAATGAAGAAATAAAATTCTAACGCCGGCAGTTTCTCTTCACTTTTGTGTCAGTCAAGATGAGTGCAAAAAGAAAGCTGTTCCGTCGATTACAAGAAAAGAATTATTTAAAACTCTCAGGGAGAGGAGCTTACGGCTACATGGAAGAGGAAAAAGCTAGATCTCCGAATGGTCCGAAAAAGAAGAGCAGAGTATGATAACCTCAGTCAACAAGTGGAAGGAAATGCTAAGAAGTGCAAGTGTGGATTAGGTCAGCAGCTATTATTTTCTGAGCTGAAAGGTATCGTCTGTGAATGGATTGCTGACAGTGGGGCAGTGCTGATATCCATGTATTTTCTCTTACAACGACAACATATTTTGAATGATTCTCAAGAGAATTCAGAGCATCACAGCACTAGCTGGATGGTTTTCTTAAGCAATATAAACTGGTTTCCAAGACGGTCGACAACACTGTTCAAGCTGGAAGACGCTGAATTCAATAAACGTGCACTTGCGTTCGAGTAATTTATTGATGGAATAGACTTTTCCGAATACCAACTCCCCAACATGGTTTCCATGGATAGAACTGCAGTGTTTATGGGCCTTGGATCTCAAACGACACTTGATCAGATAGGTGCCTCGTCAGTCTACATTTCGTCGACTGATACGGAAAATGCATTTGTCACCTGTATTTTGGCAATTTATCTGGACCGAAGGAAAGCCCCACCGTAGTCAGCACTAAGAGCAAGAAAGAAATTGGACGTAGTTCAGATATTTGCACTCTTGCAACCGAGATAGTCAGGTACACACAAACAATTATAAGAAAATGGAATGATTTAATTCCGCCTCTTGTTTTGCGAGGTGACTATCGAGGTCTATTGGTCTGATATTCAGCCAGCATCCACCGCGCTAAAAACGTGAAGAACTTCCTTGAGGAGAGAAGAATAAATCAAATATTAATTTTCACAGGAAGGATTTCGTACTTCCAGATTCTTGATAGTGCAAAAAACAAAACTTTTAAGAACTATTTTGCCCATAGAATTCAAAGACAACATGCAAAGTGTAATGGAGGGAAATCAGCACAAAAACTTTGTGAAGCCTAGTTTGGAGGAGGTTGTGACTTAGGTGAAGAACTCATGAGGCAAAATTACTGACAGCTGTGTTACCAATGCACTATGAACAGGTCGCATGAAAAATGGGTGCTCATTTATGGAAGCTTTATTGCTGGACACGAGAGACTGGGGCGAACGATTCCATAGAAAATGAAGTCACAAGAAATTCATGGTTTGGAGACCGATGACGATACACCAGACAACATGGCTCTGTTTAAGTAAACTTGGAGTTTTTTACGTGCATAAATGTTGTTTTTCCTACTCAGAAAATAAGACCCCCCCCCTAAAAATAAGCACTAGTTCAATTTTTGAGGTAAAAACCAGCATAAAACTGGGTTCTTATTTTCGGGGGAACACGGTACTAGACGTGAATTAGTGGCAGTGAAAATGACAGAGAGCGCAGCTGTTCAGTCGATCCGATGCTTTGTTTCGAGTAAACGATGTACGATCGAAAGCGCTGGTGGTTGCCTGGTCGGTGACTTTTGGTCTTGTGCTTCTGGATATAGGTTGCGCAAGGTTAATCTGGTGTTCGTTCCTCAAGTTCATATCGAAAGATAGTTGTTTTAAATGTTTTTGATTCTGAAAGTTGAGTCACTTTGTCTCGGTGGACCAGTATATTGTTATGTTTCACTGATCAATGGTCGCTTCAAGTCGTATTTTTGCTAGGAATAGCAGTCTTCTATGTGCAGAAGTACATTTGCACTCGGTGTTTTCGTTTTATACACATCCAGTAACTGAAGCTCTGATTTCAAAGAAACATCGAACCATCATCAGAATTTTATTTTCTTTGAATTCACAACTGTTGATACTCAAGAATTCTTTCCTATCGGGACTTCGAAAATTCTCCGTGTGTCAAAACTCGGTCCTTAATGTCTATGTAGTGCATCTTTTCAGCGTTCGGCCATACATTTTTTTGGCAACTCTGTAAATAGTAACTCACTTAAACTAAAAATTTCAACTATGATATTGGTACCATCAACCACACACAGTACGAGGTTTTTTGTTCACTGCTGACAAAGTGGAGAGTTAAATACGTAAACAGTTCTCAACGTAATACGATATGTAACAGGTCGAATCGTTTTAGCAACTACATGCTGTTGTATATCGACTGCATTCATTCAGACACTTTGTCTTTACATCGGCGAGCAATATGAGGAAATGGCGCGAACTTGAGAGACATATATAACAGATAAGGTTAAAGCTCGTCGGCGTTTCCCATTTTCTATCGCGTGAAGTAAAAGATACTTTTGAACCTGGTTGTTGATACCAATAGAAAACTATGCCGAGCAATCGGTAATCAAATTTTGACGCGATTGAGGAGTGATCCACCGAATATTATTGTGCACAACTACACTTGATATAGTTCTTATTGGTCTATCCCAAAGTGTATACAAAAACACTAGAGATATTCTATATTCCCAAGGATATACTCAGCAAAATTACAGTATGGACCGACGGAAAGATGCCGATTAAATCAAGAAAGTCAATATTTACAAAAGAGAATAACTGTTTTACTCAATAAGTATGATCCTTTTTATTAGAACATAAACCTGTGTCGCAGGATTCGCGACCTTAGTATCACTGACAACATTGGAGGTTTCCATTGCAATTTTAGTTCCTCTAATCGTAGAAATAGGAGAGTACCGAATTATCGGTTTCACATCAATGCAACTGCTGAAACAGTTGTGGTTGATGTCACGCATCTTATCTTCAGTGCATATTTTGGTCGGTGGTTTGATATTTATTATCTAAATATTATCCAAAGAAATTTGCCTCGAAGCTTTTTCCTGGTTTCTATTACTTGAGAAACGGTAAAACACATTACCTGAACAGAACGTTTGTTTTTTCAAGATTTCCAAACTATTTAGACCTTTCAACTTATCTGATCACACTGTTTATCACATTTTCACGTGCTTTTTAGGATGAAAACTTCCGGCATACTTTGGAAGCCAGCAAACACATTGAACAAAACTACCGCCACCTGTTGGATATGATTATGCTGTGTGATAACATCGAGGCAAACTTTGAGCGACTATCTCAAGCTTTGAACGATTTACTCACACAACCGCAATGGGTTCCAGCAAGGTGGCTTTACTGATCAGTCCGTGACGTTGGAGGATCGGTTTGACATGCTTTGCTTGCTTAATCTTTTTGTACATACTTCACTAGGTTTATCGCATTCCGAACCTGCACCTTCTAGCCAATCTCAAATGATAATTCTTTCGGCTATTCAGCCAATCAGTCAGTTGATTAGAAGTATCCAAGCGATAATCAATCACACGCCTGCCTCGCACAGTGATGTCAATCAAGTCTTTTTACAGAGGACAAAAAATATTTTCTACGCAATAAATTCCCAGGTCGTAATAAAGAGTCGTACTGATCAATGTTTCAGATGTGCTTCAGAAAATGCTGAACGATGGACGTTTAACGAATGAGATGAGCGACTGTACGAGTGGATTGAAATGGTGTGCCTACCGACTCATTTGACTTGGATTGGTTTGAGTGACCAGTAGAGTCACGCCTTGTGACATCACACAGTCGTCGTTTAACAGAGTGACGAAAACTGGTCGTAAACACTGTCAGCTATATCTCTCCATTAGTATACTAACTAACCGCTGGACAGTAGAGCTCCTATATGAAGTCATTTCTAGGACCTAGTCAATGTAGAAATGTTGGCAAGTAGACTGGCGGAAAGATAAATGACATAAGTAGGAGAATCAGCTCAGTAAACGTTTTAAGCCATCCCGCTAGCTTTAGTGAGAAAGCTCCTCTGCCTTCGAATCATCTCGTTTTATTAGCGAGAAACTGAGTACACAGGTTGTTGTCTCATGCGCCCACTAGTTGCACGCAACGTATTGGTTCGACTGGTGTGGGCGACTATGCCTTGAGGCTCAAACAACGCTGACAAGATTCACCATCGATCCCGTTGTTTTATGCCCTGGGCTTCGTACTGTGCCGGTGCTCACTGTGAACGTGACTTGGCCGTCCACCATGGTTGAGTTACCACGTGCCCTCATAGCAGGAATCTTGTTCAATTTTCGCAGGCGATGTGATTCAATTCACAGCACTCATCTGATGCAGCTAACGCTGCTCGGTTGATTATTGACAATGAGCATTGCGGTGAACTGCAATTTTCCTGCTGTGCATAGTTGCTTTCGATGTGGTGATATACATCTCCGTTCCACCCGCCGCCTCCGCAGTGCGTGCCCCGGACTTATCGGTAAGAGCTGAGACAATTTTCGAGATTCCATTAGATCAAATTGATCGTCCAGTCATATAACAAGAAAGGTGAAATGGCGGATAAACCTGGGAAATTGCAAACTGACGGCGATCCAGTATTTCTGAAGCGAAGAGTAGTGCCGAATGGTCAACGAGAGATTGTCCTAAAGACGCTTACCAAGATGAAACAAGACGGCGTCGTTAGATGTGTGACTTCATTCACGTGGGCGACTACGATCGTGGTCGTGATTACCGGCATACCCTGAATCCGTGCTTACTAAGAGGCCTACCAACTATAGTGAAGCGGGAAGAATTCTTGAACGGCATGCTCGGATCGACTCCCGCCACCGCCGGTCGATTGCTATTCGGCAGCCTTTCATGGGTTACGGCCCCCTCGCAGAAATACTTTACAGTGTTGCACATTAAATGAAGGAAGTAAATACTATTAGCTCATTTCAGTTCATTAAGCCATCAACCTTGCAATTCTGCGCTTTAGTTTTGGTTGCTACCTTACAGTGCCCTGCATTCCACAATCGAATGAATAGGAGCAAAAAAGGAAAAGATCCGGAAACAGAGTAACACGTGAGAATAACGAAGAAAAAGAAAGAACCGCTAAGAAATTAAACCACTGGCCGCGACACCTAGCTACGTTACTTAGTGTCTCCAAACATCGCACAGGCAGGTCTCGTGTACCTCAATCCGGAAGTCTCACACGTCCCACTTGGCCAAGACCTCAGCATCTAGTGCACTAACCTTATGGGAAACGACTGAACTCTTCGGCAAATATGTGATAAAATGTTTTTATGAATAGCACGGGATCTTGACTAAACCAGTGTAAAGGCGTTTCTTGATACGGCAAGTTGAATTTCCACGTCCATTTTCAATAAATATTTGCACCTAACGTCAGAATTGTTGATTCGATGTTCTCACCATATTCAAGAAATACTGCGGAGACATCAGAGCTCCAACACCGTCAGTCCTCGCCTATATCCTACTCTCAATGGTCATGCTCCTGAAACCTGTGAAGAAAAAGGATCTAACCGTTGCAGTGTACAGTCGACCCTTATTAGACAATGAAATGTCACAACGACGCCACAAATGGCTGAGGTTAGCAAAAGCCAAACGCATCTTCTGTATACGCAACAACACCACATTCGATATCTGTCCACCTAGTGAGATATAACTGCCAAGGTAACAAAATTTATCTACTTCACCTAGGGCTTCCCCCCATGATGAGGTTCGGTGTAGCACCAACCCAGTTCTGCAGCACCATTTTACACTTTGAAGGGTAAAAACGCATGCCAACCATTGTTACGCTGTTGTTTAGCCTGTCTAAAAAAGCTTGCAACTTACGTGGATATTCACTCAAGAACAATGACGTCCGCATATTTTAAGTCACATGGTTTACTGCTTGAGCAAAGATCGATGCCGCTATTCTCACATGAGGATAGGGCTATCTCAAGAATCAATTCAGTCACAAAATTGAAGAGGAAGGGTGAAAGACGGCACCCGTGACGAACACCGGTTTCCGTGATGAACTCGAGTGAAACGTGGGCATGAGCACGAATTCGGCTTTGACTGTTTGCATAGAAACACTAGGAATAAGAAATAAATTTTCCTGGCACACCCTTCATTGAGAGGCAGTGCCGCGGAACTGTACAGACGAGCGAGTCGAATGCCGCTTTCAGATCAAGAAATACAGAGATTGAGCTCTAAGGTTTGCCGAATAGTAAAAACGTGGTCGATACAACCCTGACTAGGTCTGAAACCGGCTTGATTGTCACGTGTGCATATTTCGCGGGCGCTGGATACTCAGTGGGGAATAAGGCCGGTGAGCAGTTAGATGCGGCACTTACCGAGCTAATTACATTGTGGTTTTCACAAGAGGATCTGTCACCTTCCTCGTAGATCGGTGCAGTCACCGATTCACATCATTCCCCAGGGAATCTGCTCATCATCCCAAATAACCTGGAGGGTTTTGTTAACTCAAACCGAAATTTCGCCTCCATCCTTGAAAAGAGATGGAGACAACCCATCCGGTCCAGCGACTTCGTATCGTTTCAAGTAACCTATCTCAAGGAAAACCTCCATTTCTGATGGATAGGTCATATCCTCTTGTGTCGTTTCTCTGGCAAGTATGTTTGGAAGGTGTACCGTAGAAGTCGGTCAACTGAATTGTTCCTTATAGCGTTCCGTTCCACCCAACGATCCAGATGACGTCCTTGAGAGTGAATCAGTGAGTCATCGGATTTCCAAATTAACTCACACCAGGCCTCCGTGGACCGGTACTTCTGATCAAACGGTAAAGGTTGCGAGCATTGCCAATGGACGCAGCTTTCTCTGTTTCCCTACACTCCGCAATCCACCACTGCTCGCAGTCATTTCTCAGGCTTCCGGCCAGCTGACGTCTCAGACATTTACTCACTTCATCGAATGGGGCATCCGGAGGGACGGATCTTCGAGCATCCAGCAGAGCCACAGATGTCGAAGCTACCCATTGTTTGTGAGGTCTACTTGAGCCGCAGTTTTGTGTTGCATCAGACGCGGCATACAAGGCTTCCTTGATCTGTTACCAGCGTTTATCTGGGTCGTGTACATCCGGCTGCATCGATAACCGTGTAGATAGCTCAGCCTGAAAAGCAGGTCGTCGGTTTCTGTCTAGAAGCAACTGCGCGGGACGGGTGGCCTTCACGCTGTGGCAACCACGGACGAGACGTAAACAGAAGCGAGCACGTACCAAGGCGTGATCTGAATCCACACGTGTGGACCAAAAAGAACGACAATCTTCAATTGATCCACGCCAGTGGTGACCAGTGACAATATGGTCAGTCTGAGTCCAACGTTGTGAAGACAGAAGCAGAAGCTCGTACTTGCCAGTAGCAATCAGTGGTCAGAACACAGCTGAATGAGACGATCGCCGTCATCGGCTCGATCGACTGATATAGCAAACAGACCACCAATGCGCCTTTCGGAATCTTCGAGACGGCCAACTTGGGAACAGTCAGTAGGCGCATAGACAGACAGGACGAATAAGCATCAACGCTTCAGTTTATTAGTGTTGACACGCACAGAACCACCCAACTGAACTGCACACAAACGGCTACTGACTTGAATCCAGCCTAGCAGTCCACACTCAGCCCTCAGCCTCAAAGCAATCCCAACGCCGGCTTGACCACGGGTACCACAAATCGGATCAGCCGATACACGAAGAGTAAAGCGAGAGACTGATATCGTATCTGGGGTGCGAAGCGTGATCACAGAAGTGGGGTCTTGTATGCGTGTTTCGCATACACACATACATATATCTGCAATTGAGTAGTAGGAGATTAGATTTGTATATCATATGATTCATCATGCAGCTTGAACGCTCAACTCATATCTATTTTAAAAGTGTAAATAGTTCTATCTAGGGCAGCCTGTTGCCCTATTTGACATAATGTGCGGACGTTAAAGACAGCCAAGTGAGGTGGACATTTAGGTTTAATGAGTGCATTCGATTTATACCCAATTCCTGAATAACTGCTTTCTTCAGAGCCGAAATAAGCCGCTGCGTTTGGCGTCGGTTTTAAATTAGAGGGAAGTTGGTAAGGCCCTTTGCCGGAAAGATGCTGGAGGTTTCTGGTCGACTCAAACTTCGCGGCTGCTCACATCGCAGGAGGGTTTTTTCCTTTGGAAACCCTAACCGGAGACTTTGACTCAAAAGTCTGACCCAAAAGGCAGTGAGGTGTTAGCCCAGCACGAGAACGTGACCCAAGAAGAACCCGTGAAGGAACTTCTTCCGGTCTGTCACTTGTGACCTGATTGTTGAACACACTTTGTCTTGTCTTCGTTAGTGATTTGTTACCGATCCATCTTCCAGATTCAGTCCTTAGCCCCATGCATCCAGTGGAGCAAGGGAACATGAACGGGGCAACATTCTTTGAACTGGAAGCTGCCCATCTTAGGCGGGCGATAGCTTCCCGATAAAATGAGAAGTTTTCTCCGGCCGTCGAGAGAAATCCCAGGTACTCCACCCCTACGTCCATCTAGTAGAGATTTTTAGACCGGTGAACTGTTTCTGTCCGTGTTTATTCGCTGGAGTGTCCTGTCCAGTGGCATAGTGGATGAAACCAGATGTTGCCCATCAACGGGTTCAGACAGTAGACTTCGTCCGGCCTCTACCCGTTAACCTGGCAGGTATGATTGTATGTCCTGTTTAAGGGAGCCATCCTACCTATTTCTTTGGGTCATGGAGGCATGCAAGCTATCACCACGCCAATTTGCTGTCTCGTGATGATGCCGGGGGTGATCAATAACAGTATGGTCAATCTGCGGTCAACGTGGTGAAGACCTAGGAGGACACCATGTGAGTAAATGCCACTTCTTATGGCAGAAGGTTGTATTCGTCAGAAACAATCTGTGGTAAGGGCACAGCTTGATGAGA
This sequence comes from Fasciola hepatica, assembly GCA_948099385.1. Taxonomy (NCBI): domain Eukaryota; kingdom Metazoa; phylum Platyhelminthes; class Trematoda; order Plagiorchiida; family Fasciolidae; genus Fasciola; species Fasciola hepatica. The sequence goes on from CANUEZ040000043.1 coordinate 37,323,118, forward strand.
CGATCGTCGGTGTCAGTGCTACCAGTCATGGTACCAAACGGGCCTCCTGTATGCCTTTCGAAATCACCCAAACAACCGGAAATATTATTATTATTATTGTTAGGTACTTCTCATAAATCGGAGCGACTGGTGTTTTCGTTGACTGACTGTCCTTTTGACGCTGTGTTTAGCTTGCAAACCTCAGGTCATCCGATGAACCCTGCCCTCGGAAGCACCCGACCCGAGTTTCGCTCTCGTTACAGCTCATTAGTCACTCATATCCTCCACCGCCCTCAGACCTTTTCACCTAGAAGGCGTGTATCACCAGTGCGCCACTCCGGTCCCGTTCGGGCTGATCCGAATCACCGAGTTGCGTTTGTTCAGATGTCGTCCTCTGTGGCAGCCGGATACATACCTGCGAATCTCGCTGCACCAAGAGTCTGAACAACTCAACCGTAAACACGCCGTGGGATATGTTCCAGTGCAATTTCTTACCATTTGAGCGGCATATGTCGTCTAGGATATTCCAGCTTGCAATTGACAAGATGGTTTATGGTTTCGATGGGGTGGTGTCATACCAGGATGGTCTGCTCATTTTTGGATACACAAAGGAATAGCATGGTCACCGGCTGCAACAAATACTGGAGGTTTGTTTAACGAAACGTGTCAATTATTGTGAAAGAGTGCAAGTTCAATGCCGCCAAATTAGGTTTCCCCGGTTGCACGGTTAATGTGAACGGGCATCATCCAGATCCAGATCATTTCAATCACCTGTTAGCTTAGAGTCACCTAAAATCCGGGCGCAGTTTGCGGTCAATCGTGAGATGCCTGCAATAATATTGTGAAACAAACACAGCCATTGTTTTTGGCTCAGTGGTCCGATATGTGGCAGTGGAACTAGAGATACGCGGATTCATCCAAACTATTTTAATCCGACCAACTCTAGCCCCATTCACACCATCTAAGAAATCCATGCACATCACCGACGCGTCAGAAGTGAGAATTGGAACAGGATGGATGTCCGATAGTTTGCATCTCGCGCCTTTACATTGCTGCAGAGATGGATTAACCCCAGACGGAGAAGAAAGCTTCGGTCGTATGTCGGCTGCACAAGTGCCTCTCTGAACTGAAAGTTACGACTGTCCACCACCAAGGTCTTCATTTCCGGTCTAACCCAGACAAAACTATCGCCAAATCAATCTCGGATGTAGCATTCTCCTGTCTGCGTATAACTACGATATTCTGCATCGACCCGGAAAGACGATCTCACAAGAAGACCTTCGCAGAGGCAGAACAAAACAATTTCGTTTCTCCTACTGCTCCCTTGTCGAGGGAGGAATAAGGAAAACATGGAACGCTACGACTCATCGGTGTTTCCGGCGACCAAGTAGGAGTGGCAACCCAAGCGAAACGGAATATCTCGAAATACTTGTGCTGCGAGCGAAATCCCTTATACAACCGGATGGCGTAATTGGTCCTGGTGACCGACTTGTCATACGACCTTCGTTGTGTAGATCGGTTTTGGTTCAATCACACAAGCGCCACTTGGGTTTGGAAAAAATGAAATCACTTACTTGACAGGCGTGTTCGTAGCCGAAGTTGGATACGGACATCGTCACTGCTGCACCTACCTGCAGAAGGCGAAAATACGGGAAAATTTAGCTCGAAAAGAACAGACCGTGGAAAAGGGTCCATGCCGACTTCTGTGGCCCATTATCGAACCGATACCACGCCTTGACTGGTAGATTCAAAGACCAGATGTCCGGAGGTTTTCCTGACGAGTACATCGAACACTTAGTTTGTAATTCATTCGTCACGAAAATGCTACAGCTGGGAACGAATTCCGCAGGTACTAGTCACCGATAACGTGTCGCAGCTCTGCGCAACCGCGTTGAAAATTTGGCTTGACAAAATTTAATACCTGCATCTGCTTATGACACCACGCCACCCGAACTCCAGTGATGCAGCTCCGTGAAAAGTGCGCTGGCATCAGCCAACCCGAGAACGTTGCCCGGCATGGGGCGTTTCTTGGCAATTTCCTGCTTCAGTGTTCTGTTCTGTTCGGACAACGATCAACCATACACTAGGTGCGGTGGCTTTCGTAGCTATCTCCTAGCGGCAATCTCAAAAATAAAAGAAAGGAGAAAAGAGTATGAAAAGAGCGAGAGGAGAACTACATTAATGGAATTAAGTCGATGAAGAAAGTTTGTGGATGGAAGAGCGCCACTGATCGCGGCACCTAGCCATATCCTCCAGCGTACCTAACCATTGAGTAGGAGGGTCATTTCGAAGTGGTGACCGAAGACAAGGACGACCGTTGTGTTGAGATCCATCACCCACCTGTTCCGGCAGCGGAGACGGGTGTCGAAAAGGTCCAGTCATATCCACCAATTCCGGTCCGGAGGTCCAGAGGAGTCAAATTAGCGAGGAGCTCTTGGGAGCGGGGGAAGGGGGGCGGTTGTGATGATTCTATAGGCATTCCACGGGATACAGCACGATACAGCCTCGCGGCCACAAACGGTGAACGGCTACTACAAGAAGCCAGTGATTGGCAAACCTGTGAGCTACTAATTAGTGTCTCCGATCTCATATATTTATGCAAACCAACTGTGTTGTTCTGCAGTCTTGGTCTTCTCGCCGTTTCCGTGTGCGTAGTTCCGGGTTGAAGCGGTTTCAATTAGTTCTCAGTTGAAGAATTGCGAATAGTACAATATTATGAACCCAGTAACTTTGGTGAATGCTGTCCATGCCAGACCGAGTTGAATATGTTGAAACGTAAATCATAGATGAATTTGCAACAAGAGATTATGCAATTAAAAGCGCAGAAATCTACGCTAAACGCGGTTAAAACCGACTCACTGCTGGCAGGTCCACTACACAGTCCATCTTTTGTGATTTAACTGATGTCAGTACCAATCTGGTGGTGCTGCAAAGCAGCATTCGATTTTATAATGCTCGACCGCGAAAGCAAAGGCAAAGACGCATTCCGGTTATCGACTGACTAGTAGTAGAGCCTGATCTGTTTGGTGCTGTATAGTAATTAAGCGTCGACTTCTTCCCTTATGGGTACCTTGTACTCTCCCCTGATAAAATAGTCCCATCGATTTCGCCCTATTCTTTGAATTTAATTCGGCTTGGTTACATGATATAAATCGTCCTTCTAAGTGATTGTGAAAGTAATCTATTAACGAAGAAACAAGTGAAAGCTCTACACCGGACAACAGAAGGGAAAGCAGCTTGTTTCTGTCGACGCAGTTGAATGCAACACTGTGGTCTAGGAGGCATATTCTTACCGCTTTGCTCTTCCTGGTAACTTCGGTCGGAATGTAATGTGTCAAGATGGCGAGGATGGAGGGTGACTGTCGGTAAGCAAACCGATCAGCATCGGAAACAGGGAAGTTTTTGTTCAATCGTTAGAAAACCAACCTTTCCAAGATTTTAAGGGAGACAAGTGCACGCAATCGAACGGAATTTCGAAGGACCATTCTTGGTAACTAGAACTGTAGCTGCTGTCGTCCAACAATCTGGAATCTTTCTTTCCAAAAGACACTGATTGAAAAGATCCGAGAGCGTCGACTGAGGGTAACAGAACACTCCATGAACACTGTAGGATTGAGTCCATCCGGTCCGGATGATTTTCCGGGGTTAGGAAGCAGTTCGTTGTAGACGTCCGCGGTGGGTATACAACATGGAGGTTCCTGAGACTGATTTTCTTCAAGAAGATCCTGCTGCTCTGTTGAATGATTGTTAAGCTCGTTTACGTCAACAATAGCAGATCTGCGTACGGATCAGCCACCAGTAAGATGTTTCAAGAGCTTCCGTGTGTCGTGATGAGTTCTGTTGTCTAGAAGGGTACGTGTCTAGATAGAATTAAGGCGGTATAACTCAGTCTTGATTGGTTTTGTAAGAATCTTGACGACTAAGAGATTATGTTGTTTGAAGGCGTATTCCTTCTTGAGACGCAGTTGATTAGGGTTGGGAGATGACAGAAGATCAGGGCGAAAACACAAAGTTTCCACTGCGCAGCAAAGACTGAAACAAAGACTAGAACAGCCGGTGAGATGGATCCAGGATACCGAAAGATCCGTGCCTGACAATGCACAGAATTATCTGAGCAACCATTCCCGGTAGCTTTCAAATTTTTTCAGGACAAATCTGACTCTTTTGAATTAGGCGATCATGGCCTCGTGTAAAGTATGTGTGGCTGGCATGACTGTAGGTCTTGGGTGAAGCTTTGATTGTTGAGTGGTCAGTGCAGCCCAGTGGCGAGAGACTCAAAGTGGAAAAAGTGAGTTGTTAACCAAAAGAAAGTCAGGAAAAACGTCCAGTCTAGTTGGAAATCTAAGTGTCCATCCAACCGAAGGGATAACGAAAGCTCACGTTCAAACGGTTAAAATTGCTGGCATATATACACGATGTAACACCAGCATAGATTGCCAAAGTTTGTGAAAATGAGTCAGCGAATTCAAAATGGGTTGTGCCATCATGAAGAAACTGCACCTTGACGTGGTGTGATGGTCTGCGTGCCCCTATTGTAACAAAGACGACAACACATGACAGGATACCTGTATTTCAACGGCCAAACAAGTCAAGTTATGGGACGCACAGTCGTTTATATAGGCCTTTTTCCAGACTGCGCGGCACCAAGATTACTATTGCCGCTGCTTGAGCGCTTCGGCTGCGTTCTGTCCAGTTGCCTGTGGCCGATGGCTTGCTTCTCTTGACCGTCATTTCCCTTCGGTTGGTCCGACTGTCTCAGTTGACAGCTCGCTCGGCAGCCCTTCAACTGAGCTATCTTGCTATTTGCCGGAGATCCCGCTGCTTCTTCTCTGGTCGTCTGCATGTCTCCTTTTGCCTGCTTCGGGACGCCTCCGACATATTCGCCACCTGTTCTTTTGTTTGTGGCCCTCGTTTGGTTCGTTCGTTCGCCTTGATGTTCACGCCGTTCCCTCGCCCCAGCATTCCCTGCTATACTATGACCAAAAGAGCTATAAAGAATGGCTTCTTCAGGCCGGAGATGCACTCATGCGTAACAGGTCAGTGGGTAGAGGCCACACAAAGTCCAATCTCCTGGTCCTCTAGGTTGGGGCTCGACCTAAGCTGCCACCTCAGTCAGTAGAATAATCGACCCAAGAACATGGGCTTCCAGTCAGCCACCCCGCTGCCTAGTGAACACGTTATCAGTAAAACCAAGGGCTTTGGTTGAGAACCGTAATTGTTCTCGTGCTTTAAGACTGGACACACTAGCAGTACCCGCCCAACATCTCCCATAAACTAGACGAACAGAAAGAATTTCATACTGCATCGGTCATCGCGCAGGATAATCAAGACCGCGCTGCCCATTGCATCGAGCTGAGTGAGAGTGAGTTCCCTCTCTTTTATTCAACCTTTGTCTTCCGTCTCCAACCACCTCTCTTTAACCTCTCTATCCACCCATAATGATCCCACTGATAACGCGCTCGACACTCGCAACGGTACATTGTCAAATAGTGTCGGGAATAATCCTCTGTCCGGTAACTCACATTTTCTCAAGCCTCGTCAGCCTCTGAATCTCGGCTCCTTCAACGTGCGTACACTCATGCAGACCAGTCAGCAGGCGTGCCTAGCGCTCACAATAGATTCTCTTAAGATTGATGCCTGTTGCTTAAGTGAAACGCGTATCAAGGATTCGAGCAGTATGATTCAACTCACTGCTCCTGGTATCTCACCAAGGTATTTTCTGCGCACTTCAAAAGTCGAAGTAGCTAGAGCTGTGAGTCAACTTGGTGTAGGAATAGTCTTGACTGACAAGGCTGCTCTTTTAGACTGGGTCCCGGTTAATTTGTTTGTGATCTCGGCGTAGGCCCCAACGGACTGCAGCTCAGACGCGCGGAAGGATGAGTTCTATAATGAACTCGTCACCCTCGATCGCAGCATTAAAGGTTCTGACATTGTAGTGCTAGCTGGTGAATTCGATGCACAAGTTGGCAAACTAAGTGTGTCAGCAGATTGTTTAGGTGACCGTTGTACTTTAACAGCTGAGCGTTCAGAGAATGGGGATTGACTTCTCCAGTTTTGTGTAGACAATCGATTGTTCTTCTCTAGCACCAATTTCCGACACAGCTCGCGTCGCACAGCGACATGGCGCTCTAACTCTACAAGTACTCTAAGCCAGATTGATCATATCGCAGTAAGCTAACGGTGACGCTGTTCAGCTCAAAGCTAAATCCTACCGGTTCATGTACGTAGAGTCGGATCGTGCATTAGTTTTATTGCGATTATCTCTCCAGCTACATGGTCATGGTTGACAACCGCAAACCCGATTAGCTGTGGAACGTCTGTCTGATCCGGAAGTCCGCACTGGCTATGAACAGAAATTAGCACATGAGCTACGAACCACGTCGAACAGCAATGTAGTTGAGCATTAGGCTCATATCAAACAGGAGATGCACATGGCAGCAGGTTTCGCCTGCGGTCCTAGATCCGATGTCCATCAAAGACACTGGATCTCGAGAAAGAGTCGACCAGGCTAATACAGCATAAACGCCTTGACAGTAACGAGATGAATACGATACGAACAAATCTGCAGAAACAAGTTACGAAAAGCCATAAGAATGACCGTGAAATTTGGTGGGTCAAGGTAGCCGAAGAAATGGAAATAGCAGCTGCTTCAGGTAACAGTCAAAGACTGTTCAAACTTGTTCGCAACACCGGTAGACGGCACACCCAGGTCAGTGAAACGATTTGCGATAGAAATGGAGAACCCATCCATGGCAAACAACGAAGGCTTGACCGTTGGGCCGAATACTTCAAGGAACAGTTTAGCTGGCCGCACGCTAGTGCAGTTACTCCCGTGTCAACAACTGCAACTTCTTGGGTGGTATCACTTGAGCCCCCATCGGAAGTAGAAATAGAGTCATGTATTCGATTACTAAAGAGTGAGAAAGCTGCCAGTTCCGACGAACTTCCTCCAGTTCTCTTCAAACTGGATGGAGATGCTTTGATAAAATCATTTACCGTCTTTCTCCGTGACATTTGGAACGAGGAGCGTATTCCGTCATTTTGAGAAGAGTCGTTCATTGTTCCCATCTTCAAGAAGCGAATACGCAATGACTGTAGTAATCATCGTGGGATTAGCTTAATTCCGATAGTCACCAAAGTATTAGATTCGATTCAGCTCCGTCATCTGACACCGACATGCGAGAGGAACACCCGCGGACAGCAGGCTGGATTCCGCCCAGGTCGAGGATACACAGACCAGATTTTTACTCTTCGTCGACTACTTGAAACGCGTCACACGCACCGCCGACCGAAAAAATGGCTTTCTTAGACTTGAAAGGCGCCTTTGATTCAGTTGATCGAACATCGCTTTTCAGTGTTCTTCATCGAAAAGGTGAACCTGCTGAGTTCATTATATTCTAAATACTTCTGGCCGCGTTAGAGTTTACGGCGAACTATCTGGTTGGTCCGACAAGGATGTCGCTTCCCCATTCATGTTCGCCTTTATTATGGACGAAATGATGGAGAGTGCGCTGCAAAATCTTCAGGATTTAGGCGTCGATCTAAGAAACAGTGCGAAGCTGTGTGACCTAGATTGCGTCGAAGACCTTGTCTGCCTGTTCGAATGCATGGAACGTGTTCAACGTGAACTAGATGAACTCGCAAGAGCTGTAGCTCCATTCGACATGCACTTCGCACCTCCAAAGTGTAAAGTGATGTTGAAAGACTGGACGTCAACGATTCCGAGCTTGGTGCTCGATGGGGAGAAACTAACAACTGTTGACCGCTCTAGTTACCTCGGAAGCAACGTGACGACGGATTGGAAAACAGTAATAGAGGTGAACACGCGTATATCCAAGGCTCGAGGGGCATACAAGTGCTTCACACTTGTGGCGCCGACCTGATATTTCACGGGAGTTGAAAGATCGTGTTTACTGTGCCGCAGTGCGTTCAGTTTTGTTGTATGGTTGTGACTTGGAGTCTGTGTGCTGAAGATATTCGTCGTCTTGAGGTTTTCGACCACCGATGTTGACGTAGTATCGCTAAAATTGGATGGAATGACCGAATAAGCAATACTGAGGTCAGAAATCGAGTATTAGGGACCACTTCAGGGAGTTCTGTATCACAGTGCATCCAGATTAGTGGGCTTCGTTGGTCAGGGCACGTGTTACGTATGGCAAACATACGTCTACCATACCGTGCCCCATTATCCGTTCCTCCTAGGGAGTGGAAAAGACCACGCGGAAGTCCACAGACGACTTGGCAACGAGGAATGAGAAAATGTACAGCTAAATTAGGATAAATGGGTGCTTCACTTCTTCGTGGTTGGGGTCCAAAAAGTCCGTCTGCCGGTTGGCTGGAGACACTGAAGCATATGGCATCGAACCGCGAACAGTGGCGATCGTGTTGTCACTTTCTGTTGAATCAGAATGATTGAACGATGTTTGTTTGTACAGTTAGACTGTGTATTCCGTGTGTTGGCTACTAGGACACTCTTTCCTTTTCCCACCCATGTAGGTCCACTCCCTGTCCATCTTGTATATTCATACTTTTTAATTCAACGTGCAACATGGTGAGAAAGGCAGTGGTCAGTGGGGCTTGCTCTACTGTTTAACGCTGTACGATGATGACGATGCAGTACATAAACAACTATGAATCGGTATCCAGTCAACAACAGCTTTAACCCTGTCAGTCAAAACCATTCCTACACCACGTTGACTCGTAATCCCAGCAGCTTCGTCTCCTGAAGTGCGCAGGAAATACCTCAGGACGCTCCCAAGATAAGCAGGGATGTAGCTGACGTTAAGCTGTATCAATGGAAAGTGTTTGGTGCTTCTGTGAACTGGATATAAGTAACCTCTCCATTTCTACATTGCTCCGTGTGTTGGCTACTAGGGCATTCTTTCCTTTTCCCACGTGTGAAGGTCCACTCCTTGTCTATCTTGTATACTCATACTTTTTAGTTCAACGTGCAACATGGTGAGAAAGGCAGTGGTCAGTGGGGCTTGCTCTACTATTTACCGCTGTACGATGATGATGATAGGCTGTGATGGAAAATCTAGGAGAAGCGAGCGAAAATTGCTCACAAACTTCGGCTTGCATTCGTGTATGAAACAGCCAACGATAATTGTAGAGTAGATAAGAAAGGTTCTGTCGTGTTAACACCAACGGTTGTTGATATAGGCGATAATTCCGCCACCTTATTTGAGATATGTACTGGGGCGATACACGCTATATCCAGCGAAACCATCAAGTGCAACTACTTCATAGTCAATGTCGCTGTGAAGTCAGGTTTCTTGCAGAAGGATTGCTCCCAGCTGAGAGTATTCCTTGTCGCAAGACCCGACAGCGCCGAAAAATTGCTCAATAGGGATCGAATATTATTGCTGACAGCAACGAATAGGCACATGGTATGAATATTTTTTTTTGCGAAGAGCTACTTCCCAACCCGTCAGGTATTTCCTTGTGTGAGCTCGAGATTTTCCAGAAATTCTTTTCCATTTATTGTGTGCTATGTGTCCATAAGAGGCCCGTTCCGATGGGGGTTTCCTGTTCTTGAGGATTTTCAGTAAGTCACAGGAATATTTTACTTCAGAAAAAAGAAATGATCTATTCATCTTAGGGTCTGACCATCACCCTTTGACTCTGAGTAGGTAACTGAAATTGCGCATCAGCAGTTGTAGAATACGAAAAATGTTAGAACACCAGAAACCCATCCGGAGACAGCTAAAGCAAGCATATGACCGTTCTATCGGTGTTGTCGACCATTCGACGCGGAGAGTAAGCGCCCTAATCAGAATACTCGAACTGATACGGCACAATGAAATGGCACCAGCCCAGAACTACGTACGCCAAATTAGCAAACAGACCAGGGCTACGGAATGGTACGCTAATTTTATGGACCTATAGTTCACAACGTAGACGCAGAACCATCACCTTCTGATGAGCTGCAAAAGACATTGGATTGTACAAATTAGAACTGTTTCTACGACTTACCACGGAGGAAAGACCAGTTTGAACCACAAATCCTTTCTACTGCTTCGTTTCGTTGTTAACCCGCTGCATGAGCGGTTCACAATAACATGAACACTTTGGCGAACAAATTTATTCTTGAATCAATTCAGAAATGTTCGAACTCCTAGAGGTTGCATTTGCGCACCGCTGGAAGGACCGTTGCGTGGCAGTGACGGTCACAATGATTATTAAAGGTGCAGTTCCCACCCCCCGTTGCCGACTATAGACATAGAATCTATCCCTTTTGACAACTGGAGAATAAAGCACTGTACTGCGTCCCTTGGGTTTTTTTTCAGTAAAGAAGTTTACGGTGGGGAATCAATGCCTAATGACATTTCACAACTACCGTTAGTGTTGTTGTTAAGGTATCAAGAAAATGATGAAGAACCATGCAATACACCAGTTTATGTAACAATTTGTCAAAGAAAACGTACAAGCGAGTTAACGGTTAACAGTTATCAGAACAGAACGCCCAATAGAAAACGCCGGATTTCCTGTACACCAACAAGTTTGGAAAAGTCAAAATCTATTTTGATTGCACTCTTTGCGAGAAAAGGTTATCGGGTGTAACTAGTACAATATTTAAGATAAACAAGAAACAATGTGAGCGAAAATCCTTAGAGTATAAGAATCCACAAAAACTAACCTGAGGTTCGGGACTTTAAGATCATGCGGGGAATAGTACAAAAAATAAAAATGGGTGAAGACAAATCACTAGGCTCTGTCGACAAAATATAGAAAACAAAGTGAATGTGGTTGGTAGGTAGGATATGAGAAGTTGCTGTTGAGACGACGATAAAAGACGTCTGAAAAAAGAGCAAACGCGATTTCAACTGACTGATACATCCCCGATGGAGACAACACCTGTTCGAGGACGGGCTCATTCGGGCACTATACAGAAATAAGTTGATGGGCAACAAAGAACAACAAAATTAAGACCACGAGGAGAGATGGTGGAGAAACTTTTGGCGGACTGCGATCCTTCGCATAAGTATTCAAGGTTTTGCGACCTAGAATATAAGAGCACAAGAGAATATCGTGAATGCCGAGAGGATTTTTTTTAAGAGATGACGAAATCAATGACATTCGTGTAACAAAAATTCGTCAACCCACTTAGTCATGTGTAGGACATTACAGAACGTATGGTTAGACTGGTCTGTTGAATGACCTTGGGTTAGAAATGAATCACGGAGGTGCTGAGATGAAGTACAACATAAAATCGTGAAACGACTCATAAGTAGCGATCGACGTTGACCAAAAGCTGACCTGACCCAGAGTGAGTTACAATAAAACGGTAAAACCTTATTTGTTCAATCCAATCAGATAAGTTCAGTTCAGTTCATTCAAACCCTAACCTCGCACTTCTGCGCTCTGGTTTCGGATGCTACGTCCCACCACCGTCGAGTGAAAGGCAAAAAGAGTACAAAAAAACAAAGTATTAAGCGGAAATTACAAAGATAAAAAGAGAATTCGAATGTAATTAGGTCACCAACCGCGGCGACACCCAATCATATCACTCATTGTCTCTAACCATTTGGTAGGCGTCACTCTGAGCGTGCACTGCTAGACTGAATCCCAGTCAGCAGTCATCTGCGTGCAGTTCGGTCGATTGGTTCTATGCATGTCAACAGCACTAGACTGAAGCTTCAATGCCTATTTGTCGTTTCTGTGTATGCCCCAACTGACTGTAGCTCTCCTGAGGCTAAAGACGAATTCTACCAGAATTTGTCTCAACTGTTCTGCAGCGTGCGCTCTACGGACATCATGGTTGTTGCCGGTGATTTCAATGCTCAAGTCGGAAGCCTAGATGAGACAGAGAGGAATACCGGAGGCCGATATTGCATTCCAGCCGATCGAACTGAAAGCGGTGGTCGACTCATTCGACCATGTTCCGACCACGGACTATTCCTAGCGAGTACAAATTTCTCGCACAAAAAGTGACATTAACCAACCTGGCATCCTCCTGCGCCTTCACAGCGTTGGACTCAGATCGACAATATTGCTGTCAGTTACCGCTGGCAGGGATTAATTCAAGATTATCGATCTTTTTGGTCCACGTCTGTAGACACTGATCACGCTCTTGTCCGCGCGTGCTTCAGCTTGCGCCTCGTCGGTGGCCGAAGAAACACCAAAGCCAACCGTCCCCCGCAGCTGCTGCTGGACGGTAATCAACGATCTGCTTTCCGAACAGAATTATCCACCAGGTTGTCGATGCAGTCAAATGCCCAGGATCCAGAAGAGCGATGGACAGTGATCAAACAAGCCTAACGTGCGGCTACTGATGCTGCCCAAGGTCCAACAACTAGACACACAGAAATGATTGATATCTACATCCTCAGTTGCACTGTTAGATGTGCACAGATCGATTCCTCCAGATTCCAGATACGATGAGGCACGGAGATGCCTTAAACTCCAACTGATTCGGAGCCTGAGAAATGACCGCCAGTCGTGGTGGATGGCAAAGTGAAGGGAGATGGAAAGAGCTGGGGCGACTGACAACAGCCGCAGCCTTTGCCGTCTAATCAGAAATACCAGTCCACGTAAACCAGGCGTCAGCGAATTAATCGAAGAGGCGAACGGCTCACTGATTCAAACTCGAGAGCGTCGTCTAGTTCGCTGAGCGGAGTATCTCGAGACTGTCTAATTGGCCTTTATCCTCGTCAGTTTTGCTCACTAGCGCAATGAGTACAGCTCTTGTTGTAGATACCAGTCCCTCGTCAGAAGCGGAGGTTCTTCGTGATATAAGTTATCTGAAACGACATAAGACTGTCGAACCGGATGGGTTCTCTCCGTCTATTTCCAAACGCGGTGGCAGAGCACTTTTACCCTTTGGTTTGATATGGGAGAAGGAACAAGTTCTAAGAAGTTGGTGTGAATCGGTGGTCGTACCGATTTATAGGGAAGGTGACACGCCCTCCAGTGAAAATCACAGGGGAATAAGTCTGGTTAGCATCGCATCCAAACTACTCTCTGGTATTATTCTCCACCGCTTATCTAACGCTCGCGCGAGAATCAAGCTGGGTTTAGACCTGGTCGAGGTTGTATTGATCACATTTCCATTCTGCGACGAATTTCTGAACATGAACACACCTTCCGTAGGCCCACTATATCTATTTTTTCTATTTTAAAGCGGCTTTCGACTCAACTGACCGTACAGTTCTCTGGCGCTGCCTCTTGTTGAAGGGTGTACCAATGAAATTCATCCCCATCGTAAAATCCTTTCGCATTATTAGCCGGAGCCGAGTTTGGGCTTACGGTGATCTTTCACCTGAGTTCACCACAAAATATGGTGTACGTCAGGATTGTCCCCTCGCCTCTTCTCTTCAACTTTGTGATCGATATGGTCCTAGAGACCGCACTTTTGTCAAATGAGGATAGCGGCATTGAACTTCTATCGGGTGGAAAGGTATCAGACCTTGAGTATGCTGACGACACAGTTCTTCCAGTGAAGGTCCACGTAAGTTACAAGCTTTTCTAGACAGCTTGACGGATTGCATAGCAATGATTGATATGCATTTTGCACCTCCAAAGTGTAAGATGCTGTCACAGGATTGGGTTTGTCCACCGCCAAACCTTTCTGTGTGAGTGGCGCTCTTGGATCCACAAAACATTCTTCGTCGACTTAATCCCAATAATATAGTTCTCCTCCTACTCCTCTTATACTCTTTTCTTCTACACTGTTTTCTTTTATGATTGCCGCTAGGAGATAGTTAACAAAGGAGACGCTCCCAGTGCATGGTCAACGGTTGTCTGAACAGAACGGAACATGTAGGCGAGTCACGTGGACCCTAAGTTGGAAGTCTAACACGGCCTACTTGACCAAGTCCACCGGTCAAGGTTTTAATAGCTTTTCGCCATATCATGGACTGATCACCTCCCTCGGAGAAAAACGTACACCGAGGAAGTCTATCAGTGTATATGGGTAACAGATTTCCCAATCACCTTAATCTGTTTAGATTCAGTACTTGATCCAGAAACTGACCTCTGGTTTCTAACGCCCTACGTCCAACCTCGGCACTGCTTATATCGTATTCCCACTATATTCATTCAATGCTACGGCGACACCGATGCTCAAGCATTGACAGTCATTGCCTATATTCTACTCTCAACGACCATGTTTCTGAGCCGTATAGATGAAACGGACCTAACCGCAGCAGTGTACGATCAACCCTTAACAAACAATCGGATGTCACGCCAGCGCCACTGCTAATGTACGTTGGCAAAAGCCAAATGTGCCTTCTGTATACGCGATAACACCTCCACCTGGTGAGATATAAATTCCAAGGTAACAAAACTTACCTACTTCACCTAGGGCTTCCTCCACCATGATAAGGTTTGGCGTGGAGCCAATCCAGTCCTGCAACAGCAATTTACATTTTGAAGGTAAAAACGCATCTCAACCATTGCTACACTGTTGTTTAGCCTGTCTAAAAAAGCTTGCAACTTACGTGGATATTCACTCAAGAACAATGACGTCCGCATATTTTAAGTCACATGGTTTACTGCTTGAGCAAAGATCGATGCCGCTATTATCACACGAGGATAGGGCTATTTCACGAATCAAATCATCCACAAAATTGAGGAGGAAGGGCGAAAGAGGGCAACTGTGACGAACACCACTTTTCGTGATGAACTCGGATAAAAGATCACCGTTAGCGAAAACACGGCTTCGGCGACCTGAGATGTACGAACCACTTGCAAAAGGTGCATGATGCAGCAAACCGATTACGGGATTCTAGGTGCCATGGTCCACCACACTGTTTCGGTCCTCACTGTCACAGCTTGCATTGAAAGATATCCAAACCAACAAGTCCTATCAATGCCAACGGCACACTTTCCGTGAAAGTAGCGTTCAACGAGCGAGCACTGAGGAGCTCAGTACCAACACCTTTGGCATCAGTGTGAACATACAACTAACGAAAGAAACATGATGAACGGCATGAAAACCTCACGTTGGCTGTAAAGAACAATTTAGGCTTCCCGGGACGGAACGCAAAAATTAAGGGGACGAACTGACAATGCAGATAGTTGTACTGATATTGCTACCATACCATGGTGATCGGGTTTGCGTGCTACGATAATCTCGACGGCTATGTCGACTGGAGCACTGAGCGCTCTCCCAAGGTCACCCATATCGGACAGACCAAGGGGCAAGAAGCCAAACGAAAGCATTGCAGCGTGGCCAGCTATTCGCCTCGTAGCGAACTCACTACACAAAGGCCACAGAAGCCCGTAGATGGAAAAGTGACGTGCACGAATGTGGCCCGCCACTTAATAAGGCGATTTCTCTTACTAAGCTATCCTAAGACCGTTGGACATCCTCGACTGGCAGACCACCATCCAAAAGGCGTACAAACTGCTCGTTCAGTCACCGACTCCCAACAAACAAACACATGTAGCACTTGGTTGTACATGGGCTAGAATTTCTACCTCTAAAAATTAGCCGAGTGACGCCAGTTCATACCTATTTCCCAAGACTCTTCACGAATATTTTCTCTACACACACCGCTTGTGAGCAGGTGTCATTCGAAACATCTGTGAAATCGACTCATCCCTTAGCAGGAGCTAGCCACATAAAAGTTAAGTAATATAGCTGTGGGTGATTTCATCATCTTGGAATAAATAGGTTGAAACCAACACATCACTCCTTTCCATTCTCAATAACCCATGAAATTATGACAGAACTACAAAATACTCCCGAAAATACAAAATAAGGTAACGAAAAAAAATGACAAGAGTTGTCACCAAAAATCACCCAAAACTAGCTTACCTAGCGGGGTGGGCGCTGGTAGCCCATGAAACTCATGTACGCATCGTGATAAAACTCGCGATAGAAATGGTGCTGCAGCGGATCCAAAGGGAGCGGTTGAGATGAGTAAAAATTGGGTGCATAGGGTGTGTGCATGAGTTGTGGTGGCATCAAAGGCTGTCCTGGTGTCTGGACAAAGAACGGTGCAATCGTTCCAACATTTGACCAATTTGGTGGACCCATTGGAGGCATATAATTCACTGCAGAAGACGCATATGGGGTCGGATTTTGATAGGAGGGTGCTACCGGGGTTACCTGTATGGCGTGATTATTCATTCCTTCGGTTCGAAATTCGTGTGACGGCATACGGTTCATGGCGAACTGTTCATTCGCACGTGGCTGTCGGGTGACGGGACCGGACGGGACATTCGGATTTTGGAGAGACCTCCTCGGCATTGTTTGACGATTTCTGATCACACAGGACTGATTGCGAGTTTCGGGAATTGCTTGCTCTCTTGGGCTGAACTGTGGTGCAGTCTGACTTTTTCTCATACATGTTGCATTAGAAGCTTCATGATTAAGTCTTTGTTGTGACCATGATGCTGGTGGCATGGGTGGTTTTGGTGGACTAGGCGCGGAGTCTCGTGAAAAGCGACTAGACCCGGGGTCTCGACGGGAAGAATTCTCAGCGTTGGTGTTGTTTACTAACGAATCACTGACAGTTCCAACTGGTGGTTCCGAATTTTTGGAACGCAGGTTGTTAGATGAAGCAGCGTTCAGTTTCGCATGAGATAGGAGTGCATTTAGTTCTGCCAAGAGTTTTCAAAATGACAGGTTTTAAAGGAATTAGTATGAACATTTCGCCAAAAAACTTGCACGAGTTAAATGGACAATGTCAAGGCTTTATGAACATAAATCTTCATGATGAGAACTGCGAAATAATAAATTCGAAGCAAATCTTGTTGCTCGTCATCTAACGTACTCGCTACACTGTTGCTAATTATTGTCCAGTTGAGTGTATCTGTAATTAGAATGCTTACCTTTTAACTCCACCGCTGATTGGTCATCTGTGTCAGACTGAAAAAAAGGACATTGATAATAACAGAAACAGATTGACAAGAATAAGGGATAACAGTGGATAAGAAAAGCATACGGAATGTAGGGCTGTAGTGTTTTGTGCATAGTCAGCGTTCATGAACAATCCCTGACAAAATAATGGCACCAAGACATTATTCAGTGTGGATGGTTTTTGTTCCACGGGCGCCACTCGGTTCACAATACGGTTTTCGAAAGCTTTTTTAAACGGGGAGTTCGACAATCAGGGGAACCTTGAGTTCAAGTCATTGGACCGCTGTTTTATAATTATTGTACCGAAACCAACAGACACCAAACACGACGAATTCGCATGCTCGGGTAAATACAAAACTAGATATAGAAAGTTCATGCTAAGAGCGAACAGGTTGGGCAATTATGGAAAAAAGTCCTGGGTTATACTTGGGGGTATCTCAGCACCCCGTCGAGAGGAACACACCAAACACTGAGCAAGAACGTGTTCTGTGGTGTGCATCAAAAATTGTCAATAAAATCGATTGGAGAAGACTGTTTGAACTAGTCGGCCTTTCTATGGGGTGGTGAACATCAGGATTCAACAAAGAAAGCGAACGTGAGACAACCATAGCTTTGAGGCGAAAAGTTGATAATTTACTATGAACCCTACCATGATCACCTTTCACTGAAACAAGCATACATAAGATAACCACCAGTGTTAACAACCGTATGCTTGGAAGAGATAATTTTTCAAGTACTGAACATAATTCTGTATTTTTTATTTATCGGGGAAGTGAAAAATTTTCAACAGTCTCAATTTTCTCCTCATAAAGACTATTATTACTGATACCAACCACTGACAAGCATCTTGCTCAGTCATCATAGTCAATAAAGGCAACATACTTCGGCAGACGGTAGGGTAAACGCAGCAACATGGGTTTCCTTGTGGTCGCACTCATCACATCATGTAATTATCATCTTTAAAAGAGCTTTCATTTTTAAATATATTTTAACTCCCCAATAAATTCTCATTATATATATATATATATATATATATATATATATATATATATATATATATATATATATATACGTGGGCACATGGATGTTTGAAAAGCATTTAACCACAAGACAATGTGGTGGCACGTGAACCGGTCACTGTACTTGGTCGCATATGAAATCGAGCGTCGATTGATTCGGGTCAACGGAATCACTGGGCTTAACTTTTTGAAAGATATTGATACTACCAATTATCCATACTGGTAAGTGCCTTCATCAAGCAAGAATAAATAGGTGAAACTAAAACGATAGGAAAATCAGTTGTAAACCGAATATTAGATTGACTTCGACTCCGCATTTTATTCAACCCAACAATCCATGTGTTTCAACTATCCAAATGGGAAACCTGCGTACATGTTCTCGGCTCGCAACTTCAATCGCTCCAGCCCGCAAGGACAAACCAGAAGACGACAACTCAGCACGCCAAAACGAACGTGTTTACAGGAATTACAACGTGGTATTCACAGTGAGAATCGAACGTTTGTGAACTCGGGCGTCCAGTTAGGTTCAAGCCTTGTTGGACCGATGAGGTTGGTAAAAACGTCCACCGGATTGGTTATTGATCCGCTGACCCGATTTGCGTCGGACTGCAGACGACTGCTCAATTGGCAAAAGGGGGTTACGTCTTGTGTGATCTGATAAAGTACTGATTATACAATCAGGCTTGGCCTGCTCGAGCTAATTGATGGCTTGCGTGAAATAAGTTTTTTGTCGTTTCCAACTTCCCAATACCATGTAGTGCTCATGTTGGGAGTCAACTTAATATGCTCCACTTGGCTGCCTAAGTGCTACGAACTGTGACCCTTATAATTAAACTCGCAAATGCAAGGAAACCTGCTTATCACGAGAAATTTCTTGAAAAGAGATAAAATGTTATTGATCGGAACTTAAACCATGAAAATAATGTATGCAAGACCGTCAAGTCCCCTCCTCCACCCCAATACTGAGCCAATGATTTCGATACGACTAGTATTTTCGGCAAAACTTGTTTTCCGAGTTATTCTATTTTCGACCTTAGATAATGGAAAATTCACCTGAAATTTGTTACATCCCACAGTGCAACACCATGAGACGGATTCGAACCAGTGGCCCTTTGCCTCTCAGACAAATGCTTATCAACTGAGCTATCGAAGTACGGTTATTCGAGTATGGAAAAAGCAGACAGTTTGATTCTTAAAATGCAAGTGGATTTTCAATTATCTAAGATCTAGGTTCCTCGTGCCAATTATACATCCTACAAACCCCACATTCTCACGGAAATTCGAATTTAACATTTTCTCGCCGGAGACAAGATGGCGTCCTTCTCTTATTGGTTAATTCCTCTACTTTCAGAATTGACAAAGTCGGTTGTGATTTAAACTATTTAAATAACAGAGCCCGATGTTTATCGAATCTCTTCCGCCTGTCTTATTATGCCGCAATACACGCTCGGCCGCGGAATATGTTTTGCCTCAAGCTACTGGAAGGTCCTGCTAGATTCGTGGTGCCTAACGGTTGTATGACTGCTGGTTAGGTGGTCCAACCGTATCCAATCTGTGTTCGGCATTCATCGCGTGCCATCTGCTTTAAACGTTTCGTACATCGGCAGTTTGTTCCCTCATGGAAGACAACAATCACGAATTCGGATATCCCTGCATGCTGGGTGCTCCAATGCTACCGGAACGACAACTCCACGCAACTAGATAACGGAATGCATGGTCCAAATCAGCAACCATTTAGCAAAGTGTTTCAAGTTATCCGTCGACCTAGAAGCAGTCTGAGCATGAACTTCTTAGAAAGGCCTCGAAGACTATAGATAACTTGATCCATGCCAGATAGAATCGTAAACGCGCTTAACTGCCAGATATATCAGTAAAGCGACAATGAATACGAACCTTCGAGGAGGTTGGGGCAGGATTCGAAGGGTTACTGGAAACGTCAAGCGTTGTAGGCCAAGGTATAGACTGTTTGGGGGGATTTTCAGTGGCCCATTTTGGCAACGGTTTTTTAATCGAACCTTCTTGTGAACCTGTGTTGTCCTGCGATGCCAGTGGACTAAACTTGGCGGCTTTAGATGCATATATTGAACTTGACTGTTGCACGGGAGAAACCGTAAGTGATTGAAACGGCAGTTTAATCAGCACAGATGAATGCACCAGAGCACAACAAGGACCGGATCCGCTGTAATATTGCCATGAACGGAACAAAAAGTTACTCAAAAAAGTGGTGAGACGTGATGGTTTTCGTGATGCATTATCATCGAGTGGACTGAAGAAAAAGATATCAGATTACGACCAGGACAAAATATGCTATAAGCGCTGAAAATCCTAACGGTTTTAATTAGGATACTATCGCATTCCGAAGAAAACAATTCTACGGTAATCCTCTTATCGCTGTATTTCATATATGGTGAGAAGTCCGTAATTCAACTAACTATAGTCTCGCTGGCACCAAATCTTCCAAAAGGATGTCCCACATAAATCTCTTTCCCATGATCTAATGTCATGGCTAGTGAGTGGAAGTAAATCTAGAGCTCACGATGATCTTTTACTACTGCTTATCGTGATAGGTTTCATAAAACAGTCACTTAAAACCTTACTGTTTGAAAATTGTAACCCAAATGGTTACCGAAGTTGTTCCATATTTCAGCAAGAACGGTTGTGCGAGGTGGATTCAGGAAATCACTATTTGAATCAAAGTTGGCAGGTGATGCGCCGGTGAGCAAAAGTAAAAGTGGTAATTTTGATACTTGGATAGCATCCTGAACAGCACCACGGAAATTTCTGGGACGCCTAACAAGGGCAAAGTCCAAGCGTATACAAAGAACAAATGATAACAAAAAAATAATATATCCGGCAGACAACAGTTACAGCTGATACTCTGTCGCGTGATTGAAAAGGGAGGAGTGTTCAGTTCAATTCATTCAACCATCAACCTCGCAATTCTGTGCTCTGGTTTTGGTTGGAACCTCGCGGCATTGTCCAGTCAACGGAAAAAATCGAGGGATAAAGCGAGAAAAATCGAAAAGAGAGTATAACCCGGAAACCACGAAGACGAAGGAAGAGCGTGAATGCAGCTACGACACTGAGCGCGACACCTAGCAGTGCCACTCAACTTTTCCAACCACCTGGCAGGTGGGTCTGTGGACCCCAAGTCGGAAGTCTAACACGGCCTACTTGACCAAGTCCACTGGTCAAGCCTTCATAGCTTTTCGCCATATCATGGACTGATCACCTCCACCCACCTCCCAACGACTACCTCCCTCGGAGAACGGCGTACACCGAGGAAAGAGGATCAAGTTTAGCAGTGCATGCTCAGCTCTCGTACCCAAAGCGATAAAAACGTCATTCTAACCACCAGTACTAGATAACGGGTCACCCAACACGCAAAGAGTGAAGCAAGAGACTGCGGTTGTAGCTGGGGTGCGAAGAGTGATCACAGAAGTGGGGTCTTGTACGCGCGTTCCGTTAACATAGCATACATCTACTTTGAGAGATTCAAGGGTTCCACCGAGGGCATCCTGTGGCCCCATTTGACATAGTGGGCGGACGTTAAAGGCAGCCAGGCCAAGCGAACATGTAGACTTCAGAATTGCATTTGATTCAATTTGATCCCACTCCCGAAATACTGCTTTCTTTAAAGCCGAAATAACTCCTGGTGTTTTGCATCGACTTTAAATTAGAGTAGAGAAGCTGGTAAGGCCCTTTACAGGAAAGATGCTGGAGGTTTCTGGGCGAATCATACTTTACGGCTGCCCATACCGCAGAAGAGGTTCCTCTTTGGGAACTCAAACCCGGGCCTTTGACTCAAACGTCTGGCCCACAAGGCAGTGGTGTTGATCCAGCACGGGCGTGTGACCGAAGAACCTGTGAAGGAACTTCTGATCCGCCTCGTGAGAACTGATTCTTGTAAGCATTCTCCCCTGTCATCGCTGATGCTTTGTTATCGATCAGCCTTTCGGATTCAGTTCTCCGCCTCATGCATGCGATGGAGTAAGCGGAACGTGGACAGGGTAACATCCTTTGGACTGGAGGCTGTCCAGCTTAGGCGGGCGACAGCTGCCCGAGGCTACAGAAAAATCAGGTACACTATACCCACGTCCATCTAGTGGAGGTTCCTTGACTGGTAAACTGTTTCTTCCCGTGTTTATTCGCTGCAGTGTCCTCTCTAGGGGCTTACTGGCTAGAATTAGGTGTTACTCAAGATCTGGTTCAGAGATTGAACTTCGTCGGGCCTCCACATACTGAACTGTCAGGTATCACCGCATCTTCGGCTTACGAAAGCCATCCCGCGTAGCTTGTTGGGTCGCGGAAGCCCAAAAGCCATCAAACTGCGCCAAGGTGCAGTCTTGTCGTGATGGAGTGAAGATTGCAAGAACTAACGACAAAATCCGAACAGACCTGAACACTGTTCCGGATTTCTCTCCATTCTTCGGGTTTAGAAAATTACTCGTCGTGGAATAATCCGAAGTGGATCATGAGCAATCCCCTTGATTTGGGGTAAGCTATTCGAGGAACCTTGTAAACTCTGAACATACGGCCATTTCAGAAAAAATCTTAAACGGCAATGACGTAAACATCCCTCATAGAATATTCCACACTGTAGTTGTCACGGTAAACAAAACTAACACGCCGTAGCTTCGGCAACAAGACACAGAGCGGACGACCTCACATGGCTCAATACACACAAGGGTCAGCCGGTTTGAATGATATGTGCAAAAATGCCTCCTTTTGTTGGGGTCGGAATTGTTCAATCAAATCATTGTAAGACTATTATCAACGGTAAGGCTAACATATTACTTTGGTGACTGTATGAATTAGTGTTTACAAGCAGAATATCAGTGACAACGGTAGAACGAAGAAACTCGAGCTGGATCTATCCTCAGGAAACGATACGGAACTTGTCAGGGCATTGAACAGAGTCATTCAAAGCACGCTGAAATACACAGCAGGTAAATTCGACCTACTGCAATAATCAGAGGTATCAATAAATCGTACCACACAAAACAGACAGAACAAAGTGGGTATGATACAAGCAAAGTGAGTGAACATGGCAAAAGGGTATTATTTTTAAGCTTCGATTGTACTGAATATTTAGCTGTTCTTCCAACCGTATTATTTAAGCCAATACGGCAGTATATGAAACAAACAGAAACAGATTTCTAAAATCTGTTTTAGGCAAATCAAACAGTTTACTGTTACAGTCTACATGGAAAATCTATTCAATGAAAGTGCTCGCTGGTTTAAAAAGTACCAATAGCATCTCTCATATATGACTTATGAAATAAAATCCTATTGCTGATCAATCACAAAACAGTTGCATTAAAACACCTGGAAATGGGAAAAAATGTCGAAGTTCACCTGTTCCTCAACAAATTCAATATATACGAAAAATCCCGGTTCAGGTCCGTCGGCAGCTAAGGACATCATTAACATAGGTGATGTCAGCACGAAGTTGGAGAACTGAACTTACCGGATGTCTGTAGCACCGTCGAATTCCTTATCAAACATTACTTCCAACCGACCCGTTCCATCTGGAAGTCATAAAATATGAGCACAAATGATCATCAATACGACCCATTAGATGAGTATAAAATTATAGTGAATAAATTACAAGCAACCAAATCGCATGCGGAACCCGAAAGACTGCAAACTAAATGATACATCAAAAGCACGGAAATTACCTAACCTAACACTGTGGAATGCATGAAACCTATTACAATAAGGACTTGGCAATCTAATGGCCAACGAGTGTCAATGAGCTGGATGACTATGTGAACCCCCACGTAATTGAATGACGGCAACGAGAACAGTTGTGGTACACGAAAGATCGGTTATGGCGTTCACTGGATATTGTGGGAAAAAACGGACCGAAGATGAACGAAAGGTGCAGTGTGACAATCAAAACGCATCTCTGAGAAACCGTGTAAAAATAGTGCGTGGACTTCGTTGATCAACTGAGCTCACTCTAAAACAGACTCCTGTCTGTCTGCAGCTACTCATCGCGGATTACACGTCTTTTCATTTATCAAAGGCTGCCGATAGCATACGAAGAACCAACCGACACCGGATGAACCCTCAAACGCAGTGAAATGCAAAAAAATGCATTGACTGATATTTCGGTAATAACCATAACCTTGATCTAAGTTGTATTGATTCCGGTTGATTAGAGCACAAACGAACATAGACTTATGTGCAAATGGATTCGAATGATGGGTTTTGACTACTAATATGATTTGATCCCGCAGAACAAACTTTATTTTTTGTTTCATGCCTCGCGAGGGGAAAGACCCCACAAACACAAAGATTGACTGCAATAATGGAGAAAACCCAGGATATGGACTCGAATACATGGATTGCTTAACCACGTAAGTTCGCATGTCAACTTAGAGCGAGAGAAACCCAAGTTCTTCACTAGGACAGCTGACTGCCGATCGAATTTCAACGAGTAGTGTACATGGATATGCAGCCCGACAAATGTTTTTTGTATACAAGGACAGGGCAAAACGAGTGACTATGAACAAAACCGCCATGATGTCGGGCCGTAATTTACTTACAACTATTTATTGTGTGAAAGTTACAAGTCTAGCAAAGTACAAAGCTCATTTCTCTGTTGGGAGCTTCAGAAAGATCAACAGATTTTACAACTGCGATTCGCATACTAATCACAAGATTTCGTACAGATAAATGTGGAAGTCATCATCCGACCGCAACCATATCACTGTGAAAAACATCGTAAGGTAACATCACATTTCCAAGCATCAAAGATTCATTCAATAAACAGAGAACCCCAAGTCGACGATTGTACATGTGCAATGCGCGCACCCCAAGGATTAGAATATCAAACCGATCTGGATTCCAGAACAATTTTTACGGTTGTTCCCGTCGTCACTCGGTCTTGTCGTATAACTGATCAGTCTCATCGGACCGATTCTCAGGCGTGCACAATGAATATCAGTCAATCAGTACACTAAGTTTGTAACCTGTTTAATTGAACTCGCATAACTAACCTCATAAAAGGAACGCTTCCGGATTGAGCAGTGGTACAATGGTAATCCGATATGTACTTCTGATGCGGTAAACTGCGAGAGTTAAATTCAGCAGATTTCGAGCTGAATGCACTTACTGGTTGGAAAACTATGCGACAAGAATGAGAAAGATATGACAAGACTCAGTAACGGTGCTTGTGTAGAAACAGCCGAGGACGAGTTCGCGCTTACGGCGATCTTTCACTCGAGTTCACTACAAAAAAATTGGTGTTCGTCAATTTTGTAATTGAATTGATTCTTGAGATAGTCCTATCCTCGTGTGAGAATAGCGGCATCGATCTTTGCTCAAGCACTAAACTGTCTGATTTGGAATACGCGGACGATATTTCTCTTTTGAGTGAAGATCCAAGTAAGTTGCAAGCTCTCTTAGATAGCCTAAACAACAGTGTAGCAATGGTTGAGATGCGTCTTTAACCTTCAAAGTGTAAAATGCTGTTGCAGGACTGGATTGGCTTAACAATAACCTTGTGTTGGAAGGGGAAGCTGTGGCTGAAGTGGGTAAATTTTGTTACCTGAGTAGTTCCATCTCACCAGGTGGACAGATATCTGATGAAGTGTCATCACGTATGCAGAGGGCGCGTTTGGCCTTTGCAAACCTCCGTCATCTGTGGCGTCGGCGTAATATCCGATTGTCTATTAAGGGTAGAGTGTACAGTACGGCGGTTAGGTCCGTTCTTTTATACTGTTCAGAACCATGGCCGCTGAGAGTAGAAGATAGACGAAGACTGTCGGTGTTTGGGCAACGATGTCTTCGCAGCATTGCCCGAGTATGGTGGGAACACCGTATCAGCAATGCTAAGGTTAGACGTAGGGTGTTGGGAACCAGAGGTCAGTCTTTGGATCAAGTACTAAATCTAAACAAGTTAAGGTGGTTGAGAAATCTGTTACGTATGTTCACCGATAGGCTTCCTCGGTGTACGCTGTTCCCTGAGGCAGGTAGTGGTTGGAAGGTAGGTCGAGGTGGTTAGTGCACGACAAGGCAAAAAGGTACGGGAAACTTGGCTAGTGGACTTGGTCAAGTGGGACGTGTTAGACTTCCAGGTTGGGGCTCGCGCGACCCACCTATCAAGCGGTTGGAGACATTGGGTGATATGGCTAGGTGTGGCGGCCAGTGGTGTAGTTGCATTCGGACTCGTTCTCTGTCCTCTTGATTTCCGCCTACTACCTTGATTTCTTTTGGATTTTCTTCCGTTTACTGGACGATGCTAGAAGGTGGCAATCGAAACCAGAGCACAGAAACTGAAACTGAGTAAGGGTTTCAAAGGCTGAGTAACAGAGAGGAAGCAAGATGATTATTGGTTGAATTACCTGAGGGGATCCCGATCACAGTACCGAACAAACCAAGTGGGACAGTTTGTCCGTTCTTGCAAAACACAACACGATCCATCAACTCGAACGATTTAAGTGAAATGGAATGAAAATCGATCATTTCACCATTTGTTAATAAGATCTGTCCGGAGGGATACAAATGGCGTGTTGCACTGATGGGCTAGATCAATGGACAGAGAAATATAAGGAGGGATAGAGTTAAAAAAAACGATAGAATCAGGAACGCACAAAAATAAACTGCATGGGAACAACAAAACTAGCAGACAAAATCTGTTCATTCGATGAAGTTTGCCAGGCAGTTAATATTTGCACCTTTGATCCTTCGAGGTGCGAGTTAACTGTGTTTATTGGGCTATGTATAACACTCGGAAGAAACACTGTACGCCATTGGCTGCTGTTCACAATTTGGGAGTAGAACGATGTTCACGAATAAGAAAGAGCACAGTCTTGAGAGAGAGAGAAGCTTTTATTGCAAACTTGACAATCAAGAACGGAAAGGAAAAACCTTGAAAAAATGAAAGAAGTTGGTATGTAACGAAGAAACCTCTCTAAAAGCAGGACACCATCTCAGAAACAATTTCGAAAAGACACTTAGTGAGAACTTACGTTCTCCAAGAATTGAACTGTTTCCATAAGCTCATGATGACGGAGCTTTACCTACACTTCCGTAGAAAGTAACTAATACTCCGCCTTGTCAGCTTCCTGTCAGGTGTGCTTAATGTCTAGATATCGATTAGACTTTGCTTTTAGTTTAATTACTAAGTAATGAAAACAGCACTAAGTCTCTTAGGAGTGGTCAACCTAATCACTTTCATACACAACGAAACCGACCAGGTGTTTCCCAGCTCTGTGGCACC
Organism: Fasciola hepatica; assembly: GCA_948099385.1. Lineage (NCBI taxonomy): Eukaryota > Metazoa > Platyhelminthes > Trematoda > Plagiorchiida > Fasciolidae > Fasciola > Fasciola hepatica. Next base: position 37,350,158 of record CANUEZ040000043.1, read on the forward strand.
CAGTCAGAACCAAAGACAAATAAACCGTCCGTCGAATTCAAACTGCAGACTGAGTGGACTTACCATGAAAAGACTGATGGGAGTACAGGAAACTGTAGGCAACAGTGACCATTTGACCCGATCCAACGGGGAAAATCGCTGATTTCCTGTAGCTTTTTCTTCATCTTCACTCAGTTTCATGTTCATTTCGGTCGTAGAAAAAGGGAATAAGAGATCACGCAGTTTCTTCACATGATCATTATCCACATACTTCCCGGAGCTTGAGACCAAAGGCGCTGTTCGACACCCAGATTTCTCCAAAAATTCGACGACTGCATCCAGTTCGTCTCTGTGGCCGAGCGAAACCGATTTAACGATATGGTAAACGGATGTTGTATTCATCGGATGAGCAACAAGAAGGATAAAATAACCCCGATAAAAAACTGATCCGCGCTTAATAGAAATGTCGCACAGCTGTTGCGCCTCAGTAATTGAAACTCAGTTGAACAGCTACACACTGCCCTTTGCCTTGTTTCACCGGCCCAAATAGACCTTACTTTGCTGTGGCTGGCTCCCTGGACAGCACAAGTCGGCGTTATGGTGACATGAACATGAACTTTCACGGGTTCTGGCACAAGTAACGGCCCCAGCGTCATTCGGCTGTTTTTCGAAGGCGCACCTCTAGCCTTTGCACAACCACGTGTGAGTCGCACGGCTGCACCGTTCTGATGCATCGCTGCCGGTGTCCTCCAGGTGCTGTGTTCGCCATTCTAATAAATTTAATCGAAACCAGGTGTGAGCGTATGGTCCAACACATCGATCGATGAACGGTTTATTCTCACCGGCAGACGGTGCGCCAGCAGCGGCCCCTACCGAGCCCACGGAACCACGATCGGCAGAACAGCCGATCGATGGTGTGAATCGATACGCGAGACGAATCGTGTCAGCAACATTTAAGCTTCAAGCCGTGGTCCGCCACAGCAGTCGGACCAATGGGCTGTGCGCAACGTGGGCACATGTGACAGCAACCCAATATATTCGTTGCTTTTCGCTAAAACGAAATGGTTCTGAGGCAGATCTGAGTCCTCACCAGAGTTAGTGGGACGGGGGGTCCATGCTGCCCTGTTAATTCGACAGATTTGCTTCACAGTCGTCGGAATGTAGTGAATCACGTCCGCTCATTCAAGGGTAGATGTCTTGGTATGATGAACACCGTCTCACCGAGGTTTCCGGACCTCGGTTGGCTTCAACCTGGTTTAACCCGCTTGTCAAGTGGTTTGCCGGGCTGTGGCCGCTGGGGCATGCTTCAGCCTCGTGGAGTCACAGGTGAGAGCTGGGTACCTGATGAAGACCGAAGAGATGGAAGATACCCCAAGGGTACGCAGCCTACCAACTCGGAGGTGCTACTCCTATCAAACACCTCATACACCCAAGAAAACCTTAGTTGAAAGGCATCCGCGGTATGCATTCATGGAACACAGTAATTCACTAAGAGCAGGATATCTTCTCGAAGGCTTATTGAACCCCGCAAAGTATACAATTTCTTTGTTTCTAACTGCTTTATTATGACGAAGTGCTCGATAGAGGGGCGAATAATGAGAATATACTCTGTCGTACTAAACGCACTTTACTAGCACGTTACTTAATTTTGGTTAATCACGTATTCCAGCTTATAACTTTCATGCGAGCAAAAGAATATTTCAATTAAGCAGCTGCAGTTCTTTACATCATAAGCAGTAGGTCGGTTACTTTGGTATCCCTATTATCGAGGAATCTCTAACCGGTGCATTTTCAGTTTAAAAAAATATGCATGCGGTCATCAGCGGCATGGTTCCAAGCAAAACATGAGTCAGATAATAAATTTAGAGAATATAAAAAAACAGTATAACAAGCGTTGGAACACCAGTTTTCGCAACACAATCGCCAATGACTATGAATTTCAGTCATAGTGTACAACGATTCTAACCAAAGGTGCGTGTATTTCCAGCTTCGAGTCATGCAGGTTTGAGGGACCGACAGAAGCACGTCTCGAGGTCAACGTTTCAACTGGCCCTTGCAACAACCTGACTTGACCTCCATGCCATTTTACAACCAACTCCTGAGTATGCCAGAAGGCGACGAGAGGTCGATGGAGGTGCATGCGCAACATTTGGTGTGACCAACGAAGCCAGCAGAACGACAATGGAATACCTAATGAGTACGTGACACGTCATGCTCTGAAAACGCGCATACGAGCTGTGGCATTGCTTATTCGATGTTATCACCGAACTTGGGTGATACTCCGCAAACAACGGTGATCCAAGACAGATAGCCAACCAACACTGGTCGTTCGAACAGACCAAGTCTCACAAGCGTAAAAAGCACGCTGCGTGCAACGGCGTTGTACATCCCATCTTCCAACGAGAGAAATATCTCCCCGTCTCCGTGGATGAAAATTACAGTCCGCTGCCTATACTATTCGATTGTCGTCTACCTTTCCAATCTTTCCATCAACACCCATAGAAAACTGCTAAGTAAACAAACTTATCGACAATCCCAGAGGGACGTCCTGTTAACGGAGTCGAACTGTCCAAATGTCCAAAAATACGGCAGTGATCGTTCTGTGTAGCGGAGCTCAAGTGTTTGGTCGATGGTGAAAAATTGGTCAGCATACCAGCGGTTCCAACGAAAACCTACCCATACCCTGTGTATCAATTCGAACAAACATTAGTAATGCACTAGGTGATGCGGTTTTCATTATCATTCGTCAGAAATAACCTCCATCGGAAACAAAGAGAAAAGGAGTGCAACAGAATCACAAGTGATAACAACATGTGGTGTGTGAACACAAGAGCGCTGCTGGTTGCGACACATCCAATGGCTGCGAACACTGAGTAGGTGGATCTCTTGAACAACATCCCGCAAGCTAACTACTGCCTACATCTGAACTGATTAATACATTGACTTCAAACGGTGCAGTATAATGTTTTATGAAGATTATTGTAAGTAAACCTTACACGCTCACAATTTTGCTCTTCTGAGCTCTCGATTCCCACAGTTACGGACTTGAGCAATTTCAGTAAGTACAGTATTCCAGGTTGACCCAAGTACTAGTCTTCGATCAGCAGCCGTCATGCTCCTGAGTCAAACAGCGCTGGCCTAACTGCTACAGCATATACTTGACCCTTAATCGGATGTCACAAAGATGATACAGATGACTGGAAATGAAGATACCATCAACAATTTCCCGACAGAGCTTAAAACTAGCCGGATTTTGACACGAAAACTGCTCGAAAGCGTTAGATAGTCAGGAAAATTAATGACAGCAGGCAGTTCGCTACGATGCTAACCAAGTTAATTTATTTATGGTCCACACGATAGGACCTGTCATTTATTTATGAATCAACATGAAAACCGATTCACACCAGTTTTTCCGGACTTTATCAGTTACCTCCAACCAACCGAAGTTTGATTTCGTTTTTTCGAAGAACAAACGGATACAACTAATTCGATCTAGCAACTTTGTTCCGTTTAAGCTGGCCTATTAAATGAGGAATATCCGTCTCCAATGGAGGACTGGTATCTGTGTTTATAACTGAGTCAACTGTCCTATTCAGCACGTCTACGGTAGACGCAGGCCAGTCAATCTTTCTCTGAAGTGCTCAGTGCAACGATCAAGGCAGCGCTTTACCTTTCCTGATTAACTCGCCTGAACGCTGATTCCGTGGCCCACCATTCCAAATCAGACGTAAAATATTGCGGCACCAATCTGAACGCAGAAGTCAAGAGCATTAGGTTTTACGATGTATTACAGAGCATTTCACTGCATCTTTACTAATGCACACCGCATACTACAGCTGTCCTACAGTTATCTGACAAAGGTAATGATTTTGAAAAACCCAAATAGGTATGTGAACTGTAAGGATAGTCATATTTATTACATCGCAAAGATCATTGCTTTCTCTATGACTTCCCTGGTCAAAATACCTTTGAGGATAGAACCAGTACCTTTCCACGCCCAGTGCAACTGCATTTACCAGTTCAAGCGTGGGTGCTCAGCCGCCTACACTGGAGGAATGATGGCAACTGCGTAGCTAAATGGCTGAACATATTCGGATTTGGCTGCAGACAGCAATGAGAAAACAAACCAAATCGGGGACGTCATCGAGCGACAGGATATTCAAATCATCGATTATGTAGCAGATGTGGGAGATGAAGCATTGCGGTAAACTGAGCCGTCATTACCGCCATTTGGGTCACGAACGACCGAAAATCCTTATGATACGCAGAGGTATTAGCAATTAGTCATGAACATAGACAATTTTGCAAACAGTGAAGATGGGTAACTATATTAGCCCTGCCTTGGTAAAGTGTAATTATTAGCTGCTCCATGTTTGATAATCCTAGCTGAATGACCCTTGCTGTCTGTTTGCCTTTGGTCTTATGACAACACCTAACACGTCGTTTAAAAAGGATCTCCTTGACTGAAGTGTGTACTATTAAAAATGCATTCAAAGGCTACTGAATACATTATGCAACCTAATATTCTTGACTTGTGCTCGAAAAATATTGTGCTGTAGTTGATAGTCACAGAATTTCTCATATATTTACACTCCACCGCTCACTGCAGTTCGTGGCCGGATAAAAAGGAAATTTCTGGTAAAAGATGACATTTGCAAAGACATCTGACTCTTCTATTCAAGGACATTTCTAGTTTCCAAACAGTGAAGTACAATCAGCAAGACAAAAAACTGAACTTCGATCATCAGACATGAGTGCAACGGGAAGGCTAGACCTCCTATCCACTAATATGGAGTCTAAAACCTTACTCTGTGGCTCATTACTCGACAAGAAAATCTACTACCTCGAATAGACATTGTGGCGGAAAACAGATGAGACGGTAAGACATGAAAATGTAAGATGCTTACTTCACAGCCATTTCTTTCAACTAGTGACGTTGAATGGAAGGCGTTTAAGTCACCTCAAGTAGTCAGTTCACCATTTATTTTGTTCGTACTATGCGGTCCGATGAAGTGGCGTTTACTTGTTTGACAATTGTTATTCGTGCACTAAGGTTCCCAATTAAAAATACTTGGGATATGATGAGACAGACGACACAAAACCCATCCAGATGAAGATGAAAACACGAAAGCAAATCGATACCGAAACAATATCGTCTATACTCTATGTTTACGCTCGCATATAGTACACCAAATGCTATTAGGTCTACCCTGTTTTTTTCTGGTTTTCTGTGAATACTTCTGAATTACAGCACCTGGGGTGACCAACTTTGACAAGCCGATATGTCAATTCATTACCATATCAAATATGCACACAAATTTCAAGCGTGGAACAGATAAATCGATTTATCCCGGAAAATGTTCCCGAGAGGGTGTGAAGTGCAATTAAACCCATCCCTGAACGAGTCGCAGAAAAGACTCTTGCGCGGTTCTTCGAACCAACTTACGAATGACTCGAAGGTGCAACTGAATGTAAGCAATCTGCACCAAATCTACAGCACAGATATACGAGATCAGTGATTTTTATGACTGATCGTCATTTTCGAAATCGAGAGGAATAGTCAACAAATCACATCTTGGGAAAACTGAATGGAATAATGTGATTTTACTAAGGAGAAAAAGTAGTGTAATCATGCACTTCTGGCACGACTTCACGAGATTTCAGCAGTCGAGCCTTTGTTGGTGTTTTTTGACGATCTGGAGTGCAGTTTCTGAAGATGGGAAATCTCGGTTAGTAGTTTCAGAAGGGGAGCAGACCACTGACTTACACATTAGAATATTGAATTACTTTTGCTTATAATGATACCGGAAAATCATCTGAGTACAATGATATTTGAATTGGACAACACCGCGATATCTATAGCCAACCCCATCAGGTCCCGAATATTGTACCGGAACATCAAGTCCGCGGTCAGGCCTGCCCACAGCCCAGACTTGAATACGATTGGAAATGTCTGGGGCCTGATAGCGAGGGGAATCTGTGCGAATGGAAGAGTCTTCGGATATTTACACGAGCTGATGTCCGCCGTCCTAGATGAATGAGATGGCACATAGCTTGAAACCATCAGGAATATAATAGGAGGCATGCCTGCACCTTGCGCTTCAGTAATCATCAACAAATGTTACTGGGTTTCGCAACCAGTTACTTGTTCATGGTTTAATAGCATTTCACACCCTCTCGGGAACATTTTCCGGGATAAATCGATTTATCTGTTCCACGCTTGAAATTTGTGTGCATATTTGATATGGTAATGAATTGACATATCAGCCTGCCAAATAGGTCATCCCAAGTGCTTTAGTTCAAACGTAGTCGCAGAAAATCAGTGTAGGCTTAGGAGCTTTTTGTGCTTTGAATAGAGTGTAGAGCGTGTATTGATTTTTACGCCTCGGTCCGGGCGTTTTGCCGATTTGAATTTTTTCTCAAACCCGCTATACCGTCCACTCGCGTTTGCTTAGTATGCCTATCGATCCGCACTCAGCTGGCTCTACTGACGCACGCACGCACGCACACGCACGTACGGTCCTTTCGTGCACTGGTTTGATCGTTCACATCTCGAATACACGCGTTTGTAGTCACACCGCGTCAGCCTTTTCACTGCAAGAAAAAAACAAAGCTGGAATGACACACGCAGCAGTAGATGACTCCGATATCCCCATCTAATAAACGACAATCTATTCGATGTGCATACCTCATACAAGTAACACTCACCGTGCCACGTTAGCCAGAACAGGGCCGCTGGAGTGAGGATAACGAGAGTCCTGAATTACAATGTCCCATATCCGCGGGTAGCGCTTGTGGTATTCGTTGAGAAGTGCTACTGTTCGCGCAGAAAAAAGCCACTTAGCACGAACAGAGCAATGACGCGACCAACCAAGCACCTGATGAGGAAGGTGTAAATGTGAGTTTGGTCACCTGCAAGTAACAAGACTGCTTAAACGCGTGGGAGATCGTAGTCTACCAGCATATTTCTCCCTTTTGTTGTTATTATTACCTACTAAAAACCAGCTAGTGGCTTAAGGACATCTGAAAACCAAATTACTGAACCATTTTCCACTTCATATCATACAACAATTCGACTATGTCTATGAAGGATACAATTCTGTAAACTTAGGGCCGACACCAATTATTCGAGTTTAAATGAGACTATCTGCTTCGAACTGACAAGCGAAACAGACCAGCTAACGTCTGTTGCCTTCTAAGGAGCCTACTCGATAAGTTCCAATCTCTTTATGAATAAAGCAGAAAAACAGAATGACGGAGAACGTTTAGCAACTCATGTAGATGATCAACTTGGCTTTGTGAGATCTCTGCATTCAGCTTCACGACTGAACATGCCAAGTGACAATGACAGATTGTCGTGTACCGCCTTTATTTAGTCTGGTGTCAGGTTGGATTCTGTTCCCGAAGTTTGTGTTCGTGTTTTCTTAATTCACTCATTTTGTTTGGAATTTAAAAAGATGAGAACCAGAATAGAACTTCGTTATGCAGAAAAATGCTCAAAGTGACGATCAAAATCTGGAACAAGTCTCTCAAATTCTACTCATAAATATGAGTAGGGTAACTATAAGTACAAGGACCTAGAGTATTGCTGGGAAGCAGTAACCCTGTTTCTGAGACGAAGTGGTCCAACGCGTTAGGCATCAGCATAATGAACCGGGCGACAGCACTCCGCCCTAGTACGAAACTGTACCATTGGCAGTGCGATTGAATCCCATCCTCTGAACCGCCGGCTGTGTACGTTTGTTATTAGACCCCTGACGGATTACGAAGTCAAAGCAGCTCTTTCACTGCGAACGCAGGGAACGATCCGTTAACAAACAGACACCATAAAAGGCGGGAAACACTATGAGGAAACTTTATACTAGCAGAAATGTAATATCCGTTGCACATCGATGTTCATTCAAGCAACTGATCATCCTACAAACCATTCCAAGATTAATTAGGATACGTTCCAGAGGCCAAAAATAGGGAAAAGGTCAACTAGAAATGTCCACTTTAATTTCAGCATTCACCTGATCTCGTGTTTTATTTCGACGTAGGTTGAGCCCGATATTCCAAACCTCTTGATGTTGGTTACGATTACGGGTGGAATCCTCATCCGGTTTCGGGCTTTCGGTATGGTAGTTATGACACTTTGACCAGTCTTCTTTATTCGACGCAGACAAAGTGACCAGAAATGTTCCAGTTAAACGGGCCACGGCTACGTGTGGCAGTCCAAGTTGATCGGCGATCGACGTCGTAGGTAAAATACAGGAGAAACCAATGTCCTGTTGACAAACGAATTTTTTTGATTGAGATCAAGACGACTGCAATCAGTCAGTCAATGAAAGACGATAAAGGAACACAATCGCGAAGAGATCTATAACCATATACTAGAGAATAAAAATAGATAAATCAGGATTCCGATAAGGCAGTTCAGCGTATTTCATTCTACACAGCGATTCTAATGAACTTAGATCCGGCCGGCGTGGCGCCGACCACCACTTCGAGGCTGAACACCAACTGTAAAACAAATATCTACAGAACTGCCACTTTGTTCATTCTGAAGTTTTTTTATTATATGCTCGCGCACGACTGCAGTAGAATGGGTATCCATAGCTCCGAAGGCACACTGAAATATTGAGGATAACCGGCAACGGAAACCTGGGGTGGAGAATCCCAGCTCTCAACAGGTCAGGTGTGGTAACGAGTTGGACGACAGTAGATTACCGTCTATCACCAAGGTGGCCGACGGTGGAGGGGTTAGAACATCTGACCTTGGATATGGTATTCAAATGCTCCAAACCACTCCACCATCCCCAGTATTCGATTCAATGAGTTGCGTAGTTCATAACATTAAGTCCTGCTGATGAGAAAAAGTACCTTTCTTGTTCAACTACAACACTTGTCTGGTCGAAATCAGGTTTGCATTGAGAGTAGCTCACATGTTAGAGCAGTTTTCGTTAGCATTATTCCCAGACATTATAATACTTTATTTAACGATAAGAATGGAATTATCGTTGTTTAGGAGCAACGTGCAAGAGAATCGGCCGGCAAATTGTCGAAAGACAGTTTTCTTCGTCCAGTAGGCAGCACGATGGTTTGGCGAACAGCTAGCACATTTTCATCTATTCTGAATCAAGGACAGGATTAGAGCGAACGAAGCGGACTGAAGAACCAATCAAATAGCAACTGTCTTCTGAGCGGAATAGACCAATTGGGTTTGTCTCCAGACTAACCACTCAGAAGAGATGGCTGAAAATGACGGGTAAAACAATGTGTGCGGGCAAAGATTTAGTTATGACCACCATTCCCGTATATAAACAACCACTTTCGTACTAACAAATCGAGATGATTAGAAGATAGAAACATCTTCTCATTAGTGGCACAGCATAAAACACAACCGGCCGTGAAACAAACCGGAGAGAAATAAAACAGCATGCCTGACAGCAAACAATCGTTTTTTATCGGCTTCCAATAGTGCGGTAAACGTTGTACAGTTGACTCAACACTATGATACGTTAGTCCTTGAATGAACTGAACCTCAAAACATTACGTCGGAAGCATTCAAACTTTGTAGCGATTGGATAGGTCGGCGGTATAATGCCGTGCACAAATGCTTATGGTGTCTCGCACCATCAACTGTTTTGGCGAATTAAAATGATAGAAATCGGTAACAGAGGCTGATCCTGAAGGTGATCCACACCTTGAGATGTCACAAGGCGCTTAGCACCGATCGCCTTTCCCTAGCTGTTTACAGATGAAATAAATCTTCCTAGGAAACTTCGTGTTTTGTTCTGTACGGTTTTGAATTGTGAGCAGATACCGTCATCCTGGGGTTACAATCTTCCAGAAGGGATCGCGCATTAACTGCGTCAAACAAGGATAAAAGACTGATATCGACAGCGCCGACGCCGCTAGTGTCTGTTACACATCACAGGTTCTGCCAGCGTGTGAAAAGGCAGACTCACGAGGAGCATGCTAAGTTTCGTACTCATCGTGGATGCATCGATCAAATATTCACCTTCCGACAAATGCTCATGCACCGCCATACCTTACAAAGACCAACAACAATCGTCCTTCTAAATATTCGCGTAGATTTCAACTCTGTCGACGGGGCTGCACTATGAGACTGTTTGCGGAAAAATGGAGTACCTAAGAAGTATGTGTCGGTCCTCAAACAGTTGTATCGTCATACCTCAGATCGACTTAGGGTCTACGGGCAACTTTGACCAACCCTTGTCGTCACCGGTGGAATACAAGATTACCCAATATCTCTATTTCCCTCCAATTTTGCCATAGACGATATACAACGGAATACCTTGTTTGGACTTCAAAACAATGGAGTTGAACTCATCTCAGGGAACAGAGTTTTGGTTTGAATTACAGGAAATGATATCGTCTTGTCAGCTGATAACGCTCATAACATGCAACATGTTTTGGACCGCCAGGTGATTGAGATGCCCAGATGTGGTGAGTACTTCACCCCATCTAAGTGCAAACCGCTTTTACAAGACTGAAAGGAATCTATGCCTACATGTATCCTTTGTGTTGAGGAGCTACAAGTGGTCAGTGGTTATAAGTACCTCGGAAGCTACATTGCAGCTGGAGGTGGTGTTGGGTAGAACATATAACGAACAGCGAAGGCCAGAATAGCGTTTATGAACCTGCATCCCTTATGGTCCCGCCACGATATCCATCATTGATTGGATGGACGAGTCTATAACGCTAGTTCGCAGTTTTGCTCTATGGCTGTGAATTCTGGCCGTCCCGAGCTAAGAACGCTCAGGGACTTCCTATATTCAACCACCGATGTCTTCAAAGCATTGCTCGCGTCTGACGAGGACACTGCGTGAGCAACGAGGAGGTTCGTCGTCGTGTAGCGGGTGCGGATAGCTGCCCCTGGCAGAGGTAATCAATATATGTCGCCTTTGATGGTTCGGATAAGCACTACGGAAGCTTATCAACCGCTTACTATTTGGTGCGTTATTTGAGTTTCCTGAGTATGGGTGGAAGAAGCGACGTGACCACCAGACCATGACTTAGCATAGACGTATGAAGAAGTTGACGTCAGCATTGGTCTTAGTTGGTGTGTCCGAAATCCTTGGTTGGGGCCCAAGAGGTGAGGATTATCGTTTACTGGAAGCGCTGAGGATGTCTCAGAACCGAAGCCAGTGGCACGAATGCTGTGCGGTGTGCCTAGGAAACTCTCGGGCCCCATAAATAGTGAACAAAACTTCTTGAAGGTCACAAAAGTGCTCGCAAGGAGACAGTCAAAATAATTTTTATTCACTCTCCCCCCTCCTTGCTACTCGTTTCTGTATTTGTGATGCTAGCACCACACCTGACTCCAGGTTCGGTGTTATACAATACCAATAATATTAATAACAATAATAATAATAACAGTAATAATAATAATAATAACAATGATAATAATAATAATAATAATAATAATAATAATAATAAAAATGATAAAGTCACAGAGGACTACGCAATATTGTCAGTGTCCAATTTTACCTGAACTTGTTTTCTGAGTTTTGAAATATCAACACTGCCTCCAACGTTTGTATAAAACCGCACGGAAACAGTACTTTTTTTGGTACTTATCCCAACAACCTGAGATGAAAAAGAAAGCAAACAAAGGGCAGAAAGTGTTAAAACATGGTTTGAAATCATCATGGAAACTCTTAAAACAGCAAACGATAATCATCTTATGCAAAGGATTCAAGAGAGCTGCGCGCAAAATACGACATTAGGAATACATCTGTACGACGTACTTCACCAGTGCTTCCGTGCATTCTTAGGGCCATTGATATAACGACCTGACCTGGGCTGAACAGGGTCGATAGGCCAAACGCGTGCGGAGAATTCCATCTGAGCGTAATGTGATTGCATGAATGCAGCGGTAGTGGTTGTTCAAGGATTAGATCCAGCAGATCCACAGTAAGACCATCACACGTCCCATAGGCTGGTGTCACCCTCAAAGTAGGTACGGTTGGTCTTTTCCCGTGATCACGTGATCTCGAGGCAGAATGGAACCACGAACTACATGGTTCAGGATCGGTCAAGTGTAATTCATCCCCGTTAGCGGCCCTGGATTCTGCAAACAGGGGAACCAAACGGAACAGGTTTGTCCCATTAGATTTTTGTTTGATTGACCATCCATCCAATTTACGAGAGAACACCAACACTGGTTCAACAGGTTTGTCTTCTGTTCTGTCGTCATAAACAACAGCGTACCGCAAGGACATGTGACGTTCGCGTTCCTCCAGACGGTCATCAACCCACGATACCTCCCTGCAATTACCATTATACTTATTTGCTTCGGTTTCCTGACCACACTCATCCTCAATTTTTCGATAACGTAACGGCGCGGAGTGAGCTGAGAAAATTGGAGATATATTGAAATTTTCCAGCTCCCATCTATAAACAAGCATGGAAATTTATTGGGAAAAACTCCCTTTAGCAAAGATCAGTAGAAAAAGGAAGAAAACCGAACACAGTGAGTTCTCTCATCACTTTCATATTTACTGAATGATTTTCACTTGGAATATGGTAAACGGGTCTTCGGAAATGAAAAATGCGCCTATACATGAACATGAAAACACGTGACAGAAAGCTTTTCAAAAAATATGTAGAAATTGCCTACATTACTGGAAAAAACACCAAGAGAAACACGAGCATTCAATAAAAGGTATCCATAAAATACACATCCTCGACGAATTATCTTCGACGGCGAACTTTGAGCATAACTAGTGATAAGCAGGAACTTGTTAATGAACATGTGACAGTTATGTAAGATAAATAAGCCGACAAAATCTGATTCCTTCGTTACACTCTTCAGTGAGAGGACGCATTAAATTTGCACTGCCATGAAAGTTGAGATACGTTTGCAGATAAATGGCCTTCGGCTGAGTCGTGCTCCGAAATTCTTTAGAATGAACAGGTGACTTGACTTAAGCGGGTGAACCGATTCAAAACGACCAACGTATAAGTGTGAGTAGTAGTTAACTGATTTAAAAGAGCCGATGAACTATTTACAATCACTGTATCGCAAGACAGGCGAAGAAATCTAATGAAAATTAATAGCATACATACAACGGGTCATTACTGATGGGGCAATGATAATCAAGCATTTTTCTTCGAGGCATTCTGTAGAATTTATTGAAACCCATTCCGGCGATTTACATAACGAACCAGATAACTGACATGGCGAACAGACACTTTGGTCGGAGAGACTTACATTTCACTTCTGGTCATCAGACGCACCGGCATCACAATGGCGCTATGGGGCCACCTTACTGAAGTTGGTTTGCCCAAAATTCGCCTCGCACATTCCTCCAAAGTTCCAAAAGAAGACAGCCTGGCACGACGATTAATAACGAGAGCCATACTTTCTAGTTTGCTGGGAAGTTCGAAAATCTGTTTGAGGAAAAAATAAAGTAATAGAATAAACCTCCCGGTACATCATGAACTGAGTGACCGATGAATTATTAAGAACAGGAAACAATCAAATTATAGTGGTCACGTCAGCATTGAAAAAACTGTTACCAAGACAGTCGATAAAACTGAAAGGAAGCTTAGATTATTCACTCCTGTACGCTAAATTGAAAATAATGAAGTGGATTTCGCCACCACAGAAGAGAGATTCACGGAGGTGATCGGTGATGCAGTGTTACAATAATGTATATCATTCCGGTACTCACGTGAACGGGAATACGACGCAGTTCCGCAGTAAATGGTAGGCGATGCAGGCTGGGGAAGTCGGGACAGATAGTACGATCGGGATTATGAAGAAGCTTTTCCATTGCTTCCTTAGACTGCAATACACCATCACGGAAAAAAGAGTGTTTGATTTGGACCAGATGAGGTTTTGCGTATTCAAAATTACGTGGGTGGCAAGCAGGATAACTGAAATGACATTTGTGCTTGTTTCTTTGTCTTTCTTTTTTGGTTAGTGCGGCATTCATGGGCCGCATAGCATTTAGCAAACGTTTCTCGTCGATGAAGGGGATAAGCTAAAAACGAGTTAGAGATAAGAAAGATGAATGTATATGTAAAAATAAGATTCACATAAAACCACATTAAAACGACTACACTTTGTATGCCAAGAACACAAAGTCAGCATTGCAGATGCATCCGATGACTACGAACGCAAGAGCAGGGTTAAGTCGGATGAACCACAGATTGCGAAAAACCTGCGGGTATGATCGGGATGCGGATAAAAACTGAACATGCAACACAAGAGATGGAATAGAAATGCTAGCCGAAGGCCACTAGTGGGTTGCAAACAACAAAACAGCTGAATTCGAGGCTCTAGCTTAAGATTGATTGGACCCCTCTACCCTCACCCCAAATGTTCCCCACTAAGGTTTTGCGCCACACCTGCTGGCTTGTTGAACCACACATCGGACACTGACCTCATGCGGGCGCTGATTGGTACGTGCATTGATTTTGTTCCATGACCTTTGACCCACATTATCCACAGACATTTAGTTGACTTGGACGCGACCATAAATTTGCTTGCATATGCCTGACTGTAATTCACGAAGCGGTTACCGTTGAGGTCTATACAGTTTCTGTGCAAGATTTGTGATTGTTTGTAAAGAACCCTATTGAAAACCACAACTGGACACGGCGTATTTTTGGATTGTGTTATGCGTATCTCAATGACTACTAGAAATTCGTCACGTGGGCGATGTGAGCAATGCATTGTACAGAGATAGGTACTACACCACAACGTAGTTGACATAAAGCCCAACGGCGAACCTGTGCAACTCACAATCCTTCGGTTATATAGTGAAATGGCCAAAAGTGATGCTTATCTGTGAAATTACAATGGAGGGGGCTTGATCCTACATAGTGAAAAACCTGATTGTTATAAT